>CM066032.1:1479500907-1480832011 GCA_033557465.1 Ichthyophis bannanicus
TGGTGTGCGCAAGGTTACTGCATACGTGTCAGGCAGCTACATAACTATGGACAGTAACATGTGGCAATGCCACACATGTCCCAGGGGACACACCATGTGACAGTGCACAGGGACCAGCAGTGGTGGGATTATGCAGGCTATGTGCAACAATCTGTGCTTGGTGCAGGCCAGGGTGGGGTATGGCATGGGAGAAACAAAGAGTGGACCTAATGGTCACTGAGACATTGAGGTGCACACGAGCTTATGGAGTGGATAGAGTGGGCATGGCCCTAGGTGGCAGGGCTGTGCCACATTGTTGTGCTCCGTGATCGTGTGTGTCATGGCGTTGGGGGGACATATTGTAAGTTGCCTGCCACATGGGGGCTCCCCCGCAGAACGCTGTGACACGTGACATTAGTCTAATAATGTAGGTGGTTTATGGCACACGACACAGGTATGCAGCACGGACAGTGCCCACTTGCAACCACATGGCCTGATTCCCTCCACACAATGGGTGCCTGTGGGGCATCCCAGGTGGGTCTGCGAAGGTGCTATGTGCACGGATGGTAGTGTCCCGGGCTCGGGGTGGTGGGGTGGGGATGTGAATGTCATGCCAAAAAGTAGACAGGAAGCACATGTCACCATCATTGTTCAGCTGTGTGTGTCTTTATTTAGACCTCCCCCTGCCACCTTTCGGGCCGTCCCCAGCCCACCCCGTTGCGCTGGCTTGTGCCCCCTTTGTCTGCTATTGCATGCTGCCGGTGGTGTTGTCCCCTGTGGCTGCTGGGGACAAGAGGGGGCATCCTGCCCCCATCCCCTGCTTGCCATGCGCGCAATGTGCGGCCATCCATCTCTTCACATGCCGTCCCTGGCAATGCGAGCCTTCATGTCCCAGGGAGGGCCGTCCCATGGTACGCTGTAGGCGCCTCAGCACGCGCAGTTTGGCGCCGTTGTGTCCGTGACCACCGTGCGCAAGGCATTGCCGTAGACCCCTGGGGGGAGAGTACCCATAGTCACAATAATGAGATGTGTTCACAGCAGACACACCTGCTCTGGTACATATATACCATGGCAGCCTAGGACGAACTTCACCCTCAGCATCTCTGTGGGATTGCGTCCAGTGTTGCCTGCATCTGTGCGATAACCCGCACCCACTAGCAGCGAGTGACCTTCATTCCGTGCTTGCACACACACCATCCGCAGGCACATCCCCAGTGCCCTCTGTGTTGATTGGTGCGTCCACATCCGGGATGTCTAGGAACCTCCATCTCCCTATCATCACAAGGGGTGCATCCTGGCCCTCCGCACACACATTGCCTGACCTCCGCACCAGTGTCAACGGGGCTTTGGTCGGTGCCATGTCTGCCACCTAGCCTGTCTGGCTCCTCCTCCTGGTCGATGGCGCGTGGATCACCTGGGTGCCACAGGGGATACATACGTTAGAGGGTGCTCTTTGCTGTTTGACATCCCCATCACAAACATACCCCCTCAGGAAACACGTTGGGTTACGTGATCCACGTGTGTCTGAGCCATGGCTGTAGGTACACCATACCTATGTTTGTGCACTCACCCATGCAGGTGCCCCCTGTGGTCCGCCCCATGAGGCCCCAACTCACCTCTGTGTGCAGACGCACACCCCAGCCAGCGGCCATCATCACCCACAACTGGACCCGCACCCCAGCATGTCCCACGAGGATGCATTGTATCTTCGCGTAGGACACCACCTTACAAACGTGTGGCCCTAGTGGTCCCGCCCAGCTGTGAGCCCAGTTTTTCACACCCGAATAGACCGCAACCTAATGAATGCGACTATGTACCTGCAATGATCAGAACCAAAATATCAGTACAGGTGCAAAGACAGTCTCTGGTTATTAGATAACCTGATGATCAGATACGGGACCGGAAATTGGGGAAACGAGTTTCTATCGGGCACTGGGCCACCTCATGACAGCATATCCCCCCAAAAATATGAGCTGCATACTATATATAAGATTATGTCTCCTGCTTCCGTTTCTTTCTACGTGCAGTCCATCAGAACTAGTTCTGTGTGTCCTCTCCCCCCTTCCCTCTTATTCCCTATTATTGCCTATTTTGTACCCCTTCTTTTCATGTTGTACAATCCCTTCGTGGCGCCCCCTCCCATACTCACCAACTATGGTGCAGCTATCTACGTTTCTGCACGAGCCCAGGCCTGAGCATAACATGTTGGTAACTTTGTGGTGTTCCTGTGTATGTTTTCCTGTGCACATAGACCGTACAGGGCCCCTAATCTGATATCCCTTGTCGGCCATGTCTAGACTCGCCAGGCCACACTGGCACCATACAAGGCCCATGATATCCCCTTACATGGGTATATATGGTGCTGGAGTCTCCTCTTGCTAAGGCCTGTATTCTGGCCCACATGTTTTGCGCCGTGGCTGTTTACCAAACTATTCTGTGAGATTTCAGGGCAGCCACTAAGTGATTATGCGACATGGAACATTAGTAACCCTTAGCACCTACAAACTCTGAGGCAAATCTGATACTACATAACCCCAATGCAGTCATACGGTAACCTCTACCAGTACTTCAACCCTACACCGACCCATCCATGTGTGGCATGCAAACATGTGGTTCAGCCTCTGCTGTCGTAGTGTGGCGGTCAACCCATGCACAGTATCACAGTCACTGCATGTTGCCACCAACTGCCACCCATACACAGGCCCCCCACCACCCATCATTGGCTCCTGATGGGTGGTCACACCATGTTTGTCATTTGTCCCTTCCGCTCGCCCTGGACATCCACTTACTGGTCCCCCCTCTTTTTCCTAGTCTCTGGCACCATGTGGACCATGCTACATTCCTCCACCTTGGTCTGCGTTCCCCCCTTACCTGCTTGTGGGTGGGCGGGGGCCGTGTCCAATGCTGCAGGCAGTCCGTGGACATACATTGTCCCGAGCCTATACAGCCAGGCGTCTCTCCAGCTCGCTGAGTTTGGGCACATATGCTGGTCACCCCTCCAGTGCCTTGGGCCCCACATCGCTCACGTACGAGCTCAGCCCTCACCTGCCTCTTGATGTCACAGTATCTTTTCCTTAGATTTTCTATATCGCGGTGTGGTCCCCCAGCTGCTGCCAACCGCTGACTGTACCTCTGACCACGCCCGTGCCCGCATGGCAATGGTGAGTGTGGCACTCTGGCGCCCAAAAAGGAGGTCGTAGCGCTCAAGTACGTTGGACAGCAGGTGCTCATTCTCCTGCTGGCTGACAAATGTATGGCTCTGCGCCTTGTTTCATCAGGGACAGGGATCCTTGCCTGGTGTGGCCTGCCACCCGTATGCACACCTGCAGCCTGCTGAATCCCAGATGGTCCAGCAACGGCCTCCTGTGGAGATGTGGCTTGTGATGCTGGATGTGGGGGCTGGTCCTGGGGTAGGTCCTGGTCCTGGGTCTGTCGATGATCCATAATGTCCATTATGTATCTGCACGGGGGTTTGGCACACAGTGGCAAGCCTATATAGGCTGTCATGGGGTGTGGCTCGTGGGGCATGGGGTACAACGGCCATGTGTGCCGTGAGACGCGTTCTGTTGCGCCTCGCTGCGCGCCTCGATTCGCGTTCCGCTGCGCGCCTCGATACGCGTTCCGATGCGCGCCTCGATACGCGTTCCGCTGCGCGCCGGATGTGACATCATAAATGTGAGTGTCGGCTAGTACCGGCCGTATTACCGATCCCCCCTACCATCCCTTCTGGGGCAGTTTGTTTGTATAGTGGTGGTGCACATGTACGCTCCTTTGTTAGGGCTATGTTTATCTGAGCCGTAGTGGAAGCATAGGCTAATGCAGCACTACGTGATACGTACGCGACAGCACTCTGACGTTGCACGCGTTGTAAGGCGCTTCTCAACGCGACTTCCGTCGCCTGCACATGGGCACATGCATTTTACGTCATCCCTGCATTGGTGTCTGGGTGTGTGATTTTTTTTGTGCTACGCAGTTTATACACACCCTACAGCATCGCTCGGGACTCACCTACAGCAGTGTGATACGTGGATGAATCCCTTCGGATGCATTACGTGGACGCGCGTAGCAGCGCGCGCTGCACTTTCCTACCGGTACAGAGTTTGATTACTGGAATCTGGAACATTCTGTCTCCCCAGGTGAGTGGCAATCATGTGGTGTCCATCCCCACCCACACCACTATTTCTAGCCCTGCTACCCTCCTAACTGTGTCTATCATGGCTCACACATCACATGCAGGTGGTGCAGTGTTTGCATTGGTTGGGCTGGCAGACCTGCTTGGCCAGGAGGAGGGGGATGTTGTTCCTGGGGCCGCTGCCCTGGGCATCGGTGCACTGCCACTGCAACTCAGGCCTGCAGCTGTGGGGCCTGCACAGGAGGGTGTTGTTGACCAACGGTTGCCATAGGCGTGCTGAGGTACAACAATGCCTGCGGCGTCTCTACAGGCCCAGGGTCTTGCTTCCAGGACCTGAGAGAGGGCCAGGTACTCTCCCTCTACGGCTGGACAAAGGAGCCATTAGGGAGCTCTATCAGGACCTCAGACCTGACCTTGAGCCCCTGAAATGCCCGGTCAATGCTATACCGGGTATGACCAAGCTCCTGGCTGCCCTACATTTCTTTGCCTCTGGCTGTTTCCAATCCTCGGTGGTAGCAGTGGGTGGGATGAGTAGGCCCCCCTTCTCCCGCTGTCTCCATCCAGGTACTGCGTGCCATTGAAATTCAGCCGGGGTTGGGAATTACATAGCAATTCCCAATGGTAGGCAACAGTGGGGGGCCTTTGGCACTGGCATTCCATAGGTTTGCTGGAATCCCACACGTGGATGGGCGATATAGATTGCACACATGTTGCCCTTGTCCCGCCACGCGACAGGGAGGTTGTGTACCGGAACCGGAAACACTTCCATTCCCTCAATGTGCAGGTTGTCTGTGATGCAGGTATGCGTATCCTGAATGTGGTTCCGCGGTTCCCAGGGTCGGCCCATGACTCCTATATCCTGCAGAACTCGGCAGTGTTTGACCAGTTGAGACTGGTCAGTTTGGTGACTACGTCCTGCTGGGTGGGTATTCCGCGTATTGACATGCGCCCACTGTAGGGGGGTGTATCTGCTGCATTGTCAGCATTCTCCACAGTTTGACTGACATTGCAGCGTTAGTTCTGGGAGTGCACTGTTGGGGTGTGGCTCACAACCTCATGCCGTGTCACTGGTGTCCTGGTCATAGACATATGTTTCGCCACAGCCATCTCTCTGTCTCGGATGTGTGTTGGTTTGCTCGCACATGTGTGTCCCAGAGGGCCAGTGTGGTTGTCTGTTTCTCCGTGCCCATGCCCTCGTTTTTCAGATGAACTGTGTCCATGTGCGACAGGGCAGCATATGCTGTGTCCCCCCCATGCCTGTGGGCTACACATGTATCCAGGCCATCGCCCTCCACACCCGCACCATGGGCATACAGCGCTGGGCAGTTGTACCCATGTCTCCCAGTGGAGTCAGTCACTTGGCTAGCCCATCCTTTGCATGGATTTCGGTGAGGCAGCCTGGTGGGGGGGGGGGGGCCTGGGCCCACCCTCATGGGGTCATTCTGTGTGCACGGACCAATCTTTCTGGCCCTGTTTTTGCTCGACAGGAGATGTGCTGGTGAACCATGTGACTTCACACGTGTCTGCTGCATGTCTGGGCACCATGTTCGGGGTCCACCTCACCACCACCGTTTGCTCCCCCCAACACCCAGATATTTCCCATCCGTGGCTGGTGCTGTGTATGCAGGGACGTGGCCAGCCACCCACTTGCACAACTGTGCCACCCTGCACCCCCGGTTGCCTATTTGACAATGTCCAGCACCTTGCCTCACAGCTCACGCAGATGTATTATGTGCTGAACCAGTTCTTGCACATGTCAAGTGTCACGGTTACATGGGTGTGCACTGCCACTCTCATGTGTGTCATTTCCCACTGGGCCTCACCGCCTCTGCTGTGCTACCACTGTGTGCACATCATTTGCCTCATATGTGTGTGCATGGCTCTCGGCTGTCCAGTTCTGAATTGGTATGTCTGTCGTTCCATTATTGTCTCAGCACGAATGTGAATTTTGCAACCATTTCTCCCTGCGGTGATGCAGGATATGGGTGTCGCACCTGGCTGCTCACCCCTGTGCGTCTCCCCCGGAAAGGTGCAGAGTACGGTACAATGAGGCCCATGCACTCCAGTCGCTCAGTGATTGAGCGCACCTTTGGCGTCCTCAAAAGTCGCTTCAGGTGTCTGGATAGGACTGGCGGGGCCTTACAGAACAAACCACTGACTGTGGCAAAGATCATCATAGCCTGTTGCATCCTCCACAACATTGCTCTCAGGCACAATGTTCCAGTCGACATTAATGAGGATCTGGGCCCGGATCCTATGTGCCCTCCTGCACCTGGCCATGGTGACACACGTGCAGGCATGGCAGCCAGGCAGCATCTAATCGAGAGGATCTTCACCGTAAGTTATGGGTGTGGGGATGTGTCTCTGGGTTTGCCATGTGTTAGGTGGTGTGAGGATTGTTGCAGCACTGCCATCTGATGCCTCCATATCTCTGTTGTTCTTGGCTCCACAGGATGAGCATCTGTGTTCCAGGCCCACCCGGACTGCCTTGTAATGTGCATGTGGCCGTGCTGCATGGGGGGGGGGAGGGTGTTCATATATGCAGCCTTCATGTTGGCTTGGGTGAGTTGCAGTGTTGTGGGGATTGCATGTCATTCGTCACGTATGGTCACATATATGTTGTTTTCTATCCACTGCTACTATGGTGCTGCACATTTATTTGGACCACTGCTCCTTCCCCCTTCGCCTCCTTGGGTCACAGAGGTGGCCCTTTACTTGTTCACATATTGGGGTTCTGCATGTTCTATCTTGCACACATCTTGAGCGGCTGTGTGTGTACTCTTGCACAGGTCAGTGTATACTGGTTTGCTAGGTTTATCAGCCACCTGCAAAGTGTCAATTGGCAGATTTGTGCCACTCATGCATGTGATGTGGTGTTTCTCCATTTGACGTTCATTTTTGGGGGGGCAGGACATCTTGGCTTTCTGCATGTGTACTTTATCACACTGTGTATGTTCATGATTGTTAGTGACCTTTCCACCTGGCCATTCCTCATGCGCCACCCTGCCTATGTGTGTTGTAGGGATGTATTTTGCGCCCTCTCCGATTATGTTCCCTCATCCATTTGTTACCTTCCACTGGTGGGCAACTGTACATTGTGCACAGGTGTCATATATGTTCCTCAGATGGGTCACAGTTCCGATGGTGATGCAATGTACATCAAAATTGTGTTTCCGCAGGACACACTGCACCGTGGACATGTTGCTCTCACAGCTACCCATGCAGACGTCGTGCTGTCCGCCATCCATCGGTCTCTGGATCCGCTATTGTGTCTCTGTATGCTTTTGGCTGACAATCACTGTTCCCTCTGAGCTGTGCGCATGTGTGCGCGCACACACCTCGCCAGGGGAGCGCACAAACTTTGCAGCTCTGATTCCACTAGGGAGCGACACAGACATCTTACACCTTTACAGTCAGGGTTGTAATTACTAGACATTTCCTGCTTCATTTATTAATCGTCTATTTTCAGTTAATTTGATTAAACTCAATGTGGTGTACATACTATATTCTGACGTGTAGTCAACATTTTAATGTTATAACTCTGCCTGTCATTATGTTGCGCACAGACATGTCACCTTCCTTCCAAAGCTGCACTGAGCTGATATTTTACGCGCACACAGCCTACAGACGATTGGGGGGAACATTGCTGACAGTAACATTCACATCCAGGACACTGGTGTACCTTTCAGGTGGCCCTCACCTTCCATACTCTGTGACATACACCGCCTGCTTATTCTGCTTATTGCCTATTGCTCTCAGCCTGTCGTTATTTGTTCTCTGGGTATGCCACCGCTGCTGCACATGCTCTTGTCCCCTGCGGTGTATGCGTGTCATGTGCAGGTTCTTGAGGATATTGTGATGTTGCCGTAGTCTTCTCTGTCATCTACGTATGTGGGGAATGTGCAGTGTGCTCAGTGTTGTGGACACATCATGTGTTGCTATCTAATCATTCTGTGTGTGGCTGGTTTTATGTGTGTGTCTCCTTTCTGTCCTGCAGGTGTCATGGGGGGTGTGTCCGTCCCTTACCTGATATCTGCTTCTTTTCACACAGGACACAGGCAACACTGTTGGTCTGGTTGGTGATTGGCATGTCCCTCTTTTGGTCCGGTGGCCCTTTCCACAGCCGATCCAAATGGGCCTCCATTGGGCTATCCAATTACACCCCTCATGTGTCACTTCCCTGATCACTTGCATGTTGTTTACAGTACATTATATCTCCTGCTGTGGGTGTGGGTGTGGGTGTGGGTGTGTGCCTCTTAATTTGTGTGTTCCATCCCACCTGTCGACTGTGTTGTGGGCTGTTGACCCCTCCTCCACATGTGTACCGCATTTTGCCTACGCTCTGTGGTTCTATCACCTGGCACGCAGCTGTGGTCTTTGCTGTTGGCATGGTGTGGTCCTGTCTGCATCCATTTCTGTGTGCCTCTGTGTTTATTTTAGGTCATCTATGTTCTCCAGTGCTTTCCATCAGAGTGGCCATAGCTTTGTGCTCTTTCTGTTCCTCTTTTCCTCGGCCTTTCCCGCGCTGATGCTTATTGTCGCTGTAACAGTGGTCTCCGGGCGTCTGCTACCTGTCTGGTCATATTAGCGTTGTCACATTAGCTGTCCATCCTTTGGTCCATGTATTTGCATCATGGTGTGGTGAGGTGTCATGTATGCTGCTGTGGACTCTTGCCCCGTACCCTACCCTGCTGCCATTGTCTACTGAGCATCTCCTTTTGCTTGTTTGTCCTGTGCCTGCTTGGCGTGTCCTGCTCACCTCTCGGCGACCTCACCCTCCACTGGGGGGCACCTATTCCCCTCAGCTGCCACACACCTTCTTTCCGGTACACCAGGGTGCCAGGAACCTTTGCTGTGATGCTGTTGCTCCCAGCATGTTTGTCTGCGCTGCTGCCATACACGTGTGCTGCTGTCATGTGTGAGGGTCCGTGAACTCCCTGCTTGCCCTCCAACAGTCACCTGTTTATTGTCGTTACTGTGGGCTCTAGGTGGTGTTTGTGCTACATCTATCTCTGTTCCACACAGGTCCTGCCGACCCTCCAGGCACACCTTGTGGCCTCTAGAGCACACTGACCTTTGCAAACATACCATTAGTGATGCACCATGCCATATTGTTCAATGGGCCACAGGTCTGTCAGCACTCTGTTAGCCGCATATTTGGGTTCAGTTTGCACACCTGTCTTCACACTGTACTGGTACACCTTTCCTGCTTGTTCTGGGCCACACTGTTGGCCTACTGTCGTTTGGTGCTCTATGGCAGGGGTGCACATATTCTTATCTCCCTTCCGGCCCAGGCGCTGTGGGGGCACCTACCCCCTCCTATGGTCATCTCTGGACTGCTGCTGGGCATCTGCAGTGCACCATGGGTACTGTTGCATACTCCCATATCCTTAGCAGCCCAGCAGGCACCTTGGGTGACGACATGGCGCCCCTCGGTCCACAGTCAGGGGATTGGTTTCAGGTGTTACGGACATCTTCATTTTCCTGCGCACAATCACCATAGTGTGTTTCTCCCTGCTTTTGCTTTTGCCAGTGACATTCCATGTTGCCAAAGTGGTCTGTGATGTTATTGGGCCTTCTATATTTGGTAATGATCATGACCTTGGTCTTGATTGTGTTTGCCATATGCCCTTGTTTGCTGAGACCTTGCTTTGTTTCTTAGTCAGGCATCCCTTGCATGTACATGGTGCGTCTTCTGTGAGTTTGTTTCGGGGGCTTGGGTCATCTGGCAGTTCTGCTCCAAGGGCTGCCCACCTCATTATTGTGACTTTGTTATGTGCACTGGCAATATGGGCATGGGGTTGCTTCCATGCTTGTGGGTGGGGCCCTGGGTCATGGGTTTGAACACACAGTGGGTCATTGTGAGCACCTTGGGGGGAGTATTCCTATCTTGCTTTACATTGGTGCTAACAACAGCAACGCCCTCACACTGCAGACTCCGCACAGTGACTCCTCATGGGCCCTGTCACATGCCCTATGGGGTGCTTTGTGAAAAGCCCTGTCGGGTGCTGTGGGAGACAGTGCACAGTAGCCTTAGTTCTCTGGTGTGGCTTCCATGGGGTTATCCTATGTGACACCTTCCAGGTACATCCCTGTGGGTGGGTGTTTGCCAGCACAACTTGTGGGACATACAAACCAGACCTCCTATGATATTACTGGTGTGGTGTGGGAGTCATGCCGCACACCCATCCACAGATATGCCAGCCTTGCAGGGACACAACCACTTGGTACACGGCCCATAGTTGTGGCACACATAGCATGTCCTGGTGCTGTTTGATGCTGAATTCCAATGGCAAGGCAATTGTGTTGTCCCCTGCATTGTTTCTGGTACAGTCTGACGTGGTATTTCCTTTATTATATGGGTTGTGTATATCTTCACCTTTGTACATTTCAAGCACCCGGTTCTGGCTGCAGATTCACACTGTTTTCTACCTTTGGGTGCTGCACCTCTCGGGATTACACGGACACTCCCAGCAAGGGGTGGTGGGCATATTTTCCTCCCTCTCATGTTCTTTGTGTCCGACCAAACATTGGGGTTCTCATTGGTTTAGACAGGGGGCTGACTGGTTCATCATATGTGTGCCTACTGTTTGCGCAGGGTACTGTTGCAGGCAGCCTTGGTCTTTGGACACACAGGGGGGATTGAACTCACAGACCCTGCTCCACCAGGCAGCTTTTTACCCATTGTGCTTATGATCTGTCTGCCTTCACTGACACATTTTCTAGCTTCTTCTGGGGCACCCTGTTGGGATACTCTCTGTTGCTACTATGTCCAGTGACACACACAGTCATTTCACCATACCATACCATACCAGGGGGCTATGTGGGTATGTACCCCTTCTTGTGTTCATCTGTGGACTGCTGGTCTGCATGTGCAGTGTGCACCATGGGACTCCCTGCATTGTTACGGATCCGGGACACTACAGCGGACAGTTGGGTGGTGTCCTGCCGCACTTCAGTGGACAGCCAGAGGGTGGTTACCGGCTATGGGGCTGCAGGCCAGTGGGTCACTCATTGCCTGTGGAGCCCGTAGCCATGGGTTGTGACCCACAATGGACTCCTTTTATAGGGGTGTCCTGCCGCATTATATGTTTTACATACGCAGGACTGCTACCAGCGACAGCCTCTCAAGCGTCATATTACCGTACTGAGCGTCATTGGGTGCACCATGTGTCACCTTATCTGGCTACCTTTAGGTTCCCTTATGGACCTGCTCAATGGGGGGACATCTTGTTGTGCCTCAGTGGACACTCTACTTTTTAGTGTGGCCTCTGTTGTGCGTTATGGGGTGCATTCTGCAGCAACTTTGGATACACCACTGTGTGGGTGTGTTTGCTAGCAACCTTACAGCACATACAAAACAATGTACATGGCCCCTCACTCACTATATGATGTGTGGGTGTGTTTGCTAGCGCCCCTACAGACTATCGGCAACATATACATGCCCCCTCACTCACTATCTGATGTGTGGGTGTGTTTGCTTGCACCCCTCCGAGACGTATAAAAATATATGCCCCCTCCCTCACTGTATCATGTTCAGGATGCTGCATCAACCAGCCTTCTGCATCTGGCAGCCTGGGGACTCGAACCCATGCTGCCTGTATCAGTGGTCACTGCAGTAACCATTGTGCTACAGCTCCATCTGGGTCAGGCTTGTATGGTAACAACCATACAACACATACATAACATATACATGCCCCCACACTCACTATGTAATGTTTGGGTGTGTTTACTTGAGCCCCGAAAGGGGGGGGAGCATAGACAAGCCCCCTCACTCACTATATACTGTGTGTGTGTGTGTTTACTTGCACCCCAAATGGTAGGGGAGCATAGACATGCCCCCTCACTCACTATATGATGTGTGGGTGTGTTTGCTTGCACCCCTCCAAGACATATAAAAATATATGCCCCCTCCCTCACCATATCATGTTCGGGATGCTGCATCAGCCAGCCTTGGGACTCGAACCCATGCTGCCCGTATTAGTGGTCACTGCAGTAACCATTGTGCTACAGCTCTGTCTGGGTCAGGTATGTCTGCGTGGCTTCTTATGCTTCATGCGCAGTAACGCGCGGCGACTTCCTCTAACGCGCCAGGTATCGCGCGTGAGCTCTGTTACGCGCGTTAGGTCTTCCGCTGTCCCGCCTATCTCCTTATCTGGGGGTTTGTGTTATTAACGCGGATACTTACGCGAACTGCACTAACGCGATTTAGTAAACATGCCCCATACAGAAATTAGAGGGTATAGTACCTCTGACTTAGAAGTATTGGCTTGCCCAGAAGGTATATACATTGAAGTCCTTGATAAACTTGCAACAACCACTGAACTTATACTAGAAACAGCTGCTGAATGGAAAATATTATTGTTTGTTCTCAAACAGAAGCTTTATGGTCACCTACAACAAATGACTAATTAGCAGCATGAGGTAGAAGAGGTATCTCAGAAAAAAACAGAATTGGAAAACTTACATAAACAAATACCTACAGGGCTGGTACCCTTGCAATTCTGCGCCTGAAGATCTCCAGCCTGCTTAGCAGCTGAAGCCTGAACCAAAGCTGACCAAACAAGAACTGAGTTGACGGAGGAAAACATTAAGCTTCAGAATAAGGCAGCTTCATACAAGCAGCAAGAGAATGCTCTAATTGCCCAGTTAAATGCAACAGAGACTGCTCTGAATGTGGCGAGACAGAAAACTGCTAGACTCCAGATAGAGCTAGCTGCCGCACGGCATAAATGTGAACAGGAAATAGAGAGAGTAAATCAAGAAATTCACAGCTTGAGAAATGATTGCTTTCAGTTGGCCTATGACTTTAATTTGCAGAGTGATGAGCCAGAGGACAGACACCATTTGGTCTCTCCAGGCTTCTCACCATTCTTGGGATATTCCCGAATGGTAGATGACGGTTGTTTGCTAGTGGAAAACCTGCCCAGTGTAGAAAGGCAGCTTTTCCAGGACAAAGCCAGTTCTCTCCCATCAGCGCCTGAGTAATGGAGAGAAACAGGGTGTAGAGATACACCCTACTCTCAACCCCTCCCCTTAGATGGAGAGGTTAAGTGGGCGGGGGGGGGGGAAGTCCCCCTAGTGATAGAAAACTGTACCAACATCAGCCACCAGAGGGAGCGGAAGGCAAACAAAATCCTCCATGCTCCGGGGTCCTGCAAGAGGAAAAAGATAAAAATGTTCTTACTTCTGTGGGCCAGCTGCAGATTATTAAATCTTTGCATAATATGGTCACACCTTTTGAGAAAAATGGTCGTGCAACCATACATGAACATTTAGCTGCTGTCAAAGAAGCCTTCCAGACTATAGGAATTACCAGGGGGGAAGACATGGTTCGGTATCTGCCATCAGGGCCGGCCCGTCCATTGAGCAAGAATGTTTTTTGCACAGGGCCCCACGTTTCAGGGGGCCCCGCGCAAAGAACATTCTGATTTTTTAAAAATTCAATTAAAAAAAAAAAAAGCTGGCTGCTGCCGCTGCCTCCGCAGCAGAATGGAGTGTCCCACGGGGCCCCCTCTGCCCGCTGAGCCCCTCTGCAAGGGCTTTCAGATTCACGAAGGGAAAGTGACTCCCTAGCGTCTCTGTTAAGCCCACAGGGGCTAATGGGAAATTTCCCATCAGCCCCTCGCGTCTAAAGGGGCAGATGGGAAATTTCCCTTTAGCCCCTACGGTTTTAACAGAGACGCGAGGGAGTCACTCTACCTTCGCGAATCTGAAAGCCCTTGCAGAGGGGCTCAGTGGGCAGAGGGGGCCCCGCGGGACACTCCATTCTGCCGCTGCCGCGGCGGCAGCAGCAGCAGCCAGCTATATATTTTTTTTTAAATTTCCCTGAGCCGATGTGGGGGGGTTAGGACTGGTAATGGCCTGGGCTATGGAGGGGGTTAGGATGTGACTTAAGGTGGGCTGTGGGTTGATGGGGGTTAGGACAGGAAATGGGCTGATGGGGAGGGGTTAGGACTTGAGGTGTTCTGTTGGGGGGGTTAGGACTGGTAATGGGCTATGGGGGGTTAAGACTGGTAATGGACTGTGGGCTGAGGGGGCCTGTCTGGAAATGGGCTGATGGGGGGTTAGGACTGGTAATGGGCTGGGGGGGGCGGCTAGGACAGTAAATGGGCTATGGGGGAGCTAGGACAGGAAATGGGCTGATGGGGAGGGGTTAGGACTTGGTGGACTGTTGGGGTCAGGACTGGTAATGGGCTATGGGGGTTAAGACTGGTAATGGGCTGTGGGCTGATGGGGGGTTAGGACTGGAAATGGGCTATGGGGGGGGTTAGGATTGGTAATGGGCTATGGGGGGTTAGGACTGATAATGGGCTATGGGGGGCTAGGACAGGAAATGGGCTGATGGGGATGGGTTAGGACTTGAGGTGGGCTGGTGGGGTTAAGACTGGTAATGAGCTGTGGGTTGTTGGGGGGGCTAGGAGTGGTAATGGGCTATGGGGGGGTTAAGACTGGTAATGGGCTGTGGGCTGATGGGGGCTGTCTGGAAATGGGGTGATGGGGGGTTAGGACTGGTAATGGGTTATGGGGGGTTAGGATTGGTAATGGGCTATGGGGGGTTAGGACTGATAATGGGCTATGGGGGGGTTAGGACAGGAAATGGGCTGATGGGAGGGTTTAGGACTTGAGGTGGGCTGATGCGGTTAGGACTGGTAATGGGCTGTGGGCTGATGGGGGGGTAGGACTGGCAGTGGGCTATGGGGGGCTGACTGGAAATGGGCTGATGTGGTTAGGACTGGAAGTGGGCTGATGGGGGCTAGGACTGGAAGTGGGTTGATGGGGGGCTAGGACTGGTAATGGGTTGGGGGGTTGCTAGGACTGGAAATGGGCTGAGTGGAAGGGGAGGCTTGAACGGCAAATAGCTGATGGGGACGGGGACTTGGAATGGAAATGGGCTGAGTGGAAGGGGGGCTTGAACTGCAAATAGCTGATGGGGAGGGGGCTTGGAATGGAAATGGGCTGTGAGGGAAGGGAGCTAGGACTGGAAATGGGCTGATGGAGCAGCTAGGATAAGACTGGAAATGGGCTGTTGGGGGGAGCTAAGATTGGAAATGGGCTGTGGTGGGGGCTTGGATTGAAATGGACTCATGGAGGGGCTAGAACTGGAAGTAGGCTCATGGGGGGGCTTGGACTGGAATTGGGCTGAGTGGAGGGGAGCTAGGATTTGACATGGGCTGATGATGGGGCTAGGAAATGACTAGAAATGGGCTGATGGGAGGCTAGGACTGGAAATGAGCTGATGAAGGGACTCGGACTGGAAATGGATGGGGGAGCTAGGACTGGAAATGGGCTGATGGGGGGCTAGGACTGGAAATGGGCTGATTCAGGGACTAGAAGGGAATGGATGCTGGGTGAAGCTGGAACTAGAAGGGAACTGATGTTGGGGAAGGATTAGAATGGGATGGGGCTGGAGAGTAAAATGGAGAGAGGAAAAATATTTTGTGTGGGAGGGATGAAAAATCTACAATTGGCCTGGTATTGGGAGAGTAAGTGGGGATTGAGGATGGAGGGGTAAAATTTGAGTGGATGAAATAGGAATGAGGAAAGAGCAAAAGGAGAAAGATTAGTATGTTAAAGCAGATGTAGAGAGAGAGAATGGAAAAAAAACTAGAAGAGAGAAGAAAGGACAAATGGACAGCAGACGATGAAGAGTTAGCAGAAAACATGAAGAAACCAGAAGAAAGTGGCTGGAGCAATTGCAACTAAAAAAAAATGCACAAAAGGTAGAAAGATATCTCTTTATTTTGAATTTATTAACTGGAATATGAAAGCTCTGGGAAATGTGCATCATTAACGTCTGCGCTTTGTTTGGTACAAGAGGAAATTAATTTATAGTTTTATTTCTACAGTGTTGTTGTACATTCCAAGTTTGGCTTTTGGGGTTCCCAGTTTAATTATTGCCTTCCTGTTTCTAAATTGTGATTCCTTGTTTGGTGATGGTCTATGTTCTGCATGTGTAACTGAGCTGAGGTATTATTTTATTTATTTATTTATTTATTTATTTACTGTTTCTTATATACCGCACTATTCGGCATCAGCGCGGTTTACATGGAACAGAAAAGCTCAATACAGTTAACACGTTTGAGTTTACAGATAACAGGGCAAAAACCTGGATAACAGGGTAAACTATTTACAAACTATTTACAAAACTTGCTATATAGAGACATATGAACAGGCTTTCATGGAAACATATGCATCATTAAGGTTAGAGTATCTGTCTTGGAATTGTTGTTGAGATACCGTGTATTTGCTTAGCGAATTGTATTGTTGGGCTCTATGGGGTGTCATTGGGCTCTATGAGGTACTTGTTGAAAAGGTGGAATTTGAGGGCCTTCCTAAACTGTGTTAGGCTTTTGATAGCTCGGATACCAGGGGGTAGTGCATTCCAGCATCTTGGCGCACTGAGACTAAAGGTTCTGTTGGCTGTAGATGTGGTACAATCTGTTAGAGCTTTCGGGACTTTTAGAGAATTTATAGCCATGGATCTTCTTGCTCTATTTGGGGATGTGGTATGGATGAGGGCAGTTAGGGATGCAGAGGAGAGCTTGTTAACAGCTTTAAAGGTGAGTAATAAGGTCTTGAAAACATGGTCGCTCCTGGAGTCTTTCTTTATCCATACACATTAAGAGACATGTTTACTAAAAGTTAGTGTATGGTAACATTATGCAAATATTTATGCAAATAAGGCCACTTATGCAAATGAGGCCCCGCACCGAGTCTCCGCACATTGCCCCGCACCCCCCTTGGGCCGCCCCTGTCTGCCATGGTCCTTTGATGTACAGTGTCAGCAGTTTATCCGGACCATGGCAGAAGGTGAAAAGAGTAATCTCATCATCTTTGAAAAGGCACTAAAGAAACATTATGGGCCATATCCTGATGCTATCATTGCAAAACAGGCAGCATATATATAGCATGACTTGTGGGGAAGACGAATCAACCTGAGAATTTGCCTACAGACCTCTGGCAGACCTTCTTTCAGGGTGATCCTCCCTGAGAAACGTTAGATCATCATCAGGAGTTCCGTGATCTCTTCTGTCAGTCGCTCTTTCATCCATTAAGACTTATCTGGCTGACAAGCGTCACAAACCCCTGTCACGCTTGTTAGAACACGCTGAATGGATTTTTGAAGCTTTTGCTAGCACTAGAGCTAGCAAAGGCAGCAAAGTAAAAACTTCAAGCAAAGCCAAGGAACCGAAACAGAGTGTTAGTGCTATAAAATCTAACCTTTCTTTGGAAAGTAACTCTTCTCCTTCTGCTTCACAGAATACTCCCAGGTCACTGCAGAATAACCAGTCATCTGAGTTTAAGCAGCACTCTGGGAACCAGCATTTTACTCAGCAGAACTGGAAAAGGAAGCCAGGGTTTAACAAGTTCCAGGAGCTGGAAAATAAAATAAATGAGTTGGCAGATATGATGAAGGCTACCACTGCATTTAGCTCCTCAAAGGAGGCTTCTGCCAATAGCTAGCCACCTAAGCCACAGGCAAAGCCCAGTGGGCCCAAGAACAGTCCTAGGCCTCATAAGCCAGAGGAGGAACTGGTTAACTCCTCTTCCCCTTCTAATGAGACTGAATGACTAACCAAATTTGTTTCTGTCCCACAGATCACTATTACACAGGTGCAGCCAGTTCAGCTATCCAGACCAGCTGGAGAGGCCACTTCATTGACACAGAGTGACAGTCCCGCCGTAGACAGCAAGGTTCCAGCCTTCGACGCCATCAGGAAGCACAAGTATTTTCTGGGTAAACTCAAGCCAAAAGGACAGAGGTACACTGTTCCTGTTAAAATTCAGCAGGCATTTCTCTGTGAGGGCCTGATAGATTTAGCCTCTGGGGCTACCCTGATTACCTCAAGTCTCTTTGAAGGGAAAAAATGAATCCCCCTTCGGGTACCTTTGTTACAGGTTGAATCCATCTTGTGCTAACATCTATAGCTCAGGCCTAAGAAAGAAACAGCCTGCTGACTCTTTTCACACTGAAACTGCAGAATCAGCAAGACTGAGCTATATAATAAGCTAATATCCGGACCCAGAGAGCTAAGACAATGAGAGGCTCTGAAAACTACACGAATTGTGAGCAGGGATTAGTCGCCGCCAGTGCAGCAATTGAAAAATTGTATGGTTATATGACTCCCTTACAGGTAAACTTATATACTGACCACACACTGCATGCACTTTTAACTTCCAGTACCATTCATTTCTTACCCACCAGGGTAGGTAAGTGTGTAGCTGTGCTGCTATGCAGCCATATTAGACACCAATTGGTACCAAAGCAGAATCCTTTTAGGGATTTACAGGATCTCCTCCAGGTATCTACAATCACACATGACTGCCTGCAGCAAGTAGGAGAAGATGTCTGACCCACGTTAGGGATAGTGCCACATTCAGATGTGCCTCAAGAGGCTGAATGTTGGTTCATAGATGGATCCCAGAGAGAAGGCAGAGCAGGTTTTGCTATCTGTAGAGTAACCCCACAGGGAGCAGTTACTTCCACAGCACAGTATGAGATGCCCCTAGGATACAGGGGCAGAGCGCAGAAATCGCAGCACTAGCACAAGTCCTGAAAGAAAATGAAAATAAACATCTAGTAATTTACAACGATTCTCAGTTTGTAAGTAGCTCAGTACACATATATAGTACCATTTGGGCCAAGAGGGGATATTTGTCAGCTAAAGACCAGCCTCTCCAACAAGCTGAGATCCTAATGGAAGTTTTTGAAATGCTCAGAGGAAGAGCAGAGCAGGTCTTTTTGACAGCATGTGAGTGGGTTGCAGCACATCAGGAAGTTAAGACATGGGAGCAGTACGGAAACTCGATAGCTGACAGCCTAACGCAAGAAACTACCTGTCCTGAAGTCCCTGAGACTATGGTAGTAACCTGTCAGCAGAGTAGCCAGCATGACTTTTGCAAACTGGAGGATTTACATTGAAATGTGTTACAGAATGAATTACAGCGATGGGTGAATGCTGGATGTAATAAGAACCACAAAGTATGGATGTACCCTTCGTGGAAGATGTGTGTTTTCTCTGTTGCTTTGATAAATTTGTCGTAAAAACCAAAACACCTTCACCCTGAGCTAAATTGCAAACCAAATAACCCCAAAACTCAGTGAAAGAAACCAGAAAAAATTCTTAAATCTTTTTGTCGGACTGGCCAACCAAGTAGAGAGAAACAGCACCCTCCACCGCCGTGGCCCTTCCTTTTTAATCACAATATAGCTTTAAAAAACAGCTCTGCAAAAATGGCTGATACTTAGCTTTGAATAACAGGCTTTTTTACAGCAGGTCCGAATTGTCAGTCGACGTGCCACGTTTCGGGGGTATTCCGATAGACCCCCTGCTTCAGGTCAAACCGCTGTTAGCAGAAACCTTAGCCTTACACAATGCCAGAACTACTGGCGCCTGGGTTATTTAAAAACCAGTAGTAAATAGTAGTAACCAGTATGTAAATAGTTCCCCTGGTTATCCAAGTTGAATCACCTGTTAATTGTAAATACAGAGTAGATTCTGCGCCGTATAAAACTCTTCTGTTTCATGTAAACCGCACTGATGCTGAATAGTGTGGTATAAAAGAGACTGTAAATAAATCAATAAATATAAATGGGAATGGAGTAGATACTACACCATTCATAGAAGATGATGTATTTGAACAGCTTGCAAAACAGAAAGTGGACAAGGGCTTGAGACTGGATGGGATACATCCAATGATACTCAAAGAGCTCAGAGAGGTCCTGGCAGGGCCTTTAAAATATGTTTTTAATAGATCCTTGGAGACAGGAGAAGTTCCACAGGACTGGAGAAGGGCTGATGTGGTACCTCTTCACAAAAGTGGTAATAGGGAAGAATTAACAAACTACAGGCCAGTAATACATACCTTGGTGGTGGGAAAAGTAATGGAGGCGCTCCTGAAAGATAGAATAGTGGACTTTCTCAAAACCAATAGACTGCATGATCTGAGACAACATGGTTTTACAAAAGGACAATCATGCCAAACAAATCTGATTGAATTCTTTGACTAGGTGACCAGAGAACTAAATCAAGGGCATTCAATGGATGTGATCTACCTAGATTTCAGCAAAGCCTTTGATACTGTTCCATATAGGAGGCTTATCAATAAACTGAACAGCATGGGGATGGATCCCATAGTAGTGAACTGGATCAGAAATTGGTTGACTGACAGATGACAGAAGGTGATGGTAAATGGAACTCACTCAGATGAAAGGAAGGTGAGTAGTGGTGTGCCCCAGGGATCTGTCCTGGCACCAGTACTGTTCAATGGATTTATGAGTGATATTGCTGAAGGACTGAATTGAAAAGTCTGTCTTTTTGCAGCTGACTTGAAAATTTGCAACAGAGTGGACTCCCCTGAGAGAGTGGATAAAATGAGGAAATATCTACAATAGCTGGAATAATGGTCTAATGATTGGCAGTTAAGATTTAATGTGAAGAAGTGCAGTGTCATGCATTGGGATGCATAAGTCCCAGGGAATTGTATGGGATAAGGGGTGAGAGGTTGATGTGCATTGACCAAGAGAATGACCTTGGAGTGATTGTTTCTGAAGATCTCAAGGTGGTGAAACAATGTGATGAGTCAGTGGCCAAAGCCAGGAGGATGCTTGGATGCATACGGTGAGGAATTACCAGCAGAAAGGAGGAGGTATTAATACCACTGTACAAGTTGCTGGTGAGGCCTAACTTCAGTGTTGGAGACTATATCTCACAAAGGTTATAAAAAGACTTGAAAAGATTCAGAGGATGGTGACCAAAATGATTTGGAGCCTGTGCCAGAAGATGCATGAGAAGAGACTTGAAGACCTAAATATGTATACGCTAGAGGAGAGGAGGTAAGATACAAACCTTTAAATGTATAAAGGGTATTAATGAATTAACAACCTTTTTGTAAAACTAGAGGGAATAATATGAACTGCAAGGGGATAAACTGAAAGGCAATGTCAGAAAATACTTTTTCATTGAAAGAGTGGTGGATGCTTGGAATGCCCTCCCGATGGAAGTGGTAGGGGCAAATACAGTGACAGAATTCAGCATGACATGAGATAGACACAGTGGATCTCTTTATAGCAACAGGATAAAATCAAAATAAACTTAACTATCTCTTATATCTCAACAAATGGGGATGATCTGCACAGAGTGATGGGTATACCCCTAAACAAGGGTATGGAGAGGGGTGACCTGTATGGAGTGGCAGGTGCACCTACTCTTGCCACCTTGCTGGGAAGACTAGATGGACCATACTGGTCTTTATCTACCGTCATATACTATGTTACTATGTTATGTTACCATGTATAACCTTTGACACTGCTCATAACATGCAGGATGTTTCTATAATGAGATGAGGATGTCCAGGTTCTTGGGAACTCCTTGGCCAGGCCTGTATCATGCCCCCATTCTAATTTGAACACCCTCACATTCGGGACTTCCACAGTCCAGGCTTCTAGAATGGCTCCAGGGTCACTTCTGTGCTTTGGATGTCTCGATGTCCATTTTGAGATGTCCAAAGCCCAATAGAGCGTCTAAAATAACCTCTTAAAGACATTTATCTGGTTAGCACACTTGCTAATCTGATAAATACTGGTCAATGAGATATTCAGCAGCACTATATTCTTTCCTCTGACTTCCTTGGCACTATTCAGATAGTGCTGGTGAAGTCCAGGGGCAGAACTTTGGTAGAACTTATTATATTTTTGGATAGCAGGGATGTTTGGTTGCTATCCAAGAAAATTTAAGCCCTCTGAAAAGCTGTTCTAAATGTATCTGGTTAGCTGTCCAACTAGTGTGCTGAATATTGTCTGCTAATAATTTTCTCTGCCCTATATCTACCCCTTTTGCAATCCACTTTTTATGTTTCTGAATTTAGGAGTTTAGTAAAATTTTCAACATAAATTTAGGCACTCAGCTTAGTATATTTTCAAAGAGGCCAATTTAGGAGCATAGTTCTTTGTTAGAAGCCTATATCTTTGAATATAGGGCCTTATGTGAGCCAAAAACTACTGAATACCGCTATATAACGTTCAATAAACTGTTTTGTAGTTTACTAGGAGGTAAAATATAATTTGGTATTCTTGCACATATTTCCCTCATATATAAGGAATTAACTGCTTATTTTATCTATTTGTAAGTTGCCCACAGTAACTTACTGATGAGATCATGATAGTACATTGTCCTCAAGGTGTCATTTCTGTGATGGGCTTTTTTAACCTTTATGGGGATATCATGAAATGCGGTAGAATAATTTATATATCAGGCGTAAGAAAAAGCAATAAAATATGAACATTAGAAGCCATCAGATCTCAGACTAATTAAAACAGAACAATCCTTAATCCATCAGGTAAACCTCTGATTTCATAATACTAGCTTTGATCAATCTAAAATAATTTCTAATGGAATATTAAGACAATTACTGCCTCTAATGTTGTTAGGCATTACTGTTTATTAAAAATGTACAGCAGTGTTAATGTCAACATACTTAAAAGGCTTTTAGTAAAAGTTTAGAGCTTACTTGTTATTCATTGCCAGCTGTACTCTAGTCATTGTGTCACTTAAAAACACATTGCTGTGCTTTTTCCATGGCTTGCAATGATGACTGCATTTTAAGGTTCAATTAAAGATTATTTATTACATCAACATGATAATGCAGAGATTCACAACAGAAATTTGATGATCAATGACAACAAATTGCTTTGGTTTCATTAGATGTAATTTTAGAAGAGGATGCTTATGGCCAAGTAACAAAAATGTGCCTTTTGTAAGTCTGTTTTATAAATGCAATATGGCATCTACAGTATGTGCCTTTATGAAAGAGGCTTTTGGAAGCAGTCTGGGTGTAAATGTGTGCATGTACTCTACATGTGTACCCAAGCATTTAATAAAATTTATGCATATCTCACAACCTCACCTCTACTACACCCAGTGGAATGCCTGTGCATAGTGCACACACAAGTACCACTGATCATATATGCATATATGCATATACATGGCCACATAATTTTATAAAAGGCTTTTTCTACATGTAAAAACAGCTTCACTCATGGAAAAACATTATGGGCCTGATTTTCTTTTGGGCAATGCTATATGCCGCATCTGCACATAGTACGCCTGACGTCCGTCTAACCCAGATTTTCAATGCCGGGATCATATGCGGCCCCTTGAAAATTTAGTTCACGCTACACAACCTGGAAGCCGCTGGAGCTAGCAAGGTAGCAGTAATTTTCGTTGCTACCCTCTTAGCCCCTATGGCTGAAAGATAGGCTCAGAGGGCTAAGCGGGTAGCATTGAAAATCGCTGCTACCCAGTTAGCTCTTTCCTCCATCCCCGCTCTACTCCGGAACGCCCCAACATGCCCCAATGCTAACCACATAGCATCTGGGCGCTTTAGGGACTTATCTGGGATTTTCAAAAGGCACTACCCATGTAGGTGCCTTTCGAAAATCCCGGATAGGGCATTTACATGGGTAACTAGGGCAGTAACCCATGTAAATGCTTTTGAAAATGCCACCCTATGAAATTAGCCATATGATGGTAATTATATAACAGGCTGCCTATAAAAATGCTCACAAACATATCTATTCTTGTTCTACTTTATAAAGACAAAACATGGTTTATGGTTTATTAGTCTTGATATACAGCTTTTATGTATTCAATCGAAGTGGGAATAATAACAACATTATGAAGAAAAAAAAACAGCATTGCGAAAGGAAAGGAATTCCATAGTCTATGTAGAAAAGTAGAAAAAGAGGAGTAAAGTCCAGAAATAGAGGGGCAAAGGAAGAAGGGGATATGCAGAGCCAGCATAAAGCAGAAGCCTAGCCAGGGACCTCATAAACCAGTTCAAAAAGATGTTATTTCGGAGAACACTTGAATCATTTAAAAATAGGTTCAAGTCAAAGATGAGAAAACTATTCCAGAGAGCAGGCTGCTAAAATGAAGGCAGAAAGATGGGTTGTTTCATATTTGGCTTTTGATGAAAGGGGGATATTTAGATGTTAGCATGTAATGAAAGAAGAGAACAAGCAGGTCATGTAAAGTGGTAAGTGATGAAAGATAGTCAGAGGCCTCCTAATATGGGGCCTTGTGGGTTAAAGTCAAGATTTTATGATGGATGTGTGATGTTATTGGGAGCCAGTGGTGAAGAATCAGTAATGGAGTGATGTGGTTGAATATAGGTGTCTATGTGCCGTTATAAAATACAATAGATTCCTAAAATAGCCTCTGGTAGTGCACAAAGGAGTGGAGGAGTAGCCTAATGGTTAGAGCATGGTTCAATTCCCATTGGCAGTCATTGTGGCCTTGGGCAAGTCACTTAGACCTCAATTACGTTGGAAGACAGGCTTGGCAATCTACTGCCAGGAAAACCCAGGAGTCAGCATTGACTTTAAGGCACACACTGCATTTTTTTTTGTAGTGCACAAAATCTCCCCCACAAATTTACAGCAAGGAAGGTGTAAATATATGTACATAGTCTATGTAGGTAATTCCACCTAAGGTACGCACCATCCATGTGCATGACATGGTATTCTAATGACTTACGTATGCAGATAGGTACTTACACTGGCCAGTTGCTATTCTGTAAGTAGGTACTTATGTGTCATCACACATACCTGTGGGGCGGGCATGAACAGGGGGCGCACCGGGGCTGAGCAGAGGCAGAGTGTGGGGATATGCACATAGGTTATAGAATACTAAAACCTATGTATGTGCCTTATAAAATCTAAGTGTGGATATTTATACTTGCCATGAGACAGATATAAGTACTCACATCTAGGGGCATGTTTACTAAACTGCAGTAAGGGAGCAAGTGTGCCATTTATGTGTGGTAACGGCATGCATGTCCCCCTTAAAGCCACAAAAATGCTGAGTTTTCATGCATAAAAGGCTCCTGCAGCATAAAGGGAACAGGAGGCGGAGAGCTGGCGTGTAGGGGCAGAAAGTGGGCAGAGAGGGGGCAGTAAATGGGGTGTTACTTTAGCGCCCCTTGTGTTAACACCTCCAAGAGCCCTTCACGCCTGTAACCATACCGCAATGGAAAACCTTGCAGAAATGGTGTCTGCAGAGAGGAGAGAGCCTATTGTAATGTGAGCAGTGTAATAAAATGACAATGGAGTCAAGTCAGTGATAGTAGTGCTCCATTAGCAGAAGCAGCATGGTGCACAAGTAGGAAAGGGCACCATGCCAATGGAGAAAAGGGGGTGGCACATTGGTCATGCAGTGATAGGTGCAGGTGGACATTGTGGACCAGGCAGCTGCCCAGGTGGTACATAGTGGCATAAGAACAAAGGATCCACAGATATACCATACTGGGTTGAACCATGGTCCATCAAGCCCCATATCCTTTGTCCCACAGTGGCCAATCATGCTCACAGGTACCTAGCTGGGCCCTTATAAAATGTACCAATGTTCAACGACGCATGTAGTGGGGCAAGCTGTGGATCCTCAGTGCCCCTGCATAATGGTGCAATGACCATTCCCCTGGAACCTAACCAAACCTATAAGCACAGTTACATGAGGAGCCTTTACGACATCTTCATGATTGAAGTGTCAAAGATTGCCTACATGTTGCCTGCCACACTATATGCTCCTATCAGTTCAGAATGCATTACATTGTAGTGGCATTGCCTGTCCCCATATTCACCCACATTTTGATGTTCAACGTTTACCCATTCCATACCATTCAGTAATGTATAGACCCCATACCTCCCCTAAGTCATCTGTCCTTCAGGTTGAACCTCTGCACATAGGAGCATCCCCCCATCTGCACCATCTGTGATGTCTGTCATGATCACACAGTGACTTTGGTGAAACACAGACATACAGCAGCTGTGGAAAGGAGGTCTGCCACATGAGGCAGTCCAAGGGACATGGCACCCTAGGCAGAGATCCCAGTGGACCCTCCTCACAGTGCCGCTGAACCCAGCTGTGGAGGAAAAGGCCGATAGCACTTGCAGCTGTAGCCCTCAAGGTAGCTGGAAAATACAGGTACCTGGGTAACTACCACAGCAGTGGGTGCCATCCTTCTCCCAAGATGTATTGGTGGCAGTTGGTGATGGGGCTCCTGCATAGTCAGCTGGTGTGGGGAGCCGTGTGGCCATCCATGTGTGCCTATGACCCCCCGATCTAGGCCTTGCACCCAAGGCACCCACCTAACTCACATGTTTAACATGTTGGGACTATGCACCACCACCACTGACAGCACATGGGCATGTCTGAATGGTGTGGTGGTGGTGGTTGTGTGGGCAGCGGCACCAGCCTGTAACAGACATAAACCCTGTCCTAGTCCTTGTGCCATGCACATTGCAGCATGTGCCAAAGGTCAGCCAAAGGAAAGCATGTCAGTAGCATGGAGTATTATCCCCATATGGCAGTTCAGTAGTGCAACATACATGGTTGTTATATATATCTGTGGACGGTCACAGGTTCAGGTCCCTGCTAGGGTTTCTATATTGCATCTTCCTGTGGACAAAGTTTAACTGACAGTGAAAGTGCAGCTCCAGCATGTGCAACCCCCAAGGAAGAGGCCAGTAAGGGTGGAAACACCCACCAGCAGCACTGACAGGCTCCACTATCCACAGCTGGTTGGAGGCTAATAGACATTGACTGGATGGTAACAATGTGCGGTGAGGACAAGGTGTGCTAATAGCACCTGCACACAGAGCACATGTTATCAATCCCTGAGCTGACAGTGAGACAGGAGTGGCAAGCAGGAATGTCAACCATCCCCACTTTTGCATAGTACGCCAATGAAAGTGTATGTGTGTGTGTGTGTGTATGTGTGTGTGGCCGCACAGCACCCCCTGGTGGCGGTGTAGTAGTTCCACCGGAGGGCTGGAGCCGGGGGGGGGGGGGGCTCACTAAGATGATGGTAATCAGGGTTGGCCAGGTGCGAGGGTCATGGGTCAGAGCCTTGTGTCAGCCTCGTTACCAACTCCTGAAGAGATTCAGACTTGCACAAAAGTGGTGGGAAAAAAAAACAGGCTTTATTTTCCCCTTTAAGCACTAAGGGTTCAAAAAACAAAGGATATACACTCCGGTACGTGGCAAAATAAGTCTTTACAGCAGATTTTTAAAGGTGAGAACAAAAATAACCAAACACTGTTAACTTCACAGTATTCAAATATGTAACAGCAAAAAGGCTTCCTTCGCTCAATGACTCTGGAAGGCCTCTATTTCGCTTCCAGCACAGTATGTGCATTCCATGGGACTATCACTGTCTTCATACACAGATTCCACTTGCATGGCCTCCTCTGACTGCTCTGAGGTATCAGGGCAAGTGTCCTTCATGGGATTTAGTCTTACTGTTTCCCACGGCTTAGCAGTCTGTCTAGGCCCACGATTCAGCTTAGTGGCATACCAGAAAGGCATTGCTTGCTCAAGAGGTTTAAAAACATTATCTCTATGTTTTCCTCTAACAGTCCTTTTGTTGCACAAGCTATCCTTTAGCTTTTGCTTCTGCTCTTGTCTTCTATATAGAGAATCTCCTTCCCAGGATTCTTCTCTTAGTTTAAGTTCAGGTATACAATGACAAAGGTTAAAAGTTTTACCTTTTGCTTTGTGTTTGATTCTCTGGGGTGAGGCTGGAGGTGTACCGTGACTGCTGCCTTCAGTATCGGTGCTCTCTGGAATATACCTCCTGCTTTCCCAGTCTTTCCTTCTCTGGCCCTTAAGGCCTGTTCTCTTGTGGGCTTCTGGGCCCGGTCTGGCTTGGCTTCGGCCTTCTCGGCCTGTCCTCTCTCTCTCAGGACTGGTTCTCCTCTCCCAGCCTGTCCTTTTTCTCTCAGCTGATGAGGCTTTGGCAGCTGAGCTCCTTGCAGGCAAGTCCCTTGACTCTTGCTTGCCTCTTGACTCTTGCTGGTCTCCAGGCTCTTGCTTGTCTCCAAACTCTGGCTTGCTTCCAGACTCTGGCTTCCTCCCAAGCTCTGGCTTGCCTCCAGACTCTTGCTTGCCTCTAAACTCTGCCTTGCCTGCTCTTAAATGTGAGCTTTTGGAATAAGAGTCCTGCCCACTAGGGCGTGGTTCTGTGGTCTCTGTCTTAGCTCTGCTGCTCCCTCTAGGTAAGTTCTCTGGAAATTTCAGGCAATTTCTTTTTCTTTCAGAGTTTAAAACTTTTTTTCTCTCCAGCAGAGGGCCCGCTGCATCACAGTGTGTGTGTGTGTGTGTGTGTGCGTGCGTGGATGGCTCCCCTTTGTCCTGTGACTTTCTGCACTGCTCTTTGGCTCACATTGTCTGAGTTTTTCCCAGCCTGTTTGGGAAATGTAAATAAGGTGATGCACAGCATTGTGGGTATCACCTGAAACAGCACAGATTGACCTGGATGTGCCTGCTGCAACAGTAGGATCAATGGCTGAGACGTCATTGTGCTCATCTGCCATGTGCATTGCCTGTGTGGCCACTGCATACCATGATGAGATGGCACTCTCACTATGACCAAAATGTGACCATGGCACAGCTATGTAGCCACATGCAGCTATTGTAATGTCTGGTTCCAGTGCAATCTGGGATCAGTGCATTCTCCATTGGTTCTTCAGCTGCAGACCACTGTTTTGCATGTGCAGTCCCTCATGGGTAGTGGAGGGCACAATCTATACTGGTACATACAGAAAACAGTTTGATCAGAGACCTACAGACTCTACACATCTATGCAGAGCTGTTTGGAGGTGTAATCTACGGGTTAGTACAATTTTGCCATAGTCAAAGGTCCAGGGTTTGATTCCCACTTGTTCATTTTGTGCCTGGGTGCTACTCAGGTCACTTACCCACTTTGCAAGTTCCTGGTTCTGCTGTGACTTGCAGACAATAATTCTTCTATGAGTTATGGCCACTCATTGGGTAGCCCAGCATGGCATTCCCTATCATGGACATCTGAGAGCATGGCTTTAGTTGTTCTATCACAGCTCATTGCAACGGGTCAGTGATGTATATGCAGCAGATGTCTGGGACAACTGGTATGGCTACGTTTTCTGTTGTGCCATCATTGCAACCTCCCAGCTTTACGTAAAAAGGATATTTCTCGTACATTCAGGCACATAGCACTCATTGCATAGACATCCCCTGCACTGTTCTGCCATCATTATTTGATCCACATGGGGCAAATGGGTTCAACTTGTCCCTTTCTATCATGTCACTCTGTTGGGTGTATTGTCTTGCAGTTGTACAGGCTGAGGCACTAGTCCCACCCATACAAATAGTGCTTCATGTTCCCCATGGCACTACTACTATTGGATCACAGACACCAAATGCTTTTGGCCAGTATGATCCCATATATCCACCCATCACACACATTGCAAACTCTCTGCTTGGAAAATCCATGGCATAGCCCTGCACCCACCATTTGGCCATCAGGGGTTTTCATGGTGGGGCAGCTTATTAGCACAGCCAGTAAGCTGCCTCACCATGGCCATCAAGGGTCATTTGCAACAGTTAGCCATATCATGCACACCTCTCCTGTGACTGCGCCACATGAGCACTCATGGACAATCCTCACTTTGCTGCCCACATCAGGAACATGCTTTCTCCACCCAGTCACTGTCCTAGTCTATGGCATGCCATAAACTGACAGTACAGTCAAACCTCGGTTTTCATGATTAATCCGTTCAAAAAAGTCTGACTAAAACCGAAACGGACTAAAACCGAAGCAAGATTTCCCATAAGAAATAATGTAAATTCAATTAATCCGTTCCAGACACCCAAAAATATTGACAAAAAATACATTTTATAGAGAATAACTATATTTTTACATACAGAAAACAATGAGAAATACATATAAATGACTAATGAAATGGATAAATGAGCATGTAACATCACTTTTACCTTTATTGAAGACTTTTGTTGGCATATGGGACGCACTCCAGCCAGCTCCAGCTGCTCTCCCCTCCGGGGATCGAGCAATCACCACCAGCAGCGGAGGTGGGAACAGCCATCTTGGCCGGCTGCCCAATTGGGGCTCCAGCCTGCCTTGTAAAAGAGAAGCGCCAATAAATATGGAAGACAGTCAATCAGCAAGAAAATCAAAATAAAGAAAATCCCACTTCTGGCCACAAGATGGTGCTCCATTTTCAACTGTACGAAAACCGAGACAACGTACGAAAACCGGAACAAAATCTTGATGAAAAAAGTCAACGAAAACCGAATCGTACGAAAACCAGGGCATACGAAAACCGAGGTTTGACTGTATATCTGAATGCATGTCCATACCTCACAAACACTATAATATAGCTTACAGCATGGTGTATGCTTTGAGTAGCATCTAGGACTGCACACATGTCACAGCGCCCACCCTCCCACTGCTGCATCTCATCTACTGACTCCACTGCTACCACCACCCACCTATGACATTGCCAACACCCACACTGACCAGCATCTCTTGGCAGTCACCTATCTCGCTTAGTCAACAGCACAGGCCTGCTGTACGGTCAAACATGCTCATTTCACATACTGCCACAGCCAGGCATCAGGTGAATCAACTCCATGAGCTACCAATTATGCTTGCATCCATACCTTCTCCAATGGCTTCCCTGTCGCCCCTTTAGTATTTCAGTGGTTTTCCTGCGTTAAGGTGCATGCAAGACACCTTAACACAGCATGTCCTGTTACCGCACGTTAAGTATCCACTACCACCCCTTAATGTCTGGTTACTGCATGTTAATTGTCCACTACCACCCCTTAATGCTGGAATGGCTCTAACATGCCCAGCACATTTACCGCACGGTAACCCCTTATCACTGCAGTTACCGCTCAGAAAGACATTCTCCCTTACCGTCATTTAATAAACATATCCCCTAGTGTGCATGTGCTGGGGACCACTTACATCCTATTCTATAAAATAAATCATGCACATGTTTTACTTTATCAAATTGGAACACTGGGCACATGTATGTATCCATACACCTCAGGCATGCCATTATTGAATTACCCTCCATACATGTATGTGTGTATTTATAAACTAAGGGGGGGGGGATTTTCAGTGATTGGTCATCGCCACTTTAACTTCATCCTGGATAGTCAATGTCGGGGCCATATCCGGGCCCCAGCATTGAATATCCAGGTTGTCCAGATTGCGATTTTGTATTCTGAGCAGTGGTGATATTCAGCTGCTGGCTGGACTGCAAAAGTGGCTAAAGATAGGACAGTCATTCAGCTGTCCTAACTTCAGCTAGTTAGGGCTAACTGGGCAGTGGCTGAATATTGTCGCTGCCCAGTTAACCCGCGGTGCCGCCCCTGCTCCACCCCTGGAACACCTCAACACTAAGTGCTTAGTGTTGGGGCATTTAGCAGCCCAAACTATGGATATTCAGCAGCACTAACCCAGTGAGTGGCATTTATGCAGTTTGTAGGTATACAAACCACGTAAAAACCTTTGAATATCCCTCCTTAGGTATATACATCATAACGTCACTCTTTGTCATGACTCAGGGCTGTTCCTTGCATAACCAGTCTTGTGCATGGGCCAGCTGTACAGAGTGTGAGTCTGAATATGATATGGGACCCAGAGGACACTGTGGCTTTTAGTCTCTTCTTAGCCATATGCAAAATGGTAGCAGAAATACCCATGTGAAAGGAGTGGCCATTCAGGGTATTGGCTGAAATGTAGGATGCTTATGCATAATTTGAGTGAAAATTGGTTTATTTTATAAAATGTCACATATGTACTAAACCTTTAATAAAATGCCTACCTATTTTTACATGGGAGGACTCAAATGCCCAAGTAACTATATAGTGTCACAGCCCCTCCCGGTGGCAGCGTGCTGAAGGGTCAGGGTGGACATTTATTGTTTGTTGAAGCCGGGAACTCTAACTTAGACCAGTTGCATTATGGTCCTTGTAGTTCCCTTCTTTATAAAGAATAGTTGTGTGAGCCTTGTGCTGGGTTAAATATAAGGTTTTATTCCCTTGATGTGCTATGGTTCTCCAAGAAGACAACTGAATTCATCTTAATTCAGGGTTTCTACCAAAGTATTTACAAAGTCCAAAACTGTTATAAGAACTTCACAGTCTTTTCCATTGAAGCAGGATTTTTCAATATAAACAGGTTAAATAAACACAAAAACTTCTTCTTTTCAACTCAACAAAGCAATGACATTTTAGAGCATGTCTTATGCTATGACTCTGTGAGAGATTCTATACTCTCAGATATACAGAGAGTACAGTCCATAGGATATTCAGGTAGCAATGGTTCTGGTTCTACAAGGCCTGTTTGCATATCCTCTTGCTCAGATATGGTGTCTGCTAAGCCTGAGCTTTCCCTAGGCAAAACTGGATGTAGTTCAGTAGTCCTTTCCAAGACTTTCCAGCCTGGCTGGACCTGGTCTGGCAAACAATTAATATGGCTTTTATCTAGGAACTTCTGCACAGGTTTCCAAAGCTTTCCCCAGCTTTGTTTCTCATATCTATGGCTCTCTGGATTACAAGCCTTTCTAGGACCTGGCACACATTCAGGAAAGGAGGTGTGAATGTACCTTTGTTCTCTGAGACGTGCGTTGCTGGTATTCCCTCTACCAGGCACTCTCCTGCTTACACTGTCTTCCCTGGAGACTTCTTTCTGGAGTTTTTCAGCATGGGCTTGTCCTTCCTGGAAGTTGTCCCTTCCTTGTAAGGGCTGCAAGCTTAACTGACTTTCCTTCTGTAGTTGGAGCTTTCCCCTTTCTCTGTCCTTAGTAGCAGGGCTTTCTGTTGCTCTCTGTATTTGTGGTCCTCTCTGCTCCTGTGGTCATCTCTCTATCCGTGGTCCTCTCTGTATTGGTGATCCTCTCTGTATTCTCCTGACTGAGCACTGCTTATAAAGACGTTTCTCTAGTGAGCTTTCTGGCCCTCTGCTCAGGTGTGTTTGATTAGCTATTGCATCATTACAATCTGGGTGTGTCAGCCTACCTTCTGCAGCCTCATGCCTACTCCCTCTAGCTGCACTTCTTGGTAACTGCATTCTCTGTAAATCAGTTTCTTCTAACTCCATAGCTTCAGTAGTGTCAGCTTCATCACAATAGTAGACCTATAAAAAGTTATCCTCCCTATTGTAATTAGGATGTGGGTTCATGTGTGAACTCATAACTGATTAGTCTGACTATTAAGATACTTTTATGCTTATCTGTCTCACACAGATGCAGCAGAACATGTATGTCTATTGATGAAGTCTAGCCTCTTCTCTCTATTGTGATAGGAAGAATTTTTGCAATAGATTAGAATCATGCTCCATAATGATGACCAGGTAAATCTCTATGTATTATTTATTTATTTATTTAACTGTATTTATATCCTGCTTTTCACTGGGTCAAAGCGGTGGGACGTATAACAGGGGGGGGGGGGAATCAATAGTGGGGGGGCCCATCACCGGGGGTTCAACATTGATGATTTTGGGGCAAACATAGAGACTGACAGGATAGTATAGTTACTGGTCTGGAGTTCTTGAAGAGGAATAGGGGGGGGTTCCTATTCAGAGATGTTCTTGGAATAGGACGGTTTTTAGCTGCTTTTTGGGCAGCAGGGTGCGGAGTGGGGTGCCTTGTGTTTGGTGGATTGTTTTGTGGGTGAGTAGAAGAGCTTTGTACTTGATTCTTGCTTTGATGGGGAGAATATGAAGGTCCCTCAGAATTGGGGTGATGTGGTCCCGTTTCTTTGCATTGTGTATTATTCTCACCATGGTGTTTAGGGCAGTTCGGAGGGGATTGGTTTGTGCGGCAGGTAGGCCATGGTAGATTATGTTGCAGTAGTCCAGATGAGGGAGCGTCAGAGCTTGCATTACTGTCCTGAAGTCTTGTGGTTCGAGGAGAGGTCGGAAACATTGTACCATTTTCGCTTTGTGGAATACAGTTCCAGTAGTCTTGTTGATTTGCTGCTTAAGGGTTAGGGCTTGGTCAATGATGATGCCGAGATATCTTATGTGTGGTTGTATTTTAATTTGCGTGGTTCCCATGGTGAGGTGAGTGGGGGGTTTGAAGTCTGGGTCTTTTGTCACTATAAGAGCCTCGGTCTTCTTTATGTTAATGGATAAGTTGTTCTCTTGTAGCCAGTTGGATACGTCGGTGAAGCAGGTTGATAGCTGGTCGTTTGTTGGGTCTGTGGTTGTAATTGGGGCGTAGAGCATTATGTCGTCGGCGTATATGTGGAAGTTGACATTGTGAGTGCGTATGACTGAACAGAGTGGACGGAGGTAGATGTTGAAAAGCATGGCTGATAATGTGGATCCTTGAGGTACTCCTTGATGTTGCTGGAAGGGGGTTGAGGTTGAGGTTTTGGTGCGAATTAGTTGCTGTCGGTTGGTTAGATAGGACCTGAACCATTGGAGTACAGTATCTTTGATCCCAATTGTTTGGAGTCTGTGGATAAGGGTGTTATGGGAGATGGTGTCGAAGGCCGCTGATGTATCCAGGAAAATTAGGATGTATCCTGAGTGTTTCTCTTGGGTTCCTATGATGAGGGTGTTCATCAGCGTGGTCATGAGGGTCTCAACCCCATGTAATGGTCTGAATCCGTGTTGCTGCGGGTCCAGTATGTTGTTGAGGTCTAGGTGTTCTTGAAGCTGGCGTTGGACTATCTTCTCGATTATTTTTGCTGTGAGTGGGAGTCTCGCTACTGGTCTGTAGGAGGTGGGGTCTAGGGGATCTAGGTTGTGCTTTTTTAGGGTTGGTCGAATGATTGTGGTCTTGAGGGCATCTGGCATGTGTCATTGGGTAAAGGATTCGTTTACGATGTGGGTTAGTGGTGCACTGAGGTCTTCTTTGGTTTTCTTTATCCAGTCGGTGGGACAGGGATCCAGTGGGGAGGTGGTGGTGTTCAAGCAGGAGATGGTGGAGGATATTTCTTCTTTTGAGATTGTGTCAAATGTATTCCAGTCTCTGTTCAGGATGGGGTATGAGTTTGTCTTGGTTGTTTCAGCATAGTGATATGAGCTTTGTGGTTGCTGAAGCTGTTTGTATTGTCGGGCTAGAAGGTCAGGGGGGATATCTGGCAGCTGGTTGGAGTTGCTGGGTGCTCTTGTTAGTTTTTTGACAATTTGGAAGAGCTCTTGAGGTTTGTTTATGGCTGTTTGTGATGATTTTGGTGTGGTAGGTTTTTTTGGCGTTGTCAGTTTCTGAATGGTACGCATTGAGTTCGTAGAGGTATTTTGCTTTGTCTCTGTCGCTTTTGGTTTTTCTCCATTTCCTTTTGGTTCTTCTAAGTCTGGTTTTCAGTTTTCAGAGGCTGGGGGTGAACCATCGGGCTTTTGAGGAGATGGGTCTGGTATTGGTGTTGTTTCTAGTTGTGCTGGCTGCTGAGGAGATTGTGGTATTCCAGTTGTGGATCAGGTCGTCAAGATTGTTGGAGTTAGTGTGTAGGTTAGGCAGGGTTTGCAATAGGAAGTCTTCCTTGCTAAATGCTTTGAATCTCCTTGGGTGGTGTTCGTTTTCTCTGTTATTTTTGAGTTGGTAGGTGTGGGATATGTTGATGATGTAGTGGTCTGACCACGGTAATGGTGAGATTGTCGGTCTTCTGTATGAGGAGGCGGTTTGGGAGTTTAGAAATATGAGGTCAAGTGTGTTTCCTTTTTCATGTGTTGGTTCTTGTATGATCTGTGTCAGGTCCCTAGCTGTCATGGCATTGAGGAAGGTTTCTGCTTGTTTTTCCTGGAGTGATGGGAGGTTGAAGTCACCTAGGATAATTTGTTCCTTCAAAGGGTTGGTGCATTCAGAGATGAGGTGTAGTATCTGTGGTAGGTCGATGGTTGTGGTGGGTGTGCGGTAGATCAGGCATATCGAGAGGTGTTTGTTGGTGAGGGTGAGGATGTCTGCTTCATTGGAAGTTTCTGAGGTGTGGAGCCGCAGATGGAGGTAGTCTTTGGCAATGATGGCTATGCCTCCGCCCTTGGCATGTGTCCGGGAGCAGTGTTGAAGGCTGTATCCCTTTGGTGTTAGCTGGTTCATTACTACTGTGTCATGGTCTGTTAGCCAGGTTTCTGTTACACAGAGGATGTCAATCTTCTCAGTTGCGATCAGGTCCTGGAGCATGTGGTATTTGTTCCTAACTGAGCGAGCATTTATGAGTGAGATGGAGAGGTGGTGGCAGTTTGTGGGGTTGGTGGTGCAGGTTGGTGTGCGATGTGTGAGTGAGTATGTGTGTGTATGGTTGTGGATGTTTGTGGGTTGGGCTGTTGTGACTGGGCAGGGTGGGTTGTAGGGTTTGGCTGAGTAGGGGTAGAAGGTCAGGAGGGGGGTTAGGAGATAGATAGGGGTTAGGAAGGGTGGCATGATGTGTGGGAGTACTTGGGTTCTTGGAGTGGTGGGGTCTTTTTCTTTGCGAGGTTGTTGTTGTCGTCGCTGCTTGGTTCAGTGGTTGAGGTATCTCTGCTGCTGGATGTGATGTGGTTTCCTTTGCGTTGGATCTCCCGTTTGCTGCTTCTTTTTTGTGCGCCTGTCTGCCGTGCCTAAGGGCCACGCCAAAGGGCCCTCTGGCGAGGCCCTCAGGCGCGAGCGCGCCCGCGAGGGATGCCGTTTTTATGGAGGCCGGCTGCTGTTTCTTCTCCTCTCCCACTGCCCCGATTGGGCAGGAGCACCGTGGGTGGTGGTGTGTCCTGCGGCGGTAGCGGCTCCCTCCGGAGGTGAGGGACGCCGCTTTTATGGAGGCCGGCTGCTGTTTCTTCTCCTCTCCCACTGCCCCGATTGGGCAGGAGCACCGTGGGGGGTGGTGTGTCCCGCGGCGGTAGCGGCTCCCTCCGGAGGCGAGGGACGCCGCTTTTATGGAGGCCGGCTGCTGTTTCTTCTCCTCTCCCACTGCCCCGATTGGGCAGGAGCACCGTGGGGGGTGGTGTGTCCCGCGGCGGTAGCGGCTCCCTCCGCAGGCGAGGGACGCCGCTTTTATGGAGGCCGGCTGCTGTTTCTTCTCCTCTCCCACTGCCCCGATTGGGCAGGAGCACCGTGGGGGGTGGTGTGTCCCGCAGCGGTAGCGGCTCCCTCCGGAGGCGAGGGACGCCGCTTTTATGGAGGCCGGCTGCTGTTTCTTCTCCTCTCCCACTGCCCCAATTGGGCAGGAGCACCGTGGGGGGTGGTGTGTCCCGCGGCGGTATTATGTAAAAAAAAAAAAAATAATAATTCCGTCTATTCTTCCCAGAGCAGAGATCTAAAATGAAATTAAAAGATCTAGTATGTTTTGTTCATAATGCTGTTTCAATTATGGATACTGAAAATGCCCAAAAACTCCTTACTTAAGCTGATATCCATACAAGTCCATTCACAATTGCTCAAGAATACATGGAAATCATATTGGAACTTCTAAAAACAAGAGGAAAAGACCTCAGCAACCCTTAGAGCCACAACAGACTCAGAACAGAGGAGGAGTCAGCCAGTCTGAAAACACTTGCAGCTGGTGGACTCCAAACATCAATGGTCTGAAAAACCTCTTTTGAGCTGCAATAGTGTGTAAATCAAAATATAATCTAACAGTCCCATGGATCTAGTATAAACAGCTATATATTATATTGGAAAAATCGTCACAATATCAAAAGTAACTTAGCTTCCTCTCAGCTGTTGCTCTGCCGGCTGTCAAACTCCGACACCAGGTATTTTGTCACTGATGGCTTCCTTAGGGAGCAAGACAGCATATCAACCCAACACACCTAGAAGACACACATACCAAAAGCTTGTGTCAATCATGAATGCTGACCACAAAGTACTTACATATCTCTAACATCAAGAAAGCATACAGGCAAGAGAGGCAGCTGCAAAAAATAGCCACAGGTCTGCTGAAAACGAAACTGAACCAAATCAGTGCAGAACAACCGACCATGTCCTTCAGCACAAGACAAAAAAGAAATGCTGTGCATGCACATATAAAAGAAGTGCTCTGCCAACATCATTTCACACAAAAACCAAACCTAAATCATGCGACCCCCACACTAAACATTTTTTTGTCGGAGCTATACCGTAGGAAGGCCGAAATGGAAAACGACCTTCTCCAAGCGGGCAGCTACTTTTTCTCAAGAAAGGTTCTTCACCAAAATTCACATATTTCTCAAAATCTATATAAAGATAAAAATAAACTTATCTCAGTTCATCAGATGCTGGTATATATAGTCCAAATGCACGACGCGCACGTTTCGGGCTCCTATGTAGGGATGGCCTGTAGGGATGGCCTATGGGTTATCAAAGCATGTGAGCAGGCTCTGGATTCCCCCAGGGTTGGGTTGCGCCAGTCACACCCATGATGCACTGCACATGCAAATCAGCTGTCCACAGATAAACACAAGATGGGGAATGCACACCCACAGCACCTCGGCCTGGTAGGGGGAAGCGACCATGTGCACCCCCACAGCACCTCGGCCTGTTAGGGGGCACTGACCATGTGTTGTACCAGCACAGGGTAGCCACACACCGTCACAGCGTGCGGGTACTGTGCTCACTCTGAGGGTGCAGTGAGGCGCCAAGCACCAGGTCCACAGCAACGTCCATGGCTGAAAGAGGCCATGGTGCAGGTCCACAGCAGTGTTATAGTGTGAGACAGGTAGTTTCTGCAGTAACACCTTGGACATCTCTGTCTGTATCAGTCAGGTGTAGCCCCCATGGACCCCCAGGAGGGCCCATGCACCACCACTCCCTCCCCCAGGGCAGCAAACCAGGTCTCCTATCAAAAGATACATCATCTACCTCCCTGCAAGGTGGACATAGAGGGGAACATCAACCCCAGTCCTGCTGAGGGACACACACACCCCTCAGAGCAGTCAATGCAGCTCTGTACACATCCAGAACACAATAGCAGACAGACATTAGGCCTAGATATGGCATGCTGCACCCCACCACTATCTGATATTCCGCTGGTGCAAGCCATCAGCCACTGCACCCTGCAAGCCACTCCATCACAACACATACCAGCTGCAAATAGTCTGCTAGTGCCCAGTGGAGATGCCTGCACACAGAACTGGGATGGCAGCATACACAGTTAAATCAGTGACAGGGCCCCAAAAGGCAACCCATATATATCACATGAGAGAAATACTAGATAGCACTATGGGGGTGCCTAGCCATGCTGTGGTCACTGCACAGTCAGGGTGAGAGTGATCTCTCAGCAGCACATACTGAGGTCACCCTGTCTGTGTAGGTGGTGGCTGGCCACTACAATGTGCCTGTCACTGCCCTATGCCCTGTGCAGATGCGCCCTGGCCAGGCCACCCTGTCCGGCCTCTACCCATGGTACCTTGCTCCTCATTATGCACATTGGCAGCCCAATACTGGCAACATTGCTGGCAGTGTGGCCTGTGGAAGGTGTTTGCAGCCACCACACACTGGATAGACAGACAACCACCCCCACACCGATGTCAGCATTGTGCTACTATAGAGGTGGTCAGCAGCCATACACACCACACCAGTCCTGGGCATAGTACAGGCATGGATATGGTACACAAGACTGTTGGGAGGTCACTCCCCAGGGTGGTGAACACTGTCAGAGACCAGACCTGCAGCACACACCGCAGACATCAGAATGATTGTTATGGTGGAGCTCAATGAGCAAAATGTGCTTAACAGAGGAATTGATATCTGCCAGTTCTCATAGCAAACGTTTGATAGCTGTGTACCATATACCCAGGTGTAGGGTGGCATTGCTAAAGTATGCAACTGCTAGTATTGGGAGATACAGGCAGGACCCAATTTCTTGCCTCTCCAGGTGGCATTGGCCAATGGGGCCTGTGGGTGGGTGTGTGGCCCTGTTGGCTGCTGCTTTACGGCAGAGTTCCCCAACTCCAGTCCTGGTGTTCCAAACACTGTTCGGGTTTTCATGCTGTCCCTCATAAATATGCATGAGCTACATCTGCATAACATGGGGGTGGTGCATAGCTATGCAGCACAGGCATCTTTATTGGAGGCAGCATGAAACCGGAATGTTGTGGGGCCCTCCAGGACTACATTTGCGGAACTCTGCTTTACGGTAATGTGCCTGTTTCTGGTGTGGTAAAATATAGGCCATGCGTATGTTCTCTGCAATAAAGGTGTGTCTTTACTATCATTGTTTAGTGGTGGGTAAAGCTATGGGGACTGGGTTGGCAGGAGCCCCAGCTGGGATTTGAACCTGTGACCCGCTGGTCTTACAGGCACTGGCTGTGTCTGTTGCACCACACTGTAGCCACAGAGACAGTGCAGTCCCTGGAGTTAGTTAAACCGGCCTGACGAGTCAGAAACCCTGCTCTGCAACAGGTTTATTGTGACCTCATTTACCTTGTATGCAGACAACGGTGCACATAAACCTCAGAGAATACCTCACAAAAGGGGCACACACCCATAACCAAGCTGGGCAACAATGATATCATTGGGAAACATTACACAACACTCCCAGGACAATCCATTACAATGAAATGATATTTAAAAGGGTCTGTGAAGCGTAGACCCTTCCACACATCATTTCTTTTTTATTTGGTGCTTTCCAGGCAGTGTTGTTCCTTGTTGCCCATTGCTATCACTGTTGCCCAGCTGTATTATGCTTTTTAAAATGTTTCCTGTGGTCATTTTTAACGTTTTATGTGCTATTTTGTTCAGTGCACATGTATCACACTGCTCACGTTTTGTGTGTTTCCCCGGTTTTTCTGTACATTGCTGACGGAAATGGTTTCTCTTCCCTTTAAATGCCTTTAACGGCAGGTTTTCATTCGCGTTGGAATTGAGCTCAGAATTACAGCGCGTTAGTGAGGGGGAGCCTCTCCACGCCCCCTCTCCGCCCATTGACCCCTTCTCTCCGCCCACTCTCCACCTTCTGCGCTGTTTTAACGCGCCGCGGGGCTTTACGATCGTTAAGCGCGGTTACCGCGCGTAGTACGACGTTACCGGTCGTTGGCGCGTGTTTACGCGCATTACACTGCACTTACGGTCGTTAACGTCATATTACGCGCGTTATTCACGTTTAGTAAACATACCCCTAAGTCTCTCTAAGCACAGGGCCGAACCTAGGGCTGTGCAAGTAGTGTGGCCGCACAGGACACAAGTTCAAAAGGGGTACTGATATCATCAGTGGATCTCTAGGAAGCTCAAAAATAGTGAGTTACTGCACGTGGCTGGGTGAAAGGGGGAGCACCAGATTTGTCTGTTGCACAGGGCGTATTTCTAAGTTGATATGGTCCTGCATGTCATTCCTCTGTTTATCCAACAAAGATGATACTTTATAAATGTTATTGCATAACATATTCATGTAAGAGCAGTGGAACTGGCTGTGACATTAGACCATGACCATACCACACTAGAAATGCACCCTGTATGACTAACAAACCTGGTGCCCTCCCTCCACCCAGCCACATTCAGTAACTCACTCTTTTTGGACCTCCTAGAAGCCCAGTGATGAAATCAGCGCCCCATTTTTTGCTTGCACCCTGTGCAGTCGCACCACCCTTGGTACGACCCTGCATTAGAGATAGCGAAGCTCCCAGCTTTGGCAGTTTTTATGTCTAAGTTCTCTATACTGCCATGTCTTTGGTTTAATCTGTGCTTTGAATCTTCTTTCCTCAGGTCAGTTGGTGCAGGGAATCTTGTAGAGTCTGTTTGTGTTCATAGCCCTCAGAAGGAAAGAATGTAGTGGTTATTGCTTAAGGATGACATCTAGAGGTCACATTTAGGTCTCTTGATTGCATGGTTACCATAGTCCCTGGTTTGTTTTATGAAATATATAAAGTAGAAAAAAAGTCTCTGGATATGATCAAATGAAGGCTTATGGCTTTGTAAGCCAACCCTAGATATGACTAAGCTGGAAGACTAAAGGAACAGAAGGTATCTGCAGTTTCTAAGTATTTAATCAAGTAAATAAATAAATAAAAAATAGGGGAAGTAGTTTATAATAAGCAACAAGTTAGAAGTTTGTGATTTGGGCAGCTTCCAAGTATAGTTGCAACCTCAACTAACAACCCTTAGTTGATTATTTTACATAGTAAACAAATCATACGGAAACCTGTCAATATTGCTTATACTTTTCATTTAGAACCATATAGAAATTTGTTCCAGAGGCACAATAATCTCCTGTCTCAAAATCCTGACTTCTCTGAGTTTTCCTGATTTCCCAAAGGAAGAATACTATTGTACTATTCCAAAATTAACATATTTCAACAAGCAGATGGCTTATCTGGGTTGCTTCAGGGGCATAGCAAGTTCATGTTGCTTCAGCTCTCAATCAATTTATTTCCCTTTCCTCACTAAGGGTTTGATGCATTCAAAATAAATTTAGCATCTGGAAGGCAAATAATGCAAACATTCCTGCACAAATAATAACTGTCATGAAAACAGATCATTGGGAAATACTCACAGGAGGATATTTGGAATATTCGGGAAAAAAACCGACGTATGTAAGAAGAGGAACTGGCAGGACTGACAACTGTTAGGCTTTGAATTAAGAAGGATGCTCTGAGCTCTGAGCTAGAATCTGAGATGAGCACAGAAAAATCTGAGATGATGACTTGATGCCAGTTTCAGGGAGGGACACTACTTACAGATGGAACATATCATTCCCTACTTTTGCTATACATTAAGGGGAGAAATAACAAGGGATAAAAGTGCTTAGTAAGGGAACCTGGAAGGCTTTAATCGTCACTCCAACAAAAATGTGGGTTTACTATCATAAATTCACGCTGACACCACAAACCATAGGACATTGGTAAGCAGAAATGTGTGCATAATACAGGTGGCATGATGCATTAGTTCCACATGCATCAGATTGACTAGTCCTATAGTGACTTTGTATCCAGGATAGAACCTTAAGCTAAAAGGCATGTGTTCCACAGTATATCCAAAAACAAATTCTAAATATTTAGCTATATCTCTTTTGAAAGCTTCAAATCTAAGAATTTACAATACTGTAAGGTGCATATCATATTGCTTATGGGGAAAAGAAATAATTCATGCATCCTTCTGTTCATGCCAAAATAAGAAACAGCTGCTTATAAATGTATTCTTACCTTTTAGACAATAAACCACAAATTCCTTTCTATGGATGAGATATAGGGGGATGTTTACTAAACTATGCTAGAGTTTTGCAGGTATAGAGCATTTAGGGTAGCCCCCTCCCCATCATACACTAAGCAAATGGTATGAAATTAACCCTGTACTGTCTCTTTAGTATGCATGCTGTTATCTTGGCCCATTGGCACATGCTCAAGCCCATGTTAGTTTATAGTTTACTGAAGTTTTGATATACCTCTATATCACAATATATCAGGGTGGTTTAAAATAAAACAAAGTTAAAGAGTCAAAAATGAAAAGATACAACTGAAGAAAAAGGTAAGATTGAACAGTGCAAGTAAAAACTGCAAAGATTGGAGGAAAGGGAAACAAGGAAGGGGGATGGCAATAGTGCTCTCATTCCTAAGATGGTCACTTAGACTGGTTGTAGGTAAGCTCAAATAATAGGTTTTAGGCCTTTCTTATGACAGTTCTTCTCTGAGGTATAAACAAAGGGAGTTCCATAGATGACGAGCTAGGAAGTAGAAGGCTGAGGTGTGGGTGGATTCCAGCCTAGCTGTTTGTTTAGTGAAAACTATGAGCAGATGGGCATTCAATGAGTGGAGAGTTGACTGAGAGAGTAAGGGACTAAATAGCTAGTCAGATATAGGGGGAGTACCTTGTTCGGTATGTTCTAACATGATGGGTTGTACTTTTTTCACATACAACAGTCACCGTTATACTCTTCGTCAGGAAACTAACTGTGACAGTAATGGAGTGGTTTATTTGATGCATTGTCCTTGTGGTTTACGTTATGTAGGTAAAACACGTCACTCACTCCGTGTACGCCTGATCGACATCATGTGGAAGGAGCACCTATAGTGAAACATTGTGATTCCTTGGGACATGCTTTTGAAGAGGTATGCTGTGAAGCCATTACCCAGGTATTCCCATTGGTGGATTTTTCGATTGAACACTTTGGAACAGTCTGGACTTAATGACTATATCGATTGGAAGGCCTGTTTCTAATGTCGGCCTGGGTGGGATGGATGGGATAGTATAATACAATATAACCTAACATAACATAACAATATATAGTAACACATTACATTTTCACTTTTCATTTTTCAAGGTCATCAGTTTTTTATTGCATCACATCTTTCAAGTGGTTTTTTTTTGGAGGGTGGGGTTGCTTATTTTTTCTGTTGCTTTAATGCATTTTTCATTTCAGTTGGTTCTTGTTTTTTTTTTTGTTTTCCTCATTGCAGTTAGGGCTAGTGGCGACGGATTGTGGTTTTTCAGACTTCCCTTATCTCTCCCTTTTAGTTTTCTATGTGTAAGCGGGTGGAACGTGAACTTGTTGCCAATGATGTTGGCAGTAGTATAAATTAAACCCTTAGGTCCAGACACAGCAGGACACCCTACCGAGTCTGTCATATATGATACCCACACAGGTAAAAACACACATACCCACGCACGATTGTACACGCCCCAACGTACATTGTTACACACACTGCGAGGGTCTGTTTCTGTATGGAGTACTCGACGTAAAGGAAAACATGACCTCTCACAGCACACTGGGGACTCGAACCCATGCTGCCTGTAACAGTGGTCAGTACACTAACCATTGTGCTACAGCTCTGTGTTAGTGCTCTGTCTCTGTACATCTTCCTATGATGTACGTCCGCAGCAACGCACGCACGTACGCCCACAGTAACACATGTGGCCACGCCCCCAGCAATGCACGTGGCTACGCCCCCAGCAATGCACGTGGCTATGCACCCAGCAACGCACGTGGCTGAGCACCAAAGGCATTTGGAAGAAATGGCATCTATGTCGAGGAAGCCTCCCTTCAGCCAGCGTGACATATACCTGCTAACAGAGCTGTTCTGCCTCCGCCAGCAGAGGCTCTTCCCTGGCTCATCCAGGAGGCAGAACCTGGCAAGGGTCAGGAGGGCCTGGGAGCGCCTGGCCCATAGGTTCAACAGGAGCTCAGACTACCCATGTGAGGTAAGTGCATGGGGACAAGTCCCCCAAATGATGAGACAAAACAAAACACACCCAGTAACGTCAGCACAAATACACAATGCACTGACAGGGAATAGCAGGTGCTGACACATCCTGTGGCTAGCAAAGTCTGCCACACACCCCTGAAAAAGGCACCCCTGCCCCAAGGGGGTAGCTGCAACCATGGCAGAGCAGCACCACAGATCACAGAGGTATGGTATAGGGTGCCTTTGCAGGCCAGGGATGTCCCCCATCCACAAGACACCCCAGTCCCACCTCTCAGGCCAACAGGAAAGTAAGGGGGTCTGCACCATGTCTCCGTTAACCAACACATTTGCAAAATGCATCCTCTGATGCTGCAAGCCCCAAATGAGGGCATCTCTCCCCCACCCTGCCCACTGTCTGCTGGTGCCTTGTGTGATTACCAAAGACAATCCCCAGCTCCAAGCAGATGTAGGCCCCAAATGAGGGCATCTCTCCCCCACCCTGCCCACTGTCTGGTGGTGCCTTGTGTGATTACCAAAGACAATCCCCAGCTCCAAGCAGATGTAGGCCCCAAATGAGGGCATCTCTCCCCCACCCTGCCCACTGTCTGCTGGTGCCTTGTGTGATCACAAAACACAAACCCCAGCTCCAAGCAGATGTAGGCCCCTAAAGGGGTCCTCTGCACCGACCCTGTTCCCTGGGAAACAGGCCCTGTATGGGATCACAAAGGAAAAACCACAGCCTAAGGGCATCCTAGTGAGGACTGTAGGTGACAACCTCCCACCCAAAAAGTGGCTGATTGGCACATGCAGATGTGTGTAGGTGGCACACACAGCTGTGATGTGTTATGTACGTGGGCCGCACATACAGTGCACATGGTGCACCGACCAGGGTGATGTGTGTGTGGCCCACACATGGGGCTGTCACACGTTAACGCAAGGGGGCATGAGCGCCCACCCAATAGGGGCAGGCGCTTGTTGTATGCAATGAGAGTGGTAGATGCAGAGGCAGGGACCCACCACGTGTCCCCACGGTAGCTAAGGGCAATGTTCGTTGTCACCCCTACAGGTGGAGGACCTTCGAAAGAAGGCTCGCGAGCTGAGGGCCCGGTACCCCCGCTTCGTTGCCAGGGTGCAGCGCGAGAGGATGGCACAGCAGAATGGTGAGTACCGCGACATGGACATGTAGGGGAACGAGTGGTGGAACCACAGGTCCACAGTGACAGGGGAAGAGGATGTTTCCCCAGGGGATGACATGTGTTATCTCTCCCACAGCTGATGCACGTGCAGCCAACGTGGACGAGGGGCCGGAGGAGCCTCCAGACGTTGCGGCCCGGGAGGGAGACCAGGAGCAGCGCGAGGATGAGGATGAGGATGGCGGACCATTGCGGGGAGCCGAGGATGGGAATGAGCGCGCATCCCCACGCCACGATGAGGGGGAGGAGGGGGGTGATGATGGGGGCCAGATGGGAGGGAATGTGGGGGATGCTAGGGAAATGGGGACTGATGGTGTGGAGCCTGGGGAGCAGGATGAGGAGGGGGGGGGATGTGAGTGGAAGGGAAGAGGAATGGGGGGAGGTGGGTGGCAGGGAGAGGGAGGGGGAGGCAGGGGGGGAGGGGGATGGGGTTGTGGGGAGGGTGTTGGAGGCAGGGGGGAGGGAGGGGATGTCCAGCAGAGGGGGTGGGGCGGGGGCAGGTCCCCAATGGCACGCTCCGCCACAGGGCACTGGGGGCACCAGCCACCTGCCCCATGATCAGGGCGCGGCAGGCCCTCTGGACGTGTGCCTGCCACACATGGCCGCAGGCAGGTCTGCTGTCCATGCAGCCACACAGACACGGGGAGATGTGTGTCTGTGCAGCTGCATGTGTGGCCTGCGCCTGGCTGCAGCTGTGCGTGCCCAGGCACAAGCCCAGAGGCAGTTCGCCCTAATCCAGGGCCAGGTGCTGGCAACCCTGTCCATGGTGGCTGACTGTCTGCGGGAGCGGGATGACCACCCTGGCCGTTCCGCAGATGGTCTCAGCCACCATCCAACAGGGGTCCCCAGGGTGTGTAATGTGTGGGGACACATGGCACACCCACCCTGTGACGGACCGTGCCATTGAATGTCCACCACATTGGCCACAGGGATGGGAGCGGACACTGCAATTTGCAGTGGCATGCGTGTTTGGCCATGCCGGCCATCAACTGACAGCATGGGCCATGTCAGCCAGATGTCACGTGTCTGTGTAACTGTAAATAATGTAAATATGTTTTAAATAAGAGTTATAAATGTTGTTTGAAATATATGTACCTGTTGGTCAGATGTCCCTCATTGCCTGATGACAGTGGTGTGCGAGTGATGGGTGTGGCAGTGGGTACTATTGGGGCCAAGGGTGGACGTCGAACAGGTAAGGTATGTGGCGTGGGCACCCCCCACAGACATGTCACAGCTACGTTGCTGTGTGGGTGGCCCACCAAGAGGGGTGGGGAGTGGCGTGCCTGACTGACGTGCAACAGCATGTGTGTTGGTAGGTGCGGGGCAGACAGCACAGAGTGACAATGGGACATATGGCGGGGGGAAGTGGATGGCCTGTGTATCCTATCCAGCCGTGTCCCATATTGGTGGCCTGTGGTGGCAATGGAAGGGCGGCTGAGGTGTATATGTACCGGTGGGGTTAGGGGGGAAACACAGAGGGTGCACCCAGGGCTGGCCCATCCATTGAGCAGGAATGTGTTTTGCACAGGGCCCAGCATTTCGGGGGGCCCCGTGCAAAGAACATTCTTCCCTTTCGTAATTGGTAGAAATAAAATAAAAGTGGCCGCTGCTGCCGCGGCGGCGGTATGGAGTGTCCCGCGGGGCTCCCTCTGCCCGGCGGGACTCTCCCGGCGCGGCTCAGCCCCTCTCTGCCGGCTTGCAGATACGCAAAGGGAGAGAGTCTCCCTTGCGTCTGTTAAGCCCGCAGGGGCAGATGGGAGATTTCCCATCAGCACCTGCGGGCTTAACAGAGACGCGGGGGTGACTCTCTCTCCCTTCGCGTATCTGCAAGCCGGCAGAGAGGGGCTGAGCCGCGCCGGGAGAGTCCCGCCGGGCAGAGGGAGCCCCGCGGGACACTCCATACCGCCACCGCGGCAGTGGCAAGCGTTATTTGGTTTTTAAATTGCCATCAGCCGAGGGGGGGGGGGCCGGTAGGACTGGCAAAGGGCTAGGGAGGGAGGGGGGTTGAGACTGGCAATGGGCGAGGGAGGGAGGGAGGGAGGGAGGGAGGGGGGTTAAGAGTGGCAATGAGGGAGGGAGGGAGGGAGGGGGGGAGGGAGGGGGGTTAAGACAGGCAATGGGCTGGAGGGGGGTTAAGACTGGCAGTGGGCTGATGGGGGGGTAGGACTGATAATGGGTTATAGGGGGGCTAGGACAGAAAATGGGGTGATGGGGGTTAAGACTGGGAGGTGATTGACGGGGGGCTAGGACTGGTAATGGGTTGGGGGGTTGCTAGGACTGGAAATGGGCTGATGGAACAGCTAGGATAGGACTGGAAATGGGCTGAGTGGAGGGGAGCTATGCCTTGACTTGGGCTGATGGTGGGGCTAGGAAATGACTAGAAATGGGCTGAACGGGGTGGGGCCCTAGGTCATGGGTTTTCACACACAGTGGGGCATTGTGAGCTCCTTGTGGGGCGTATTCTTATCTTGCTTTACATTGGTGCTAACAACAGCAACGCCCTCACACTGCAGACTCCGCACAATGACTCCTCATGGGCCCAGTAACATGCCCTATGTGGTGCTTTGTGAGAAGCCCTATAGAGTGCTGTGGCAGACAGTGAACATTAGCCTTTGTCCTCTGGTGTGGTTTTCATGGGGTTACCCTGTGTGACACCTTCAGGTTACATCCCTGTGGGTGGGTGTTTGCCAGCACAACTTGTTGGACATACAAACCAGACTACCTATGATATTACTGATCTAGTGTAGGTGTCATGACACACACCCATCCACAGATACGCCAACCTTGCAGGGACACATCCACTTGGTACAGTGCCCATAGTTGTGGTACACAAAGCATGTCCTGGTGCTGTCTGATGCTGCATTCCAATGCCAAGACATTTGGGTTGTCCCCTGCATTGATTCTGGTACAGTTTGACGTTGTCTTTCCTTTATTCCATGCTTTGTGTATATCGTAACCTTTGCACATTTCACACACCCGGTTCTGGCTGCAGATTCACAGTGTTTTCTAGCTTTGGGTGCTGTACCTCTCGGGATTTAACGGACACTCCCAACAAGGGGTGGTGGGCATATTTTCCTCCCTCTCATGTTCTTTGTGTCCGACCAAAAAATGGGGTCTCAATGGTTTTGACAGGGGGCTGACTGGTTCAACATATGTGTGACTACTGTTTGCGGAGGGTACTGCTGCAGGCAGCCTTGGTCTTTGGGCACACAGGGGGGACTGCACTCACAGACCCTGCACCACCAGGCAGTTTCTTACCCCTTGTGCTAATGATCAGTCTGCCTTCACTGACACATTTTCTAGCTTCTTCTGGGGCACCCTGTTGGGATACTCTCTGTTACTACTATCTGCAGTGACACACACAGTCATTGCACCGTACCATACCAGGGAGATATGTGGGTACGTACCCCTTCTTGGGTTCATCTGTGGACTGGTGGTCTGCATGTGGGGTGCACCATGGGAATCCCTGCATTGGTACGGATCCAGGACACAACAGCGGACAGTTGTGTGGTGTCCTGCCGCCCTTCAGTGGACAGCCAGGGGGTGGTTACCAGCTATGGGGCTGCAGGCCAGTGGGTCACTCATTGTCTGTGGCGCCAGTAGTCATGGGTTCAGACCCAAAATGGACTCCTTTTATAGGGGTGTCTGCCGCATTATATCTTTTACATACGCAGGACTACTACCAGCGACAGCCTCTCAAGCGTGATATTACCATAATGAGCGTCATAGGGTGCGCCATGTGTCACCTTATCTGGCTCCCTTTATGTTCCCTTATGGACTGCTCTATGGGGGACATTTTGATGTGCCTCTGTGGACACTCCACTTTATAGTGTGGCCTATGTTGTGCGTTATGGAGTGCCTTCTGCAGCAACTTTGTGGACACCACTGTGTGGGTGTGTTTGCTAGCACCCTTGCAGCACATACATGAAAAATAATATAGGGCCCCTCACTCACTATATGATGTGTGGGTGTGTTTGCTAGCGCCCCTACCGAAAATCAGCAACATATACATGCCCCCTCACTCACTATATAACGTGTGGGTGTATTTACTTGCACCCTATAGGGAAGGTGAACATAGACATGCCCCCTCACTCACTAGATAATGTGTGGGTGTGTTTGCTTGCGCCCCTAAAGGTAAATTGACATATACCTGCCCCCTCACTCACTATCTGATGTGTGGGTGTGTTTGCTTGCACCCCTCCAAAAGGAAACAAATAAATGCCCCCTCCCTCACTGTATCATGTACAGGTTACTACATCAGCCAGCCTTCTGCATCTGGCACCCTAGGGACTCGAACCCATGCTGCCCGTATCAGCAGTCACTGCAGTAACCATTATGCTACAGCTCTGTATGGGTCAGGTATGTCTACGAGGCTTCTTATGCTTAACGCGCGGTGACTCCTCTAACGCGCCACGTATCGCTCGTTAGTTCTGTACCGCGCGTTAGATCTTCTGCTGTCCCGCCCATCTCCTTATTTGGGGGTTTGTCTTATTAACGCGGATCCTCGCGAACTGCAATAACACGATTTAGTAAATATACCCCTTAATGAGCTATTACTACTACTAAACATGTATATAGCGCTACAAGGCATACACAGTGCTGTACATATAGATGTAAGACACAGTCCCTGCTCATCAGAGCTTACAATCTAATCAAGACTAGAATATGGTAAGATACATATAAATCGTGAACAAGAGAGTGAGGAGCATCAGAATCCAAAAGCAGCCTCAAAGAGGTGGGTTTTTAGCCTGGATTTGAATAGGGCTAGAGAAGGTGCCCAACACACAGAATCAGGTAGTTTGTTCCAGGCATATGATGCAGCAAGGTGGAATGAACAAAGTCTGGAGTTGACAGTGGCAGAGAAGGGTTCAGGGTCCTTGGTTCACATTTACCTTGAAGAACAAGTTAATCTCCATAACTCCATATCTGGATAATGTTTAAAATGAAATCTCTTTTCATCTGCACTTCTTGCTGTTCAAATTCATCCCTTGTGGAACATAAGCACAAAAGCGAGCTTTATCAAAGGCAGCTCCAACAATTTGGAACACCCTCCCCGATGAACTACGTTCAACAACGGACATTAAGGACTTTAGGAAGCTGCTAAAAACAACCCTCTTCATAGAGCTCTATGGTAACATCACTTAAACTGTGCAACCGACAATCCCCCAAATCAACCACCCTCCCCTCACGACTCGATTATAGTACTGAATTAAAGTCCTGATGTACATAATATTGTAAATAGCACACACTGTAAATAGCTCACCAAGAATCAACAACCATATACACACACACACGCACTCAATGCTCACTGCATGCACACACTAGACACAGTAATTGGTTGATTGTTTGCCGTGTAGATTGTAGGAAAGGGCGGTATAGAAATCCATTTAAATAAATAAATAAATTACAAAAACTGTCCCGTGGGAATATTTTCACATAGTAACATAGTAAATGACGGCAGATAAAGACCAACATGGTCCATCCAGTCTGCCCAGCAATACGGCAAGAGTAGGTGCACCTGACGCTCTGTGCAGGTCACCCCTCCCCATGTCTTTGTTTAGGGGTGGACCCACCACTCCATGTAGGACACCCCTATTTGTTGAGAACTTAGATGGTTCAGTTTATTTTGTTTTTATCCTGTTGCTGTAAAGGGATCCGCTGTGCTTGTCCCATGCTGTTTTGAATTCCATCACCGTATTTTCCCCCACCACTTCCATCAGGAGAGCATTCCAAGCACCCACCACCCTTTCAGTGAAAAAATATTTCCTGACATTGCCTTTCAATTTTCCCTGCCACTGTCAACTCCAGACTTTGTTCATTCCACCTTGCTGTATCATATGCCTGGAACAAACTACCTGATTCTGTGTGTTGGGCACCTTCTCTAGCCCTATTCAAATCCAGGCTAAAAACCCACCTCTTTGAGGCTGCTTTTGGATTCTGATGCTCCTCACTCTCTTGTTCATGATTTATATGTATCTTACCATATTCTAGTCTTGATTAGATTGTAAGCTCTGAAGAGCAGGGACCTTGCAGCTTCATGTTATGCCCTCTAGTTTTGCAGCTTCCCTTCTTTGGAAGAGGTTTGTTTGTTCATCGTTCCTCTTTAAGTATTTAAAGGTCTGAATCATATCTCCCCTATCCCTCCTCTCCTCCAAAGTGTACATATTTAGGTCTTCAAGTTTCTTCTCATAAGGTTTCTTATGCAGGCTCCAAATTATTTTGGTCGCCTTCCTCTGAACACTTTCCAGTCTTTTTACATTTTTTGCAAGATATGGTCTCCAAAACTGAACACAGTATTCCAGGTGAGGCCTCCCCAGCGACCTATACAGTGGCATAAGTACCTCTTCCTTTCTGCTGGTAATCCCTCTTTGCATGCAGTCCAACATCCTCCTGTCTTTTGCCACCACCTTGTCGCGCTGTTTTGCCACTTTGAGATCATCAGAGATAATCACACCAAGTTCTTCCATCCCCTTTACCATTTTGGTGGCTCTTCTCTGAACCTTTTCTAAAAAGGATATAGCGATTTTAGAAAAGGTTCAGAGAAGAGCCACCAAAATGGTAAAGGGAATGGAAGGATACTCCTATGAAGAAAGGCTAAAAAGGTTGGGGCTCTTTAACCTGGAAAAGAGAAGGCTGAGGGGAGATATGATAGAAGTCTATAAATTAATGAACGGAGTGGAAAGGGTAAACGTAGATCGATTGTTTACCTTATCAGAATATAGAAAGACTAGGGGACATGCAATGAAGCTACAGAGTAAACTATTTAAGACTAATAAAAGAAAATATTTTTTCACTCAACGTGTAATCAAACTCTGGAATTTGTTACCGGAGGATGTAGTAAAGGCTGTTAGTGTAGCTGGGTTTAAAAAAGGTTTGGACAAGTTCCTGGAGGAAAGGTCCATAAACCATTATTAAGAAGGGACCCAGGATATCAACGCTTGAACCAATACAAGCATTGTGGAACCTGTGTCCCTTGGGGAAACTGCTAGGTACGTATGACCTAGATTGGCCACTGTTGGAAACAGAATACTGGGCTTGATGGACCTTGGTCAGACCCAGTATGGCATATCTTATGTTCTTATGTTCTTATGTTCTTTTTCCTGAACCATGCACACCAACCTCTCGCCCCCTATCGCGTACATTTCCTTGGATTTCTGCTACCTAAGTGCATGACACTGCACCTTTTCACATTAAATCGTAATTGCCAAGCATTAGACCATTCTTCAAGTTTTTGTAGATCTTTCCTCATGTTACCCACTCCCTCGGGGGAGTCCACTCTGTTGCAAATGTATGTGTCATCTGCAAAAAGACAGACTTTTCCATTCAGTCCTTCAGCAATATCACTCACAAATACATTGAACAGTGCCGGGCCCAGGACCGAACCCTGGGGCACCCCGCTAATCACCTTCCCCTCATTCGAGTGAGCTCCATGTACCATCACCCTCTGTTGTCTCTCAGTCAACCAATTTCTAATCCAGTTTACTATCTTGGTTCCCATCCCCAAGCTACTGAGTTTATTGAGAAGCCTCCTATGAGGAACAGTATCAAAGGCTTTGCTGAAATCCAGGTAGATGACATCCATTGCATGCCCCTGATCTAGTTACTTGGTCACCCAGTCAAAGAACTCAATCAGATTAGTTTGGCAAGACTGTCCTTCAGTTAAACCATGTTGCCTCGGATCTTGCAACATGTTGTTTTTGAGAAAGTTCACTATTCGCTCTTTCAGGAGCGCCTCCATTACTTTTCCTGCCACCGAGGTAAGGCTAATGGGTCTGTAGTTTGACACTTCTTCCCTGTCACCACTTTTGTGTAGAGGTATGACATCAGCCATTTTCCAGTCCTGAGGAAACTCTCCTGTTTCCAAGGATCTGTTGAATACATCCTTTAACGGCCCTGATAGAACTTCTCTGAGCTCTTTCAGTATCCTGGGATGTATCCCATCCGGTCCCATGGCTTTGCCCACTTTCAGTTTAGCAAGTTGTTCCAACACCTCATCTTCTGTGAATGGTGTGGTATCTACTTTGTTCCCATTTTTATATTTGGGAGGCCCAGCTGGTCCATCTCCAGGATTTTCTTTAGTAAAAACAGAGCACAAGTATTTGTTTAGCAATTTTACTTTTTCTATGTCACTTTCCACGAGTCTTTTCCCAGCACTTCTGAGTCCTGCAATTCCAACTCTGATCTTCTTCCTTTCCCGAATATACCTGAAGAAAGTTTTGTTGCCACCCTTAACATCTTTAACCATCTTTTCCTCTGCCTTTGATTTTACTATCCTTATTTCTCTTTTTGACTCTTTGAGTTTGATCCTGTATTCATTTCTGTGTTCTTCTGTTTGCAATCTTTTGAATTTTGTGAAAGCTGTGTTTTTGGCCTTTATTTGAGCAGCCACTTCTTTGGAAAACCAAATAGGTTTCCTTCTCCTCTTGTTTTTGTTTGCTTTTTTAACATAGTTGTCCGTTGCCCCTTTTATTGCCACCTTTAGTTTATCCCATTGCAATTCCACTTCCTTTATCTCCTTCCACCCTGTCATCTCCTCCTTTAGGTACTTGGCCATTTTATTGAAGTCAGTGTTTTTGAAGTTTAGGACTTTGAGCTTGCTATGTTTGGCTTGTACCCTGGCTTTTATCTCAAACCACACTGTGTAATGATCGCTGTTGCTCACAGGGGTACTCACATATTGTAGATGATGCGGATGGAAACTGTCAAAGGTTAACAGGCTGTTGCGATCAGTCTTCTTACGGTAAATCAAAGTACTAAAAGAATTTCCCTCAGTTTTTATTGTAATATCCAAAAACTGGGAAATCTCCGGGGTGAATTGTAGATATTTATCCACTTCATTAATCCATGTTAGAAATGGCTGCAAATGAGCACTCATACCCCGACATATAAAAAAGATCTTCTATGAAAAATGTCCATAACACTATGGGATATGTTTACTAAAGGGTGTTAAGGTAGTAGGCGTTATTGAGCGTTAATGAAAGCAATAAGGGGTTTTCTGTGCAAAAAAGGCTCTGGGTAGATAGGAGGCATTCTGGCGGTATGGGCGCAATGGGCCACTTAACATGCACTAACAGGACATCGGGCATTATGGTGTAAAGTGTGCACCTTAATGCCTGAAAATGGCTGTCATTTTATCACTGGATAAGGAAGCCCCAGCGAAAACCAATGTAAAGATGATGGATGGATGGACAAATGGTAACTGATTGACCTGACAGATTAATGGGCATCCTAGTGGCAGCCAGTAAGTTGGATGAACATGTGGGAGGCAGCTGTACCGATGCATTGGGAGGTGCCCACATAAAATGCCTTAATGTCAGTGGATGGCATAGGATGCAGAAGATGTGTCCCCAGCAGAGTCAGAAGTGGCACAATATGTGCAGCGAAAAGAGGACAGAGCAGAAGTGGTGACGTGCAGAACAGGCACAAGAGAGGCATGAGTGGCGCGTTGAAATATGGAAAAGAGAACCTGTGAAGGCCATGGTATAGCAGCTTGCATGAGAAGACATAACTACACATAGCCACCAGAGGGTGATGGATGGGCTGAAGGAAGGAGGGTGGCAGAGGAGAGTGTGGCATGGGCTGGCAGCACTGATGTACCGGAGGTGCCATCCCCAACTCATTTGTACTGTGTGGGAAAAATGTGTGTCCATGCCACATGGAAAGCCTGATACCAGTCTTGTGGGTCTCAGCCACCCAACCACCATACAACACCCCAGACAAATATGCATATAAATATAACCACTGAACAGGAGTCGTTCAAACTGGGCAAAAGGGGCACGTATGGACATGGGTTGATACCTGCAGGTAGTAGGGCATGTCTGCATATAATGCAGAGATGTGATGCAGCCAAATCTGTATGGTCAAAGTCATGATGGCATACTTGACTCATGTTTCACATGTAGGTTATAGATGTATGCATGTAACTACCTGTTAGTATACCGCTCTATCAGTGCAGTCACATTTTACCGATAACTTGGTAGTGTCTGATGAAAAACAAGGACAGTAGGAACCTGCAGTCAGCTGAGGCAATGGAGGATTAAGTGACCTGCCCAAAGTCACAAGGAGGTTTGGTCATTCCACGAAGGTTGTGGCATACATAAAACGCACAGTAGCACATTCCAAAATGTTACACAAGGAGCGCTAGTGTGCCTTAAACCTTGGTATTGTGGTTCCTAAGTCAGTTCCATGATCATTATGCTACACCTCCAAGCATATGCAGACATCTGCAGGGTGAACATGTTTGACTCCCTGCAATGGGCTGCAGCAGAGCCAATAAAGCCATGCTCTCAGAAGGGCATGATGGGAAATAGCATGTTTGCTGACCCAAATTGTGGCCAAAACACTTAACAAAGTCTAAGGAGAGCAGAGCCTGGACCATCATAGCTATGCAAATGAACTTCTCAATAACATTTCTGTACATAAAGAATAATAAAAGAATAAAGCATGGTTAAGTTTTGCATAAAAGACTCAGACCATTAAGTTCAGTGTGAAGAACAGCAAAGAGTGACTTGCCTTACAGACGTGCATTTAATCTCACAGCATTGCACAATGAAACAACTCTTTTGGGGAAACAGCTTTCCTTTTAAGAACATACGATCATAAGAACATAAGATATGCCATATCGGGTTAGACTAAGGTCCATCAAGCCCATTATCCTGTTTCCAACAGTGGCCAATCTAGGTCACAAGTACCTGGCAATTTCCCCAAAAGACACAGGTTCCACAATGCTTGTATTGGGGCAAGCAGTGGATTTCCTGGGTCCCCTTTAATAATGGTTTATGGACCTTACCTCCAGGAACTTGTCCAAACCTTTTTTAAACAACAGCTACACTAACAACTTTTACTACATTATCCAGTAATGAATTCCAGAGTTTGATTACATGTTGAGTGAAAAATATTTTTCTTATTAGTCTTAAATAGGTTACACGGTAGCTACATTGCATGTCCCCTAGTCTTTTATATATTCTGATGATGTAAACAATTGATCTATGTTTACACGTTTCACTCCATTCATTAATTTATAGACCTTTATCATATCTCCCCTCAGTTGTCTTTTTTACAGGTTGAAGAGCCCTAACCTTTTTAGCCTCTCTTCTTCTGCGTGGATGGTGTCATCGAGAGCGTTTTGGTTTCCTAGACCATGGGATGCTGTTCCAAGGGTTGCAGAGCAGAGATGGCATCCATCTGTCAAAGAAAGGTCAACACATCTTCGGTAGTAGACTGGCTAATCTACTGAAGAGGGCTTTAAACTAGATTCGTTGGGGATGGGTGAAGAAAGCCCCCAGGTAAGTGAAAGCCCCCAGGTAGGTGATACATTAAATACCTTTATGGAAATGGGTAACAGGGGTAACATACGGAAAGCAGTGTGTATAAATGCCCGTAGCATGGGAAATAAGATCCCTGATGTTGAAGCTTTGGTGGGAGTGGCTGACTTGGATTTAGTGGCAGTTACAGAAACATGGTTCACAGAAAACCATGATTGGGATGTAACTATACCTGGCTATACTTTATTCAGAAAGAACAGGGTAGGAAGAGCTTAAAAGGGAGAGAGGAGGCATTGTGGGTTAAACTAGAAAGAGGGAAAGAGAGATCTATTTGCATTGGTGTGATATACAGACCTCTCTCACAAGAGGAAGAGGTGGACAGAGTTAATTGAAGACATAAACAGCATTGCTAGGAAAGGGGAAGTGCTACTGATAGGAGATTTCAATATGCCAGATGTTGACTGGCACATTCCTGCTGCAGTATCATCTAGAAGTAAGGAGATCCTGGATTCTCTACAGGGAGAACTATTCAGGCAATTGGTAACAGACCCCACATGTGAAGGGGCCATACTGGACTTGGTGCTTACCAATGGTGAAAGTGTTTCTGATGTTGTAGTGGGAGATCATTTTGCATTCAGTGATCACCAGATGGTGTGGTTCAGTATTAGGACTAGGGCTGTTAGAATCCATTCCAAGGTGAGGATCTTAGACTTTAGGAAGACTAACTTTGCGAAGATGGGCCAATACCTCATGGAGTCGTTAGTGGGATGGGAAAAGCTGGGGGATGTAGAGAAACAGTGGGCAAAACTGAAAGGGGGTATTTTAAGAGCAACCAACCTTTTTGTTAAAATGGTAAATAAAGGCAAAAGGAAAAGGAGACCGCTATGGTTTTCAAAGGAAGTAGCTGAAAAAGTGAAGAAAAAGAGGGAGGCCTTCATGAAATACAAGAGATCACAGAGAGAGGAAGACAGGCATCTGAATTTTGGAAAATCTTAGAGAAGCTAGCAAAGTAGTCAAGAAGGCAAAGATTCAAAAGGAGGAGGAAATAGCCAATGCAATAAAATGGGGGGATAAGACATTTTTCAGATATATTATTGAGAAGAGGAAGGGCAAAAGTGGTATTGTCAGACTCAAGGGTGCAGGGGGGGAATATGTAGAAGCTGATAAGGATAAAGCGGAATTGCTTAACAAATATTTGTGTTCTGTGTTCACAGATGAAGAACCAGGAGCAGGACCTCAGAAAACACCCACAAATAGGAACAGAAGCGAGGGACATCTTGAACAATTTTCAGAAGACTGTGTTCGTGAGAAACTAGCTCAACTTAAAGTAGACAAAGCGATGGGACCGGATGGGATACACCCTAGAATACTGAGGGAACTTGGGGACGTTCTAGCAACTCCACTGATTGACCTTTTCAATGCCTCGTTGGAGTCGGGAGTGGTGCCAAAGGACTGGAGAGAGGCTCATGTGGTGCCTTTACACAAAAGCGGAAGTAAGGATGTGGTTGAAAACTACAGGCCGGTTAGTTTAACTTCGGTGGTGAGTAAATTATTGGAAACGCTGCTGAAAGAGAAAATAGTGAGTTTTCTGGAGTCCAGCGGATTACAGGATCCGAGGCAGCATGGATTCACCAGAGGCAGGTCTTGTCAGACAAATCTGATTGATTTCTTTGACTGGGTGACCAGGGTGTTGGACCGAGGGAGAGCTCTAGATGTGGTGTATTTAGATTTCAGTAAAGCCTATGACACTGTTCCTCACAGGCGACTTACAAACAAACTGAGCACCCTAGGGATGGACCCTAAAGTTACTGCTTGGGTTAGAAATTGGTTGGGTGGGATGCGACAAAGAGTACAAGTAAATGGAGCTCACTCTGAGGAGAAGGATGTTACCAGTGGTGTGCCCCAGGGATCTGTCCTTGCTCCGATTCTTTTTAACATCTTTGTTAGTGATATAGCGGAAGGGCTGTCGGGTAAGTTTTGCCTCTTTGCAGATGATACCAAAATCTGCAATAGAGTAGACACCCAGGAAGGTGTAGATAACATGAGGAGGGATCTAGCTAAGCTTGAAGAATGGTCTAGAATTTGGCAGCTGGGATTTAATGTTAAAAAATGTAAGGTCATATATTTGGGCTGCAGCAATCCAAGGGAGCAATACAGTATAGGAGGTGAAGTACTTTTGTCCACTAAAGAAGAGTGGGACCTAGGCGTGTTTGTGTCTGATGATCTTAAAGTAGCTAAACAGGTAGAAAAGGCAACGGCAAAAGCTTGAAGGATGCTTGGGTGCATACGGAGAGGAATGGCTAGCAGAAAAAAGGAGGTGATAATGCCTCTGTATAAGTCTTTGGTGCAACCTCATTTGGAGTATAGTGTGCAATTCTGGAGACCGCCCCTTCAAAAGGATGTGAACAGGATTGAGTCGGTGCAGAGGGTGGCTACTAAAATGATTAGTGGGCTTCATTATAAAGCATATGAGGACAGCCTTAAGGATCTTAATATGTACACCTTAGAGGAAAGGCGGGATAGAGGTAATATGATTGAGATGTTTAAATACCTCCGTGGCATAAATGTTCAGGGAGAGAGCCTCTTTCAATTGAAAGCAAGTTCTGCTACGAGGGGACATGGGATGAGGGTGAAGGGAGATAGATTCAGGAGTGATATGCGGAAATATTTCTTTACGGAAAGAGTAGTGATCCATGGAATAGTCTCCCATTGGAGGTGGTAGAGATGAGGACAGTAACTGAATTCAAAAAAGCATGGGACCAACACAGAGGATCTCTAAAGGTAAAAAGTGGACTGTTGTAGTTGTTGATATGGAAGGACAGACTAGATAGGCCATGTGGTCTTTTTCTGTCATCATGTTTCTATGTTTCTATAGGGGTATCCTTCCATCCCCTTTACCATTTTGGTGGCTCTTCTCTTTAAATGCTATATGTGAATTCATGCCAAAAGTGGGGTCAAAGCTCACACTCAAGAAAGCCTTCATGGAAAAAGTCAATGCTATTAGATATACAGAGGCTAAGGGGTATGTTTACTAAAGCGCTTTAAGGTAACAGGCATTAACAGCAGCGATAAAAGTCATTAATCCTTAAAAGTCATTGGAAGGGTAGGGGGGTGTTCCATTGTTAAGCACCTTATGGACCGTTTGATGCATGTTAAGAGGGCGCCTTGGCAATTTAACACACTGTTAATAGGACATCACATGTTAAGGTGACAAGCATGCACCTTAAGGCACAAAAGTGGCTGTAACCAAAACGCTGGATAGAGCATGAAGAAAAGTTAATGTAAAGGTGATGGAAGGAAGGACAGATGGGAGCTGATTGACCTGTCATATTGGTGGGCACCCTACATGGCAGCCAGTAAAGGGGATGAACATGTGGTAGGCAGCTGTACCGATGCACAGGGTGGTGCCAATATAAAGTGTTGCAATGTCAGTGTGTGGCATAGGATGTTTAAGGCGTGTCCCCCAGCGGAGCCAGAAGTGGCAGGATGTTTGCAGTGATAGGAGGACAGAATAGTAGTGGTGATATGCAGACCAGGCACAGGAGAGGTGAGCAGCTTGCACAAGAAGATATGACTGTACACAGCCGACAGAGGCAGATAGATGGGCTGAAGGAAGGATGGTGGCTGAGGAGAGGGTGGTATAGGCTGGCAGCACCGATGTGCAGAGCCCTGACTGTTACAGGCATGAAAATGATCTGAGTAGCACAGTCACAGAAAGAACAAGTAGGAATCAAACCCCTGTTCCTTGCTTATGGAGACATTGCACTAACCAGTAGGTTACACTGCCACACAGCTCTGAGCAGCAATGGCTGGATGCAAAGAGACTGCAGGTCACTGCCTAAAATGTCTGCTGTGTGTGCTGGTATAGAGTAGCCCCACCAGTACCCATGATGCAGTGCACATGCAGAACAGCAGTCTACAGCTGACCACCAAATGGAGAACACACTTATCCATCACCTCAGCTCAGTAAGATGTACTGATAGTGTGTGATACAAGCATAGATCAGCTACAAACTGTGCTATTGAGAAGCTTCTATGGTCATCCTGAGGGTGAGGATGGGTGGCCAGCACCTGGTCCCCAGAACTTGCAGTGCTAGGGATGGTCTCTGCTGTCCATGTTGTAGTTTCTTATTGTTGTTAGTTTGTGGCTGGTATTTACACTGTATTGTGCTAGTCACCTTGTTTCCTGTGGAAATGCAGCATGGTGTATGTGCTAGTCACATTCGGTTCTGTTGGACAGTGATCTTCCTAAAACAGGGCATGTCAATACCTAGCATTAAACTGCTGATACCATGAGCACCAAATACCAAGGGGGCGTTTAGGCTTGTATGGTTTTTTTTTTGTCTTATCCTGAATTGATCTTATCATTGCTTGTTCTATTATATTCATTCCATATTTTTTTGGCTTATTGTCCACCTGGTCTTGATTCAGCAGCATGGGGATCTTCTCTACTCTTTGATATCCTATTCTTTCCTTTGATTTCCAGATTTCATTTTGTTAGGTGATTTTTATATTCATGCCAATGATCCACCCCAAACTAAAACCTCTTCCTTTTAAAATTGCCTTTATGATATATGCATGCACCAGCATGTTTGTTTTCTGACTCCTACTGCAGGTCATTATCTTATTCATTCTACTCCTTTTCATGGACAAATCATGTTTTACTTACATTTCATATCCGTCTTCTGGTCCCTAATACTTCATCAGAAACTAGCAATACATTTTCAAAAATTACTGAGGGGGGTCATCGCTGAACTTAATATCTGGATAGTGTGGAAGCTAAGCAGTCAGCAGCGATATTCAGCCGCAGCCCAATTAGCTTCTCTGGTGAAAGTTAGGCCAGCCTTTAAAGTACCTAACCACATTAATGCCACTGAATATTTATTTTTTATTTATTTATTTATTTTTTGATAGTCTCTTCTATACCGCACTATTCAGCATCAGCGCGGTTTACAATGAACAAAGAATTTGCACATTTCCGATGGTACTTTGTGTTTACAGTTGAACAAGCAAAACAACTTGGATAACACTATTTACAATTTATAACATAATCATGAACTCTTCTTGGTTTCAGTCTTAGGGGTTTTGGGTGGTCTGTGAGGTGGTTGAAGTGTCTGCCTTGGTTACTGGGTAATATAAGAGGAAGAGGTGGTGTTTCAAGGCTTTTCTGAACTGCAATAAATCTGGGATTGCTCGGATGCCTTGAGGGAGGCTGTTCCAACACCTCGGTGCACAGAACTTGAAGGCCCTGTCTGCTGTTGCTTTGGTGCATTGTGTTATTGATTATATCTTAATCACTGTGATAACTGTGGTTAGAAGGTCTGCTAACCGTGTTAATTGTGTTGAATATCAGGCCCTAGGTCTCTATGGAAAATTTCTGTAGAACCCTTGCCACCCCTAGATCCAATTTTTGCTCCTGATTTAATTGATCTCTCTCTTGATGACCAAGCCTTTTCCTGGAACACTGCTTTGTAAAACCATCTAGACAAGGTTGCTCCTCAATATTCCGTCCCTGTTTCGATGAGACCTTTCCATCCATGGTTTGACCATAGTCTGAAACTTCTCAAAAAACAACTCCATAGAGCAGAACATTCATGGAGGAAACTGACAACCATGGCAACTCTGGTTGTTCTTAAGGACTGTCTCCATCACTACAAATGCCAGATTAAACTTGCTAAAAAGAATTACTTTTCATCTGTGATGGATTCTAGTTTGAATAAATCCAAATCTCTTTTCACTTCTTACATTCTGGACATCTCCACATCAGGATATTTCATCTACAGCCTTGCCCTCTCCAGACGCTTTAGCTGTCTACTATGTGGTAAACGTCTCTACTATCACAGCCTCATTTCCTACTCTAGATAAGTTATCATTACCAGCTGACTCTGTTTTAGTTGAGAGCCAGACACTTACCATTGCTTAGTTAGTTTTTGGTCTTCATTTATCTTACTTTCTCCTCTGGTACTTACTTGTCCTTTGGATCCTTTACCTGCTTCTTGGCTTAAATCTTCTAACTTGAATGTTGTTTTATCACATTGTACTTAGATAATCATAGTCTTTCTTCCAGTAACTTTCAGCCTTTACTAAACAGGCCATTGTTTGTTCGGTATTGAAAAAGAGTAATCTGGACACTTCATCTCCCACAAATTATCATTCTGTTTCAAATTTTTCATTCCTTGCTAAAGTAATTGGGGGGGGAAAAACGCTTTTCATTCATTTCTCAGATTTTATGGAAATAGCAAATGTTCTCTACCCTAGACAGTCAGGTTTCAGGAAATGTCATAATACTGAATCTGCTTTTCCTAGAGAGTTTATTTATTTATTTAACAGGTCTTGTATACCACTTTATCATTTCAGTCAAAGCAGTTTATATTGCAACTTAAACTTGGCAATGTACATTGAATAGGGACATTGATAACCTGGACTTTTTCTGAGGCAATGGAGAGTTGAGTGACTTGCCCAAGGCATGTTATTGAGAAGCAAATGCTGGTCTCTTGGTTCCTAAGCCAGTGCTCTAACCATTAGGCTACTCCTCCACTTCAGAGCAGCCTAGACTTACGTGAATTGGCTTTAACTATTTCCTTCGATTTATCTGCTGCATTTGATGTTGTTAACCATTCTCTTCTCTTACAGAAATTAGCATTAAAGGGCAGGTACATAGTTGGTTCTCATCTTTCCTCAAGAATCGCTCTATGGTTCTTAGAAGCCACAATTCCTTTTCCCATTGTTTTCTACTTTCTTGTGGTGTTCCCCATGGTTACTTCTTGTCCCCTTCACTTTTCAATATTTTTCTTTCTCCGCTGTCAACTATTATTCAGGATCATGGGGTTAGTTGTTTCTATTATGCTGATGATAATCTTTTAATTTTCTACTCTTCATCACTACACACTGATCTCTTCAGATAATTGTCTATAAGCTGTTGCATCTTGGTTAGCTTCTGAACACTTAGGGCCCCATATTCTTAAAGGCATTTACATGGCTTACTGACCTGCAAACCATGTAAATGCTGCTAATGGGATATTTAACGGCAACTAATGCCGCTATATACCCTGATGCTAACTGCTTAGTATCGGGGCATGTCATGGGCAGCGATATTGCACCTCTAACCAGTTAGTAACTTGTGGGTAAAACTAGATGAAGCAAAAATTGGCCTAGTTTTATCCATGGGAGCTAACCAGGTAGCAGTGCAATATTGCCGCTACCCGGTTAGCTTCTGTGGCATCGGAGGATGTGTGGTGACCCTGGATATTCAATGTCAGGACCATATATGATCCCAGCATTGAATATCCAGAGTTAGAGGTCAGCAGCGATGGCTAAGCGGCGCTATGGTGCATAGCCTTCTCAACTGAATATCAGGCACTTAAAAATTAATCCAACTAAATCCCAGGCTCTTTGGATCTCAAATTTCTCTATCTGCCATTTTGTTCAACTGGTAATTTCTGGTATACCTCTACTTTCTTCGTCTTGGTCTTGTATTTGATACAGTCCTCTCTTTTGATTCTCAAGTGTCTACAACTATCCACTCTGCATTTTTCTATCTATGGCAATGTGTTCAGTAAAATAATTTCTAATATTTCAAGCTCTCCATACTCTCATTCATGCTCTTGTCACTTCCAAATTAGATCACTATAATACTGTTTACTGTGGTCTCCAATCCTATAGCCTAAAAAAAATGCAAGTTGTGCAGAACATAGATATTAGACTATTAACAAATATTTCTAGGTTTGATCATGTTTCCCCTCTGCTCTATCAACATCACTAGCTTCAGCTTTCCTTCCAATTTACTATAGATTCAAGGTTTTAGTTCTTTTGCACAAGGTCTTTTACACTGGTTTTCCAATTTATTTATCTCCTCTATTGATGCCCCATTGCCCAATATGTTGTCTCTGATCTCAAGCCAAAAATAATGAAACAACTTTGCTCTTTCTTTTTTCCTTTTCATACAGAAATAGAGAATCAATGGATAATTATAACCAATTATAAAGGAAATAAGAGGAAAAATACCTCAATGGTTGATAAAGGCTTTTTAGTTATATGGCTTCGTTGTGTAGAATATAAAATCATCACTTCATCGGTCATAAAAAAAAAACTTCTTAGCCTTATTATTTCAACAATTAGCATTGATATTTGATAATTAAAAGGCCAAAAAAGAGCACTTAGCCTTGGCAGATCAGAGGCATATATTCCCACTCCGACACCTGGTATTTCACTTTCACTTTTTCAGCACTGTGGTCAATCCAAGCTATCTTAACTTTAGATTTATGATCCAAATTTATCCTGCCAGATTATTTACATTCATGTATATGATTTCAGCTCTTGCTAAATAGATTTTGCATATCATTTACAATGAGTCCCTAGAGATATAGGGGTATGTTTACTAAAGAGTGTTAAAGGAGCAAGTGTGCCGTTAAAGCCTGTTATTGGCATCCTTGCACCCTTAATACTGTGATACCACTGCACTAATGAGTGTTAAAGGCTCCCACAGCATTAAGGGAACAGGAGGTGGAGAATGGGTGTTAACAAGGCAGAAAGTGGGTGTTGACAGTGGGTGCTCCCTTAACACCTGTTGCACAATTGTTAGAACCCTTTAATGCTGGGAACCCTAATGCCAAGTAAAACTTCTCAGAAAGGGGGTATTTTGAGGGGAGAGAGACTATTTTAATCTCTGCAGTGTGATGCACAGACAGGGAGCCCAGGGATAGTAGTGTTCCATTAGCAGCAACAGCATAGTGCCCAAATATAAAAGGACGTTATGTTGATGGTGAAAATGGGGCAACGGAGGTGGTACTTGGGTCATGCAGTGGTGGTTGCTGGTGTGCAAGGCAGATCAGGTAGCTACCCAGGTGACACATCTGTGATGTCTGTCATGACTCCACAGTGACAGTGGCAGCACACAGCATGGGGATGTCCAAGGGTTCCTGGTACCCTAGGCAGAGACCCCACCTGGTCCTCCATCCTGCTGCCAATTATAACCGCTCCAGAGAAAGAGGCCAGTTGTGCTAGCAGCTGTAGCTCTACAGGGGGCTGCAAAAAGCAGCCACCTGGGGAAATACCACTGTAGTGATTATCTGCCTCTCTCTGAGAAATATCGGTGGCAGATGGGCATGGGGTCTGTTGGTGGCAGTTAGTTGGTGGAGTGGCATGGCTATCTACAGTATGTGTGCCTATGCCCCCCATCCAGACCTGCTGCCCTAGGTGCCCACCTAAGCCACATGGAGGATGGGCTGGGACTACACCCCACCCCCACTGACTACATGCTGTCATGTCAGTATGATATGGGGATGTTGGCGGTGGGTGCAGTGGCCCTTGCCTGCAGCAGACAAAAAACATGTCCTGGCCCTGTGTGCCCTGCACATCACTACATTTGCCAAGGTCTGCCTGATGGGGAACATTTCAGTGCCAGGGACAGCAGAGCACATGCTGATCTCACCCACTGAGGACGGACATAGCATGACACATGCCCACATCCCCCGGTGGAGGGGGGCAGGTGTAGCAAGATGTGCACAGATACATGTGTGCAACATCAGTGAGGCCACCTTCAGCACTGAACCATTTGATATGCCACAATGGGAGGGAGGGATTGAATGACCTACAGTTCACCCACTCTGACCATTGGCCCATGCCACTGGTCTAGGGAACCATGTGGATCACTCGGCTCATGGATCAGGATACCACTACCCACACATAGTGAGAGGATATGTGCAAGGGGAGGGGGTAATGATGCTGCATAAGGAATGCTATGCAATTGGAGAACAGGGCATGTCAGAGCCAAAATGCCTATCCAGCGCTGTCACCGGCAAGATGATAACACCACTACTACCACTATACATTGTTCATAAGGTACTACAAGGCATACACAATGCTCTATGAACACATAGGAAGACAGTACCTGCCTGAAGAGCCTACAACATGTGATAACAGACAGTACTATAGAAGAGAATAAGGGTACAATAGGAAGAAAAGACAGCAGGTAAACAAGAGATAGGGATCTAACAGCAGCTCCAAGGAAGTTTGACGTCTGCATGTATTTGAAGAGGGAGAGAGCTGAGATGCAATGTATGGATAGAGGACACTTGCACAAGGCAAAAGGATCAGCAAGGTAAAAGGACTGGAGTCTGGAGATGGCAGTAGAAGAACAGGGTATAGAGAGGAGGTAGCCAGAGGAGGAGCACTATCAATGGAAAGGGGTGTAGGGAATGAGGAGAGAGGAAAGGTAATGAGGGGAAGTAGAAGAGATGCATCTATAGGTTAGCACACATTGCATGTGTGCTATGGATATGGAAATGGATGGGGAGTCAGTGAAGTGACAATAGGAGAGGAGTCATATGAGTGCATCAGGGCTGGTAGAGGATCAGCCACACAGCAGCAGTCTGAAGAAATGTAACAGAAGATATATGACTCTAAGGGAGACCAGCAGGGAGGTAAGTATAGGCAGGACAATGGTTCTCAAACTGTGTTCAGAGGGCACAGAGTTCTGTGTGAACTGGTGCCCCCACCAAATGTGATGACACAGTCATCATCATCCATCTGAGACACATGTGTTGCCACATTAGACATGTCCCTTTCCAACACCTGCCAGACATACCTTGGCACACATGCTACTGCTGCAGAAAAGAGATGTGCCACATGGGGTACTCCAAAGGTCCTGGCACCCCAGACAGAGATTCCGTCTGGTCCCCCTCTGCTGCTACTGAACCCAGCTGTGGGGGAAGAGGCAGATAGTGCTAGTAGCTGTAGCCCTCTAAGTAGCTTCAACATGCAGGTGCCCAGGAGACTACCACAGAAGTGGCTGTCATCCTCCCCCTGAGATGTATCATTGGCAGTTGGTTATGGGGTCCCTGCAGAGGCAGAAGGTTTGGGGGGGGGGGGCTGTGTGGCCATCCATGTATGCCTCTGCCCCCCCCCCTCCCATCTGGCCCTTGAATCCTAGAAACCTACCAACCCACATGTTGGATGGCTGGGACTGCGCACCACCAACATGGACAGCACATGGGCATGTTGCATGGTGTGGAGGTGTTGGCAGACAAGGCAGCGGCACTCACCTGCAGCAGACCAAAGCCATGCTCTGATCCTATGAGCTATGCACATTGCAATATGTACCAAGATCTGTCTGATGCAAAGCAGGTCAGTCCCAGGAAGTGTTGTAACCATATGGCAGCACTGTGGTTCAATGCACACAGTGGTTGTGTATATGAGTGGAGGGTCACAGGTTTAGGTCCCGGCTGTGAATCATGCAGTGCATGTACGTGTGGCTAAACTTTACCCCACAGGGCAGGTACGACACCAACATGTGCAACCCCCAATGAATCGACCAGCAAGGGTATAAACACCCATCAGTCACACAGACAGGCTCCACTATCCACAGCTGGATGGAGAATCAAGCTGATAGCACCAGAACACTGAGCAGGCATTAACATCAGAGCACACTACTAGCTCCTGCACAATGAGCACACATTAACAATGCTCGTGCTGATATTGGGATCAAGGTGGCAGGCAGGATTGCCAACCATCCCCATTTTTGCACAACAGATCAATATGAGTGTGTGTGTGTGTGTATGTGAGTGTGTATGTATGGGTGCACATGGTCGCTCTGTGCACATGCAATGTGTCCTGACCAGCAGACTGTCTGTGGTTGGTATGTGTATGGCTGGAAAACCCAATGGTGGGCAGCAGATGCAATCTAAATGTGCATGTTGTGGATGATTGTTTGACCTAGGTGGTTGGGATCTAAGGTGGTCCAGGTCTACTCCCTGTGGTAATGGAAATACTGCATGTTGTGGTTAGTGTGGGGGTTGACAACATGAATTCACTGTCAATGTTGCAGTTAGCACTGATGCACGTAATACCACCTCAATGGGTGGTGTTAAATGCATCTGCAGTACAGCTGGTGTGCATTAGGATCTGAATCAGTGTAGTATCTGCTGGGGACATGATAAATGAACCCTCAACAGGTAGCACATGGCTTTTCCATATGCCATGTGCTGATATCTACCTTAAAAGTGTGATACCTTTTTGTGGTCTATAATATGAGCGTTAGTTATGTTTAGGTTGTTGTGTATAGCCTTGGGGGGTTATTGATTACCTTTGTACAGTGTATTTCTTTTGATGACTATGCTCATGTCTGTATCATTCAAAGATGTTTCTTGGATGTATAATTGTTAAAATTGAATAAAAATTTAAATGGAAAAAAGTGTGATACCTACAAAACACTAGTGCACTTTAGTAAACATACCTCCAAGGGTAAAAGCTTTATAGCAGTAACGGTAAAGATATACAGTCAAACCTCGGTTTTCATGATTAATCCGTTCGAAAAAGTCTGACTAAAACTGAAGCAATATTTCCCATAAGAAATAATGTAAATCCAATTAATCCGTTCCAGACACCCAAAAATATTCACAAAAAATACATTTTATAGAGAATAACTATATTTTTACATACAGAAAACAATGAGAAATAAATATAAATGACTAATGAAATGGATAAATGAACATTTAACATCACTGAAAGCAAGCTAAGTACAGTACTGTACAGTACAATATGTTAACATCTGGCCTTAGCCACCCCTGACAAGCTGCTGTGCCCAGCTCTCTTCGGAATCACATTGGATTCAGCCCATTAAAATACCTTTACATTATCTGCTCAATGCTTCAGAATGGCAGAAAATCTTAATGATATAGCTTCAGACGTACCCTGCAAGAAAAAGAACTGCCTCCCACATTCATGCAACATCTCCTGCTTACGTTGACAGCTTTTCTTCCCTGCTACCTCCGAGCCTGAGGGGGTGCTCCAGAGAACGGGCAGGCGGTGGACGAGATCGGGGCCTTCCTCTCTGCGCAATCCTTGCCTCTCTGACTCTGACCAGGCTCGAGGATGTGTTTCATTTACGTGCTCAGCTGGCTTTCGCTTCTCATCACGCTGGCGATCGGTGAGTCCGGGGGGCAGTGCTGCCGGGACCGGGCGGGCGTTCCGACAGTGTATACAGACCGGTGTGCAGTGCGAGGGTGTATGTATTTACAGTACTGTACTTTACGAAAACCGAGGCGATGTATGAGAACCGGGACAAAATCTCAGTCAAAAAAGACGTTGAAACCGAAGCGATGTATGAGAACCGGGACAAAATCTCAGTCAAAAAAGACGTTGAAAACCGAAGCGTATGAAAACCGGGGCAAATGAAAACCGAGGTTTGACTGTATATTCATTAACATTCCCTTAAAATTGTAATGTGCACAAAATCCAATTTAACATGTTCAATGATGATCTTAAAGTAGCTAAACAGGTAGAAAAGGTGACAGCAAAAGCTAGAAGGATGCTTGGGTGCATAGGGAGAGGAATGGCCAGCAAAAGAAAGGAGGCGATAAAAGCTCTGTATAAGTATTTGGTGTGACATCATTTGGAGTATTGTGTGCAATTCTGGAGACCTCACCTTCAAAAGGATATAAACAGGCTGGAGTCAGTACAGAGGGTGGCCACTAAAATCGTTAGTGGTCTTCATTATAAAGCATATGAGGACAGACTTAAGGATCTTAATATGTACACCGGCGGGATAGATGTGATAAGATTGAGATGTTTAAATACCTCCATGGCATAAATGCACAGGAGGAGAGCCTCTTTTGATTGAAAGCAAGCTCTGCTATGAGGGGACATGGGATGAGGGTGAACGGGGATAGATTCAGGAGTGATATGTGGAAATATTTCTTTATGGAAAAAGTGGTGGATCCGTGGAATAGTCTCCCAGTGGAGGTGGTGGAGATGAGGACATCATCTGAATGCAAAGAAGCATGGGACAAACACAGAGGATCTCTAAAGGAAAAAAGGGGACTGTTATAGTGGTTGATATGGAAGGACAGACTAGATAGGCCATGTGATCTTTTTCCGTCATCATGTTTCTATGTTAACAGACAAATTAATTCTTGTAAAGTCAGTTTGCTAAGTTAAAAATTTCTAACACCCATTAAAAATGTTACTAACATATGTGTGAAAATCTAAAAAATATTAAAAACCAGAAAAATCCAAACATGCCCCCTACATAGCCATATACAACAGTGTCCATTATAAATGGAAATGATATGGACTGAAAATAAAACACAGACTGACAGTCAATCCTCAATGAAACTAATGAAGAGCAAAGCTCAACATTGTTAGAGATGAAGTGAAATGCAAAGTTTCAAGTAAACTGTATACCAACGGAAGAGATTACTAGGGCAAGAAACACATCAGAAGAGTAAAAAGTGATTAAGGGACATGTTTACTAAACTGCACTAACCACTAGTGTGGGGTTTAATCAGGTGGCTTAGGGTCGGAACATAGGCATTGACAGTGCATCCTGCTTAGCATAGATGGTTCGGGCACACACTACTGAATCTGTGAATGTTGCCGTTAGCACCACTGCACTTAATGACACCTTAATTGCATCCGTGTGCCAGTTTTCATAGTGTTGGCCATCAGCAATGTGCCAAGAGCAGGGGATTGGCCACACACACTTCCTAAAATTGGTGCTATTTTTACAGCCCCATCGAATGTTACCGATGCACTTTTTAGTAAACATGCCCCGTAATCTTTTAGGATTTGGACTCATGAAAGGATATATCAGCAAATGACATTCACAAAGATGGAACCATGCTAGAAACATGCTTCATGTATTGTGCCAACTAGTAAGTAATGAACTGCTTTGAACTATTAGGGCTCTGGCACTGCTGAATGTGTTCCCTATTTGCTTCTCGTTTCTCTATGTCAAGCTGCCTGCAGCTCCCTTGGTCTTATTAATAAAAGTAATGTTTTTTTATGGTTCTTATGAAAAAGAAACCACTTGCTTGCTTTTTGTCTTCAAAAGGAGTTTGTTTATCTAAACAAACTCTGTAGTGTTGAAAATCTCTAACAATAAAGAGAACAAAATATGCAATTTGTAAAGGCTACATATGTTAGAAAGAACCATTTACACATGTATGTATGTATAGGTAGAGATTTTGCAAGAAGCTCTACTCTAAGTGTATGTAAGAAGCATGCAATAATTTGAATGAGTCATGTTTTGTGCTTAGCAGGGTGAACATTATTCCTTATTTTGCAGTACAGTATACTTCAAAAATATCTCTGTCAGTATTTACCCCTGCATAAATGTGAGTTACAGTAACTGTTCATTTGGAACTGTGATTTAGAGGAGTTGTTGGGGAGAATTATGTTTACTTCTCTGGTATTTAAGCCCACTTCAAAAAAACCAAAAAAGATAAGTTTTGGAACTCAGTTCCTCAATTTATTGCCTTTGCATGTGCACCTTTGCAACAGCCACTACATGTGTAGGTAGCAAACGTCATGACTTGTACATGTAAATGCCTCTGCCCCAAATGATGTAGCTCTTTGTTTGGTAATGTGTTTTTTTAATAAAATAGTTGTTTCCACTGCATGTATTACCAAAGGGCCTGATTCCATCCCACACGGTACTAGATGCATAGAGGGAGTCGTGATTCTGATCTTGCAAGACACATCTAGGCTTGTAGGATCAGAATCATGAACAGGCCTGTAGATGCAGGCCGGGACCCCGATTCCATCCAGCCTGCATGTACAGGCCTTCCCTGTCTAACAGTCATGGCTCTTCAATGGTAGAGAGCTGCAATCCCCGCATTAGCTAGCTGCACAAACCATATTACAGTAGTTCACTAGTAGTGATTGGAAAAGAAGACGGGTGATAGTTGCTTCGGGATTATGCCCAAACTGGTTCCCAATCCAATGACACTTGATAATGCAATTCCAGTGGTCTGGGGGCAGGACAGAGCAACCATTTTGCTTGCAGCTGACCCTGTGCTCTTCCATTTTCACCAGAGTTTTCTCAACCCATCCCACACTGTACCTGGATAGCTGCTGAGTCATCTTTGGCCCGGAAGAATGGACATGTAAATGACTCAGCCTTAGCTGCAGCATAGGGACATTAGATTGGCCATATCAAAAGTACACAGCGAGTGATGTTTTTGAGTCGTGTTTGGCATAGAAACACTCATAGCAGCACTAAAGACACTAATTCATCTGCTAATGATGAATAGGATTGACCATTTGCAACTCTTTTCTTGGTATCACCCAGGCCAATCTAAAGCAGATCCAGCTTTTTCAGAACACAACTGTTGAGCCACACTACAATGCAAACTATTTTGATCATGTAAAGGGACTACATGTGCCTTACTCCAGTCCTCTGGGACCATGCCCAACTCTAAAGAACCATTGCTGCTAGAACTCCCCAAGTTCCTTCAATATTCTCGGATGTATCTCATCTAGCCTCTTTGCTTTGTCTACTTTCAGTTTAGCTAGTTCCTCACAAACAGTCTTCTGAAAATCGTTCAAGAACTCCGCCACTTTTGTTCCTATTTGTGGGTGTTTTCTGAGGTCCTACACCTTGCCCTTCATCTATAAGCACAGATCAGAAATATTTGTTAAGAAATTCCGCTTTATCCTCTTCAGCTTCTGCATATTTATCCCCTTCACCCTTAAGTCTAGCAATACCACTTTTGCTCTTCCTCCTCTCAGTACCATATCTGAAAAATGTCTTATGCCCCCTTTTATTGTGAAGGCTATTTTTTTTCTTCTTTTTGTATCTTTGCATTCCTGATTACTTTTGTTAGCTTCTCTAAGTTTTTCCAAATATTGATGTTTGTCTTCCTCTCTCTGTGATCTCTTGTATTTTATGAAGGGAACACTTTTTTTCTTCACCTTTTCAGCTACTTCTTTTGAGAACCATAGTGGCCTCCTTTTATTGTATTTGCCTTTCAAACAAAAAGGTTTGTTGTCCTTAAAATGACCCCTTTCAGTTTTGCCCATTGCTTTTCTACATCACCCCAGCTGGGCCCCGATTCTGGTCAGCCTGCACACCCAGCAGATCCCCGACTACCTCATTCAGGCTATGGCACAACGGCTCCATTCAGGAGCTGCAAATGTCGGCCACCACAGACTTTCTTCTTTCCCCACAGCTGGACTCTCAATCTGGCCTCCCATGGTCAGGATCTGGCTGCGGGGATCTTCCTGCACCCCTACCTCTTTGTCCAGGCCCGGCTACAGGATCCCCTTATGTCCAGGGGGACTTGGTGGAATATGTCCCCCATCCATGTTCACTTAAGACTTCAGAATCAGCCCTGTACGTCCGGGGTCGCTGCCTGCCCATGCCCCACCCTCAATCTGCCTCAGACACAGCCCTGCCACCCCTATCTAGGCCTCCCCATACAAACGAGCTGTTCCTATGGGGAGGCGTTAGCCAAGGATGGCAGCGGAGCAAATAGCAGGGATGGACATCCAATCCAGACATCCATCCCCGCTATTCAATCCACTGAATGACCCCCATATGTCTTCTATTAAATCCCTGTTCACTTCTTCCTGTGAGGGATATCTGTATATCGTACCAATGCAAATGGATTTCCCTTTCCCTCTTTCTAGCTTAACCATAGTGCCTCCTATCTCCCTTTGAAGCCCTGTAATTCTACAGCTTTAATATTATTTTTTACTTATAATGCCACTCCTTCTCTTATAGTGCCATTCCTTCTTACCCTGTCCTTCCTGAATAAAGTATAGTCTGGTATAATTACATCCCCAGTCATGGCTGTCCGTGAACCATGTCTCCATAACTGCCACTAAAATCAAGTCAGCCTCTTATATTCAAGGCTCAACATCTATGATTCTATCCACCATGCTATGGGCATTTATACACACTGCATTCGAGATGTTGTCCCTTTTATCAATTTCTACAGAAGTATTTAATGTTTCACTTATCTGGGGGCTTTCATTTACCAAGGGACTTTCTTCACCCATCCCCAATGAATCTAGCTTAAAGCCCTCTTCAGTAGGTTAGCCAGTCTGCTGCTAAAGACACTTTAACCCTTCCTGGACAGATGGACACCATCTCTGCTCTGAAGCCCTTGGAAAATCATCCAATGGTCCAAGAAGCAAAAACGCTCTTGATGAACATTCCATTTAGCCATGCATTCATCTCCAGGATGCAAGTTTCTCTGCCTTGGCCTTTACCCTCAACAGGAAGGATTGAAGAGAACAACACCTGCACACCTATCTGCTTTACCTCTGTCCCAAAGCCATGAACTCACTTTTGATATGTTCATAGGGATATCTAGCAGCATCATTTGTGCTGACATGGATGAACAACATTGGATAATGGTCAGTAGGCTTGATGAGTCTCGGCAAACTCTCCATAACATCTTGGAGTTTGGCACCTGTCAGCAGCACACCTCTCTGGACACCAAATCTGGTCGGCAGATGGACGCCTTGGTACCCGTCAGAAGAGAGTCACCAACCACCACTATCCTTTGCTTCCTTGTGGATGCCTCAGTACCCCTCAGAAATGATTCACAAATAGCAAACACAGCGAGAGCAGTCTTTCACAAAATCCGCACAATACAACGCCTCCGGCCCCTCCTCGCCCCTTCCAACTTCTGCTTGGCCCTACAAGCCCTCACAACACCCTACACTGATTACTGCAACTCATTCATTATAGTGGAGGAGTGGCCTAGTGGTTGGGGCAAGGTACTTCAGGCTGGAAGGTCAGGGGTTCAAATCCCACTAGAGGACAGCAACCTTGGGCTGGAAGGACTGGGGTTTCTAGTCCCACAGGTGCTCCTTGTGGTCTTGGGCAAGCCACTTAACCCTCCATAGCCCATGTTCCCTGTAAAATAGTTATCTCCAAGTTATAATGCCCTGTTCAATGTAATTTCAGTTTGTTCAATGTAAACTGCACTGATGCAGAATAGCACAGTATATAAGAGAATGTAAATAAACAAACAAAATAAATTATACCACAGACTTCCCAAATCAATGCTACAACCTCTTCAAATTGCACTCCACACAGCTGCAAAGACCATTACACACACATCTAAATATCAACACATCATACCCATCCTCAAACACCTCCACTGGCTCCGACTGCAAAGTAGAATCCTCTACAAGATCCTGTTAATGACTCACCAAGTCCTAGTCCATCAGACATCCACCCACCTCATCAAACTCAAAACCCTACAACAATCAAATAGACCCCAGAGAATCTTTATCATGAATACACTAACCACCCCCCAAACCATAACAAAAAGTACTCAACAAGCCCATGCAAGAGCCTTCAAATTCTATACCCAACTACATAGAACTCCCTCCCAGCCAACAAAAGAAACACCATGGACCTCCTAACCTTCCAAAAACTCCTCAAGATCTACCTCTTCACCCTCCACTTAACTTCCCCCCAACACTCCAACAACCAAACACCTTCCCTAATCCTTACATATAACCCAACCCCACACCAATATGTAGACAGCCCACAACATACTCGTAGTCAACAAATCAAGCATGACAAGAACACATAGTTCATCAACCTGTACATAGTTAACCCTCTATATTGTTAACCATCACAATCGTCTTACCCCTCGTTCATTTTACAAAGTTATTTGTTCTGATGTAAATGTTCCTTGTATTTCATCCAGTTCTCTATAAACCGCTTTGACCACTATGAAAAATGGTACATAAACCTAGCCAAATAAATAAATAAATTCACCAACCACCACTATCGTTTGCTTCCTTATGATCATGGATTCTATAACTTTGGGGTGCTTGAGCTCTGGCTCTTTCCTTTCTTGGGATGCTTTCACCTCCTCCACTTCCAGGGCTGTATACTGGTTCTTTAATTCAAGGGCTGGAGGAAATGGACTCTTGATTCTGCAGGCTCTGGTGACTCATGTCCAAATCTCTTCATTCTGTAGCATCCCATCTTCACCATTGTCGGAAAGCTTGGATGTTTCAAGAAGCATCTGATCAATGTACTTCTCACTGTCTCAAATGCTTCTCAGCCTCGCCACCTCTTCTTTGAGTTCCTCCACCTGTTTCATGAGGTCTTCAATTTTCAGGCATCCTGACAACTGGCATCAGGCTGTCTGTCTGGACTGAGGCAGAAGCTGTAATGGGGGCAACAGCTTTGGCAATGCAATTTTTCCTAGCCATTGTTCAGTTGGTGGAGCTTTGGTTGCTTGCTTGCAATGGTGACCCTATTAGGAATCAACAGTACCATCATAAATTTTCTGGTCTTTCAGTGCATTCAAGCGGAATGTCAAGGGACGCTCCCATTAGTCTTGCCCCTTAACTAGAACATGTGGTGAAAGGACCTGCCAAGAAGCCCATCTTTTCAAGTCTCTCGGGGGCTGCAGATGATGATGTCAGTATTGGATAGGAGGTACCGTGGGCAGAGAAAGATGGTGTCAGTCAATAGATGATGGTAATCTCCATGGAAGCTTCCAAACTCCCCTTTAACATTCATAGAAACAAAGAAACACAGAAATATGTTGGCATATAAGGATCAAAAGGCCTATCTACTGTAGTCTACCCTTTCATATCAACTACAATAGTCCCTGTTTTATCTTTAGAGATCCTCTGTATTTGTCTCATGCTTTTTTGAAGTCAGACACTGTCCTCGTGCCCACTACCTCCAATGGGAGACTATTCCATGCATCTAACACTCTTGTCATAAAGAAATATTTCTGCATATTACTCCCAAGTCTATCCCCTTTCACTTTAATCCTATGTCCCCTCATATCAGAGCTTGCTTTCAATTGAAAGTGGCTCTCCTCCTGTGCATTTATGCTGTGGAGGTATTTAAATGACTCTATCATATTGCCCCTATTTTGCCTTCCCTCTAAAGTATACACATTAAGATCTTTAAGTCTGTCCTCATATGCTACATAATGAAGACCACTAACCATTGTGGTAGCCACCCTCTGTACTGACTCCAACCTGCTTATATCCTTTTGCAGGTGTGGTCTCCAAAATTGCACACAATACTCCAAATGAGGTCGCACCAGAGACTTATACAGAGGCATTATTACCTCCTTTTTTCTGATGGCCAATCCTCTCCCTATACACCCAAGCCCCAAGCATCCTTCTGGCTTTCACAGTCACCTTTTCTACCTGTTTAGCTACTTTAAGATCATCAGACACATTTATGCCCAGGTCCCGCTCTTCTTCTGTGAAGAGTATCACATCACCCCCTACACTGTACTGCTCCTTTGGATTTTTTCAGCCTTAATGCATGACTCTGCATTTTTTGACATTAAATTTCAGCTGCCAAATTCTAAATCCCTCCTCAGGTTATCTACTCCTTCCTGGGTGTCTACTCTATTGCAGATTTTTGTATCATCTGCAAACAAGCAAACCTTACCCAACAGCCCTTCCACAATATCACTAACAAAGATGTTAAAAAGAATTGGACCAAGGACAAATTTCTGTGGCAAACCATTGTTAAACTCCTTCTCCTTGGAACGAGCTCCATTTACCTGTACCCTTTGTCGCCTCCCACTCAAGCAATTTCTAACCCAATCAATAACTTTAGGATCCATCCCTAGGGTTCTCAGTTTGTTTATAAATTGTCTGTGTGAAACAGTGTCAAAGGCTTTACTGAAATCTAATTACACCACATCTAGGGCTATCCCTCAATCCAACTCCCTTGTCACCCAGTCAAAGAAATCAATCAGATTTTTCTGACAAGTTCTGCCTCTGGTGAATCATGATGCTTCAGATCCTGCAATCCATTAGACTCCAGAAACCTAACTATTCTTTCTTTTAATAGCCTTTCCAATAATTTACTAACCACAGAGGTTAGACTAACCAGCCTGTAGTTCTCAACGTCATCCTTACTTCCGCTTTTCACTGCTCTTGCCCCTAAAACTGATAGAAACTGAGCAATCTCAAAAAAAATATGTCATAGTTTGCTATGTTTATTATGGGCCAGATTCTGTAAGGTGACTAAGAGGGCTATACATGCTGGTGGGACGTGCAGACCCCCTATCCACTCTGCCCGAATTCCGGCAGCCTCTCTCACTTTATCTTTATCTTTATTTCTGCACTTTATATACCGCCCTTGTTGAGACATCAGAGCAGTTTACAATAAACGTATGTCAGCGCTGTAAGAAAGGAAAAGGAACTACAATGCAAAATAGGAAAGGGAAAGAGGTAACAGTAGAGTCATTAGAAACAGTCAAAGAAGACAATAGTTAAGTAGGGCTGGTACAGGGAAGGTCAAAAGCCTGTTGGAATAGGTGAGTTTTTAACACATTTTTAAAATTTGGGTATGAAGGTTCCAGACGGAGGGAAGATGGTAGGGCATTCCAGAGTGAGAGTCCGAGAAAAAAGAATGCAGCATGATGGGTCTGTTCTAAATGGACCCGTGAGGGGGACGGTAAGGGAAGCCGGTTAGCATGTAATGAACGAAGTTGATGGTAAGATGTGTGAAGAGAAATGAGATTTGCTAGGTAGAGTGGATTCAATGTGTGGATGACCCTATGTGTCAGAATTAGAAGCTTGTATTGAAACCTATAGTGGAGTGGCAACCAGTGAAGATGGAGAAGAAGAGGCATGATGTGATCTCCGAGCATGAGAGATAAGGCAGGCAGCTGTATTCTGCATGCACAGAGCCACTTTGTGGGGATAGCAGGATGGGGCGGCATGGGGGCACAGTGTGGGCGTAGCGTGGGCTGGCCCTGTATGTCCAGGGAGCCTCGGGGGCATACGGCTTATTCCACATTGGAGGTAGAATACGCACTAGGTGCCTGTGCACCCCAGCCCAGCAGCCCTCCCCCCTAATGCAATGAAGGTAATGCCCTGCTGTCCGATCCCGACCCCAGCAGACTTGCCAGGTGTCGGGTGGCAGGAGAACAAGTCAGGGGGGTGTCCAGCAGCAGTGCATGAGCAGAAGCAGGGGGAAGCCTGGCTGTCCTGCTGGCTATACATCCCCCACGGCTGCTGAAGGGGCACGCTGAGCTGTCCCATTGCCCAATCCTGCTACCATGGGAGTGTCTTGCTCCTGCAGTGCAGAATCAGATACAGTGTTCTAGTCTGGGATGTTTGGATGGCCCGGATGTGCCCCTTCCTGGATCTGTGTCTATCTCTCTTCAGAGAAAGCAATAATGATCACATCTAATAAAAGAGATTAGATCCTGAGCAATGCAGATTTAGACATCATACTGGATTATGTTTGGTGACCCCAGAATGATTTGAAAGCTGTTTGTGACCAAAAAAGTAACATTCTGCAACTATGGCATGGTGCATCTTCTCTGAGTGGCAGGCTGCAGCTGAACCTCTAATTGGTCGCATAGATGGAGAATTGTCTCCGCAACAAGCCTAAATCTTCATAGGCATTACTCCTCAGGGTAAGAAACTGGTTGTGGGTTGTAAATCCTGCACAAAGAGTATCTCCTCTGTTGCTTCTTATTCCTGAGTCGCAGCACACAGAAAACACTGGTTCATAGCACTCATTCCAGAAAGTCATCCACCAGCACCATCAGATCCACCGACAGGACCACCAGACTCACTGCAACTACCACAGTCTCAAACACATAGGCAGAGACAAATGCATACCCTACAACAGTCATATTTAGAGACCAGGGCACACCCACACATAATCACAGAGACAGCCACAGAGACAGCCAGGAACACCCAGAGATAGAGGCACATATAGGAAAAGCAAGCAGGCAGGGAGAAAGAAACAGCAGGTAGACATAGAAATGCATTGGCAAAAACAAGGAGACAGACAGGGAAGGGGGCTGGGTTTGAAGAATATATGGAATTTATTCAATTGCTTTCTTACACAAGGTCCTTGCTCATAACCTCATTTGAACCAAAATGTTTTCCTTGAATGTAGTAAATTATAAATCCATTTGCTCTAGTTCAAAAAGGATCATCTTACTTTTCAGAAAACAACTTTCTCTCTGGTTTCAATAATGTCACATGGAATCTAATACTGTCTCTTTTTCCACAATTTGAACATGTAAATGATAGGGAGAGAATGGTGCAAGTCAGCAATCTAACTACATAATTTGACCTTTTGTCCCATCCAATCGTTTACATACCACATAGTAGCAAATCAATATGGCATCTAGTTTCATATTATTGAAATCATTGAAAAGTCTATTTTGTCAGTATTCATTAGCAACCAGAATTTCCATTGACCTTTTTTTCTTCCCATTAAGTTGTGAATTTGTGCCTTCTCTTCTAAGCTGACCTTTTTATTTTTATTTCTGATTTCTTTCATGCTTTCTGCTAACTTCTTCAGCACCAGTTAAGTGGCATTCCATCTAGTGCCAACATTCTGAATGAGTTGATTTACAGGTGCCCCTACGGTTTCCTGTATCTCACACAGCTCATGCCCATTTTTCACACTCTAGGGAAAGTATCATGCTATTTTTTGGCTCTTCTCAGTCAATAATTTCAGACCAGGCCACTGCAATTGCCTGCCAAGCTTTGGGATTCTCTTACAACCATATGAAGCAAGTGTGCAAACATCTGATACCATGAAATCCATCTGTAAAGGGGTATACAGGTCTTCAGTCATCCTTAAAGGTCAAATATTCAGTCCACTTGAACAGAGGTAGAACTGGGGAACCTGGAATTAAGAATGGGGCCCAGATAAAGCACTTAAAAACCCAAGTATAGAGAGAGGCTGAGAGGCCTAGACTAGAAGAGAGAAACTCTCAAGAATATGCTCACACTCTGTATATGTGACTTATGCATTATACTGCTCTCAAGCCTACAAAAGGCAAACAGAGAATTTTGTGTTTTTTATTTTAAATAAAACCTTTTTCTGCTGGAATTCTGAACCTAGTTCAGCTGAATTGTTACTTGCAGGGTTTCGCCACAGACTTACGTTTTCCATGAGGCAGTGGGTGCACTGACATCTGAAACTTAATCTAGACTTATTCTACTCCTGGAAGTAGGTGATGCCTTCTGCTAAGCTCAACTGTTGATGGAAAACACCACACTGCACAAGAGAAGGAGATTCTAGGGCCCATAAAACCACAAGTGGAATGTTGATCATCCCTAGCCAACAATGGAGAAAGGATGTCTTCCAGCCACCTAGCTTCCCCATGACCAGGAACCACCTTGCTTTAGTTGTGGATAAAGATTATAACAAGGAGAAAGTCCAAGGGTTAAAGATGAAGCCATGTACATTAACCTAGCCATACCTCATACTTGTAACTCTATTGATGCCCTACACACCCTGGACCAGATAATTCCTTGATTCCAGTGAAGTTGGATGGATCCCTCACCCAAGTCCTACTAGACTCTTGTCAAAACACTTGCCAGCCTCAAAGTGGTAGTACTTCCTTGGTTTCCATACCCCATCATTTTTGGACTAAATTACCTGGATATTGTGATGCTGTGGACCCATCAATTGTTGAATAGGCTGACTCTAAAGAGGAGTCATTCCCAGAGGAATTCCTCTGGATAACCCAGATTTTTATGTCAAGGAACTCAACATACCTAAGCCTAGCTGGAAACACTGACTGGAGAAGCCCCAGTATATTAGAAATCTAGGAGATGCAGTAGAGAGGAGACCAAGGGTAGCCGAGAACGCACAAATTCCCCAGGAACCCAGGATAGCATGCCGAAATGTGTTGGGGAGGTTAACCTAGGAAATTCAGTCAAGTGGTGGTTCTCACATTGATGCTGCCACTGATAATTGTTGTGACTGCCGACATCAGCAAAGGGATTGAGTCCTGTCTCTTAGGGCTCACCTCTGTTTCCATGCTGTCTTAATAACAGTCTATAGACTTTTTCTCCAGGAACTTATCCAAACCTTTTTTAAACCCAGCTACACTAGCTGCGTTTTGTTGGATTTATAAAGGAGCTGTACAGCCATGCATGAAAAGATGGAATGGCAGCAGTATCTGTAGCAACAATAGCAGGCAGGAAAGGAGACACAAAAAAGTGGTTGTAACCTTTGTCATGCATTTTTTTAGTTAAATTCATAAATACATTGATTTTGTTTGTTTCACTCACATTAATCCTTTAACTATCAGACAGCCTGTTCATAAAATGTTAAATATTTACTCCTCAGTACTTATTTTTATTCCATTTGTTTATTTGAACATAAGAAATGCCTTATTGGGTCAGACCAAGGTCCATCAAACCCAATATCTTGTTTGCAACAGTAGCCAATCCAGGCAACAAGTACCTGGCATGTTCCCAAAGAGACACATAAGTTCCACTATGCTTGTCCCGGGGAAAGCAGTGGATTTCCGGGGTCTTCTTTAATAATGGTTTATAGACGTTTCCTCCTGGAACTTTTCCAAACCTTTTTTAAACCCAGCTACGCTAACAGCTTTACCTACATCCTTCGCTAATGAATTCCAGAGTTTGATTACATGCTGAGTAAGAAAATATTTTCTCTTTTTAGTCTTACATGGTTTGCATTGTAGCTTCATTGTGTGTCCTCTAGTCTTTCTACTTTTTGATGGCAGAAACAACAGATCTATATTTACCCGTTCCACTCCATTCAGTAATTTATAGACCTCTATCATATCCCCCGTCAGCTGTCTCTTTAGAAAGGAAAAGATGAATTTTGCTGATGTTATAGAGAAGGAAGTGACAGGTGTTAGATATCTGTTGGATGTGGGCAGAGAGAGAGTAAAGTCAAAGATGACCTCCATGGTTGCAAGCTGAGGAAACAGGGAAGATTATAGTGTTATCCACAGAAACAGACAATGGAGACAAGTGGAATGTGGCTATATGGGGAAAGATAAGGAGCTTAGTTTTGGCCATGTTCAATTTCAGATGGCACTGAGACATCCAGGCAGCAATTGTGCTTTTGTCCTCTGTCTCACCTGTAAAATATTCTTAATTTATGTTCTCCCTTCACTACAGTGAAGGGCAGCAGCAGAGCAACTCCAGGCCACTCATGCTCTGCCCCTTTAATTGTTACAGGTGACATATAAGGAATTGACACTGATGCAACTTTGTGCATAAAAACAGGACACTGTTGTAGCTTCATGCTATGGGTGTGTACCAAAAGAGTACAACTAAGGAATGCCTTGTGCTCCTTTGAATGCTCCTTTGGGGACTTCATAATTGTCCTTAACATTAATCTTCTCCTTCAGGAGTGAAAGACATGATTCCTCTTCTGCTTATTTTGAACCTCTGTTCCTAAATTAGTGTCTCTCGCCTACATAGCAGTCATTTTTGTGAGATCCCCTCTTTTCTTCCCCCCAGACATTGCCCTTAGGTAAGGCAACTTGTGGATGTTTCCAAGCCAACCTTTACATTCCATGCTACAGTAATATCTCTTCCTCCTTCATAACAGGGAAGGTTTCTCAATTGCACATCTATTTTTTGGAAGGGCCATTTAGTTAAATACTTAATAGAAGGGCAAAATCTAGATTTCCTTTGTCTAACAGAAAATCAGGAGAAAATTCCCTGATTCATGAAATATGCCCATCAGGCTATCTGCCTAGTATGAAGGCTTGGCCAGGTTAAGGCCTGCTTCAGATACCTGGACATATCTGGAGGCAAACTATTATAAAGCCCCAAAAGGCCTCCTCAGTGCTGCATGTTGCACAACTTTGCACTGAGGAGGCAACAATCCAAGCCAGCTGAAGGCCAAATGGTAGAGAACGATGCAGAGGAGGGGCTGGTCCCTAGGTAAGAGAAGCAGCCATGCAGGCAAAGCATGACAGCCAGAATCGAGCTTATTGAGAGACATTTTATTGACATAAGCACCACAAATCAAGCACACTGGTACTATTCCCCATGCCCTGTCATCACCATGCCCACTGCCCATACATATTGCACACTTGATCCCATCACATACATCCCTTTTGTAAAGGCACTCTCTCAATCACACCCACCTATCTAAGTCACTAAGTAACCCATGGCCCCCCTCCTGCCACCCAATAGCAACCTTTTCCATATTCTGAATTCCTGCAATTCCCAATATACATAAAGACTCACTGTACCTTACCTCACCAATTCATCTATGCTCACAAAGCACTCAAAAAATATGCTCATATGGCTATCTAGGTAGCAACAGAAACAGGGTATGAATCAACTTCATACACTACCATCTGCCATGGTAAATGGGGAGATAGGATGTCCACCATTCTCAACCTCTCCCCCTTTCCCAACTGCCCCTATCCTTTGCACCCTGACCCTGGAAAGATTAGAGGGACTGGAAAGGTGTCTTGAAGAGTGCTGCACTTCTTGTCACTTGAGCTGGATGAATCATCCTCTTTTTCTCCTTTCCTCCTCCTTGGATGGCACTGTAGAATGGCAGGAAGCAGGCTGTGGACCCAGAGCCACGTAGTAGAGCTCCTAGAATGTATAATGGTGGAAGGTTGTGCAGCAGGGTATGGCTGGATTATAGTCATATGCCATCTCTGTTACAGGAAGCAAGTGCAGAAATCAGATGGCTAGCTGAATCTGATGGGGTTATGCTCTGAGCACTGGATAATGGCTTTGCATGGGTGGAGGATGCCCTCTGCTGGCTCAAGGTCTCCCTCAGGTCCTGGTGGTCCTTGTATTTCTTCTAGGAGAACATGAATTGTAGTCGCTTTTTTCCCACTGCACCACCAGGGATTGCTGCATGATGCCTGCCACAGCTGTACATAATCTGAATTCTGCTGTAGCAACCTTTCCACACAACTCATAAATGTTAATGCTGCTGGATTGTGACACACTATCCTCCACACTCATAAATGTTGATGCTGCTGGATTGTGACACACTATCCTTCTCCACACTCATAAATGTTGATGCTGCTGGATTGTGACACACTATCCTTCTCCAGCACCAACTCTGCCTCCTCAGCAGATTTGTCAGTTTTGCAGAAAGGGGAGAGTGGTGGCAGCTATATGGCATCTGCACTAATATTCTCCTTGTCTTCTCCTCCAAGTCTTGAACCTTGCCACATCTGGATTCACTTGTCTCCATGTCATCTCTGGATGGCTGTTCCTCTGATTATCTCTGACTCTACTGCAATTCCTAACTGTGCCTCTGTTATGACCCTGTCACCACGCTGGTTCTCATCAGCCCTGGTTCCATGGTCATTATTACCAGTATCTTCAGCATCTGCAGGTAGGGAATAAGGGGTACACATTCTTGAAATAGTCACAGACAATGATGCACCTACCCTGTCATGTGGGCATTCAACCTAGAAAATAATGTCAGCATGCAGCTGTCTTGCCATGTCAACAGACCTTGAGTCCATGTGTATGTAGGGCTAAGTGAGGGATCAGTACCATGAGAAAGGGGCAGGGACATGTGGGTGATGCCTGTGCAGTGATGAAAGAGGATTAATGGAAAGTTTAGTCTGGTATCCTTGTGCATGCCAGCCACTGCAATACCATCCAGCCTGGCCCACCCTGAGATGACTTCAGGCACTATAATGCCCCGGCCTCTCTATGCCTTTTTATGTTTTATATCCACACATATTTACAGGGAGAAGTGTAACCTGGTTATATAGGACACAGCAGAAGAGGATATAGCAGTCCTGAAGGGCCTGGAGCCATGCGGCAAGGAGAGTACTGTGTTCTCTGAGGGAGTTCAGGGGCCATTGTAAAACCCTATCACTGATATAGCTCGGTATGTACAATGGCTGTGCATGGGGCCAAGAGTTATTACTGGTGCAGATATAAGTCCATATACATGCAATGTATTCAAACATAAAGATACATGTCTTACACGTTTGCAATACTCACTCTGAGATTGGGATGACCTGGAGCTATCGAGGTCCCCAACCTCTCTGATTCCTTGTCCACTATAGCCAGGATATGCTCCTCCAATTCTGTGAGGACTGGAGTCTGTCCATAAGTTGCCATTGCCATGACCTTTTGCTTTGCCTGGGATCTCATGTCTTTCCCGTTCCTCTTTATGCCCTCAATATCCCTGTTTTGGTGGTATATGGCATTGACCTTTAAACACATGTCATGCCAGAGGCACTGCTTCTAGTGGTAACTGACATATGCATGTGAGGGGCCAAACAGAACATGATGTTTCATCAGTACTTCCCTGATCAGCAGCTCCAACTCCCCCCAAGCAGAAGCTATTTTTGAGGGAGGACTTTTTTTTTTACCTTTGGGGCCATAATGCTAAAACAGTAATAGGATCTTTGTGAAGGCATTCTAAAATGGGGTTTACAGATGTACGGCTTCATATTTTTTGGATATGTGAGTGGAAAAGTCCAGGATGTGCAGGCCTTAAACATCCCCACATCCAAAATGACCTGTTCCTGTCACTGTTCATACTGAATAGATGACTGCTGACCCAATTCCAAAACCATTCACATATACATCCTCGCTGTTTGCTGCTATGTGAAACCTATACTGCTTTTGGGGGTCACTGCATACATCCCACAGCCATTCCTCTTGCAGTTGTGTCCCTATATGGACCTACTGGCAATGTGGGACTTGCAGCCAGTTGCTCCTATGTGCACTGGAATATTCTTATGAGTGAATATGGCAATACAGTTATCCGATATGTATCTGGGGCTGCTGGAGGTGTTGTATTATGATCTGCAAATAGGTCATGCTATTGCCTCTCTAGAGACATATTTTTCTGTTCTGCCTTCTCTAATTCCTGGTGGGATCCTCTGGCACTGTTGGAGTCACTGCCAGGACATTATGAATTGACATGGCACATGTTGCAAGATTGCCTGACCTGACTTATCAGACTGTGAGACCTGTATATCAGAGGGGCACAGTGAGGGTACACATGTCACCTTTGCTTGTAGATGCACCTTCATGTTCTATATAGCAGCATATATGTCCACTGCCATGTCTAGGGCTCAACCTTTGATTTATTTATTTATTTTAAAACATTTAAAATGCCTATCCAAAACTTCTAGATAGTTATGAGCAACATACATAATTTTCACCACAAAACAACAATCAAAAACAATAAAACATAAAAATCAAGAATAAACACTATGGAAATAAATGTGCTTTAACCTGCCTGTGAAGCACTAAATAATCCTTAATAGATCTTATTAAAATAGAAAGAATGAGAGCGGGGAGGCAAGATGGCAGCAGGAAGTGGATTCCCGGTGGCAGCTCTTCAGTGAATGGTCTGTGTTTGCAGCTGTGAACTCTGCACTCGTTTTTTCATGGGGCGGAGGAAAAGGAAGCAGGTGGTTTTACCTTTGGGTTCCTCGCTGCCTCCTATTGCCGGCCATAAAACTTTGGACCTCTGCAGATTTGTTGCTGCTGGTTCCGGAGCGTCATCTTTGCCAGCACAGCATGAAGATTTGTTTGCTGTGCTGGGTTCATCAGGGGTGAATTTGTCCCCGGAGTAGCATGTTCTCCCGACTCAATCAGGAAGTTTGTCCTCGGCAGACGCAGTGCTCTTTCCTTCTTTTCCCGGCTTACTGGAGAGCATGCCAATGTCTGGAAATGAGGGGCGTTTGTCGGAGGTTTCAGCCTTGCACTCCGGGTCGCTGCAGCAGTTGGATGGAGTTGTTGCAGTTGGTTCGTCTCCTCCCGCGGTGGATTCATGGCTGATGGGGTTTGTAGGAATACAGCTTCCTGCTAATCGGGGTTTGGTTAAACCCACTGTCATAACTTTGGACGTGCTGTGGGATGCCATAAATGCCTTGACTTCTTCTCTATCTGCTGTTGTGGGTACAGTGGGTACTGAACTTTCTAATATGAAATTGGTTATGTCTGAGGCTTCCAGGGGCCAAGAGGTGCAGGCTGGTGCTATATCTCAATTGAAAGAAGATCTGGGATGCCTTCGTGAGGAGCATGTGGCTTTGATTAAAGATAGATCGATATTGGCTAGGAAGACGGAACAACAGGAGAATCAAGCACAAAGGAGTAATCTCTGTCTATTGAATTTTCCAAGGTCTCCTCTCATGTCCCCCCTGGAAATGGTGAGGAAATACTTCTGTGAGGTGCTTAAGATCCCACAGGAGCATTTGCCTCCCCTGACCAGGGTACAATACCTCTCTGTTGGTACTGGTGGTGCTGCCAGAGTAGGTTCGGAGGATCTGCCCTTTGGGACTGGGGACTTGACTGGGTTTTTGGAAAGTTCTTTGGAAGTGATAACTGAGAGAACCACTATGCTTGTTAGCCTAGCACTGGAATCTGATAAGGTTTTGATTCTTAGTTCTTTCTTTAGGAACATAAATGAGAAATTCTTGGGTTCTCAAGTTCGTATTTTCTCTGACCTTTCTTGTGCTACCCAGTTAAGGAGGAAGGAATTCCTGGCCTATCAGGCCAGGACCCTGCCCATGGGGGCTACTTTTTTGTTAAAATTCCCCTCTCATTATATTTCCTATCAAGGTAAAAATTTCACTTTTTTTGAGCCCAAGCAGCTCCTTAAGTTCCTTATTGCAAGGGAAGATACTAGGGTAGATGTGATTTCCCACACGACTGACGCTTAAGTCTTAACCTGCCTTTTATTATGTATTTCTTGATAGCAAGGGATTAATTATGATTGGGATTTTAATTGTAACATGGGGTCTTGTATTATATTTTCTTGGTGCCTTCCCATTTTTTCCTTTTGATTTTTCTAGTGGACTAATATTTAGATTATTTTTTTTCTTCTTTTAGTTATTCCTTTGTGTATAACTTAAGATATTCCATATTTTTATTGGTTCATTCATGTGAATGCTTGAGTGTTCTTGTATAAATGCAAATAAAGATTAAATTAAAAAAAAAAAAACAGAAAGAATATTCCACAATGCTGGTGCTGAAACCAAAAAATGTCCTATTAGAAACATTCTGAACTATATGATAAGATGCCACCTCTTAAACGATGTGAGAAACTGAACATAAAGTTGTAGCAGGATCATAGTTGCTTAAATGACACTGCAGTTCATTTAAGAACAGTAATTAAATATTTAAACTTAATCCAAAACTGTACCAATAACCAATGTAGCTCAGATTAGACTGGCTGAATATGATCTGGCCTCTGAAAGCCAGAGATAACACGGCTTGCAGAATTTTGATAAACCCAAATAAATCAAGTTACTGTAATCAAGAATATGCAACACCAAAGCCTGCACCACAATCTTAAAACAAAAGAAATCCAAATATGATTTTAATGGATGAACTATGTGCAATTTAAAATAAACCACCCTTGTCACAGCAGAAACTTGAGGCCAAAGGGAAAGAGAATGATGCAATAAGACCACGGAATAATGAACTACTTCATGAACTCCCCACCCCTATTCCACCCAATTCCTTCCCTTCACCACTCCACCATGCGAAACAAGATATCACAGAAAAACACTTGCATTAGCTGCTACCTCCAGGCGCTAACTCTGTGTTAGCCCCACAGTAGTAGTCAATGCTCTTTAGTAGATATACCCTTCAGTCAAGAATCCTAGGAATTATAAGGAAAGAAATTGAGAATAAAACAAAGAGTATCATAATGTTTCTGTACGTTATGCAATCTGTTTACCCATTGTAGTCGATGTCTGTGCCCCTAATATGGTAACAAGTAGACAGAACAATGGAGTCTCACACAGCTGAGCCTATAATCCACCTGATTCATATGACACCAGTGTTCTTCCCCTGGGATGGAGCAGTCTTTCATATGGCAGGTCCATATGCCTTATGGCCACAGGTAGTATGGAAAGGACTGCATTGTCATTGCAACTAGATTCACTTCTGCATATCAAAACAGAAAACCAAGAAAATAGTTTTCTCATGCTAATTCTTTGCCAAAAAATTGGCAAAACAAATGTGCTTTTTAGCATTTTACAGAAAAATAAAATATGTTGGTTTATAAATAAACCATCTGGGAGCTTATTCCAATACTGTGGAACAGCTTAAGAGATTTATGTGTTCCATGTCGAAGAGTTTCTTGCTTCTGAAAGTAACAGTGACATGAATAAATCCTTTGTGTTGTTTTTGCAATGATCTACCATTCAAAGCCCATGCTACATGGGCAAAGATCTTGTGATACACAGATGTTTTAGAATTGGCATGCAAAGCCTCCATGAATAAGCCACATATTATCCTTGGGGATTTCAATCTAGCTTCTCTAAGTAATCACCAGTCAAAAACCTTCCTTGACTCTATGGACGAAATGGGCTTTAAACAAACAATCTCCTACCCTACACACATTAAAGGGAACACGCTTGACCTAGTTTTCCTTCCTGAATACTTAACCAGATTACTCCAATATAATACCCCTAACATAACTCAAATCCCATGGTCCGACCATCATTTAATTCAATTCTCCATTCACATTCCCCATACCCCTAATCATCTACACAATACACTACACCACGGTCCGAGGTTTCGACCGTTTAAACCAGAAATGTTCCTTGAAACAATTATTCCTCAACTGGACAAAAAACTAGACAGTCTCGAAAAATCTATTGCCAATTGGAACACTACAATAGAAGCAGCTGCCAAACCATTATCTACCAAAACCAACAGACCCCATAAAAAATCATCTGAAAAATGGTATACAGCTGAATTAAATAATTACAAAAAAGAACTCAGAAAAATAGAGGCTAAATGAAGAACTAAAAAAACCCCGGAATTGCGAGAGTTATATTTTGCAACCCTTAATTCTTACAAACTAGCTACAAATAATGCCAAAAAACAATACCATACATCAATCCTATCCAAAGCTATTAATCGGCCAAGAGAACTATTTGAAATTATAAAATCATTATCTAAAGCCCCACCTACTAATATCCACAAGATCCCTAACAACCCCCAAACACTAGCAGACTATTTTGCTGGCAAACTCAAGCAAAATACACCATCTGTACCTGATCCCTTTCCTACAAAAATAAATGTCCTCAGTGAATGGAAATCTTTCCACCCCATAGATAGAAATCAATTACTAAATATAATTACAAACCTTAATACAACTACATCCCTCTTAGACCCATGCCCATCAGCATGGATTAAGACTACAAAACAAGAACTAGCCCCATACATATTAGATATAGTAAATAAATCCCTTCAACAGGGTATACTACCAAATGAACTCAAAATCTCAGCAATCCGCCCACTTTTGAAAAACAACTCACTAGATAGCAAAGATCCATCATCATACAGACCTATAGCTAGTATACCCTTCCTGACTAAAATTATTGAAAAAGTTGTTCAAATCCAACTTCAAGATTTTATAGACACCTCAACACCCCTTGATGAACACCAATATGGGTTTCGACCATCACACGGCGTAGAAACATTATTACTTGTCCTTCTTGACTCCCTTGTCAGAGGTATGGACAATATCAAACAAGCTTTCATACTAGTATTTATTGACATTTCCGCTGCTTTTGACAGTGTAAACCATAACATTCTAATCTCAAGACTTGGCCAATTAGGTATAAAAGAAGTAGCTCTCAAATGGTTTAAATCTTATATATCCGACCGTTCACAATTTGTACAAATAGATCAAGATCCCTCTCCACCATTTCCACAAGAACAGGGAATCCCTCAAGGATCATCACTTTCTGCCCTATTATTCAACTTATATCTGCAACCGATATGCACCATCTTTAAAAGACATAATATAAATTACCACATTTATGCGGATGATATTATGTTGTACACCCCAATTAATACAAATGACCCTAGCTATGATAACCTCTCAACCTGCCTTGCCGAAGCCGAACAGTGGCTTCGCTCAAAGAATATGAACATTAATTTTAAGAAAACTGAAATACTGTTTACATCAAGAAACCCCAATTTCGCACCTCCACCAGAAATCAAACTACATAACTTCTCCCTCCCAGTGAAGCATGAAATCAAATATTTGGGAGTCATACTTGATAAAACTCTCAGCTTCACTTCACACATTAAGAAAATAACCAGAACAATCTTCTACAAGCTTAGAACTATCCAGCAGCTTAGACCACTTATAGAAAGTGATGACTTCCGGACCATTACTCAAATTTTAATAACACCTCACCTTGACTATTGCAATGGTATACTTAAAGGCATAACAAAGAAAAATCAAAATATTCTCCAAATGGCTCAGAATGTTGCCGCAAGAATAATTTCCAAGGCTAAATTATCCGACCACATTTCTCCCATTTTATACTCATTACATTGGCTTCCCGTTGCATGCAGGATACATTACAAAATTATACTGACTACATTCAAGTTAATTAACAATATCGCCCCATCTTACCTATCTACCCTTATCCATAGCCCCTCAGATAGTAGACTAAGAAGAAGGAGGAATCTCAATACAGTGCAAGTACCAGATACAATAAGAAAAACAAAGCAAATAACAAGCAACAGCGCTTTCACATACGTAGCACCTACACTATGGAACAACCTCCCTGATCAACTAAGAGAGACAAAAGATCTCCAAAAGTTTAGAAAGGAACTAAAAACACACTTATTCACCCAACATTACTGCCAATTCTCAGATCTAGCCTCCCACCCCCCATAGCTCTCTCTGCTAAGCTGCCAAACAAATACTCATTCACTTAATAATATTATCATTCCCAAAGCTGATGTTATGTCACAGGTTGTAAATACCATAGTTCTGCAAATAATCAAGATTTTTTGTTATAATTCTGTAAATAATTAACTGTCTAAATAATCAAAGGTTCTTGTTATGAGCTATATATGTTTGCTTTTGTTCATAATGTTCCTTGTACATAGTTGCAATGTTGCATAATGTTCCATGTATTTGTTCACCAATGTTCTATGTAAACCGCCACTGATCTTGGGAAGGGGCGGTATATAAAAGTTTTCAAATAAATAAATAAATAAATAAAATAAACACATTGGGGGCTATTCTGAACCACAAATAGCAAGGATGGATGTCCCAATTGGATGCCCTTCCCTGCTATTTGTGGCAGCTGCAGGCCCCCGATTAACCTCCCTCCCAATCGTGCGGGAAAGTTAGATGGGGACAAAGAAGAGGCAGCCTGGGGTAGAGAGTGGGCGGGCAGTGGGCAGTCACCGGCTCTGGATGTACAAGGCCAATTCTAATGTTGGCCCTATATGTCCAGGACCGGCAAAATGGCCAGGGAAGTTATTCCACCCCCGGGGTAGAATAACTTCCCTGGACATTCCGTTTCGGCAGCTCCAGGGCGTGGAAGGGGCTGTGGGGGGCAAAAGTTAAATCCCTGAAGCTCGATCCTGGCTTTAGGAGGCCGGATCGGGAGTCGGGTTGCGGGGAATTAACTTTTTAATTGGCGGCCGGCATTGCGGTATTTAAATTGAACCACAGCGCCACAGCAACATGATGCTGCGGCTCCATTGAAATGCCCTGACTGAGTTAGTCGGGCTTCGCTATATGTGCAGAGTGGGACTGAATCGCAGTACCGGCCTGCACGTACAGTGCTGATTGCGATTCTGATCCCATGGGGCTAGATGTGCCCCATGGGATCAGAATCGCAATCTCCTTTGTACGTCCAGGTCAAGCTGGACATACAAAGGAGATCGACATCAAGAACGGAATTGGGCCCATTTTGATTTCAAGCCTGATATCAATTGTTGAAGGTAACTACCATAAATGAAGCAATTCTTAAGGCAGTGTGAACAACACAAAGGAGTTTTTAATGTTACCTTCAACAACTGATACTAGGCTTTGACATACCTAGCTCCTTGCTTGTGGAATAAATAACCACCTGAACTTAGAGAAGAATCAAATGGTCAGAAATTCAAAGCTGCCCTGAAGATCTGGTTGTTTCAACAGGCTTTTTTGTAAATGGGCTTGGCTATAATGCAATGACTGGCGTGGAGAGCGAATCATACCACTTATATTGTCTTTTTTTGTTGTTGTTTTGGTATGTTTTAAATTTGTATTAATTCTCCATATTTCCCATGTAATTAGTTTCACATGTTCCCAGAGAGCAGAGGACTAGTCTAATGGTTAGAGCAACAGACTGTAATCTTTCATATATTTATAAGAACTTATGGGTTCAAAATCAAAATCATTTCATATCATAATGGATATTAAACCCTCTCTAATACAAAAGATTAATCCTGTTATAATCGGCATTTCATTATTGCCCCTTTGTTCTTAATACTTTTCAGTCTAATATCAAATATTGCATATAAAACAATTTTATCTCTACATTTCATGCGAAGATCATAATTTACATCCACAAGTCCTCTTATTATTCCATTAATGTTCATATATTTTTTACTTATTTTGTACAATGCATGTCATTCTTTACTTTGCTTATCCTAGTCTTGTCAACCGGGCTCTTATTGGTTTCACCTCCAAATGAGGCTACCTCAGGCCTTCAACTGCCCTAAACCTGCAGGCAAGCATTTTTCTACTCAAGAGTAAGGGATTGATGAAATGTTGATTATAAAGGATCAACTTATTGAGTTGATGTTGGATGAACCCACACTACTTCAGTTAGTGCATGATGTGAACACAGCACGCACTGCATCGAGCTCACCATGCCCACTTTCTGCTCCTATCTTGCAGGTTGCACAGTTAGCATAGGAATCATCCCGTGCTATCTGGCAATAGATATCCCAGCACATTTATTTTTAAATTTTAATTTTTATGAATTTACAGTCAATACTTACAAAGCATGCATACAAGAAACTCTAGTACATATGAACATAAGAAACAAAAAGGATAATTCCAAAGGAAATACTGCCACTATCTCACAGCCCACTTAACGGGGATAACAGCAAAATAACATCATACATAGGCAAATTAATAGCCACATGGCTCAAAACAAAATAAGCACAGCCTATACTATCATATCCTCCATACCTCATCCTTGGTTAATTTTCTTGTCCCTTTCTGCCATTTAGAAAAACCTCCAGTTGTGGGGAATCCATAAATACGTATTGAGAGCCCTGCAATGTGACTAAACACTTACAGGGATACCTAAGAAAAAATATAGCCCCAAGGGTCAACATCCTAGGCTTCAAGGCCAAAAAGGCCCATCTCCTAAGTTGTGTAGCCCATGAGACATCTGGAAATAATTGTACTTTAGTGCCACAAAACAATGCTACCTTAATTTTAAGGTAACTCTTAAACACAGCAACTCTATCTTGTTCAGAAACAAAAGTTACAACAAGTGTAGCTCGGGAGGTTATAGTATCATGTGAGTCCTCTAGGAATTTAGTCAAGGTCAGAATGACCTTGAAGTGAATCATACCCTCCAGGGGAACCACTGGTAACTCTCCATCCAGATAAATAATAAAGTTTAGAGATGGGAATGGAATTGGCAGAAGCCAAAACCAAAACCTCCCTAAAATAATTTTGTAGCAAAATCTCTGGTGACAGTAAATGGCAAACAGGAAAATTTAAGAAGCAAATATTTTTATTTATTTAGACAGTTTTGTAAGCCACCTTATCATTCAATCAAAGTGGTCACAACACAATTGGGGGGGGGATATGAGACACATATGCTAATACATACAGGGAACATGGGCTATGGAGGGTTAAGTGGCTTGCCCAAGATCACAAGGAGCACCTGTGGGTCTAGAAACCCCAGTCCTACCAGCCCAAGGTTGCTGTCCTCTAGTGGGATTTGAACCCCTGACCTTCTATACCTTGTCCCAACCACTAGGCTAACTTTTCTTAACACTGGAAGTGCTAACAGCTTGAAGAGAGAGACACTGATTTTCACATTTAGCAACCTGATAAGCCTCCCACTTTCTCTTCAACTGAACTCAGCTTTGTAGTTATCTCCGAAGAGAAAGTACATAGCTGAGAAACCGTGGGCACAAGTGTACTTTCTATTTGTGTCACCACTCTCCATATGTCCATTAAGGTAACCTGACCTTCAGGTATATCCTTAATGTCACAAAGAGTAGGAGACCAGGTAACAGGTTTCAGCTTTCCAACCGTTTGTACCGGTGTACTCTGCTGAAACTCAACCCCCACAGTGTCAAGAGTAGTTGGAGAGGTATCAAATGGAGGAGGAGATGGAGAACGTTCCGGAGAACTCAGGGATGCCCCAGGGGACTGTAGAGTCAGAAAGTCAGAGTCTGCAGGCAAATTACACCCAAAGTTACCTTTACATGCCTGTCCATAGGACCAATAGCATTCTCAGCAGGGACTTGTTTCTTCTTCTGCTTACCCATGGAGCTATCCTGAGACACTGCAGATTTCTGCTCCTCCTGCGGTTCTCCAAGGGGCTCCCAAGGGGCCTAATCTGACCCTTGTAATGTGCCCCTTAGAATGCGCCCACCGTGAGCACCTACAGCTGTGCCTGGCACGAACTGCCTTTAAGGAGACCCCCGATGACATCGTGGCCGCCGGACAGAACCTGCTTCCTCCGGTCTCCTCTGCTGTGCTTCCACGCTCCCCCCAGCACATCTTTAATGCATGCCAGAACATGTGCTGCCTGCTATTGCCTGTTAGTAAAAGACCTCCTTAGTTTTCACAGAAAAACTGTTTATAGGCAACTGGAATTAAACAAGCTGATGAAATACAGTGTAAAGTTATTTCATGCAAGTGTGCTTCATGCAAAAAAAAGTTTGAAGTATTCAAAAGCACTTAAAAATGGCAAAATGTTGATGTTTTTTAAATTTCATGTGAAGCATATTTTTGCAAATGATTTCACAAAATTCCCTTCAAAGTAGTAAATTTTCACACAGTGTTTTTGTAAATTCCACATTAATGAGCTGTTGTGATGCAAATTTATGCAAAACAGCTCATTAACACACAACTTTGCAAAAAAAAAAAAGTGTGCACGCTTCCGTTTCAAAAAAAAAAATAACTATACCTTACTGAGAGAGAGGTTTTTTTAAGATCTAAGACCAAATTTCAGACAGCATCACTTCCTGAAGAGGCCTCCAGTCCCTAGTGGTCATGGGCCCCCTGCCTGTATTCAGGGTTCAATAGACAAAAATAAAGTACACCCCTTCCACATGCCCTGCTCATTCCAAATAAAATTAGTTTCAAGCTCATGGTTCCCCTCATTCTCACTTATCCAGTAGTGACTAAATCCAACAGAGATCAGAAAGTGGATTTATTTATTTTATTTATTTATAGTCTCTTCTATACCACGCTATTCAGCATCAGTGCGGTTTACAATGAACAATAATTTACACATTTCCGATGGTACTTTGTGTTTACAGTTGAACAGGTAATACAACTTGGATAACAGGGGTAACTATTTACAACTTACAACATTATTGTGACCTCCTTTTTGGATTGGATGGTAGGTGGATATATTCCAATCTACCATTGGATCAGTTGCTACAATCAGTTGCTACAAGCTTTGAAGAGAGCAGTTCTGGCACAGGAAAAAAGTAGAGAAGTGGTGTGATTTGGGGGACAGGAGATAAGGAGTCCCTGTGCCAGAGGTCACTTTTGTTTGAAAGAGGTAGATCTTTTGCTTGTGTGTGGGGGGTTGGGGAGGGGAGGTGTATCTTACTTTTGAATGATAAGCCTGGGCCAGAGAATACAAGGGGTCACATTAGGCCATCAGGAATTCAAGTCTATGAAATCAAAATATTTTGGATGTAAGGAATAAACGGATAAATCTAACCACTGGAGAGAAGCTGCCACTGAAGAAAAACTTCAAAAATAATGAAGTCCCAGACAAAGATAATGAAGTCCCAGAAAAAGAGTCCCAGAGAAAAAAAGAAAAAGCCATGGAATATGTAGCAGCAGACCTGTAAAGTAAGTGCCAACACAAGATATCACTTCTTAACCGTAAGACAAATAATCACATGAGGCTCAAATCAAAACTTTTAGATGGTGGAGGTAAAATACAGAGGAAGGCACCAAATCCACAAATCTCTGATATCACTAGTCAACATTGAAATTGTTACAGTCTTTAAAAGACCCTAATCTGTAGTATCTTGGTGAGCTGAACACAAATATAACATTAAACAAACTTTATTGGCTCTCGTTTTGAAAATATTGCATGTAGTTCATTTTTGACGTTTCACCGTGTAAATTTATCCAGTAGGACATCAACAACATCCCAAATAAGCCTTGAATGATGTAATATTGCATCACATTGCATAATACCAGCATGCACACATCATCCAGAGTTGATTGCATCATTTTCTGATGCAATACAATACTACTGCCAGATGTCTGCTGAAGCCATCTGACGTCAGCAGTGTACTATACGCAGTCGGAAAGGAAAGTAATCTGGTATTCTGTTCCGATATTGAAAGCCTCATGAATGCCTTAAAAATCACTCATGACCCACAAGACTGGAGACTATTTATAGACTCTTCAAAACTGAGTCTGAAGGCTGTGCTTTTGAACAATGGAAACCGTCTTCCATCTATTCCAGTAGCGCATGCCGTCCACATGAAAGAGACATACGATAACTTAAAGCATCTACTGACTTCCACTCCTTTCGCACTCAGTTTAAGTTACTTACTCTAGTTCACAGGGCTCTTCACACTAGTACTCCACAATACCTGGCAGACCTTATTACATTCCACACACCCAGACACACTCCCTGCTCCTTCCACCTTAACCGCCTTAATCTCCCTTCCCCCTCCCTCGCTCACCTTCAATCCACCCGCTCCTCTGCTTTCTTTTTCATCAGCCCCGCACTCTGGAATTCACTCCCCACCTCCCTCTGGTTAGAACCCCATCATGCCACCTTCAAGCGATACCTAAAAACCCACCTCTTTTCCTTAGTCTATGACCTTCCCTCCCCTCTTGTCTGATCCTGTCCCCTACGTATAGTCATGTATCCTTTCTCTCGTTCTATTATATCAACAATTGTGACTTCCTTTCCTCCTTTCCTCCTTTCTGGCCCTGTGCCTGTTTCTAATTGTTTGTGAATTGTAAACCGCTCTGATTGATAAAGTAGGGCGGTATATCAAATAAATAAACATAAACATAAACATACAGTTGGCACCTCTGTGGTGACTTGAAGGTAGTTGCCCTTTTAATGGGACTGCAGCAGGGATATATAAAATACATGTGTTTCTTATGTGAGTGGGAAGGGATTGGCATTACTTGCAGAAGGAATGGAATCGCAGACAAAATGTAACAGTTGGAGAGAAGAATATCTAGCACCCAGCTCTGGTTGAGGCTCACAAAATCCTGCTACCACCCCTTCACATCAAACTAGGTTTGATGAAAAACTTTGTGAAAGCCATGGACCACACTTCGCCAGCTTTCCGATACCTGCGTGTTTTCTGAGGTCCTGCTCCTGGCCCTTCATTTGTGAACACAGAATAGAAATATTTGTTAAGCATTTTCGCTTTATCCTCATCAGCTTCTAAACTGTATATTCCTCCCCTTCACCGTTGAGTCTGACAATATCACTTTTGCCCTTCCTCCTCTCACTAACATATCTGAAAAATGTCTTATCTTCCCATTTTATTGCATTGGCTATTTCTTCTTTTTGTATATTTGCTTTCCTGACTACTTTGCTAGCTTCGCTAAGTTTTTCCAAATATAGATCCTGTTTTCCTCTCTCTGTGATTTCTAGTACTTCCTAAAAGCCTCTCTCTTTTTCTTTACCTTTTCAGCTACTTCTTTTGAGAAACATAGCAGACTCCTTTTCCTTTTACATTTATTTACCTGTCTAACAAAAAGGTTTGTTGCCCTTAAAATATCCCCTTTCAGTTTTGCCCATTGCTTGTCTATATCCCCCAGCAGTTCCCATCCCACTAACGACTCCCTGAGGTATTGTCCCATCTTGGCAAAGTTAGTTTTCCTAAAGTCTAAGACCCTCACTTTTGAATGGATTTTATTAGCCCTACTCCTAATACTCACTAGATGTGAGATGATCTCCCACTATAACATCAAAAATACTTTCCCCCTTGGTATGCACCAAGTCCAATATGGCCCCTTCATGTGCTGATTCTGTTATCAGTTGCCTGAATAGTTCTCCCTGTAGAGAATCTAGGATCTCCTTACTTCTAGATGACACCACAGCAGGGAAGTGCCAATCAACATCTGACATATTGAAATCACTATCCACTTCTTCTCACTGTGAGGGAATCTGTATATCACTCCAATGCAAATGAATTTTCCTTTCCCTCTTTCTAGTTTAACTCACAGTACTCCAGTCTCCCTTTTAAACCCTGCACTTCTACAGCTTTAATATTATTTTTTACATATGATATCACTCCTCCTCCTCACCTGATTCCTGAATAAAGTATAGACCAGTATAATTACATCCCAGTCATGGTTGTCCATGAGCCATATCTCCATATTTTGTTGTTAAGTGCCATCCAGTCGGAGTCAACTCATGGCGACCCTCTGGATAGCTATCCTAAATTGTGTTCGGTCTTCAGTCAGTCTCTTCCATTAAAGCCTCAACATCTGTGATCTTATTTCCTATGCTATGGGCATTTATTTAACAGGTTTTTTTATACTGCTTTATCATTTCAATTAAAGCAGTTTACATTGCAACTTAAACTTGTACATTAAACAGGGACATTGATAACTTGGATTTTTTTCTGAGCAATGGAGGGTTAAGTGACTTGCCCAAGGCCACAAGGAGTGCTAATGGGAATTAAACCATGGTCTCTTGTTTCCCAAGCCAGTGCTCTAACCATTAGGCAACTCTTCTACCCTTTTGCACACTGCTTTCCAGATATTGCCCCTTTTATCCAATTCTACAGAGGTCTTTAATGTTTCACTTACCTGTGGGCTTTCCCTTACCTGGGGGCTTTCTTCACCCATCCTCAATGAATCTAGTTTAAAGCCCTCTTCAGTAGGTTAGCCATCTGTTGCTGAAGACACTTTGACTCTTCTTGGACAGATGGACACCATCTCTGCTATACAGCCCTTGGAGTATCATTCCATGGTCTAGGAAACAGAAAAAGGAGCCTAATGTTGAACACCAGAACAACATAAGCATTGGAAAGTTATATGCAAGGCATTGTTAAGCAGGCAAAGAGATAATTTGAAATGAACCTTGCCATGGAAGGAAAAATGCATAATAAAAACTTTTTAAAGTACATTCATAGCAAAGAACCTGTGAGTCAGTTGGACTAACGGATGATAGAGGGGTAAAAGGGGTGCTAAATAAGGACTAGGCCTTAGTGGAAAGACTGAATGAATTCTTTGCTTCCATCTTTAATGAAGAAGATGTAGGAAAGTTACCTGTGCCTGAAAAGATATAAAAGGTGATGTAGCAGAAGAACTAAAAGAAATATTCATACACTGGGACGATGTGTTACAACTGTTTGATAAAATGAAGAGTAACAAATCACCTAGATCAGATGGTATACATCCAAGGTTGTTGAAAGAACTGTAATATGAGATTGCAGACCTACTATTAGTAATCTGTGAACTATCATTAAAATCATCTGTAGTCTATGAGGACTGGAGAGTGATCAATGTAACTCCAGTTTTAAAAAAGGGTTCCAAGGGTGATCCGAGAAGCTATAGACTGGTGAGCCTGACATCAGTACTGGGCAAAATAGTGGTAACCATTATAAATAAAATTACTGAACATGTTGATAGCCTCAGGTGCAAGAAGGATTGTGAGCCCTTAGGGGACAAGGGAAATATATACAGTATTTGAATATAAACTGTCTTGAATGCGATACCACTTGGTCAGCATATAAAGGCCTAAACATAAATAAATAAAAAAAAGACGTCCAAATGACAGAAAGTTATACACTTAGGAAAGAGCATCCCAAACTACGGTTACACGATGCAAGGTACCACCTTAGAAATTACCACCTAGGAAAAGACATTTAGGCATCATCATGGATAATACATTGAAACCCTTCATCCAGTATGTAGCAGCAGCCAAGAATGCAAATAGAATGCTAGGAATCATAAGGACAGGAATGGACAATAAAACAAAGAATATTATAATGCCTCTGTATTATTCCATGGTGCAACCACACCTTGAATATTGTGTGCAATTCTGGTCTCCATATCTTACAAAGGATATAGCTGAATTAGAAAAGGTACAAATAAGAGTGACAAAAGTGGTAAAGGAGGAGAGGCTTTAAATGTTGGGGCTTCTCATCTTGAAAAAGAGAAGGCTGAGGGGGAATATGATAGAGGTCTATAAATGAATGAATGGTGTGGAGCGGGTAAATGTAGATCAGTTGTTTATGCCATCAAAAAGTAAAAAGACTAGGCGATATGCAACAAAGCAATGGTGTAACCCATTTAATAAGAGAAAATATTATTTTTACTCAATGTGTAATCAAATTCTGGAATTTGTTACCTGAGGATGTAGTACAAGCTGTTAGTGTAGCTGGGCTTAAAAAAGGTTTGGACAAGTTTCTGGAGGACCATTATTAAAGAGGACCCAGGAAATCCACTGCTTGCCCTTAGACAAGCATTGTGGAACCTGTGTGCCTCTTTGAGAACCTGCTATGTACTTCTGACCTTGATTAGTCACTGTTGGGAGCAGGATACTGGGCTTGATGGACCTTAGTCTGACCCTATAAGGCATTTCTTATGTTCTTAAACCAAAACACTCTCAAAGACACCATCCACGCAGCCATGCATTCATCTCCAGGATGCAAGCTTCTCTGCCTCAGCCTTTACCCTTAACATGGAGGATTGAAGAGAACACCATTTGCACACCTAACTGCTTCACCTCTGTCTCAGAGCCATGAATTCACTTTTGATATGCTCAGAGGGATACCTAGCAGTATCATTTGTGCCAACATGGATGAGCAATAGTAGTCAGTAGGCTTAATTGGTTTCAGAAAACTCTCCGTAACATCATGGATTTTGGCATCTGGTAGACAGCACACTTCTCTGGTTATCAAGTCTGGTTGACAGATGGATACTTCAGTACCCCTCAGAAGAGAGTCACCAACCACCACTACCCTGTGCTTCCTTGTCGTCACTAATTCTGCAACTTTGAGGTCCTTAAGCTCTGGTTTGTACATAAAGATCTATACTGTACTGTAGTAATTTGACTTGTTCAGCTTTTCAAATAGGTGTATAGATGTTCCAGGGCCCACTGTAGTATTTACAGTGACGCTTTTTTTGGAACGGCTCCTTATGTGAGTTTTGGAAGTTTGTGCTGATATGGTATGGTATGGTAGGTTTGCTCTTTGTTATAGGGTTTTGTATTAGTTCACAATATGCCTGGTACTGGAGAATAGTGGTTGTTGTTGTTCTTAGTGAGATGATCAGAATCAGATTTTTTTAAAGTGTGTGTTGGGGGGCGCCATCTCATTCTTCACCTTAGGCATCAGATTGCCTTGAGCCGCCCCTGACCAGGCACCAGGGGGGGAGAATGTTGGGGAAGGCACTAATCAGGAGATCTGGTTTTGGGGAGGCTTTTATGAGTGGAATCTTCTTGCTGAAAAAAGTTGTCTTGGGACAGGGGATTTCAGCTATGTCTATATTTATTGCTATCTGTGAAAGGGTTCTGAAATGGGGGAGGAGGAGCTTTTGGGGAAGGGGTTAATTGTGTGTTATATTTTGGTATACTGTGGATATTGGATCTGATTGGGGTACGATTTCTTTTGGGAAGAGGAATGTGATCAGCGGGGGCTCCAGAGTCAATAACATCGGCATTCGTACTACTATTCAGATCTAATGGTGTACAAATCATCACAGAAAAGGCATTCTGGCAAAACATGGATGCAACTATATTCATCAACACACAATCTATACCTTAAAACATCTCAACTGTACTTGAATCTCAATTACCTAAAGTTTGGGATAGACGGTAACATTCTAGCCATATGTGTACTTAACTCACATAAGTATTATCCCTTTCCACTCCAACAGAGGTGCCAGGCTGAGGCCTATATTTAGTATGCAGGAACTTTCTTTAAGACTACTAGCAAAAGAAAGAAGTTAGGGCAGATCAGCAGAGAGGTTCCAATAAAGACAAAAGTTGCCCAAATGCCCTTGACTACAGAGCAGACAGAGCTTAAAGATTCCAAATTACCCCTGCCTACCAATAGCCAGATTAATATGAATTAAATACAATCTACAAAATGCTTGCATGCAAATGTTAGAAGTCTAAAAAATAAGATGGGAGAGTTAGAATATATAAGCAGTAAATGAGAGGTTAGATATGATTGATATCTCAGAGACATGGTGGAAGAACATAAGATATGCCATACTGGGTCAGACCAAGGTCCATCAAGCCCAGTATCCTGTTTCCAACAGTGGCCAATCTAGGTCATACGTACCTAGCAGTTTCATCGAAAGACACAGGTTCCACAATGCTTGTATTGGGTCAAGCATTGATAGCCTGGGTCCCTTCCTAATAATGGTTTATGGACCTTTCCTCCAGGAACTTGTCCAAACCTTTTTTAAACTCAGCTACACTAACAGCTCTTAGTACATCCTCCAGTAACAAATTCCAGAGTTTGATTACACGTTGAGTGAAAAAACATTTTCTCTTATTTGAAACATAGAAACATAGAAGCATGATGACAGAAAAAGACCACATGGCCTATCTAGTCTGTCTTTCCATATCAACAACTACAACAGTCCACTTTTTACCTTTAGAGATCCTCTGTGTTGGTCCCATGCTTTTTTGAATTCAGCTACTGTCCTCATCTCTACCACCTCCACTGGGAGACTATTCCATGGGTCCACTACTCTTTCCGTAAAGAAATATTTCCGCATATCACTCCTGAATCTATCTCCCTTCACCCTCATCCATTGTCCCCTAGAAGCAGAACTTGCTTTCAATTGAAAGAGGCTCTCTCCCTGAACATTTATGCCATGGAGGTATTTAAACATCTCAATCATATCATCTCTATCCCGCCTTTCCTCTAAGGAGTACATATTAAGATCCTTAAATCTGTCCTCATATGCTTTATAATGAAACCCACTAATCATTTTAGTAGCCACCCTCTGCACCGACTCCATCCTGTACACATCCTTTTGAAGGTGCGGTCTCCAGAATGAGGTCGCAACTCCAAATGAGGTCGCAACAAAGACTTATACAGAGGCATTATCACCTCCTTTTTTCTGCTAGCCATTCCTCTCCGTATCCACCCAAGCATCCTTCTAGCTTTTGCCATCGCCATTTCTACCTGTTTAGCTACTTTAGGATCATCAGACACAACCACGCCTAGGTCCCGCTCTTCTTTAGTGGACAAAAGTACTTCACCTCCTATACTGTATTGCTCCCTTGGATTGCTGCAGCCCAAATGCATGACCTTACATTTTTTAACATTAAATCCCAGCTGTCAAATTCTAGACCATTCTTCAAGCTTAGCTAGATCCCTCCTCATGTTATCTACACCTTCCTGGGTGTCTACTCTATTGCAGATTTTGGTATCATCTGCAAAGAGGCAAACCTTACCTGACAGCCCTTCCGCTATATCAGTAACAAAGATGTTAAAAAGAATCGGACCAAGGACAGATCCCTTTGGCACACCACTGGTAACATCCTTCTCCTCAGAGTGAGCTCCATTTACTTGTACTCTTTGTCGGCTCCCACCCAACCAATTTCTAACCCAAGCAGTAACTTTAGGGTCCATCCCTAGAGTGTTCAGTTTGTTTATAAGTTGCCTGTGAGGAACAGTGTCAAAGGCTTTACTGAAATCTAAATACACCACATCTAGAACTCTCCCTCGGTCCAACTCCCTGGTCACCCAGTCAAAGAAATCAATCAGATTTGTCTGACAAGACCTGCCTCTGGTGAATCCATGCTGCCTCGGATCCTGTAATCCACTGGACTCCAGAAATCTCACTATTTTCTCTTTCAGCAGCGTTTCCAATAATTTACTCACCACCGAAGTTAAACTAACTGGCCTGTAGTTTTCAACCACATCCTTACTTCCGCTTTTGTGAAAAGGCACCACATGAGCCTCTCTCCAGTCCTTTGGCACCACTCCCGACTCCAACGAGGCATTGAAAAGGTCAGTCAGTGGAGTTGCTAGAACGTCCCCAAGTTCCTTCAGTATTCTAGGGTGTATCCCATCCGGTCCCATCGCTTTGTCTACTTTAAGTTGAGATAGTTTCTCACGAACACAGTCTTCTGAAAATTGTTCAAGATGTCCCTCGCTTCTGTTCCTATTTGTGGGTGTTTTCTGAGTTCCTGCTCCTGGTTCTTCATCTGTGAACACAGAACAAAAATATTTGTTAAGCTATTCCGCTTTATCCTTATCAGATTCTACATATTCCCCCCCCCCCCCCGCACCCTTGAGTCTGACAATACCACTTTTGCCCTTCCTCTTCTCACTAATATATCTGAAAAATGTCTTATCCCCCCATTTTATTGCATTGGCTATTTCCTCCTCCTTTTGAATCTTTGCCTTCTTGACTGCTTTCCTAGCTTCTCTAAGTTTTTCCAAATACAGATGCCTGTCTTCCTCTCTCTGTGATCTCTTGTATTTCATGAAGGCCTCCCTCTTTTTCTTCACTTTTTCAGCTACTTCCTTTGAAAACCATAGCGGTCTCCTTTTCCTTTTGCCTTTATTTACCATTTTAACAAAAGGGTTGGTTGCCCTTAAAATACCCCCTTTCAGTTTTGCCCACTGTTTTTCTACATCCCCCAGCTGTTCCCATCCCACTAACGACTCCTTGAGGTATTAGCCCATCTTCGCAAAGTTAGTCTTCCTAAAGTCTAAGATCCTCACCTTGGAATGGATTCTAACAGCCCTAGTCCTAATACTGAACCACACCATCTGGTGATCACTGGATGCAAAATGATCTCCCACTACAACATCAGAAACACTTTCACCCTTGGTAAGCACCAAGTCCAGTATGGTCCCTTCACGTGTGGGGTCTGTTACCAATTGCCTGAATAGTTCTCCCTGTAGAGAATCCAGGATCTCCTTACTTCTAGATGATACTGCATCAGGAATGTGCCAATCAACATCTGGCATATTGAAATCTCCTATCAGTAGCACTTCCCCTTTCCTAGCAATGCTGCATATGTCTTCAATTAACTCTCTGTCCACCTCTTCCTCTTGTGAGGGAGGTCTGTATATCACACCAATGCAAATAGATTTCTCTTTCCATCTTTCTAGTTTAACCCACAATGCCTCCTCTCTCCCTTTTAAGCTCTGTAATTCCAAAACTTTAATAGTAGTTTTTACATATAGTGCCACTCCTCCTCCCCTTCTTCCTACCCTGTCCTTTCTGAATAAAGTATAGCCAGGCATAGTTACATCCCAATCATGGTTTTCTGTGAACCATGTTTCTGTAACTGCCACTAAATCCAAGTCAGCCACTCCCACCAAAGCTTCAACATCAGGGATCCTATTTCCCATGCTATGGGCATTTATACACACTGCTTTCCATATGTTACCCCTGTTACCCATTTCCATAAAGGTATTTAATGTATCACTTACCTGGGGGCTTTCACTTACCTGGGTAAACTATTTGTCTTAAATAGTTTACCCTGTAGCTTCATTGCATGTCACCTAGTCTTTCTATATTCTGATAACGTAAACAATTGATCTACGTTTACCTATTCCACTCCGTTCATTAATTTATAGACTTCTATCATATCTCCCCTCAGCCGTCTCTTTTCCAGGTTAAAGAGCCCTAACCTTTTTAGCCTTTCTTCATAGGGGTATCCTTCCATCTCCTTTACCATTTTTGTGGCTCTTCGCTGAACCTTTTCTAATAATGCTATATCCTTTTTACAATACGGTGACCAGAATTGCACACAATATTCAAGGTGCAGTCACACCATGGAATGATAAGGAGTCATCATAATATCCTTTGTTTTATTTTCCATTCCTTTCCTTATGATACCTAGCATTATATTTGCTCTCTTGGCCACCGCTGCACACTGGGCGGAGGGTCTTAACATGTTATCCACAATGACGCCTAAATCTTTTTCCTGGGTGGTGGTTACTAATGTGGAACCTTGCATCGTGTAACCATAGTTTGGGTTGTTCTTCCCTAGGTGCATAACTTTGCACTTGTCCACATTAAATTTCATCTGCCATTTTGATGCCCAGTCTTCCAATTTATCAAGATCCTCTTGCAAAATTCCACAATCCTCATGGTTTTAACAATTTTAAATAGTTTAGTGTCATCTGCAAATTTGATAACCTCGCTCATTATTCCCTTTTCCAGGTCATTTATGAATATGTCAAAAAGCAGCGGACACAGCACAGATCCCTGTGGTACTCCACTATTCATCTCTTTCTATTAGGAAAATTGGCTATTTAGCCCTACTGTCTGCTTTCTATCTTTTAACCAGTTCCTGATCCACAATAGTACACTGTCTCCTATCCCATGACTTTTAGTTTTGCAAAACGTCTCCGATGAAGTACCTTGTCAAAGGCTTTCTGTAAGTCCAAATACACTACTTCAACTGACTCACCTTTGTCTACCTGTTTTTATTCACACCTTCAAAAAAAGATAACAGATTAGTAAGACAATATCTTCCTTGTCTAAAGCCATGTTGGCTGCCTCCCATTAAGCCATGACTATCTACATGTTCAGCAATTTTGTTCTTTATGATGGTTTCTACCATTTTTCTCAGTACTGACGTCAGACTCACTGGTCTGCAGTTTCCCAGATCACCCCTGGAACCCCTGTTAAAAATTGCCATTATGTTGGCCATCCTCCAGTCTTCAGGTATTACACATGATTTTAATGATAGTTCACAGATTACTAATAGCAGGTCTGCAATCTCATATTTAAGTTCTTTCAACACCCTTGGATGTAAATCATCTGGTCCATGTGATTTGCTACTCTTCAGTTTATCAAATAGTTGTAATACATCTTCCCAATGTATCAATATTTCCTTCAATTCTTCCGCACCTTTAAATACCACTTCAGTCATGGGCAACATCCCTACATCTTCCTCAATAAAGAGCGAAGCAAAGAATTCATTCAGTCTCTCCGCCATTGTCCTGTCACCTCTTAGTGCTCCTTTAACCCCTCCATCATCCAATGGACCAACTGACTCTCTCACAGGTCCCCTGCTACGAATGTACTTGAAAAAGTCTCTATTATGCGTTTTGGCTTCCTGCAGCAAGCTTCTTCTCAAATTCTCCCCTTGCCTGCCTTATCAATGCCTTGCATTTAACTTGCCAGTGCCTGTGCTGTTTCCAGTCTTCGTCACCCAGCTCTTCTTTCCATTTCCTGAAATATGCTCCTTTGGCAACAACAGCCTCTGAACTCACCTCCAAACCATGCTGGCAGTCTTTGGACCTCCCTCCACTTCTCCCAAAGCGTGGAATACAGCTGGTCTGGGCTTCAAAGACCGTATTTTTCAACAACACCCAAGCTTGATGTAAGTTTTTAACCTTTGCAACTGCTTCTTTTAGTTTTTTCTTAACTATTTTCCTCATTTTATCATAGTCTCCCTTTCGAAAGTTAAAAAGTAGTACTGTGGATTTCCTTATCATCTCTCCTCCACTAATTAAATCAAACACAATCATTCTATGTTCACTATTGCCAAGTGGGCCCAACACCCTTATCTCTTGCACCAGATCTGGTGTTCCACTAAGGACTAGGTCCAATATGGCTTCCCCTCTGGTCCGTTCATGAACCAGCTGGTCCAAGAAGCAGTCATTTATTTCATATAGGAACTTTATCTCCCTAGCATGTCCTGCCGTGACACTGATCCAATCGATACCGGGGTAATTGAAATCACCCATTATTATTACTGTGCTCTAACTTTTGTTAGCTTCCTTGATTTCCTTAAGCATTTCATCATCCACTTGTTCATTCTGGCCAGGCAGTCGATAATACACCCCCACAGCCATCGCCTTCCCCCTTCTACATGGAATTCCAATCCATAGAGACTCCATAGCAAATCCTGTTTCCCTCAAAAATTTAATCCTTCCAGACTCAATGCCCTCTCCAACATAGAGCGCAACCCCTCCACCAATTTGATCCGCTCCATCATTACGATATAGTTTGTAACCGGGTATCACAGTGTCCCACTGGTTGTCTTTCTTTCACCATGTCTCCGAGATTCCAATCATATCTAACCTCTTATTTAGTGCTATATATTCTAACTCTCCCATCTTATTTTTTAGTCTTCTAGCATTTGCATACAAGCATTTTAGAGACTGTATTTTATTCATATTAAACTGGCTATTGGTAGGCATGGGTAATTTGGAATCTTTAAGCTCTGTCTGCTCCATACTCAAGGGCATTGGGCTACTTTACTCTTTTTTTGGAAACTCTCTGCTTTTGGTAGTATCCTTCAAGGACACATTCCTCTGAACCATGAGATCCAGTTCAAAAGCTGCTCCATCTCCCCTCCAAAGGTCAATGTCAGCAGCCTGGTTCCATCCCAGCCAAGGTGAAGCCCATCCCCCCAGAAGAGTTCCTTCCCTCCCCAGAATGCTCCCCAGTTCCCAACAAATCCAAAACCCCCATCCCTGCACCATCGCCCTACCCCTGCACCGAGACCCCGGAGCTCTGCCCACCCGCTGGGTCCCGCGCATGCAATAGGAAGCACCTCAGAGAATGCAACCATGGAAGCTCCGGACCCCAACCTCCCACCCAAAAGCCCTAAACCCAGCCCCCATAACCTCACCACCACACCCCACATGCCATCAGCACCGACATGCACCAAGACAGCAGACTCCTCCCCAGCACCATCCAAGACCCTATCCAGGTGGTGCGTAAGGTCAGACACCTTCTCACCAGGCAGGCATGTTACCAGGTGATCCCCATGTCCACGAGCCACCCAGGCATCCACATGCCCAACGATTGAATCACCAACCACAACGGCCATCCCAACCCCTCTCCCATGGGCAGACGGCCCTGGAGAAACCCCCTCAGTGCGGGAGGGCCCCACATCACCTGGAGGACAGGTCCCAGCTATAGGACCACCTCCTGAAACACCAGGGTGACACTCCCCTGCCATGCCACCCCTCTCCTCCATGGCAACAGGGATGCCGCCAGACTGGAGGCGGGACCCCAGGACCACACCCCTGCAGGTCCCGTCCATGTACCTCTCCATCCCTTCTACGTCCTCCAAGTCTGCCACTCCAGCCTCCAGAGAATGGACTCGCTCCCCGAGAGCCAAGAGCTCCTCACACCCAATGCACACCCAAATGCACACCCAAGACCCCCCACCAACTGGGAGAAAAAACACACATGCGACACTCAATGCAAAAAAATGGAAAGCCCCCATGCCACCGCTGGACTGCTGTCTGCATCCTAGTTCCAAGCCTGGGCCCAGATCTTCAAGCTCCTTACTCACGGCTGCTGTGGACACCCACACCAACAAAAGTGTACCCAATACATTCAATATACCTTGTTCACCCGAAGCCCAGTCAATCTCAGGTCCTTAATGCATAGCTGATTTGGACAAAGATCGGCACCTGAGAGCAGCTCCTTTCCTTCAAGATGTGCAAGCACCCATAAAGCCATGACCATCCCAGGGGTGGGAGGGCACCGGGGATGATTATCTAACATATCTTATATGGGGCTTCATTGATAAATATGAATCCAAGGTAATCTATCTATCCTAAATAACACATTTTGGGAATAATTGGGATAGATTGTGATCTCCAGAGAATTTGATCTGGTAATGAAACATTCTTTTCAAATTTGAATATAATCGCTTTTGTTTTTAAAGCATTAATGGTAAGTTTATTAACCTACATTCAAGGGTCAAACTGAGTTACACAGTAGAAGATTTTGGCAAAAGGAATGCCTTCAGAACTGTCAAGTGGAACATACATCATGATATCATCAGCCTACACTCATAAATTTATATCTGCTTGCTGTAATAATAACAGAAAAAGTAAATAAATTGAATATGGAGACATGCAAATGTATGCACTTAGGGAAGATCAACTCAAGCTATAGCTGCACAATGTAAGATTCCACATTAGGAGTCACTAATGAGAAAATGATTTAGGTGTCATCAGGGATAAAATGTTGAGATCTTCTGCTCAGTGTACAGTGGCAGACAAGAAAGCTAATATCATGCTAGGAATTATAAGGAAGGAAATGGAGACTAACAACCCCACTAACAACCCCACTAACAACCCCAAAGGCTATAACAACGTGCAGCCTATCAACATCAAACAGAGCTTTCATGTTTAGCGCACCAAAATACTGGAATGCTCTCCCACCTGATCTCCGCGCCATAACCGACCTAACCCAGTTCAGAAAGGCCCTTAAACTGCACCTTTTCATCAAATACTACCCTACATGAACCGTAACATAACAGCCTCACCCTAGTATAATCTACAATATCCCTCTTGTTCCAAGCATCACTGCTAATTTTATGTAAATAGTTCGAGCATGCTATCTAGCTAATAGATTATATACTCCATGTAAATAGTTCTCCCATGTTATCCAAGTTGATACTCCTGTTATATGTAATACCAAACAGCCTGTTGTTCTGGTTCCTTTCTGTTATTTGTAAACCGCGCTGATGTCAAAGAGTGCGGTATATAAGAAGTTGAAATAAATAAATAAATAAATAAATAAAATAAAGAAAGGATACTATAATGCCTCTGTATCACTTTCTGGTGCAACTGTGCCTTGAGTATTTCATGCAGTTTTGGTGGCATCTAAAAACTGTCATAGTAGAGTTAGAGGTTCACAAAAGAGTCTACAAAATGATAAAGGGAATGGAAGGCTACCCCTATGAAGAAAGGCTTAAAATAATAGAGCTCGTTAGCTTGAAAAATAGATGGCTGAGAGAAGATATGACAGAGGTCTATAAAATGATAAATTGAGTGTTATGAGTAAATATGAATTGGTCGCATACTCCTTCAAAAAGGACAAAGACTAGGAGATATGTAATGAATACTAGAAAGTAGTATATTCAAGATTGATCATGGAAAATATTTTTTTTTCACTCAATGAATAATTAAGCTCTAGAATTTGTTGCCAGAGAAGGGCAGTAAAAGCTGTTAGTGAAGCTAGATTTTAAAAATATTTGGATAAGTTCCTGGAGGAAAAGTCCATAAACTGTTTTTAAGTAGACTACCTTTTGCAATCCTGCCAGGCACTTGTGATCTAGATTGGCACTGTTGGAAATAGAATAGTGGGCTTGATGGACCATTGGTCTAACCCAATATGGTAAATCTTCTGGGCCCAAACTTCAGCAGCAGTGACTAGTATTCTGAAGTGGCTAGCCACTGCTGTTGAACTTTAAACTCAGGTATGCAATGCTGGGAACATATCCGGCCACTGGCTTTGAATATCTGGGTCAGCCAGATAGTGATGAAGCTAACTGGGCAGAGCAATATTTATCCACTGTCCTGTTAGCTTCTGTGGCAAAAGATAGGCCAGCCTTTAAAGTTCCTAACTGTCACCACATAATGATACCAGGAAAATGGCTTGATATCGCTGCTGCACAGTTGTTGCCTGGTGCTGTCTCTGTCCCTGGAACGCCTCAATGGTAGCCAGCTAGCATTTTAGTGCCACTGAATATCTCGGTCAGCTCAATTAACATGGTTAGCAGGTCTGATAACTGTGTTAATCACTTTGAATATCCCCCGTCCCCTATGTTGTTCTGTATTTATGTTCTTAGTATGTTTTAAAGAACCATCTGCTTTGAGAATTAAATATTAAATCATGATCCAAATCTTCCCATGGTTACTTTCCCCACTATATTTTCTGGCTCAACTACAGCCTGCTTCAGAGGTGAAAAGATGAAAATAAAAAAACAACAATCCTTTAGTAAACACAATATCCTTTGCCAGCTTTCAAGTTTAAATACAAGATGAAAGCTGTCAAAGAATATTGGGCCAAATATTCAAAGAGCTTTTGCAGCCCTTTACAATTTCTTGAAGATAACTAGATTCACCTTTATTTGGATATATTAGAAAATATATTGCAAAAATGGGCTTTTTTGGCACATGATTGCTTTTTTTAGCACATGTCTCCATGATGTTGCATAGCATCCCTTTGCAATATTTGCAGAGCCGTAATTAAGATGTTGTCATCCACAGGCAGGAGTAGAAAGCAGAGCAAAAGAGATCTTTCTCCAACAGAAATCAAAGAGCATTGTCCTAAGGCAAGTGGAACCAGGCTTTTGTTTACCCAGGTATTTGGTACGTTCGAAATCTGGTGCAGTTGCATTATTGAGTCATAGTGCACACTATTCACGCATTTGTGCACATCCACTAATGCTGTACGCTATCAGTCAGTAGCATGCACTATTGCTCAATATTGTGCATTATTCACCCTTTCTGCGCAAAGCACTATTGTGTGCACTATTGAGCAATAGTATGCTATTAACAATGTTTTCCCTAAAATTAAATTTAAAAAAAAATCTCACAAACAACATGGGATATTCCAGAGAGGATTTGCAAACATTATAAGCTGGAAAACTTTAAGAATTATGCTAGAAATTTGACCTTCCATGTGTTAAATTTCCCTAGACTTGTTTCTGTTAGACCTGTAGACTTATTTTATACATATCCATCAGAAGTCTTAAGGATTCCAAGTGAAGCTTTATCTACATATTCTTTTAAAAATTGCTATTCCTGCTGCAAATGCTAACAAATACACATGCACGTTTTCATATCCTTCCACATATTTTTATTTTAAATTTTATATTTATTGAATTTTTTAAATTATTCCAAGAAAGTTCACAACCAACATCAACAGGAAAAAGAAGACAACTTCCAATAAGTCAACTTATACAAATGCATGCTCACACTAGCTTACAAAAGAGGGGAATACCTAATCAAAGAAATTTAAAAAAAAAAAACTAATTCCAAAGACGAAAAGAAAAAGGAGTTACTTTCCAGTAGATCCTATTACACTTTGCAACTCATCCTGGTTTGAGTCAATGGAGATTTCCAGTCTTCTTGCGTTCATGAAGGTATTCAACTGGATGGTCCCATAGAATATATATGATACTGACTGACATTTCACCAGACATTTACAAGGATGTTATAGAAAAAGAGCCCACCCAATTGCAAAACCCTTGGCCGCATCAAGAGAAACTCTTTACGGCAACACTGAGTTGCCTTGGCCAAATCAGGATAAATGTACAAACGTTGACCTTGAAATAGTAAATGTCTCTTACAGAAAAAGCCACTTTCTATCTGAAAGAAGTGCAAATCTCACAATCAAAGTGGCAGGAATCGACTGCTCATCTTGGGAATACTCAAGAATGTCTGTGACATTCAAAACATCCACTTGTTGAACTGAAGAAGAAGATTGCTTCCTACCAGGCAGAAGATAAAATATCTTGACTAAAGGAGGGAAGGAATCCCGAGGCACTGCTAATGTATCCACCAAATACTCCATGAACATATCTCTTGCAGAAATAGTAGGAATCTAGGAAAATTAATTAAACGGAGATTACAAGCTCAATGAGCATTTTCCAGAAGTTCCAATTTCTTCTCAACCACTTCAAAATTCTTAACAAAAGCATCAGTTTGAGTCCCCATAGAAGCCATCTTATCATGCAAATCAAATACCTCAGTCTTAGTAGATTCCTATGAAGCATCAACCTGACGAATCCCAGTCTCATTATTAGACACTCACACTGCCAATGATGATACTTAAGGAATCAAAGCCTCCCCAAGAGAGACTATAGCCTTCCAAATAGCCTCCAAAGTAAAGTTCTCTGGTCAAACAAATGTAGAAGTACCAAGATTTCCTGACTGAGCCACAGCTTACTCCATTCTGGTGAATGCTGGAGCCCCTCTCAAACACACGGGGTCACCTGTCAGCTGGTCTCCCACCAGCGGCGCTCGACTCTCATTGTGAAGCAGTTGCTCCGGGCAGGTAAACCTCCTGACACATAAACCCCCAAGCCTGGCCCTGTCAATGCATTCAACTCCCTCCCTCCTGGGGACTGCTCCTGTACCAGGTCTTCAGGGGACTGTTGGAAACATACCTGCTTCGATGCCAGCTGCAAATCAGGGGAGAGAGTTGTAACATCCGAAGCAGAAGCCAGGCTCTCCGGCCCCAGTACAACTGCAACTGGCCATGCCTCCCCTGTAACTGCTGGAAACTGCAGCAACTGGACAAGAAAATGATCCAATGGACCTGAAGAAACAAGTGGTAAGGTAGGAGATGGTTGTGAGGATTGCAAACCACCCCGCGCTTTCCGTTTACGCCCCATAAGAAAAGCCAGCACAGCAGTTAAGCTCCATGCCACTGCCATCTTGGATCTCCCTCCATGTATTTTTTAAGAGGTTGTGGGGGTCATTCCATCCTGGACGTACAGACCCTCTGTGTGCCCAGTCAGAACTGGATGCACAGAGGGAGTCACGATTCTGATCCCGTGGGGCACATCTAGCCCTGTGGGATCAGAATTGTGAACAGGTCTGTACGTGTAGACCGGGACCACGATTCAGCCCTGCAAACTCAGTCAGGGCTTTTAAATTGAGCTATGGCGTAATGGTGTCTGGTTAGCATGGCAACTCAGCTCCATGTAAAAGCTGTGATCTGTTGCTGATGGCAATCAAGGGGTCGTCCATCCCCGCTATTAGTGGCTCAGAATGACCCCCTGTGTGAACAGCAGACCTTTTGAAGCATGTCCTGACCTGGACATCTCAGTTCCTACCTCAACATCCTATTCAAAATGGGGCTTCAGGTGTAAAGCCTCCATCTTGTTAATTAAGATACATTTATATGTGATGTCCAAGTGCAATCTGAGCCGTTCAAGCCAGATCGTCTGAGAAAAAGCAGACATTTCCAAGTTCAGGTATGATTTCCCAAAGATGGATGTGCCTGATATGAACATCTATGGCACATCTATATAGATGTCCTGGAATAGTATTCAAAACTGGGGACCTCTAGGAATAGTCTAATGGCTAGTATAGTGGGCTAGGACTGGGGAAGCCAAAGTTCAAATCTCACTGTTATTGTGATTGTGGAGCATACTGGGGACAGTGAAGTATCATTCTCGCTACACTCTGGATGTTTTACAGCTAAAACAATCACTTTCTCAATGCCTGTTCATGCCTGGAGAAGATGTCTGTGACATTCCTGTCCTTTGCATTGGCCCAGACACACCTCCTTCCTGATACCTGACCATCTGGCCGTCCCCGCACCAGAGGCGTTTTTAAAAGCCACTTGTAAAATGTCTCTGGGGACATCTCTGTAATTTGTGCATCTGCATGCATGTTTTCAGAAGTCCACATTACCACTAGGGCTTTTAAAATGACCCCCTTTGTATTGCATTAAACTTTACAACTAGTTAATTGTATATTAGCATATGTTTTGGTAATATGTTTGTATTTATCATCATACTGTATTTGCTCTTAAGATGCCTTTATCATGGTTATAGATTTTATAGTGTATATAAATAATCTGCTAATCTAGTGAAAAAAGATTGCCAGTTCACGGAATTGTTCAAGGCTGTTGCTTTTCAATTTGTGTAACACTGGAAAAAGAATTGTTAACTGTGCTTTCTCAAATTTTAACGGCCTGATGACAGCACTGCATTTATTCAACTTCTCTGTAGCATGTATTTCTGCTTACTTTTACAATTTTGATGGTGTTGGAATGGAATTTACTTTTAGCTACATTAGAAGAAATCTGTTTTTTGACATTTCAAATTACTACTTCGCTGATAGTTTTGGAGAAACCCAGGCTATTTGTACCAATCTCTTATCTTCCTTCAGATGAGAGCATGACATAACCCACATGTTATTACAGGAAACAAGATTGGATCAGCCCAGCATATTATACACTCTCCTATATCTCATCTACTTCATTTGAAATAGCAATACAATGAATCATTTTCAAAAGTGCATGCATGTGCAGGACTGAATCCATATTTTAATTTTAAGGAATCTGCAATGAAACAAATAGCTAATAATGTGTCAAAAGAAACCTTCTGGAGTGTAAGCTACCCGTCGCTGTGCAAGGTATGTAGGCAGGCAAATATGGATTCTCTTATCTGAAGGACGGAGGTGATTTTAGAAGAATTTGGCATTATGTACATACGTGAAAAGTTGTTTTACACATATGGGCATAAGGGCTGATTTTAGAAAAGGTGCTATATGTACATAAATGATGGTGGCATGCAGGGATTTGAAGGAGGCATCTTCTGGGAGTGATTTGGGAGGACCTTCAAGGTATACATGTATTCAGTATTTTAGAAGGGCAATCCATTATGACCTGGAATGTTTCCCCTTTGTTATTTGCATCTGTTTTGAGTCATGCATAACTGTACAGCAACTTCTCATTTGGGCCTGGGCTTTGGATGAGAAAAGAGAGGAGGGAGGTAGACTGCTCTTACCCTTGTGGAGCTTATAACTGCTTTGAATTGCAAACAATTAGGGTTTTGGAGGATGCTTCCTTAATCAGATCTCTGTAGGCATAATCAAACTTTGGAATTCGTTACTGGAGAATGTGGAATCTGTGTGCCTTTTTGGGAACCTGCCAGGTACTTGTTCCCTGGATTGACCACTGTCAGTATTGCCTGTTTTTAGCTGTTAGTGTAGTTGGGTTTCAAAAAGGTTTGGTCAAGTTCCTGGAGGAAAGATCCATAAACCATTATTAAAGAGGACCTGTGTAATCCACTGTTTGCCCTGGGACAAGCATTGTGGAACTGTGTGCCTTTTTGGAAACCTGCCAGGTACTTGTGACCTGAATTGGCCACTGTTGGAAACTGGGCTTGATGGACCTTGGTCTGACCCAGTATGGCATTTCTTATATTATTATGTTTTTAGGTGTCCAAAGGTTGTCACTTATATGAGTGATGTTGTTCCTTTTTTGATTTTTCTCTTTGGTAAATAGCTTCTTCTGTGTGTGTCCCACCAATGCACACATTTTTTTGTGGCACTATATGTATTTTGCATAAAGTTCAGCATTCAAGAAGCCATACTATCACAATTTTGCATGCACAGAACTAAATGACCTTCTTCCATATCACATGTCCTATGCAAAGTGACCTTCCTGTTGTATAATCCAAGAATAAAGTGTATGAACTCATAGTACTTCTCTAATTTCTTAATTTCTCTAGTTACATTGATAATGGGGGGTACACTTTCAGTGGCAGTGATTAATGTATTTTAACACCAGCCATGGCAATTAAAGACATTCATATATTCAGCAGCATTATATGAATAGCCACTGGCACAAATATGCAGATTTTCTGTGACTGTTGCCTTTAGAAAGGGTGGTGGAACACCTTTCTTTGGAGGAACCCCAGCTCTGTCCAAGGTCAGCCCCAACTTCATCCCTGCATGAGGCCATGATCGCTAGCCTTCTACTCTTGTTCAGTTCTTGGAGATCCTATCTCCCATGGGCAGACAAGAGGGGTCTTTGCCATGATCGTGGAGCTCTTCTGGCTGTGGGGGATGGGATCACCAAGGGGCAGCCTGCTGCTTGCCAGGCTGAAATTGGTGAAGGTGCCTGCCAGAATGTTTGGTAGAACCAGGGCCTGTGTGGCCACCTCTTTCTGATTCCTAGGGCTGCTACTACTATTCATTAATTTTAGGTCTGCCTTAGCGGACAGGTTCCTGAAGAAAAACAAGTTTATATAAACTTTTATTAGACAGACTTGGGGAAATCCTGTGCTTATCCCTGGGAGTAAGCAACATGGAATCAAGTTACTTCCTGGGATACTGTCAGGTACTTGTGACTTGGATTGACCACTGTTAGAAACAGGTTACTGGGCTTGATGGGCTTTTGATTTGATCCAGTATAGTAATCCTTATCTTGTTTATGCTTATTTCTGTTCCCAGTCTGAATATACTGATATTCATCATGAAATCACAGTGATATGTTTCTATGTTCTTGTGAACATATACTTCAAAGTTTTATTAATTGCTTATATATACTGTCTAGCATGGTTTTATATGTGTGTATTGAGCTAGAGAATTAAGGAAGAGCTGTACTAATGTGCACTGATGTGTTACTATACATCAGTACTCATTAAAACATGCTAATGGGAGTTATGTACTTAGTAATAGGCCTCACTGAGAATAATGGGACATTTGTTATATATAACATGCATTATAACACATTAACTTGTTTCTTGATCTTGACAAGCAGATGTTTTAGATCATCTTCACTTTCAGCAAATAACACCTCAGTTATTTTTATACAGTCCTGCTTCTCTGATGATTTACATAGTAACATGGTAACATAGTATATATGATGACATATAAAACTAGTATAGTCTGGGAGGGTGAAGCCTAACTTCGGGCAAGATGAACGTGTGAGAGCTATGCTCTGGAGGGGAAGGTCAAGAATCCTGACTTCTGCTGCTTTTTAATAGAGCAGATCCTACCTATTTTGGAAGCAGTCGACTCCGGATATGTCTGGCCCCAAACTGATGCATATGGATTAACAAGGAACACAAAGTACCAGTGCAAAGTGACCTAAAACGGAGCCTCTCTCACCTCACAAAATGGTGGTCATCCGAGATTGCCCTGAGGCCTTTGAGGAACTTCTCTCTGAGATCCGTGCTGTTAAAGACATGGTTAAATCAAATGGAGACTCACTGAACACAATGCAAGAGGATATCAATGCCTTAAAAAACAGTTTGGAGTCAATTACGGTGAGATTGGAGAAGGTGGAGACGTGGTGGCAACACACGGGGAGCGGTTCAGGGCCGTTAAGAAGCAAGCAAAGCCGATCCAGTCATTGCAAAGAGACTTGGAAGATGGTAACAACCGTGCTCGGAGAAACAACATTAGGATCCTAGGAGTTCCTGAGGGAGCTGAAGGTACAGGTATGATGGCCTTCTTGCAGTCAATGATTCCGGGTGTGCTAAAAGTGAAGTTTGCTATGAGATTTGAGATCGAGCACGCCCATTGGGTGCCTACTCAGTCTGTGGTCTCAGGCAAGCATCCACGCCCAATCATACTAAAAGTTCTGCGATTTCAACAAGTCACGCAAATTATGGAAGCAGCCAGATTGCACTCTCCATTGGAATACCAAGGTCATAAACTCCTCTTTTTTCCAGACTTTGCTAAAACTACGGTAGACTGGAGGAAATGTTTTTTGGAGCTGCGTCCGTGATTGTTGCAGTTGCAGGCCTGTTTTGGACTGCTTTATCCTGCCCACATGAGAGTCACGCTGCATATCCAAACTAGGACTTTCGACGATCCAGGGGAGTTGCACGCTTTCTTGGAAGACAAAAAACTGGTGTTGATGCCGTGAAAACCTTGCCTTGCACTCAACGGTGGACATAAGCTTGCAGAGCACTCTGGTCTTTCTTATAGGGGTGCCTTGACTGTATTTAAGGTCATGAAGTTATGATCTGAATCATATAGAGTTGACATTCAAAATGGTTCTCTCAGGGTAACTCCAGGGTATTGCTCTGGTCACACTGTCCTTTTCTTTTGTTCTTTCCTTTCTTTCTTTTATATTTGTCATCATCTGTGGCATTTGGGTTAGATCAGAAGGTGTCAGGGCATTGAAAGACAAGATGGCCCTCATATATCTACATGTAGCCTTTAGTGATTATGCAATGTATTGGGAGGGGCCATTTTGCTCTAGTGTTTTAGAGCTTCGGCGTTTGGGGAAGTTACTCTAGTTGTGGGTCGTGGTCAGTGCAAGCAGCTTTACTTGGCAGAGGAGTTGAAGTGAATTAGTTAATTATACCCTCCGTGCCTGTCTTGTCCCTTTGGCTCACCTGCTAAGTTTAGAGTTCGGTATAACCCCCCAGGGTTTTGATGGCTTTTGGTGTTTAGAATCATGTGGGGTTTTTGGGGCAATTTTATATAAGGGTTATGGCCAAGCGGTGGTATTTCTGCTTGTGTTTTTTTTTTTCCTTGGGCTATTAATGCTGCTTCAATTCTGGGTGCTTCAAAGATGTGGACTAACAATGTAAAATCATATGTTACAACCTGTATGTTTCTGTAACAATTGTTTATCACAGTGTGCTATATTGTCACTATGTCTTCCTTTCAGATAGTCTCACTGAATATTAAGGGCATTAACAATCCTATTAAGAGAAAAAAATATATTTTTGTATGGGCGCAAAGATTGTGCGAACATCCTATTTCTGCAAGAAACACATTTGAATGTAAAAGAGTCCTTAAAATTAGATATGAAACCCTTTTCACTTGTGGCTTTCTCAGCTGCTAATCATAAGAAAAAAGGGGCAGCCATTCTAGTAAGGACATCTTTATTCCCTACTGTGCTGTAAACCAGATATGATACTGAAGGGCGCTGGGCAATGGCTGTTATCAAGATAGGATCCACTGAACTGGCCTTCATCAATATCTATGCCCCCAATATAGACTGCCCTACTTTCTTTAGCTCCACAGCGGCTCTGGCACAAGAGATATCCAGATACCCGACTATTATGGGGGGAGACTTCAACCTCACACTAGACCCCTTGTTAGACAGGAGTCCTGTGAGAACTAATAAGGACCCCAAAGCACACCCTGTTCTTTTGTCGCTAATACAAGAAATAGGCCTGGTAGATATATGGCAGTTGCAGCATCCTGCTGATAAGGAGTACACTTTTTTCTCTCCCCCTCATAACTCGGTATCACGCATAGATTTTTTCCTAGTCTCAAAGGGACTATGTTCCAGAATCAGTGAATCCAATATTCATGCTGTACATATTTCTGATCATGCTGCAATCTCACTCTCCCTATTAGACTCAACGAACTGCCCTTCTCATACACATTGGCATTTTGACAGAACTCTTCTTAGCAATCAGGAGTTCCGTGAAACCATTCTAGTGGCTATAGAGGAGTATTTTCAGTTTAACTCGCCCCAGGACACTTCGGGTTGGGCATGGTGGGAGGGTTTCAAAGCTAACATACGGGCCACCATAATCAGCTTTGCTATATGGCAGGCCAAACAATGCAAAGCATAACTAGATGCTTTGGATAGGCAGATCAAAGTGGGGGAACGCATCATAGGTCAGAAAACTGCTCTTAACATTCTGATATGTCTACAATGCCTTAGATTTAGATATAACTCGATCCTAACTACCGAAGCTTCACAGAATATTCAGGCACAGAAAGGGCGGTATTATTTATTTAGACAGTTTTGTATATCACCTTATCCTTCAATCAAAGTGGTCACAATACAATTTGGGGATATATTTAACACACTGGGATATGAGACACATACACTAATACTTACAGGGAACATAGGCAATGGAGGGTTAAGTGGCTTGCCCAAGACCACAAGGAGCACCTGTGAGACTAGAAACCCCCGACCTTCCAGCCTGAGGTAACTTGTCCCAACTACTAGGCCACTCCTCTATATTTGGAAGGCAATAGGGCTGGATGGTTATTAGCTAATTTGTTAAAAAGTCACAAAGAAGCTTCTCGCATCACTGCTTTAAAAGATCCCCAGGTGCAACAATTGATTGTCGTGGACACTGAAATTGCAGAAACCTTTCGTCAATTTTGCGCCCAGTTGTACTCCACAGAGAAAGAATTCTCTGAGGAAGTTTCTGAGAGATTACTGGCCGATGTATAGAGGCCTATTCTGGATCAGGAAAAGCTGCAGTTCTGGATAGGCAGATCACGGCCATGGAAATTATCCAGGCCATCAATTCTATGCAAATGGGCAAGGCTGCCAGACTAGATGGCCTTCCGGTTGAATTTTATAGAACCTTTTCCAAAGTGCTAGGTCCATATCTTCAACAATACTATAGGCTTCTTTCAGAAGCGGATGCCCAGACTGGAACGTTCGCCTCTGTGAACATTGTGGTTCTTGAAAAACCTGGGATGGACTCTCAGCTGGTCAGTAACTATTGCCCAATTTCGTTACTAAACGCAGACTATAAAATATTTGCTGCCACCTTGGCCGGTCATCTTTCCAAATTAATTCCATCTTTGATCCACCAAGATCAATGTGGCTTCCCTGAGGGATGCTCTACAGCTGACAATGCCAGAATGTTTTGCCATGTCTTGGAAGGAGCAAAAGGAATGGAGGGCCCGCTGGTGGAATTATCGCTGGATGCAGAGAAAGTGTTCGATTGACTGGAGTGGCCTTTCTTATTTGCCGTCTTGAGGTGGTTTGGTTTCAGTGAAGGATTCATTAAACGTATTAAACTTTTGTATGCGAGATGAAGTGCTAATATTTTTGTGAATGCGACTCAATCTAGAGATTTTCTCTTAGGGTGCGGTACCCGTCAGGGTTGCCCCCTTTCACCTATCCTATTCAATCTGGGCTTGGAACCTTTAGCCCTACTGTTGAGACAAAGTTCTGCGGTTAAAGGTGTGCCCATGGCTGTTATGGAAATTAAGCTTTCTGCTTAAGCTAATGATTTATTGCTGTTCACTATGCTCAGTTCAAGTCTGACTGTTCTAGAATTGACCAATGTTCAGGGTTATAAGGATATAAAATTAATTGGACAAAGTCTGTAGCATTCCCTTTAAACTCATGAGTTTGTAGTGCGGACTTGAACTACTACCCTTTTGTTTGGAAACCCAAAATGGTGAAATGCTTAGGAGTTCATTATTGCCATCCAGTTATTGAAACTCTGCAATATAATGAAGAGACTCTCCTTACTATGGTACGAAATATGACTGCGAGATGGTCGCCAGCCTATCTCTCTTGGTGGGGTCGTCTTGAAGCGATAAAAATGACTATCACTCCTAAGGTGAACTATGTTTTAGAAATGCTGCGGGTTTTCCTTTCGGATAAAACATACCGATAAGTGGAAAGGACTCTCGTCCAGTTTCTATGGGAAAATAAACTGCCTAGAATTGCTCTTAGGAAGCTTGAGTCTAAAAAAGAGGGGGGGGGGCTTTCCTGATTTTTGGGCCTACCACTGCACTTTTCTGTTAAAACAGAGGTCAAGATGGGTAGAGAGGGATAAGTGGCAATGCCCAGTGTGGCTTGATTTGGAAGAGAGATTGACTGCTCCGTTCCCCTTGAGTCTCCTTCCTGGCATGGTGTCTTCAGAGAGAAGTTCCATAGGGTTATAATGGACACCCAAAAGGCTTTCCAGCTGTTAGCGAGTGTAATTCCTCTGGAAAAATGCTTGTCAAAGCTTATTCCCATTTGGTACAGTCCTTTTTTAAAAATTCATCAAAGTCCGTTTGCCTGGAAGCAATGGTTTAGCAGGGGCATTTGGTCTATAGGACAAGTGATTTTTGAAGGCAGGTGGAAGCCTTTTGTGTGCCTACAGCATGGATTTGACTTGCCTAAATCCTTATACTTTCAGTGGATTCAGCTGAGACACTGTATTGAGAAATCCCTTATTGATATCAGGTCTTTACCTGAAGAATGGGGATTACTTAATATCATAGGAACAACCCAACAAGCCTCAGGGACAGCTTCTTACTACTATCAATTGGTAGCCCATCATCCCTCTCCACATTCTATTCGCACTCAGAGGATATGGGAGCATGATACTGGGGATACTCTCTCTCCGGAATCGTGGGGGAAATTTTGGGGCAAACTAATTAGAGTCTCTCAATTTGCCTCTATCTCCCATATCTATACTTCTTTGTGCACAGAGCTCATTTTACCCCGATAAAGGTCTCCAAGTGGGATAAGTCAATTGGAAATGTGTGTTGGTCTTGTCAGAGGGATGTTGGCAATCTAAGGCATGTGGTATATGACTGCCCTAATGTTCAGTCCTACTGGATTTCGATTTGGAACTGAATCCAAGAGGTCTTAGGATTCAGGGCCACTCTCTCTTGGTCTATTATAGATTTCCGGTCAACAATTGGCATCTCGTCATTACTGAGGGATTGTCATTTCCTATATGACTTTATGATGGGAGTGGTGCTGCATCTCGTAATTGCCAATTGGAAACATATGGCAGATCTCAGTTGGCACACATGGTGGAATCATTTATGTCTATGTTGTAAATATGAGCAGATGCCACATTATGGTACAACTCCTATGCCTTCTACCTTGCTTAAATGGAAACCCCTATATGGTTATATATCAAAAGCACAATATGCTGTGAATTAAGGGGTAATCAATCAATCATGTTTACAAATGGCATAGGGCAGTTTTTTAATGGTGCTATAGCCCTTATAAGCCTTTTTCTTCCTTTTTTCTTGTCCTTTTCTAAGATGATCATATGTAGAGGGGAGGGTTGGTGTTGGGGTAGACTGTAAATGCCTTTTTATTGTTTATTGTTTATTGTTTATAATCACTTGATATACCGCCCCCCATTACATCGAGGCGGTTTACAATAAAACTATAAAATATATAAAATGATTAAAAAGAAAAGGAAAATAACAATACTTTAAAAAATGCTTTTTTCTTAAAAAGGATAGGAGAAAAAGAAGGTTGGGATAGAGAAGATAGATTGCAAATAGGAGCAAATCATAGGAGAAGCAGAAATCACTGGAAAAGATTAAAAGCAGTAGAGAAAAAATGTGTTTTGAAACGGGAGTGGAAATTAGGAATGGACTGTTCTAAATGGAGGTCAGTGGGGAGGGAGTTCCAGAGAGCAGGACCAATGTAAAAAAAGGCTGATTGCTTGGTAGAGTGAAGGTGAGCTTGAGAGGGAGAAGGGAGGTGCAAGCGATTAATATGAACTGAACGAAGACTGCGGGTGGGAGCATGAAAGGTTAATAGATCGGATAAATACTGAGGTGTGTGGAGATAAATAGCCCGATGGACAAGAGTGAGGATCTTAAACTGAATTCGAAAGTTTATTGGCAACCAGTGAAGATGCTGAAGAATGGGAGTGATATGGTCACAGGGAGAGGCATGGAGGATCATCCGAGCTGTAGTATTCTGTATGAGTTGTAATCGGTGGTGCTGGTATTGGGGAATGCCAGCATAAACAGGATTGCAAAAATCTAATCTAGTGATAACTAAAGGAAGTTTGTTTTTTGTCCTTATGTTCAAAGGGATGTATACTTTAATTGTAACCTTTTATTTTTTTTGTTGTAATTTTGCCTGAAAACCTAAATAAATTTTTTTTAAAAAAGACCAGTATGGTCCATTTAGTCTGTCCTGCAAGGTGGCAAGAATAGGTTCATCTGCCGCTCCATGCAGGTCACCTCTCCACATGCCTTTGTTTAGGGGTGTACGCACCGCTCCATACAGGTTACCCCTATTTCTTGAGATATAGGAGATAGTTACGTTTATTTTGATTTTATCCTTTTGCTATAAAGGGATCCACTATGTCTGTGCCATGCCATTTTGAATTCTGTCACTATATTTACCCCCACCACTTCCATCGAGAGGGCATTTCAAGCATCTACCACCTTTTCAGTGAAATAAGTATTTCCTAACCTTGCCTTTCAGTGAAAAAAGTATTTCCTGACGTTACCCTCTTGCAGTTTCATGTTATGCCCTCTAGTTTTACAGCTTCTCGTTTAAGTATTTAAAGTCTGAATCATATATCCCCTGTTCCCCCTCTCCTCTAGCATATACATATTTAGGTCTTCAAGTCTCTTCTCAAACATCTTTTGGCACAGGCTCTAAATCATTTTGGTCACCTTTCTCTGAACCGTTTCCAGTCTTTATATCCTTTACAAGATATAGCCTCAAAAACTGAACACAATATTCCAAGTGAGGCCTCACCAGTGACTTTAGGCTGGCATCAATACCTCTTCCTTTCTGCTGGTAATTCCTCTCTATATGCAACCCAGCATCCTGGCATTGGCCACCGCCTTTGACAAAATTACAGTGGTGTGAAAGTACTCCACTTGGATGTTCCCTACATATATTAGTTAGTTACACTCTACCAGTGTCTCATTAGTGGTCTTAGTCCCCTGAAGAAGGTTTCTGCCGAAACAAGTGTTGGGCAGACCTTGGTTGTTAATAAAAGTGCTTCCTCCAGTGGCATGACTCTCCTGCTTTCTTGTGCTCCCTTGTGCCTTCAGGAGGTGCCTTCCTTCTGTGCTATCTTTAAAAAGACAGACTTTTCCATTCAGTCCTTCAGCAATATCACTCACAAATATATTGAACAGTACAGGACCCAGGATCAATCTCTGAGGCACGCCACTAATCACCTTCCTTTCATCCGAGTGAGTACCGTTTACTACCACCTTCTGTCGTCTGTCAGTCTACCAATTCCTGATCCAGTTCACCACCTTAGGACCCTGTTCAGTTTATTGATAAGCCTCCTATAGGAAACAGTATCAAAGGCTTTGCTGAAATCTAGGCAGATCACATCCATTGCATGCCTTTGATCTAGTTCTCTGGTCACCCAGTCAAAGAACTCAATCAAATTTGGTTGTCAGGATTGTTCTTTGGTAAAACCATGTTGCCTCAGATCATACAACCTAATGGTTTTGAGAAAGTGCACTATTCTCTCTTTCAGGAGCATCTCCATTACTTTTCCTGCCACTGAGATAAGGTTTAATGACCTATAGTGTGTCACTTCTTCCCTGTTGCCACTTATGTGAAGAGGTATCATGTCAGTCCTTTTCCAGTCCTGCGGAATGTCTCCTGCCTCCAAGAATCTATTAAAAACATCATTTAAAGGCCCTGCAAGAACCTCTCTGAATTCTTTCAGTATCCTGGAATGTATCCCATCTGGTCCTATGTCCACTTTCAGTTTTGCAAGCTGTTCTAACACATCATCTTCTGTGAATAGTGTAGTATCTACTCTATTCCCATTCATATATTTTTCAATCACAGGTGGTCCTTCTCCAGGATTTTCTTTAGTAAAAACAGAACAGAAGTATTTGTTTAGCATTTTCACTTTTCCAATATCACTTTCCATGAATCCGTTCTCGGCACTTTTGAGTCTTGTGATTCCACCTCTGATTTTCCTCTTCTGAATATACCTGAAAAAAGCTTTGTCTCCATTCTTTAGATCTTTAGCCATCTTTTCTTCTGCCTTTGTTTTGCTATCCTTATTTATCTTTTTTTCTTCTTTAGCTTTATCCTGTATTCTGTTCTGTGTTCCTCTGTTTGCAAACTTCAGAATTTTGCGAAAGCTATGTTTTATCTCTTTATTTATGCAACTATTTCTTTGGAGAACCAAATAGATTTCCTTTTCCTCTAGCATTTATTTACTTTTCTTACATATTTATCTGTTGCCCTTTTTATTGCCTCCTTTAGTTTAACCCACTTCAATTCCACTTCCGTTACCTCCTCCCACCCTGCCAACTCCTTCTTCAGGCACTTGACCATTTTATTGAAGTCAGTGTTTTTGAAGTCTAGGACTTTGAGCTTGTTGTGATTGGACTCTGCCTTGGTTTTTATCTCAAACCACACCATTTGATGATTGCTGCTGCTCACATGGGCACCCACCTGGACAGTTGGCATGCTATCTTTGTTGGTAGTACTAAATCCAGCATTCAACTTTCCCTGGTTGGTTCCATCACCATTTGTCTTAGCAATGCATCTTGGAAGGAATCCACAATTTTTTTAAATTCTTTCCAGATTTGCAGAAGGAATACTCCAATCCACATTGGGTAGATTAAAGTCACCCAATATGATCACTTCCCCCTTTGTGGCTACCTTTGCAATAGCAATAATCAAGTCTCTATCCATTTCTTCAGTTTGAGTTGGAGGCCTCTAGACTACACCAGTATGGATGATAGCACCATCTCCTCTTTCCAACACAATCCACTGTGCTTCTTCCTTTCCCCGTGCCCCCTGTATTTTAGCAGCTTAAATATTGCTTTTGACATATAGGGCTACTCCTTTTCCTTTTCTGCCTTCTCTATCTCTTCTAAATAAATCATAGCTAGCTATGGCTACATCCTCTTAATGCAAATCATTAAACCATGTTTCTGTAATGGCCACAATGTCCAAGTCCATTTCCACCATTAGGGCTTCCACGTTAGGAACTTTGTTACTAGGCTGCGAGCATTGGTGCTCACTGCTTTGCAGCATTTGTTGACTGATTTGTCTTTATTTTGTATGGATTTTGTTCTGCATACCTCTTCCCACTTGTCATAGGTGTGTATATTAATAGTGTGTCTGTTTCTAATGTTGTTATGTTTTTGCTGGGAGTGACGTCCTGAACGTGTTGTTCTCCATCTGTCATCCTCTTTCCCTAGTTTAAATGCCTGTCTATGCAATGTCTGAATCTTTCACTTAGGATCCTTTTCCCTGCGATGGAGAGATGTAGTGCATCCATATAGCATATTCTCTTGTTATTCCATCTATTTCCCCAATCACCAATATATCTAAATCCTTCATGTTTGCACCAGGTTTGGAACCATGCATTAAAGTTTATTATGCGATGCAGCCTTTCTGTACCCTTACCAAGAACAGATAGAACTTCTGAGAATGCTATAGTGTTAACAATGGACTTGAATTTCTCTCACAGAATCTGGAAGTCCCTTTGAACTGTAGAGGCACTGTTTCTAGCCAGATCATTTGTACCCAAGTGGATGATAACATTGATTTTGGAATGCTCACTTTCTGATCTAACTATGCCAAAAATGTGGTTTGTATTCCTGCTGGCTGAAGAGGCACTTGGCCATTTGACCAGCTTCTCTCCTTTGAACTGTGTTCCCAAGTTGATGCCTCTGATGATGGAATCTCCAAGTAGTAGTAGTTTCCTGTTTTGTGATTTTTTTTCTTTATGTTTCGTGCATTATCAGTAGAATGGGCATTAACATTCTCATTTAGGGACACTTCAGTTTCCACTAATTGGGCACTTTCATTTTCCAAGGCAGAGAAGGCATTATATAGGGCTATCTCTGATAAAGAGGGTGTCTCTGGTTACAGAGCCTACTGTGATCCATTTGTTCCTCGGCCGTTTGATACTTTGAGGGAGAAGTTGTGGACTTTTTTCCAATGTGTACCTTGGAGGAGGTGTGTTTAATTCAGCTAATTCTTCCCTTAATAGAATCAATTCTTTAAGCATAGCAGATAACTTGAGACATATAGGACAAGTTCTTAGGCTCCAAATGGTTCTTCTTAGAATGAAGGCACCAGAGCTATTGCATTGAATAAACAACATGCTGATTAAGATAATTATAAAACAGTTCTAGGACAAGGAGAAAAGGTGGGTGTTACACTTAATTGGAGGACAGATGCCAATCTATATGATGACTATATAGGCAATGCAACCCTGGGGTGGGTGGGTTGAGGGGTAGGGTAGGTGGGAATTTAAGTGCCCCTGGCCAGTAGACCTTATATGAATGGAGGGCATACTTAGATTTCTGATTTATAAAGACTATGCAAGGAATGTAGGCAAGATAAAGTTTCCTAATCTTATAACCAAAATGTAGGTTGTTTTTCAGTTTGTCACTAGACTGTAGATCAAGGTGGTTGTGAACAGATAAAAATGTGGTAGAAACAGAAAGATAGGAGGAGCAAGGGGTTTTTTTCTGGTTCTTTTTTTGTTTGTCCTCCTCCCTTGATGCAGTTACTCTAGCACACCATAGTGCCTAAGAAATATTATAAGAGAATAAAACAGGTAAGCAATAGGCAAGGAAAAGTTATATCAAAAACCAGCCAAAATAGTAAACTTAGAAATTTTAGCTTTGTAGAGAGTCTCTTGAAGTTGTAATGGCAATCAGGTGTAGTTGTTTCAATAATTACAAAGCTATGCCAGGAAATTTGGAAGACAATAACATGGCTGACTGAATAGAAAAGATATCTCTTCATACCAATGCTGAAGATAGGTAATTTGACCGATGGTGTAAATTACAGCACAATTGTTCTGATCCCACATTACAGCAAAATTCTATTCAAAATCATTTAATGAAGTCTATAACCATATATGGCACGATAATTACCTGAAATGTAAGCAGGGTTCAGGGTAGGGTGAGGAACAAGAGACATTATTGCAAATGTGAGATAGATCCTTGAAAAGACAAAAGAATACCAAAAGGATATCTCTATGTGTTTTATTGACTACAGCAAGGCCTTTGATTGCATAAATCATGACAAACTCTGGGTCACGTTAAGAAGAATGCATATAAAGAACACCTGATAGTTCTCATGCACAAGCTTTACATTCGTCAGGAAGCAACAGTTTAATGGAGCAAGGAGAAACAGAATGGTTAAAATCAGCAAAGGTGTACCACAAGGCTGCATACTTTCCCCACACCTGTTCAATTCTTATGCTGAATTTGCCTGATCATTAAAAAGTATGCATTTTAAAGTTTAAGGGTCCTTTGCATTAGTAGGCCGATACATAGAAATACAGATTCATTTTGATCAGATTGCTTGCTCGGGCAGCAGTGTTGATTTAAATTAACCACACCCTGTGAGGCAGACTTATAACAGAACAATGAAATCTTTAAAATATCAAAATGAAAGCCTACTATGCAAAGGGCCATGGAACTTTAAAATGTATACCTTTTACTACTGCTCAGGCAGCAGAGACTGATTGAATTAACCACACCCTGTGAGGCAGGCTTGTAACAGAACAATGGAATCTTTAAAAGGCCAAAATGAATCTGCATTTCTATATATCAGCCTGAGCTTTAGGGTACTGTATAATGATTCTGTGCATTCTTTCTACCTTTTCTTGATCTCAGCATCATTCAACGCAGATGCTTGAGCATTCTGGTTATAGGCAGAAATTTTCTTATTAACTTTTGTAGCTTTAGGAGAGCCAATCTTATTCTTCCTCTTATAGTTTCTAATTCTATTTCCTTACATTCATCTTTGTACTACTTCTATTTGACTCATCTTGCTGCATATGACTTCTCCAAGCCATGGTATTTTCAATAGCATCATACCAAAATTTGTGACTTGCACTCATCTCTTCCCTCTTGTCCCCAGCCATTGTCCCCCGCCCCCTCCTCTCTCACCTCCCCCAACCTCTCCATTGTCTCACTCCTGGGTTAACTTCCATTCCCTGACGTCCTCGGAACTTCTTAAACTTATCTCTACAACTCATAAGACCACATGGTCACTAGATCCTATACCATCTTTCTGGTTGTCTGAGCCTTCACTTGGTTTGCTCTTACCACTGCTTACCATTATTAATTCAAGCCTCACCTCTGGGTCCTTTCCTCTTCTGTGGAAACATACCCTAGTCCGCCCTCTTTTGAAGAACCCATCCCTGGACTCTTACATTCCAGCAAATTATCGCCCTGTTTCAAATTTGCCATTTTCTTCCAAACTTCTGGAGAAAGCTGCCTTCTCTCAACTTTCTCAGCACCTCGATTCAACTTACTTCCTCCACCCCCATCAGTCTGGTTTTAGGCCAGGCCACAGTGTGGAATCCATCACCTCCACTGACATGAACGAAATACACTCCTCACACGATCGTGGTGACATTTCGGTGGTGGTGTCTCTAGATCTCTCTGCTGCCTTTGATCTGGTAGACCACTCACTCCTTCTCTCTAGACTATGGGATGTGGGTCTTAGGGGTACTGTTTATCATTGGTTTCACTCTTTCCTGTACTCCAGGTCCTTTGCTGTCACCTCTGGATCCTCCACCACAGATCATTTCCCCCTTCCTTGTGGTGTCCCACAAGGCTCAGTTTTAGCTCCTCTGTTGTTTAATGTGTTTCTAGCTTCTCTAGCCCTGTTAATACAGCAATCAGGCATATCAGCATTTTACTATACCAATGATATTTTCCTCCTACACCACCCCTCTTCCACTCATCCAGACATCACCTCTCTCAACAACTGTTTATCTGTAGTCTCCGCCTGGCTCTCTATAAACTGTTTCATTCTTAACATCGATAAGACTGCCACTATCTGGTTTCCACATGGCTCTACCTGCCCATCCCTCACTCCTTCTTTCTCAGGTGTTCCCATTACTCTGGTGCCTACTTCAGCATTAAAACCGCCACAGCAGAGGTTTATTTTTGATCGGGGAGTTCTGCAACAGCAGCTGTGTGTAATTATCTGAGGATTCACATCAGGGAGAGTGTCTGCCAATCAGAGAGCTCTACTTCAGCATTAAAACCACCACAGCAGAGGTTTATTTTTGATCGGGGAGTTCTGCAACAGCAGCTGTGTGTAATTATCTGAGGATTCACATCAGGGAGAGTGTCTGCCAATCAGAGAGCTCTACTTCAGCATTAAAACCGCCACAGCAGAAGCGCGCCCGCGCTTTGCGGGCCCGCGCTTTGCGGGCCCGCGCCTGAGGGCCTCGCAAGAGGGCCCTTTGGCGTGGCCCTTAGGCGGGACACTAGGCAAAAGGATTATATATGCTTGAACACGTAAAAGGAGCAGTTATCAACTAACCGCAAGTACAACCCTCTAGCGTTTGCTCTATAATGCTGTTGTTACCATTATGCCTTATCTGTTATCAAGGTATCCCTGTAATCTTACAACATCAATACAGCCAAAGCAGTTATATCTGGTTACCCCCTGGCACTTGGTTTCTGTTATGCACATACGTTTTCATAAAACCGCAACACTGGAAACAGGGCTCATGTAGTTACTCTAGTTCAAAGAGGCAATTGCATTCAAATGAAAGACCTCATTTTGAAGCAAAAGTAAATCAAGCTTTACAAAATACAGATAAACTAACTACAATTGAATTAATAAATTGTAGATCCGTATGCAACAAGGTCCAAACTATAGTTGATCATATAGATGACGCTCAACCTGATGTGCTCTGCATCACAGAATCTTGGTTAAATCCTACTGATAATGTAATTCTCAATCAGCTTGTCCCAGAATCTTACTTTGCTTATAGCAGCTCTCGTTCAATCAAACGTGGAGGAGGAGTACTTATAATTGCAAAAAAGAGTTTAAGATTCAGAGTACAATGTATCTTAGAATCGCCACAATGTAATTCCATTAACATTGAGAACAAGCACATGGCAATTAGTTTGCATTATAGAGCACCAAAAGCATCTTCTGATGAACTTGCCTCAACGCTGGACACTATCTGTTCAATCACTTCCCCATACAAACCCTCAATAGTGCTAGGTGACTTCAACCTTAAATCAATTAACCGTAGAGACTCTGAGTCATTCCTTCAAGCAATGGACTCACTACATTTCACACAAATAGTTAATGCACCTACACACACATATGGCTACTCGCCTGACCTCATCTTTGTTTCAAATGAATTAACCTTAGATGGTCTAATTTCAACTCCTACCATCACCCCAGTTCCTTGGTCAGATCACTACATAGTTAGAATAGAAATTCTATCACAAACAAAAAATGATATGAACCTAGACCACAAATGCTATCACAGACGGTTCAAAAAATTTAACAAAGATGCTTTTATACAAGATACTTTACCTCATCTATCTGCAGATTCAGTGAAATTAGAGACACAAGTAACAGAATGGTATCACATAATTTCTAATGCAGCCAGAATGACAGACATGAGACCAAGGGAAGCAAGGATTAATAAGCAACATCACAAGCCATGGTATTCTACAGCTATACGTTTGATGAAAAGAGAGCTCAGAAGAATTGAGCGTAAGTGGAGAAGGAATAAGGTGACAGAATTAAGGCTGCTTTACTTAAATAAACAAAAAATATACGATGAGCATATTAAAAACTCTAAGAAAGAATACCATACAAATATAATAAATAATTCCATCAACAAACCTAGAGAACTGTTTGAAATAGTAAAATCTTTAACAAAGGAGCAAAAACAGAAGGGGAAGCTCAAATTGAACCGCAAAAGTATGCGGACTATATTAAGGAAAAATTCCACTCTAAGACAAAAGCTACAGAAAAACTTAACTTAAAATCAGTCTCAAATTCCAGGGTTTGGGAAAAATTCTCCTTTCCATCAAAGGAGCAACTCTTGCACATTATTTCTTCTATAAACACATGCACTTCTCCCACTGACCCATGTCCTGTATCGTGGATCAAGTCTACAAAGTCAAATTTTATTCACATCATACAAAACATTGTGCAAAATTCCCTCTCTCAAGGTATTTTACCAGAGCAACTTAAGCTTGCAACTGTTAGACCAATTCCGAAGAAAACAACACTAGACAAGAATAATCCAGCAGCCTACCGGCCAATTTCCAGCATACCCTTTTTAGCAAAGATCATAGAGAAGATAGTGCAACTTCAACTTCAAGAACACATTGATGTTCATGCACCCCTAGATATTAACCAACATGGTTTTCGCCCAAACCATGGAGTTGAAACTTTAATGATTTATCTTTTTGACTGCATACTCCGCACCATTGATGACATTAAGAAAGGTATTATAATGATTTTTATAGACATCTCTGCAGCATTCGACTCAGTAAATCACAATAGATTATTAAATAGATTAGAGGAGATTGGTCTACATGGGGTCACTTTAAAATGGTTCCATTCCTATTTGACAGAGAGATTTTTACAAGTAAAGATAGGGGAAAAAACCTCTATGCCCATAAGAGTAATACAAGGTGTACCACAAGGATCTGCACTTTCATCGCTCCTTTTCAATATTTATATGCAACCAATATGCAAAATTCCTTTGAAAAGTGGAATTAAGTATACAATCTATGCTGATGATATTATGATTTTCACAACTATCACTATTGAGAACCCTGATTTCTCGGGCATTACAGAATGTCTCTCAGAAATGTCCAACTGGTGTAAAACAAACAACATGGAAATTAATTTTAGCAAAACAGAGGCGTTATTTATTTCTCGTAACCATAATTTTGCGCATCCTCCTGACATCAAAATAGATAACTCAACTATTCCTATTAAATCAGAAGTGAAATATCTTGGAGTTACTCTGGATAATGAGTTGAATCTCAGATCACACATAAATAAGACAATTAAAAGCGCTTATTACAGAATGAAGCTCATCAAAAGACTAAGGCCGCTTCTTGATGCTGTTCACTTCAGAAATGTTTGTCAAGCATTGATTACTCCATTACTTGACTTCTGTAATCCAATATATCTGGGTTTATCTAAGCAAGCACTTAAGCCTTTACAACTGGCGCAGAATACTGCTGCACGTATAGTTTTTGGTCTATCAAGTAGAGAACATATAACTCCCATCTTGAAAGAGCTTCACTGGTTACCTATAGCTTCACGTGTAAAATATAAAACTATAATTTATATTTTCAAGATAAAACAACAATATTCTGCAGAAAGCCTGACATATCTCATACATTCAGATATTAGCAACAGACCTAGAAGAAGAGGATCTGACAACAGAATCAGCTTATCAAATGATGTCAGAAAAACATGTAAAGACACCTCTGAAAGGGCTTTCTCTTTTGCTGCACCTTCCATCTGGAACTCTCTACCTAATGAGCTGAGAGCAGCTCAGGACATCAATGACTTTAGAAAGCAACTGAAAACATCTTTGTTTATAGAACACTACGGTCATGCAATTAACTAACTTAATTTGTCTGGAATGTAAATCATATACATATTGTATAATAGCTCACATTATAGTATAGCTCACTATGTAGATAATGCAACTCACTCTAACACATTATACCATAACTTTAACTTTTATTTCTTTACATTTTCTCACTAATACTCTTAATATCTTTGTTTGTAAGACCGCTTTGATTGTATGATAAGGCGGTATAGAAATCCAATTAAATAAATAAATAAATAAATTATTTGGGTGTCTTACTTGATAATGATCTTTCATTCAATGATCACATTTCTCAGGTGTCTCGGCACTCCTTCTATCTTCGGCGTATCCACGCCATCAGACCGTTTCTCTCTTCACAGGCCTTGTCCACTCTTCTTCTCTCTTTAGTTATCTCTAGATTAGATTTCTGTAATTCCATTCTGGCCAGTGTCCCTCAATATCAGTGTTACCGGCTGCAGTTAATATAAAACACTGCAGCCCGGCTGATCTCTCATGCTTCTCTCTGGGATCACATCACTCCAATTCTTTCTCATCTCCACTGGCTACCGTTGGATTTCCAGATAAAATTTAAGATCCTCACACTGGTACACCAAGCTATCTACACCCATAGACCTCAGTACCTGGATGATCTTTTAATATTCCATACCCCTTCTCGCAGTCTCCGCTCAGTCCACGTCAACCGCCTACACCTCCCTTCCCCCGCACAGGCACACCTTCAATCAACCCGACAATCAGCCTTTTTCTACCTTGGTCCCTCCTTGTGAAACTCTCTTCCCACTGCTCTTCGTTTACAGGAGTCCTACCCCAAGTTCCACTCTCTTTTGAAAACCCACCTCTTTTCCTCTGCCTTTAACCTTTCCCCGTGATTCCTTATCCCCTGTTATCCTCATCTTCTTCTGTATGTTTGCGTGTGCATTCTCTTTCTTTGCCCTCTTTCCTTTACATGAATTGTAGTTCCTTTTCATTTTCATTTGCTTTGTTATATTGTAAACCGCCCCGATGTAATGGGGGGCGGTATATCAAATGTCTGAATAAACATAAAAATAAACATAAACATGGATGTGAAAGTTGGACAGTGAATAAGAAAGGAAGTTGGATGGGAAGAATATCAAAGCCTTCAAATTATGGTGCTGGTGAAAAATACAGTGCATATCATGGACTTCCCAAAGAACAAATCAATCAGTAGTAGAGGAGAACAAACCTAACCTTTCCTTAGAAGCTCAAATGACAAGACTTTGACTTTCATACTATGGGCATATCATGCAAAAAGAATGAACATTTTAGAAAGACATCCAGGTTGGACCCGCTAAACAGAGTTCAGAATGACCCCCTAAGCGAATATCTCTTCTATATAATCACTGCATGGGCAGATACTGGATATACAGTATCTGTAGTAGTTAATGCATGGGCTATGTAGTTTCTTTGCTTGCTAATTTTTTCAACCACCATGCAGTAGCTATAAAACTGTATCAGATATAAGTAAAAAGGATGTGTGAAGGCACATTTTACAGTGGGACATCCAAGTGCAATCTGGGATGTCAAAGCCTGAATGTTTGAAAAAAGAGCAGGCACGTAAAAGTTCAGGCACGAATTAAGAAACATGGATGTGCCCAAGATCGATGTCTATAGAGCCGTCTACATAGATGTTCCCAGAACAGCATCCCAGAACATGGATGTCTAATGGCATAATGGTTAAAGTAGTAGGTTAGAAGCAAAATGGCCATGATTCAAACTTCACTGTGGGTCTTTATGATCTTATACTAGTCACTTAGCTCCCTACATTCTCTGGATGTTTTAAGGCCAAAACAAGCACTTTCCTGATGCCTATTTGTTCCTATAGTAGGTCTAAATATGTATGTGTCTGCAGATATTCCTGAAATTGAACTTGGATGTTTAAGTCCATTGAACGTCCCCAGACATGTCTCCACCTTTGACCTACTTGGATATTCCCGCACCAGAGATTTCTGTAAATGTCATTTGTTGAATGACTTTGGAGACATCTTTGTGATTTTGACATCCATGTGCAAATCTTTGGACCTCCAAATTACAAGTAAGACTTTTAAAATGAGCCCCATAGTGTCAAAATCAGCAGAATTAACATAAACTATCTTACTAAACAATAAGCAATTTCAAGGAGAATTAAAACAGACCCTTTGTATACCATAATTAAGCAGCTGATCAAGTCTAGGTAAGCTAGATAGGAAAAAGCTGAAATCTTTATTTCATGCTCATTAACATCTTATTAAGAAGTCAAAGAATCAACTTCAGCCCCTCAGTCAGACACATGTTACTGAGTTCTCCTTTGCACAAATCCCTGTTTTGCAAACTTATAGTAAATAGTAGCATTAACAGGATGAGAATGGCATACAGATGTAAATGCACTTTACAACAGTATCTATTTATATGTGGATATGCTTATTTTGAGTAGATGTCAAGGGGATGCATTAGTGTGGAGAGAGGGAATGGTTAGGGCAGGGCTACACTAGACAACACTATTTATAGCTGCAGCAAGGCACAAATAAGTATTATAAATGCTGATATCTGGCCCCTCTGTTTGCCACCCTGACAACAATCCTTTCCCAATCACCCCTTTTACCACATATGATATCCCCAACCCCTCAAGCAGCATATGTGTTCCCCCCTGATCAGCTTCCTGGTAGCATTCCTTCAACAGACCACCTCTCTGAAATTCAGCCTAGGGGATGTTGGATGATGGGTTTTTTAAGGGGAGATCAGATGGAAGGGGGATCAGATGATCAGGTAGGGGTTTTCTTACTGGGGGATCAAATGATCTGGAGGCTTTAAGGGAGATCTGATGCCGTGTGGGGCTGGGGAATAATGTCAGAGGGTGATTGGATGGGACTGAGGCTGTTGGAGCAGGGTGTACAAGCAGATAGGAGCAGAGATTTTTAAAAGCTGTTCACACACATATTTGGACTAGTTTAACAAGTTTTATTTAACCATGTACAACGTTTCAAAAATATTGCTCCCGTTGGATGTGGAGTGATGTCCAGGGCCGGTCCATCCACTAGACCAGGCATGTCCAACTTCGAAGAGGTCATGATCTACTTTTTCTGGCCAAACGTGTCGGTGATCTACCACTATGAAAATTAAGTTTCAAATTAGTTTCAAATTAAATTTTAACCCAATAAAGTTGGAGGATTCCCCCGCCCCCATTTTTAATGAACCTTTTGTCATTTACTTGGATGTGATCAGCTGTTAAGCAAATTAAGCATAAACAAAACAGAGAGATGAAGATCCAGTAAGAACTGGAAGGGGAAATGGAAAGTACATTTTTTCTTAAAGTTTTATTGAGTAATAACTTTCTTTAACTGTCTTAATAACTTTCTTTAACTTTTATTGAGTAATTTGTGTTAAATTTAGGTTGAGTATTGATCCAGGTTGATCTTGCACAATATTTTGCTATTGCTCATTAGTGAGACATCTGAGCCTGCATTTCATCCACCATCTTTTTGAAGTTGGGTGAATATTGCGTGAGGGCCAGTCTCAGGGAATCCTGGAGATGTTCATCTGTCATGTTGGAATGTTGTGTGCTCTTTGTCATTTTCAGATGGGAATATGCAGATTCACACAAATAAGTTGAACCAAAACAGGAGTGTATAGCTTCACTGCATCTTCTCAAGTTGGGAAATTTGACTCTAGGCACTAGCTTCCAAAACGATTCTTGCTCAGCACAGGTCTTGAGAAAAAAATGTCATTTTTAAGGATTGCAAATGCAATGTGTGCCTTAATAGTTCATTTTCAACAGATGGCTTGTTCAATGAGTAATTACTGATAGCAACTGCAGTTTCTTTAATGTCCACATCTACTTTTAATGGGTATGACAAGTACTCCACAACTGTTCCAATTTTTTGGAAGTCACAGGATCTATTTTCAAATTCCTGGATAACAGAGCAGATTTCTGTCACATACTTCTCGTTCTGAAAAACAAAATTTGGATATTGTCCCAGATGGTCTTGCATATTAGGAAAATGATCAAAAGTGTTGTTTGCAAGGTCAGTCATCATTAGCTCAAATTTACTCTTGTAGGATGAAACTGTACTCATCATCTTGCCAATGCATTTGTTTTTACCTTGTAGTTCAAGGTTCATATCACTTAGTTTGCCTGTAAAGTCAGCGAGAAATGCCAGATCACATAACCACTCCTCATCTTCCAATTCTGCTTGGTCATCTCCCCTCTCCTTCAAAAAAACTTCTTATTTCATTCAGCAAATCATGAAATCTTTGCAGAAATGTGTGCCTACTTAGCCACCTTATGTCTGTGTGCAAAATGATTTCTGCTGCCTCTTCATCAAGAGTAAGATTGAAAAGCCATCTTTGAAGTGATCTTCCATGAACTGAATTTACAATTTTGAAAGTGATATCCATGACAGTCTTTGTATTGAGTCTCTTGCTTGCCAAAACTTGCTGTTGAATGATGCAGTGGTAAGAAAGGAAGTCTGGGAAGTCGTCATGCTGTCTACAGAGGGCTATGAAACCATTAACCTCACCTATCATTGCTCTTGCTCCATCAGTAGTGATGGAAACAAGTCTATGCAATGGAAGATTACACTTTGTCACAAAAGGATGGAAAGAACTGAATATTTCCTGACCGGTAGTTCTCCCTTTTAAAGAAATCATTTCAAGTATTTTTTCTTTAACACTGAAGTCTTCAAAAACCATCTGGATAAAGAATAGTAACTGGGCTATGAATCTTATGTCTGTAGATTCATCCAGTTGGAGTGAGAAAGCAACACAATTTGAAACATCATCCAACAATTGTTCAGTTTTGTCTCCACACATCTTTTCTATTTGCTGAACAACGGTGTTTCTTGACAATTGTACATCTTGAAAAGCAGCTATGATATCTTTCTTATTTTTAAATTCTTCAAAAAGATTGTCAGCTGCTTCAAGAAAACAATCTTTTACAAATTCCCCTTCAGTGAAAAGTGCATTTCTTTGTGATCAGGTTGCTGACCTTGAAGGATGCTATGGTTGCATTGACCGAATGTGACCTTGACTTCGCCATCAACTGTTGCTGAGTAGCCAATTTCGATTTAAGTTCTTTGAGCTTCAGTTAACAAATTTCACTTTTGGGTGGAAAATCAGTATCAAACTTATTGCTATGCAGAGCCTTATAATGAGGTTCCAGATTACCCTTTTTGGGCAAGGATACTGGTGTGTTACAAATTAGACAACAACATGTGTCTTTCACTATGATGAAGAAGTAGTCCATTTCCCATTCATCATGAAAGTGGTAGGTTTTGCTCTTCTTTGGAACACTCATCTTCGTTATACTGGGGTGGCTGGATGTAAGAAGGCCAAATCTGCTAAGTTAGTATAAACACTGGCTGAATCTGGTCCCAAACTGTCACTATCCCAAAGTACTAAAGATCAACAGGAACTGAAGACCTCTGGATGATGTGCAATACAAGTACTGGAGATGCCAAAACCACATATGCAGTTCTAAAAGTAAAAATAAGAATTCATCATACTGGCACCAATAATCAAATACCACCAAACAATCATCAAAAAACCTCAAACACCTGTCCAGCAAACCAGATAAAATCAAATACCGCCAAACAAGTTCAAATACCACTACATGTGATTTAATAAATTCTGCATACAGTGTAGATTCAACGCAAAGGCAAGGCAAAATAAAATTGCAGAGGCAAGCAAAAGTCACAGTGGTTTGAACCAATTCGAAGGCAAGGCATAGACAAGTTAGAACAAAATTGGAAAAGCCCGCCAAAATCACCAAATTCTTGACACTTTGTTGTGTCTGCCCAAAAACGTTTAATGAAAGTGAACTATAAAGCGACCGATGACCAGCACATGACACAGCTATTATGGTAAGTGTATTCAGGTAAAGTCCGGGTGAATGGATATCACCCGGTATATAACACAATTCTAAGGGGTGTTGGGGCGGGGGCAGGAATGGGTGATTCTGAGAGGCAGGAAACCAGGTATGATGCCGGGCCTGTAGCGTCTCATCGTGGGGTGCGGGCGGCAGCCCCCTGGGGTACCCACAAACTATTGGCATGAAAACAACAAGCACCCCCAATACACCTGCAGGCAAGATTCCCGCAGGAATGGAAAAAAGACAGGCAAAAGATCAGCAGCGGCGGCAAGCCCTTGGCAGATGACCTGCCGGCACGAGCTCTCTCCTAGCGATGGGGCGAGCTGCTGGGGAGATGGGGCCAAGTGGAGCTGGCAATCTACCTCTGACCCCTCTGTGATCTACAGGTAGATCGCGATCTACCTATTGGGCATGCCTGCACAAGACAATCCAAGTGGGAGCCTAGGGCAGCAGCTCTTGGAGGGTGTCACAGCAGCTTTGCATCACTGCTTTAGTATCCGTGGCAGGTTTATGACCCCCCCTCCAATGCAACTTCCTGTTAGAGGAGAGTCAGAAGTGGCAGGCTGAAGCACATGGCCTCTGCAGGCAGCAAAGTGGTGGCACAAAGCCACCACTTTTAAGCTGTCACTGCCGGCCCCCCAGAAGATGGAATCAGCAGTGGCAGCAACAGCAGCATTGGGTGGTGGTGCGGCTCAACACAGGGGGTAGAGAGGTGTGGTGCGGAGGGGGGCGGCATGGCCAGGGCTCCTGCCTGGGGCGGCAGAAACCCTTGGGCTGGCCCTGGCAACATCCACATGCAGTTCTTCACCTTTTTTTTAGACGAGGCTCTGTGTTTGGCAGAGTATCTTGTAAAATAATTTTGGAATTTTCCACATTCTGACCTTGAAGTCTAAGTTCCCCTCTGCACGTCTATTTAAAATCTGCCTTCATGTGTTTAAATAGTGATTTCGGAAAACCTCTGCTTACACATTTAGAATTGCAGCATGCACAGTTTTAAAGGGAACATGTTGTGGATGTTGGTTAGATAGGCCTATAAAGTATCCATGTGTTTCCAGATTTGCAATGGCAATAAAGGCCTACTTTCCAAAATCTAGACAACAGCATCTGCATCTCCTCCGAAGCACATGTGTCAGCTAACTTCACCTTTGGATCTGTATTTAATTTAATTAATTTATTTATTTAACACGTTTTCTATACCATATTTCTTGGAATTAAAGCGGTTTACATTACAACTTCAACAGAACAATTACAGAGAACTCATTTAGAAACGTGGGTAGGGGTGACATGCAGGAAATGCTCAGGAGCATAACTTATTTACAACTGATGTATTTAGGTATTAATTTATTTAGGTGTGAGTCATTAGGGTGTGTACTGGGTGTCATCTTTGACATGTTCAGAGAGCAGGAAAGTTTTTAGTTGTTTCCTAAAGTCCTTAATGTCCTTGGTTGTCCTTATCTTCTCAGGTAAGGAGTTCCAGATGGTAGGTGCTGCAAGTGAGAGAGTCCTCTTTGAAGTTGTCTTGTTGGCTTTAGTGAATAAGCTGGGAGTTGGTATTGTTTCTCTTGTGTTTTGTCTTTTGGGTCTGTTGTTTGGTTTTACGCTTAGGAGCTCTTGTAGGTTTCCGGCTGAAATTTTGCTTCTGATCTTGAAGATGGTTAATGTTTTTTTGTATTTGACTCTTAAAATAATTGGTAGCCAGTGTAGCTCATATAGAATGGATGTTATGTGTTCATGTTTGGCTGATCCTGTTATGAGACGGGCAGCAGTGTTCTGGACTAGTTGAAGTGATCTTGTGGATTGAGCTGGAAGACCTTGGAAGAGGGAGTTACAGTAGTCCAGAATGGGGGTAATAATGGCTTGACAAACAGTTTGGAAGTGTTTCTGTCTTAGGAGGGGTTTTAGTCTACGGATGATGGTCAGTTTGTGGAATGTGTTGGAGTGACTGAGGGGGCAAGTATGCTTACTTCTCTAAACCGTCTCTATAATACAAAAGTTTGTTTTAAATCTTGGTACCTACACACATACATTCAAAACAAACATTTGTACCTGCTACAGCATAGGTGTTAATGTCTGCGTTTCAGTCTAGCCATGATTTCTGCTGCTTACCCCCTAGTATTTTATACAGGCACATACATGTCTATATGGCTTTATAAAGTACAGTAGCCTCAAAATCGGCACCTATTTGGCCTTTACATATAGGGGGCCTGATATAAAATTATCCTCTCTATGGATAATGCCTGGACCAAGTTAGGGAAGGAAGCCAAAATATATATGAAATGCATGCCTTTGAGTTAAAGCTGGTTCCTGGTCACCCAGCAGCTCCTGATTTTTCTTGGCAGGGTGACCAGAAGTAGATTGCCAGGCCTTTCTTCTAAGGCAATGGAGAGTTAAGTGGCTTGTGCAAGGCCACAAGGAGTGCTAGTGGGAATCAAACACTAGTTTTTTAGTGCTCTAGGATACTCCTATTCCAAAACATGCATATATAGCTACTGTATAATACTATCCATATAGCTAAGCACAGGGCCGGCCCGTCCATTGAGCGAGAATGTTTTTTGCACAGGGCCCCGCGTTTCAGGGGGCCCCGCGCAAAAAACATTCTGATCCAAAAGTAAAATTTAAAAATTTTTTAAAAAAAGCTGTCTGCTGCCGCTTCCGGGGCTGCCGCAGCAGAATCGGCTGGTGGGATTAGGACTGGAAGTGGGCTGGTGGGATTAGGACTGGGAGTGGGCTGATGGGGAGGTTAGGACTGGTAATGGGCTATGGGGGGGCTTAAACTGAAAATTGGGTGATGGGGGATTAGGACTGGAAATGGGCTGGTAGGATTAGGACTGGGAGTGGGCTATGGTGTGGCAGGTGCAGGCCTGTGATCCACGGTGTCTGACATAAGCAGGCAGGCCTAACTAGCTTGACCTGTAAATGAAGCCTGTGGAGAGGCTCATAGGAATTGCACATCCCCCAACATGCTGCTATTGTAGGATAGAACTCTGTAAGAGAACTAAACTAACTTAGGTAAGCAAAACTGAGAGATGGAAAAATACAGAAAAATATGTTTAAAAGTTACTGATAAGAAAAGTACATCTGCAAGGAATATAATTGGGAGTGCTGACAGATGAGTTGCAGAGCCCTGCTCCCCTGCATGCACAAATTGGCTCTATGGCCTTGAGAGTATGAAAGTAACAAGTTGATGAACTGGCCATTGTAATTGGGACTAGAAGGGGGGTATGCAGGTGCTGGGCCCACTGAAGGAACATAATTGGATAATCTTATCAGTACCGGGACCATTGGAAGGGGTACGGGAGGTACGGGAGAGTACCGGGACCAATGAAATGTTTTTCTATACCTAGAATGGAACAGAAGTCTATAAAAGTTGTTGTAATGCTAGAAAACTTTGCTCAGCCATTTTGAATTTGATTCGTGCTTGAGACTTGTGCACAAATAAATGATTTGGACCTTCTGAACAGACTCCTGGTATCATTGATTTGTCTGCGCTTTGCTGCTACATATTCTTGGTGCGTTGGCCGGGAAGTTGTGGAATCAAAGTGTATATAGGGCAATATACCACGACTTTCCGCCTCTATAGGCTTGGTCCTGCCGGGATCGCGCCCTTCCGACGAGGGCTGCTCCCTGGCGCCGCCGGTCCCTTGTATCGGAGGGAGCTGGTCGGACCTCGGCGGGTGCCGGGCCCGGCTGGAGCCAATGCCTCGAACCCAAGTGAGGGGAGTCCGAGGTCCAACTCATGCGCCTGCTTGGGAAGTTTGAGGACCGGATCCGGTGAGTATAGTTTTGATTTGGTGTCTAGACAGAAATAGAAAGAGCAGTACTGCCATTGGAACTTGGAATTTGGAATTTGTAATCTCGAGATATTGGGAATTGGTAAGAGAGCCTGATCACCTCTCAAGGAAGGGCCGAGTAACCCCGCATGGGAATTCGCCGGGTGAAACCCCCATCCTTTTTGTAATTGGGAAATTGGTAAGACTAGTCAGAATAGATAGAAACGAATGCATTCTGGGATACGTTGCTAGCATGATTGTGTGACTGAAGTGTGAATGAGAGGTCTGGCAGCACGGACCAAGTGAAGGCGGACCCCTGAGTAGCGCATTTCCTGACCGGGCGACCGCGTTCAGGTCGCAAAAAGGGGGAAGCGATTGTCGTCTTGTCTTGTTATTTGTACTCCTTATACGTTTCCAGGGCCGTGAGGACCCCTTACCCACGGTCCGCCCTCCTTTTCCCTTTTGTCTGTTGTTGCGCGCACACATCGAAATGGGAGGGGTGGGGTCTACTAGAAACACTCCATTAGAATGTATGATCGCACATTTTAAAGAGGGATATTCTGGAGATTATGGTATTAAAATGACAGCAGCCCGTTTGCAGATTTTGTGTACTAGGGAGTGGCCCGATCTAGACCCCACCTGGCCCCGAGAGGGAACGTTCAATGTAGAGATTATTCAGTTAGTACACCGTAGAGTGCGGATAGCGCACCCCGATCAGTACCCCTATATAGATTCCTGGTTAAGTATTTGTGAAGATCCGCCCCTCTGGGCGCAGCGCTGTTATGAGGAACAGTGCAGAATAATGTTAGCTAAAACAGATTCTAGACAGAAAACGGAACAGCCTAGAATGAAAGAGCAGGATAAGAAGTCCAGGAAGAAGCCCATCCTGGTAGATCCTGATTCCCCAGAAATAATTCCCCGACAGCCTCGAACCCCAGGTCCAGTAAGAGTAGCCCGGCGTCCTGCCCCAGAGCCCCAGAGACAGCCGGTGCGGGACCCAACTCCTGACCCACCTCCCGGAGGGCAGAGAGAGGAATTAGCTGAAGAAGATGATATTATAAAAAGCGAGTCAGATGCAGAGGTAGAGGAGGAAGAAAATGAAAATGCCCCAAGCGAGGATGACAGCGTACAAGTGGTTGCCAATGCCAGCGTGCCAGCAAAATGTACACCCAAAGTGAAACCTGTTGAGAAAGCGAAAGTGACCTCTGGAAAGACAGTTACGAAAATAACCCTTAGATCCCACAAGACAGCTACTGCCAAAATGATGCCTTTACGGCAAGTCCCGGGAGTGCCTATAAAGAACGATAATGAGGAGGTGGTAGCGGGACCCTTAACTTATGTGTATATCCCTTTCTCTACAACTGATTTGTTAAATTGGAGGTCGCATTATGCCTCCTATACTAATAAGCCCCAGGAGCTGACAGAATTAGTAACTACTATTATGGAAACCCACCAACCCACTTGGCCAGATTGCCGCCAGCTCCTGACCACCCTATTCACGACAGAAGAGCGAACACAAATTAGAAAAGCAGCTATTGAGTGGATGGCAGATAACCCTGTAGCTCCGGGACAGGGGCTGGACAGAATAGACTATCGGGAAGCGGCCCAGAGAGAATTCCCGAATGAAGACCCCCATTGGGATCCAAATACAGAGGAAGGATCCACAGCCCTAGCCCGTTTTCGCCAAGGCTTTTTACAAGGCCTGAGAAGGGGAGGCCAAAAAGCTATGAACCTTTCCAAAGTTGCAGGAGTTATCCAAGGTGTAGATGAGAGCCCAGCAGACTTTCATGAGAGATTAATTGAAGCATACAGAATGTATACTCCCTATGATCCCGAAGCACCAGGAAGTTTATGTATGGTGAATTCTGCTTTTGTAAACCAGTCCCAACCAGACATCAGACGTAAATTACAGAAATTAGAGGGGTTTGCGGGCATGAATGCAACACAGTTACTGGAAGTCGCTCATAAAGTGTATGTGAATCGTGATAATGAAAGACAGAGAGAATGTGATAGAAAGATGAAGAAGAAAGCTGATTTTTTGGCTGCGGCCATAGTTGAACAGAAAAGGGGAGGCATCCCTAGTCGACGGAGCAGAGGAAGAGGGTGGGGCCAAGGCGGAGGCCGGACCCAGAAGCTAGGCGTGAACCAATGCGCCTATTGCAGAGAAGAAGGACATTGGAGAGATACGTGCCCGCAACTCGAAGACGCCCAGCAAGATGACGACAGCAATCATCAATGGCGAGAAGAAAGACGAGGCTATCCCCGAAACCGCAGAGGAGCCAATCGATAACAATTCCAGCGAGAAAGAGGAGGAGCCATTCAAGCATTGGCCACAACGATCCATGATGAAAATGACGTGGATTAGGACAGACCGGGCTCCAAGTTTGCTTTAGGTCTCCAGGAGCCTATGGTCGGAATACAAATAGGAGACCAAGTTATGGACTTTATGGTTGATACTGGAGCACAACATTCAGTAATAGACAAGAAGATAGCCCCATTTTCTACAGAAGCAGTCACCATTATAGGAGCAACTGGTGCCAAAGCTACAAAGTCTTTTCTTCAGAATCGTATATGCAGTCTAGGAGGACAGCAAATAACTCATCAATTCCTTTACATGCCCGAATGTCCAGTGCCACTACTGGGACGAGATATGTTAGCCAAACTCCAAGCACAAATATCCTTCTCTGAACAAGGAGAAATGCAAATGACAATAAATCCCCAAGCCAAACCAGCAGGAATAATGCTGCTGACAGTTCCCCGAGAAGAAGAATGGAGGTATTACATTGATGACTCTATCCAAGACACCTATTTTGAACAAACTTTAAAGAACATTCATGCACCACCTGGAGTATGGGCAGAAGGCAGTCCCCCAGGCCTAGCCAAGCATAAAGCTCCAGTGATTGTAACCCTCAAGCCTAGTGCTACACCAGTGCACGTCAAACAGTACCCTCTCCCAAGAGCTGCAATTGAAGGCATTCATCGTCACTTGCAAAGATTGCTCGAGTATGGCCTACTAAAAGTATGTCAATCCCCATGGAACACTCCACTTTTGCCAGTAAAGAAACCTGGAACGGAGGATTACCACCCAGTACAAGATTTAAGGAGAGTAAATGATGCAGTTGAAACTATACATCCAGTTGTACCCAATCCTTACACTCTTCTAGGACTGATACCTGCTGAAGCTACCCATTTCACTGTATTGGATTTAAAAGATGCATTCTTTTGCATAAGATTAGCCCCTGTAAGTCAAATATTGTTTGCATTTGAATGGCAGGACCCCATCTCTGGAAGAGGGGGCCAACTCACCTGGACAAGATTACCCCAAGGATTCAAAAATTCGCCTACCATCTTTAGTGCTGCACTGAATCAAGACCTTTCAAGCTATCCAGTGGCCCCGGGGAAGAAAGTGCTTCTCCAATACGTAGACGATCTGCTGATAGCTGCCATATCAGAAAGTGAATGTATACTAGCCACCAAAGATCTCTTGCAGTTACTAGATGAAGCTGGATACAAAGTTTCCAGAGCCAAAGCACAGCTATGCCAAAAAGAAGTGAAATACTTGGGTTTTTGTATAACCCAAGGAAGCCGAAGACTAGGTAGAGAAAGAAAAGAAGCAGTATGTAGAATTCCAACTCCAACAACCAGAAAGCAAGTCAGAGCCTTTCTGGGAGCGGCAGGATATTGCCGAATCTGGATACCCAACTTCGCCCAAATTGCCAAACCACTGTATGAAGCCACAAAAGGAGAAGAAAAGTCGCCACTGGAGTGGGGAATTGAGCAGGATACAGCCTTCAAGAAGTTAAAGGAAGAATTGATGTCATCACCAGCACTTGGACTACCAGATGTCCACAAGCCTTTTCACTTGTTTGTACATGAAGCACAGGGAAATGCCTTAGGCATGTTGACTCAGAAATTGGGAAATTGGGAGCGACCTGTAGCATACCTATCGAAACAATTGGACCCTGTGGCCAAAGGTTGGCCACCATGCCTGAGAGCAGTTGCAGCTACCGCGCTATTAGTGAGTGAAGCAGACAAGCTCACACTAGGACAGAGCATACGAGTCACTGTGCCACATGCAGTCCTTGCCCTCATGGAACAGAAAGCAAATTATTGGCTCACCAATTCCCGAATGTTGAAATACCAGAGCATGTTATGTGAAAACCCACAGATACAACTAGAAGTGAGTCATGCCTTGAATCCAGCCACCTTGATACCCATCAGTGAAGAACTCCCAGAACATGACTGTATCGAAGTCATGGAAACTGTGTTCTCCAGTCGACCCGACTTGACAGATGTGCCCATAGACAATCCTGACCAAATCTATTATGTTGATGGGAGCAGTCTCATTCTTGATGGACGACGCTGTGCCGGATATGCAGTCGTCACTCAACACGAATTAGTTGAATCATCAGCTTTAGCCTCAGGCACATCAGCCCAGAAAGCCGAATTGATAGCACTCACCAGAGCATTATTGTTAGGAGAAAAACTTGTGCTAAATGTATATACAGATTCCAAATATGCCTTCACCACTCTGCATGCCCATGGAGCTCTCTATAAAGAATGAGGGCTCATCACGTCCGGAGGAAAGTCAGTCAAGTATGGTCCCGAGATATTGATGTTACTTGATGCAGTTTGGGCCCCAACACGTGTAGCTGTCATGCATTGCAGAGGACATCAAGCCGGAAAAGGAGAAGTTGCTCGAGGAAATAGATTTGCAGATGCTTCAGCACGACAAGCAGCTATGACAGGACAGATTACCCCACAAGCTATGCCAATGCAAGCAGCATTGTTTCCAGTACCTCTGAATTTATGGACACCACGATATACCACCAAAGAATTAGATTACTACTGTAACAAGGAAGATGGAGTACTGAAAGATGGATGGATTGAGCTGCCACCAGAAGAGGGCAGTCAACCCCCTGGACGAATAGTAATTCCTGAACTGTTAGGACCATCTTTTGTCAAAGCTTTTCATGAAGCTACCCACTATGGGAAAAGTGCTATGGAAAAAGCACTCAGACCACATTTTTACATCCCTCTATTGACAACCATATCAGCTTCAGTAGCACGTCAATGTCTAACCTGTGCCAAAAATAATGCCAAGCAAGGCCTTATAACGGCACCTCGAGTTCAGTCAGGAGGTGTAACTCCTATGCACAACCTCCAAATTGATTTTACCGAAATGCCAAGAGCCAATGGATACCATTACCTATTAGTATTAGTTTGTACTTTCTCTGGGTGGGTAGAAGCCTTCCCAACCAGAACTGAGAAAGCCCGAGAAGTTACCAAATTTTTAATGTGAGAGATTGTCCCTAGGTTCGGAATTCCTGCAGTAATAGGGTCAGACAATGGACCCTCATTTGTCTCCCAAGTTACTCAACAGTTAGCAAAAGCTTTGCAGATACAATGGAAACTCCACACTGCATACAGACCCCAGAGTTCAGGGAAAGTTGAGCGAATGAATCGTACCCTAAAAGCCCAAATGTCCAAGCTTTGTCAGGAGACACACTTGAAGTGGCCCCAAGTGCTCCCGATAGCTTTACTCAGAATACGCTCAGCTCCTGTAAAGTCAACAGGATTTTCCCCTTTTGAAGTTTTGTATGGTAAACCCCCACCAATAGTGCAGGGAGTCAAAGGAAGTTTAGCCCAAATTGGTTCAGAAGTAACCAGACAAGAACTCCTAACTCTTAGTTTTGTTCTGCAGACTCTCCATGCGTGGATCCAAGACCAGTTGCCTATCAACTTGACGGAACCCTTGCATCCCTATCAGCCTGGTACCTCGGTGTGGATCAAAGATTGGAAGAAGACACCGTTGGAACCCCATTGGAAGGGACCGTACACCGTCATCCTGTCTACCCCAACTGCAGTAAAGGTAGCCGAGATCGACGCCTGGATCCACCACAGCAGAGTCAAGCCCGCCGCTGATCCTGAACCTGAGCAGTGGACAGCAGAGCAGCATCTTGATGCACCCTTGCGAGTTACTCTGAGACGGCAACCAGCAACTTAGACACTTCATCACAGTGCCTTGCGGTAGCGAAGTCTTTCGAAGAGGATTGCTGTTTTCCATGCAGCAACAGTTTTGTTTCAACAAACCCAATTTGCGTGCGATTTTGCACACTACTTTGATAATACATTGACCAGCCAGACTTCACAAGCCAACTGAAATTGCTAATAAGTTGGTTAATGTGTACTGGACAACCTGAGGATCTTCAATCAACACTCAGCACCCGTTAAATTGCTTCATTAGCAAACGGGACGAAGAAAGGAGAACGCCGTGATCAAGATCAGCAAGCTGAGGATTCAGAAGAACTCCAATCAACATCAACATGCATCTTTACTTTTGCTTTGCCTTGGTTGCCTTCTTTGGAGGTTTTGAACTGACTTATGCTTTATCTCCATGCACTGTTTGCATTACTTCTACTCGAACTGGACTGAAAGTAACTCAGACTTTGATTTATCATTCTTACTATACCTGCAAGGGAAAAGTGACTCGGTGTATTTATAACACCACTGAACTAAATATTTGCACTTATGTCAAAATTAGAGCATGCTATAATCCGCATCAGAATCCATCCTATTACACGCTGGAAATACGATGGAAGGATTTATTTATTTATTTATTTATTTAACACTTATTTATATACCGCATCTTCCAGCGATCAGTTGCGGTGTACAATTAACAACAGTTAACAAAGCAGAGTTTGTTTTACATAGAACATTGAACATTATAACTTATTACATAGAACATCGTAACTTGCATAATTCAGGGATTCAACAACTAATCAGGATATTTCAACTATAACAGTGTGTGTGACAATTTTAAACAGAAGTACTGTCTGTACCGCATTAGGCAGAACATACCAGTTGTAACTATATACAAGTAGGAGTATCAAGGCATAGGGATTCAACTACATAGGAATATCAAGGCATAGGAATGGAGTGTTATTTATGTAAGTTTTGTAGGATGCAGATGGACCTATAATAGCTGCTACACCACCACTTAAGGACATTACTAAACCTGCTGTTTTGAATTTTGATGCATGTAATGTCATCAACCGAGATAGTTATTCCACCTGTGGTACTTGGGAGAAAGCGTATCGAAATGACCATAAGTATATGTGTCCAGAGGGTGCCACAGGATGGTGGAAGTGTACAGGTAAAAAGGAACCAGGCTATAGTACTGCCCCAGCAGCAGACTACTATTGCCCGTATTGGGAATGTGTTTTTTATGCTACCTGGAATACTGGTATAGTTGATGAGAAGATAGATAAACGAATGGCCACTTTAACCAAGCCAATCACAAATGATAAATGTCAGAAAGATGCTTGTAACCCTTTACATTTACGCATACACAATCCCTATGCATGGAAGCAAGGATACAAGTTTGGTTTACGTATTGCTGGAGGGGCAATAGATCCAGGTACCATTGTGTATATTAGATTGAATACCCAAGCCCACAAGTCATCTAAATATCATATCCATAATACCTTCTATGAGGCCATGCATGTAAATAAGTTTGAGATCCCTCATCCTTCTCAGAATTTATTTTTAGAATTAGCCGAAGCAGTAGTATCTAGTCTTAAGATCTCAGATTGCTATTTCTGTGGCGGAACCCAAATGGGAGACCAGTGGCCATGGGAAGCCCAAGAATTGAATTATTCTTTGATTTACAATCAGACTGAATTACACAAGACTACTAGTGAATGGGTGTTAGCACACTCAATCGTTGGACGTCTTTGCTATGCCAGAACTGGACCCCAGTTCACCCAAAAGGTAGGACAGCTGGTCTGTCTTAGCCAGAAGTACTATAATGCCACGACCAAAAAGACGGCATGGTGGTCAGGAATCAAGCACCCTGAACCTCCTAACCCATTAGCCAGATTTCCTGAACTTGCTGATTTATGGACTAACCTTGCCAAAGTCCATGCCTGGCAAGCCCCACCTGGTCTATATTGGATCTGTGGAAACCGAGCGTATGCACAACTCCCGCCGCAATGGGGAGGAGCATGTGTCTTAGGAACCATCAGACCTTCCTTCTTTCTTTTAAACACTGAACATGGAGAACAATTAGGATACCCTGTATACACTACCCACCGACACAAAAGAGCACTAAGACAGAAAAGAGAAGCCTTACAGATAGGCAAGTGGGAGAAGTGGCAGGGTGATGATTGGCCACCAGAAAGAATCATTGAGTATTATGGGCCTGCCACTTGGAATGATGATGGTATGTATGGTTATTGCACTCCAATCTATATGATTAATCATATTATTCGCTTACAAGCAGTAGTTGAAATAATAACCAATGAAACTAGTCATGCTCTTACGCTCTTAGCTAGACAAAGTACTCAGATGCGCACTGCTATATATCAGAACCGCTTAGCACTTGATTATTTGTTGGCAGCTGAAGGAGGAGTATGTGGTAAATTGAATTTAACCAATTGCTGTTTAAAAATAGATGATAAGGGTCAAGTAGTTGAAGAAATTGCTAAAGATATGCAAAGACATGCTTATGTGCCAGTACAAACTTGGCACTCATTGAAATTCCCTAACTGGTTTGCTAACCTTTTCTCCTGGCTGGGAGGATTTAAGACTTTCATTGTCTTAGTACTAATTCTTGTTGTTGTTATTTTCTTATTACCATGTTTAATCCCATGTTGTATGCGTTCTATTCATAATGCTATTGATAGTACAGTAGAGCGGAAGACCGCAACTAAAATAATGGCCCTATATAGAACCAGCCCTAGTCGTAATCCTTCAATCATGATGTGATTCTTCTAAAGGTGATTTAATTCTCACACCTTATTAAGTAATAGGGTGAGATTAATCAAAGGGGGGAATGTGGCAGGTGCAGGCCTGTGATCCACGGTGTCTGACATAAGCAGGCAGGCCTAACTAGCTTGACCTGTAAATGAAGCCTGTGGAGAGGCTCATAGGAATTGCACATCCCCCAACATGCTGCTATTGTAGGATAGAACTCTGTAAGAGAACTAAACTAACTTAGGTAAGCAAAACTGAGAGATGGAAAAATACAGAAAAATATGTTTAAAAGTTACTGATAAGAAAAGTACATCTGCAAGGAATATAATTGGGAGTGCTGACAGATGAGTTGCAGAGCTCTGCCCCCCTGCATGCACAAATTGGCTCTATGGCCTTGAGAGTATGAAAGTAACAAGTTGATGAACTGGCCATTGTAATTGGGACTAGAAGGGGGGTATGCAGGTGCTGGGCCCACTGAAGGAACATAATTGGATAATCTTATCAGTACCGGGACCATTGGAAGGGGTACGGGAGGTATGGGAGAGTACCGGGACCAATGAAATGTTTTTCTATACCTAGAATGGAACAGAAGTCTATAAAAGTTGTTGTAATGCTAGAAAACTTTGCTCAGCCATTTTGAATTTGATTCGTGCTTGAGACTTGTGCACAAATAAATGATTTGGACCTTCTGAACATACTCCTGGTATCATTGGTTTGTCTGCGCTTTGCTGCTACAATGGGGGCTAGGACTGGTAATGGGTTGGGGGGTTGCTAGGACTGGAAATGGGCTGAGTGGAAGGGGGCTTGAACTGCAAATAGCTGATGGGGATGGGGCTTGGAATGGAAATGGGCTGAGGGGAAGTGGGGGGCTTGAACTGCAAATAGCTGATGGGGACGGAGCTTGGAATGGAAATTGGCTGAGGGGAAGTGGGGGGCTTGAACTGCAAATAGCTGATGGGGAGGGGAACTTGGAATGGAAATGGGCTGAGTGGAAGGGGGCTTGAACTGCAAATAGCTGATGGGAAGGGGGGCTTAGAATGGGCTCTTAGGGGAGGGAGCTAGGACAGGAAATGGGCTGATGGAGGGGCTAGGATAGGACTGGGAATTGGGTGTTGGGGGGAGCTAAGATTGGAAATGGGCTGTGGTGGGGGCTTGGATTGAAATGGACTCATGGAGGGGCTAGAACTGGAAGTAGGCTCATGGGGGCTTGGATTAGAAATGGGCTGAGTGGAGGGGAGCTAGGATTTAACATGGGCTGATGGTGGGGCTAGGAAAGGACTAGAAATGGGCTGATGGGAGGCTGGTATTGGAAATGAGCTGATGAAGGGACTCGGATAGGACTGGAAATGGATGGGGGAGCTAGGACTGGAAATGGACTGATGGGGGGCCAGGACTGGAAATGGGCTGATGTGGGGACTAGAAGGGAGTGGATACTGGGTGGGGCTGGAACTAAAAGGGAGCTGATGTTGGGGGAGATTAGAAGGGGATGGGGCTGGGAGAGTGAAATGGAGAGGGGAAAAATATTTTGTGTGGGAGGGAAGAAAAATGTACAATTGGCCGGGTATTGGGAGACTAAGTGGGGATTGAGGATGGAAGGGTAAAATTTGAGTGGATGAAATAGGAATGAGGAAAGAGCAAAAGGAGAAAGATTATTTTGTTAAAGCAGATGTAGAGAGAGAATGGAAAAAAACTAGAAGAGAAGAAAGGACAAATGGACAGCAGACGATGGAGAGATAGCAGAAGACACAAATAAACCAGAAGAAAGTGGCTGGAACAATTGCAACTGAAAAAAAAATGCACAAAAGGTACAAAGATATCTCTTTATTTTGAATTTATTAACTGGAATATGTCAGCTCTGGGAAATGTGCATCATTAATGTCTGTGCTTTGTTTAGTACAAGAGAAAATTAATTTATAGTTTTATTTCTACATTGTTGTTGTACATTCCAAGTTTGGCTTTTAGGGTTCCCAGTTTAATTATTGTCTTCCTGTTTTTAAATTGTGATTCCTTGTTTGGTGATGGTCTATGTTCTGCATGTGTAACTGAGCTGAGGTATTCTGTTTATGTAATTCCTATTTGACATTGTCACTTGTTCTCTTTCCCCAGTAGGTCATGTATTGTTATTCTCTGAAATGTATTGGTTTAATATTTGCAGTGTTGCCTTTTGATAGGTAGGGTATGGTGCTTTATGAGTCCTGGTAGTGCTGTTAGGATACGGTGGGTTTGCTATGGGTTCTAAATGGGCAATATTTGTAGTAGTTCCTAATGTGCCTGGCGGTTGGCACTGGATTATAGTAATGTAGAAATCTTTGTCTTTCTTTATCCATACACTCATGAAGAGGCATGTTTACTAAAAGTTAGTGTATGGTAACATTATGCAAATATTTATGCAAATGAGGCCCTTATGCAAATGAGGCCCCGCACCGAGTCTCCGCACATGGCCCTGCACCCCCCTTGGGCTGCCCCTGGCTAAGCAGTTTAACTTAGGTTTGTGAAATTGCAATCACAAATTATATCACTTTTTTTTTTTTTTTTTTTGTGGTGTCAATTCAAAGTTGACTCCTGATAACCCAGCAGCTCCTAGGTGTTTTGGGCAAAATATGACTAGAGGTACATTGCTAGACCTTTTCTTCCAATGTAATGGAGGGTAAAGTGACTTGCCTAAGGAGTTCCAGTGGAAATTGAACCTTGATTTCAGGGGTAGTGGGCTGTTGTGCTAACCACAAGGCTACTCCTCCAATCTGCAGGTGTATGTATTGCAGTTGATCATCACTGTGATACATACAACCCGCACCCATGACCACCTTATATGTGTATTTAGTACCTACTATACATAGTGATGCTGAATATACTTTTTTTTTTTTATTGAAATGGCATTGAGGATAACCTCTATTGCTAAAAATTGACTTGACCAAGTAAAGCTCTAAAACTCACAAGAAAATAGTTGTATTTAAGGATATTAAAAATGACTGCACCAGAAAACCATGCCCTTTAGATTTTTGTCTTTTGAAGGCTAGGCGTGCTGTTGAATGGGAGATGGAAATCATTTACATCTCTTGAGGCAACCTTAAGTCTTTTGATCATGATGACAGAGCATAATGCTGTGAGTGGTATGAAATAGAGCTCAACTGCTCAGGAAGGCAATGGTCTCCAAATAAGAGATCTGCCATGGGACTAGGAATTGAGAGTTGGCCTGGAATGCCCACTTGTATTGGATTTCAGATCAAGGAGTCTGAAAGTAGAATGGCATTAGAGCATGCCTGGAACAACAAATCCCAAACTGAGAGGGAGAAAGAAACAGGCCTACCTTAAAGACTGAAATAAGACTGGCAATGACGTGACCAAAGGAAGTGGTATCTTGCTTTCCTTGCAAAGTGAGGCGCTCCACTGCAATCATTTGAATTAAGCAGCTATGACCATGGCAGCATTTGTGAAACATTTACCCTAAAAACAGTTGCAGAGAAGGCTGATTTCTCCAGACCAATGACTTCATTGCTTATTTCTTCCTTCTACCTTACTGTTCATGTGTGAAGAGAGGAGTCAGGAGGGGTTTGGGATAAGAAGGGAGGCTTGCCTTTGATTATTGTTTGGGTTATTAAAGGAATGCTATGGGAACTAGTAGATATTTGGTATATGTATGGGATATTCAGATACTATATCTCTTTTATTTTGGTATTGTCGACACTATTGATGAGTTGTTGTTGGTGGTGGGGGAGGGGTGTTTACAGCTTGTGAGCTGATGTGCAAAAGGATACAGTTCACAGGGAAGGGTAGATAATCTGGCATGTGAGAAATGTATAGATTGGTAGAAGAGGGATTTAGAGAAGTTTAGATGTAGATGTGAGGGTGCCTAATTCTAATTGTGAAAAAGTGGAGGAGCGTTTGTGTGTCCCATTATGTGGTGGATGTTATTTACTAGAAAGAATAATTGTTCTTATAATTTGGGAAAGCAAAGGAAGTTGATGTGGATGAGATGTGTTCCTAGAATTTATGGAGAGCCAACATAGTAACATAGTAACATAATAAATGATGGCAGATAAAGATCAGTATGGTCCATCTGGTCTGCCCAGCAAGGCAACAAGAGTAGGTGCACTTGCCGATCCGTGCAGGTCTCCTCTCCTCATGCCTTTGTTTAATGGTGTACCCACCCATCAGTGTAGGTCACCCCTATTTGTTCAGATATAAGAGATAGTTATGCTTATTTTGATTTTATCCTGTTGTTATAAAGGGATCCATTATGTCTGTCCCATGCCTTTTTGAATTCAGGCACTAAGGGGGTTGAGATGTCATACTGGTCAGGGAAACTACCTATATTTAGAGTGAAGTTGCTAGATTACTATATAACCTCTAGAAAGAATTGCAAAAAGAAAGGCTTAACTATTCATGTTGTTATGCCTGTAGAATTTCAATATGAAAAAGAGATAATTGACATGGATGGGAGATATATATTGCTACAGGGAGCAATAAAGGATCATCTGGCTTCTTTTTTCAATATACAGTATATTACTCTAATTAAAATGAAAAAAAACAACACTTTTTTTCAGGAACAATTTGAATTGATAGACTAAGGGATGGAGCTCATTTTCACGGTACTTGATTAATGATTGAATGTAATGGGGGTTAACTCTATAACATTGCCATGAGAGAAATGTGGAAGCCTGGATCTGTTGCACATATGGAGGTGGAAGAAACCACTGGAATGAGATCATACATTTTTTTCCTCTGCTCACCAGTCTTAGTCCAAAATATATATGTGGTGAGTGTTTGAAAATACATGGCATGCTGTTGTTTACAAAAATTATTCCTGAATATTTATGCATGAAAATATTGCATATGGAGAGCTCTATCAATGCTCCTTCCATCCAAAGTCCTTACTAAGCTTTTTTCTTTCATTTATCCTGACCTTTCAATTTAGGAGGATTAGAAGGAAAAATACCTCAGAAACCGCCTTGATTAGTTCACTCAAAGGCTTATCCTTCTTCCATCTTAGGACTGAAGGAAAACCTCCTTGAACCTTAAAAAAAACTGTATACAATCTACTGTGATATATATTGTTCAAAATACCAAAATAGGAGGACAAGCCTTTTAGTGAACAAGTCAAGGCTGTTTCTCAAAATTCTTTGGGGTAGTTTCGCCAAATGGGTTAGTTTTTCACATACACCAAAATAACTGCCCTAAGAGTGAACAAAACAATCCAAATAGATCAACTCTTAGTTGTTATCCTATTCATGATAACCCAATAATATATCACACCTTCTAAATACTTAAAACCAGCAGTGGCTAAACATATCTTTATTAAAACTTCCAATGAAAGTTATTCATAGGGGGTAGAGACCTCAGGATGGCTAAAGACCCTTCATATGGCAAAATCAATCACCATAGGGAATAGCGAGGTACGCACATCAACGTCTCCAATCTCCCCCATATTAATATTTAAAACAACAATCTTAAAAATGTACTTTTCTGTATTATAATCTAATAAACCATTTATCTTTTACCAAATTCAAACTATCAATCCAAACTACTAATTCCCTCTTAATATGCTTCATTTGAAAGAATCTCTATCCGCTTTAATAGCGGTCCACAAAGGACACACACAAAATTTCTTATTGAAAGCTCAAGTAAGACTCACAATGGAGCAATGAATCTTCCATCACAAACCCTGTAAACAAACAAGAGCTATGCGGTTATAGCTATAAGTAAACAATTACTAGAGATAATTCTTAGTACTTATCTTCAGACTCCCATAGTTCAATATGTCATCAGTAAACCCGACAAAGATCTTTGTTTCTCCTCAGAAAAAGTCTTCTTCAGGGCCTTACAATCACTACTCGATGACCAGCTCAGGAAGTAACTTCAGCGTCTGACATCATGCTATATTAATGTCAGCCACCAATCAAAACATTCAAAGTTACTGATGTATACATCCATATGTTCTCAGCGCTCACCTGGAGTAACACTTTTTTTCACTCTGTATTTGTGCATTTGCCACTTGTTTTTACTCTTTTGCTGTTATAATTCTTTGAAGAGTTCTTTCTCTTGTTTTTCAAATTCTGTTGCTTCCTTTCCAGCGTGTGCTTATGGATTCTCACACATTGCTTCTAGTGGTCAGAATGCTTGTCTGAGTTTGATGATGGAGACAGATTCTGGACATTTATTTTTATATTTCAGTACTTTTTCTGTATTTAGATCTGGTGATGTTGTTAAGTAGGCCTGGAGGCCTAAGATAGTAGTTCTGTATGTGTAATCAATCTCATGAGGCCTAGCCCTCCTTCAGCTCTAGGGATATATAGCCTTAACATACACTGATTCTTGTAAATTACCTCATGGGCATGGAGTTCTCTTGTTCAAATATCCAGTTTTTCAAGATCTTAAGAGGCCAGTCTACGATCTCAAAGCTGTATGAGAGTAGAGGAATTGCCAGCTGATTGATGACTTCTATCTTATTCCGTGATGTTAAAGCACATTTCAAAAAATGATTTTTATCTTCAATAGTATTCTTTATTGACCTTTTTTCTCAGTAATTTCTACTTGAGTGTCATTCCATCCTCTACTGCAAGATATTTATATATACTTTCTTGTTCAAGTTCCTTGGTGTCACAACCCTCAGCCAGGGAAATGTTTTCCATTTTGATCAATTTTCCTCTTTAAAAAATTTCCTTAGTACATTTATCAAGGCCAAAAGTCATCTGAATGTCATCAGAAAAGCTTTCCTCTATACAAAGTTGCAGTGCTAATTGTTGGGCACTGGAAATGTAGACCTTCAGGTCACCCTCAAATAGTAAATGGAATGTAACCTCTGGGTTGTTACCTTCTTTAGGATTCAGGCTAAATCTGTATCCCAAAGAGTTGATGAAAGCACTCATTAGATTAAGAGCCATACAAAATAGCAATAGTGACAGGGAATCTCCCTGAACTATTCCTCGCTGGATCTTTATATTGGGAATGATGTACTGACCATCTTCATAGTTCAAAAAGAGTGTGGTTTTCCAAATTGTCATAGTGGTTTTCCAAATTGTCATAATGTATTCTGCTTTGACAGAGGTCTGATTATTACCTTTTTTGATCATATCCTGTTATTTCACTCATTTCTAATTTGTCTCTGTGGTAAGAGGAGATTTAAACTTTAGTTTGCATTAATCATACTGAAGGATGAGGGTGTACATAAATGGTTGGAGGAGAAATGGGAAGAATATTTGGAACATAATGGTTTGCCTAAAATAGATATAAATTTGCTTTGGGATGCGAGGAAAGCTGTTTTGACCACAGGAAGGGAAACGGAACAGTAGGCTAGATAATTAGAGCAGGAAATCAAGGCCATTGTAAAAACAAACAAACAAACAAACAATCCCACCCCCCCTAAAAACCACACACATACAAAGGAATGAATCAAGATAAAATGTTTAAAGATTTATGGACCCTGTTTACTAAAGTGCAGTAGGTGCTTGCGCTTACCATACCTTAACTGGCAACATTGAGATATGGTAATCTCAAACCTTGTGTAGTAAATGTGCGAGATATGCCCAGCATCTGCCCTGTATTTAGTGCACAGGACAGATACTTAACAAATATAGGAGCTGCATTCTCTTCCTCAACAGGTAGTGTGGAACAAGGAACACAGCTCAGACAGAAAAAAGTAAATGGCAGCAGCTATGATTCCCCCTCCCCCCCCCCCATTTTGATGTCCCCCATGACACAACCTTCCCAAACATCCCTCCCACCAATATAACTCCCCCATCAGAACCCTCTATAGCCCTTCCTGAGCACCCCCCCTCTATGATATCATAGAAAGCAAAGTAAATGTCCACTATAGATCTTCACACCTGGACTCCCTAACGCACAATGCCCAATTCTGATCAACCCCTATCCCCACAACATTATCCAAGGTGGGTGGAGGGCTGAGTTAAGCATTGTATGTGTAGGGATATGTTTGGGATGGTCCAGGATGGGGGAAAGTTTAATGCACATTTACTTCACTTTCCAGTGAGGTCCTAGATGGCAATGTGTGTTCTGAAGGTAGTGATCAGCCAGGGGCTTCTGATGGGAGGTTAAATCTGTGGGAGGGATGCTTGGCAAGGTTGTGATTGGGGAAGGAATGTGCCATGGGGGATTGGTCTGGGGCCACCACAACTTGTTTGCAGTGCTGGAAAGCAGCCATGCTACCAGATGCCCTTAATGCCACCTCTTAAGGTGCAGCCATGCTATTGGTAGTGTGATACAGCGGACCCTCTTCTGGAGAGAAAAATAGTTTTGAAGTCTGAAAGAAAAAGAAATTGCCTGCAATTTCCAGAGGATTCACCTAGAGGGAGCAGGAGAGTTAGGACAGAGACCACAGAACCACGCCCTAGTGGGCAGGACTCATGTTCCAAAAGCTCACATTTAAGAGGAAGCAAGAAAGAGTCAGGAGGAAGCTTATCTGCTAGGAGCTTACCTGCAAGAAGCTCAGCTGCTAAAACCTCGTCTGCTTGGAGAGCTACTACTCAGGGAGCTGTGGAAAGATCACCCTCACCAGTTGGGAGAGACCAAGCGAATGCGTGTTCCAGAGAAGGACCAAAGAGATGCTATGAAGGTACTAGCCCAAGAGTGGGATCTTGGCCGCAAGCAAGCCTGAGTAAAAGGACAGGCTGGGAAAGGAGAACCAGTCCTGTAAGAGAGAGGACAGGCCAAGAAGGCCGAAGCCAAGCCAGACCGGGCCCTGAAGCCCACAAGAGAACAGGCCTCAAAGGCCAGAGGAGGAAAGACTGGGAGAGCAGGAGGAATATACCTGAGAGCACTGATACTGAAGGCAGCAGCCAAGGTAGGCCTCCAGCCTCACCCCAGAGAACCAAACGGAAACCTAAAGGTAAAGCTTTTAACCTTTGTTATTGTGTGCCTGAAGTCAAGCTAAGAGAAGAATCCTGGGAAGGTGGTTCTCCTTATCTAAAACAAGAGCCAAAGCAAAAGTTAAAAGATAGTTTGAGCAAGAAAAGAACTTTTAGAGGAAAACATTATAGAGAGAATGTTTTTAGACCTCTAGAGCAAGAAATGCCATTTTGGTATTCCACCACGCTGAACCATGGGCCCAAACAAACTGCCAAGCCTTGGGAAGCAGTGAGACGAACTCACATGAAGGACACTTACCTTGATCCCTCAGAGCAGTCAGAGGAGGCCATGCAGGTGGAATCTGTACAGGAGGACATTGATAGTCCTATGGAATGTATATACTGTGCTGGAAGTGATATAGAAGCGTTCCAGAGCTCATTGAGTGAATGAAGTAATTTGCTATTGGATGTTTTTGACACTGTGAAGTTAACAGTTTTTGGTTATTCCATCTCTTACTTTCAAAATCTGCTGTAAAGACTTGTTTTGCTGCGTACCGGAGTGTTTATCCTTTGTTATGAACCCTTAGTGCTAAAAGGGGAAAATAAAGCCTTTTTCTTTTCCCTCCACTTTCGTGCAAGACTGTAGTCTCTTTGGGAGTTGGCAACGAGACTGGCACAAGGCTCTGGCCCTTGACCCTCGCACCCGGCCAACCCTGATCACAAACATCTTGGTGACCCCCGGTCCCAGCCCTTCGGTGGAACCACTACGCCGCCACCAGGGGGGTGCTGTGCGGCCGGGGCACGTCACAAGTGGCGTAGTTGGCAGGATCAACGCCAACGCAACGGACGTGCCAAGTTAACCCACAGCAGTAAAATTGAAAAGGCGAATTTTTTTTTTCTGAAAAAAAAAAAAAACCGAGGAAAATCCGGAACGGAACAGACAACTCGCTGGATTGGACTTGCAAAAACCTGGAACGGAGTTTCTGGAAGTACGGATCGGATCCGAAGGAAAATCCTGTGACCTGACAATCCTGAGACCGTCCAGGAAAAGCAACAAGGCCGTGAATAGCAGCATACCTTCCTCTAAGCTGACTCAACACTTAAACAAGGTAATAAGTGATTAAACCTGTTTTGTGTTGGATACTGGGGAAGTGTGCTTGACAGAGGTTAAGCGAGGTTAAGTGAAAAAAAAAAAAGTAGCTTTTTTTTTTTTAGGGAAGTGCCGCACTTGGGTTTCCTTTCTCTTCTGTTTATTGTTGTTTCAGGGATCATGGAACCCAAGGAGCTATGTGCCTGGATGGCACAACAATTCAACAAACAAGCGGAGTTGGCGTAATTAAGCCAAACGCAAGCACTGCAGGCAATGCAACAGCAGCAACAGCCGTTCATACAGACCATGAATACATGGCTTGCACAGCAGCAAGAAGAACTGGCAAAGAGCAAGCCTGAGAATCAGGCGACAACTGGACCCGTGAATCCAGACCATGGACAATGGGCATGTAATGACTTGGTGATGGGAAAATTGTGTGCAGAGGATGACATAGATGATTTCCTAGATACCTTTACTCGAATAGCTACTTCGGCTAAATGGCCGGAGCGAACAGTGGGCAATTCGACTAGCTGCGTCCCTTACGGGTGAGGCGCTAGCCGCCTACAGGGCAATGCCTCCAACCTTAGCTGATTCCTATGAGGAAGTAGTATTGGCTATAAGGGATCACTTAGGCCTCTCATCTTTCACCTACAATAAAATGTTTAGGGCTACCTGTTTGAGGGCTAATGAAACACCTTAGGCACTAGGTCATCGAGTGCGTAGTCTAGCTCATAAATGGCTACAGCCTGAGAGGAGAAATATAGACACCCTAATGGATGTTATAATCCTTGAACAGTATATGGCTGCTCTGCCCAGTCGAGTGCAGAACTTTTTAATACTACAAAATTGCTGCACTACGTCTGATGCTATAACCCTTACTGAAAGGTATTTAGAAGCTGAAAAAGTTGCCCAACCTAGGATGAGCTCCAAGATAGCGATAGGGGCTGAGGTACAAAAGCTGGAGAACCCTTCTCGTCCTCCATTTATTGGTGAGAATAATGTTAAAACCCAGGCAAGGGGGAATGTAAAGAAATGTTTTACATGTGGCAAGAGAGGACACCTCCAGTATGAATGTTTTTCACGAACTGCTTTGGTGGGAGAGTCCCCCAGTGCAATACGTGAAGGTCTGGTCCTGGATGTAAAGATACAGGGCATAAAAGTGAAAGCGTTGTTGGATTCTGAAGCCGATCAGACTATGGTCTCTAAAAAGTTATGGTCGCTGATCCAGGCTCAAGGCCTATCGGTTCCAGAATCTCCAATAGGACAAGTAAAAATTAAGTGTGTGCATGGTGCAGCCACTAGATACCCTGTGTATAAATTACAGATAAAACGCTTGGGCATTGTAAAGGAAATGCCGATCGCTGTGGTACCTAGGTTACCACAAGAATTGGTCCTGGACCGTGACTGGCCACAATTTAGGAGGACCCTAAAAGAAGGTTTATCGCCAGTGGCGAGATCAGATTCCACGTGCATGTCCTCTAACTCGGCTGTTAATCCCGCTGGACAGCGGGAAAGTTTAGCTACCGCTGCAGGTTCTGTAATTCCAAGCCCACTTTGGGAAAAATCCAAGAAGGCTACCATAAAGGAACGCTCGCAGTCAAAACAAAAATTTGTGTTGAGGTATTGTAAGACCTCGGAGAAAGCGCATAGTCCTCAAAGGGCATCAACCCAAGCTGCGGGCTATGACCTCCACAGTGCAGAAGATCTGGTTATCCCAAAGCAGGGTCAAAAGTTGGTTACCACGGACTTACAAGTTGAGATACCTCCAGGGTGCTATGGAAGAATAGCACCACGATCGGGGCTTGCCGCCAAGCACAGCATCGATGTAGCTGCAGGAGTGGTGGACCCCGACTACAGGGGTATATTAAAGGTACTTTTATGTAATTTCTCGCATGAAGATTTTGAAGTTCAGATAGGAGATAGAATAGCACAAATAATCTGTGAACGTGTTGGTTTTCCCGACCTCGAAGAAGTTGACATGCTGACTCCTACAAGCCGGGGAACAGGGGGTTTCGGCTCTACTGGAAGGGCGGAACTTGAAGGTTTAATGGCCATAGGGAGTGAACCCCCGGAAGAGGATCTAGGACCTCGTGTGGAAGATTGTAAAGAAATCTCCACTCCCAAGGTAGGAGAGGAACTCTCCCTGAGACAAAAGGAAGAGTTAGCTAAGTTGTTAAGCAACTATCAGGATGTGTTAACTCCACTACCAGGAGAAACTTCATTGGTAGCCCATGAAATACTCACTCCTCCAGGTAAAATTATACGTCAGCGACCGTATCGGTTACCAGAGGCGAAAAAACAAGAGGTGGTCAACCAAGTACAAGAGATGCTGCAAATGAATATTATAGAAGAGTCGCATAGCCCATGGTGCAGCCCGGTGGTACTGGTTCCAAAACCTGATGGGTCTATGCGTTTCTGCATAGACTTCCGGCAACTCAATGCGGTGTCCACGTTTGACGCTTACCTGATGCCTCGGATTGAGGAATTATTAGACCGGCTCGGGCAAGCCAAGTACCTGACGACATTGGACATGACCAAAGGCTACTGGCAGGTCCCTTTGACACGGGATGCCAGACCCAAGACGGCCTTTAGTACACCTTTGGGGCTCTTCCAATTTCGGAGAATGCCATTTGGCCTGCATGGGGCAGCGGCCACATGCCAGCGTCTGATGGATGTCATTCTGCGGCCGTATCAGACCTTCGCTACGGCCTATATGGACGACGTAGTGATCCACAGCGCCACATGGCCGGAGCATCTCCAGCAAGTGGGCACTATACTGGAAGCCATGAAGAGAGCCGGCCTCACGCTAAATCCAAAGAAGTGTACTTTCGCCGCCAAAGAAGTTAAATATCTCGGTCATCTGGTGGGCCGTGGAATGGTACGACCCTCGTTAGATAAAATAGAAAGCGTCAGGAAATTTCTCGTTCCCCAGAACAAGAAGCAGTTGAGAAGCTTCCTTGGCCTTATTGGGTACTACCGACGCTTCATACCCCACTTTGCGGAAGAAAGCAATGTGTTTACGGAAATGCTATGAAAAAATGCTCCGACTGTAATACACTGGACACCCGAAGCAGAGACAGCCTTCCAAAAGTTAAAGGGGAAGTTATGTCAGGCCCCCGTATTGCGTGGGGTAGACTTTCGCCAAACATTCCTGTTGCAAACGGATGCCTCGGAGACGGGTCTGGGAGCGGTCCTGTCCCAGATACAGGAAGGAGCGGAACACCCCATCATGTTTCTTAGTCGGAAACTGTCTCTGGCCGAGAGAAAATATGCTACCATTGAACGAGAATGTCTCGCAATCAAATGGACCGTTGAGGCTTTAAAATTCTATCTCACCGGGAGGAAATTTGTCCTCATAACTGACCATGCCCCTCTGAAGTGGTTGCATTCTATGAGAAATGAAAATAACAGGCTAACCCAGTGGTATATGGCCTTGCAGCCATACGACTTTAGAGTGGAGCATCGTGCCGGGAAGCTGCATTTCAATGCGGATGCCATGTCCCGTATTACGTGCTGCGGAGAAGAGGCTTTCCCAGCCCGTAATATTTTGAGAAGGGGGATGTGTGATACAGCGGACCCTCTTCTGGAGAGAAAAATAGTTTTGAAGTCTGAAAGAAAAAGAAATTGCCTGCAATTTCCAGAGGATTCACCTAGAGGGAGCAGGAGAGTTAGGACAGAGACCACAGAACCACGCCCTAGTGGGCAGGACTCATGTTCCAAAAGCTCACATTTAAGAGGAAGCAAGAAAGAGTCAGGAGGAAGCTTATCTGCTAGGAGCTTACCTGCAAGAAGCTCAGCTGCTAAAACCTCGTCTGCTTGGAGAGCTACTACTCAGGGAGCTGTGGAAAGATCACCCTCACCAGTTGGGAGAGACCAAGCGAATGCGTGTTCCAGAGAAGGACCAAAGAGATGCTATGAAGGTACTAGCCCAAGAGTGGGATCTTGGCCGCAAGCAAGCCTGAGTAAAAGGACAGGCTGGGAAAGGAGAACCAGTCCTGTAAGAGAGAGGACAGGCCGAGAAGGCCGAAGCCAAGCCAGACCGGGCCCTGAAGCCCACAAGAGAACAGGCCTCAAAGGCCAGAGGAGGAAAGACTGGGAGAGCAGGAGGAATATACCTGAGAGCACTGATACTGAAGGCAGCAGCCAAGGTAGGCCTCCAGCCTCACCCCAGAGAACCAAACGGAAACCTAAAGGTAAAGCTTTTAACCTTTGTTATTGTGTGCCTGAAGTCAAGCTAAGAGAAGAATCCTGGGAAGGTGGTTCTCCTTATCTAAAACAAGAGCCAAAGCAAAAGTTAAAAGATAGTTTGAGCAAGAAAAGAACTTTTAGAGGAAAACATTATATAGAGAGAATGTTTTTAGACCTCTAGAGCAAGAAATGCCATTTTGGTATTCCACCACGCTGAACCATGGGCCCAAACAAACTGCCAAGCCTTGGGAAGCAGTGAGACGAACTCACATGAAGGACACTTACCTTGATCCCTCAGAGCAGTCAGAGGAGGCCATGCAGGTGGAATCTGTACAGGAGGACATTGATAGTCCTATGGAATGTATATACTGTGCTGGAAGTGATATTGAGCGTTCCAGAGCTCATTGAGTGAATGAAGTAATTTGCTATTGGATGTTTTTAACACTGTGAAGTTAACAGTTTTTGGTTATTCCATCTCTTACTTTCAAAATCTGCTGTAAAGACTTGTTTTGCTGCGTACCGGAGTGTTTATCCTTTGTTATGAACCCTTAGTGCTAAAAGGGGAAAATAAAGCCTTTTTCTTTTCCCTCCACTTTCGTGCAAGACTGTAGTCTCTTTGGGAGTTGGCAACGAGGCTGGCACAAGGCTCTGGCCCTTGACCCTCGCACCCGGCCAACCCTGATCACAAACATCTTGGTGACCCCCGGTCCCAGCCCTTCGGTGGAACCACTACGCCGCCACCAGGGGGGTGCTGTGCGGCCGGGACACGTCACAAGTGGTGTAGTTGGCAGGATCAACGCCAACGCAACGGACGTGCCAAGTTAACCCACAGCAGTAAAATTGAAAAGGCGAATTTTTTTTTCTGAAAAAAAAAAAAAAACGAGGAAAATCCGGAACGGAACAGACAACTCGCTGGATTGGACTTGCAAAAACCTGGAACGGAGTTTCTGGAAGTACGGATCGGATCCGAAGGAAAATCCTGTGACCTGACAATCCTGAGACCGTCCAGGAAAAGCAACAAGGCCGTGAATAGCAGCGTACCTTCCTCTAAGCTGACTCAACACTTAAACAAGGTAATAAGTGATTAAACCTGTTTTGTGTTGGATACTGGGGAAGTGTGCTTGACAGAGGTTAAGCGAGGTTAAGTGAAAAAAAAAAAGTAGCATTTTTTTTTTTAGGGAAGTGCCGCACTTGGGTTTCCTTTCTCTTCTGTTTATTGTTGTTTCAGGGATCATGGAACCCAAGGAGCTATGTGCCTGGATGGCACAACAATTCAACAAACAAGCGGAGTTGGTGCAATTAAGCCAAACGCAAGCACTGCAGGCAATGCAACAGCAGCAACAGCCGTTCATACAGACCATGAATACATGGCTTGCACAGCAGCAAGAAGAACTGGCAAAGAGCAAGCCTGAGAATCAGGCGACAACTGGACCTGTGAATCCAGACCATGGACAATGGGCATGTAATGACTTGGTGATGGGAAAATTGTGTGCAGAGGATGACATAGATGATTTCCTAGATACCTTTACTCGAATAGCTACTTCGGCTAAATGGCCGAGCGAACAGTGGGCAATTCGACTAGCTGCGTCCCTTACGGGTGAGGCGCTAGCCGCCTACAGGGCAATGCCTCCAACCTTAGCTGATTCCTATGAGGAAGTAGTATTGGCTATAAGGGATCACTTAGGCCTCTCATCTTTCACCTACAATAAAATGTTTAGGGCTACCTGTTTGAGGGCTAATGAAACACCTAAGGCACTAGGTCATTGAGTGCGTAGTCTAGCTCATAAATGGCTACAGCCTGAGAGGAGAAATATAGACACCCTAATGGATGTTATAATCCTTGAACAGTATATGGTTGCTCTGCCCAGTCGAGTGCAGAACTTTTTAATACTACAAAATTGCTGCACTACGTCTGATGCTATAACCCTTACTGAAAGGTATTTAGAAGCTGAAAAAGTTGCCCAACCTAGGATGAGCTCCAAGATAGCGATAGGTGCTGAGGTACAAAAGCTGGAGAACCCTTCTCGTCCTCCATTTATTGGTGAGAAAAATGTTAAAACCCAGGCAAGGGGGAATGTAAAGAAATGTTTTACATGTGGCAAGAGAGGACACCTCCAGTATGAATGTTTTTCACGAACTGCTTTGGTGGGAGAGTCCCCCAGTGCAATACGTGAAGGTCTGGTCCTGGATGTAAAGATACAGGGCATAAAAGTGAAAGCGTTGTTGGATTCTGGAGCCGATCAGACTATGGTCTCTAAAAAGTTATGGTCGCTGATCCAGGCTCAAGGCCTATCGGTTCCAGAATCTCCAATAGGACAAGTAAAAATTAAGTGTGTGCATGGTGCAGCCACTAGATACCCTGTGTATAAATTACAGATAAAACGCTTGGGCATTGTAAAGGAAATGCCGATCGCTGTGGCCAACCCTGATCACAAATATCTTGGTGACCCCCGGTCCCAGCCCTTCGGTGGAACCACTACGCCGCCACCAGGGGGTGCTGTGCGGCCGGGGCGCATCACAGTAGTTGTGACAGCTATCACACAGCAACATCCTGCATGCTAGTTGCACCAAGCCATCACACCCACTATGTTCCACCCTATTATGCTGAAGGCAGCTAACACAGGAGTTTTACCATGCTGAATGCTTTTAGTACCTGGGAGTAGTTATGTAGGGCTACACTAGTAGCATTATTTAGTATTGTGCTCATACCCTTCCAGTAGTACTTTAAGGCAAGTCACAGTCAGGTAGAGTAGGTACTTCCCTGTCGCCAGAGGGATTACAAACTAAGACTGTACCTGAAAGGCCATAAGAAGTTCCAATGGAATTTTAGTCCTGGTCTATTTAGTCACCAGGCTGCTGCTCTAACCACTAGGCTACTTCTCCACTTTTGTGGAGCTGGCAGATTTATATAATCTGAACATTACATCTTTCCTAAAAATTATTGGTCTGAAGGTTTGGGGGTTTTTTTTTTTTTTTTTTTTTTTGGGGGGGGGGGTAATTGGGTTAGAAAGTGAGGAAACAGAGGCATGGATACACAAGAATATAGAGGACTTCTGTAAATTGGGATGGTAGAGAGAATAGAATAAGAGTAGACTGGCATTTTAGAAAAGATATTCAAGTCAAATTGCAAATGCCAGTAGAAAATACACTGGCAGCTCACCGTATTCCCCACCATTGAGACCCTTTATCTTAGAATACCCAGGAATTTAGATAATCGGCATCCTTATAATTTTTTGAAATATTGTTACATGGATTTAGTTAGTAGATACAAAGTTGCTTGTTATTGTTACACCGTATGTGCAGGAATTTAAAATGTATCAGTTTCCATTGTCCTACTTTTTACTAGTAGTTTATAGTGGTGTGGGCTTATTGGAAAGTTTATATATTGTCAAGCAAAATCTGGGACATCCAGGGTTGAACATGCTGAGAAATGCTAGGGATGTCTATGTCTCTGCCTGATTTTAGCAACATGGATGTTCATGCTGGTGGCCACATAGATGTCCTCTCAGGAAAATGTGGGGTGGGGACATTCATCTCATGCCAGCTAGCATAAGGGGTGCCCAGCAGTATAGGAAAACAAAAACATGAGCCCTCATTCCCCATCAGTGTTTGTTATCTGCATGGAAAATAGAGGAACAGGAGCGGACCTCCTTCTCTACACTCTTCAGATGTCTGTCTGACAAAGCAAGCACTTTTCTGATGCCTATTTGTGCCTTGAGCAGGTATATAGCAAGCACGGACATGGCTTGAAAAATCTGGGATATTTCTGAAATCAGGAGAGGATGTCCAAGTTCTGGGAAACATCAGACATGCCTACTCCATGCTCCCATTCAGACTTGGATGTTCTCTCCCCAGGAACATCCACAGAACCTGCTTCTAAAATGGCTGAGGGATGTCTTCATGTTTTAGACATCTCCATTCCTGTTTTTAGCTGTCCAAATGATAAACAAGGTTTTTAAAATAACCCCCTTTATCTGTTTTTTAACTTATTTGTTTTGATTCTGGCAAGCCTTTTTTTTTTTTACACTAGATAAAATTCCAAATACATTTATATGGGGGAGGGGGTATCTTGAAGTTTGCCTCAAAATGTTACAAAAAATGAAAGAGGAGAGAGGTATTAACCTACATGATTTACATAGCTATTAATTGGCTTCTCTGGTATCTCAATGATATGCCCCAACACTCAGCCTACAATGCATAAAATGGCAGAAAAAGAGTTAGGAGTGAAAGATGATGTTCCAAATTGAAACAGAATAGAGTAAGAGTAGATGGCTCCTAATTCTTTGGATTTGTTACCAGGAATTAAACTACCAAAGGACTTGAAGACTCTCCCTCCACTATTGGCTACATACAAAACAATGATTTTTTTATACTGTTTTTCTAAATGACTGGGGAGAGGGTAAGTATTCTCCAATATGGTATAACCCAGCTATTAAAATAAACAAAAAATCTATTACATGACCCCCTTAGGCAGAATAAAGGGTTATGGAGGGTGGGACAGTTATTAGGTCCTGATAGTCCCATGTCCCCACACTTGGTTTGCAGCTTGTCGTGTTGTGAGGGCTTGTGTGCATCAGTAATGCTGAGGGCTAAGCTATCAGTAGTTTAACTAATGGTAGGATCTCCCAAGGTAGACAGGTCTCAGCTGAGGTGTCAGACCAAGACAAACCACCCATCTGGGCAGCAGCAGAATGGGACAATGTTGGCAGTAGAGGATCACATTTCTGTGACAATGGCAACAACACTAAACTTAAACTGCACAGAGGAAAGGCCTGACAATCTACTTCTATATCTTGCCATGAAAACCCAATGGATAGTCACAACAAAACAAATTGCACTATAGTGCTGGAAGATGAGACCTTCAGGACAGAAGGCACTCAACTAGCTACTGGGGAGGAGCTGAAGACTTTTCAGAGTAAAGCCAGAATTTATAATTTGATTGGATCAAAGCCCTCTGGACATTTGACTGCTGATGTAGCTGCGCATGAAATGAGAGTCAGAAGCTGTAAAGATATCTTACATATTGGGACATGGAACATATGAAGCATGAACCAAGGGAAGTTGGACGTGGTCAAGAGTGAAATGGAATGTGTACAACTTGATCTGTTGGGTGTCAGCGAACTGAAAAGGACTGGCATCAGGCACTTTTTATCAGATGATCACATGGTCTACTATGCTGGAAATGAACGACAAAGAAGAAATTGTGTTGCATTTATAATAAAGAAGAAACTTGCAAGAGCTGTAATGAAATACAATGCAGTCAGTGAATGCTTAATCTCTATTCATCTATGAGAAATGCCTATGAACACAGCCATAATTCAAGTATATGCCCCAAAAACAGCTGCAGAAGAGAATGAAATTGATGAGATCTATGAACAAGTACAAGCTGAAATTGGCAGAACATGCAGATAGGATATCCTGATATTCATGGGGGACTGGAATGCAAAAGTTGGCAACAAAAAAGAAGGCAAAATGGTTGGAAAATATGGACTTGGCAACAGAAATGAAGCTGGAGAAAACTAATAGAATTCTTCAAGATCAACAATCAATTAATCTCAAACACCTTCTTCCAGCAACACAAGCAATGGCACATGGACTTCACCCAATGGATTGTACAAAAGTCAAATTGACTACATCTGTGGAAGTCAAGAATGGAAAAGTTCTATAACATTAACAAACACAAAACCTGGAGCTGACTGTGGTATAGATCACCAATCATTAGTATGTAAACTCAAGTTAAAGTTGAAAAAGAGCAAGCCAGTCATGAATGTAGCAAAATATGACCTTGAGAATATACCACTGGAATTTAAAGACTGCCTGCAAAATTGATTTGCTGCTTTAGATACAAATGACAGAGCTCCAGAAGAGTTATGGAATAACATCAAGAAGGCTGTGTTGGAAGATAGCGAGAAGTCTCTACAAAAGGTGAAAAAGCGAAAATGGCCAAAATGGATGATGGAAGAAACTCTGAAAATTGCCCAGAAATGCAGAGAAGCTAAAGCCAGAGGAGAAAGAAAGACAATCACAGAACTCAACAGAGATTTCTATCATGCAGAAAGACAGGACCAAGAAAAGTTTTACAATGACTCATGCAATGAAATAGAAGCAGAAACTATTAGAGGAAGAGCAAGATTGGCTTTCCTAAAGCACAACAGTTAAAGAAAAAATTCCAGCCTCAAACTGGAATGTTACAAGATGCTCAAGGTTCTATGTTGAATGATGCTGAGAAGATCAAGAAAAGGTGGAAAGAATATACAGAGTATTTTTTTATATGACAAAAATCAAGTTGACCAACAGCCGTTTCAACCTGTACTTTATCATCCAGAACTATTGGTGATGAAAGAAGAAGTCGAAGCAGCACTGAAAGCCTTATCAAAGAACAAAGCACCAGGCATTGATGGCATTCCCATTGAAGTATTACATAAATCTGATGCAGCTGTTCCCATACTTACAAGGCTCTGCCAGGAAATTTGGAAGACAACATCATGGCCAACTGACTGGAAAAGGACTGTGTTTATACCAATACTAAAGAAAGCTGATCCAACTGACTGGAAATTATCGCACAATTGCTCTGATCCCACATGCCAGCAAGATTCTACTGAAGATTATTCAACAGACTACAACCGTACCTGGAACAAAAACTACCTGAAGTGCAAGCAGGGTTCAGGAAAGGGCGAGCAATGAGAGACATCATCGTGGATGTGAGATGGATCCATGAAAAAACTAAATTATACCAAAAGGATATCTATTTGTGCTTTATTGACTATAGCAAGGCTTTTGACTGTGTAAACCATGAGAAATTCTGGGACACATTAAGAAGCAAGGGTATACCAGAACACCTGATTGTTTTGTTACACAATCTGTACATTGATCAAGAAGCAACGGTTTGAACATAACAAGGAGAAACAGAATGGTTTAAAATAAGCAAAGGTGTATGACAAGGCTGCATACTTTACCCCTACCTGTTTAATTTATATGCAGAACAAATTATCAGAGAAGCAGGATTGTATGACGACAACAGAGATGTGAAGATTAATGGAAGACCACATTATTGGCTGAAAGTGAAGATGATCTGAAACATTTGCTTCTCACGATCAAGGAACATAGTCTTAAAATTGGCCTCACCTTAACGTAAAGAAGGCAAAGATCATGACAACTGGCAAAATCAATAAGTTCATCATTGAAGGAGAAGAAATTGAAATTGTGGACTTTAACCTAATTGGATCAACTAAAAAAATCAACTAAAAAAATCAACTAAAAAATTGGATCAACTATTGGATCAAAATTGGATCAACTAAAAAAATTTTTTTTTAAACTGCCTCTAATGTTTCGATTGACTTTTACGTTTTTTGGTGCGCTGAATCCAAATCTGGTAACCAATTTGCTCCATCACGTACAGATTTTTTGCTACATTGGGTTAGCAGTTTGAGGTGAACGTTTCAGATTGAGTGCGATCGAGATAAAAGTTTCTTGGATGAATTCTTTATACTAATTGTTTAGTAGTTATTCAAATAAGAATAAAGAAAATTGTAACAAGGCAGCACATAAGAATAATGTCAACAAAACACACTGTGATGGTAGCAAAATTGTCTGCACTTAAAACAGCCACATACATGTGCACAAACATTGAGCATATAGGAGCGAGGTTAGACACAAAGCAAAGAAAAGAAATGTGCAAAAAATGTTGTACAGGTATGTATGTAAGAATAGAAAACGCAAACCGCACCATTGCAATACATGAAGACAAACACCCGATGGTGTGAAAATAAAATTCTAATAAATGAGATCCGACACTGTGGTAATAACTAGCAATTTTTTATTTCAAAGTTTAGTAAAAACACAATATTTGTCAACACAGTTTAGATTTTAAAGTCATTCTTGGGTCAATCAATCTCCTGGTGGGCCCGTTTCTTCTTCCCCTGAATGCTTCTCTTGGTGCGCTGCTTGGCGTATTTTTCATCTGGGGTTTCCCGCAGCAGCAACCAGCAGAAATCAGCCATCATAGTGGTGTTCCATCTTCCATGGTACCTTCTCTCTGCGTCCTTGATGTCCTGGTGAAACATTTCACCTTGTTCTTCACTGTACGCCCCCAAGTTTTCGGGAAAGTAGTTCACATGGGAGTGCAAGAAATGGACTTTCAGGCTCATGTTACAGCCTTGTTCTTTGAAGGCATTGAGCATCCTGGCAACAATATCCTTATAGTTCTCATCCCGCCTGTTCCCCAAGAATTTGAGAACAACATCTTGAAGGAATCCCAGGCTTCTTTTTCCTTCTCAGACATCGTTTCAGCGAATGCTCCATCTGAAATGAGTTTCCTTATATCAGGGCCAACAAACACTCCTTCCTTTAGCTTTGCTTCAAAAAGTCGGGGGAACTTTGAGCAAAGGTACCGAAAGCACTCACCATCTTTTGGAAGGGACTTGATGAATTGCTTAATGAGACCCAACTTAATGTGGAGAGGTGGTAATAGAATTTTATCACGAGGTACCAAGCTCTCATGAAGAACATTTTTCTCACCGGGTCTCAAATACTCCCGAATTGGCCAGTCTTTTTTCCCCCAGTGTAGGTCGCGGGCCCGGCTATCCCACAAGCAAAGGAAGCAGGGATATTTGGTGAAACCGGATTACTGACCTAATAGCATGGATAGAATTTTAAAGTCTCCACAAATCATCCACTTATGCTCATCATAACGAATCTTCTGAAGAATCAGGGCCAAATTCTCGTATTTTTCTTGGAGAATAACAGAGTGAGCAATAGGAACTGAAGCGAATGTGTTGCCATTATGAAGAAGAACACCTTTTATGCTGTCTTTTGACGAATCAATGAACAGCCGCCATTCAGCAGGATCATACTTGAGTTTAAACTTTTCCATCACTCCGTATATATCGTTGCAAAATACCAAATCTTCCTCTTTGCTGAAATACTTCAAAAATTGTGTCTCGCAGTTGCGGTACCAATAAAAAGTTGTTCCTGGTGACAATAGATTTTTCTGTTTAAGCCGAGAACCTAGCAGTTGGGCAGCATCTTTTGGGAGTCCTAAATCCCGGACTAAATCATTCAATTCAGCTTGAGAGAAAAGTTCAGGTTTCGGATCTGGTTCAGTTTCAAACTCGGAAGTACTGGACTCATCGGGAAAAGCCATCTGATGAGTCTCATCATGATCAGAACCGTCCACACAAATATGATCCAAAGATTTTGGTGGTTCAGGCACAGGTACTTCGTTGCTATGAGGCATAGGCCTAATTGCTGAGGGAAGGTTGGGGTAACTTATTACGTTCTTATTTTTTAAGTTGTATCCCTTCACAATGCAAGAGCAAAATAGCAGTCACTGCTGTGGTCTCTTTGTTCACACCACATCATAGGTATTCCGAAACGAAATGCTTGTTTTTTACCTTTCATCCATAAGCGTAGATCTTCCTCACATGTCTTGCACACTTTGTGAGGAGCCCACGGTTTGTCTTGATCGCCTAACTTCAAACCGAAATAGGCGAAATATACTTTTTTAATAAATGCAGAAATGTTCCTCTGCCGCTTTTTCACGGTATATTCCCCACAAATAAAACAAAAACTGTCCGGAGAGTTGACGCAACCTCTGGCTCTGTGAGCCATCACAAATACACAGCACTGCAAACTACAACTGTAGTGAACCACTTCGGAATAAAGCTGGATTACGACTGAGCAAACAAAAGGTAATAATGAACTTGCAAGAAACTGAAATTTGACAGGAACGTTCATGTCGCAACCACCGTGTTTGAGCGAGCGAGCGAACGAGGCGAGGCGAACAGGAAAGAACATGCGCCAGCGCGAGTACTGGATTTAGCCCCCCGCCTCCCAATTGTCCTGTTAATGTATAAAATGAATACAAAACACTCTAAAATATCATGAGGGAGTGTTTCTAGTTAGTTAACCATTACAACCTCTATTTTGGGCCAAGAAAATAAACTGCAGTCGGCTAAAAAGAAATTATGTGAACATTCCTTATATGGGTAAGAAATCTAATTTTGCAAGAAAACGTGACGTGATGGAACATTTTGGCTATTTTTCCTGGATTCAGCACCCCAAAATCTATAGGAATCAGTTGCAAAACTGGAGGCAGTTTTTTGGTAGTGTACCTGTGACTATCAATAAAGAAGCAACAAGCAGTCAAGAAATCCAACGACACTTTGCTCTTGGCAGAATAGCTACAAAAGACCTAGACAAGATTCTCAATAGCAAAGATGTCTCTCTCCATACAAAGATTCAACTCATTCAAGCCATGGTATTTCAATAACATCATATGGATGAGAAAGTTGGACAGTGAAAAAGATTGACAGGAAGAAAATTGATGTCTTTGAATTATGGTGCTGGTGGCAAATACTGTGTATACCATGGACTGCCCAAAGAACAAACCAGTTAGTACTAGAGGAGATCAAACTTAAGCTTTCTTTAGAAGCTCAGATGACAAGACTTCAACTTTCATACTTTGGACACATAATGCGAAGAGAGAGATCATTAGAGAAAGACATCATGCTTGGCAAGATAGAAGATCAAATCAAAAGAGGAAGGCCAGCAATGAGATGGATTGATACAATAACAGCAGCTACGGGTGCCAGTCTGTCAACAATGAGCCGCCTGACTGAAGACCAAACAGAATTTAGGACAACTATCCAGAGGATTGCCATGAGTCAACACCAACTCGAAGGCACTTAACAATAAACAACAGACCCTTATCTTTCTCAGAGCTTTGTAGGACTTATGGTATTCCAAGGTCCCAATCTTTTAAATGGATTTAATTTAAGAATTGTTTGTCCAGACAATCAGAATCATGGACTGAAGCTGTGGAATTTCCAAATATGAGACAGTTTTATAAAAGTATAGTTGAGGAGGGTCATATAGCCTCAGGCACTTTAAAAAATTATAGCATCATATATTTTTTCTTTCTGGGTTGTATTGGAAGCTGTTTGACTTAAAGATGTAGGGTGGAAAGATGCTGAGTTACATTATGGACTTTTCTGGACACGATTACATTCCATTACTTCCACTGCCAATTTGGACACCATGTAAATTATGAAAGACTGGCTGGTTTAGTCTGATATTTACTGGCATTGTTAGATGGAGATTGAAAATGTATCACAGATGCTATTTGAATGTATGGTTCTTCAAGATTAATGGAGACAGGTGCAGGTCCATAGACAAGCTATGTTAATGATCAAGAGTGCATTGACATTAAAATAGTTTTCTTTAACTCATTTGGCTTATCTGAATACCTAAATATGTACCATAAAACTGTTAGATATTTGTTTATCAATAGCTCTTCAATTGATTGATTTTATTCAATTGGAAAAATGTTTCTTTGTTAAACTCTGTGTTATATTTCTAAAATGGAACTTTATGTGGCAGGACAGGGATGCCAGAAGGGACACTATTCAAAGAAGTGGTAATCTATCCATAATTTTCTGAAAGTGAAGGAATAATATTTGTCCATGTTTACTAGAGGTTAAAAGGCACTAAGTAAAGTTAACGTGCATTAAGTGCTGCCACTGCCCATTCAATTCTATGGGCCATTGCAGCACTTAACATGTGGTAAACATGCCCCATCGATGTTTGTTGAGATCTCACTTTTATTTTGCAACCCCAGAAGCTAAGGGGGTTTCCTCTATATTCGTGTGTATTCCTGCCTATGCTTCCCCACTTCCTAACCCAATTACACCCCCTCCCCCCCCCCAAAAAAAAGAAATGCTTCAATTGCTAAGGCTAGTGATTCTCCTTCAAAACTGCTTGCATTCCCTAACTGTCCATACCATTGGCCAGGGTTGGGTGTAGGTGTGAACTTAGCTCAGAGACCTTGCTTTCAATCATTGTGGTCTTCCTTGCAGATTTCTGGCTCTGGTCTGGTCTGGATTCCACTCCTCAGCCATACTCTGTGTTTTCTCAACTTCTTTCATGGTCTGCCACTAACAATCCTATCTTAAACCAAACTAAAGAAAAGAAAACTCTATCTGGCCTATCATAGACATTGGTTTTCTTATCACCTCAGCTTCCTTGTATTCTTCTCTCAAAAATCTTGAGAAGAAGTTTCTATATTTCTAAACTGTCACTAACTAATCAGTAATATAATTATGACTCCCTAACTAGTGAGATCATTCCCTGACTGAGGGCACATTCTTCCACACCCTTTGAACCCACTAGACCTTCCACAGCGCTCACTCACTCTCTCGCTCTGCTTGTTTCTTTAGAATGGTATGTTATCAGCCAGTTTCCTTGCTCAGATATAACCTGAGCTCAGACTGAGCACAACTTGCTTGACCTTGTGCAGAGCTTGTTCTTTCTCATAAGGTTTCAACCGAGGGTCAATTTCCCAGCTATTAAGATTGACTGGACTGCATACAAGTCAATTTCCACTCTCTAAGTAATAATTGCCAATGTCCCCTCTGAGGCTTCTCAACCACTCAAACCAAGCAATCTTGAGGTTACAAAATGCCATGGGCCAAACGGTTTAACTAATTTTAACTCATTCACTTCTTACTAATTTAATTTAATGCATCTTGTGCACAAGTTCAAGGCTTATTTTCTTATCCACTTAATAGCAGGTCTGTCCCCATTGCTTGACTAATAGTCTCTGTCTCCATAACAGCTATGTTTCTATAGTTTTGTCATTGGTTCCTGAGTACTGCCATGGTATCACGAGGGCTCATCCAGTGGGGCATTATACTTTGGCTTCACTTCTAGTTTGGGATTCTAAGATTCCAAACCCTGTAGTTCAGAATTCTGCTGCAGTTTTGAAGTTTCCTGATCATTAAAATGGTCATTTAGTGATATTAAATATCTGCCTTTATCATAGAAATTCCTTAATACCTTCAAAAATTATGAAACACCTCCCAAAAATGACCACTCAAACCACCTCAGGGCTACTAGAGCCTCAGGGAACTTCCCAATACCCAGGAAATATCGCTTCAGGTCTAAATATCAAAACTTCTTTTCAAGCATGTTTTCCTTTTGTCAGCACAACCACTTTGCTATTGTTGTTAGTCCCCAGCCAGTCACTGGCAATGGGCTGTATTCTGTTACCTTTAATATTTTTTTCCAGCTTTACTTTTTTTTTTCCCCTTTTATTATGAATATAAAGAAAAATACAGAATCAAAAAGGTAACAATAGTTGGGAACAATATCCCCACTTCATACAACAACGAATTAAAATTGTAGTTAGACCACTTTTAGGAGAAATTAACTAACATACATACAAAAATAACATAAACTCTTCGCTGCAAATGGAGAACTCTCCCCTAGCTGTTCAGGAGAATGTTTCCTCTGTTGTGGGTGATTCAAATCATTTAGGTATAGAGGAACCTATCCTTTCCTCTTCTTTTTTGAGGATTGAACCACCTATTGTGCCATTGCCTCCACCGCTCCCTTCTGTGGTAGTATTTGCTGGGACTGTTGAGCCACCGACCCCCCCGGATGATGTTTCTTTGAGGGATTTGTGGGCTATGTTATCTAAGTTAGAGTTGACCTTGGATTCCTCCCTTCTAAAGGTCTCGGTTTTTACAAAGGAAACTGTTGAAAAGATCGCTAATCAGGAGTCTAGGTTGTCCAGTATTGAAAAAACTTTGGTATCTACTGAAGCTCGGATTGCCGTACAGCGCACAGTTGTAGACACTTTGGTTCGTGATGTGACTTCTCTACATTATCAAGATGAATTGTTGGAGAATTCCTTGCATTCAAGGAATCTCCGCATTTTGAACTTTCCCAAAACACATTACCTTGCACCTGTTATGCTTTTTTATAAATACTTGAAGGATGTATTGTTAATTACCGATTCTGACTCTATTTCCCTGTTGAATATTTATTACATTTCTTCTAAAACAAACGCTATGGAGGATAGAGGTAAGGAAGGAGGGGCACAAGGTGGATCTCACGATTTACCTTCGCTAAATATTTCAAATTTTCTAGAGTCCTCACAGGATGAAATTCCTGTCAGGGCGACTTTATTAGTTACAGTTGCCTCTGAATTAGATAAACAGAAAATATTTCGAGCCTATTTTAAGAATAAACGTGAGAAATTCTGTGGCCAGTGTGTTCAGATATTTCCTGATGTGTCCAGGGCCACGCGATGACGACGGAAAGCCTTTTTGGAAGTTCGTCCACGTGTCTTGGCCCTGGGAGCCTTATTTTATTTAAGATTTCCATGCAAATGCCACATAGTGTATCAGGGGACGCGATATGTTTTTTCGGAAGTGGATCAATTGTTAGTTTTCTTAGAGGGGAAAGGTTAAGTTCTCGGTTTTCCTTTTTGGTTTTGCTTTTTCTTTTGATGTTTCCTTTATATTCTCCTCCATGGGTATGGGTTTACCGGTCTTAGCCAGCTTTACTTTTTAAAAACTGCTCCGCCCTTTAAAATATTTGGGCTGTCAGGCTCACAGCTACCTTCTTCAGATCTCTCTCTCTCATTTTCCTCCTATCAGGGAATTATCTTTTGAACTTGGTCACTCCCAGCAAATTTTATTTATTTTTATGACTGCACTCCCTTTAAATTTAAAAGCGGCTTTAGGGTTTTGACAATCAAGGTTCTCCTGTAGTGAACCTTCTGCAAACCATGGTTTCTGCATCACCCCCAATGCTTTGATCAATGTTAGTCTGTCTGTCAGGACTCAATGCCTAGTTTGGCTGTAAAAATGCAGCCTTTGCTGTACAGAGCCCCAATCCCATCTCCCAATCATGGCCTAGTGATACTTTCATCCTGGGCTCCAGCACATCAAAAACACTGCAACTTGTAGCCTTCTGGCACTGGTCCAAGCCATTTCTCTCTTTAAACATTGCAGATTCAATGCTAGTGACAAGCTCAAGATTCCCACTGGTGAATGAGTCAAATGCAAGCCATGACTTGTTGTTTCCCAGCCATTCTTCAAGCATGCCCTAGTGTTTCTTTCAATTTGGGCTCTGTGACTGTATAGACCACAAACTGCAGTCTTTCCATCAGACTTGCTCCCCAAGCCCAAACTTTATTTATTTTGGGGCAAACTCTCAATACTGGCTCAACCCCATAGATAGAACTGCACACTCCCATGGGATCTGGCAGCACCATGCCCAATCAACACTGCTGCTCAATCACCTTGGAACCCCAAGTAATTATTCTAATATGTATTTATTTATTCATTTTACCCATTCACATTATGAATTGGTAAAAGGGAGGAGTTTAGAAAAAATGTAGAGTTGTTGCCGGGGGCCTAATTGATATACCGTGTCACAAAACGGAATGATATGATCATTTAAATTTTAAAAAAAGGAAACTGGGATTTTGATGTTGACATAAAGCCCGATTCAGAGAGATGCACGTCCGGGCCGCCTGGGCAGCCCAAAGCAAGATGGGCCTGTTTGGATCTGATTCTGGACTGCGGGAACAAAATGTTCCCACGGTGGCTAGAATTGGGCCCTAGGATGGCCCAGCATGCCCCTGCCATCTGTGGGGATGTCCTCCCTGCAGGCACCCCTGACTCTGGCATCCTCAGCCACTCTTCCCTGCTGCCCAACCCAAGGCTGATCTGTCGTGGCTTGGATCAGGCAGCAGGGACCCCCCACACCCGTCCCTGGCCCTGGGGGAGATCCCAGCCCCGATCATGCCAAAAGTGCTGTTTATTCCACCTTTGAGGTGGAATAAGCAGTACGTCCTCACGGGCCTGGGATCGGCCCTGTACATGCTGCTGGGCTGATCCACCACCGCTCCATCCTGATCCCCCCTCACGCCCCCCCCCCACTCCCCCTCCCCGCCAGCTCTCTCTGTCCTGAGCATCAGGATATATGGGGAGAACCCACCTCTCTGCATGAGACCCTTAGTGACTGAATGAATGACTGGAAATGAAGACCAGAATGTCTCATACCTTCCGCCCAGTAAGATGCTCTGTACGGGATAGAACCCTAAACAAAGGCTGGAGAAGTTAACCTACAGGAGTGTCAGTTATAATTCTATCTTATTGTGCAGGCTAGAAAGAGCACTTTTGTCTTTATCTGCTGCCATTCATCCAGTCACTATGTTAACATCAAAGGTTATTTTCTATAAGGGATCATTTCAGAAACCTTATTCACAATTTACACATAAAAATACCTACATGTAAATTGCAATTTTAGAAAGAGTCAAATTTATACATGGATGTCCTTACTATATATAAGTTGCAAGGCGTGCAGGGGTTGTAGTAAGGGAGTGGCCAGAGTGGATCATAAATCTAAACGTACATTTCCCATTTCATATGAGGGGTACAAGTGTATGACCAAAAATGTCCACGTAGAAATTTACATATGCTCCCTGGAATCTTTAGGATTTTAAAAAGTTCTTGTTTCAGCTAGCCCTTTGAGGGGAGGGGGGGGGGGGTTAACACTAGAAGCCCCAAAGCCCCAATGCATCTTCAAAGTTGTATACCAGCGCCACTGCTAGAACCATGTCAGTCATGTTCTATGACTTTGTTAGCAAGGTCATGATGTTCAAATATGTACATCGAAAATTAATGACAGATGCACCATCTAGTGGGAAAATGAATTTATACCTAGAAGCCCCAAAGTACGTCAATTGACTCACTCAATTGTCTTGGATGCGTCAACTGACATACTTTGGGGCTTCTAGGTATAAATTCATGTTCCCACTAGGTGTCGCATCTCAATCACTGTTTACAGTTTTACTCCGACATTACAAACAATAAACACACGATGACATCATGTGATGATGTCATATACTGCACTTATTTAACAAATAAGTAACTTCACATTAATTCACATCTGCATTTCATGCTAAACGCAGTCGTCATGATAATGCATCAATTGACACACTTTGGGGTTTCTAGGTAAAATTCCTTTTGGGGCTTCTAGTGTTAAAAGGGCTATCCTTAATCCCCTATTGCTTATTCTCCCCCCCCCCCTTATTAAAATTAGAAAAAGAGAGCTGCATTTATACATGAAGTTTGCAAAATGGCTCATATACATGTGCAAATGTGTGATACCTACATGTCTATGACTCAAAATATGCCATGTATAGGCTTGTAAAATGACTCCTCCCACTGTACGTGGATGCATATCCATAGTCAATGCTGTACTTCCTTGTAGGTATTCTGGAAACGGCTCGAAGTTTAGCAGATCCTTTTCTAAAATACCTTGGTGATTGTAAACATCACAACCTCATCAATTCTGATCTTCAAGTCTTTTTCATAATATGCCTTCAGATTAAATACTTACCTGAAAAAAAAACATTAAAGTTTGCATTTAGCCATCATTCTTTATTATGTAATGTAAAATAGACTTTCCCTTTAAACCCCCATCCATCATAGTAAGAATACTAACCAGAGACAACTTATTTCCATATATTCTTGCAAGGAGTTATGCATTACCAGAAACATATCACTTTATGCATTTATTCACAAATTGACAATTTCCTTAGAACAGATGTCTGTTTTTGCATCTTACGGTTAAGGTATGCAAATGTTTTTCGGAGAAAGATGAACATGCGGACTCACACATAATAGCATTCCATTTGCTTGTGTCTCCTACCTAAGAATTCACTTTTTTGACTAAATCAGTTTGAGTTATTATCTACTCCTATACAAAACATGTGCCTGCTAGTGCAAAGAGTTTCAAAGGGGCAGGAAATCTGGAATACAGATAACCCAACAACACTTCAGAATGCATAAAGTGAAAATGTAAACATATTGGAATCTGATAAATATCTAAGGCATTACACTAGCTCTAAGATCATCTTCTGCACATTCCTATTTACTAGAAAATTCAACTTCGAGCATTTGAAGATAAACACAAGAAATGAAATTCTTCAATCCTGGGATATATACTGTAATATTATTCTGGAGATAAAATACAGATCTGTTAACCTAGATTTATGAATATAATTTCTGAAATTAAATACCTGATACTGTATATTCCATTCATTAATAAATAAAAGGGAAAACGTCCTTTCCTCACAACGTATTCACAATAGTCTACTAGGTTCCATCTTAAAATAGGTCATTAATTTTACATTGGTCCTAATAGTTAAATACAGTTTGTCAATTTTTGCATGTAGCATGAGGAAGAAACTTAATATAATAACCTCAGCAATCTACAGAGTAATTTAAGTTGAATAATTACTTATAGTAAAATAAACTCATCCATCCACAATTTAGCACTACACCTTGCAGCTGGGTTATTACCACCATATGTTTCGAAATTTTAAAATAACACTGGTCAACAAATTTTTACAACAGTCATGTTACTAAAATAAAAATGGTAATTTCTTATCAATTTTTATATGCTGAACACAAATATGACAGTGAAATTGCAATGTTTGCTCTAGTTTTTTTATAATCTACAAGAATTAATATTTACATCACGAAATGCATGTCAATAGCAAATATAATGAGTGGAGGAGTAGCCTAGTGGTTAAAGCAACTGCCTAGTACTCAGAAGATCAAGGGTTCAATTCCAACTGGCACTCCTTGTAACCTTAGGCAAGTCACTTTACCTTCTCTTTCCTCAGAAAAAAAGGCTGGCAATCTACTTCCAGTGATACATTGCCAAAAACACCCCAGAGGTCACTGGGTTGCTATGGGTCAACACTGACTTGATGGCACAAAAAAATAAAAAGTTAACATAATAGGCCTTCAGTTAATACCTGTAAAAACCCAAGTCATAGACTACTTCTTAGATTTTTTTGCCTGTCTCTTGTACAGTTGTTGGGGAACTTCGCTGGGGAGTGTCCAGCAGTAGTAAGCCAGCATTGTAGTGGACCATTTTCCCTGGTATCTTTGCTCCATCGTTGCGATATCCTGGTGAAAACGTTCACCCTGTTCATCGCTAACCATACCACAGTTGTCAGGAAAGAAATCAAGATGGGAATCAAGGAAATGGATCTTTAGAGACACATTGCAGCCAAGTTTCTGATACTGTATTGGCATGTCTTCTACTAGTTCCTTATAGTTTTCTGCCCTAACATTCCCAAGAAAGTTTGTTGACACTAGGCGAAAAGCATTCCATGCTTGTTTCGCATCACCCTGCAGCAAGTTGTTGAACCAGTCATCTTTGAAGAGCACTCAAATCTGAGGACCCCAAAAACTCCCTCTTTAATCTTTGCTTCGCTGAGTCAAGAACATTTTTCATGCAGGTATCGGAAAGCTGGCGAAGTGCGGTCCATGGCTTTCATAAAGTTTTTCATCAAACCTAGTTTGATGTGAAGGGTTGGTAGCAGGATTTTGTGAGCCTCAACCAGAGCTGGGTGCTGGATATTCTTCCCTCCAACTGTTAGGTTTTGTCTGTGATTCCATTCCTTCTGCAAGTAGTGCCAATCCCTTGCTCTGCTATCCCACTCACATAAGAAACACATGCATTTTATATATCTCTGCTACAGTCCCATTAAAAGGGCAACAACCTTCAAGTCACCACAGAGGTGCCAGCTGTACTTGTTAAAGTTAATGGAAGTCAGTAGATGCTTTAAGTTATTGTATGTCTCTTTCATGTGGACGGCATGCACTACTGGAATAGATGGAAGACGGTTTGCATTGTTCAAAAACACAGCCTTCAGACTCAGTTTTGAAGAGTCTATAAATAGTCTCCAGTCTTGTGGGTCATGAGTGATTTTTAAGGCATTCATGAGGCTTTCAATATCAGAACAGAATACCAGATTACTTTTCTTTCTGAAGAAAGGCTCCAACTGCTGGTGGCACTTTCGATATGAAGTAATGTTGACATCTTCTTCTAGAAGATTCCATTGTTGGAGTCTTGATCCTAGAAAATCTACCTTGTTCTTGGATAAGTCCAAATCATGAATCAGGTCATTTAGTTCTTCCTGTGTTATTCTGTGTGGAGTTGATAATGCATCCCATTGAAATCTGGGTCACTACATGCTGACGGACCAGGAGAAGAACAGGCTGGCTCACCCTTGTCCTCATCAGATGAATCAAGAGAATATTCTGATGGAGGTTCTGGAATAGGAAGTCCCTCACCATGTGGAACTGGTCTCAATGCAGGTGGAATGTTTGGGTAGACTATGCTTGACTTCTTTTGCTTCGTTATTCCACTGGAAAGAGGAGGAATCAAGCAGAAGTAACAGTCATTTATGTGGTTGCTTGGCTCTCTCCGCACCATGGGAACTGCAAACGGCATTGATGGTCTTTTGCAATTCAACCACTGTGAAAGCTGTGTTGTACATGTAGCGCAGCATATATGCGGGGCCCGAGGCTTGTCTTGGTCACCAATCTTGCATCCGAAGTAAGATGATATGCCTTCTTCAGTTGAGAAGTGATACTTTTCTTCTGGTTGGCAAATGTCACTTCTCCACAAATGTAGCAGAAATTGTCAGTGGTATTAACGCACTTTTGCGGCATTGCTGTTCTGTATTGCACCTAAATGGCTAAAATTATATGATTAATAAAAGTTACGGGGGGTGCTCGTGAGCCCAACCAAGATGGCCATGATTCCCTAAAGCTCCTCAACTTCTTCCTCCATTTACATGGACTGTGTGCTCTAGACATGTAATTTTGGCATATAAATGCTCCTTTTCTTGGCGCTAAGCTCACTATGTAAGATCCTAATCAGATCTCTTAGCCTCCTTTCAGATAACTTCAAAACCCTTTCCTTATGTGGACCTGACGGAGGAACTTTCAGCTCATGATTTTCACCTACTGTAGGCTGAGTTTCAGGGGCAGTGCGGCTGCGGGCTCCCCTTGCCGAAGATACTGAAGAGCTATTTATTTAAGGTGATTTGCCTAACTAGCGATCCTGCTGGCTCATCTATTACCACTGTGAGTACCCCCACCTCAAAACCATTACCAAGGATTAAGATATTGACACCGGAGCCACCCGGTATGGGGGAGCTGTGACTGAAATGTAATGCAGAAGATTTAAACGCTCCTTGAGGCTTACTCCTAGTGTTTTTGAACTCATTCAAATAGTAGTGCCGCCGCCATTACTGAAGTACCTCAGAGAGTCATGGTGGAAAGCAGAAGGGGATCTCTGTAGTGGCGGGAAGCTGGTCCTGTTCTCATCTTGGAATGCACGATGGTGCTGACAACAGGCGCAATCCTGTTGATGTGGGTGGTATGATGCTGTCTCTCCCTTCAAAATGGCCGCCGCTCCGTGGAATGCATCGTTGGAATGCATTTTCTGAAAACAAAATGGCCACCACAAGCTAAGAGGGCTCTGATGATAATGCTTGTGCCGACGAAATGAGCAAAAAAAACCCGATTTAAGTGCCGGGCCTCAGAATTGTCATTGGAGCTTCGAAATCCACTTCTTCTGTTATTGCAAGCTGCTGCCTGGGGTGTTCAGGTTTGTGAAGGAAGAGTATGGTTATGAGTGTCCTCTGCTATCAGTACTGAGCGCCCTCTTGTGTTTCTTGCAAGTATTACAGATCACAAGCAGTATTCTTTCACTTAATATCCTCTTCCGGTCTCCTTCACTCTATCAACACGCTTAGCCTTACAAGGATAGTCAGTGGGAGGAATCCTCACGTTCACTTGAGGAATTGAGAATAGTTTTCTGTTGACGTCCTTCTCAGATCTTTAAAGGCAAGGATACTTCGGAACAGAGGAAGCTGGCTCAGGAGTAAGTTCCTGACATACAGCCCAAAACTGAGAAGATCCAACATCCCTCGCCCTCATCTGGATGCCCCACGCGCCCTCCAGTTTGACCTAAAGGCACCCTCACAGAAAGTGAAAAGAGGGAGGCTGCTTTGACCATTGCAGTTCTTCGGTGGTGGTGCAGCTTTACTTACTTCTTGCAGGGGTGAGGCAATCTGCATTGTTTACGGTGGTGGGCTCAGGGTGTGAGAGCGCCTTGGATGAAGAATTACTAATTATCCGACAATCATGGCCACTCCGAAATCCTACGCTTCTTCCCTCTCTAAGTTTGCTAGGTCTCCAGACTCTTCCAATATACCATCTTCACAGTCTGCAGAGGGTACGCCTGCACCTAAAGATAATGCCTCCAGCCCGCTGGCTCCAGTCACAAAAACTGACTTTCTGGAAATCTTACAGGAGCTCAAGCTCTTCCGTCAGGACTTTACCAAAGCGGAGAGTGATATCCGAGCTGATTTAAAATCACTGGATGACAGAGTCACGCAAACCGAGATAAATGTAGGGAAACAAATAGACTCATCCGTGGCCCTCCAGACTAAAATTGTGAAATTAGAACATCTCACAAGAGATGTAAAAGAAAGGCAGGATGATCTAGAAAAATGGCAAAGATGCAATAACATAAGACTATTTGGCCTTCCAGAACCAAAGGGTGGTTCGGAGGATACTGTGGCTCTAAGAACATAAGAACATAAGATATGCCATACTGGGTCAGACCAAGGTCCATCAAGCCCAGTATTCTGTTTCCAACAGTGGCCAATCTAGGTCATATGTATCTAGCAGTTTCCCCAAGGGACACAGGTTCCACAATGCTTGTATTGGTTCAAGCATTGATATCCTGGGTCCCTTCTTAATAATGGTTTATGGACCTTTCCTCCAGGAACTTGTCCAAACCTTTTTTAAACCCAGCTACACTAACAGCCTTTACTACATCCTCCGGTAACAAATTCCAGAGTTTGATTACACGTTGAGTGAAAAAATATTTTCTTTTATTAGTCTTAAATAGTTTACCCTGTAGCTTCATTGCATGTCCCCTAGTCTTTCTATATTCTGATAAGGTAAACAATCGATCTACGTTTACCCGTTCCACTCCGTTCATTAATTTATAGACTTCTATCATATCTCCCCTCAGCCATCTCTTTTCCAGGTTAAAGAGCCCTAAACCTTTAAGCCTTTCTTCATAGGAATATCCTTCCATCCCCTTTACCATTTTGGTTGCTCTTCTCTGAACCTTTTCTAAAATCGCTATATCCTTTTTAAGATACGGCGACCAGAATTGCACACAATATTCAAGGTGCGGTCTCACCATGGAACGATACAGAGGCATTATAATATCTTTTGTTTTATTTTCCATTCCTTTCCTTATCATACCTAGAATTCTATTTGCTCTCTTGGCCGCCGCTGCACACTGGGCCGAGGGTTTTAACATGGTATCCACAATGACGCCTAAATCTTTTTCCTGGATGGTGGTTCCTAATGTGGAACCTTGCATCGAGTAACCATAGTTTGGGTTGTTCTTCCCTAGGTGCATAACCTTGCACTTGTCCACATTAAATTTCATCTGCCATTTTGATGCCAAGTCTTCCAATTTATCAAGATCCTCTTGCAGTTTTCCACAATCCTCTTGGGTTTTAACAACTTTAAATAGTTTTGTGTCATCTGCAAATTTGATAACCTCACTCGTTATTCCACTTTCCAGGTCATTTATGAATATGTCAAAAAGCAGGGGACCCAGCACAGATCCCTGGGGTACACCACTATTCACCTTTATCCATTGGGAAAATTGGCCATTTAGCCCTACCCTCTGCTTTCTATCTTTTTTTTTTTTTTTTGTAAATTCTTTATTAAGTTTTCCAAAACAAACACACAATAAGAAATATACAGACACATAACCAAAAGCAACTAAAACAGAACAAAGCATTCCCCACCCCCCACCCCCCCAGGCTCTCAGATAAAGGAGACAAAAAAAGAAAAGAAAACTCAGCAATGTCAGGGGAAGGCGATCTCTGGCAACAGGAATACCTGCCTTACAAAGACACCCCCACTGCGAAACAGCAGCATAGCATGAGGACAAGCTATTATAATGGAGTCACAGCTGAACGGGCGACATATTGGTCAAGGAGAGACCACTTGCCATGACAGAGCTCACCACTGTCAGAATGATGGAGCTTGTCGTATAACCTTTCATACTTGGCATATTGACACACCAAGCTCCACCATTCGCCCTGCCGCAACCCCGCCAAGGATTTCCAATGAACCAGAATCAGCTTGAAAGCAACAGCCACCATGAAATTTAGAAGGAAGTCCTTGGCTTTACATCCACCTCGGGCTAACCCCAAGGACCGGAGGAAAACAACCTTCTTAGAGAGCTGGTCAGGAATGTCCAGAATCACTTGAATGGTGCTCCAGACCGCTATCCAGAACTGGTGAACATAGGGACACTCATAAAACATATGTAAGAAGGTACCCTTTGCAGCCTGGCAGGACCAACAAGTCCCTGTGGATGACCGATCCCATTTAGCAACCTTCACAGGTGTGAGATGGGCCCTATGCAACAGAAAATACAGGGACTGTGTGATGGATGCCGAGCGAGAGGCCCTAGATATAATGCTCCATAGCGGCGGCCACAAATCTTGCGCCTGCACTAAAGACAATTCAGATTCCCAAACCTTGCATAACCCCAACGGGACACCACAGGCATAATCCCTGAGCAAGGCATATATACCGGAGATCATGCCCTTTTGCCCACACAGGCCTTTAAGATTTTGAAACAATGTGCCCTCCTCAGCTAAATCACAAACTGGAATCTGGGCCGCCTCAACAGTATGCTTAAGTTGCAACCACCTAAAATAGCTACTCAGGGGCAAGGAGAATTCTCTTCTAAGGGTATTAAAGTCTTTCCAACAAGAATTCCCAACTAGTTGCCCCAAGGTCCAAATTCCCCTGTCCTGCCAACTGCGCCAAGCAAATCTCCTCCCCCTGATCTTGAAAAGTGGATTCCACCAAAGCGGTGCCCGTTTGGAAGGCCGCCCGTATTTACCTGCCAATAGGAGCAGCTGCATGAAAGCAGCTTGAGTAGCCCGTACTGCCCTTCCCTGCAACCCTTCCTCAGGATGTAACATCCCTAGCAGATGCCTCAGGGGGTAGGGACTCACCATATGGGCCTCGACTTGGAGCCATCTGGGACCCATGGTCTCTCTCCCTCAACATCCAACCACGCTAGTCCCTGTTTAAGAAGGTGTGCATGATGATACCACTGAAAGTCGGGGAAGTGAACGCCCCCCTTGTCCTTAGGGGCTTTAAGCTTCTTGAGAGCGATACGGGGCTGGGCACCCTTCCAAAGGAACCCCAGGAGACTCCTCTCTAACTTAGTATACGCCTCTACCGGCATTGCAAAAGGGAGCATGCCCAACACATAGTTAATCTTGGGGACCAGCACCATTTTGATAACCTCCAGTCTGCCCCACCAAGTGAGATATAGAGGGGACCATGCAAGGATTTTGCCACGGATAAACCGGGTGAGCTCCTCCATGTTCACCCGTAAAGTGTCCGCTGCAGAAGCACTATACCAGGCCCCCAAATATTTTATGCCAGACGGCTCCCACCTGAACGGAAAGGGGGTCATCATTGCAGCCGTTGCGCAGTTGGTTAGTGGGAAGGCCACTGATTTATCCCAGTTTATCTTGTAGCCTGAGATACTGGAGTAATTGTTAATTACATTCAAAATCTGTGGGATCTCCTCAGGTTGCGTGAATAACAACAAGTCATCTGCATAGGCGGAAAGTTTCACATTCATCCCAGCAAAATTAAAACCCTTAATGGCTTCACATTCCCTAACAGCAATAGCTAAAGGTTCGAGGGCAAGATCGAAAAGTAACGGGGATAGAGGGCAGCCCTGGCGAGTGCCCCGATGAAGAGAAAAGGATCTATGCAGGCTGCCGTTAGCAAAAACCCTCGCACTGGTCCTAACATAGAGCAGCTTAACCTTTCTTATAAACCCTTCCCCAAGGCCAAACCAATTTAGCACAGCGAAAAGAAAGGGCCACTCCAACCTATCAAATGCCTTTTCGGCATCTAGGGAGAGGGCTACATAAGGAGACGAGCCTATTGCTGCCCTATCTATCAGATTGCACAATAGCCGAGCGTTATCAAAAGTAGACCTGCCAGGTATAAAACCACACTGGTCAGGATGAACAAGATCCCCAATTACTAGGGCAAGCCGTTTAGCCAAAACACTCGCATAGATTTTATAATCGGCATTTAGTAAAGATATAGGTCGATAGTTCCTGACATTCTCTGGAGGTTTCCCAGGTTTCTCCAAGACCACTATAGTGGCTTCTGAGAAATTACCGGGATAAGCAGAGTCCTTTTCCAACTCCCCAAAATACAACATTAGATAGGGAACCAGCTCAACATTGAAAACTTTATAGAGCTCTGCAGGTATCCCATCAGGGCCCGCAGCTTTCCCCCACATCATAGCTTTAATAGCCGTGGAAATCTCTTTAGAGGAGAAAGGCCTGCCAAGCTGCTCAGCTGACTGGTCAACTAATGTGGAGTGTCGAAGCGGGTCGAGGAATTGCACTATCGCTACCGGATCTTCAGCGGCCTCCGAGGAGTACAACCTATTATAAAATGATGTAAACTCTTCTAGAATTTGGATATCGTCAACCAATCTAGTCTGGTTATCATCCACAAGAGAAACAATTCTAGACTTTTCCCTTCTCCCACGCAGAACACTCGCCAGAAGTTTACTGGACCTATTTTGCTCAACGTGATATCTGGCCGCTTGTTTCAGCATTACTTGCTCTATCTCGGAGCTCAACAACTCGTTGTATTGGAACCGTAACCGCTGCAACCGGATCAAAATCTCCGGAGCAGGCTGCCGAATCCATAGGCGCTCCCCCGCTCTAATCTGGCTTTCCAGGGCAGCTAACTGTTCCCTCCTCCTCTTGGCCTCCTTGATCTTGTAACTTGTAATAGTAGCCCGTAGGGAAGCTTTAAAGGCCTCCCACCAGGCCCAACTGGCAGTGTCCCCTAACTTATTGTGCAAAAAATATGACTGAGTCGTAGCCTTTAGCTCAGATTGAAAGGAAGGCTCCGCAAGCCAGGCCCTATTGAAGGACCATACGGGACTCCCCCCAGCATCCACCTGCAATGGAACCTTAAGCGTGACAGCGGAGTGGTCAGATACAGTCCCTCCCAAAATGTCCGCCGAATAGCAGCTCGAGACCAGGGACCGAGAGACTAGGAAAAAATCTATCCGGGAGAGAGAATTGTGGACTGGCGAATGAAACGTATAATCCTTTTCAGTAGGATGAAGCAGTCTCCAAACATCAACCAGCCCACAGTTCTCCTTAAGGGCCAGAAAGGCACAATCAGCCCGAGAGGAGCGGTGTATTCTCGTGGGGCAGCGATCTATCAGGGGTTCGTTGACCAGATTATAATCCCCCCCAGCAATTATTGGGGCAGTATAGTTCTTCTGCAGGGTACAACTCAAGGCTCTGAAGAAATCAGGGTCATCTTTATTCGGCCCATACACAGTCACCAGTGTGAACTGAGTTCCCCCTATTTCTATCAGGGACCATGCCCACCTCCCATAAGCATCATTATGGGCATGAACTACCTTCGCTCCCAGTGCCTTCCGGACGAGTATAGCGACACCATTTTTTTTATGGTCCGCTGGGGAAGAACCCGCCAAAAAAAATCGCTTGCCCTCAAGTTTCATTGTTTCCTGAGTGGTAAGATGGGTCTCCTGCAAGAGTACTACATCTGCCTGATTGCGGGCACAGTAGGCTAGGATTTTTTTCCTTTTCATGGGGGTCTTAATACCTTTCACATTCAGAGACAAAACATTTAGCCAGTTAGCCATTACCATTCAAATAGCAGCATACTCCAAATGACAGAACACAACTATACATTTTCATAAAGGTAACTTGAGATTGACTTTCCCCACAAATAACCTTTGAGATCCTTCCCTGAGAGCCTACCAAACCTCCCCAACAAAACCCCCCTGAGAACAAGACCGGGTGAGCCAGTGTGGACCAAACGCACAGCGTCACGCGGGCCCCAGATACTGCGGGCCAAATATATAACAATACCATTGAGAAAAGATCCCCAACCCCCAAATAACATACAACCAGATATCAAGCATCACAAACCTACTCAGTTTAGCAAGTCCACAAACAATGACCACGGACGTCAGCTTCCAAATAAAATGACTCCCCAGGTGCTGGGGAATCAAAAGCCGAACGTCCAGAGTAGATCGCACAGGCAGTCGAAAGCCGTACATGTCACTGCATCTGAAGCGCCTCCTGCTCCGAGATAAAATTTGCCAATATCTCTGGGTCTTCAAAGTCTTTGGTAACGTTATTTAGGGTTACTCGTAGCCGTGCAGGGTAGAAGAGGCCATAGCGGGCCTGAAGAAGTTGAAGTCTCCGTCTCATATCCAAAAATTGTTTGCGTTTTGCGACAGTAGGCTTACTGAGATCAGGAAAGAAATGTAGCTTATGGCCCTCAAATTGAAACCCCTTCTTAGCCCGAGCTTCTTGTAGAATTTGAGCCACATGTTGATAGCGCAAGGCACAGAGGATGAGAGGCCGAGGCGTAGCTGGAGGCCGATTGACCCGTGCAGGAATGCGATGTGCCCGCTCAATCTCGAACGGGCGTGCAGAACCGAAATTGAACAGCTTGGGGATCATGTCCTCCAAGAATGCGATAGGGTCAGATCCCTCACAGCCCTCTGGTAAGCCGATGATCCTAATGTTATTTCTACGTGCTCTGTTGTTCATATCCTCCAATGAATGTTCTAACAGCGCTACCTTCCGCGCTGCCTTTCCATATTGTGTCATTTTTTCCTCCTGCGCTTGGGCCCTGACCTCGAGGCTTTCAACTCTGGTAACCAAGGACCCCATCTGCTCCCTGAACTCCTTCGAATCTGCCTGGAGTTCGGATAAGCACTCTCCGTTGGTGTCAACCCGGGCTCGCACGGCCTTTAACTCTGCCAAAATCTCCCGCAGGCCCTCACCTCGATCATGCTGCGACGCCATCTTCAGCGGAGAAGGGGGATCCGCTTTAGAACGTTTCACGCCAGAAGTCGGTACATTGGCGAAGTCTAATTTCGTTTGTTTGTTGCCCGCCATTCTGTAGCGTGGAATGAGAACGATGATGCTACTGAGAAATAATTATTAACGAGGGTTGAGGCAGAATTATACCCTTGGTCCGCAGGAGCTCTCCGCTAGACGTCCATGCAGGTCGCTGGCTGGCTCCGCCCCGAGCTGCTTTCTATCTTTTAACCAGTTCCTGATCCACAATAGTACACTGCCTCCTATCCCATGACTCTTTAGTTTTGCCAAAAGTCTCTGATGATGGACCTTGTCAAAGGCTTTCTGAAAGTCCATATACACAATATCAACCGACTCACCTTTGTCCACCTGATTATTCACTCCTTCAAAAAAAAAACATAAAAGATTAGTAAGACAAAATCTTCCTTGTCTAAAGCCATGTTGGCTGTCTCCCATTAGGTCATGACTATCTACATGCTGAGTAATTTTATTCTTTATGATGGTTTCTACCATTTTTCCCGGTACTGATGTCAGGCTCACCGGTCTGTAGTTTCCCGGATCACCCCTGGAACCCTTTTTAAAAATTGGTGTTACATTGGCGATCCTCCAATCTTCAGGTATTAGAGATGATTTTAATGATAGTTCACAGATTACTAATAGCAGGTCTTCAATCTCATATTTCAGTTCTTTCAACACCCTTGGATATATACCATCCGGCCCAGGTGATTTGCTACTCTTCAGTTTATCTAATAGTTGTAATACATCTTCCCGATGTATCGATATTTCCTTCAATTCTTCCGCATCTTTAAATACCACTTCAGTCATGGGTAACATCCCTACATCTTCCTCAGTAAAGACTGAAGCAAATAATTCATTCAGTCTTTCCGCTATCGCCTTGTCGCCTCTTAGTGCTCCTTTAACCCCTTTATCATCTAATGGACCAACTGACTCACAGGTTTTTTGCTACGAATGTACTTGAAAAGGTCTTTACTTCGCGTTTTTGCTTCCACGGCAAGCTTCTTCTCAAATTCTCCCTTTGCCTGCCTTATCGATGCCTTGCATTTGACTTGCCAGTGCTTGTGTTGTTTCCAGGTTTCGTCGTTTGGCTCTTTTTTCCATTTCCTGAAAAATGCTTTTTTGGCAACAACAGCCTCTCTGACCTCACCTTTAAACCATGCTGGCAGTTTTTTGGACTTCCTTCCACTTTTCTTAAAGCGTGGAATACAGCTGGTCTGGGCTTCCAAGATAGTATTTTTCAACAACAGCCAAGCCTGATGTACATCTTTAACCTTTGCAACTGCTCCTTTTAGTTTTTTCTTAACTGTTTTCCTCATTTTATCATAGTCTCCCTTTCGAAAGTTAAAAGGTAGTACTGTGGATTTCCTTACATTCCCTCCTCCACTAATTAAATCAAAGGCAATCATGCTATGATCACTATTGCCAAGTGGCCCCAACAACCTTATCTTTTGCACTAGATCTGGTGTTCCATTAAGGACTAGGTCTAATATGGCTTCCCTTCTGGTTGGTTCATGAACCAGCAGCTCCAAGAAGCAGTCATTTATTTCATCTAGGAACTTTATCTCCCTAGCATGTCCTGTTGTGACACTGACCCAGTCGATACCAGGGTAGTTGAAATCACACATTATTATTACTGTGCTGTGACTTTTATTAGCTTCCTTGATTTCTTTGAGCATTTCATCATCCATTTGGTCATTCTGGCCAGGCGCTCGATATAACACCCCCACTGCCATTGCCTTCCCCCTTTTACATGGAATTTCAATCCATATAGATTCTACAGCAGATTTTGCTTCCTGCAAAACTTTATTCCTTTCTGACTCAATTCCCTCTCTAACATAGAGAGCAACCCCTCCACCAATTTGATCAGCTCTATCAGGGAGGAGTAGCCTAGTGGTTGGGGCAAGGTACTTCAGGCCGGAAGGTCGGGGGTTCAAATCCCACTAGAGGACAGCAACCTTGGGCCGGAAGGACTGGGGTTTCTAGTCCCACAGATGCTCCTTGTGGTCTTGGGCAAGCCACTTAACCCTCCATTGCCCATGTTCTCTGTAAGTATTAGTGTATGTGTCTCATATCCCCACGTGTTAAATGTATCTCCCAATTGTGTTGTGACCGCTTTGATTGAAGGATAAGGCGGTATACAAAAACTGTCTAAATAAAATAAATAAATATCATTTCGATATAGTTTGTACCCAGGTATCACAGTGTCCCACTGGTTGTCCTCCTTCCACCATGTCTCTGATATTCCAATCATATCTAACCTTTCATTTAGTGCTATATATTCTAACTCTCCCATCTTATTTTTTAGACTTCTAGCATTTGCATACAAGCATTTTAGAGAATGTATTTTATTCATATTAATTTGGCTATTGTTAGACATGGGTAATTTGGGATCTTTAAGCTCTGTCTGCTCCATACTTGAGGACATTTGGGCTACTTTATTCTTTACTTTACTCTAGTCCAAGAATTCTATGCATTCTGTGTACCTATTGCTCCTAAACCGGTATGACATGAATGGGCGCACCGATCTCTCAAGGCCCGAAGAGCTGCCAATACACAGCCTCGGCGGTTATAATTTCTTTCAGCTTCTTTGAAGATAAAATGACATTACTGAGAAGTCTCAGGGGCAAACGCTCGGTGGTCTTTAATGGTCAAGAGCTTCAAATATACCAGGACCTTTCTCTGTATACCCTAGAATGCCGACGGAGCTTCAAGCCCTTAACCCAGGTGCTACAGAAACCAGCCATTTCATATAGATGGGGCTTCCCTTGTTCGATTAGAATAATTGTCCTCAAAAGATTATGGTTCTGTCGGCAGCAATGGAGCTCCTGGATTTGATGCAACACGGAGAGCGACCAACCCATCAGAGAAGCAAGAATGGAGAGTAGGAGATGTCTTTACCAAAGAGGCACAAGGTTCCACGATCCCGACAATCATCCAACTCCGAGGCTGACACCAGCCCGCAAAAGGAGATGGACACTTCTGCTCCTATTTGATCTTAATGAGGTTGTTAATTACATGGTGGGAATTTCTGTCTGGGGATGTTTTTCACTTCCTCTTTTATCTTTCCCAATCTGAGAATGAATAGGCTGGTCTTCTTGGTTCTAAATTAAGTATTTAAGTCATAACGAGGGAGTAGGAGGGAAAGAGTTGGGTTGGGGAGGGGTTTGGTGGAGGAAGGGGAGTTTTTGGGGGAGGAAGGAGGCTGGAGAGAATTTAGAGTGAGAAGCACATTATGTAACAAGAAGTCATTTTAAAGGGGTTTTCTCTCTATATATAATTTGCCTGGATATAGGTGGGGGGAGGGGGAGAGGTGATTTATCACACACCTAGTTTAATGCCTTCCGTGGAGACACTAGATGTGTCACCATTATTGCAACGTATACAGGTTCGGTTTACTTCCTGCAAACATGGGAATGGGAGGGGGGAGGAGGGATGAGAGGGAGGGTGAGGGTGGGGGGGCTGGGTGGGAGTGGATAGCGGAGGTTGGGGGGGTTCTTATGACCAGAGCATTTGCCAGTCTCTACTGAGTTCTCGAACCATACTTTATTTTCAACTGCAGAGTGAAGGAAGCTTTGTTAAGATCTTTAGCGGAAGGATAAGTGCAGTTCACAGAACAGGGAGAGTCGGCTAAAGATGAAAGTTCACAAGTGGCTGTTCTCTAGAACTGGGTTTGGTTAAAGCTATTTCTTGGAATGTGCATGGATTAAATAATCCGTGCAAACGACGAAGGGTGTTGTTTCAGCTGTGTAGAGAGAAAGCTGAGATAATCTTTCTTCAAGAAACTCACTTTTCTAGACATGATCATTTTGACTCCGCCAAAGGTCAGTTCCCACAAATACATCTGGCTAACTATTCTTCCAGGAGGTGGGGTGTGGCTTTTCTGCTCTCCTCTACGTGCCCTTTTCAACTGATTAATAAAGTTACTGACCCGGAGGGGCGTTTCTTAATTCTGATAGGTTCTATTCAGGGGATTACGTTAACTCTTGTCAATGTGTATCTTCCTCCAGCAGTTGTGGGAAGTTCATTGATCGATCTTTCAAGGGCAATTCAGAGTCTGAGTCAAGGACCATTGATAATAGGAGGGGACTTTAATTGTGTCTGCTCTGAGTTAGATCGTTCGGAGAGTCGAATCCCTGGAAACACTCTGGGGAAGTTATTGGAGGACTGGGCTTTGCGGTTTGATTTCTGTGATGCTTGGAGGCAACTGCATACTTTGGAAAGGGATTATACTTTCTACTCACAGGCACACAGGTGCCATTCTCGGATAGACATGTGTTTTTTGTCCAGATCAGGGATCTCATGGCTAAATCAGGTGAATATTGGGACCATGGGCCTGTCTGATCACACAATCATCTCTATTAATCTCGCTTTGTGGGTGGCTGACACCTAAGCTCAGAGGTGGTCTTTGCCACAAGGGCTTTTACTTAATCCGGAGTTTGCTTCCGAGGTTTGTAAAAGATGTCTGGAGTATTTGGAATTTAAGGATTCCTTGGAGGTCCCTAGAGCTCTCTTATGGGATGCGGGGAAAGCGGTTCTACAGGGACATCTCATTTCCCTGTTGAGTGCTTTTAAGGAACGTTTAATAGCCCGACAGGAGAACTTGAGGAAAGAGATTGTTGAGTTCAAAGGTAAACACAGGAGGGGGGGAGAGAGAGAAGGTGTGGAATTTGTTGATTCAACGTAGGGGGGAATTAGTAGTGCTGGAAACTGATTGAGTGGCCTCGCTCTTCTTGCGCACTAAGCAGCGTTATTATGAACAGGGAAATAAAGCCGGAAAACTGCTGATGTGGCAATTAAAGAGGCAGCAGCTACATCATAGGGTGGATGCTATTAAATCCCCGCAAGGTCAGCTTTTATATACTTCTCGCGATATAGTGTCTACCTTTGCCACTTTTTATGAGCAGCTATATGCTAGTGAGTCATCAGCGACACAATGATATTTCTCAGTAGTTGAAGGAGGCTTCTCTCCCTCAGCTGTCTGCGGATGGTAAGGAACAATTAGACCGCCCATTTACATTGCAGGAGGTTCAACAAGTGATGAAGAACCTCAAATCTGCTAAAGCAGCAGGACCTGATTTCTTGCCGGCAGAACTATATAAGATATTCCCGGACCTGTTCGCACCAACGCTACTGACAGTTTTTAACGAAATTCTCTCCAAAAAAGCACTGCCAGATTCCTTTTATCATGTGAATATTGTCATGATCCCTAAACCTGGCAAAGATGCTTTGCAGTGCTCTATCGACCGATATCTTTACTAAACTTAGATTACAAAATCTTTACCACCATTTTGGCTAATCGGCTAGCCTCGTTAATTCCTGACATCGTTCACCCAAACCAAACTGGTTTCATAAAACACAGATACGGGTTTGAGAATGTGTGTAGACTAATCAATGTCCTACAGAGCATAAAATATAAAGCGGGATCATTTAACATTTTATCGCTGGACACGGAGAAAGTCTTTGATAAACTAGAATGGCCCTACCTCCTACAAGTTATTCAAGAATTCGGCTTTGGGACTGCTTTTTGTACATGGATTGCTTTGTTATACGCCAACCCCCAGGCCGTAGTGTCTGTCAATGGTACTAGTTCGCCAACATTTTACTTAGGTAGAGGCACAAGACTAGGATGCCCCCTGTCTCTGTTACTGTTTGCCCTGGCCATGGAACCCTTAGCGGCTCATATTAGGTTTCGGGCAGAGGACATAGGTATCCATCTGGGCTGGGAATGGCACGCTGTTTCTTTATATGAGGATGACACGCTGATCTACTTGAGTGAGCCCTCTAGATCTTTATCCATTGTAATAAATATCTTAGAACGCTTCTCATTGGTGTCTGGGTTTACTGTCAATAGACAGAAGTCCACTCTATTGAGTTGTTTGTCCCGCTCCTCTTCCAATGAAGCTATTCCTACCGTTGGGCATTTTACGGTGGTGGACCATTTTCGGTATTTGGGAGTTGTCATACACCGAGATATACCGAGACTGTATATTTTTAACTATCTTCCCCTTTTGAAGTTGGTTAAGGTAGATATGGAAAAGTGGAGTCTGTGTCTGGTCTCTTGGTTAGGACGTATCAATACTTATAAGATGTTGGTCTTACCAAAATTACTTTTTCTGTTTATGCAACTGCCCATTTCTCTCCCGAGCAGGTTTTTTACCTCCCTTCGGCAGGCAGTGACATGGTTTCTGTGGTTGGGGAAATGTCCCCTGCTTAGCTGGAGAATACTCACAACTCCTAAAGGGACAGGAGGGTTAGGCCTCTCTGATCCAGAGTTATATTACTATTATCTTTGTCTGAGATCGTTACTGCTATAAAGAATTCACCCGAGGGCTGAATGGGTTGTGATAGAGGAGGACTGGCTATGTCCAATTCCGTTGGAGGCGATACCCTTCCTGAGTGACCCTCAAGAGGTGCATCAGGTGCAAGCACATGTATTTCTCAGGCACTGCTGGATGGCGTGGAGGAAGATATGTAAGCCGATGGGGTTACCCACTCCCTCTTCGCCCTTTAACATTTTGGGGGCCTTGGGATTTATCTGAATCATGCATAAGGAAATAAACTCAGAACTTCTAAAGACAAAAATCTCATCCTTATATAAGAACGATTGCCCGGCCTCCAAAGAGAGGCTCGAGGAAACTCTGGGTTTCCAACTCTCTCCGTTCCATGTTCTGCAAATATCTCATTGTTTGAGGACCCAGTTCTCAGTATCTGATATGGTTCGGAGACATAGGTGTTGGGAGCAGGACCTTTTTATTTCCAGGAAACTCACCGCTTTCATGGCTCGGTTGTACAGACATATAGCAGTTGATTTGCTTGTTCTCCCTGCTTTAAAACTTCCTCAGCTGAGATGGGAGGTGTCTTTACCGGGGAAGGAACAGAAGTTTTGGCTTAATGTTTATTTGTATTCACACTCATGTTCTTTATCATTGGGACTGATTCACACTCAATGTAGGATACTTTATCGTCTATCCATAACACCGGTAGATCTTTTTCATTGGAGAAGGGCCGATGATCCGCTTTGTTGGCGATTTTGTGGAAGTTGAGGGTCTTTTGATCATATGTTTGTGGCATTGCCCTCACATTCAGCGTTACTGGAGGATAGTGGTGGGATGTATTACTGAGAGATGGCAGGTTACCCTTCCCTTTGATATGGAGTCTTGTGTGCTAGGAGTTTTTCCTGACCCCACTCTTAGTAGTCCTCTTCAGCACCTGGTCCAATCACTCTTGCTAGCGGCTAGATCAGTGATTGTGCGTTTCTGGAAACGCAGCAGGGCACCGTATCTTACAGAATGGTGCTCAAAATGTTGGGAAATCTATCGGTTGGAGAAGATTACACAGGAACACTAAAACAATTTTTTTTTAAACTGCCTCTAATGTTTCGATTGATTTTTACGTTTTTTGGTGCCCTGAATCCAAATCTGGTAACCAATTTGCTCCATCACGTACAGATATTTTGCTACATTGTGTTAGCAGTTTGAGGTGAACGTTTCAGATTGAGTGCGATCGAGATATAAGTTTCTTGGATGAATTCTTTATACTAATTGTTTAGTAGTTATTCAAATAAGAATAAAGAAAATTGTAACAAGGCAGCACATAAGAATAGAGTAATGTCAACAAAACACACTGTGATGGTAGCAAAATTGTCTGCACTTAAAACAGCCACATACATGTGCACAAACATTGAGCATATAAGAGCGAGGTTAGACACAAAGCAAAGCAAAGAAATGTGCAAAAAATGTTGTACAGGTATGTATGTAAGAATAGAAAACGCAAACCGCACCATTGCAATACATGAAGACAAACACCCGATGGTGTGAAAATAAAATTCTAATAAATGAGATCCGACACTGTGGTAATAACTAGCAAATTTTTATTTCAAAGTTTAGTAAAAACACGATATTTGTCAACACAGTTTAGATTTTAAAGTCATTCTTGGGTCAAACAATCTCCTGGTGGGCCCGTTTCTTCTTCCCCCGAATGCTTCTCTTGGTGCGCTGCTTGGCGTATTTTTCATCTGGGGTTTCCCGCAGCAGCAACCAGCAGAAATCAGTCATCATAGTGGTGTTCCATCTTCCTTGGTACCTTCTCTCTGCGTCCTTGATGTCCTGGTGAAACCTTTCACCTTGTTCTTCACTGTACGCCCCCAGGTTTTCGGGAAAGTAGTTCACATGGGAGTGCAAGAAATGGACTTTCAGGCTCATGTTACAGCCTTGTTCTTTGAAGGCATTGAGCATCCTGGCAACAATATCCTTATAGTTCTCATCCCGCCTGTTCCCCAAGAATTTGAGAACAACATCCTTGAAGGAATCCCAGGCTTCTTTTTCCTTCTCAGACAACGTTTCAGCGAATGCTCCATCTGAAATGAGTTTCCTTATATCAGGGCCAACAAACACTCCTTCCTTTAGCTTTGCTTCAGAAAGTCGGGGGAACTTTGAGCAAAGGTACCGAAAGCACTCACCATCTTTTGGAAGGGACTTGATGAATTGCTTAATGAGACCCAACTTAATGTGGAGAGGTGGTAATAGAATTTTATCACGAGGTACCAAGCTCTCATGAAGAACATTTTTCTCACCGGGTCTCAAATACTCCCGAATTGGCCAGTCTTTTTTCCCCCAGTGTAGGTCGCGGGCCCGGCTATCCCACAAGCAAAGGAAGCAGGGATATTTGGTGAAACCGGATTGCTGCCCTAATAGCATGGATAGAATTTTAAAGTCTCCACAAATCATCCACTTATGCTCATCATAACGAATCTTCTGAAGAATCAGGGCCAAATTCTCATATTTTTTTTGGAGAATAACAGAGTGAGCAATAGGAACTGAAGCGAATGTCTTGCCATTATGAAGAAGAACACCTTTTATGCTGTCTTTTGACGAATCAATGAACAGCCGCCATTCAGCAGGATCATACTTGAGTTTAAACTTTTCCATCACTCCGTATATATCGTTGCAAAATACCAAATCTTCCTCTTTGCTGAAATACTTCAAAAATTGTGTCTCGCGGTTGCGGTACCAATAAAAAGTTGTTCCTGGTGACAATAGATTTTTCTGTTTAAGCCGAGAACCTAGCAGTTGGGCAGCATCTTTTGGGAGTCCTAAATCCCGGACTAAATCATTCAATTCAGCTTGAGAGAAAAGTTCAGGTTTCGGATCTGGTTCAGTTTCAAACTCGGAAGTACTGGACTCATCGGGAAAAGCCATCTGATGAGTCTCATCATGATCAGAACCGTCCACACAAATATGATCCAAAGATTTTGGTGGTTGAGGCACAGGTACTTCGTTGCTATGAGGCATAGGCCTAATTGCTGAGGGAAGGTTGGGGTAACTTATTACGTTCTTATTTTTTAAGTTGTATCCCTTCACAATGCAAGAGCAAAAATAGCAGTCACTGCTGTGGTCTCTTTGTTCACGCCACATCATAGGTATTCCGAAACGAAATGCTTGTTTTTTACCTTTCATCCATAAGCGTAGATCTTCCTCACATGTCTTGTACACTTTGTGAGGAGCCCACGGTTTGTCTTGATCGCCTAACTTCAAACCGAAATAGGCGAAATATACTTTTTAATAAATGCAGAAATGTTCCTCTGCCGCTTTTTCACGGTATATTCCCCACAAATAAAACAAAAACTGTCCGGAGAGTTGACGCAACCTCTGGCTCTGTGAGCCATCACAAATACACAGCACTGCAAACTACAACTGTAGTGAACCACTTCGGAATAAAGCTGGATTACGACTGAGCAAACAAAAGGTAATAATGAACTTGCAAGAAACTGAAATTTGACAGGAACGTTCATGTCGCAACCACCGTGTTTGAGCGAGCGAACGAGGCGAGGCGAACAGGAAAGAACATGCGCCAGCGCGAGTACTGGATTTAGCCCCCCCGCCTCCCAATTGTCCTGTTAATGTATAAAATGAATACAAAACACTCTAAAATATCATGAGGGAGTGTTTCTAGTTAGTTAACCATTACAACCTCTATTTTGGGCCAAGAAAATAAACTGCAGTCGGCTAAAAAGAAATTATGTGAACATTCCTTATATGGGTAAGAAATCTAATTTTGCAAGAAAACGTGACGTGATGGAACATTTTGGCTATTTTTCCTGGATTCAGCACCCCAAAATCTATAGGAATCAGTTGCAAAACTGGAGGCAGTTTTTTGGTAGTGTACCTGTGTAATAGGTCTGAAATCTCATATTGAAGTTCTTATATCACTCTGGGATATATACCATCCAGTTTAGGTGATTTGCTGCTCTAATTTATTAAATAGCTGTATTACATCTTCCTGATTTATCAAGATTTTCAATTCCTTTGATGCATCACCTTTAAATACCATTTTAGGCATGGGTAACATCCCTTTATCTTCTTCAGTAAAAACTGTAACAAAAAAATCATTCAATCTCTCTGCTATGGCCTTGTCCTCTCTCGGTGCACCTTCAACCCTTTCATCATCTAATGGTCCAAGTGACTCTCTCCATGTTTTTTTTTTTGCTATAAATATACTTGAAAAAGATTTCATTATGTGGGTCATAACGAACAGTGAATAGCGGAGATGTATGTCCAGTTTGGACATACAACTGCCGCTATTTGCCGGTGCTGTATTTTTACCCAGGAGGTCCCCACACGCATAGGCCTTTGTGGTGGGGTGCTCCAGAAGAGGGTGGGAGGAGGCAGTGATGGGGCAGAGAGTGGCGGAGTGGGGGCGGCCTGCACAACCTGGACATATAGGGTCTATTCGGGTCACAGCCCTGCAAGATGGATGTGGGGCTTATTCTACCTTGGAGGCGGATAAGTCCCATGTGTGGCAGAGATCGGGGCACACAGATCCCAAAAAGTCCCAGGGCAGCCAAAGGTAAGCCCCGCTGCCTGATTCTGGCCCTGCTGCCCCCACTGAGGAACGGGTGGCGGGGAAAGAAGATCAGGACCGGCATCGGGCTGACTATGCTCCAGCTGGGCATCCCGCTGCCACGGTGATGGGATGCCACAGCATCAGTGCTCCAGCAGGAGCATAGGAAGGGATGGGAGGCAGGTGGTTGGACATCTCTCGCAGCAGAATCGGGATGCATCCAGCCCATCTAAGTGCCTGATTATGCACCCACAGGAATGTCTAGCTCCCTTGGCTGCAGAATCGGGTACACTTTCAGGCCATCCATTTTTTGGATGTCCGGACGGCCCTGATCAGAATCGGTCTCCACATGTTTTTGCTTCCAAAGCAAGCTTCTTTTGATTTTTTTTTTCTTTTCCTGCCTTATCACTGCCTTGCATTTAACTTGCCAGTACATATGCTATTTCCAATTTTCATCATTTGACTCCTTTTTCCATTTCCAGAAAGATGATTTATTTTAGCATTATCCATAGAGATTCTACAGATTGTTTTGTTTCCTGCGAAACTTGTATCATGTTTAACTCAATGCCCTCTCTAACGTATAAAGCAACCCTTTCACCAATTTGATCTACACCGTGTCACAGTGTCCCATTGATTGTTCTCCTTCCACTAGGTCTCAGAGATGCCAATTATAATCTAACCTTTTATTTAGTGCTATATATTTTATTTATTTATTTATTTATTTATTTATTAGAACTTATATACTGCCACTTCCAAAGATCAGTGGCGGTTTACAGAAAACGTAACTGGAACTTTACATTGCAACATTGGAGAACTTATTTACAGGACTAAACATGGTTGTACAGATTAACAGTTTGCATAACTACTGTATGTACAATAAGCAGCAAGTGTATAGCATATGTGTTGGTGCATGAAAGGGAGGGGATGGGGGCAGTGGCTGTCAAGGGTGGTGGGGTTATTGGTAGAGGGTCCATAGTACTCAACAAATAGGTGGGTTTTGAACTCTTTTTGGAAGGTTTGGAGGTCTTTGATGGTTCTTAGGTTGTCTGGTAATGAGTTCCAAATAACTCTCCCATCTTACATTTTAGACTTCTAGCATTTGCATATAGGCATTTCAGAGGTTGTATTTTGTTCATATTAACAATCTGGTTATCAGTTGATGGGATAATTTGTAATCTTTCAGCTCTCTCTGCTCTTTACATAAAGACATCTGGAACCTCTCTATTGAGTTGCCCTGATTTTCCTGTTGTGCTCATATTCTTTAAGGATGCATCATTCTGAAAAATTATCTCCTGGGCGACTGTCATATTTCCCCCATTATCTAGTTTAACCAGCTAGTGCTGGGGATAAGGATGTCCAAGGCAGAACAGGAGTATGGTGTAGGTATGCTTGTGGCATTCCCATACAGAAAACTTGAACATCCTTGTCTGATTTAGTAATGGCCTGGATGTCCCAAGCTGCATCACAATTTATACCTACTCCAGGCATGAATAGGCACTGGAAAAGGATTTTTTGTGTCAAACATTTGGTGGGTGTGGAGAAGGAGGTATTGTCAACCTTCCTCTAATGTCCATGTTGACCATGAACACTGCCGGGTAATGTGGGCTCATGTTTCCGTTTTGCCACACCAATGGACATCTCCATATGCAACCTTGCATAATATGGACATTCCCACCCCACAGTTTCATACTAGGGATGTCTACTGTATGTGGATTTATTTATTTATTTATTTATTACAATTTCTTATATACCGCGCTATTTAGCATCAGTGCGGTTTACATTATAACTTAACGACCATAACAACAAGCTGTCAGGTTTACATCGAACAGGAGTATAAACTTGGAAAACAGGGTTAACTATATACATAATCTATTTACATTGGAAGGATAGATAAAAGTCAGATAATGCATGTAGGTCTTGTGTCAGTGTAAGAATCCAAGTGGGGGCAGTCTGTGTTTCTAAAATCAGCCTAAAACATAGATATCTCTGGAGCTTTTCCTGCACATTCTGCACTGAATGTCCCAGATTTCACTTGGATACCCTTTCTAAAATGCCACTTCACTTGTGTAACCCATTAAGCCACCACATACACAAAATCGTGAAAAAGTCCCTACAACAAGAGTAACTGCCGCAGGTGCTAAAGTAAGCCACCATAGGACCAGTCCTCAAAGGTAACATAAGAGCATAAGAACATAAGATATGCCATACTGGGTCAGACCAAGGTCCATCAAGCCCAGTATCCTGTTTCCAATAGTGGCCAATCTAGGTCATACGTACCTAGCAGTTTCCCTTCTTAATAATGGTTTATGGACCTTTCCTCCAGGAACTTGTCCAAATCTTTTTTAAACCCAGCTACACTAACACTAACATGTCAAACACCTCTGATCCAAAATCTTACCGACCAATCTCAAGCCTGCCATTTATCACAAAAATCATTGAGAAAGTTGTGCAAAGACAACTCCAGGATCACATGGACCTACATGCTCCGCTGGACATGCACCAACACGGCTTTAAATCGCACCACAACATAGAAACCCTACTCAACTCCCTCTTCTACAACCTCCTGAGAGGACTGGATAATATAAAAAACGGTTTCCTACTAATCTTCATTGACATCTCAGCTGCCTTTGACACGGTATCACACTCCACTCTCCTACAGAGACTCCAAGAAATCGGACTCCGGAACAACACAATGAAATGGTCCACCTCCTACCTAAGCAACCAAACATAGCAAGTAAAATGTGGAGAGAAATGATCAACCAAATTTCCCACCACTCAGGGAATACCACAGGACTCGGTCCTATCATCAGTTCTTTTCAACATCTATATACAGCCTATATGCAGTATCATCAGAAAACACAGCATACAATATCACCTATACGCAGATGACATCATGGTATACACCCCAATTGACCTGAGCGCCCCTGACACAACCCCAATGACCAAGTGCCTCGAACACATGAACACCTGGCTTGCCGACCACAAACTCAAGATGAACTTTGACAAAACTGAAGCAATGTTCCTCTCCAGAAACACAACATTCAAGCCACCTCAAGAAATCAAAATACTACACAGTACAATAAAAACTAAGGACAAAGTAAAATATCTAGGTGTCTCCCTGGACAAGAACCTCAATCTCCAATCTCACATAAACAAAACTGCAGCAAAAGCATACCACCGTTTAAAAATCATCAGACGACTCAAGCCACTCCTCAGCCAAGACCACTTCCACACCGTATGCCAGGCAATCATCACTCTCATACTGGACTACGGAAATTCTTTATACCAGAGGTTACCAAAACAAACCGTGCACCCACTTCAGATGGTCCAAAACACTGCAGCTCACATAATCACAGGCACAGTCAAGTATGAACACATAACACCAGTTCTCCAACAATTGCACTGGCTACCTATAATTTCACAGACAAAATTCCACCTTGCTTGAAGGAAAAGGTGGTATACAAAACTGGCTAAATAAAAAAAAACAATTCTCACTTGCTAAGAGTGGTCCAATTTCAGAAGGACTTGTTTGTTTTCTTATATGGTCAAAGTTATCTGTACCAAAGTGTAATCCTCATTGGCCATTGGCATATGTGTGTGTAGAATATAGACAATGATGGAAGATAAAGACAATACAGTATGGCCTATCAGTCTGCCCATACATGAGAACTATTAAGTTTTACAATCCCTTTCTACCCTTCAGAGATCCTTTATATTTGTCCCATGCTTTCCTGAATTGATAAACTTCAGGTACAATACCAGCCATAAACTGGTTGCACCTTATGAAGTCAACAAAGGCACTAATATACTAATTTTTTTAGGTCTCAGCTGCTCCGAGGTTATTCTAGCAGGTTGAGGTCCACAGCACATTATGGCAATCATGTCATCAAACAGAAATGTTGTAACCTCTGTTTTATGTTATTTCTAATTAGGTGCCAGTTTAATGATTAAAACATTTTTGTGTAAGAGTATCATTTTTCAGTTGGGTCAAGTTTATTCACAAAGCCCTGTGGCTAAGGTTCATTTTAGTTCACTTGGAATTACTGTATTTGAAATGAATGAAAGATTGAAGTTTATACATTTTTCCTTTTTCCTCCCCTCCCCTCCCCTTTCCTACCTCCCCTTCCTCCTTCCTATCCCCCTTCCTAGCCTTCCCTTTTCCCCTTCCCCCTCCCCTTTCTCATTCATCTTCATCCTCCCTCTTCCACGTCTCCTGTTCTCTCCCCCTCCACCTCCTACTCCTACCCCCTCCCCTTTCCCCCTCCTTTTTTGGATAGCTAAAAATGCCATCTTTTTATTCCTTTCAGGTAATTATTTACATTTTACTGATGTTAATTGAGACGTGATTGGTATTTTTTTTAACACTAGAAGCTCCAAAGTGTGTCAATTGACGCAAATGCATTTTCGAAGATGTATACCAGCGCCACTGCTAGAACCATGTCAGTCATGTTCCATGACTTTGTTAGCAAGGTCAAGATGTTCAAATATGTGCATCAAAAATTAATGATAGATGCACCACCTAGCGGGAAAATGAATATATACTTAGAAGCCCCAAAATACGTCAATTGACGCACTCAATTGTTTTGGATGCATCAATTGACGTACTTTGGGTCTTCTAGGTATAAATTCATGTTCCCATTAGGTGGCGCATCTCAATCACTGTTTTACAATTTTACTCCAACATAACAAACAATAAACACATGATGACGTCATGTAATGATGTCACATACTGCATGTATTTAACGAATAAATAACTTCATATTAATTTACATCTGCATTTCATGCTAAATGCAGTCGTCGTGATAATGTGTCAATTGAAGCACTTTGGGGTTTCTCAGTAAAATTCCTTTTGAGGCTTCTAGTGTTAAGAAGAGTGGAAGGAAGCCAAAAAACTGACAACATGGTTTAAAGGTGAGGTCAGAGAGGATGTTGTAGCTAAAAAAGCATCTTTCAGAAATGGAAAAAGTAGCGAAATGATGAAAACTGGAACCAACATAAGCACTGGCAAGTTAGATAGAAGGCATTGATAAGGCAGGCAAAGAGAAAAATTGAAAAAAAGCTTGCTGTGGAGGCAAAAATGCATAATAAAACCTTTTTCAAGTGCATTTATAGCAAAAAAATCCAAGAGAGAGTCAGTTTGACCATTAGATGATTGAGCGATTGAGTGGTAAAACTGTCATTAAAAGGGGACAAGCCATAGAATAGGGACTGAATGAATTCTTTGCTTTGGTATTTACTGAAGAAGATGCAGGGAAGTTACCCATGACATAAATGGTATTTAAAGGTGATGCATTGGAAGAATTGAAAGAAATATTGATAAACCGGGAAGAAATATTACAACTGTTAGATAAACTAAAGAGTAGCAAATCACCTGGACCAGATGGTAAACATCTAAGGATGTTGAAAGAACTTAAATATGAGATTTCAGATCTACTATTAGTAATTGGTGAACTATCATTAAAATCATCTGTAATACCTGAAGATTGGTGAATGGCCAATGTAACGCCAATTTTTAAAAAAGGTTCCCAGAGGCGATCCGGGAAACTACGGACCAGTGAGTCTGATATCAGTACTAGGCAAAATGGTAGAAATCATCACAAAGAACAAAATTACTGAACATGTAGATAGTCATGGTTTTATGGGAGAAAGCCAACATGGCTTTAGTCAAGGAATGTCTTGTCTTACTAATGATGTATTTTTTGAAGGTATGAATAAACAGGTAAACAAAGGTGAGCCGGTCAGTATAATGTATCTAAATTTTCAGAAAGTCTTTGACAAGGTTCCTCATGAGAGATTATTGTCAAAATTAGAAAGCCATGGGATAGGAGGCAGTGTACTATTGTGGATCAGGAACTGGTTAAAAGATAGAAAGCAGAGGATAGGCCTAAATGGCCAATTTTTTCAATGGAGAAAGGTGAATAGTGGAGTACTCCAGGGATCTGTGCCAGGTCCCTGCTTTTTAACATATTCATAAATAACCAGGAAATGGGAATTACGAGTGTAGTAATCAAATTTGCAGAGTAAACAATTATTCAAAGTTGTTAAAACCCAAGAGGACTGTGAAAAATTACAAAAGGACCTTGATAAATTGGAATACTGGACATTCAAATGGCAGGTGAAATTTAATGTGGAGAAGTGCAAAGTTATGCACCTAGGAAAGTACAACCCAAACTATGGTTACACGATGCAAGGTTCCACATTAGGAATCACCACCCAAAAAAAAGATTTAAGCGTCATCGTGGATAACACTTTGAAACCCTCCAGCGGCAGCCAAGAAGGCAAATAGAATGCTAAGAATCATAAGGAATGGAATGAAGAATAAAACAAAGGATATTATAATGCCTCTTTATCATTCCATGGTGCAAATATTGTGTGCAGTTCTGGTCGCCATATCTTAAAAAGGATATAGCAGAATTAGAAAAAGTACATTGCAGAGCACCCAAATGGTAAAGAGAATGGGAGGATACCCCTGTGAGGAGAGACTTAAAAGGTTAGGGCTCTTCAACCTGGAAAAGAGACAGCTGAGGGGAAATATGACAGAGATCTATAAATTAATGAATGTAGTGGAACTCTTCAACAACATAAAGCATCATAAAGCAACTGATAAAGATACCCTTCACCGACAATCATGACATCACAATCACCTCCCAACAGCTGGCAACCCACTACAAACAACTTCACCCCCATCCGGAACCACTCCCTTCCCCCCTCCCCTGGGAAAACTGCCCACCCAAATCCTTGGACCTCATTTGACAGTATCAGCAAGGAACAACTTGAAAACGTCATCTCATCTTTGAACACAACTACCTCGCCCTTTGATCCGTGCCCCGTTGCATGGATCAAGGCAACCAAGAAGGATCTTTTTTTGTGTATAAGATTTTTATTGAAAGTCAAGCACATAACAAAGTACAGATATCCGTAAGGAATAAACTCAGTACAATTATCAGTGCACATACACATCCTGGCAATATTTGTTCTCCAGCAAAATTAGAGCAATGCTATCTTAGGAAACAGTATTTCTCCCTATTTAAGCAAACACTAAAAATAGAACATTAAGAATAAAGGTTGGCTAACTTCCAAAGTTGCAGTAGTAGCCATTAATAATGCCAAGGAAATACAATATGGAACAAAAATATCATACGGGGGGGGGGGGCAAATAACTAGCCCATGGTACACTTAACCCAGCCAGGTCAATGATTTTCTTTATCTAACCCTTCCCTACTCTCCCTCCCACCCTCCCTCCCAACCTCCCGCCCTCCCTACCTCCCTTATTATTGTGAACATAGTGCCAGTGAAGAGGAATGGAAAAGTGCAGTCAAGTTTGACAGAAGAATCAAGATAAAGAGATATAAGAAAACTCATCACCTTCTCAAGTCGCTTCACTGGCTCCCTATCCAATTCTGCATCCAATTCAAACTTCTCCTCCTGACCTCTAAATGCATTCACTCTATAGCCCCTCATTACCTTTCATCTCTCATCTCTCTCTACATCCCCTCTCGGGAACTTCGCTCTTCTAACAAATTACTTCTATCTAGACCCTCCGCTCACACCGCTAACTCCCGGCTTCGGTCCTTTCAGCTTGCTGCACCATATGCTTGGAACAACCTACCTGTGTCTATATGCCAGACACCCTCCCTGGCCCTCTTCAAGTCCAGGTTGAAAACTCACCTCTTCACTGTCGCTTTCAGATCCTGACTTCTACCCTTTGTCCTAACCTGACTCCCGTCCTTTGTCATGTCTAAAACTGTAAATGTCATACTTGGTTTTTGTAAATGCCATACTTGTTTTGCCCAAATTGTAATTGCCATACTTTGTTTTACCCCATACTTTGCTTTATCCCGAATTAACTATTACTCCGTATCACCATAATTGTTTTCCTGATCTGTCTATTGTTCTGTGTTGTCTTGACTAGATTGTAAGCTCTGACGAGCAGGGACTGTCTTTTTGCTTATATTTCTGTACAGCGCTGGGTGCATAGCACTATATAAATGCTAAATAGTAGTAGTAGTAGTAGTAGTAGGATACATGGAGGATCACTCAGTGTCTGGAGGAGTATGAATTTTGGGAGTTAGAACCATGGGAGTTAAGGCACTATTGAACGTCCTGTCCACTAGCATTCAGATGTGCAGAAACTGTCCCCATAAACAATTCAGCTTGTTCACTTTAACATGCAGCTCAGCAGTCATCTTTTCCATGCGGTAGAGATCCCAGACCTTTACCATCCATTCAACGTATTTAGGAACAGCATGTCTCTTCCAATACCAGCTAACCACCGAGTGTGCAGCCAAAAATAAGCATTGAGTGATTTGCATTTGATCTCGTGTCAGGAAATCGGAATGGAAATAGCCTAAGATACAGTGTTCAGCGTCAAACAGGAAGTAAGCCTCTAATTTTTGAGTTATCCTATTATATATCAACAGCTAGTAAGATTTAATTTTTGGGCAGTCCCACCACATGTGAAATAATGTTCCCAATTCCTCACATGATCTCCATCATAATGGGTCATTGGCACGCTCACATCGATAGAGAGAAGTCGGAACAATAGACATCTGCAGAGCAATTCATAACTGGGTATTAACTAGCGACAAAGATATGGAACAGGTGTATGCATAATGAAAAACGTCAACCCAGAAATCATCCAATTTATTCTGAATATCATCTTCCCAGCGAACGCAAGATATTGGGATAGGAGATGCCAGTGATACATCCCTAGATATTGATCGGTATAGTCGTGCCAATAGTGCCTTATCAGTCTTAGAATCAAATATGAGCCTTTTCCATACAGTGGGTGTCCTTTTAGCTGCCTCTAAAATAGGCTGAGAAGAGAAGCAGTGGCAAAATTGAAAGTATTGAAATGGGGTGAAAGGGAATTGCAGCAGCGACTCTAATCGAGGCAGTGACAAAAAGTTGGAATGGTGCTGAAGAGAGGCCAGGTGTAAATTCTCCAGGGTTTGTCAAAGACGCAATGTAAAGGCCCTAACAAAGGAGAATACTCCTAGGGACATGTACGGGGACCATAAGGAAGACCGAGCAGTCTGGACACAGACCGTGCACCATGCTGTCCAAATGGAGCCCAAAAGGATATGCGAGCGGTTAGTACACACTAGTAATTTCTCCGTAATGAAGGGGATGGCATTTAGGGTAATTGGAGAGATCCAGTTTGCTTCCAATTCGACCCATGCAGAAGAAGCCTTTAACCGCCACAAGGGAATGGCTCGCAAGCAGGAGCTAACATAATAGAGCTCAAAATTGGGGAGACCGATACCACCCAAAACCTTAACACAAGTCATTGTGTGCAAGCTTAACTGAGGACAGCGGCCTTGCCATACAAACTGCATGAGAACTTGGCGTAACTGGAGAAAGAAAGAACGAGGTACCTGAATAGGGAGCTGTTGAAATAAGAAGAGAATTTTCGATAGTAGGAGCAATTTAATCATGTTCATTCTAATGAGCCAGGATACAGATAGGGATTGCCATGCTGTAATCTCTTTAGAAATGGTAGACAACAATGGAGTGTAATTCTTCTCATAAAGATCTTCTATTCTCTGGGTAACCTGTATTCCAAGATATTTGAAATTGGAGACCATTGGGAAACTGCTATCCCTTCTCAATGGGCACACTCTGAGAGCTGTCAAACAGGGCACTAGGGCAGATTTCTGGAAGTTGATTGTGTTTCTTGATAGATGAGAGAAATCTGTTAGTAATGAGGTCAGGATCAGCATGCTAGTGTCTGGATCCCAAAGAAATATTAAGGTGTCATCCACATAAAGCGATACGATATGATATTTGTTTGCTAGGGGGATCCCTAACTTTGTTTCAAGAGAGCGTGGTTTTATAGCTAATTGTTTGAGAGCCAGTGCAAACAATAGAGGGGAGAGTGGGCACCCTTGTCTGATACCCCATTCTAAAGAGAACGGTGTCGAGAGGAATCCATTAATTTGAACTGTTCCTGTGGGGGCTTTGTATTAGGCTGAAACCTAAGAGAGGAAAGAGGGTCCAAACCCAAAATGCTGTAATACGCTCAAAAAGTACTGCCATTCCACCTTGTCAAATGCTTTTTCTGCGTCTAAATAAATAATTGCATAATTGCCCTCTAAACGTCGGACCCCCACCATAATATTAAGAAGACGGCGAACGTTCTCATATCCCTGGCAACCTTTAATAAAGCCAGTTTGATCAGGATGAACTACTTCCTGCACCTTCGAGTTTAAACGGGAGGCGAGAATCTTTGTAAAGATTTTGTAATCAACGTTAAGCAGAGAAATTGGTCTGTAACTACTACCCTGCAGGGGGTCTTTCCCTTGCTTAAGGATTACAGTAATTAGGGCCTGATGCATAGATTCAGGGAGGCTTCAGTGGTGTAAAATAGCATTAAAGACTTTAGTTAAAACTGGTGCTACAAGATCGGAAAGAGGTTTTTTTTTTTTTTTTTCTTTATATATTGATTTCAAAAATTGCATATACATAATACAATCAAAAGACAATCTAGAATAGACAAACCAAATCAGATGTATAACATCAAACAAAAAACCCAAACATTGATATAGCCCACATCAAGGAACTCAACTGAATATTAGAATCAAGCCATACTCAGGAAAATAAGACACAAGGCCCACGAAGGGAGGCAACAACTTATTCTTGGGCACTCTGTACTTCACCAAGTACCTTCCGCTTCTCAAACAAGAAACTTTCCAATTGGGTGACATCAGTGAAAATATATGAAACATCCTTCCAGGTAATTACACACTTACATGGGAAACGAAGGAAAAAATAAGCTTCTCCTAAGGACAATACCTGAGGCTTTAAAGCCAGAAACTGCCTATGCTTAAGCTGGGTGCTGCGTGCAACATCAGGAAAAACATTTACGAGATGTTTTATAGAATTCTGCTGGGGAGCATATCAGGACCTGAAGCTTTAGCAGTTTTTAGCTGTTTTAAGGCTAAGTGTACCTCTGCGAGGGTGATTTCCCTGCCTAATGCCTCTCGTGCATCTTCAGACAATTGCGGGAGGTGCAAGTCTGATAAGTATTGGTGTATGTCTGTAGTGTTCGCGGTGAGCCGAGAAGAGTAAAGATCTTTGTAAAAGCGTGCAAAATACTGTGCAATTTCTTTGGATTTTTGGAGCTTCCGCTTTTGTTCGTCCAAAACGATAGACACCCGACAAGCTAACCTCTGTCTGTTCAATTTGTTTGCTTTGTTCCCATGCTCAAAAAAATGCTGGCGAGTTCTTAGTAAGCGGGACACAATTTCCTCTGTCTCTAATGCTGCTAATTTACCTCGTAAAGCAGTGAGTTGGCGCCAAATCTTGGGTATCAACCAATGCTTGTGCTGCTGCTTGAGAACAGTTATTTGGGCTCTGAGATTGTTCTGGGCGATTGTATTCTGATGATTATAGCTGCAGATAGGGAAATGACATGCCCTCTCAGAACTGTCTTACCCGCTTCCCATAGTAAGAACTGTGATGTCTCTACTCCTTCATTATGAGATAAGTATTCCTCCCAACCCTCTTGCAACTGTTTCACAAAGTTTACATTTTTCAACAGGTTTCTAGGGAAAGCCCAAGAATGTGGGCGAGTTTCGGTGTTTCCAAGATCACACTCCACGGAAATTACATAGTGATCCAAGGGTCCCCTGGTTCCAATCTGAACTTGATCAGTTTGAGATGTTAACTGTTTGGATACTAGCCACATATCTATATGTGAGTGTGAATTATGCACCAAAGAGAAGAAGGTACAGTCCCTTTCTCCTGGGTGATGAGAACACCACACATCTTCCAAAGCAAAAGTAGAGATTAGGGTAGAGAGAGATTGAGAGGGTCCTATCGGTAGCTTGTGACCCGAAGATGTGTATAAATCTGAAAGAACGCAATTAAAGTGTCCCCCCATTACTATGTCCCCAGTCACCTGGGTTGCCAGTACTTCCATAAGGTTTGCTAACGACTGGACAATTTCTGTAGGAGGGATGTATACATTGACAAAGGAAATCTCAGCCCCAGAAAAACTGCCTGAGACTATTAAGAAGCGTCCCTTAGGGTCTTGTATCTGATTTAAAAGTTGAAAGGGGCATTTCTGTGTGAACATGATGGCCGCTCCTCTTTTATGAGTAGAAAAACCAGCAGAGTAGACTACAGGGAATCTACGGGAAGTCAAGCAAGTGTGTGTCCCAGGGGCCAGATGTGTTTCCTGCAGGGAAGCTATATCTGCAAGCTCTCTATGAATGTTCTCAACTACTCTATGTCTTTTAATGGGGCTATGTAGACCCCTAACATTCCAGGAGATTAATTTAATCATTACCTATCAGGGCAACCCGAATGTGACACATTCTGTCATAGGGGGAACAAGATATATCTTTCGACACCTGGTTCTCTTCACTCAAAACTTTCCTTGGGGATTCATCCATAAAGACTTTCCCACCTACCTGCTCCCTCCAGGTACTCCCACCTCCAATCTGCAATGCTGTAACTGCACTTCCTTCCTTCTTCCTTTTTTCCTCATCCAGCCTCCCCTCCCTTCCCCCCCCCTTCGTCCCCCTCCCCTATTCTTCCTAACTCATTAGCATGTTCTCCTCTTGCTATCCTGGAATCACAGGATAGCACTTCGTTCAGGAGAACCCCTGTCATGAGTGGGTGACCTTCCCACCCTTAGGAGGATGCTAGGTACTAGGGAAACCTAACTATCCCTCCAGATCCCTCATTCCTTTGGAAAGTGAATAAACAACCTAACCTGCTATCTGTTATTACTACCCTCCCCTTACCTCTTATAAATTTGGTACCTATCCTTGAAACTTGCATCCTAAAATACTTGGCACATAATACATTGATATATCTAACTCCACTTGTCAGCTTCAGGTGTACTGAGGGTCTTCGAGAAGGGGTAAAATGCAACCAACCTCGATAGAGACCTCAGCTGAAAAGCAATGAGGAAACAAACAAGTAAATCATTTAAACAGTTCAATTTAACTTATGATACCATCTCAGGTCAGAGCTGTGGTGTCCATCCCTTGCCCACCGGGACTGTCTTGATCCACCTCCGAAGAACATCATGATCACGGGACCTTACAATGCTTAGGAGTAGAGACTTCCCAGTATCCTTTCGGGTTATGTTGTGGAATCAAATGCACCCCATATTGGAGGGAGTCCAAAAAAAGCAAGCAGTCGGATAGGTCTTAAATACGATGTTTGACGCCATTCCACTCGAAGATCAGTGAGAAGGGAAAGCCCCAATGATATGGTACAGAGTGTTTTTGAAGAGCTTGTGTGAGGAGCTGAAAGCTTTTGCGCCTTTCCATAGTGCGTTGTGCAATGTCCTGAAAAATTTGAAGCTCTTGACCTTTATATAGGAAAGATCATTTGCCCTGCAAGCTCTGAAGTAGTGCCACTTTGTCCTTGAAGAAGGAGAAGCAAGCTATGATTGGGCATGGACGGACCCCAGAATCCCTCCTAGGCCCAAGCTAAGATGAGCGCGTTCCAATTTGACTGGTTTAGCGGAGTTAGTTACACAAAAGGCAAAGATCTCTTCTACTATAAACATTGAGTCCTCTCTGTCCCCAGAACTTTCAGGAACTCCCAAGATGCGGATATTATTTTTTCTTTGACGATTTTTTTAATCGTCTTGATGATCCAGCATATCCTTTGTTATTTGATCCATTTTTCTCATCTTGGTATGAAGATCAGCCAAGGAGTCAATTTGCTCCCATATATGGATTTTGGTTTGAGTTTCCTGGTCATCAAGCGCCTTAAAATCATACCGCATGTCTGCCATTGCTTGGGTGAAATCGTTCAGAAGAGCTTAAGTTCCGGTAATATTTCAGCAAGATCTTGCTTCGTCACCAGTGTGGAGACCACCGCTTCGTCTAATACCCGAAGCGCAGGATGATGCTCAGTCGCCGACGAGAGTTCTGACTGTAAATCAATAGTCCTGGAGAATTTGGACAGTGCAGAGGCATAGGATTTAACTTTAGCCATTATATAAATCTGGAATTATTGAGATAATTTAACCTGCAATTTGAAGAGTGACCACAAGAGGGCGCTCCAGTCTACAATTGAAAGTCTCATTGGTAGGATCGAGGATCAGTAGATCTGAAGCTGGACAGATTGAGGAGTATTATATTGAGCTTCTGCCTGCACTACAGGAAGAGATCACAGTGATTTCTATGGAAGCAGGAGAATCGGGAGAGACAATCTCAAGAATATGCTGACTACCTCCGAGCCAAAACGACTCAGGCCAGCATACCCCCGAACACCCGCTCTCCAGATGATGCGCCTGAATTGACCCCTTCATCTGCTCCTGTACAAACCTTAATGGAGGCCCAACATATCATCACCTCCTTCTCAACCCCAACCGAAGAAGACATCCAAGACATCATCAAAAACATAAACACCATCACAGCACCAAATGACCCATGCCCAGCCCTCTGGATTAAAATCCTACGGGCCAACCTTAGCCCGTTCCTTACCAAACTTATAAATAAATCATTTCTCACCGGATCCTCCCCCCGAAGCCTGAAACAAACATCAATCAGACCGCTGCTGAAAAACAATAAACTAGACCCTGCAAAGATGGACTCTTATAGGCCAATCTCGAGCATCCCGCTCCTAGCTAAAATCATGGAAAAGATAGTTCAACGCCAACTAGACCACCATATCGAGAACAATGCACCCCTTGACCCCTGCCAGCATGGATTCCAGGAGTCGCACGGCGTTGAAACTCTGCTGACCACCTTACTCAGTACCCTAACCATAGGCCTGGACAATATCAGACAAGGCTTTGCTCTCATTTTCTTGGACATCGCAGCAGACTGACTCTGTCAGTCATGATCTACTTCTTTCCTGCCTCGCCGAGAAGGGAGTCTGTGGCACTGCACTGGCCAGGTGTGAGTCATACCTGAGTGACAGATGGCAACATGTCCGCTCTGGCACCTCCAGATCAACACCCTTCCCGCAAGTGAGGGGTGTACCACAAGGATCATCACTTTCAGCCCTACTGTTCAATGTTTACATGCAACCCATCTGCACCCTCATTCGATCCTTCAACATCAATTGCCTAATCTACGGTGATGACTTTCTGATGTACACACTGATATCCACCGAGCATCCAGACCTCTCCTGGTTGTCCACTTGCTTCGATGCAGTCACGGACTGGCAACACACAGAGAAGCTCAAGATAAATCTCAAAAAGACCGATGTCCTCTTCATCAGCAGAAACCATGCATTCACTCCACCCTCATCACTGAAGGTACGCAAAGCAGAACTCCTCACCAAGCCCACGATACGATACCTCGGTATCACGCTCGACCAACTTCTCAACATGAATGCTCAGATAGCTAACATGGTAAAGGCAATATACCATAAAATTCGGACACTGCGCCACATGAGACAGCTGCTAGACCCGAAATACTTCTGAACGGTCTTTCAAACACTAGTAATGCTTCATTTTGACTATGCTAATTCCATACTGCACGGCCTTCCGAAAAACACGTTGAATCCTTTTCAGCTCGCGATGAATGCCACAGCCAGAATCCTCCACGGAGCATCTAGAAAGGACCATATTACCCCAGTTCTAAAACATCTGCACTGGCTCCCCGTCTACTGCAGGATTTCCTTTAAGATCCTAGCAATGACATTCAAGGCCATCAACAAATTTTATTTATTTATTTAACAGCTTTTATATACCACACTCTTTATTATCAGTGTGGTTTACAATTAAAAATTCTTGCTCAATTCAGTCGAAACTGTCTTGTGCTTACATTTTAACAGGATAGGTAACTTGGAGCATTAACTGGGTAAACTATTTACATATTAGACATAAAACATGGTATTCCATCATTGATTTAATATATACACCTCAGATTGGTATTGTTGCGCATACCAATGGATAGTTCTGCTATTAACTCTGTCCTAATTTGTTTGTGTAGAGTCAAGCACTGCTTGAAATGACTGGGGTGTGTTATGTGGGGAGGGGTTGTTTGTTTGCGAGAAGTATAGGAGGAATAGGTGATGCTTGATTGCTTTCCTGAATTGTGTGAGGTCTCTGATCGATCTTATTTTCGGTGGGAGGTTATTCCAGCACTTTGGGGCATAGAAGGTGAATGCTCTATTCCTAGTTGTTTGAGTACATTTTATGGATTCCTTGGGGATAATCAGCATGTTGTCTGCTACTGTCCTTTTCGACCTGTTGTTGGGGGTGTGGGTGGGGGTGAGGAGGCCCATGAGTGACGAGGGGGCTAATTTATTGATGATCTTAAAGGTGAGGAGTAGAGCCTTGTATGTGATCCTGCAGATTATCAGTAGCCAGTGAAGTTCCTTGAGGATGGGAGTGATGTGGTCTCTTCTGGATAGTCCACAGAGAACGCGGGCAGCAGTGTTCATCGCAAGTTGTAGTGGGTTGAGGGTATTCTTGGGGAGTCCATGTAGAATGATGTTTGCATAGTCAAAGTGTGGCATTATCAGTGCCTGGAATACGGTTCAGAAATCATCAGGGGGTAACATGGGTCTTAGATGCCTTAATGTTCTGATTTTATTGTATATGGTCCTGGTTGTGGTTTTTTTATGTGCTCCCTGAAGTCCAGCTGTTGGTCCAGCGTAACACCCAGGTAACGTATGGAAGGTTTGCTTGGGAGCTCTGCATCTCTTACCTTCAAGGTAGATGGAGGGGAGAAGTTTTTGTTCTTTGTGATGAACAGGACCTCAGTTTTCTTTAAGTTTATGCGCAGGTTCTGGGCTTGCAGCCAGTCAGTGATTGCATTGAAGCATTCGACTAGAGTGGTGAAGTCGGGATGCTTGACTTTAATTGGTGCAAACAGCAGGACATCATCTGCATAGATCAGGCTGGAGATATTGTAGGAGCGGATGATTCGCATATAGGCTGCATGTATATATTAAATATTAGTGCAGATAGAGAGGTGCCTTTTGGTACTCCTTGCTATTGCTGAAATGGTTCAGATGTGTTGACTCCCACCCGGACATGTTGCCATCGGTCCACTAGGTAGGATCTACACCACTACCAAGCCAGGCCCTGGATTCCCTTCTCATGGAGGTGTGTAAGGAGTTGGTCATGATTAACGGAATCGAATGCAGCAGCAATGTCTAGGAAAATGAGTGCAAAGCCATTCTCGATATTGTCTATTCCTCTGTTTAATGTATTGGTTAGGGTGGCAAGCAGTGTCTCAACTCCGTGAGATTCCCTAAACCCATGCTGGCAGGGATCTAGAGGAGCTGCTATGTCTATGTGTTGCTGGATCTGTCTTTGGATAACCTTCTCAATTATTTTGGCTAACAAGGGTATGCTCGAGATTGGGCGATATGATTCAGACTTCAGCGGATCTAGTCTGTTATTCTTCAGGAGTGGCCATATGGATGTCTGTTTGAGAGATGATGGGAACATTCCTGTTGAGAAGGATAGTCCTATGATGTTAACTAGAGTTGGGCTGAGTTCCATGTGCATGGCTCTAATCCAGTACGCTGGGCAGGGATCATTTGGTGCTGTGGTGGTGTTGATGGTGGCAATGAGATCTTGGATGTTTTTCTCGGCAGGAGGTGTGAACTCTGTAAGCGGTGGTTGTATGTAGGGGATATGGCTGGATGTGGGTTCTGGAGTTCTTTCAATCTTGAGGGTTTTGGTTTGGAGGTAGCATATAACTGGGGTTGTACAAATGCACAGCCATCTCCCTCTCTGACCTTGTCCAGGTCATCCCTCCCAACAGGCTAAGGAGATCAGCCTCCACCAACACCCTACTACTCCTGAAAGCAATCACCAAATACTCCAAAGCTATGAGAAACCGCGCCTTTGCTCTCTACGCACCTTCCTGCTGGAATGCCCTGCCACCAGACATCCGGGCCATCAACAACCTTCCCCAGTTTATGAAAGCACTGAAACATCATCTGTTTCTTCAGTACTTCACCAACTCAAGCGACATCCCGCAGCCACCCACACCCCATGTCCAACCAACACCTCCAGAATGCCCACTCACCACACCTCTCCGATCATCTAAGTGAACCCCCCTTCTTAAACCACCTCCCTTGACAACTGACACTAACCTAGATAACGATGAACCATCCTCTACCCTGCGATATACAACTGGAATGTATATAGTCTCTTTGTTGTGTGACCTGTATATATTGTGAGATGCATGTAGAATCTTGTCTACCTACCTGTACATAGATTAACTGTTAGCCCTGTTTAGACACCCCGTTTTATTGTAAGTCCAATGTAGATCTTCTACATTGCACAAATATGTTCCCTGTGAACCGCACTGATGATAAATAGCGCGGTATAGAAAAAACAACAAATAAATAAATAAAATAAATAAATAATCCAGCCTGAGTCCAATGTGTTCCAGCTATGCGTTTCAAATTTCGGAGGCCATCTTAGCTGTCAAAAAATGCATTCCATCTATGCGTTTCAATTAACGGTGGCCATTTTAGCTGAGTTTTCATGCATTACAGCTATGCATTCCAGTGGAGTGTCGGCCACCTAAGCAGCACTCCCTGCATTCCATGATGCGTTCCAACAGGGCAGAACAACAATGAAGACCAAGACACAGGCAGAAATCCTCCCGATCAGGCAGCACAAGCCCCCAGAGACCAGAAATCATCTCATTAGGCAAATGGAGATAAGTGGACACACTAGCAGCATATTTTTTATGGTGATTCTGTCAGGAGACACAGGCAGCCTTTTACATTAGGTAGTGGCACTTCAAAAACCCTGTACTTACCACCATGCAGAAGATATTTAGAATTTTGAAGGAAGCAGAGGCAAGTTGAAAAACTTTGGGAAAGTTGAATAGCCGGGGCTGAGAGCCAGAAGGGCAGAGATCAGGAAGAGAGGCAGCACCAGTGATCCCAATATGTCTTCCAGTGTCACTCACAATTCTTCACAGAGGCAGGATCTTTGAGAGAGTAGTTTTGGATCATCTAAGCAGCCGTTTCAAAATTTGGAATCATACTTCACATGGAGTAGGTTAGCTTAATCGATAGTGACATATTTGATCTGATTACTTTACACTCAAGTATCTCACTGACTCCCACTTCCAATTAGCATAACATAAAAACCCTCATCTTAACCCACAAAGTCATCCACTCCACCCCCCACAACACACCTCTGCACTCTGCTGCAACCCCCCCGCCAACTGAGAAAATCAAGATATACCGCCATGAAGAGCAAGTTGACCATCCTCCATGCCAGGACCAAGCTCAATCAACAAGCCTCTGGATGAGCATTCCAACTATATGCATCATCCCTCTGGAACAGACTCCCTAAGGACCACCTCAGACACCAACACCTTCAGGAAGCTGCTAAAGACACAATTCTTCTTGGAACACTTTAGCCCTACCACATAACCCCCTCCCCCTCATAAGATAGCCATCTACACAATGCTCACTGTATATAGTCCCCATGTACACTTATAGTTCCATACATGTATATTTGTATGTAGTTATCCAATCCCTCCTAATTAGCCATGACATGTTGTACATAGTAATATTGTTTCAATGTAACCACTGCTAAATCTTTTGTTTCATGTACACTACTTTGACTCAGAGAAAGGCGGTATATAAATCCAGCTAAATAAAATAAATGTAGATTGATTGTTTACGCCATCAAAAAGTAGAAAGATTAGGGACATGCGATGAAGCTACAGTGTAACCTGTTTAAGAGTAATAAGAAAAAATATTTTACACTCAATGCGTAATCAAACTCTGGAATATGTTACCAGAGGATGTAGTAAAAGCTGTTATGTAGATGGGTTTAAAAAAAAAAGGTTTAGACAAGTTCCTGGAGGAAAAGTCGATAAATCATTTTTAAGAGGACCCGGGAAATCCACTGCTTGCCCCAATACAAGAAATGTGGAACCTGTGTGTCTTTTTGGGAAACTGCTAGGTACCTGTGACTGTTGGGAACAGGATACTGGGCTTGATGGATCTTGGTCTGACCCACAGTAGTATTGCTTATGTTCTTAGTCTGGGTTTTACTGCATGTTAACAATTAGCATGAGCCCGTGCTAATGGATATCTGATGCTAAAATTACTGTAACAGTAAAAAAAAATGTATGCTAAGACTTTAGTGTAGGTTTCAGTGGGATTGGGGCAGGCTCAGGAGGAGAGTGGACATGTTGACTGGTGAAATCCAGCACAAGCACTAGCTATCATGACTGCTGATAAAATGCATACACTTAATGCCATCTCAAAGGACACAAACATTGGAATGAGAAGGAAAGGATTAACATTTATGCCATGACTTTTTATCTACTCCATGTCTATCTAAAATTCTAGGTGCATAACAACAGAACGTACAATACAGAAAATACACAAAAGTTCAGAAAAACAAACAATACAGATCAATCCAAGGCAAGTAACATTCAGATACAGTAATCTCCCAATCAAGCCCAGAAAGCTTTCAACCTTAAGTGCGTACCTGAGGCAATAGAGAGGTAAGTGACTTGTACTGGGTCACAAGAAACAGTGGTGAGATTTGATCCCTAGCTTCTCTCATTCTTAGCCCACCATTCTAATAAAGAGATTACTCCTCCACAGGCCAAGCTATGGCAAAGTGGCAGAAATAGTGACAGAATACGCCAAAGACACTAAAAGAGGAACAATGAGCACCACAACAGTGACATGAAGGGTCCAAGCCACATAGAGGGGCAAAACATCACAAACAGATGTATGAACCTGCATGGCTCCAAGAGTGAAACAGAGGTCAAACCATGGTAGGATTTCCTGCAGGCACCATGAGAATGGCAAAGCAGCATTATTAGCAGCAGGAAGACCACTAGGAAATGAAAGAAGGCAAGGAAGCACCAACAAAAGATAAACATCCTAAAGTACCATAAGAGGAGCAAGGCAACACAAGCATTGGTAAGAAGAATCCAGGCACAATGAAAAGAGACAATCAACACCACCAATGGCATGGACAACCCAAGGTATCAATTCTGTACCTGTTGAGGGTGAGGAGAGGATATATCATTAATTGGTACAATAGCAAGGAATTGTATTTGTATTGTGATATTGCAATTAAATCTAAGGAAAGAGAACCGTGAAAAGTCAGAACATCACCTAACTTAACAACAGTCTCCAACTCTCATTGTAGTGGTCATTCAGTATGAATGGTATTGATGGTTGGAAGAGGTTACTGCTTGATCAGAGAGAGCCGAATCTACTTGTACTTACTGACTTTCACTGAGTTTATTGGATTGAGCTCTATAGTTTAACTGAAAGCTGGCTTGTTATACTGAGCCCAATAGTACTATGCCCTAACTCACTTAATAAAACACTGAATTTTAAAATACATAGATTTTATCCATTTTAACCCAAAGAATTCCCTTTTCCCCAAGATTTAGAGAATTTCTGAGGAGGTAAGTTCCTCCTGTGCAGATTTCTTCCCAGCAGTAGCAGCCCTCTTGGTAGTCCTTCAAGACTCACTGTCACTGCTTATTGTTCTCCCAGTTATTCCAATCCATAACCATAGGCCTATCTCCAAAGTGGCCCTAATCATGCTGTTGGATGGTGGCATGATACTTCTTCTGAGCCTGCTATTTCCCTTTTCACAGTGGGAAGAAGCAGTAGCAGCAGCAGTGGCAGGAAGAGAGGGTCCCAAGTGCCACATGTGAAGGTAGAGTGAGTGAGGCTGCTATAGATATTTCCATTGACCACTTCCCCCTCTCTTCACTGCAGGTAAAAGAGAGAGGGCAATGACAAGGACAGTAGTGGTAGGAGTTCAGGGAGGTGATGTATGAGGTTGCTGTGGTTGGAAACAGACAGTGGCACGTGCATTCTCAGAAACTGTTTACCGGGAGGGAAAGAGGAATAGTGAAGCCATTTCCTGTGACCACTTCTTTAATTGATCCTTCCCAGGGCCAGCGTAAGGAGATGAGGCGCCCTACGCAAACCTCATCCCTTGCACTCCCCCTGCCCCGTGGAGAATCCCCCTCCCCCTCAGTGCCCATTGCCATCGATGATGCCTCTCTCCAGGATCGACCACAGTGGCAATAACCACAAACAGTGGCAACAACAACGGTGGTAATGGGTACCCAGGGAGGGCCTGCACTTTAAGCAACCACCTAGTTCACATAATGGTAGCACCAACCCTGATCCTTCCCATTTCTGTCACCAGGAAAATGTAGTAGCCACAGGACAGGACTGGTGGCAGGAACAGTTTCAGAGGAGTATGGAGTTAGTGCAGGGGCAAAAGATGTTTCCATGATCTGGATGGAAAAGTTCATCAGGCCTAAAGAATATGGACCCTGCTACATTCTGCAGTAGAACACATTTTTGCCTGTCAAGAAGCTGATGCCATGTCTTTGAAGTCACCATTACAATTGGCCATGCAGCAGGTCACCATATATTTATTCCATGTATTCTGACTTGCCACTTTAAGCAGTTCCAATTGCTCTTTCATCAGAGCCATCAATAAGACATGGGGCAGAAATTCATTGGTCTTGCCCTAAGCTCTAACATACACTTGCAAACCGCAACACAAGGAACTTTAGCAAGTGTTATTTATTTTACTTTTATTTTCTGCTCTTTATATACTAGATGGTCAGACCTTAAGAGTTATCACAGTGTTATCTGATTAGGTTCATCTGCTACTGTTATATTACAGTTAAACTTTGTGGGATGAAATGCAACATCTGTTCTCCATTTGTCTTTTAGTTAAAATTAATGAAAAAAAGAAGTTAAATAATTAACTTCATATCAGGCTACAAATCCTCATCTTTTCAAATCAATGCACAAATCATAATAATGCTTTCTTCATGAGATATTTCCCATTTTGTTTGACATTACTTGAGAATCCATTTATGTCAAGTGAATTTTTGCTGCAAATAAAACCTTTCTGCTTCAGTAGCTGTATGGAAATTCAGCAGGTATGTCAATGGATTTTTAGTGGGTTGTCACTGCAACATTTTGCTGAAGGGCAAAATAAAAACTGAACAAATTAAATCTGAGCTTGAGTAGCAATAAAGAAACTTTACAGAAGCTCATTAGTATTAAAATTAATAAAATCTTGCCCTAATTTTTATTCCTGATACTGTACATAATTTGTCAAAGAAAAAGATATGCTGAAATTTAATGAGAGATTAAGTATCCTCATTTATCCAGAAGTGAAATGTCATTCAGAGAGACTTGTTCTGTACAAAAAAGGGGGGAAGAGGGTGGGAAACCCCAATAAAAGGAATTGTGAATCTAAAGAAGATTTATCATTTGAAAAATTTGAACACTTCAAGTCTTTTGTAAAGATTTATATATAATTGAAAGTATGGTACTCTGTCTATCTGCAAATGGATGTCATTACCCCTAAAACACAGAATATCCTGACATTTTATAAATCTTATACACAAAGAATACAGCACATATCTCTGCACTGTTAAACGAACCCTCCCGAAATACATGTGCATTGCAGTCAAGCACGGCCTAAGAGAATAGTGCAAAAGAGGTTAAGAGGAAGCTAATTGGAATATGGACCAGTCTCAGTAACTAAGCAGTACCTTAATCTCATTCATACTATCAGTGGTTCTGAACCCTGTACCTTGGGTACTCGCCATGTTCAGTATTGAGAAACAGCTTGTCCAATATTTCCCTTACAAAGAATTGTTACAGTATTGCTGCTTTCTTGCAAAATACTAGCTTATCACTTAAAGGGAAAAAAAAAGGCCTTGCACCTTTCCAAGGGGCCTATTGCTTATCTTTTTTTTTTTGTTCGGGGGGGGGGGGCAATGAAGCCAAGAGCTTATGCATATCAAGCAATATTGGGGATACTCGCAGCTGCTTATACCACTGAAACCTGTAGTCTGTCTGCTTCAGGAGTAAACACAGCATGAGATACCAAGTACTGTGTTCTATTAGGAATCACTATGGCCATATTGCATGTTGACTAGAGTAGGGAGAAAAGGCAGCAGGGATGTTAAGACAGATGGAATAAATGTCAGCAGTGTTATGCTTGGGAAAGAGGGTGAGGGGGATGGAGGCAGGGCAAAGCTGGACAATGACACAAGTGGACATGCCCTAGCTGCTGTCTGTGGCAGGGTCAGACAATATGTCATCTGACATAGAATGGACCATGAGACAGAGATGATATCCTCAGATAGATCACTTACCCTATGATGTCTACCAGCGTCACTTGCAGGTGACAGAGAATATCCATTAAGGAGTTGGCTGATATCTTCCATAGTGGCACCAACAATGAGGCTGAGAAGTGATACAAAATGTCCCATTGGGACACCCGAGCCATCATTGAAAGAGTGTTTGGACAGCTGAAGGATAGATCTGGAGGATGTCTACTCCACTTCCCACTTAGGACTTGCCAGATATTTATGGCATGCTGCATGTTTCATAACCTAGAAGGAGAGGCCAACAGCTGCTAGTTGTGGAGGAAGCTGTTGAAACCAAAACAGAGGAGGGTAGAGCCCTGAGTCATGAAGAGATGAACAGTCATGCAAGGAGTACCTGATAGCCAGAAATGAACTAATACGTTTCATGTGACAGTAAGTGGTTTATTGCCCTTATGAACATCAAAAGGCATACACTAATAGTGGTCCCCTGAATTCTTCTAACATCCCTACTGCTCACACACACAGCACATCTAAATCCATCATATAGAAACCCCTCTCACTGGCAGTTTCCCTCACATGCCCAGCAGTGTACATTGCATTAACACCCTACCATCCCTCTCCCCTTCCCCATTCCCTCTACATTTTACCCCTTGCCCATCCCCCTTCCTCCCAAGATCTATGTGTTGCGCCTCACTCATTCCACATGTCCAAAGAACACATTCCATAGACTAAAGCCCATATGGCTATATGGATGGTATTAAACAAGCTATAGGTTATGGACCATGAATTCACATCACCACCTGTCATGGTGGCTGGGAAGTTATGAGGAATATTGTTCCCTAATCCTCTCCCTTCCTTCATATGCATAAATGTCTCCTACCCCAGCACCTGCCCCTGGCTGTACTGTAGGGGCTGGGAAGGTGTGGTGGAGGGTACTGCACTGCTATCAGGGGACTGGGGGAGCTGGAGGAGTCCTCCTCCTCCTCTTCCTCTGCTCCTTGGGTGGCACTGTGTTATACGCAGAAGTGACGATGGGGTCCAGAAGTATGGGGCACAGATCCCAGGATGTTGGATGGTGAAGGGTTGCACTGCATGGTCTGTGTGGTTGATTGGTGTATGCCAATTCTGTGGCAGGATGAAAGTAGAAAAGGCCTGTGCTGGTGTGGTGCGCTAACCACTGGCTGGAAGTTGTACATTGGGGGAGGATGACCTCAGTTTGCCAACGGTGTCCCTCAGGTCTTGGCATAGTCCACATATTTCTGAAATAAGGGTATGAATATCATCCTGTTTTTCCTTATGCTCCTCTGGGGACTGTCAAATGATGTCAAGCTGCTCCTGATGTAGTCAAGCTGCTCTTGACATAGTTGTAGATACTCAATGTTCTGCTGCAGCAGTCTTTCCCCACATTACAGTAATTCTTGTCTGTGCATGGCTCCCCTCTTCCTGTGCCAACCCTCCCTCCTCAGCAGATGAGTACAGTTGTGGTCAACATTATTGGCACCCTTGCAGTTCAACCCTTTAATGTCCAATATCTCCAAAAGAAAATTGGCCAGTGAAATGGCTTTGGACTATATATTCACACACATTTGATAAATAAAAGAATCAAATAAAACAAGACCAATTAAAAAAGGAACTAGTAGGAAATAGTATAAAAACTGGGACATTGTCAGGACCTTATTATTAGAAATAACCAAATGGATCTATGCGGGAATATTAATTTCACAAAGTGACCCTCCAAAAATCCCATATAAGTCTCCAGTTATCCAAAGTAAGAAATTTTTGTCAGACTACCACATAAAAGACTGCTATTATATGAGCTGCCCCAATCTTAAATTTGAATGTTCTTATGATCAATTTAGGATTTATTTTTGGACATGGAGGTTGGATGTAAACATGTGGCCTGGACCCCAGTGCACACCAGCCATTGTGATACCAGCAAACCAGCCATGGTTTCAGGCACATTCATGCCCCACCACCAAGCTCCATGCCATCATATATTGTGTGACCATATGGCTCCAGGTCAGCATTAACATCCTATACTTCTCCTGGTTTTACATCCATTGATTTTTCCAGAGAGGTGTGTTACAATGCACTGAAAGTAAAAGCAGTGCTGGCTATATCTATCCTTGAGTGAGCCATGTGGTAAGGTGAGTCATGAGATCTGTGGGGGACTGGAAGGGGTATAGAAAACCTGTTAAATAAAGAAATATGATTTTTGTTATCCACCTTGAAATTTGTGATGTTAATTATAATTTGGAAACAAATTATAATTAATAAAATGAAATACATTGGAGGCATTGCATATAAATCTGTTTCATTCATACTCATTGTGTGAACTCTGAAAACCCAACTGGCTGGTGTTCCCCAAGGACTGGTTTGAGGCAATAGATGAGAATTATAAGGCCATCAAACCTACTGACACTATTTGCTCTTGAAATTTGCAAAGAGCTGAGATTCCCTTCTTCTGAATAAATAAAGAGGCTCTGTGATTATCCCCACCACCTGTCTCTGTCTCTAGTCCCTAAACTTGTTCCCTCCTGCTATTGATCTTCCCTCTTCCTATCTACATACGGTATCTCTACATCTACATACTTTATCTCTACCTCCTAATTATGTCCCGTCTCCATTTCCTTCTGTTACTTATCTCTCTTGCCATCCATATAAAAGCCTCCTTTGCTGCTTGACTCTTTTGCTCTATTAACCCCTTACCACTGCTAATTCTTTCTCCTTATACTTCATGATTTCCATCTCCTCCCATTGGTGATCTTCCTATGGGATAAATTAGACAAATATATGTTTGTGGGTCCTTACCATGGACCACATTTACTTATTTTCTTTAAAAGGTTCACCCTACTGCTATGGACAACAGATTACAATACATCACCCATGAACTGCAGATTTCGACAATTTGACAAGGAAACCTTCCTCAAGACAGTGGTTCCAAAACTTGAACTCATTAAGCCTTAAGAAAATCTAGAAAAAAAGATCAAACAGTGGAACAAAATCATGGCTGCTGCTGCCCTCACCCTATCAAAAGGAAGTTTACCCAAATGTCGCAAGATAGTACCATGGTTCTCAATGGAGCTACAAATGCAAAAAAGTGACCTATGATGTCTTGAACATACTGTAAATTATCTATTATTATAAAGATTATCTATTATTATAAAGATTATAATTATTATAAATATTATGTATGTGCTTCTGTAATCCATCACGTTAGTGTGAGTAATATAAATGTTTAAAATAAAAATAAAATAAATAAATGACAACACTCCCAAGACCCGCTCTATACAGAGAAACATAAAATATACTGTGTGGAAACTCTAAGGGGCATGTTTACTAAACCTTCTTAACGTGCGCGCTGTGCAATTAGCGCACGCTAAGTAAGGCACCTTAGCGTGCGCTAATGATGCTTTACGGGGCACAAATGTGCCTTAGTGCGCGCTCACGCGCGCAGCGGCACAAATGAGCGCTGAAGGCGGGGAAAGGCTCCCGGAGGGCGGAGGAAAGCTCCCCAGGGGCGGAGAGAAGGGGTCAATGGGTGGAGAGTGGGAGGGGAGAGGCTCCCCACACACTAACGATGTGAAATCCGAGGCCAAAACTAACGCAAGTGAAAACCTCACGTTAGAGCTGATTTAAAGGAAAAAGAAACCATTTCTGTCGGCAATGTACAGCAAAACCAGTGAAACTTACAAAAAAGTGATAAGTGTGATACATGTGCACGGACCAAAAGTGCAAATAAACATTGAAAATGACCCCAACAAAATAAAAAAAACTCATAATCAAGCTGGGCAATAGTTATAGTAATGGGAAACATCAAAAAACACTCCCAAGAAAGCTCCAAAAAATAAATATGAATTTTGGAAGGGTCTACGCTCCGTCCCCATACAAGGTGAATGATCCCACAGTGAAATAGCACTGATCAGGGTTTCCCTCTCCATTGGACAGGTTACCTATGGCATGCACATGTTCCACAACAGCAGGGCGGGCATGTCAGAATGGGCAACTGGACAGATGTTGGGAAAGGGGATACAGAGGGCTGTAGGCGGCACATGCTGTGGTGCAGCTGGGGCACAGTGCAGACTAGGCAGATGCCTAGGTGGCACTTAGGAATGCTGAAACTGAACAGCAGCCAGACAGCAACTGATGAGGGCCCAACATGGGCACGAGAGTGTTTGTCACAGGGGATAGTACCCAGCAGGTATCTCCAAGGGCACAGAACATTGGCAGGCAGTGTTGGGGGAAAGCGTGGACGCCTATGCAGGCACCCTTACCCCAGAACATGCACCATAGGCAGCCGCCTACCTGCACACTGGATGGCTTGAGACTGCACACCACCAACACCACCAGCAGAAGGGCATGTCAGCATGGTGGCAGAGGGGTACTGGTGGTGGAGGGGGACAGTGGCAGCTGCCCAGAGCAGATCATGGCCTAGCCCTGTGTAGGTGGGTGCCATGCACTGCAGCAGACAGGCCCTGCCGGACAAACAGTCATGGTTTCACCAGGGAATGCACTGTCTCTGTGGCAACACGGTGGTGCAGTGCACACAACCAATGTGTTTGGAGGCAGAAGGTCACAGGTTCAAGTCCCAGCTATGGTGCCTGCCAATCCAGTCCCCATATTTTACCCACTACTACAACATGCTAATACAGACAGAACCTTTATTGCAGATGACGTAAACATGCCCAAAACACCTACATTTTACCCTACAGAGCACAGACTCCATAAACAGGTGCATTACCTACAGCAGAGTCTCCCAAATGCAGTCCTGGAGGGCCAAACACCATTCAGGTTCCATGCTGCCTCTAATAAAGATGCCTGTGCTGCATATCTATGCACCACCCCCATGGTATGCAGATGTAGCTCATGCATATTCATGAGGGACAGCATGAAAACCCGAACAGTGTTTGGCACACCAGGACTGGAGTTGGGAACCTCTGCCGTAAAGCAGCAGCCAACAGGGGCAGACACACCCACACCCACAGGCTCCATTAGCCAATGCCCCCTGGAGAGGCAGGACATTGGGCCCTGCGTGCATCTCCCAATACTAGCACTTGCATACCTTAGCAATGCCACCCTACACCTGGGAATACGGTACACAGCTATCAAAAGGTTGCTATGATTACTGGCAGATAGCAATTCCTACGTTAAGCACAGTTTGCTGATTGAGCTCCATCATAGCAACCTTTCTGATGTCTGTGGGGTGTGCTTCAGGTCTGGTCTCTGACAGTGTTTATCACCCTGGGGAGTGACCCCCAACAGTTTTGCATACCATATCCATGCCTGCACAGTGCCCTGGACTGGTGTGGTGGCCAGGGCTGCTAAACACCTCTATAGTAGCACAATGCATAGGTGTGGGAGTGTGTGTCTGTCTATCCAGTGTGTGGTGGCTGCAAACACCCTCCACAGCCCACACTGCCAGCACTGTTGCCAGTATTGGCCTGCCAATGTGCATAATGAGGAGCAAGGTACCATGGGTATAGCCCGGACAGGGTGGCCTGGCCAGGATGCATCTGCACAGGGCATAGGGCAATGGCTGGGACATTGTAGTGCCCGGCCACCACCTGCACAGGCAGGGTGGCCACAGTATGTCCTGCTGGGAGTTCACTCTCACCCTGACTGAGCAGTGATCATGGCATGGCTAGGTTCCCCCATAGTGCCCTATAATACTTTTTTCATGTGATATTTCTGGGTTCCCTTTTGGGGCCCAATCACTGACTTATCTGCTTGGTGTGTATGGACTATCTGTCAGACTGTCTGCAGCTAGTATGTGTCTTGCTGGAACACCTTGCAGGGTGCAGTGGCTGCAGGCTTGCTGCAGGAGAATATCAGGTTGTGGTGGGGTGCAACTGAGTATTTCCGGGCCTAATATCTGTCTGCTATTGCTTTATAGATATGTACAGAGCTGCATTGACTGCCCTGTAGGGTGTCTGTTCCCCAGCAGGACTGCGGTTGGTGGTTCCCTCTACTGCTGTCATTGCAGGGACATAAAATGTGGATCTGTCGGTGGGAGACCCTGTTTCCCACCCTCAGCCCCAGAGGGTGGGTTGGGTGGTGGTCACTGTTCCTTCTAAGCTGTGCGCGTGTGCGCGCGCACACACCTCGCCGAGCGAGCGCACACAACTTTTAAAGGAGCGCACAAAAATTACCTTTTTCATGAGTTTTCAAATCTTGGGTTTACGGCCGCGGCTGCACCACTGCCATTCTGTAATTTTCGTCATTTCCGAAGCTGTCTGCACCGAGTCCCCTGCCTCTCACTCCTCTCACGTGACCGACGATTGACGAATCATGGCAGGCTAGAGGGAAATAAAAGGGAGGGGCAGCCAGCAAGCCAGCCTCTTTCTGCTCTTGTGCCTGCCTGCCTGCCAGCCACGCAACTCCTTGGATCCTTCCCTCAGCCAGCCTTCAGTGCCATGTGCTGCCTTGGATGATATTAACACACGCACCAGCGAAGAAGAGGAGTAATGCAAGTAAGTGGGCATTTGTGGTGAGGGGGATGGGGCTGTTGGGCGTTGTCGTGAAGTGCAAGGTTCAGAACCGATGGAAACAGAGGTTTCTGTGGAAAATGAAACCAAAGCTGTCAGTGCTGAGTCAAGCATGGAGGGTTGGCATGGAAACCATAAACAAACCTCGTCACAGAGGGCTAGGGAACGCCCATCCCCTGAGCTAGCTCCTACCTCATCAGGGAACTGTGAACACCTGGGGGGAGGTGTGGCTCAATACAACGGGGGAAGGAAGCTAGATAAAAACCCTCTAGTAAAATATATGAGAGAGACAGACACAGACACGGGAAAAGATACGAGCAGAGACAAGGGGAGAGTCTCAGATGGAAGCTCAGTCTCCGACACGGAGAGAGACACAGCAAGCGTGGGAAAAGGTAAAAGAAATCCCAATCCTAGTTGGAGATACTCTTCAAAGGACAAGAGCTGTGTAGGACATTCAGGTCCAGGACACAGGGAGCAGTGCTTAAACATAGGAGGCACAGAGGATTTCTATTGCTCAGGAAGCAAGGACATTTATGCTGAAAAGCAGAAAAGACAGCCACGCTGGGTTCACAAAAGGCAGACTCCAGGTAAAGTCAATTTCCCTGATTATAAATATATATCAGAAGGGGGAGAGGAGTTTTGTTTTCCGTGTGGTAGCCAAGGGAGAATCCTGAGAGGAAGTAGTGTTAAAAGCAAAGGAAGAATTCCATGTTATAAAGCTGAAGAGGGAAACGTATTACCCTTTAACTACAGAGAGCTGTTTGCACCTGAGAGCAAGCATTTAGACTCACCAAGCAGGTTGGGGGAAGGAAACCCTGTGAGTGAAAGAGAACAGTTTGCCTGGCAAAGAGAAGAACCTGTTCTAAAAGGTTTCCAGGAAGAAACTGATTGCATGCACTGGGACCCATATCAACCTCCTGAGTCAGAATATATGATGGACTGTTCTTATATGGTGGCAGATAATGTGCAGTCTCTGTGCTGAATATATTGGCTTTTACTAAGGAGAAAGAAACAGCCAAAAGAAACATTTTGGAAGGAACTGTTTATTGTTTTGGTTTTGTATAACAGCTGAAAGTAAGCAATATTTTTGTTATCACTGGAAGTATAATTTCGTTGTAAATAGTCCTTATTCTTGGTCTTCAACATCTAACCCCGGGAGGGGAAATAAATCCTAATTTCCTTAAACCACTCGTGCACAACGTGTACTCATTTTCATGGTTGGTGGACTACATTACCCAGGAGGCCTTTCTACACCTCCATTTTAAGTTTTACCACCCAAGAAACACAACTACCCACTTGCCCTACCTATGCTAATTACCTCTGGGAGGGTGAGTGGTGACATATCTGGCGTAGTTTTTCGGATGCTTGACCTTGAAGGAAGGACAACAGAAGATTACAGCACCAGGACTCCGGCACAAGCAAGTGGGCTACCAGAAGGCTGCAGGAAAGACAAAGACAAGACACAGCTTCTTTTCCTGAACGCAGACCTCTACACGAAGCCTCAGGTAATAGCACCTGGGCATAAGTGAGGGAGGATACCAGGAAAAGAGGGGCGCTGTGGGGTTGAGAAAAAAAAAAGAAAAAAAAAAAAAAAAAAAAAACCTGAAAAAGGGAGCCGCACTTGGGTTTTTTTTTCTGTCTTTCATTGCAGGTGCTGACGAGAGATGGAGGCCCAGGACGTAATAGCGTGGATGCGGAAGCAGTGGGACCTACAAATGGAACTTTCTAAGCGCATCCAGGAGGAGAATGCCGCGCTCCAGAGAGAGCAGCAGAAGCCGCTGCTGGACGCTGTAGCAGCACTTCTACAGGAACGCCAAGGACCACGGACGGACAATCCTTTGGTTATGCCAGGACCCCCAATGCACGCAAGTCATACATTTTCTTTAGGACAATTGAGTCCAACGGACAATATTGATGACTTTATAGATGCATTTGAGCGTATTGGACAGGCGTTAAAATGGCCTGATAGTCAGTGGGCTACGCGCTTTGCAGTTTCGCTAACAGGTGAAGCCCTGTCAGCCTACAAAGCGATGCCAGCCGCTCTTGCGGATGATTATGCTGAAATAAAAAGGGCGGTAAAGGACAGGTTGGGGCTGACAACCTCACATTATAGGAGGCTTTTCAGGGAGGCTCGCCTGAAGCCTCAGGAAACGCCAAAGGCGTTACAACAGCGTCTTAAGAGTCTGGCGTGGAAATGGCTAAGTCCAGAAAATAAGACAATGGAAAGTGTATTAGATACAGTTATATTAGAACAGTTTGTACAGGCTGTACCTAATGAAATGAAGATGTACCTCACCTTGCAAAATTGCAAGACCACTGAGGAAGCAGCTAGTTTGGCGGACCGGTTTTTGGAGGCCCAAATAGCTGACCCCTCAGAGCGCAGCGTATTGCAAGCTGCAGGTCTATATAATGTTAAAAAGGGAAAGGTTCCCTATGATGAAAAATATACTATGGCTAATAGGAATGTTAGAAGTAAGAATGATGAGAGTGTTTATGTGCCCAGAGAGAATGTGTCTACACCCAAGGGTAAATGTTATCTGTGTGGGAAAATGGGGCATTTTAAAAGGGAATGCACTAAGAGGACTGTTCTGATATCTGGGGTGGATGACCCAGTTCAGAGTAAATTTTTATTACACGCACAGGTGGAAGGGGTGGACACCTTGGCCCTGCTTGACTCGGGGGCCGACCAGAGTATGATTTCTCGCACACTCTGGGAGGCCATCGAGCGGCGCTGTTCGACACCCCCGAGGCAAGCAGGAAGCCAAGTCAGAGTGAAATGCATACACGGTACGTTTGCATTTTACCCTCGCCAGAATCTCTTGGTAAATGCACTAAAGTTTAAGCAAGTTATGTCATTAGCCATACTTCCTGCATTACCCCAAGACCTTATTTTAGGTAGGGATTGGGTACCCTTTTATGAGGGATTAGTGGAAGGTTTGAACACCCGAACCGGCCTGGTCTCCACTAGATCACAAGCCGGGACCTCAGGGATGGGAGATACATCAACTGGGGACAGGGGAGAACCTGGGGAAGGATTAGTGCCCCAAGAGGAGGTATTAGGGGAAGAAGAGACAGATATTCTTCCTACCCATGAGGACCTAGTGTATGAACCTACTGCACCAGGGAGAAAGGCCAAGGCAAAGAGGCGCCATGAGAGGCAGTCTAGGTCCCGCGGCCGAGCGGAGTTGGAGGCGGGCGCAAGCCTACCCTGGGTACCCGCCGAGTTAGTGAATAAATTTCCCTCCTTTCCTGCTGAGCAGCGGGCCGACCCAGCGCTCAAGAGAGCCTTCGAATGGGCCCAGGAGATTAGGCCCACATTACCTAGGTTCTTTATGGACAATGGCGTTCTGTATAGGGAAAGCGTAGACCCTTACTCTGAGGCAGTAAGGAAACAGCTGGTAGTGCCTACGGCGTTCAAAGCCACGGTCTTGCGTCTCGCGCACGACCACCCTATAGGGAGCCATAAAGGCATCCAAGGCACCCTAGACCAAATATTAAGTCGCTTTTACTGGCCTGGGGTGTTCAAGGAGACTAAGCAGTATTGCGAGTCGTGTGCTCCATGTCAAAGGGTATCAGCGTTAAGGCCAAAAGCTGTACCCTTGGTGTTTACTCCCACCATAGCCGTACCTATGAGCCGGATAGGCATAGATATGGTAGGCCCTATGACACGCACACCCAGGGGTTTTCAGTACCTTCTCGTTATAGTCGACCATGCCACCCGGTTTCCCTGGGCTATTCCCCTAAGGAACACCTCTGCGAGGATTATAGCCCAGGAGCTGGTCAAACTATTCTGCATGGTAGGGTTCCCCAGAGAGGTACTTACAGACCAGGGTAGCAACTTTTTATCCAAGCATCTGTCTACCGTATGGGAGGCTTTTGGGATAAAACACATACGGACTTCGGCTTACCACCCACAGACAAATGGTCTTGTAGAACGTACTAATCAGACCATTAAACAGATGCTGAGGAGAGGGCTGGAAAAAGGGGAGATAGCAGAATGGGATACCTTGCTCCCATTCGTTCTCTATGCATGCCGAGAACGCGTGCAATCTTCATTAAAGGCCTCACCCTATGAGCTTATGTTTGGGAGATCCCCTAGGGGGATATTAGATATATTACAGGAGCAATGGGTGGAACCAGACATTTCTGAAATTGAAATACCTCGGTTTTTAAAGGGTCTAAGGCAGCGTTTAGAGAGAACGGCAAAGGCTGCAATGGAAAATCTGCAAGCGAGTAAGCAGAAGCATAAGCAATACTACGACAGGGGAAAACAACCCCGAACGTTAAATGTAGGGGATAAGGTAATTATCCAGGTGGCAAATCCAGGCCCAAAATTTGAAGCCCATTGGAGGGGACCATGTACGGTCGTAGAGAAAGTAGGGCCCGTTTCCTACAGGATAGAGAACGCAAAGGGTCGTAGGCAGGTATATCACCTGAACCTTTTAAAGCCCTGGAAAGACAGAGTTGCCACTGCCAGTATGGTGTACATGGAACAGCACAGCAGGTCCCACACTGATATTACGTACTGTCCGGAAGATGCGGCAGTACGTAATATTTTAAGGCGGGGGATATGTCGTGAAGTGCAAGGTTCAGAACCGATGGAAACAGAGGTTTCTGTGGAAAATGAAACCAAAGCTGTCAGTGCTGAGTCAAGCATGGAGGGTTGGCATGGAAACCATAAACAAACCTCGTCACAGAGGGCTAGGGAACGCCCATCCCCTGAGCTAGCTCCTACCTCATCAGGGAACTGTGAACACCTGGGGGGAGGTGTGGCTCAATACAACGGGGGAAGGAAGCTAGATAAAAACCCTCTAGTAAAATATATGAGAGAGACAGACACAGACACGGGAAAAGATACGAGCAGAGACAAGGGGAGAGTCTCAGATGGAAGCTCAGTCTCCGACACGGAGAGAGACACAGCAAGCGTGGGAAAAGGTAAAAGAAATCCCAATCCTAGTTGGAGATACTCTTCAAAGGACAAGAGCTGTGTAGGACATTCAGGTCCAGGACACAGGGAGCAGTGCTTAAACATAGGAGGCACAGAGGATTTCTATTGCTCAGGAAGCAAGGACATTTATGCTGAAAAGCAGAAAAGACAGCCACGCTGGGTTCACAAAAGGCAGACTCCAGGTAAAGTCAATTTCCCTGATTATAAATATATATCAGAAGGGGGAGAGGAGTTTTGTTTTCCGTGTGGTAGCCAAGGGAGAATCCTGAGAGGAAGTAGTGTTAAAAGCAAAGGAAGAATTCCATGTTATAAAGCTGAAGAGGGAAACGTATTACCCTTTAACTACAGAGAGCTGTTTGCACCTGAGAGCAAGCATTTAGACTCACCAAGCAGGTTGGGGGAAGGAAACCCTGTGAGTGAAAGAGAACAGTTTGCCTGGCAAAGAGAAGAACCTGTTCTAAAAGGTTTCCAGGAAGAAACTGATTGCATGCACTGGGACCCATATCAACCTCCTGAGTCAGAATATATGATGGACTGTTCTTATATGGTGGCGGATAATGTGCAGTCTCTGTGCTGAATATATTGGCTTTTACTAAGGAGAAAGAAACAGCCAAAAGAAACATTTTGGAAGGAACTGTTTATTGTTTTGGTTTTGTATAACAGCTGAAAGTAAGCAATATTTTTGTTATCACTGGAAGTATAATTTCGTTGTAAATAGTCCTTATTCTTGGTCTTCAACATCTAACCCCGGGAGGGGAAATAAATCCTAATTTCCTTAAACCACTCGTGCACAACGTGTACTCATTTTCATGGTTGGTGGACTACATTACCCAGGAGGCCTTTCTACACCTCCATTTTAAGTTTTACCACCCAAGAAACACAACTACCCACTTGCCCTACCTATGCTAATTACCTCTGGGAGGGTGAGTGGTGACAGCGTCTGTGGCCTCTTCTCCGTGCCCCCCGCTTAACTCCGGCAGTGGTGTTCGTTGTGCCGCGCGCCATCCTCACCTGGTGCTGTCGGGGTTCGCACTTAAAACAATATCGGCAAACACACTGAATTATACTGACTTATACTTAAGTTCATTTTAGCGTTGTTAACTTTTGCCTAATTAGGGTCCTTTTAATGTTCTTGATGCTACAATAATATAATAAATGTTTCTCAAGGTTTTACGGACATTGAGCCAGAAGCTCGGAGTGGATAACGTGATACAAGGCGATCTTCAGGCTTTGTAAAGGCAAGATATGTGAAGGGTTTCCACGTAGTTATTTGTACTTTTATGAGCCGGCTTTGGCGTCCTTTTGAATCTTGATATGATTCTTTAGCGTTTTTTATGGTGCCTAAATGTTTTTTCATAGGTGGTTTCGATTTTAGAATTAACTGTATAATTAATGTGGGTAATTCTCTTTCCTTTGTTCATTCGTTGAATTTATGTAAGCCTTTTGCATTGATCTTCAGGGGTACATTTTACTTTGAACATCCTTTTAAACTTTGAAGGTCTTTCAGCCGGTAGATCATGGTTTTTTAGTTTAGCATTTAACACGGGTAGTATAAGTGTATGAATGGAAGTTTTATTATCTATTTTTTACACCCTAACTGCCCACCCCCCTTGGTTATCATATTTGAAATAATTATATGACATTATGATATATTTTTTGAATTTACAGTAATTCCCTAGAAATTTTTCTGAAGGTTTTACCACTTATTTAATCAATTATTTTGTATTTAATTACTCCCCCTTTTTATTAATTATGGGTTTTTAATCGGGTTCGTGTTTCGTAACCTTTCATATTTTAAAATTTACATAAATTATTATTATTATTTCTTAAATATTTTATTTGATTGGGAAATTTGATTTTGCACATGTTTCATGTTTTTATTTTTATTTTTTAGAAGCTTTTTAGATAAATAGTGACTTCCATTGACTCTGTTGAGCCTGGTGAAGTCCATGTACATCACACCCTCAGGTAATGTCCCTCTTATATTATAATTTTTATCTTTGGTTTGGTTCTATTCCTCTGGTCTCCTCATCCCTTCCATTCTCTTGGTTCTATATGGCTGTTTACAGGTTTCCTGTATATGTCTGTTCAAGCACATCATAATTATAAATGTTCTAATTTTTTTAGAAAAATTTTTTTTGATCTCTAGTATATATGTTTTTGATGTCTAGTATTGTCATTCGTATTCCAATTTGCATCTTTATATTTTTAATTTTTTAATTATTTATGTATTTGTATATTTATATAATTTATATGCTTATGTATATAAGTTCAAATATATAATTTGATTTATAGAGCGGTTGTTTATTCAATGTATTGAGTTTCATTCTAATTATATATGTATTATTTTTATCATTTTAATTGAGATATTTATCATGGGTCCCTCTTTTTGGGTTTTATTAATGTATTTTTAGTCTTCTTTGAGACCCCAGCTTTTTGTGATGTCGAAACCAATAGCAATGAGAGGTGCAAAACATAAGAGAACGGCCAGAGCTTTTAAGCCTGAATGGCTTGAAGAAATTATTGAAACGGAGACACCGAATACTCGGGATAAAACGTGCGTTCAACTGCGTGAAATATTCACTTACGAAGAGGATGGCGGAGTAGTCTGTTTATACTGCCGAGATGCAAAAACCATCGGAGAGTTTTCGAATGGCAAAATTTGGGATGATGTGTGGAAACTGGACTTTTTGAAACGACATCTGTCTACTAAGACTCATACTGAAAGTGTTAAGAAACTTAGGGGCATGTTTACTAAACGGCGCACCTGTGCGGGGCGCACCTGAGCGCCCTAAAATGATGCATTTAAGTGCTCTTAAACGCCCCGTACACGTGCGGGTCACATTAACGGGCCCCGCACATGTGCGCCGAAAACGCGCACGTTTGCGGGGCGGTAATGTGCGAAAGAGGCGTGCCAAGGCGAAATGAGGGCGGAGGAAGGCCCCCTAGGGGCGGAGAGACGGGGTCAGTGGGCGGAATGTGGGAGGGGAGAGACTCGCCGCACAGGAGCGTGCCCGAATCTGCAAAGAAATTTACCGCCAGTGAAACACTCGCGTTAGAGGTGCTGTGCAGGGAAAAGAAACCGTTTACGTCAGCAATGTGCAGCACAATAGTGGAAGCCCAAAAACCGTGAGCAGTGTGATCTATGTGCACAGATCAAACGCCGTAATGTCACAGGGCACTAACCACACGGGCGCCGCGCACCTTAGCGCATCTGTCAATCACAGCTTCTGTTCTTCACGACGGAACGCCCACTCCTTATACGGCACCCGCTCGGTACCGCGGACCGCACAACACCGGCCTTTCGTAAACAGACCCCTTAGAGCTAAAAATCCAAATTTAAGAGGAGGATTATTTAACTTGTTGCTTGAGAGCACCGCTGAAAAAGAGAAAAGGCAAATTAGTAATGAACGGAAGCGTTCTACACCAGAAGAAATTAAAATTCTAATTGATAGTGTTTTGCTGGCTGTTCGGATGAATATTTCCATGCTCTCTGTTCAAGATATTAATGAACACATGTCCAAGTACATAACCATACCTGAAAGCTGGAGAAGCAAAAACTATTCGTTTGAATTTCTTGAAATTATAAACATGAATGTCCAAGATAAGCTCATGGTAGATGTTGCATCAGCAGCGTATCATACATTAACTATTGATGAAAATACAGACATTTCTGTCAACAAATACTTAATACTGTACTTCAAATATCGGCCAGTAAATTCATGTCTGTATAAAACTTAATTTGGTGGGATGCTACAGTTGGAAGCATGCGATGCTGCATCAATAGTCAGTGCACTCCGGGAATTCTATGGGAAATACAAGCTTGACCTTAACAAAATGGTCATGTTTACTTCGGATGGTGCCTCTGTCATGTCAGGCAGAATAAATGGTGTTGCTGCGCAGCTCAAACAAAATATTTTGCATTTAGTGCAGCAGCATTGTGTTGCCCATCGTGAAGATTTGGGGATCTCTGAATCATGGAAGGAAGTAAAGTTGATGAAAGAAGTTGAAACTTTCATGAGAACTGTTTACACAACCTTTTGTCGATCTTCTACTAAAAGGTCACAATTTAAAGAATTAGCAGATGCTTCTGAATGCAAGTCAATTGCTTTTAGACATCTGAACGAAGTGTGGTGGTTATCTAGACATTTTGCTCTTCAAGCAATTATTCGAAATTATGATCCATTATTAAAATACTTTGAAGAAGAGAAGGATGATGATCCCATTGCAAAGTACTGTTATAAAAAGCTAAACAGCCATCAATTCCATATAACACTGCAAATTTTGAATGATGTTTTATCTGAACTAGCTTCATTAACAATGGCATTTCAGAAACGTGGGCTAACACCACTGGACGCATATCATCTTGCACAGGGTAAGCTGAACAAAATCCGAATACAATACTTGGGTGACACAGTAAAATGGACTGATAATGTTAAAAATCTTCTCGACAAGATACCTGGAGACGTTTCAGTGGATACTGGTTCCACACTTACTTTCATTAATATGCTGTGTCTGCATTTAGGGGAAAGATTTCCTGAAAATGAAATTGAAGAATGGTCTGCTTTTGACTTGACAGCAATAGCACAGTGTGATTATGAATTTGGAATTGAAAATGTCTGATCACTCTGTTTAAAGTACAAACAATTTCTTATGGAGGAACATATTGTTGTTCAGCATTACAATGACTTCAAGTTTTTAGTCGCAGAAAAAATCAAAAGCAAACTGATAAACAGTTTTCCGGATATGGTGACTTTGGCATTTCAGAATGCTCAGTTTGCAGATTTAGCGAAACTGATCGATATTGGTGGAACATTTTTGGCTTCTAGTGCAGATTGTGAGCGTGGTTTCAGCTTGATGAACAGTTTAAAAACCAAAATAAGGAATCGCTTACATTTAGAACATTTGGAAATGCTGATGCGTGTTAAGAGTCATCTTCAAGATGGCGGATCAGTAGACCTTGATAAAATTTATTCAGACTGGGTACATTTGAAAGATCGAAGAGAGAAATTTTGAGAACATAGTAAGTGACGGCAGATAAAGGCCAGCATGGTCCATCTAGTCTGCCCAGCAAGATGGCAAGAGTAGGTGCACCTGTTGCTCTGTGCAGGCCACCTCTCCCCATGTCTTTGTTTAGGGGTGAACCCACCACTCCATGTAGGACACACCGAACTCTTCTTCCATACATATATTATTTACATGGAATAACAATGGCTTTCAATAAAAATTAACTGAAATACCACATTTGTGATTGTAATTACTAGAAATTTTCCGCTTCATTTAGTAATTGTCTATTTTCATTTAATTTGATTAACATCAATGTGTAGTCAAATTTTAAAGTATATAATTCCAAGTGTTGTTATGTAGCGCACAAAAAATTTAACCTTCCTTCAAATGCTGCACGGCTGATATTTTATGTGCACACAGCCTACAGAAAATTAGAGGGAACATTGGTGGTGGTACATAATCTGCCTATGGGTCCATAAGGGTCAAACCTGACTGAGAAATACAGATGTATCCAAAGTGTGTCTGCAGGAACTACCTGTCTCACACACTAGGACTACTGGGGACCTATAGCATGGCCTATTTCTGCCATGGAAGGTGCTGTGGACCTGGTGATGGGCGCCCCACCGCACCCTCAGGGTGAGCACAGTACCCGCACAGTACCCGCACAATGTGACGGTGTGTAGCTACTCTGTGCCAGTAACACACATGGTCAGTTCCCCCTACCAGGCCGAGGTGCTGTGGGGGTGCATACCCCATCTTGTGTTCATCTGTAGACGGCTGATTTGCATGTGCAGTTCATCATGGGTACGGGTGGGCTAACCCTATCCTGGTGACCACAGCAGACTGTTTGTGTGGTGACGTGCAGTCCTTCTGTAGCCAGCCAGGGGCTTGCTAGTAGCTATAGAGCTGTAGCCCACTGGTTACTTCACTGCCAGTGGAGCCAGAGGTCATGGGTTCAAACCCCCAGTGGGGTTATTTGATAGGGCTGTCCACAGCATTATCTATTTTTAATGTACATTAGTGCTGCCAGCAAAAACACCCTAAGCGTACTGTACCCATAAGGTGCCTCAGAGGGCGCTTTATAGGGCGCCCTATAGGGCACCTTATGGTTACCATCCATATAAGGTGCACTATACAGTATCCTATGGAGCGACTTATAGGGTGCCCTATAGGGGACATTATAGGGTGCTGTGGCGGACAGTGCACTTTATAATGTGCCCTATGGAGTGCCTTATAGGGTGCCTTATGCGGCACCTTAGGTTATGGCACATGAGGGTGTGTTTGTTGGCAGCAATTAATAAAATACAAATAAAGTGCCCCAGGAAACAATACTTACATGTCAAAGCTTATGCCTCAACCAGCCTTAAGTATTAGGCACACTGGGGATTGAACTCATGACCCCTGTATCATCAGTCAGTGCCTTAACCATTGTGCTACACTGCTGTTCCTACTTGCTTGTCAGCGCACCTACTTAAGATTTTCATGTGTTTAAATGCACAGTGCTGCCATCAAAAACAGTGCTATGACCTTGCCGTGCCTCATAGGGCACCCTATATGGCGCCCTATAGGCCAACTTTTAAGCAACATTGTAGGGTGCCTTGGCGGACAGTGCACTTTAAAATGTGCCCTCTGGGGTACCTTATGGGGTGCCTTATGCAGCGCTTTGAGAGTGCGTTTGCTAGCAGCAGTAATTAAAATAAAATTAAAATGACTCATAATGCAATATTACACATAAATGGTAGTGCCTCAGCCAGCTTTATTCCTTGGGCACAGAGGGGGATTGACCCCATGACCCCTGCACTATTTGTCAGTGTCTTCACCATTGTACTGCAGCCCTGTTCCTTTGTTTTCACAACAGTGTGCCTGCTTATGCTTCCCACGCGCATTTCTCATGCGCTAATGTGTGCGGCGTGCGCTAATCACGTTTTGCTACTTTTGACCGGACCGCCCAGTCCTTTTATGGCATCCTGCAGACTAACGCGGCGCGCACATTAAGAGGGTTTAGTAAACATACCCCTAAGATGCAAAAGAAAGTACTGCAATAACACCATCACACACTCAGTAAATAAACCAAGGGAATTCTTCCTCATTGCATGGCCCTTCTAAGGGAACCTAATAAACATACCCTACAAGAAAGAATATGCCTGCATGAAATAGCACACTACATCCACTCCAAACATAAGCCTGCTCCTGCTGGAGAACACCTACTAACCACCCCAATCCCTCAAAACACCCACCTGTTCACATGGGAAGAATTTGACTCACCATCTCTGGAAAATATTGAAAACACGATAGGGAACCTTAACACAACCACATCAGCACTTGACCTGAGTGCTGGATCAAGACTGTCAGAACTCAGCTCAGCTCCTTCCTATTGAGTATTTTCTATATATCCCTATCCCTGGGTCTGGACCAGTGACTGAGCCTGGATTCTGTCCCTGGCTGGTAGTGTATTTATAACAGGTACAGAAGGCCTGGATTCTGTCTGCAACAGCTGGAGGACCTGGACCTCTGTCTGAACCTGGATTTTATCCCTGGCTCGTAATGTCTTTATAACAGAATCAGAAGTCCTGGATTCTGTCTGCAGCAGCTGGAGGAGGGCCTGGACCTGAGACTGGATCCCAAACCTGGCTGGTAGTATCTTTAAAAAAGTAACAGAAGGCTGTGTATTATCCGGTTCACATTCTTACATACACTCTTTCCTTGAGCCACAAACTGACAGCCTGGTCGCACCAGAAGCCCAGTAGGAGCGGCTGTAATGGACGGAAAACTAAGACCATTTGCTGCAGCTGCTGCAGCTGAGCTCAATACGTGCTGATAAGAGATAGCACTGTTTTGCTGTCCGCATTTGTAATGGATCCTGCTGACTGTTTCATTTACTTCATGTGCCTGCCTTTGTTTCTGAAGCTTATCCACAGCTTTCTGTATTGTGGCCAGGCACGTAGCAGGCCTACCATGTGGTCTGGCACGAGAGACTTATTTCACCACAGAGGTGGAATAAGTACCCCTTGTTGTTGGGGAATCATGCTGCTGGGCCCAAACAAAAAGGTAGGGGGGTGATGTAAGTTTCCCACAGCTGGACCCTGGCCATAGGAGGCTGGATCGAGGGTCTGGCTGAGGGGAAAAGGATTTTGGTGGCAGCTGGTATTTGTGGCTTCTGAACGGAGCTGCGGTGTCATGGCAACTGGACACCAGTGCCTTGTGGCTCCATTCAGGATCCCGACAGATAACCGGGCATGTGGCTTGGCATGCAGACTGATTAGAATCGGGGCCCGGTCTGCATTTCGAGGTTATAGACCTGATTCTGATCCTGCAGGCATATCTAGACCTTGTGGGATCAGAATCGGGTCTAACTCTGGGCATCCCGCTTCTGGTCGGCCACACAGGGGACTGGACGGCCTGTTTGGAATGTTCCTCCACTTCTTTACTCTCTAATTTCTGTATTTCAACTCTTCACTTATCTGACCAGCACCTGGTTAGCTTAACTCTTCATCAATCCCCACCTCAATCTCACCCAGTCTCCTCCTACCTTTTTAGGAATCTTCATACTATCGATCCATTTGCTCTCTCCACTATTGCCTCATCACCTCTGCTCTCCACTTTGTCTTCAAACTTGATTGATGAGGCTATAGTTTCCTATAATACTGCTCTCTCCTCTTCTGTGGATTCTCTTGCTCCCTCATCCTACGTCCTATGAGGTGCACTATACTTCAGCCCTTGCTGTCTTCAACTACCCGCTACCTTCGCTCCTGTTGCCCATTCTGCTGAGTGTGTTTGGCTCAAATCCTGCTCCCTTTCTGATTTTCTTCACTTTAAATTCATGCTTCCTTCAAATCTGCCTTAGCACTCACCAAGCAAAACTACCATTTCCATCTAACTAATTCTCTTGCCTCTTCTCTAATCTCAACTCTCTCCCCAAGACACTTCCACTTCTGATCCCCCTTCTCTTTCTGTTCAAACCCTTGCTATTTCTATGACAAAGTCCAGAAGATTATATTCCAATTTCCTTCAAGATCAACTTCATCCCCTCTTCCTCCTCTTTAATACCAACTTTTTCCCTCAATCTTTGTTACTCTTTCTTCCTTTTCCAAGATCTCCAGAGGAAACCTATCATATTCTTTTCTCCTCTAAACTTATTACCTATTCCACTCACCCTATCCCCACCCATCTCCTTAACTCCATCTCCTTTTCTGTCATCCCTTCCATCATACACACTCTCAACCTATAATTCTCTACTGCAACTTTCCCTGCAGCCTTCAAGCATGCTCTGGTCACACCTCTCCTCAAGAAACCTTCACTTGACCCTACTTGTATTTCTAATTATCAACCCATCTCCCTTCTTCTCTTCATTTCCAAAATTCTTGAATGTGCATTTCTTTGCCATTGCTGTCCGCATCTTAACTTATGCCTCCCGCTTTGATCATGTCACCCCTCTCCTACTGCACCAGCACTTGCTCCCCATCACCTATCGGATACAGTTCAAGTTTCTCATCTTTGTTCATAGGGCTATCTACACTGGTACATCTCTTTACCTCGCCGACCAGGTCCACCTTCACACTCCTTACCGTTCTCTTCAATCTATTCACATCAACCGCATGTCCCTTCCCTCCCCTTCCCAGGCTCACTTGGAATCCACTCGGTCATCAGCTTTCTACTTTCTTGGTCCAAGACTCTGGAACTCCCTCCCTCCCGCCCTTTGTCTAGAATCTTCTTTTAATTCTTTCAAGGCTAAATTGAAAACTCACCTCTTCTGCACAGCTTTCGATCTCCCTCCCTCTCCTTCACTCCTCTCCCCACCTCCTCGCTGACCTATAGCTTTTCTACCCCCTTCCCCCTCCCCATCCCTTTCCCCACGCTGAGGTGCGTCTCCCTAGTCCCCCTGTCTACCCTCCCTCCTCGATGTTGTATTTTATTTTTGGTCTTTCCTTCCTTACCTGTTGTTCTATCTGCCCTCTCTATCTCTGTCTCTGCCTCTCCCTGTCCTTTTAAAAGTTTTTATGGCATTCCTTTTCCTTTTTCGCAGCTTTCTAAATTCTTAAATAATTTTGTTTGTAAACCACCCAGATGCTTCTGTAATGGGCGGTATATAAAGTTTTAAATAAATAAACATTTTCTCTCCTCTCAAGCCCTTCTTGATCCATTTCAATATTGCTTTTGTCTCTTACACTCTACTGAAAAAGCCCTTGCTAAAGTCTCCAGCAATTTGTTCCTGGCTAAATCCAAAGGCATTTACTGTACTCAGTCCTCATTCTTCTTGACCACCACCTTCTCCTTGATACATTGTCCTCACTTGGTTTTAGGGGCTCTATGCTTTCCTGGTTCTATTCTTATCTTACCCATCGCTCTTTCAGTGTCTGTTCTGGTGATTCCTCCTCTACTGCTATCCCTCTCTCAGTTGGTATACCCCAAGGGTCTGATCTAGGCCCTCTCCTTTTCTCTCACTATATTCAATCCCTTAGTGCTCTCATCTCCTCCCATGGCTTGCAATATCATTTTTATGCTGATGACTCTCAGATCTATCTAACTACACATGATACAGTATTTCTCTTACACTCCATGCCAAAATGCCTGCCTGCCTGACATCACTGCCTGGATGTCTTACCACCGTTTGAAATTGAGCATAGCCAAAATCAAACTTCTTATTGATCCCCTTAAACCCTCTTCCCCTCTTCCTCCCATCTCTATCTCTGTTGATAACACTCTTCTGCTTCTTGTTTCCTCAGCCCTCATCCTTGGAGTCATCTTTGATTCCTCTCTCTCCTCCACACATATCCAACAGATAGCAAAAATCTGTCATTTCTTTCTCTATAACCTTAACAAAATGTGCCCCTTCCTTTCTGAACACACTACTAAAACACTTAACTACTCGTTAGACACGTCTCACCTTGACTATGCAGCCTCCTCCTTGCTGGTCTCCCTCTGAGTCATCTCTCTCCCCTTCAATCTGCTCAAAACTCTGCTGTGCAACTGATCTTCTGTCAGTCCCAATATATTCATATAATCCCTCTTCTCAAATCACTTCATTGGCTTCCCTTCCATTTCCATATCCAATACAAACTTCTACTTCTGATCTATGTGCATTCGTGCTATTTCTCCTCACTACATTTCCTCTCTTCTCTCTCCCTACACCCCTCATTGTTAACTCCGCTCTTCCTCTGGCTTGCTTCTCTCTATGCCCTTCTCTTCAACAGACAATTCCAGAATTCAGTCCTTTCACCTTGCTGCCCCTTATTCCGGGAACAAACTATCTGTATCTTTACATCAGGATTCATCTTCCCCCCTTTTCAAATCCATGCTAAAGGCTCACCTCTTTCAGGCCATTTTTGTTCTCCATCTGTCTCATCACCCTTCCCTACAGTACCTCTGTTCTCATCTACTGTACTGTCTGTCTTGATTAGATTGTAAGCTCTGATGAGCAGGGACCACCTTTTTAATGTGTCTGTATAGCACTGTGTACACCTTGTAGTGCTATATAAATGATTAGTAGTAATAGTAGTAGTAGTATCCCAAGGGTACATGCTGTACCTCTGAAACAAAGTTCAGTCAGACCATTCCTAAAGAGGACCAACCTCAACTGCACTGTTATGAGCTCATATAGACCAATCTCAAGTATCCCTTTTATTTCAAAAATAATAAAGAAAAGAGTGCAGATGCAACTTCAAAATTACATCAGTGATCATGCCTCCCTAGACCTTCACCAGCACGGTTTCAGGCTGGCCACAGCATTGAGACTCTTCTTACATCGCTGCTTAATACCATTTTTACATGCACCCAAACCACCACTCAAAACTTCCTCCTCATCTTTCTAGACTTCTCATCAGCTTTTGATTCCCTCCCCATCACCTAATCCTACAGAAGCTCTAAAACATTGGACTTTGAGATACCACAATAAACTGATTCTGCTCCTACCTTGAAGACTGCAGCCAGCAAGTAAGAATTGGAAACAAGAATTCACACCCATTTAGCCAATGACAAGAAGTACCACAAGGCTCAAGCCTCTCAGCCCGCCTATTCAAAACTTTCCACCAACCCCTATGCAGGATATCCAAAGAACATCAGATACATTACCAGATTTATGCCGATGATATCATGGTCTATGCCCCATTCAACATCGCAAAACTGGACTGTTCCAGTATATACAAATGCTTCTCATACGTGTGACAATGGCTTCAACAACACAACCTATTCATCAATCAAAAAAAAATGGAGGCCCTCCATGTATTCACAGATCCATCCTTCTCACCATCACAATTGCTGAGATTTGAAGAGTGCATCATCCAAGTGAAAACTGAAGACAAATATCTGGGTATTATATTGGATCAGAAGCTAAATTTCCAGGTGCAAATAAAGAGAACAATGAACTCTGTCTACCATAAGTTAAGAACACTAAAGAATCTCTACCCTTTCTAAATTCATACCTATTCTGGACAGTATGCCAGGCCATAATCACACCCATTCTAGATTACTGTAACATCATATACCATGGACTTCCCAAACATGTCTTACACCCTTTATAAATGACTCAGAACACTGCTGCGAGGATAGTCCATAGAGCACTGCAACAAGCACACATCACCCTCATACTGAAGCACCTCCACCGACTTCCTATTCATGCAAGAATAAGATGCAAAGCTCTCATCACAACATTCAAAATCATACACAACAGTACAACAACCTGTCTACAGCCTCTTCTATCGCTGCCCAAGAATGACAGACTCCATAGGCATGGTTAACTGAACCTTATTTATTTATTTATTTATTTATTCGCAATGTTTTTTTCTATACCGCCCCTTCTGTAGATGAGGAGTGGTTTACGATGAACGAACCTTCTCACCAATCCAATCCAAAAGGACAAGAGCAAACAATCCACATGCAATCAGGCACTTTCACTTTCCTCCCCACCATTTGGAATTCCTTACCACCAGAGCTAAGAGGATGTTTGGACCTTATGGATTTCCAAAAGAAACTAAAGATCTATCAATTTCAAATCCACTTCTATACCACAATACTGCTCAAATCTCAGCTAGGCTGCAACCAAGAACAACCTGTTACCTAATCACACAATCAGTTTACTTTTGACCTGTTAACTATACAATTGGCAAAGTTGCTGTCAAAAGTAATTATCAGTGTAATGTACATAAGCTTTAAGTTATAAGTTTATCCCTATGTTTGGTTTCATTGTACAACAATGTGCACACGCAGGCCCTGTTTAAGTTTCTGGTTATATGTAAACCACTTTGAATGGTAGAAAGGCAGTATATCAAGAAGTTTAAATAAATAAATAACATGTCTTTGTTGTTGTTAAGTGCCGTCGAGTCGGAGTCGACTCCTGGCGACCCTCTGGATAGCTATCCTAAATTGTGTTCGGTCTTCAGTCAGGCGGCTCATTGTTGACAGACTGGTACCCGTAGCTGCTGTTATTGTATTGATCCATCTCATTGCTGGCCTTCCTCTTTTGCGTTGACCTTCTATCTTGCCAAGCATGATGTCTTTCTCTAATGATCTCTCTCTTCGCATGATGTGTCCAAAGTATGAAAGTCAAAGTCTTGTCATCTGAGCTTCTAAAGAAAGCTTAGGTTTGATCTCCTCTAGTACCGACTGGTTTGTTCTTCGGGCAGTCCATGGTATACACAGTATTCGCTGCCAGCACCATAATTCAAAGGCATCAATTTTCTTCCTGTCTGTCTTTTTTACTGTCCAGCTTTCACATCCATATGATGTTATTGAAAATACCATGCCTTAAACAAGTTGAATCTTTGTATGGAGAGAGACATCTCTGCTCTTGAGAATATTATCTAGGTCTTTCATAGCCATTCTGCCAAGAGCAATGCATCGTTTGATTTCTTGACTGCTTGTTGCTTCTTTATTGATAGTTGATCCAAGTAGGTTAAAGTTGTTCACAATTTTGATTTCTTCTCCTTCAACGATGAACCTGTTGATTATGCCAGTTGTCATGATCTTTGTCTTCCTTACATTAAGGTGCAGGCTCATTTTGAGACTATGTTCTTTGATTGTGAGAAGCAAATGTTTCAGATCATCTTCACTTTCAGCCAGTAATGTAGTATCATTAGCATAGAGAAGGTTGTTGATGCGTCTTCCACCAATCTTCACACCTCTGTTGTCTTCATACAATCCTGCTTCTCTGATGATTTGTTCTGCATATAAATTAAACAGGTAGGGGGAAAGTATGCAGCCTTGTCTTTCACCTTTGCTTATTTTAAACCATTCTGTTTCTCCTTTTCCATTCAAACTGTTGCTTCTTGATCAATGTACAGATTGTGCAAGAGAATGATCAGGTGTTCTGGTATACCCATGCTTCTTAATGTGGCCTAGAGTTTCTCATGGTTTACACAGTCAAAAGCCTTGCTATAGTCAATAAAGCACAAATAGATATCCTTTTGGTATTCTTTAGTCTTTTCAAGGATCCATCTCACATCCGCAATGATGTCTCTCGTTCCTCGCCCTTTCCTGAACCCTGCTTGCACTTCAGGTAGTTCTTGTTCCAGGTATGGTTGTAGTCTCTTTGAATAATCTTCAGTAGAATCTTGCTGGCATGTGGGATCAGAGCGATTGTTCGATAATTTCCACAGTCAGTTGGATCACCTTTCTTTAGTATTGGTATAAACACAGATCTTTTCCAGTCAGTTGGCCATGATGTTGTCTTCCATATTTCTTGGCAGAGCCCTGTAAGTACGGTAACAGCTGCATCAGATTGCTGTAATACTTCTATGGGAATGCTATTAATGCCTGCTGCTTTGTTCTTTGGTAAGGCTTTCAATTCTGCTTCAACTTCTTCATTCATCACCAATGGTTCCCGATCATAAGGTACAGGTTGAAACGGCTGTTGGTCCACTTGATCTTTATCATATAAAAACTCTGTATATTCCTTCCACCTTTTCTTGATCTTCTCAGCATCGTTCAACATAGAACCTTGAGCATCTTGTAACATTCAAATTCGAGGCTGGAACTTTTTCTTTAGCTCTCGTAGCTTTAGGAAATCCGATCTTGTTCTTCCTCTAATAGTTTCTGTTTCTATTTCACTGCATGCGTCGCTGTAGAACTTTTCCTTGTCCTGTCTTGCTGCACATTGGAAATCTCTGTTGAGTTCTGCGATTGTCTTTCTTTCTCCTCTGGCTTTAGCTTCTCTGCAGTTCTGGGCAATTTTCAGAGTTTCTTCCTTCATCCATTTTGGCCGTTTTTGCTTTTTCACCTTTTGTAGAGACTTCTCGCTTTCTTCCAACACAACCTTCTTGATGTCATTCCATAACTCTTCTGGAACTCTGTCATTTGTATCTAAAGCAGCAAATCGATTTTGCAGGCAGTCTTTAAATTCCAGTGGTATATTCTCAAGGTCATATTTTGCTGCATTCATGAGTGGTTTTCTCTTTTTCAACTTTAGCTTGAGTTTGCACACTAGTAGTTGATGATCTGTACCACAGTCTGCTCCAGGTTTTGTCTTTGTTGATGTTGTAGAGCTTTTCCATCGTTGACTTCTACAGATGTAGTCAATTTGATTTTTATACAATCCTTTGGGTGAAGTCCATGTGTACAGTCGCTGCTTGTGTTGCTGAAAGAAGGTGTTTGAGATGAATAGATCATTGGTCTTGCAGAATTCTATCAGTCTTTCTCCAGCTTCATTTCTGTTGCCAAGTCCATATTTTCCAACTACTTTGCCTTCTTCTTTGTTGCCAACCTTTGCATTCCAGTCACCCATGACTATCAGGATATCCTGTTTGCATGTTCTGTCAATTTCAGCTTGTACTTTTTCATAGAACTCTTCAATTTCATTCTCTTCTGCAGCTGTTGTTGGGGCATATACTTGAATTATAGTTGTGTTGATAGGCAATCCTCATAGACGAATTGAGATTAAGCATTCGCTGACTGCATTGTATTGCATTAGAGTTCTTGCAAGTTTCTTCTTTATTATAAATGCAAAACCATTTCTTCTTTGTCTTTCATTTCCAGCATAGTAGACCATGTGATCATCTGATGCAAAGTGCCCGATGCCAGTCCATTTCAGTTCGCTGACTCCCAACAGATCAAGTTGTACACGTTCCATTTCATTCTTGACCACCTCCAACTTCCCTTGGTTCATGCTTCGTACGTTCCATGTTCTAATGTGTAAGACATCTTTACAGCTTCTGACTCTCATTTCATGCGCAGCTACATCAGCAGTCAGACTTCCCGTGGGCTTTGATCCAACCACATCATAAATGCTGGCATTACTCTGAAAAGTCTTCAGCTCTTCCCCAGTAGCTAGCTGAGTGCCTTCTGACCTGGGGGTCTCATCTTCCAGCACCATAGCACAATTTGTTTTGTTGTAACTATCCATTGGGTTTTCATGGCAAGATACAGAAGTAGATTGCCGGGCCTTTCTTCCGCGTAGTTTAAGTTTGGTGTTGTTGCCGTTGTTACAAAAATGTGATCCTCCGCCGTCAACACTATCCCATTCTGCTGCTGCCCAGATGGGTGGTTTGTCTTGGTCTGGCACCTCAGCTGAGACCTGTCCATCTTGGGAGACCCTGCCAGTAGTTAAACTACCGATAGTTTAGCTCTCAGCATCACTGAAGCACGCAAGCCCTCACAGCACGACAAGCTGCAAACCAAGTGAGAGATGTTTTTAGCCTCCTTTATTTGTTCCACCACAGCTGTGCTGGCATTAATGAAACAAGCAGTTTCCCAGGATTAAAGACAGTTACTGTTGCAGGTAGAAATGCATGACCTTATATTTAGCAATGCTTGAACAAAATATTTGTAGAGCACATTTTGAAAGGTAGATTGGAAAAACTTGTCACATCTTACTTTTACAGCTTTTGAGTGATAGACAGAGAGCAAATTCCCTATGTTCCTCTACTGCCAGTCTACACTTTGTCAGGTTAGGTATAGAGGTTTTTGTATGTTCATTTTTTTAACCCATTCTGCCTCTATATATCATAAATCTTATGCCCATTTTCTATATTAACCTTAGGCAACTTATACTGACTATAAGTGTGAGACAATTGTATGTTTATAAGGCTATGCTCACTTTGAGGTAAAAACTCTTTTTTAATCTTTTTAATAATTTCCTTATTAAAAATAATAGTTTAAAACCAGCTACACATACGATTTAATATTTTTGCCTTCATTCTCCTTTTATTCTTTCTTCGCTCCCTTCTTCTTTCCTAGTTGCCCTTTGGTTGGGGATCTAGTTGGGTAGATTGAAATCTATGTTATTTTTTGTGTGTATGCCTACCTTTTTTAATTGCAGTCACAATGATGAAACATGGGCATGTTGGGTTTTGATAATTAATCAGTATTTGGTTTAAAAACGTCTTTGATGCTCGATGTTCTAATGTACCTCTGGAACATGGTATTTTATATGGTTGTTTAAATAGAGGTTTGATATTTCTTGCACACTTTTGACATAGGCTAATAAATTATATTTTTGTTGTTATTTGTTGATCCTTTTTATTGTTTATTTCCTTATTCATCCGGTATTGCCTCACCTTTGTCCCTGGCCCATATGCAATTGGTTTCCCTTCTGCTGTTGTGTTTGTTTTACCAGTGTGCAGAGGTTTGCATCTTTTTGTTGTACTCTTTTCCTCAGCCTGGTGCATTATTCTCACACTTCTCCCCATCCCTCTCCCATCCCTACCTTTTCTCAGCATTCCACACTAGCACACTTACTGGCTGTACTGGCTTTCTCCAATGTCAGCCCAGTGCCCCTTGCAGAACTCAGTCCTCCACTTCATACACTGCATAGGAACCTACCTTGCTCATCCCCCTCCATTCCTTGACTAGGACTGCCTTCCAGTGCTCCCACCCCCAGTGCCTTCCTATTACTGGATCCTATGGACAGCCTCTGCTACTAGCGAAATTGGAAGTAGGCAAGGCAAGCTCACTCAAAAGAGAGGGGGAGGAGAGGGAAATTGGAAAGGTGCTGATAGAGTTCTGAACTCTAAAAAATGTCAAGATGATTTAGCTTTTCATCTAGCTTCCAGATATTAATGCAAACATTTGCACAATCCTGAAGCATTCCAGACATCCAGTCCTGCTAAATGCCTGGCTCACATCCTGGAAATAGAGCTCCTCACAAGTAGATCTGAGCTGTGCGGGGAGCTCTGTTTGTGGGTGGGAGGGGGCGGGTCCCAGGAAGAGAGAGGGCAGGCTGTGGGTGGCACTATGACCCCAGATGTACAGGGTCAATTCTGAGGTCTGTCCTGTATGTCCAGGGTTGGTCATTTGAACAGGGGGGAGGCATATTCCACCTCAGAGGTAGAATAAGTCCCGCTGGATGGTGGAGGACAGAATCTGGACCCGGAAAGGAAGGTCAGGCGGTGGGAAAAGAAACATCTCGGGGCTGCCAGGGACCATGGTTCCTGAATCGGAGCCATGGTGCCATGGCAACAGGATGCCATGGGGCTGTGGCTCCATGCAGGAGCTTGGCTAGGCTAACCGGGTAGTGGGCTGGACATGCAGGTACCCAGAATTGGGGCACGGCTTGCACGTTTGGCTGGTTGGACCTGATTCTGATCCCACGGGCACGTCTAGCCCCTGTGGGATCAGAATCATGTACAACCAGGGCATGTCCAGATTCTGGGCACCCAGAAAGGTGGGGATGCTTAGAACAGAATTGGCCTCCATTTGAAGCAAGCTGATTTTATGTCATATTTGCTCTATGAAATGGGCAGTGTTTTGACAAATACTGTACTGTATCTGTAGTGACATAAGTTTGGATGCTGCAATTGACCCATGTTTCGCTCACGAGCACCCTTGTTATATTTCAGTAAATTTTGAGTTCTTAGCACTTTGATTCAAATTGTCCTGAACTAACTAACACATTTTTATGTGTTCTTTCCTTAGACAGTTCTGTGATCAACTGTCAGTAGACAATTGGCTTCAATAAATATCTTCAAATCATTCAGACAAGTGAAAAAATGTTTCTGGAATATATTCCCATTCTTTATAGCACAGATTCTGTCAATATAATCATTTTTCTAGCAAATGCACAATCATTGAGGTAACATGCAATAGGTATACAATGCTGTGGAGAAACATTTTGAGTATTATTCAAACATTTCAACTAAAAGATATGTAAGTGTATGCATGTATCCACATTATTAGTCAGGCAAATATTAGCTCTATTGTCACAACATGCAAAACCCATCTATTAAATATTATAAACTTTAACTAAATGATGAATTCAATTCATTCAAGAATACTGAAATGGAAATAGTATACTATAAAATTATTTTATAGTGAGATGTTAAAAAATACAGTAGACTTGAGATATTTGGTATGAAATCTCATATCTATTTATAGGTAATGCATTTTTGTCTAAAGTCAATATCCTATAGACCAGGGCATTTCTACAGGTTTTACCATTTTAGGACATATCCAATATCTCAATATGCCATAACTGTGCAGTAATGAAAATGGGTAGCGATCACCTCTGTGTCGTTGCAAAATCTGTATAGTGTTAAATATAATCGAAGAATGTACTGGTTCTGGTATTTAATTCCCCTCTTTTTTCATACTATAAGTATTGACATATATTGAATCTCAAAAATAGTTCTAAAATAGTTTTAGCATGATTTATATTAGGAATAAATATAAAAAAGGTCACGACTAGTTGTTATGCTATACCATCTGAATGATATCATATTGATGAAATACAATGCATCATTAAGGAGTGTCTATAACATGCTATATTACTGCAATGTATCCAAGTAAATGCATTGATGATTTGCCTTGCTTGTAAAGGACTGTTTAAGAAACTGCGAGGCTCTAAGACTTAGAGCCTCGCAGTTTCTTAAACAGTCCTTTACAAGCAAGGCAAATCATCAACGCTTAGTAAACAACACGTTTAAGTATTTAAGTACACAGATGGAAGATTTGTATGACAATGGGGCTTGTTTACAAAGCCGCGGTAGCGATTCGCGATCGTTATTGGAGCCGCGACCCCATTGATTTCAATGGGGCCGCGGCTCCGATAACGATCGCGAATCGCTACCGCGGCTTTGTAAACAAGCCCCAATGTGTTTGTTTTCCATCTCAGCAAATAGCAGATCTTTTCCTATAATACTCTTATTATAAATACGTACAACACAATTCACCCAACATGTTTTGGTTAGAAGAATGCAAACAAAGATATTTAGGTTTTGCCAGATATTTGAGTTTATAAAATAACAAAAACTATAAAATCTACTAAAAACATTAAATAAATATCCAAGTCATAAAAAGGATGGGATACCACAGACATTTTCTTTGCACTCTTGGTTGAGTCCATTGACCTATTTCCCAGAAATGATTAAGCCATATCTGGAGATTCCATTTTAATAATTACAAAATCTCTCAGAAATAAACTTTTACTGATGCCTCAGGTTGAATTGATAACCAACTCCTAGAGTGTGTGTGTAAAAGTAACCAAATCAATAAAATATTTTTTGTCGGATGTTTTTGCCATGAGAGGTAACCCTCTCTTGAAACGTAACTTCCCTTTTAATCAAACTATGGTTAACTGTACCACTAAATAATCGTGAAATATGCACACCATTCAGTGCTATATCACAATAAATCATCTATAGAAAATAATTTAGATACTCATCAAATCCAAGTTGAAAATCAGTCGTTGCACATTAAAACTGGCAAAGAAAAGCTGCCGTCTTCACAGTTAAATCGACGAACACAGCACTGCATTTGGGACCGAGTCACTTCATCCGGTCCTGTTTCAACGCTTAAAATTACTACAAAAACAACAAAAATTGTTTCTATCACAAGCACGGAGCTATCACAAGCCCTCAGAAACACTTCCAATGATTCAGTCCAACGTCTTGACCAATTGAGACATACTGAAATGTTTTTACAACCCCAAAGCCAGTCAGCTGTTAATACGTCACATAAGACTAGCCCAATCCTGTTCAAGATTTAACCCCTTTGGTTCCACCAATGACAAACGAAAAATCCAAGTTTGTTCAAGTAATTGGAGTTTCCTCTCTCTATCACCCCTTCTTGGATTTTCAGGAACATGATCCAAAATACGCCATTTAAAATCCCCCAAAGAATGCTGAAAATCCATACATTGTTGTACTATAGATGCAGAGATCACATGATGACGTACTCTTGAAGCGTGCTCTTGCAAACGATGCCGCACTATCCGAGTAGGCGCGACCAATGTACAGTCTTTGGCAAGGACACAGTAGCACATATACAACAAAAGATGTTGAACAAGAAGTAGACTATTTCAATATATGATGAAAATCAGTGTTTGGGATAAACCCCTCCCTTCCCTCTATGGTCTGAGTACAAAATTCACATTTGGAACAAGAATAATGTCCCAATGCTACATCCGTAAGAACGTTCTTGGCATTAATCAGAAGTGATGTACTACCTATCAGATCGCCAATATTAGGACCCCTAGTATAAGCAATCCGTAACGGCTTCTGAAAACAAGAATGTAATGCTAATAAGTGCCAATGTTTCTTCAAAATATTGTGAACATGAAAAACATTTGACATATAGGGTAACACTCCTGTAATATGTCCACTGTTCTTGTCTTCGGCCGTATTTTGGACCCCAACATTGAACAACCACTCCCTGTGAGTGAATCTCGCTCTTGCCCATGCCTGTTTCACCACTTTAAATGGATAACCCCCTATGCAATAGTCATTGTATAAGTTCCCTAGCATGTTGATCAAAATCACTTATGGAACTGCAAATGCGTCTTAATCTCAAAAATTGACCATAGGGCAATTCATGCTTCAAAGCGGCCGGATGAAAACTAGAAAAATCAAGTAAAGTATTTTGTTGTTTTTGCAGTAATTTTAAGCATTGAAACAGGACTGGATGAAGTGACTCGGTCCCAAATGCAGTACTGTGTTCGTCGATTTAACTGCGAAGACGGCAGCTTTTCTTTGCCGGTTTTAATGTGCAACGGCTGATTTTCAACTTGGATTTGATGAGTATCTAAATTATTTTCTATAGATGATTTATTGTGATATAGCACTGAATGGTGTGCATATTTCACGATTATTTAGTGGTACAGTTAACCATAGTTTGATTAAAAGGGAAGTTACGATTCAAGAGAGGGTTACCTCCCATGGCAAAAACTTCCGACAAAAAATATTTTATTGATTTGGTTATAATTACACACACACTGTAGGGGTTGGTTGTTATATGTGTTAGAGTGGGAGATGATGTTATAGTATTGGGATATCAGGTTGAATTGATGGCAACACAACAGCAGCCTCAAAGATACTTTTTTTGATATTTATGCCATTCTAATTTTAGCTGTAACCATTATTTTACCATGATCATGATATTGCTACTATATCAGAGAGAAGCTAAATTTTACAAGATCAATATTCAGAAGGGTTTATGCAATGGTGATCAACACTGTCACAATTAGCAGATAGATCAAGAAGGATCAGGACTGAGTAAAACCCTTTGGATTTGGCCAGGAATAGGTTACTGGAGACTTTGGCAAGGGCTGTTTATGTTTAATGTAGAGAAGGAAAGCCAGATTGCATTGGATCCAGAATGGTTGGAGAGGAAAGAAATTCAAGACAGTGGTAGTGAATAGCACATTCAAGTAGTTTATGTAGTAAGAGTTTGGATGCAATTAGTTTGGATGTAACAATGAGGAGAGAGGTGGGATGATCATTAGAAGGGAAGGCTTTTTGAGGACTGGTATAACCACAGCGTGTTTGAAGGCAGCAGGAGAAATTGCAGTAGAAAAGGATAAGCAGAGGATATAATAGATGGAAGGGACAGCAAGCAATAACAGAGGAGATAGAGCTTAGTAGATGGGTGGGGATGTGATCAGAGAAGCAGGGAGTGAGTTCTGAGGAGGAGAGAAGATGTACAGTTGTCTCCTCAGTGACATCAGAAAAGGAAGACAGGATGGCAGAGGCTGAAGGAAGAATTAGAGATTGAATCCGGGGAAAGAGAGATGGAGTTGATCCAGTAGAGAACTCCAGACTAATCTTGTGAACCTTGTCATGAAAGTAGTCAGCCAAAGTCTGGCCAAAGTTGAAAGCAAGGTCAGAGACTAATGCACTTTGAGATAAAAGTTGATCTTGGCAAATAAATGGCAAGGGTTGTAGGCAAGAGAGTTCATCAGATGGACATAGTATTCTTGCTTGATGAATGCTATAGCAGACTGGGTTAGCAAGAATTTGAAATGTAAGAAGTCAGTGTGGGCATGAGATTTTAGCCAAATGTGCTCAGAAGAGTGGGCACAGGAATATAGGTAGTAAATTTTTGAGGTCAGATAACATTGCAGTACAGTGTGCCTCACAGGATGTGGAATGGGATGAGTGAGAGCATCCGAAGCAGAGAAGTGTATAGCGTTATAGGAAGAGACAGCTTTATTGACAGACTCAGATGAGATACTGTGTAAGAGAGGAGATGAGATAGAAGTGGAGAGAGCTGAAGAGTCAATAGCCTGAAGATTCATAAATGTGTTGTGGAGAATAGATGAAACTGTGGTGGGGATGGAAAGACTAAAAGTTAACAGATGATGGTTGTATAGGAGAAGAACTTAGATGGAGATGTTTGAGGGTGTTCAGTTGGAGAAAAAGTCAGGATCAAGCTAGTGGCCATGCTTCATAGTTGAGGCAATAGAAAATGGCTGCAGGTTGAAAGAGGAGGTTAAAACATGTTGCTTAGGAACATAAGAGTTAGAGGGGTCATCAACATGAATGTTAAAATCTCAAAGAATGAGTGAAAGAAAAGATGTTTCAAGGAAGAAGGAAAACCAAAGGTCAGTGTCAATGAGGAAGGAAGAGGTGGACTAGTTGTGGGGGTCAATAAATAATAGCTGTCCAGAGGTAATGGAGTAAATAGGTAGATAGAGTGGACCTTGAAGAAAGAAAATGAGTGAGACTCAGATAGAAGAAGGGGTTAAAACAGGCGGGAAAGGAAGAGTAGCAGCCCAATACCTCTACTGTGGCCAACTAGGCAAAGTCTACATGAGAAAAGGTAGTTTTTATGACAGAGGGCTGCAAATGAAGCAGAGTCTTCAGAGAGAAGACAAGTTTCTGTTAAGGCAAGAGGGTGTAGAGCACTAGAGACAGAGATCATGAATTTATGTAAGTTTGTTGGAGGCAGAATGGGCATTCCACAGGGCACATAAGAAAGGAAGAGATGAGGAAGGAAGGAGAGAAATATGTATAAGATATGAAAGATTATGGTTGGATTTACATACAGAGTGACAGAAATTCTTAGGGGCGGGGTGGGAAGAGACAAGATTGGAATTGATATCCCCGGATGAAAGGAGATGGAACAGGAGAGTACAGGGAAAAGAAGAGAAGGCATGATGGGTTGAAAGTAAGATGTTTCAGAGAGGGTGGAGATGAGACAAAGAAAATGTTGAAGCTCCATAGCAGACAACAAGATAGAAGATGAAAGGTATGATACGATATAATATGCAAAATAAACTAAATATCGGTGATTCCTCCTCAAAAAAATTGTATCCATAATCAAACACACTTCTCACTCTGTGTTTCACAATATATTACAGCCCCAGTCAGTCGCTCCTTTTATTTTGTTTTTTATATTTGTATTTTACCGTGGAGTCTCACTTAAAATACCATGAGATTTTGAATTTAAGTTAGTGTCAAAAGCTTTAAGCTAGCTGGCAGCGTTAGTGAATTTAGCTTCTCTTTCTCTTTTAGCAACTAGTAACTAACAGGTGTTATGAGGGAGTTTAAATTAATTTTTATTAATTCCTTAAAAAAAACAGAAATATTAATTTTTTTTTTTTATTTAAAAACCTTGTGGATGGCAGCAAGAGAGACTGAGGGGCATGTTTACTAAAGGTTTAAGTGTAATAAGTAAAGTTAATGTGTGTTAAGTACTGCCAATGTCCATTCATTTCTATGGGCCATTGCAGCACTTGAGGCACTTTAACCTTTCTTAAAGCACACTAAGGGGCATGTTTACTAAAGTCCGCAAATCTGCGCGCCGCAAAATAGCGCACGGCAACGCGGCATTGAAACACGCAGAAACGCGTTTAAATGCCCCGCACACGTGCGTGTCATCCCCGCACAGGTACGCGGCACACTAACGGGCCCCGTACAAGTGCGGGCCCGCAAATGTCCGATAGAGGCGTGGAACGGCTAAAGGAGGGCGGAGGAAGGCTCCGGAGGGGCGGAGGGACGGGGTCAATGGGTGGAGAGTGGGAGGGGAGAGGCTCCCCGCACAGTATCGGGCCCGAATTTCCATGTAAAAAATAGCGCGAGTGAAACAGTCGCGGTAGAGGGCATTTAAAGGGAAGAGAAACCATTTCCGTCAGCAATGTACAGGAAAACCGGGGAAACCTGCAAAACGTCAGCAGTGTGATACATGTGCACAGCACAAAACTGCAATGAAAAATAGGAAATGACCACAACAAAAGCATTAAAAATAGTAAATCAGCTGGGGAACAGGTATAGTAATGCGCAAAAGTAAAAAACACACCCAGCAGAGCTCCAAAAAAATAAAATAAAATAATTTTGGAAAGGTGCACGGAGCGGAGACACCTCCAAAAACGTCTCCGTGTATTGGACCCTTCCTTGGAGTGTTCCCTATGGTTGCCCATCAATAGCACTGTTGCCCAGCTGGGGAATATGCTATCCCCCTCTTTTCCGACGTCATACCCGTGTTATATTTGCACGTTTGTCACCAGACAGGGTGAAGGAGCTCACAGTAATAATGTGCAGAGCAGGTTTTGCGACCCCACCCTGCCAGGTCTACTATCTCCAGGGACTGCACTGTCTCTGTGGCCACAGTGTGGTGCAGTGGACAGAGCCAGTACCTCTAGGACAAGAGGGTCACAGGTTCAAATCCTAGCTGTGGCACATGCCAGCACAATCCCAATATTTTACCCACCACTAAACAGAGATAGCAGAGACACCCCTTTATTGCACAGAACAAAAGCATGTTGCAAACACCCATATTTTACCCTACACCACACACACACCAGCACAATGAGCATCACCAACAGCCGCGTCCCCCAAATGCAGTCTTGTAGTGCCACAACTGTAGGGGCTAAGGACACGTAGGTAGAGGTTAAGTAGGTAGAGGTTATGTATGACAGATGTGCCTGTACATGCCCTCACCCCACGTGCCAAGGGCCAATTGTGTCCCTGGTTCATGATCACGTAATGGGTGCCCCACGTTCCCCAAAAACCTTGCTAAAGAACAACAGCTAGACCGCTATACCATGTGAGCCAAATACAGTCCTGGGGTGCCACTACGCAATCAGGTCATATGCCTTTGCAAGGATAAGGACATGCCAGCATGTCTGCGGAAGGGTTCAGATGGTGGAGGGGGCAGTGGCTGCTAGCCACAGAGGACAGTGGCCAGGCCATGTGCAGGCTGGCACCGTCCACTGCAACAGACAGGCCCTGTCAGATGTACAGTCATGGACCACCCAGGGATTGCAGCCAATCAGTGGCTACACGGTGGTGCAGTGCACACAGACAGTGTGTGCAAGAACAGAGGGTCACAGGTTCAGAGCCCAGCTGCGGCTACCGCCAACCCTGTCCACATATGCACCCCATAGCTACACCGTGGTAGTAAGGACAAACCTTTATTGCTGAGAACATAGGCATGGTCAATACGCCTATCTTTTACCACACCAAACACAGACACCATAAACAGGCACATTATCTACAGCAGAGTCTCCCAAATGCAGTCCTAGAGGGCCAAACACCATTCAGGTTCCATGCTTCCCCTAAGACAGATGCCTGTGCTGCAGATGTCTGCACCACCCCCATGGTATGCAACTGTAGCCCATGCATATTCATAGGGGACAGCATGAAGGCCCGAACAGTGTCTGGAACACCAGGACTGGAGTAGGGACACTCTGCCGTAAAGCAAGAGGCAACAGGTCCAGACGCACCCACACCCACAGGCCACATTGGCAAAGCCTCCTGGGGGGGCATCTCCCAGATCTAGCTCCTGCGTACCCTAGCAATGCCACCCTATACCTGGGTACACGGTACACAGCCCACAAACATTTGATGTGGGTACTGGCAGGTAGACAGTCCTACGCTCAGCACTGTTTGCTCCTTGTGCTCCAGCAGAACAAGCTGTCGGCTGTCTGCGGTGCGTGCCCCAGGTCTGGCCCCTGACAGTATTTACCATCCTGGGGAGTGACCCCCAGCAGTACTGTGTACCATATCCATGCCTGTACCCTTCCCAGGACTGGTGTGGTGGGCACGTCGAATGACCCCCTCAATAGTAGCACAATGCTGGCATAGGTGTGGGGGGGGATGTCTGTCTATACAGTGTGTGTTGGCTACAAACACCCTCCACAGCCCACACTGCCAGCACTGTTGCCAGTATTGGCCTGACAATGCGCATAATGAGCAGCAAGGTACCATGGGTATAGCTCAGACAGGGTGTGCTGGCCAGGATGCATCTGCACAGGGCATGGGGCACTGGCTGGGACATTGTAATGCCCAGCCACCACCTACACAGACATGGTGACCTCTGTATGTGCCGCTGGGGGATCACTCTCACCCTGAGCGTGCAGTGATGACAGCATGGCTAGGCACCCCCATAGTGCTGTATAGCATTTCTCTCCTGTGATATATATGGGTTTCCTGTTGGGGCCTCTTCATGGACTTATCTGCTTGTGTGTGCTGCCACCCCAGTTTGGGGTGCATGCAATCGCATCAGAACTATCCAGCAGACTCTGCACAGCTGGTATGTGTCTTGATGGAGTGCTTTGCAGGGTGCAGCAGCTGATGGCTTGCTGCAGGAGAATATCAGATACTGCTGGGGTGCACTCCTGAATATCCAGGCCTACTGTCTGTCTGATAGTGTGTTATAGATGTGTGTGGAGCTGCTTGGACTGCCCTGTAGGGTGTCTGTCCCCCAGCAGGACAGGGGTTGATGGCCCACTCTACTGCCATTGGTGTGGGGGGGGGGGAAGGCTGGGGATCTGTTGATGGGAGACCCTGTTTGCCACCTTGGGGGGGGGGGGGGGGGGGAAGGGGGGAGGTATGTTGCCCACCTAGGGGTCTGGGGGTGGAACCACCAACTAAGAGAGAAGGGGTATCCATGATGTTTTTGCAACACCTTCTTATCACACAGGTTATTACTGTTCTTGAGCTCTGGCATGGCCTCATTCAGCCATGACCGGTGTTGTGGACCTGGTCCTGGGCGCCACCTCCCACCCTCAGGGTGAGCACATTACCCGCACAATGTGACGGTGTGTAGCTACCCTTCGCCGGCAGTCCTCCTGCTCAGGCCCCCCACCAGGCCGAGGTGCTGTGTGGGTGCACATGGACAGTTCCCCCTACCAGGCCGGGTAGCTTTTGGGGTGCATTCCCCATCTTGTGTGCATCTGTGGACAGCTGATTTGCATGTGCAGTGCATCATGGGTACGGGTGGCCTAACCCGTCCTGTCTACAGCAGCAGACTGTCTGTGGGGTGACGTGCAGGCTCTCTGCAGCCAGACAGGCGCTTACTCAGAGCTATAGTGCTGTAGCCCAATGGTTCCGTCACTGCCTTTATAGCAGGAGGTCATGGGTTCAAGTCCACAGAGGGGTTCTGTGATAGGGTTGTCCAGAGCATTGTCATTTTTTACTGGACATATGTTTATGGCATCAAACACACCCTTGGCATACTGTACCCATAAGGGTGCCTCTTAGGGTGCTTTATAGGGTGCCCAATAGGCCACCTTATGGTTGCCATCCATATTGCGTGCACTATACATTATCCTGTGGCGCAGCATACATGGTGCCCTATAGGGGACTTGCTAGGGTGCCTTTGCGGACTGTGCACTGTAACATGTGCCTTATGGGCCTCCATATATTAACACGCTGTTAGAGCGGGTTTACTGGTAGTGGGTAATAAAATAAAACTGTAAGGCCTCCTACAGCACACCTCACCATCATACTTACTGCCCCAGCCAACCTTGCTCACTGGGCACTGTGAGGGGTTGAACCCCTGACCTCTGCACCATTGGTCAGTGTCGTAACCATTGTGCTGTGGCTCAGTTCTTATGCTTTCCCATCATTGCGTGACTTATGCCTCCCAGTCATCAGAGCCCTCCAATACCATTGGTGCACCGCTTTACGCACAGCAGCGCAAGCACCTCTGGCGGCCATAATTTCGGTGACTCCAAAACAAACAACAGACAGCTGCCTTCAGTGTACACGGGGGGGGATTGAACCCCTGCTCCCATCACCATTGGTCAGTGTTCTAACCATCATGCTGTGGCTTGGTTCGTCTGCTTTCCCATCAGAGCGCAACTTATGCCTCCCAGGCATCCGAGCCCTCCAAAACCATTTGTGCGCCGCTTTACGCACCAGCACTTGTGCCGGCCATTATTTCTGTGACTCCGAAAATAATGGCACAGACAACTGCCTTCAGTGTACACTGTGGGGATTGAACCACTGCTCACGGCACCATTGGTCAGTGTCTTCACCATTGTGCTGTGTCTCTGTTCTTGTCCTTGCACATCGGCGCAATCCATTCTGCCTCACAAAATTAGAATCCCTCCTAAAATATATTACATCCCATAATAGGTACTGCCTGAGACAGCTTTGTTCATTGCACACAGTGGGGGTTTGAACCCATGGCCCTTGCACCATTGCTCAGTGTCTTCACCGCTGTACTACAGCTGTGTTTTTTTGTGTGCCCAGCACCGCACCACTTGCCCTTCCGACGCGCTAATGTGCACCCCGCACACTTACGCCACACGCACATGTGCGTTCGCTTTCTCCCGTTTTATTTTTTCTGCCTGGACCGCCCACTCCTTATATGGCACACGCACACTAACGGGGACCTGCACATTTTCGGAGTTTAGTAAACATGCCTCTAATTTTTAATAAACATGTTCCTGAGCATTACGCATCAGCATCTCAATCCATTTTTGCCATTGCTTAAATTCGTGAGAGCAGACATAGCTGAGAAGTGCTTGAATCGGCCCCAGTGACATCATTGATAGGGATCAGCTCTGGAAGATAAAAGCACAGGGAGCTTGCCTGGATATCTGCACTCCATGCCCACACTTCACACCTATCCTGTGCACTTTTCTTAGTATGTGATGGCCACTTACTATGGTCCCGATGCAGAGATGCAAATAACAGGGTTGGACGTCCTGGTTGGATGTCCAGGCCCGCTATTCGCTGGGACTATATGCTAACTAGAGTATTCCCCGCACGCATAGAGCTGCTGTGTGGGGAGTGCTGGATGGGGGCAGGAGGGGGAGGGCCGAAGGTGGAGGGTGGGCACAGTGAGGGCTGGCCGACTCACCCGGATGTACAGGGCCAATTCAGGTCACGGCCCTGCACATCTGGCAAGGCCAAGATGGACAGGGACTTATTCCACCTCTGAGGTGGAAGAAGTCCCCCTGAGGATGGCTGTTGCGCTCGACAGCCTGCCTACAGCACACAAGCTCTGGCAGGTAGGCCACCTCCACTCAATCCTGGTCCTGACAGGCCCCTCCAAGGTTCGGGTGGTGGGGATAAGGTGTTTGAAGCTGCAACAGCCAGGGCAAGTTCCTGCCCTGCATCCCAGTGCCATGGGTACAGGACACTGTGGCACCGGCACACTTGCAGGAGAATAGGGTGGGCTGGACAGGGTGCTGGGTGGATGTCTCATGGCTGGGAATTAGGGCAGTGTCAGGCCATCTAAGTGCCCGATTCTACAACCGCGGGACAGTCTGGCTCCCACAGTTGCAGAATAGGGACCAATTTGGGTCCATCCATTTTCTGGACAGCCCGATGGCTCAGACGTGCCTCTGCTGGAATCAGACTCCACGTGTTTTAGTAGGCAGTAGCTGGCATACTCGTGTGTTAATGTTCTCAGCAGCCAGTAGCCACACACTAAAAAACATGTTAACCGGTTAACAGCCCTTAGTAAAAGGACCTCTTTTTCTCTCTTTTCTTTTTTAAAATTTTCTTCCTTTTTCTTTCCCTCCCTAATGATTGTGGTAAGGAGAGTGTAGCTCAGCATGGAAATAAAAGAGAAAGAAGAACTTTCTCTTCTTTTCAGGGGATGGGTGCACTAGAACACATACACCACAGCAAAATACCTGAGAGAAACCAAGAGGGTAGAGCTAGGTTTAAGCCACTCCCAGACTCCATGACAACCCCAGGTAGGAGTAGGAGGTACAAGTGGGTGGAGTCAGAGAGGGAGGTGCCCTGCTCAACGTTTAAGATTGAGAAAACAAACAAAGTTAGGAGAAGCAGCCAAGAGGGAGGCAGCCAAGGGAAAGGCAGCCAAGCAAGAAGCAGCCAAGAGAGAAGCAGCCACAAAGAGAGCAGCAGCAGAGACAAGAGCAGCCAGCACTGCAGCCAAGGAAGCTACAGAGAAGGTTCCAGGCAGAGGACCAAACAGACTGGCAAGAAGGAGAGAGAGAAAAGGTTGGCTTTGAGAAGGCTAAGGCAAGAGTGCTTAGACTCCTCTGAGGAAGGGTCTGTCTGCAGGCAGCAGAAGCCCCAGGAAGGGAAGTGGAGGTCTTACCCTGATTCCCTGTCTATCTCAGAGGCAGAGAAAGTCACAAGCCACAGAAGCCTCAGCCAGGAAGGTGCTGCAACAAGACTCCAAGGTAGGAGAAAGAAAGCAGTAAAACCAAAACCCTGTGTTTCTTGCTCTGACTCTGAAGAGAGGTTTAGGCCTGAGAAAACCCGGATTAGGAAGAAGGGGTTTTCAGGAGAAACTGAACAGGAGAAGCCCGTTGAAGTCCTACCTAGAGGAGAAGGGGCTATTCAGTGGAATAGGCTGTTTAACCTGTTAAAGAACATTAAGCATAAAGTGCCCGAGCGTTTTCAAACTTTGCCAAGATACAGCTCAGCAGAAAGCATGGAGGTAGAAGGTAAAGAAAGTGACCTGACTTCAGCTTGTTCTGAGATGGACTGTGATATGTGCATTGTGGCTAAGTAATGAAAGCCTGAGAGCAGAGAGAAGTTAGGAATTGTAAATACATGTGCTTTATGATTACGGAATTGAGAAGCATCATAAAGGGAAAAAGAAAAGAAAGCCTGTGTAAATAATTCTACTACAACACTGGTTGTAAGCTTTACTTTAATGGGAGAAGATTATCCTTTATTTTCTTTGACTTGAGTGTACAACTGCTTTAAGATTTGTTACCCGCTTGCCACGGAAGCTAATAAAATTCCTGTGTGCTTTGAAACAACCACTTGGTTCATTTATCTCTATACACAACTACAATCCTTGGTAAAGAGGAATTCAAGATGGCTTCCCATCCCTACTAGGCGACCGCCTGGTAGGGGCATGACCGCCACATGATATAGGCTTAAATTGAATAATGTACTTCAATATTTTTTCTTTTTTTTTTCAATTGATGATTTTCTCTATGCCTTTCTCTTCAAAAGCCAATTCTAGAGTTTGATCCTTTCACCTTGCTGCTCCTTATGCCTGGAACAAACTTTCTATATCTTTACGTCAAGTCTCATGTCTCCTCCTCTTTAAATCTATGCTAAAGGCTTACCTCTTTCAGGCTGCTTTTGGATCTTAATCCTTTGTTTTCCTGTCTCATTACCCTTCCCTACTGTACTGTCCTCCTCATCTATCGTACTGTCTGTCTTGATTAGATTGTAAGCTCTGATGAGCAGGGACCTTCTTTTATATGTATCTGTATAGTGCTGTGTATGCCTTGTAGCACTATACAAATGATTATTCATTGTTTCTTCAATATTTCTGTAATAATTTGCAAGTTGTATATTTGAAAATTTGTTGGTGGAACATTGTTTGCCAAGTGCACAGTTTTGAGAAGACAATGGTTGTTAAAATTTGTTCAATGATTGCAGTTCTCAAAATGTGGGAACTCCTTGATTTGTATCTTCATTGGTCATGTGATATTGTTTAAGGAACTTCCATCCCTCTGCCCACTGTTTTTGTTTTATATTATGGTTGCAGTTTGTGATAAGGAAGCTTATCATAATTCAGGAAGGAGCTATAGTAGAGGTGAAGTGACTCTGAACAAGCAACCTGTCTGTTCTGGTAGAAATAATAAAACAGAATGTTTCCATAAAAGACTACCAGTCCCAAAATGCACCAGGTTTCCAACAGCCATTAGAAGAGCTGAAGTGGGGAAATGTGTGTTCAATCAAGAGGGCTATGAGGTAATCCCCAAGCACTCATCTCCAAGGGCAGGGCTTGATTCAGCACAGCTGTGCTGTGCTAGGGTGGAGCATTCATCTAAGCAGGATAAAAGAAAAGCTTATTCTACAGAGAATCATCACCTTGATCATCTTGATCATCAGAAGCACCTTTATCATCCAGATCATCATTAGCAGAAGCCAGAGCGGACGGACAGAGAGAGCAAGAAACACTTTGGAAGAAAGAAGAGAAAAGCATTTGGGAGGTCTAAAGGAGTCCATAGCAGTACGTATACTGGGAGGCATTCCAGAGGCAAGCATACACCATTGGACTGGGGAAAGCCAGAGGAGTGGGGTTGCAGAGCCAGGAATCCCCAGACGGCACCTGTGAGGGAGACGGCTGCACTTGGAAGGGACCCTAAGACCAGTGCCAGAAGGTATGTGAAGAGAGATCCAGTGTCCAGGGATCTTGATTGGAAGGCTGGACATAAGAACTGGACTACATACTGGCCAGGATATTTAGAGAGGAACTCTAACAGCAATGGAAGCTCAGGTATGAACACTGATCTATGCCCTAGCTCTTCATTGGGAAGACAGCAGGGAAACAAGTATTGTCCTGAGAGTGTTCCATTGAGAAATTCCTCTGTGCCAATCCATGATATTGAACCCATGATAGTTGAAGAAGGGGAAGATGTTATAAATGGGGACTTTGAATACATGGATTGCTCTCTGTCTAAACTTCTGTGGTAATATGCTGTTACAAAATACAACAACCATCACAAAGAAATATAAACCTGTTCTTTAATCTACTCAGAAAAGCTTCTGAGTAGGATTTGAGCCACGTAATAGAAAGTAAACCAGCCAAGAGGTTTTCAGCTGGTAATTGTTAGCAATTGAGCCTTGCCTAATTGCCGGTGAGCTCTGAAGGGACACTTCTGAGTGTGTGTGCAGATACAAGAAGTTATCCCTGAAAAAGAACAGTTTTTTTTCTACTTTGTGGGTTTTGTTTATTCTTTGAAGCACTGCTAAGGAGATATTAGCAGGAGCCTACAGAAAAGACCTTTCTGTTCCCATCAAGGTCCTTATGCTTTGATTTGATTGCTTAACAAGTTCAGCTGTTGTTTTTTCCTTATTTGTTTTTCTAAGTATAATACTGAAAGCAAGTATTTCTTTTTATGTGCTACCAAGTATATCTGTGTTGGGAGAAATAACCCCATAAATAAAATATCTTCTTTGCTTTACATTCGAGCAAGCACAACTAATTTATTGTGAACGGCTGAGTCTGGTATGAATGGACTACATTTCCCACAATCCTTTGCAAGTCATATTAATATTTGCCTTTGCCAAGACTGTGGACATTCTCACCCAGCGCCCCCGTTTACAAGCTTCAATATTTGTTTGCTTTCCTTTGGTTATGTTTCTTGATAATTCCTTTTTTTCTTTTGTTTTTCTTTCTTTTTGAAAATCAATAAAAATTTGTGAACTGGCAAAATTTATTAAAATTAAAACAAAGAAACAAAAATAATCCCTCAGCTTACTGCTAGAAATCTTTGTGTTTTTTTTTTTTTTAAGTTTTAAAGGTGAGAGTGGCCCAGCAGTTTGGCAAGGACCTACAAGCTTAAACACCCTTTTTTCTTTAATCAGATGTTTAAGAACTGGGTCGTCATTAACACACATTAAGTGCCTGAATCCTTTTTATTTCTATGGGAGTAATGGCACTTAATGCACGTTAACTTTGGGGATCAAGTGTGCCTTGGTCAAGGTCCCCAAGACAGGGAATTTAACTATGGAACTTTAAAACCTCCTACCCCAGGATCCCTGAGGCAGGGATTCCCTGCTCAAGACCCACCAATACAGTGACCCCCAGTCCTAGACCCCTTAAGACAGGGATCTCTTTCCTCTGGCATCCCTGAGACAGGTCAACCTTGGCCCTGGTGTCACAGGCCTAAGGTACAACTTGCCCACTCATTCCAGTCCAGGGAACCCCTGTCTTGCGTACTTTCTCAAATACCCAGCTTGAGTTTGTTTCAAATAGAGTTCTACATCAGAGAATATTTTTATAGGAAAAAGATAAGTTCACAAGGCTTGCATGAAAAATATACTATAAAAACAAGCAAGTCTTATGAAATCATTATTCAATGCCTATGCCTAGCCTGAGTCACCCTTGCTGTTCATAACATGTGCCTGTGTTGACTGTTTGAGAAATCAAGGGGCCCTTTTACTCATGTGTGCTGTGAGCATTTAGTACAAAAATTAACATGTGCTAAGTCTCCATGGGTGTGACCAGAATGTTTCCAACAGTTAATGTGTGGATGTGCAGAATAACATGTGGTGCTGTTACTATGGATGTGTTTATCTCTACCTTTTGAGGAGGAGGTAATTGTAGCATTAACTGTAATGTACTCGCCACACCCATTCTCAGCCCCTAACCCACCCATTCTCCACCCCAAAGCACAAGTGGTAGTTAGCATATGAATCAGTGTTTGCTTTCAACTTCTTCTTTCATCTCAGTTTCACTCTTTTTCTTCCTTTGAGGTCCACATAATCCACTTATTTACTCTACTACCTCTCTGGATAGCTGTCATTTATTGGCCCCATGACATGTCCACCTCTTCCTTTCCCTGGACTCCATCATCCCCTTCCTTGAGGACTTCAACATTCATGCCAAAGATGACCTGACTCCTATGCCTCAAAGCTCCTTGCCTTAACCTCCTCATTTGACCTACAGCTATATTCCATTGTCTCTACTCACCAGCATGGTCACTGCCCACTGCCTCACCCTTGTCTATTTCTCTGGCTGCTGAACCTCAAGCTTCTCCATCTCAGCTCTTTGCCTATGTGACTATCATATACTAACTTTCACTCTTAGCCATATCACACCACAACGTTGACCAATCTCCAGCAATATATTTGGGAATATTCATGCTGTTGACCCTTCAGCTCTCTCCACTATTCTCTCATCTCCTCTATCAATCACTATGTCCTCTGAATCTCTTGATGAGGCAATGTCTTCTTATACTACACTATCTTCTGCCTTGGATAATCTTGCTCCTCCTATCCAATGTTTTGTGAGGCATACTATATCTCAACCTTGGATGATCTCCAAAATTCACTACCTACGTTTCTATGCCCATTCTGCAGAGTACCTTTAGCTTAAACCCCATGCCCATGCTGACTTTTTAACACTTCAAATTCAAGCTACTCTCCTTCCATTCTGTAAAAACACTCATCAAGCAGGAGTACTATATACACATGGGGGGGGGGGGTATTCTGAACCATCAATAGTGGGGATGGATGTCCCAAAGGAAGGTCCATCCCCGCTATTCGTGTTGGCTGCCTGCCCCAAATAACTTCTCTACCAGCTGTGTGGAGAAGTTAGTCAGGGTGGGAAGGAAGTGGCCCGGGGGCAGATAGTGGGTGGGCAGTAGGCAGTCACCAGCCCTGGATGTATAGGGACAATTTTAATGTCAGCCCTGTACATCCAGGGCCAATGAATTGGCCAAGGAGCTTATTCCATCCCCGGGATGGAATAACCTCCCTGGCTGGGTTAGCCGGGCAGTACCTGTATGTACAGGCCGGGATTGAATTGCAGTCCCGGCCTGCACATACAGTGCTGTTTGCGATTCTGATCCCATGGGGCTGTACGTGCCCCGCGGGATCAGAATCGCGATCTCCTTTGTAGTCCAGGTCAGCCTGGACATACAAAGGAGATCTATGTGGTGCATATTATCAGGCCCATGACAAACTCGCTTGCCTCTGACCCTCTCCATCTCTTTGCAATGCTCAACTCTCTCCTCATAGTGCCTCCACACTGCCCAGACTTTGGCTGATTACTTCTATGACAAGGTTTATAAAATTAGTCTTGAGTTCTCAACTGGGTCACCTCCATTCTCCCTTCGCACTCTTCCATTTGGATCCTTCCTTCAACTCCTGTTACTCTTTCTTCCTTTACTAAAATCACAGAGGAGGAAACCGCACATGACCTCTTCATGTCCAAACACTACCTGTTCCTATTTCTACCCATCTACTAAGTTCTATTTTGACTGTTATCATCCCTTCCATCTGTCATATCCTCAACTTCTCACTTTCCACCAATAACTGTTCCTGCTGCCTTAAAACATGCTTTGGTCACACCTCTCCTCAAAAAATGTTCACTAAATCCAACCCATCCTTTCAATTATTGGCCCATCTCCCTCCACCCTTTTGCATCCAAACTATTTGAATGTGCAATTTTCTCCCACTGTCTTGACTTCATTTCCTCTCAAGTCATTCTAGATCCACTGCAGTCTGGTTTTCACTCTCTACATTCTACAGAAATGGCCCTTGCAGAAGTCTCCGGTAACCTGTTCCTGGCCAAATCCTGGTATTTACTTAATTCTCACCCTTTTTGCCTATCTGTTCCTTTGGACATTGTAGATCATCACTTTTTTTCACTTGGATTTTGGGGCTCTGTTCTGTTTTCTGTTCTGTTTTCTGTTTTCTTCTTATCTCTCACATCACACTTTCAGAATATGCTGTGGTGGATCCACCTCTGCTGTTGGGCAAAGAGCTCTGACAGTTGGAGTTCATTCTTTTTTGCTCCATTCACAGCAAGTTATTTGAAGTCACTGACCCCATCAGGTGTTAGTGATCCTTAATTAGCTTGCAAAAGAGCTGGCTAGCTGAGTACTATATAAAGTCTACAGGGTCTTGCAAGCACTGACATTCCAAGCAGGAACTCGGTTGCAAGCAAGGCAATTCTGAGTGGCTTTTAACTACAATCTCTCTGCCTGAAAGCTCTTAAAGGGGTTTTGGTTATCATCTGTAAAAGCCAATTGTTTTTGTTTGTTTTTCTAAATTGCAAAGGGGGAACTTTTTGTGCTGTTGGGCAAAAAGCTCTGTCAGTTAGAGTTTATTACTTTTTGTTCCATTCATAGCAAGCTCTTTGAAGCCGCTGATCTCATCCAGTATTAGTTCCCTCCCTACCCACTCCAGCTCCCATCTACCCCATGTGAGCAGTCTTGCTTTATAGGGCAGCTCCCCAATTAACTACACCTTTATAGGGGAACTCCCCAATTAGCTACACACATGGATTCTGAAAAGCACTGTTAGAAGACGGCTAAGGACAGGCAGGCATTTTGGTAGGTCTCTCACTTTTATTTCAACAGTTACCAAAGTTCCACCAACTGGCACATGACAGGGAAGAATCATATTGCCAGAATTGTTGCCCCCATTACAACCTCTGCCTCTGTCCAGACAGAGATCTCTATGCCAATTGAAGGACAAGTTCCATGTACAGGATACCTGCATGCTGAAACTCTCAGAAAAGAAGTGGAGGAGCTGAGAGAAGAGGTGGCCAGTCTGAGAAGCATTCAAGTGAGAAGTACATTGAAGTGAGTGAGCATACAAGTGAGAAGTACATGGAAGAGATGCATCCAAGCTCCCCAGAAGAGGTGAAGGTGATAGCCAGCAGAATGACGAAAGCTGGACACGAATGACCAGGGCCTGCATAATCACCAATCAAACTCCTCCAGATCTTGAATTGAAGAACCATTATGCAGCCCTTGAAATGGAGGAGGTGAAATCATCCCAGGAATGGAAAGAACCAGAGCTCAAACACCACAAAGTCGCAGAATCAGTGACCACAAGGAAGGGAAGGGTAGTGGTGGTTGGTAACTCTCTTCTGAAGGGTACTAAAGTGTACATCTGCTGACCAGACTTGATGTCCAGAGAGATATGCTGTCTGCCAGATGCTAAAATCCGAGATGTTAGAGAGATTTTGCCGAGACTCATCAAGCCTACTGACTATTACCCAATGTTGCTCATTATCTCGACACTAATGATACAACAAGTAATCCCTCTGAGCATATCAAACATGACTTCATGGCTTTGGGACAGAGAGTGAAGCAGATAGGTGCACAATTGCTGATCTCTTCAGTCCCCCCTGTTGAGGATAAAGGCGAAGGCAGAGAACTCAAATCCTGGAGATAAATGCATGGCTGCATGGATGGTGTCATCGAGAGCATTTAGGTTTTCTGAAACATGAGATGATGTTCCAAGGGCTGCAGAGCAGAGATGGTATCCATCTGTCCAAGAAAGGTCAACATGTCTTCAGTAGCAGACTGCCTGCCCTACTGAAGAGGGCTTTAAACTAGATTCATTGGGAATGGGTGAATAAAGCCCCCAGGTAAGTGAAACATTAAATATCTCTATAGAAATGTGTAAAAGGGGCACCTTCTGGAAAGTGGTGTGTATAAATGCCTGTAGCGTGGGAAATAAGATCACAGATGCTGAGGCTTTAATGGAACAGGCAGACTTGGATTTAGTGGTAGTTACAGAGACATCATTCATGAACAACCATGATTGAGATGTACCAGGCTATACCTTATTCAGGAAGGATAGGGTAGGTAGAAAGGGAGGAGGAATGGTACTATATGTAAAAAATAACATTAAAGCTATAAAATTACAGGGCTTAAAAGGGAGAGACATATGCAACATTGCTAGGAAAGGGGAAGTACTATTGCTAGGTGATTTCAATATGCCAGATAAGGAATGCCACATCCCTGCTGTGGTGTCATCTAGAAGTAAGGAGATCCTGGATTCTCTACAGGGAGAACTATTCAGGCAACAGGTACAGAACCCACATGTGAAGGGATCATACTGGACTTGGTGCTTACCAATGGTGAAAGTGTTTCTGATGTTATAGTGGAGATCATCTCGCACCCAATGATCACCAGATGGTATTAGGACTAGGGCAGATAAAATCCATTCAAAAGCAAGGGTCTTAGATTTTAGGAAAACTAACTTTGCCAAGATGGGCCAATACCTCAAGGAGTCGTTATTGGGATGAAAACAGCTGGGGGATATAGAAAAACAATGGGCAAAACTCAAAGTAGATATTTTAAGGGCAATCAACCTTTTTGTTAGAAAGGTAAATAAAGGTAAAAGGTAAAAGGCAAAGGAGGCCGCTATGGTTCTCAAAAATGTAACTGAAAAAGTGAAGAAGAAGAGGGAGGCCTTCATGAAATACAAGAGATCACAGAGAGTGGAAGACGGGCATCTATATTAGGAAAAACTTAAGGAAGCTGGGAAAATAATCAGGAAAGCAAAGATACTAAAAGAAGAAATAGCCAATGCAATAAAATGGGGGATAAGCCATTTTTCAGATAGTGAGAAGAGGAAGAGCAAAAGTGGTATTGTCAGACCCAAGAGTGAAGGGGAGGAATATGTAGAAGCTGATGAGGATAAAGTGTAACTGCTTAACAAATATTTCTGTTCTGTGTTCACAGATGAAGGGCCAGAAACAGGACCTCAGAAAACACCCACAAATAGGGAATGAAGTGACGGGGATCTCAAACAATTTTCAGAAGACTCTGTTCAGGAGGAACTAGTTAAACTAAAAGTAGACAAATCGATGGGACCTGATGGGAAACATCAGAGAATACTAAAAGAACTTGGGGATGTTCTAGCAGCTCCGCTGACTGACCTTTTCAATTTTTTTTTTGAGTCGGGAGTGTTGCGAGAGGACTGGAGAGAGGCACATGTGGTCCCTTTACACAAAAGCAGAAGTAAGGATGTGGTTGAATACTACATGCTGGTTAGTCTAACCTCTGTGGTGAGTAAGTTATTGAAAACACTGATGAAAGAGAAAATAGTGAGGTTTCTGGAGATCAGTGGATTACAGGATCAGAGGCAGCATGGAATCACCAGAGGCAGGACTTGTCAGATAAATCTGATTGACTTCTTTGACTGTGTGATCAGGGAGTCAGATCGAGGGAGAGCCCTTGATATGGTATACTTGGATTACAGTAAAGCCTTTGACACCATTCCGCACAGGTGTCTTATGAACAAACTGAGCACCTTAGGGGTGGACAAAGGGTACAGATAAATGGAGCTCACTCTGAGGAGAGGGAGGTTACCAGTGGTGTGCTGCAGGGATCTGACCTTGGTCTTTTTTAAATCTTTGTTAGTGATATTCTGGAAAGGCTGTTGGGTAAGGATTGCCTCTTTGCAGATGATACCAAAATCTGCAATAGAGTAGAAACCCAGGAAGGAATAGATAACATGAGGAGGGATCTGGCTAAGCTTGAAGAATGGTCTAGATTAGAATTTGGCAGCTGAGATTTAATTTTAAATAATGCAGGGTCATACATTTGGGTTGCAAAAATCCAAAGGAGCAGTACAGAAGTACTTCTGTCCACATAAAAGAGAAGGACCTAGACATGATTGAGTCTGATGATCTTAAAGTAGATAAAGAGGTAGAAAAGGCAACAGCAAAAACTAGAAAGATTCTTGGGTGCATAGGGAGAGGAATGACTAGCAGAAGAAAGGAGGGATAGTGCCTCTGTATACAGTAGGTCTTTGGTGTGACTTCATTTGGAGTATTGTGTGCATTTCTAGAGACCACACCTTCAAAAGGATATAAACAGGTGCAGAGGGTGGTTACTAAAATGTTTAGTGGTCTTCATTATAAAGCATATGAGGACAGATTTAAGGATCTTAATATGTATACTTTAGAGGAAATTGATAATGAAATACGATAGAGATGTTTACTTATCTCCAGGGTATAAATGTGCAGGAGGGCCTCTTTCAATTGAAAGCAAGCTCTGCTACAAGGAGACATAGGATGAGGGTGAAAGGGGATAGACTCAGGAGTAATATGCAGAAATATTTCTTTATGGAAAGAGTGGTAAATGCGTGGAATAGTCTCCCAGTACAAATGGTAGAGATGAGGACAGTATGCACCCAAGCATCCTTCTGGCTTTCACTGTCACATTTTCTACCTTAAAATCATCTGAAATAATCACTTTTAGTTCCCACTCCTTTTGTGGACAGAAGTACTTCACCCCCTATGCTGTACTGCTCCCTTGGATTTTAGCAGCCCAAATGCATTACCCTGCATTTTTTGTGTTAAATCTCAGCTGCCAAATTCTTGACCAAGTTTAGCTAGATCCCCTCCTCATCTTATCAACACCATCTTGGGTGTCTACTCTATTACAGATTTTGGTATCATCTGCAAAGAGGCAAAACTTACTCTGATAGCCCTTCTACAATATCATTTACAAAATGTTAAAAGGTGCAAGATTGCTTAGTACACTTTAGTAAAAGTGCCTGCAAGTGTTTTTCACAATGACCTATCAACTGGGATAAAGTTTAACTAACAAAAGTACAAATGTTACTTTTTTTTTTTAATTTTATATTTATAGAATTTTACAGACAAAAAACAAGAAAGTTCACAGAACAATCTTGAAGAAAAAGAGCAAATACAATTAGCAAATGACACTGCAGGAAAATATTTGTGTTATACATACTGAAAACAAATACAATGTATCAGTTCTACAAGCCCACAATAAAGGGGGTAAAAAAAGAAACATTTTAAACACAAATACAAAGAATCTAGGCAACCAAAAACCCGGTGTATAAATTAAACAAGCTCAGGGGAGGCACCTATAGAGGATTCCACCCGACGAGCAGAAATAAAGGCTAGCAGTTGAGAGGGGTCATAAAAAATATAAGAAACAGAATGGTATTTCACTAAACATTTACATGGATGTTTCAGGAAAAACAGACCCCCCAACTGTAGAACTCCAGAATGCAATAACAAAAATTCTCTACGCCGCCTCTGAGTTTCTCTAGATAGGTCTGGATAAATCCGGACCGACAAACCCTTGAAAGGCAATCTCCGCTTCCGAAAGAAAAGCCTCAATAACCATTCTTTATCCGACAGTAACTCAGGTAACCCGGAGGCCCACCTTGCCCTCTACCGCATTCTCACATCCCCCACACATATTTTATTATACATAATAAATACCCAGACACTTTAATATGGTACAACCTTGGTCGCAGCTTTATTTACCAATGCATACATGTAATAACCGCCCAACATGGGCAACCAACCTGTATCACAAACCCCACTCCCATACCGGACGATGCTCCGCCTGCCATACTATTAGCAAGGCGGAACATCCTCCTCACCCCCCCCCCCGCCGCCAGCCTCGCCATCCTAGTAGCAAAGGCCGGCTCTCACACCCCCCTACCGGGCCGAGACCCCCAACCGGGAGGTCTCGCCCCCACCTCCGGGGAGCCCTTCACTCCCCACATCTCCTAAAGCAGTTAGCACTCCCGCCGCCTCGGCGAGCGCTGCCTTGCTACCCCGCCCCCCCCAGCTGCAACAAACCCACTCCCCCACCACCCCCTCACCCTAAATCAAGGGAGGGAGGGCGGGAAAGACCACCGACCGTCAGCGAGGAGCCGCAAGAAAGGCCGAGCCACGCGGCTCCTCGCACTCTCTCCCCCCTCCCCTTACTTGATGGAGCCAATCGGATCGCTTCCCGCAAACGCGGAAAGCGATCCCATGGCAACCATCTCCCTGGACTCTGGCCCCCACCTCGCTGGCACCCCGGTCACGTGACGAGGGCCGAGGCCGGGCCCGGGCCCGAGTTACAATCGGCCGCGGGACCGGCCCGGCGGCCTCATCATTAACTCAGGTAACCCGGAGGCCCACCTCGCCCTCTACCGCATTCTCACATCCCCCACACATATTTTATTATACATAATAAATACCCAGACACTTTAATATGGTACAACCTTGGTCGCAGCTTTATTTACCAATGCATACATGTAATAACCGCCCAACATGGGCAACCAACCTGTATCACAAACCCCACTCCCATACCGGACGATGCTCCGCCTGCCATACTATTAGCAAGGCGGAACATCCTCCTCACCTCCCCCCCCCCACCGCCAGCCTCGCCATCCTAGTAGCAAAGGCCGGCTCTCACACCCCCCTACCGGGCCGAGACCCCCAACCGGGAGGTCTCGCCCCCACCTCCGGGGAGCCCTTCACTCCCCACATCTCCTAAAGCAGTTAGCACTCCCGCCGCCTCGGCGAGCGCTGTCTTGCTACCCCGCCACCGGCGCGAGGTATTACATATCCTCGCGCCGACCCCCCCCAATAAAGCTGCGACCAACCACAAGCTCCAAAATCTCCTGCCAATCATTTAAGAGGAGATCCTGTCCCACCGGGGACAAGTGAACACCGTCCGTGCGGTATATAGTCCGGAACACTGAACATCCACCCAGGAATGGTGCACCTGCAAGCCACCGGCCTGCAGAACCCATCGCCCAATCTGGCGATTCACTTTCGCCAGACCACGAGACCACCGCCTCTGAGACTGGCAAGCCGGACGCTGGATGATATCCGACCAGATGATCGACACCTCCGGCCACTCCTGCTGCAGCACGCGAAGATCATGCTGAACCGCCCTGATGAGTTGCCGACACGTCCAGCCGGACAAGTCATTGCCTCCAAGATGGACCAGGATTCCCAACGGGCGCCTCCGTTGATCCGCTGCCCGCCGCACCACCGGAAGGAAGTGCCACCACCGCATGCCGCGCTCTCCCAGCCACCGCAACCGCACATGACGGACCGCCAGGCCCAGATGCACTCCAAGCGGGCGCCGCACAGCTCTCCTCTCAGCCCAATATACGAAGGAGTGCCCGACGATCCACCATTCACCGGCTGAGGACCCACTCTCAGTAGCATTCCGGGCGAGCAGCGGCAGCTGTCCACCTGCAACAGAAAACAAAGCATGAAAGAACCCCCCCCCCCGTCCAACCCCCCGCCACCCCCCCCCCCCACCGGCGCCACCCCTCAAACTCAGTCAGGCCGCACATATCCCACATACGCCCCAGAGCGCCACCTACCAATGCGCTGAATCACCCCACCATCCAACCCAGCCGCAGCGGCGCTTGTCGCAGCACCGATACGGAAGGAGTGCGAGGCGAACTGCCGCTCAGGGCACCCCAACCGCCGGAGCGCCAAGCGCAGCACCGCCGTGAACTGATACTGAGTCACCGGACCCCCGTCCCCATGACGAAAAAAGTGGCCACCCAGCGCCGGGCGCACCCGGGCATACGCCTGCACATTGCTCACCGGGCAGGACAACAGCCCCGGGGCCGCCGACAGCACCACCTGCCTACCCCTACCAGTCTGGTCAGTCTTGGACCGGGACAGGGAAATCCGCACCGCAGAGTGCCCCACTGTCACACAATGAACCGCCAAACCTCCCCCATCATCCCCCCGCTGCGAACGCGGCACTAGCTCACTCACCCGGAAGGCTCCGAAAAAGGCCGTAACAAACAGAGCACGAAACAACACCGCCTCATGCTCCGTCGTCACCACCTCCTCCAGAACCGCCCATATCCGCACGAGCAGTTCATGGGTGACCGGGCGCCGCCAATCTCTCGCCGAGGGCCGCTCCCGCCCCCACCCCGCCAGCAACCGCGTCACCAAGAACGACCCGCTCGGGTTCCCCCAACCCGCCGCTTTACTGAAAAAGGAGAAACCCGCCAACGCGGCCCGGACCGAAGACCGAGACCAGCCCTGCTCCCGCGCCCACACAATGAAGGACCCCCCCAACTGCTCCCCAAGCGGGCCACCGCGCCAACCCCTCCCGAGTAAAAAGGCCCGCACCCGGCTATACCCACGCCGATAGGCGGTCCACGTACCTGGAGCCACAGAGGACCTCAGCAACCCCCTCAGACCAGGGTCCCAATCTGCCAAAGGTTCCCCGGCACAGGCGTCGCCGCCACATCCGCCCCTGGGGCCAACAACCGAAACTGCGCCCACTGAAAACGAGACAAGGCATCAGCAATAGAATTACGCACTCCCGGAACATGGCGTGCCCGCGCTGTGACATTGAGGCGCAAACAAGCCAAGACCAAAACTCGCATCAACGCCGTCACCCGCGGACACCTAGGGGAATGCTGATTAATGACCTGCACCACCGCCGCGTTATCGCACCAGAACACCACCTTCCGATTTCGTAAACGCTCGGGCCATACCCAGAAGGCCACCACAATCGGAAAGAGCTCTAAGAAGGCGATGTTACGCGTCAAGCCCGCCTCCACCCAGGCCACCGGCCAGGCCTCAGCACACCAGGAACCCTGGCAATACAAGCCAAACCCCGAACCGCCCGCCGCATCCGAGAATAGCTGCAAATCCCCATTGGACAGCTCCTCCGATTGCACCATGGTGCATCCATTGAAATCAGCGAGGAACGCCCCCCACACCCGCAGATCCTCCCGCAGCCCGGCCGTGATCCGAATACGATGGTGCGGACTCCGCACCCCTACCGTAGCCAAGGCCAAATGCCGCGCAAACGGCCGCCCCATCGGAATCACCCTGCAGGCAAAATTCAGGTGCCCCAGCAGGGACTGCAACTCCCGCAATGTGACCTTCGCCGCCGACCCCACCGCCGCCACCAGCGCTTTCAGTCGCTCCACCTTGTCCGCCGGCAAACGGATTTCGAAGGCGACGGAGTCAATCTCGATCCCCAGAAAGCACAGACCCGTGACCGGGCCCACGGTTTTTTCCACAGCCAAGGGAATCCCGAACGCCCCTGCCATCTCACCGAACTGACGCAACAAGTCCGCGCACGTCGCGGACTGCGCAGGACCCACGAACAAAAAGTCATCCAGGTAATGCACAATAGAGCTACACCCCGTTCTCTGAGCTACAACCCAATGCAGGAAGGAACTAAATTTTTCAAAATAGGCACAGGAGATCGCACAGCCCATCGGCATGCACCGGTCAAAATAATAATTACCATCCATCTGAAAGCCGAGCAAGGGGAAAGCCGAAGGATGAACCGGCAGCAAGCGAAATGCTGATTCAATGTCCACCTTCGCCATCAGAGCCCCTCGACCACATTGTCGCAACAAATCCACCGCCGCATCAAAAGGGGCGTACCTCACCGAGCAGCACTCCGTCGGAATATGGTCATTCACCGAGTCCCCCGGAGGAAAGGAGAGGTTATGTATCAGCCGATACTTACCCGGCTCCTTCTTGGGTATCACCCCCAGCGGCGATACAACGAAGGGGGAGAAGGGCGGGTGGACAAACGGCCCCACAATCCGGCCGAGCGCACACTCAGCCGCAATCTTATCCCGTGCCACCGCGGCCAAATGACGCACCGAGGCAGAATTACAGGCCACCTGACCCGAAATTACGCCCAGATACGGAATACGAAAGCCCTCCGTAAACCCCAACCACAACTCCCGTGCCGCCCGCCCGCGCCGCCCCAGCCGATAGCGCTCCAGCCACGGCCACAACGCCCCGGCGTCAATGGGAGTTGGCGCCAACCCCCAACGCTGCCCCTCACTGACCCGCCCCTGCGGTTCCGGACACCCCTTTTCTACTACACTTCGCAGCCGAGTGTCCTCCCCCACAGATAGAGCAGGCGTGTCGGAACTTACAGTCCGAGAACGGGCAGGACGACTTATTAAATCGCCAACAAACATCCCCGCTGGGACCGCCACTGGGCGCTCCGGGGACCGCGCCCGCGGCACGAAAGGGCCGCACACCTGCCACCGCCGACTGCCCGCCGGCCTTAACAGGCCCGCCGCCACCTCCCCCTACCCCCTTTTTGGCCGACATCTGCGTGAGCCATAAATTAATGTCGCGCGTCCCCCAGGACAGCTGCGCATTCTCCTCCATCCGATCCCGGAATTCCTCATCATAGTTGAGCCACGCCCAACCATCATGAGCCTGCGACGCCGCCAGAATGGCATCCGCATACGCCAACAATTCCCCATACATGGCCGGCTCCGCGTGCCCGCAGACACTCGCCAGCCGCAAAAACGCCCGGGTCCAATTCAAGGTATTCCGTGAAACCTTGCGCACCCTGCCCGCCTTCTCGTCCGCTTTTCGCTTCCTGCGGCTCTCACCCGAACGCTTCCTCCCCTCTAGGAGCCGGAAAATGTCAAGATACTGCCGCCGCCGGATGCGTCTCCGCAACTTGCGTGGCACACTCTCCCAAAGCTCCGCGCAACGCGCCACGGCGGGACCCGCCCCCTCCCCCCGCCCCCGCTCAGCGACCCCGTCCTCGGACGAACTCCCACTGGACGACGAGGACGAAGAGGAAGCTCGGCGACAGCGACGCCCATGCTTCCGCTTAGCCTTGGACTTATGCCCAACCGCTGCCGAAGCCTCGCCGACCGAACCCCCACCTGCCCCCACCCCCAGGGTGTCACCCAACTCACCTTCCGCGCTCGGAGCACTCGACACCGGCACCACCACATCCAGACCCGCCGCTTCGACAGGCTGCCCGGACACCACCATGCCGCTGCCCGCCAACACTGGCGCCGACTCTCCGCCAACCGGAACCTGCAAAGGAAAAACAGGGCCCACAGTAGCCGCACCCAGCCCCTGCTGCCCAGCCCCCCATGCCGGCAGCCCCCCATGCTGCCACCCCGAGGCACCTACCCCCCCAGCTGCCCAGTGCGCATCCCACCCAGGCGCACAGCCGGCCCCGGCTACTCCCGCCCCAGCCCAATTCCTAAAACCCGCTCCCCAATTGCCCAGCGGCAGAAAGGCCCCCCACCCTGACACCGGCAAGCCACCCCCGTACGAGTAAGGCGGCACCGGCCCCCCTGGAAACCACGGGCCAGCCCCACTGGACCCCGAGAGACCCCCCGGCGGGAGCGAAACCCCAAAGCCAGCCGCCTGGTCCCCGCAGGCCCCCACCCCACCAGCCGCTGGTGACGACCCCGTACCGGCACGCAGGGCCGACCCCGCGCCCTGAGCCCCCTGCACTACCCCTCTTGCAGCCTCCCCTGGAGCCGCCGCGGCCCCCACCGTCGCGGTGGACCGACGCCGCCCCCGCCCCCTCTGGCCATCGCCCACCCCCTCCGGGAGAGCCAGCCCACCCTGCCTTCCCCCCCCCCTGGCAGCAGGAGGCCCCCGTGCCCCCCGCCGGACACTCTGGGACCGGGTACGACCCCCCGCTCGTCCCGGCCGACCAGTCTTGGACCCCCCCATGCCACCCGTGGACCGCAGCAACAAACCACACCCCCCCTCCTTCTCCCAACGAATTCCCCCCGGCTACAGGGACAGCTCACCGCCCACTGGAAGCCCGAGAAGTTCCGTTATTTTTATTTTATTTTTTTTAAATGCGGAACCCCGCAGCGGGTAAGGTCTTCCCCCCCCCCCCGGCTCCCCCAATCTCACCGCCACTGCACCGGCCCGCAACACACTGCACCGCACTCCGGAAAAAGACCACCGACCGTCAGCGAGGAGCCGCAAGAAAGGCCGAGCCACGCGGCTCCTCGCACTCTCTCCCCCCTCCCCTTACTTGATGGAGCCAATCGGATCGCTTCCCGCAAACGCGGAAAGCGATCCCATGGCAACCATCTCCCTGGACTCTGGCCCCCACCTCGCTGGCACCCCGGTCACGTGACGAGGGCCGAGGCCGGGCCCGGGCCCGAGTTACAATCGGCCGCGGGACCGGCCCGGCGGCCTCATCATTAACGCAAAAGTAATTAGCAGAGTGGAGGGAACAGGAGGCTCACTAGAAGACTTTTCTAAGAGGTCAGTAACATTTAACACATTTACATGATCAAGACCCCCACCAATATTTGCTAACCCGGGAGAGAGCTTCCCCTTAGGCAAATAATAAATCTTCACCAAAGGTGAAACCCCCAACACCTCTACCAAATATTGCTTAAACATATCCCGTGGGGTCACAGTTGAAATTCTAGGAAAATTAATTAATCTTAAATTATTAGCTCTTGATAAATTATCTAAATGTTAGTACAAATGTTACTTTGAAAAGCATGTGAAAAACCTTTTTAACACTAGAAGCCCCAAAGTGCATCAATTGGTGCAAATGCATCTACGAAGTTATATACCAGCACCACTGCTAGAACCATGTCAGTCATGCTCCATGACTATGTTAGCAAGGTCAAGATGTTCAAATATGTGCATTGAAAATTAATGACAGATGCACCACCTAGCGGGAAAATGAATTTTTACCTAGAAGCCCCAAAGTACGTCAATTGACGCACTCAATTGTCTTGGATGCATCAATTGACGTACTTTGGGGCTTCTAGGTATAAATTCATGTTCCCACTAGGTGGCGCATCTCAATCACTGTTTACAGTTTTACTCCGACATTACAAACAATAAACACATGATGACATCAAGTAATGACGTCACATACTGCACGCATTTAACAAATAGGTAACTTCACATTAATTCACATCTGCATTTCATGCTAAACGCAGTTGTCATGATAATGCATCAATTGACACACTTTGGGGTTTCTAGGTAAAATTCCTTTTGGGGCTTCTAGTGTTAAAAATATTTTGGGATATTAAGGACATATGAAGGTGATTTGCATATATGGTGGGAGAGGTATCCAGGGCATCAGGTAATGAGTTTTCTGTGCCAGATGGTTTTGATGTGGTTTATATTTTGGGGCTTGTTTACAAAGCCGCGGTAGTGGTTCGCGATCGCGATCGCAACCGCGGCCCCATTGAAATCAATGGGGCCGCGGCTCCGATTACGATCGCAAACCGCTACCGCGGCTTTGTAAACAAGCCCCTTTGTGTTCTCCTTCTATGGATATTGCATGACTGCATGAATAACCTTGTTATGAGGATCTTTTGATTCATTTTATTTTCCACACTTTGATTCACTTTATTTCTTTTTCTTTTCAGTATCTCAGTCAATGGTGCATACAATGTGATTACTCAAATTTCAGACAGAAGAGCCAAAAAGACAATTTCCTGGCATTAGATGCTTTCGTGCAGTGCCATGCTTGAGAAGCACTTTGGAAAGTCCTTGGTGTGCTTGGGGTAACTGAAAGGGGGATGGATAAGCATGGGATCATGAAGGTGTTGCCCCATTTCTACTGGACAGTGGCTCAGAGAAAAGCCCCCCTGCTTTCTAAACTGAACAGCCTGCTTAGTACTAGCACTAGAGAGAACATAGTCACCCACAGGAAATCAGGTAGCCTTATTCCCCTTTTTGCCTCTTCTGGTAGGAAAAATAGAATGCTTCTTTCCTATGCGTGTCTTTTGCTGGCTTCAAACTGATGTCCGTGTGAATGACCTCACATATTCACACATTAGACTGAACCCAGAAGAATGAGACCCAGACAAGATAAAAGTGCTGCTCACCTTCTGCTAGTGGGAGGGAGAAAGTGAGGATCATGCAAAAGTGGGCTTGGTGTGCCGCGAGGATGGAACAAACTCAAAAAGTGTGCCACGAAATAAAAGAGGCTGAGAAGCACTGTTTTAGTGAACTAAAGAACCATAAAACAATTCAGCAAACAGAACAAAGGGGAAATAGAATCAACAAAGAAAAGATGAATTATATATGTGAAAGTAAAGAACAGCAAGTGATGTGCACATGCAAGTAAACTTCAGTTAAGGGGAGAGCCAGCAAGGAACTGGTGAGATTGCCCAAGGATAAATGTGTCAGTAGTCTATCTTACCATTTCACCCCTTTCACAGCTGTGGGAACATTTTGCTTTCATTCCTGTGGCTGTGTTGTGTGGGAGCTTCTGGCACAGTGGCATTTCTAAAAGTGAAAAACAGGCACTTCCTGTCCCATATATGAGAGAGGAAGTGCTGTTTTTGCTTTTTTAAAATGCCATGGTATCAATGGCTATAGCACAGCACAAGTATGGAGTACAGGAAAATTCTCATGTGGCTATGCAGATTATTAATGCTATGGTAGGGGCTTGGAAGGGAGAGAAGAAATGACTGGATGGGAATGAATGGATAGGGTGGAGGTAGATGCCAGGGGAGGAAATGGCTGGCTGAGACTAATGCTGAGGACTGATGCTGGAGGTAATAGGACTGGAAATGGGCTGATGGTGGAGGGTGGTGTGGGACTGGAACTAGAAGGAGGATGATACTAGGAAAGCTGGAACTAGAATGAGGTTGATGCCATGGGAGTGGGACTGGAAAAGGAATGATGCTGGAGACTAGATAGGGACTGGAAGCTTGAACTAAAAATGAGCTGATGTTGGGGACCTGGACTGGAAATAAGTCAATGTTGGTGCTGTGGAGATTGGGACTGGAAAGAAACTGAAGCTGATTCTGAAGTGGGGAACTGAGATTGGCATATGCTGATAATGGAATGGGCTAATTCTGGAAAGGTGCTGGGGATTTGGTACTGAAAGGGAGATGACACTGGCAAATACTGAACTCAGGCTGGGAAAAGAAGCAGATGCTGAGAGATTGAGAATGGAGCAAAGGAGAGAAATTGTGTGGTAAAGGAAGAAGTCGGTCATATATACAGGGGAAGGCTGTGAGGAAGGGGCATAAGAATGGATGTGGGGTAAGAAGAAGGAAAGTAAAGGTTAATGAATATTGGAGAAGGAAGTTGATGGGTATAGGCTAGGGAAAAGGAATAGTAGGCAGGAGGGCCCGTACAGTTGTGGTCAACATTAATGGCACCCTTGCAGTTCAACCCCTTAATGTCCAGTATCTCCTAAAAAAAGAGTGGCCAGTGAACTAGCTTTGGACCATATATGCACACATTTGTGACACATAAAATAATCAAATAAAACGAGACCAATTTTAAAAAGAGATAGTAGGAAATAGTATAAAAACAGAGATATTGCCAGGACAGGATTATTCAAAATTTAATATGGACTTGTGCTAGAATATATATCCCACAACATGACCCACAACAATTCAGCACATACAATATAGTTCATACCTAATACTTACTTGGAATGTAGGACCTATTAAAGCAAAGTTGCCATTGATAATCTACTTCTACCATGTAAAGTCATTTTTTCTCTTTTTTAAAGTGATCATGTGCCCAACATAAAACTAACTATGGTAAAAATAGTCCATAGAAAAGATGTTCTTCTCTATTAACTGGAACATGTCATAGGTGCAATATCAAGAATTGCTAAAATTATCAGCTAATAAAGATATTGTGATTATGAAGAGATGATAAGGGGGGGGGGGTGGAGGACAATGGTCTCCTCTAGGACATCCAATTGTGGCAGGCAATGGATCAGTCTTGGAACCTTTGTCAATTTTTGTTGATAAATTTTTGAACCTATCGGCTTGTCAAGCAAAGTCTTATTTAAGGGATACGACTCACATTTTGACTATTTTATCTTTGTTCCCTGATATTGAACTTAATGATTTTATTGGTGACTCTTGATATCAAATCCCTGTATGCAAATGTTTTCAACAGGAGGCTTTAATATTTGTAACTTCCTTGGAGAAGGGGGAGAATTTATCCTCTCGGATATCAAAAGATTTTGTCCTTGAGCTCCTGCATATGGTTCTTTCCAATTTTGTTTTTATAATCGTTTTTATCATCAAACGTATGTCATTGCAATGGGAGACACAGTTGCACCGACTATAGCTACCTTTTATGTAGTGGGGTAGGGGTCAGTCTTACCGTGCCCTGTCTTTTTGGCAGGCAGGTGGTACTGCTGGGAGGGGGGGAGGGATTTGATGGGGTGGAGGTACAGATGGGGTGGTTTGGGGGGAGGAGGTGGGGGGAGAGGTTTTTGGATAATTTCATGGGGTGGGGAGTGGGTGCGGTTATGGGTTGTACCTCCGGACATTGCTGAGAGGATGATGAGTGAAGGGACGCTTATAGCGCTTAAGGTTTGTGACTACGTGTGGCGGGGGGGGGGAGGGGGGCAACGGTGGCAAGGAAGTTGATTATTCATGTTGAAAGTGGTTTCTCTTAATGTCAAGGGTCTTAATTCCCCTAGAAAGCGCTCTTTGCTGTTTGCGGAATTGAGATCCTTGAAAGGGGACATTGTGTTTTTGCAGGAGACCCACCTCCGTAGTAGCACTCAGGGGTGGTTAAAACGTAAACCTTACTCTGAGGTGTGGGTAGCATCGGATGCGAATGGACGGAAAAATGTGGTGTGGCCCTGCTGTTTCATCAGTGTCTATCTCTCAGGGTGGAGGAGGTTAAGAGGGATACTTTGGGGAGGTGGCTCTTCATGAATGTTCGATTGGACGGCCACTTATTAATGCTCGCTAATACTTACACCCCCAATGAAGGCCAAGTGACTTTTTTTGCGCGGCTGAAAACTCTGTTGGACGAGTTTGCGAAAGGCCCTATTATATTGGGTGGGGATTGTAACGCACACATGGTACCTCACTTGGATTCGAAGGGCAGTGCTGGGCGGGTGACTAGTGGGCCTAGTAAGGCGTTGCAGAACTTTATGCTTGATTTAGGCTTGCGTGATGTTTAGAGAGTCACACATGAAGGGGAAAAAAGCTATACCCATTACTCCCCCATTCATCAGATGCATACCCGTATTGATTACTTTCTGTTGGATCAGCGTCTGATGGATGGGAGAGTGGAGGCTGGACATGAGACTTTGACGTGGTCAGATCATGCCCTGTGTTGGATTACTCTTCCTGCGGATTTATGCGGTGAGCGGCATTGGCTATGGCGATTAGATGCTCGATTTTTTCGGCGGCAGCATGCTGTTCAGGATCATGGCTGCTTTATAACCGATTTTTTTGAACTAAATGATTCTGGGGAGGTCCCACTGCCCACGGTTTGGGAAGCTTTCAAGGCCACAGCTCGGGGTTGTCTGATAGCTGAAGCAGCTCGTACTCGGAGGGCCTGGAAGTGGGAATCTTGCCAATTAGTGGTGGAAAATCGACGTCTCCAATTGGAGCATGCTCGGACAGGCTCTAAACGAGTCTTGCGCCAATGTCAGGTAGCGCGGGCTAAATTAGATGCATGTATGCAGAGAGACTTGTATAATAAGCGTCGGAAATTAAGGCAAACTTTTTATGAACGGGGGAATAAGTCCGGTCGGTATCTTGCCCTATGACTACATCAGCAGCAAACCTCGAGGGTGGTTCGTGAAATTCGGGATTCCCGGGGACATAGGAGGGTGGTTTCTAGGGAGATACGTGAGGTATTTGCCACTTTTTTGGAACAGTTATATAAAGCTGAGCCTTTTGATTTGACTCGTGTACAAGACTATCTGCAGACTGTTACACTGTCATGGTTGAACGATTCCGATAGAGACAAATTAGATGCTGAACTTACTGCGGAGGAGGTGGAGATTGCTATCCGATGTTTAAAAACTGGGGGGGGGGGGCCGCCGGGCAGTGTTGGCTTTCCTGTGGAGTATTATAAAAAATTTAGTGCTCAATTAGCACCGACTCTAGTAGTGCTCTTTAATGAGGTTTTGCGGGGGGAGTCGTTGCCCCCTTCTCAGCACGAAGCTCTTATTGCAATGATCCCTTAGCCGGGTAAGCCCCCACAAGAGGCAGCCTCATACCGCCCTATCTCCTTATTAAATACGGATGTTAAAATACTGGCTTCAGTGTTAGCTGCTCGATTGAATCGGATTCTCCCAGTTTTGGTGCATCCGGACCAGGTTGGTTTTGTGCCAGGCCGTCAGGCGGCCGATAATATTAGGCGAATGTTACAGGTTATTCATGTTGCCCGACAGGATTCTCAGCCAGCGCTCTTGGTGGGAGTTGATGCTGAGAAGGCCTTCGACCAAGTCAGCTGGGGCTATCTTTGGTGTGTGTTAGACACGATGGGATTTGACCCTAACTTTACGCGTTGGGTTCATAGCCTTTATCAAGATCCGATGGCATGTGTCTGGGTTAATGGGGGTCAGTCGGGGAGTTTTGCATTGGAAAAGGGTACTCGGCAGGGGTGTCCTTTGTCGCCGTTATTGTTTGCGCTGGTGATGGAACCTTTGGCGCAAAGCTTTCGTGAGCATCCAGACATTGTGGGCATTCGAGTGGGCCCTACGGACTATAGAATTGCACTCTTTGCGGATGATATCATATTATCGTTGGTGAATCCAGCTGTGTCCCTTTTAGCTGCCATGCAACTCTTTGAGGCCTTCTCACAGGTTTCCGGGTTTAAAATTAATTATACTAAATCCGAGATTCTCAATGTTGGGGTCCCGGAGGCGGCCTGCTTACAACTGAAGGCTCTTTATCCGTTTCGTTGGGTGACAGGTGCTCTTCGTTATTTAGGTGTGAACCTGACGGTTGAGCGGACGGCGCTCTATAAGGCTAATTATGGACCATTACTTCAGCAGGTTAGGCGTGACCTGGAATCTTGGGCTAGTTTGATGTTGTCTTGGTTTGGGCGTTTAGCGGTGGTTAAGATGGTGGTTGTTCCGAGGTTTTTGTATTTCTTTCAGGTACTTCCTATACCATTACCTCGGGGAGCCCTGGCCACTTGGCAAACACTGCTCATGAAGTTTATCTGGCGGTCTCGTCGTCCTCACATAGCGCATCAGATTATTTATATGCGTACACGCTCTGGGGGTATGGGGGCGCCTAACCTTCATTGGTACTATGCGGCGGCGCAGTGCCGTGCCGGGGTGCAATGGATGAATACTGATAGCGTCAAACGCTGGGTACAAATGGAAATGCACATTTCGGGGGGGGGGGGTGGGACTGGGAGATCGGTTATGGCTCAGTTCCAAGCTGCAAGGTGGCTTGCATTCATGTAACCCTTATATCCTACATACTCTCCATTGCTGGGACCAATTTTTTCGGCCTCGGGGGCGGGCCTGACTCATCTGGCGCCTATTGTGAACAATATTTTGTTTCCCCCTGGGTTGACTGATCTGTTTTTTCGGATGTGGGGGCATAAGGGACTTAGTCGTGCTGGTCAATTGTTTGATGAGGGTAGTTTGCGCTCTTTTAGTATGCTTCAGGAGGATTTTGCTCTTCCCGAACGTCATGTTTTCCAGTATGCACAGGTGTCTCACTGGGTTCAGGCTCGGGCTGTTCGGTCTCAAGTTGCCCGTAATTTGTCAGATCTTGAGCGCTTCTGTGAGGGGTGTACCACCACAAAAGGTCTCATTGCTGCCTTGTATGCCCATTTGCAAGCACAGCAGCTGGGACTAGGCAAGCATAGAGAGCAGTGGAATCACGACCTGAGTCTTCATTATTCTGAGCAGTGGTGGGAACAGGTGGAGGGTAGGCTGTGGAAAGGTTCGGTGGCGATTAATGCCCGTGAAACTAATTATAAACTATTTTACAGATGGTATATGATGCCCATGCGGATTGCTTGAGTATATCCAGTGGTTTCGGATCTGTGTTGGCGGAGATGTGGACAGAAGGGCACTTTGGCGCATGTCTGGTGGCTTTGTCCTCGTGTCCAAATTTTTTGGAGGGGGATTCAATATCGCTTAAAACAATTGGTCTGGTTGAATATTCCTTGGGATCCGGGCATTTTTCTTTTTGGTGTGAATGTTCCTGGAGCCAGAAGCCCTCAGTTGGCCCTGATTCGTCATGGTTTGAATGCTGCTCGGCTGGCCTTGGCTACTGCTTGGAAGCAGGTTCTGCCACCATCCTTCTCTAACTGGTTGGATCGGATGTGGGACACGTACACTATGGAGCGCGGGGTGGCAGCTGGAAAGTTGAGGCTGCCCACTTTGAGCGAGTGTGGGAAGCTTTTGTTTTAAAGTATGGTACATGATTGTTCGGGTGTTATACATATCCTTTGGAGGCACTGGCCTTGTGCTTCCCCATGAGGTGGAGTCCCTGGGTTCCTCTTCTTCCCCGTGTGGTCTGGTCCATTGGTGTACTCCCTTCACTTTTAGCTGGCATGGAGGTTCTTGGTGGGAGTAGGGGGGGAGGATAGGGAGGGGCTGGGAGGAGGGCGGGGGTTGGAGGGTAGAGGGGGTAGGCAGAGTGTTCTGGGAGTGTTTTTTGGATGACAGATGGGGGTGGGAAAAGAGGGGGGGGGGAAAAAAGGGGGCTTTGATGGTTTCATTTAATGCTGCTTGCGCTTTTGCCATTGTTTTTCCCTGTTATTATATTCTACATGTAGCTCACATGACTATTGTTTCTTGTAATTATGTGCTGCCTTTCAATAAAAAAAAATAAAAATAAATTTCTTAATTAAAAAGGTGTTTTTCTACCTTTTGTTGTATGGGCATTTTATTTTTCAGTCGCAATTGCTCCAGTCACTTTCTTGTGGTTTCTTCGGGCTTGGTACTGAGTTGGGCAGGCTATGCGCTGCTGTGATGCACAGCCTGCCTGCCAAACCCTTTAAGTTGGTTTTTCACTTCCGCAGCTGCGGGAGTAAAAATATGGGTAAGTCTGGATGCCCCAGCAGCTGCAGAGGCTACATGGGTAGCAGCAATTTTCAGTGCTACCCACATAGCCTCTGTGCTCTACAGGTAGGCGAGGAAAAACCTGTAGCCCCTTCCTCCGCCCCCGCTCCACACCAGAATGCCCCTAACATGCTCCGATGCTATCCGCATAGCATCTAGGCACGTTAGGGACTTAGCCTGTGTAGGTATCCTTCGAAAATCCCAGATAAGCCCGTGTAAAAGCCTTCAAATATCAGGCCCTTCATGCCTTCTGCTAACTTTCCACTGTCTACTGTCCATTTGTCCTTTCTTCTGTCTTCTAGTTTTTTCTATTCTATCTCTACATCTGCTCTAACATACTGATCTTTCCCCTTTTGCGCATTCCTACATTTCTTTCTTTATTCCTTTTTCATCTGCTCAAATTTCACCCCTCTTTCCTCAATCCCCACTTCTCTCCCAATACACAGCCAATTATAGATTTTAATTCCCTCCCACACAAAATACGTTTTCCCCTTTCCATTCTCACTCCCCCAGCTTTGCTTTTTTTCTCATTAGCCCCATCCTTTTCTAGTCCTCCCCCAACATCCATTCCCTTCTAGTTCCAGGCTCTCCCAGCATCCACTCCTTTCCAGTCCCATTCTCCCATCCCCCTGCATCAGCCCATTGGCAGTCCTAGCCCCCAGTCTTCTTCCAGGGTCAGCAGCTCTCTCCTCTCCTCCCACCGATCAGCCCATTTCTAGTCCTAGCACCAGTTTTCTTCCAGGGCCAGCAGTCTCTCCTCCCCCTTTCAGCCCATTTTCAGTCCTAGCCCCTCCCCATCACCTCATTTCCAGTCCCAGCCCCCCCCCCCATCAGCCCATTCCAGTCCTAGCCCCCCATCAGTCCATTTCCAGTGCTAGCCCCACAATTAGCCCATTTCCAGTCCTAGCTCCCTGATCAATCCATTTCCAGTTCCAGCTTATTTCCAGTCCTAACCCTCCATCAGCTCATTTCTAGTCCTAGCCCCCCTATCAGCCCGTTACCAGTGCTAATCCCCCTGATGAACCCATTACCAATGCAAGCCCTCCTAATCAGCTCATTTCCAGTCCTAGGCCCCCAACCCCCTCCCCACGGAAGAGCCCCATGTCTGTCTGACCAACGCAAGACAGGAAATGCCCCCATTTAACCTCTCGGCACTCAGTGTGCCAGCAGGCTCAACTTTAACAGAGCCACGGAAAAGAAGGAAAACAACGTTTTTTTCTACTGCGACTCTGCAGACGTAAGCTGGGGCTCCAGGCTTTGGGCCTCCCCTGCTCCTTCTGAAGGAGGTAAGTGGCCTCTTGAGGTGAGGGGCCATGTGCGGGCAACATTCCCGTACAATAGATAGGCCGGCCCTGCCTACAGCACATGTGCAATACACCCTACTTTGTATTATCATGTGGGATATCCTCATTCTTTGTTTTACTGCTGATCCTTTAGGATATTTTCTTATTTTTTGTGAGTTATTTTAAAATAATTTTCAGAGCTGTTTTTTTTTTATCTCTGATGCAAGATCTCCCTTTATTGTTGCTAGTCAGAGCTTTTGGGGTTTGCTAAATTTCCTTTCATTTTTCATGAATACCTATCAATGACATTTTTCAGGTAGGGGGCAATATTCCCTCTAATTTTCTGTAGGCTGTGTGCGCATAAAATATCATGTGTGTAGCTTTTGAAGGAAGGTTAAATTTTTGTGCGCCACATAACGACACTCGGAGTTATATACTTTAAAATTTGACTACACATCAGAATACAGTATGTACACCACATTGATTGCACTAGAAAACATTGTAGAACTTGTGAAAACTGTAAATACATAACAACTTTTAAATTTTAAGATGTCTGTGTTGTTTTCTATCAGAATCAGAACCGCAATTTTTGTGCGCTCTGTTGTAAAGTATGTGCGCTCGCTCGGCGAGGTGTGTGCGCGCGCACACGCGCACAGCTTAGAGGGAACAGTGGTAGGGGGTTCACACTCTTCCAGGTCCTTGTTTCCAAAATCGAATCACTGGATTTTGCATCAGCTTTATTTTTTGGTGATATGATGCAGCAAAAATCTTGGCAGGTGCAAATACAGTATATAGCTGGTGCCTACAGTGTTTGAGGCTGAATCACAAACCCTCTCAGAACCAGCAGTGATCCCAGATGACTACAAGAAGGATTCATGACCATGAAGAATAACACGGGATGACCCTTGGCACTTAAAATTGTGGCTCCTGGATGCTGGCATCAGATGTGTCAGTCTCAATGTGTCCAGGAGCTGCCTGGGACACTGGGGGTGCATAACTAAAAAGAGGGCATCAATATGCTCTGACTTGACTGAATTTCAAAAGAAACTGAAAACATATTTCCTTCCAAGAGGAATATGACATCAGCTTAGCTCAAGAGTCACCGCCACCCTTGTCATACTTAGCCAGAACAACCCCATATGCTTATTGGTAATGGACTCAGTTTTACTGTTGGTTTATTGTTCATTTCACTGTACAACAGTACTTCATGGCTCTGTTACCTTTGGTTAATTGTAAACAGCTTTGAATTGTAGAAGTGTGGTATAAAAATATGTTTAAATAAAATAAATAAATAAAATATTCCACGAAGCTGTGTGCTAGAGCCTTTTGGGAATGGATATCAACTAATTCTTATCCAAAGAAGACAAAGGATTCTTTGTCTTCTTTGACACCAAGGGCTATATTGTGTATCAGCTGGAGAGTCAAAAACATCAACACTAAGCTTTGTCAGAGCAGTGTCTAGAATACTGAGGCACATCTAGCTACAGTACCCTTAAAGTACCCTTTAAATTTTGCTAAATATAAAAGTAAGTTCCTGTTGAAAACTGTTATGGATTTTCAAAACTAACCAATGTTTACAAATTATGGAAGCTATTTTGGGTGACACACACTGCTATGTCATCCTTGATATCATGAGGTTTTGGGTTACTTAATAACAAATTGTGGTCATTGCATAATGCCCTCAATTAAATGTATTAGTATTTGGTATACCACCCTTTAGCCAATGACCATCATGGCGGCTTACAAACCAGAATAAAACAGTTGCAGAAATGAAAATAATGGGCCTGATATTCGAAGGGCATTTACATGGTTAGTGCTGTTGCATATCTCCTTCAAAGCCCACTACATGCCTCGATGCTCTGCAGTTAGCAACAGAACATATTGGGGGCATTCCAGGATGGAGAGGAGGTGGATACTGCCGCTAACCTGGTATTAGCGATATCGCACTGCTACCCCGTTAGCAATCCATGGCTAAAACTAGGCCAGCTTTTGACTTGCCTAGTTTTAGTCATGGATGCTAACCAGGTAGTTGTTCAATATCGCTGCAACCTGGTTAGCCTTGAATATCCAGTGTTAGGGGTCGGCGGGCAGGGCTGTGCACCATAGCGGCACATAGTCTGCCCAATACAATATCAGACCCAATAAATTTGGATAAAACTGAAATTCACAATGACAGCAAATAAAACATAACAATCATTGTTAAGTAGAGTAGAACAACAAGTCCATAGCCAGCTAACTGACAGAGCATGCTTGGAAAGTTTTCCAAAATTGCCATCATGTGTGCAGGTGCTGCCAGGCACACTGGAGCCAATCTCAGTTGGGGAGATGGTCAAAGAGGGGTCACTAGCAGCAAGCATGCTGCAAATTCCTGACAAACAGCCAAAGGGCTGAGTTCTGCAAATTCCATGAGCCAAGAGGTCACAGCAGGCCTAGAACACAGAAGTCTGCACAAACCCCAGAGAACCCTTATGCATCAACTTTGAGAGTGAGGAAGGGGTGATTGCAGAGGTTAGCAGTTTACAGCATTAACAAAGACTGGAAAAAAACAGCAGCTTGAAGTCTGTGCTTGTGGGGGTCAGGAATGGGCCATAAAAAATGAAAAAAACAGAGACCTTGAAGTCTGACTTTGAGACGATGAGGAAGGGGTGCTGGGGGTTGCTATTTGAAAGGACAAAAAAAAGATTGAAAACAAAAAAAAAAACACCTTCAAGGGAGCAGAGTGTTCCTTCCTTCCTGTTTAAAGCTTGGGAATGCTTTTGTGGCTATCAGTTTGTACAAATAGGAGTTGGAAAGATGTTGTGGACTCCTCCTGCTTCTGCAAGGAGTATCTCTCTGGATTGGGGGGTGGGGGGAGGAGATCAGGAAATGCTAGAAATGTTCTGTTGCTACAATCTGCCAGTTAGCAAATACAGTCTTAAGCGCCGGTGAAAGGTATGCACCATGCAGTGCTACTGGGGAAGGATAGAGTACTATTTTTAATCTATTATTTTCTGCATCCAGTAAAACTATTTTGTGTTTACCTATTGTCTGTAACAGTAAAATGAAGGCAAAGATTAGGAGTATATAATTCTCATTTGAATGCTCTCATTCACTGTCATACCCTTTGAGCCTTTCTCTCACTCATTTGAGCCTCAGACTAAGTGCACTAAACCTAATCATTACTTTCATGAGAGGCAAATCTAAGAGGAGAAAAGCTAGGTGGCCCTAAAAGTAAAAATAAATCTGAGTCCAACTTCCTACCCATTGATTTCCCCTGCTCCATTTCTTTCCCCCGCACCCACAAGTACCTATGTGCATTGTGTCACTTGGAAAATTCCTTGGAAAAGTGTCTCTACTCTGTCTATATCCTTTGAGAAACACCATAAACAACACTAATAACACAATTTGTTATGGAATGCTATACAAATAAATTATGTTAAGGAGACCTCAGCACAGAATGCACCAGATTATGTAACAACTGTATGCTGTTTCCGTCAATATCTTCTTAAATATCCATTTTTTATAATTTTATCACCATGCACATAAAACATCAAAAGTACTTCCCAATACATCAAAACCTTATGCCACTTTCAAAAGCAAAGGGAATACTTAGCTTAAAGGGGACTCTTGGAACTAACAATTTTGCTACTCTTGCATGAAGCTGTGCCGACATTCGACTCAAGTTTGTCCAGACTTTAAATGGCTGCTTCAGAGAAATGGTACAGCATAGAATCCCAGTCATAGTTCTTCCTTGACCAGAAGATAGTGCTCCATATAGAAGGATCTCTCCACTTCTGGATTATAACAAAAATTGCAACATGACATCATAAAATGGTTAGCCATTCAATTTCTTCATTTAAACCCTTAGGTTGTAGACAATCCAGTCTAAATATCCACTGTTGTACTGAACAAGCAAAACTGTTCCCTATTACCGGACATATTTTCCAGAAGATGGTCAATAGCAAACCAGCCTAAGTCATCCCATGAATGTCCATAAAAAAGGTATTGTTGCATCATAGGTTCCATCGCAGTTTGTGTGGTCAGACGAGATTTGTGTTCAGTAAGGTGAATTTTGACAGCTCTACATATGGGCAGATAATTATGTCGATTTAGTTAAACAGTTGGTTACAAATCTAAATTTATAGGGCCCAATTTTTGAAGGCCTTTACATGAGTAACTTCACTAATTACCCATGTAAAGGCCTTATCTGTGATTTCTGAAGGGCACCTACATGGGTAGTGCCCTTCGAAAATCCCAGATATGTCCTTAATGCATCCAGATGCTACACACATAGCATCGGAGCATGTTGGGGGCTTTCCAGGGCAGAGAGGAAGCAGGCCATGGTGCTGCCTATGTAGCACCGATTTTTGATGCTACATGGTTAGCCTTCTGTGCCTTAAAGATAGGCGTGGGAAAACCTTGCCTTTCTTTAAGTTGCTGGGGCTAACTGTGTAGCATTGAAAATCGGTGCTACATGGGTAGCTCCTGCGGCTTCCTGTCTGTGAGGCGACACCTGGATTTTCGATGCCGGGGCCGCATATGACCGCATGGAAAATCCGGGTTAGGCAGGAGGTGGGTGGGCTATGTGCCAGCTCACCCACCCGTACTCTTTACTTGTGGTATGATTGATGCAATGTGTTAAAGACAAGCAACATGCACACAGCATTGTCCACATGGTGAATGATTCTCATTATAAATAACAGAACAGTTTTTTTGATCAAAATATGAGTAGACAACATAATTACAAATGTTTTTCCCTCTCTAAAATGCTATGCATGGTCCTGTCTGAAAAATGTGATGTAAGACTAATATATGCCAATGAGATATAATACTCTTGGAAAACACTGACGCTTGATTAAGTACTTGACAACACAAGCATGTTTATACACTGATGCAGAGTTCTGATGTTGAAAAAGCAAATCTGTATTGGCATACTGTGCTCTTAATAATGCCATGTGAACTGCTATCAGGAATACCTCCTCTGATAGAAGCAAGATGCAAGCACCACAGGGAGCTAAAAAAGGAAGTCCTGTTCTCTAGAACTGAGAATCCAATTCAAGAGGAGCATTAGCCAGGAAAATGCATTCCTCCTCTCCCAAGTTCTTTGCGAATGAGCAGAAAGGCAAAGCAACTGGGTATTTCAGGGTCTGTGCCAGTATCTGGTGCCAGGGCGCTAACCATACAGGACATCCATTCCGGTTCCAGGATATCCAATCCAGCTTCATACAAATGAACCAAACACTGCAAGCAAAAGGATAAACAACAAAACAAAGCAGCTTCACGTCCAAGGTACGGTAGATCCAAAGCCTCCCTTTATTACCACAACATTCTGAATAACAGCACTCCCATCCATACAGCCATGTGTAGCATACAATGCATACACCACCTACATCCCAAAATGCTACATACACAACACATCTGCAAAAAAAAAAAACTCCACATGCCCCCAAACACCACCCCCCTCGAAGGCTCATTCACATCCCACTCATACAAGGGCACTCCACAATGTCAGCACAGACACAGGAAATCAATATCTCCCTCATAAATGCACACTCAGTGAGGAATAACATCTCCATATTCCAAGATCTCATCACATCTCAGAAGATTGATACCCTCTGCATAACAGAAGCATGGCTGACAGAATCTGGCAGCATAATCGTGAACCAACTAACACCCGATGGATATAGCTTTTGCAACTGTTCCCGAACACACTCCAGGTGAGGAGGTGTAGCTATTATAGTGAAATCCAGCCTTCACCTTTGAATCCAAATAGCTGAATCTACTGACGAGATGGACATACTCACAAACACCAATAAGAACCTTTTGATCTGCCTTATATACAGGTCACCCAAAGCAAACTCAGACCTAACTCATATCCTCAAACATATCTCGGACAGCAGTAACACCTCAAAGAAACAGATAAGTTTAGGTGACTTCAACCTCCCTTCCACACAAGAGAAGCATGCCAATACATTCCTCGAATCAATAGACACAATGGAACTGATACAAATTATCAATGAACCAACAAATGAGAAAGGAAACACTCTAGATCTCATATTCCTTAACTCTCAACGCACCCCTACGCATAAGAAACTGAAGATCACACCTGTCCCATGGTCGGACCACTACTTCATCACATTCACCAGCTCCTTTCAACCATCATCCACCAGAGAAGATACCCAATGGACAAGAAAATTCAGACCATTCAACAAGGAAGATTTCCTTAACCAAGTTCTACCAATGATGCAGTCAGGACAATACAACCTGGAAATACTAACCAATAATTGGAACAATACAATAACCACTGTAGCTCAACCAACAATAGCTCATAAATGAAACAAAATACGACCAGCAAGAACATGTTGGTTCACACCCACCCTGCGAAAGCTGAAAACACAATTTAATAGAACAGAAAGGAAATGGAGAAAAACAAAGAGTGAAGCAGACGAGGTAAGATACATGGACAACTTAAACAACTACCATGCCACAACAGACAATGCAAGAAAAGCCTATCACTCAAAAAGCATAAATGTTTCAATCAATAGACCATGAGAACTTTTGAAATCATCAAGCAGCTCACCAAAACACCCAACCGGGAAACTACAGACCGGTGAGCCTGATGTCAGTACCGGGAAAAATGGTAGAAACCATCATAAAGAATAAAATTACTCAGCATGTAGATAGTCACGACCTAATGGGAGACAGCCAACATGGCTTTAGACAAGGAAGATCTTGTCTTACTAATCTGTTATGTTTTTTTGAAGGAGTGAATAAACAGGTGGACAAAGGTGAGTCGGTTGATATTGTGTATCTGGACTTTCAGAAAGCCTTTGACAAGGTCCCTCATCAGAGACTTTTGGCAAAACTAAAGAGTCATGGGATAGGAGGCAGTGTACTATTGTGGATCAGGGACTGGTTAAAAGATAGAAAGCAGAGGGTAGGGCTAAATGGCCAATTTTCCCAATGGAGAAAAGTGAATAGTGGTGTACCCCAGGGATCTGTGCTGGGTCCGCTGCTTTTTGACATATTCATAAATGACCTGGAAAGTGGAATAACGGGTGAGGTTATCAAATTTGCAGATGACACAAAACTATTTAAAGTTGTTAAAAACCCAAGAGGATTGTGAAAAATTGCAAGAGGATCTTGATAAATTGGAAGACTGGGCATCAAAATGGCAGATGAAATGTAATGTGGACAAGTGCAAGGTTATGCACCTAGGGAAGAACAACCCAAACTATGGTTACACGATGCAAGGTTCCACATTAGGAACCACCACCCAGGAAAAAGATTTAGGCGTCATTGTGGATACCATGTTAAAACCCTCGGCCCAGTGTGCAGCAGTGGCCAAGAGAGCAAATAGAATGCTAGGTATGATAAGGAAAGGAATGGAAAATAAAACAAAAGATATTATAATGCCTCTATATCGTTCCATGGTGAGACCGCACCTTGAATATTGTGTGCAATTCTGGTCGCCGTATCTTAAAAAGGATATAGCGATTTTAGAAAAGGTTCAGAGAAGAGCCACCAAAATGGTAAAGGGGATGGAAGGATACTCCTATGAAGAAAGGCTAAAAAGGTTAGGGCTCTTTAACCTGGAAAAGAGACGGCTGAGGGGAGATATGATAGAAGTCTATAAATTAATGAACGGAGTGGAACGGGTAAACGTAGATCGATTGTTTACCTTATCAGAATATAAAAAGACTAGGGGACATGCAATGAAGCTACAGGGTAAACTATTTAAGACTAATAAAAGAAAATATTTTTTCACTCAACGTGTAATCAAACTCTGGAATTTGTTACCGGAGGATGTAGTAAAGGCTGTTAGTGTAGCTGGGTTTAAAAAAGGTTTGGACAGGTTTCTGGAGGAAAGGTCCATAAACCATTATTAAGAAGGGATCCAGGATATCAATGCTTGAACCAATACAAGCATTGTGGAACCTGTGTCCTTTGGGGAAACTGCTAGGTACATATGACCTAGATTGGCCACTGTTGGAAACAGAATACTGGGCTTGATGGACCTTGGTCTGACCCAGTATGGTATATCTTATGTTCTTATGTTCTTCCTTCCAGCCCCCCTTCCCCCCGTGTAGCTCGTTCCTCTTCTCTCCTCCCCCCCTCCCCTTTGTAGCTCGTTCTGCTCTGCAGGCCATTTCTCCATAATTCTGCTCCTTCCCCTTCAGTCTGAGGTAAGAACATAAAAAATGCCATATTGTGTCAGACCAAGGTCCATCAAGCTAGCATCCTGTTTCCAGCAGTGGCCAATTCAGGTCACAGGTATCTGGCAGGTTCCCAAAAGGCACACAGGTTCCACAATACTTATGCTGGGGTAAGCAGTGGATTTCCATTTTGGTGGCTCTACTCCATACCTTTTCTATTTCCGCTATACCCTTTATAAGATACAGCGACCAAAACTGCACACAGTGCTCAAGGTGCAGTCGTACCATGGAATGATACAGAGGCATTATAACATCCTTTGTTTTATTCTTCAATACTTTCCTTATGATTCCTAGAATTCTATTTGCTTTCTTGGCTATCGCTGCACACTGGGCAGAGGGTGTCAATGTGTTATCCGTTATGATGCCTAAATCTTTTTCCTGGGTGGTGGTTTCTAAGGTGGTGCCTTGCATTATGTAACCAAAGTTTGGGTTGCTCTTTCCTAGGTGCACAACTTTGCAATTCTCCAAAATAAATTTCATCTGCCATTTGAATGTCCAATCTTTCAATTTATCAAGATCCTCTTGCAAGTTTTTACAATCCTCTTGGGTTTTAACAACTTTGAATAATTTTGTGTCATCTGCAAATTTAATCACTTTACTTGCTATTCTCATTTCCAGGGATATGAATATGTTAAAAAGCAGCGGATTCAGCACAGATCCCTGGGGTACTCCACTATTTACCTTTCTCCATTGAGAAAATTGACCATTTAGCCCTACTCTCTGCTTTCTATCTTTTAACCAGTTCCTGATCCACAATACTACACTGCCTCCTATCCCATGACTATTTAATTTCACCATGAGTCTCTCATGAGGGACCTTGTCAAAGGTTTCCCAAAAATCCAGATACACTATATCAACTGGCTCAGATTTGTCTACCTGTTTATTCACAGCTTCAAAAAATATAGCAGATTAGTAAAATAAGACCTTCATTGGCTAAAGCCATGCTGGCTTTCTCTGTGGAGAGACAAGTCATGGCTGCTCCACCACGACAATGCTCCCGCATATACTGCGCTCAGTGTGAGTCAGTCCTTGGCCAACAACATATCACAGCTCTCAACCACCCTCCTTATTCCCCAGATCTTGCACCGTGCAACTTCTGGCTCTTCCCCAGACTGAAGACTGTGCTCAAAGGAACTCATTTCACCTCTGTAGAAGAGATCAAGGGAGTTGAGGTACCTCAAGGAGGAGGACTTTACCAAGTGCTTCCATACGTAGCAGAAGCAAATGCAGAAGTGCGTTAATTCGGGAGGGGGGGGGGTACAGTCTTGTTTCTTTTTTGTTACACCTCATATGTTTCATTGTACAGACTTTGCAGGCTTTTCCAAATAAAGGAGGTTATGTACTTTCACTTGGAAAATCTTCAGAGGGATAGTACCCACACACAATTGTACCTTCTAATTCAGTGGGTAGAATAAAAGGTGAACTCACACTTTGTCCTCAATTTATCCCACATGGAGGCAGATTGATAGGGTGCCTGTGTGAAATGTCAAAAGAAAGCATCCAAAAAGTATTCCTAACAGTGCAAAACTTATCTTGCACAAAGCTACACCTGTTCTGAAAAGGTGTAAATGTGTACATATAGGAGGTTATTTTAAAAGCCCTATTCATGCTTTGGAAGTCTAAAACAGGCATAAGGATGTCCAAAGTATTTTATTTTTTCTTATATACCACAAGGCATTTTAGAAGCTGGATCTGTAGATGTCCATATCTAGACCAAGGTGTGGAAGAGGTATGACCTTGGCATTCTCAAGAACCTGGACATTACAGAATGATTTCAGAAATAACCTGGGTATCTAGAGATGTATCTAAGATTTTACTTGCTCTAGGAATGAATAGGCAGCCCTTTATCTACCCCAGAAATCTGCAAAATCAAGCAGTGGGTTTTGAACCTTGACTGCACTAGGTCTGAGACTGCTACTCTAACCATTAATCTACTCCTGGAAGCTAGATTTTGGAATACTATTCTAGAGATATCTACAGTAGATTAAGATAGTGTATAATCTATGTGTGTACATGCAAACTCCGCCTGCACTTTACAGTGTACTTTCATGGCGGTTGGAATTATATAAGGGAAGTGGAAGAGATTTTTGGATGTATCTCATGTCCTTTTTAGGAGTAGCTCAAGGCAAGTTATATTCAATTACAGTAGGTATTTCCCTATCTCTTCAAAGTTTTACAATCTAAGGGGGTCTTTTTACTAAAGTGCCTAAGCAGTTAATGCTTGCTTTTACATGTGGTAACTGTGCACAGGGGCTGTAGTAACCGTTATCATGGAAACACGATAGTCACTGCATGCTGAATCATACACAAACTGCCAATTGCATATCCGTGTGGTGAATTGGCAGGTTAGGGGTTGAGAACACATTGCAATTAGCTTAGGGGGAAAATATTACACAGTCAATGTTGCCATTAGCACACATAAAACTAATGCCACCTCAATAGGTGGAGTTAGATGTGTTGACAGGGACTTGAAGTGGGGTACCAGGGCCCTTTGAAAGAGTTAATATGGAAAATGAGAACAACCTGAAGCCTGGCAGCCTGGAATTCACTAGCAGCCTAGAAAGAGAAGTTGTATTTTGCAGAAGCAGCTTGACTTAAAACATGTAGGGCCTGATATTTGAAAGGCAGTTACACAGTTTACAAATCTGTAAACCTTGCAACTGCTGTTGAACGGGATATTCAATGGCACTAACATGGTTAGTGCTGCTGAATATTCCCTCTTTCATCCCTTATGTGCCCGATGCTAACCGCTTGGCACTGGGGTGGGTCTGGAGCATTCCAGGGAGGAGTGAAGGTAGTGACAGTCCCTAACCAGGAAGCAGTGATATTGCATGCTGCCCGGTTAGGGACCTGCAGCTAAAAGATAGGCAAGGAAAACCCCTGCCTATTCTTAAGCTGCAGGAGCTAACTAGGCAGCATGCAATATCGCTGCTGCCCGGTTAGCTACTGCAGCTTCCAGGCATGTGCGGCAAATCTGTATATTCAATGTCAGGCTGCATATGACCCCAGCATTGAATATCCAGGGTTAAGGTCGGCGGGTATGGCTATGTGCCATAGCGGCACATAACCTGCCCATATGAATATCGGGCCCATAGGACCCAATTTTCAAAGGCATTTACACAGGTAACTGCCCTAGTTACCCATGAAAATGCCTTATCTGGGATTTCCGAAAGGCACCTACATAGGTAGTGCCCTGCGAAAATCCTAGATATGTCCATAATGTGCCCAGATGCTATGCAGTTGGCATCAGGGTGTTTTAGGGGTATTCTGGGGCGGAGCAGGGGCGGAGGAAAGGGCTAACTGGGTAGCAGTGATTTTTGATGCTTAGCCCTCTGCGTCTTAACATTAGAAGCCCCAAAAGGAATTTTACCTAGAAACCCCAACGTGCGTCAATTGATGCATTATCACAACAGCTGCGTTTAGCATGAAATGCAGATGTGAATTAATGTGAAGTCACTTATTTGTTAAATACGTGCAGTATGTGACATCATTACATGACATCATCGTGTGTTTATTGTTTGTAATGTCGGAATAAAACTGTAAACAGTGATTGAGATGCGCCACCTAGTGGGAACATGAATTTATACCTAGAAGCCCCAAAGTACGTTAATTGATGCATCCAGGACAATTGAGTGCGTCAATCGACCTACTTTGGGGCTTCTAGGTATAAATTCATTTTCCTGCTAGGTGGTGCCTCTGTCATTAATTTTCGATGCACATATTTGAACATCTTGACCTTGCTAACAAAGTCATGGAACATGACTGATATGGTTGTAGCAGTGGCGCTGGTATACAACTGTGAAGATGCATTTGTGTCAATTGACGCACTTTGGGGCTTCTAGTGTTGAAGATAGGCAAGATTTTTCCTCACCTATCTTTCAGACAAGGGGCTGAATGGGTAGCATCGAAAATCGGTGCTACCTGGCTAGCTCCTGTGGCTTCTGGGTTGTACAGCGAGAACCGGCTTTTTAGTGCTGGGGCTGCATATGACTCTGGCATTGAAAATCCGGGTTAAGCGGAAGGGGGTGGGCTATGCGCCAACGTGGTGCATAGCACCGCCCAGATGAAAATCAGGCCTATAGTGTTTAGCTTGACTTGTAACTTGTAGATAAACAAAACATTAGTGCAAAACATAACATACAGTGATAAGAGAAATTTGTAGCATGTAGCAGTTTTTCCTAATAAAAGAAGTACTATGGCCTCGGTGGAGTAGGAATTATGGGAGACCTGCTCAAATTTGCATGCCCGAATTTCTCTGCTTAAGCTTAAGTAGTGCTGTCACTGATTTAATTCTGTGTATGTGTGATTTCATTCCTTAATTGAAGTTAGAGAATTGGAGCCAAAGAGCCGAGGTTGAATTTTGCTACCCGGTGATGCCCAGTCAAGAGTAGGTCATGCAAAGAGATTTTTTCAAAGTGCATTTGTGGTAATTGCACTGTGCATTAGGGTACATACCCACTCATTAACTGCCTGTAACCTGCTGGCTACACCCTGCATAATTACCATAGAGGCCTTGCACTTAGCACGCATTAGATTTAGCTCTAAATTTGTAGCCAAGGTAAGGGAGGGTTCAGTGACTTGTCCAAAATCTCAAGGAGCGACAGTGAGATTTGAATTAGACTTCCCTGGTTTGCAGTCTGCCGTTTTAACCAACAGGCTACTCCTTCATTTATTGTATATGGGTAGGAATAACTTTATGAAATTACCCACATGATGTACGAGTGTCGACATGTATTTTTATAAAGTACATATAGTATATACAATACAGCTCTCTGCCAGCTCAACCCACCAATGAGAATTGCTACCTGCAGGGTGCATATATATATATATATGTATGCATGTTCTTTTTGCCATGCATATTTGTATGTGTGTTTTTGGAAGCACAAATTCATGAGCCTTTTTCTGCTTATATATACTTTACATGCAGAAACAACTTGAGAAAATTAGCCTAAACAGGGCACACAGTTTTATAAAAGCCCATTCCTACAGATGAAATATTGTCTTTCCTGTGGAAATAGTTTTGAAAATAATCCTCCTCATGGACAGAAAAATGTCTGCATACTAGTGAGTGCTGTTCATGTTTAATATTGTAGGGATAAAACCGGTTAATAAATCTGTGATCTTTTTATCCACTTGGGCTCAGATTTCAAGTGATAAAGAAAGTTCACTGCATATAGTTCTGGCTTGCACTAAGGGCTGCAATGTTTCAAGGTCAAGGTATCTTTTGAGTTCATATAAAAACGATACTTTTTTCCATTACTTAAATATTTATGTACAGTATTTGCTTAGCTTACTGAATCCGCTTTGTAGAATGCTTTTTGGCAGTAGGCCCATGTATCCATTATTAAACAAGTACTGTACAGATCATTACAGATCACTCACTATAAATCCTATTAATTTGTTCATTGTTACCATCAAATTCTTTTGTTAACAGTTCTATAAAATGAATAATAAAAAATAGTCGAAATACTGTAATGTTGCTTTAATTTGATAGGCTCATTTTTTGGAGGGGAGAGAGATAATATGGGGTGTGATAATATCCTATTTATTTCATATATATATGTATATATATATACATGGTTTCCCCTCTCCCACTTCCATGGGGCAAAGATCCTAAAACGTTAAAACGTTGTAAGGAAGTAGCATTTAGTGTACAGGCAGCTGTGCTGATATGTCTGAACCTCTGGTGGTGGAGGTGGAGACTTGGGGTGCACACCACTTTGGCACACATGTATATTGGAACACCGGGGTGCAAATGGGATTGTGGCAGTCTGGAGAGGTAAAGGGGACCATGGTATGCTACTACATGAAGTGGCCAAAGTCTCTGTATAGCGTCATGATTTCATAAATGAGTATCTGCTTTGCCTCCCTTCTTGGTGGATATGGCTTTCCAGGATAGATAGCAATCTCCTCATCAGCTCCAGTTTCTTTGCTCACTGCATCTGGAGCTACACATTCTGCTGAAGAAGACATTTATTGCAGTGCAGAAGCTGATGACTCCACCGACAGGTGCTATGGATATCTTGGTCGATAGCTGTTCCTGTGCCCTCCCTAGATTCCTGATCATCATCAGAGGGAGATGGAAGTGATCATTGTATGTCACCCCTCTCGACATCATCCTTTGTTCCACTTGGGAAATTGTGTGGTCATTACTCTTGACATCCTGATGCCCCTTGGCTCTGGACATCTGCTCCCCCATCTTAGTTTGGGTGCTACCCTCACCCCTAATTATGATGGCCTGTGGTGCAGGCCTCTCTATAGGGGTTTGTTTGCTGAGGTTCATGCTGCTGGCTTCCCATAGATCTCAAACCGCATGATCCTCAGTTAACACTGGGAGTGTATGTTGACAGGGTGCAAGCTAAGGAGGTGTTTGTTGCACAAACCTCATTTCTGCATACACAATAGTAGCTGAAATACTCATATACACATGCTGACCCCAACCCTAGGCAGATAATGCACTCTGTGGAAGGACAAACAAGTAGGAGGACAGCTGTGGGCCAAAAGCTTGCTGATGAGTCTGCTGCAGAGCAAAGGAACATGGTCCAAATAATTAGGACAGAGGCGCATACTGCTCACTCACCCCGAGATCAGAAGCCCAAGTAGGTAGCTTGCACATGTCTGCGTGCAAAATGCTTACATCCTTGGATGACAACTGTGCTGATAGCTCCACTGCCCGAGTTGATCCCCATTTAGCTACTGGAGTTCAGTGAGGAGCACAGGCTCTAGCAGGGGCTTGCATGTTTGAGGGGTGCACTCTGTCATGAGATGGTTGATCATCTAAATGGAACTCACCTACATGTATCCACAGGAAGCTGCCTCTGTTACAATGAGTGGAAATTTGTGTTGGAAAGGTAAGGACAAGACGTGTATATTGTATATATGCTCACCAGGTTTCCACAAGTATATAAGGGCAGGGTGCTTGAGTTCCAGAACAGATGCATGAAAATTACCATGAATGCTCCACATTCATATCAACCATTGCCATGTACACATTTATTATATTTTATTTACAGTATTTTATTTAGTAGTATTTAGCTCAAGTCTTTCCTCTAGTAGCTCAAGGCAAGTTACATTCAGGTACAGTAGGCACTGGCTGTCTCTGTGGTGTGATTCCACTATGTGCACACCCATAATAAACATGTTTCTTAAACTGACAGCTGGGATGCAGCCTCAGTTCTTCATGCACTTGCAAAATGACCATTGTGTTGGTATCCCTCTGCCATGATGTTCTGTCAATGCCCAGTACATGTGATGGCAAACCAGAGATGGCCAGATGTGGTAATAGTATGTTCAGGCCACTGCATCAGGAAGGTTGAGTGAGGGGCCATGGAGGATCCGATGCCACCGTTGCCTCTGCTGTGAGCACAGGTACCACACAATGGCAATCTTGATAACTCAGTTGTAGTTAACGCTTCCTCGAGGTGACGTTATCTACAGCTGTGCTATTAGTGATTTTGACATTCAGGGCATAGCAATTGCTCATGCGCTGATTGCCATCCTGTCATCACGCTTTCCCCCCATCCCAATCCCGCCTTCAATGTGAATAGCACTGAAAATTGCTGCGCTATCTGCATTTGTCCTGCATTAGCACAATAACACAGGCTATCTGCCACATTACCAACTAACACAGTTTAGTAAACATGCCCCAAAGTAAATAATTGTATCATTTAGTCAAAATAACCTAAGAAAGATCTTTAAAAGAAAATTATGTTCATCAATCAATCAATATTACTGCTTTTCATTTCAAATATCAGGTATCAAAAATACGCTGTTTTGGGGTTTTTTTAAGCACTCTCTCATTGCTACTAAGAATCATTAACCTTGGTAAAAATGTTACCAAGAAGAACACACCAAGGTGAAATTTAAATCTTTCCATTTTCCAGTGGGATAACGCAGCAAATCTATTGTCACAAAACAGTTCAAGAAAGTAATTAAACACAAATAATGAAATTAGTCATAAGTGTGCTTAATTTACATACTGTGTTTATCTTAGCTCTAACTTGGATTGACATGAATAATAGAAGTTTTAAAAATGTTGTGCCTTTAGAATGGGAATAAGATGGTGCTAACCTTTTAAAATGAAGTTGTAAATAATTAAACATATAATATAAAGTTGAGAAGAGACTGTTTACTAAGTGGGCCTGAAGACTCAAGCTTTCCAATTTGTTTATTTCAGGAAGTTAAACATGTTGGCCTCAGGAGGCCTCTGCTTACTGAGGTTTTCTAATAGCTTGCTAGTCCTGAGGCTACAGTAGCTACTCTTAAGTTTTCAGTTTTAAATTAGTGTCACTTAGATAAATAATACAGAAGCAATATAGAGCTGGGGGTACACTTGTACCTTATTAACAATTCTCTCAGGTTAGTACTAACAAATAGCACATTATGCTGCTAAAAACACCATTGATCTTCACTACATAATAAAGCGTACCATTCTTTCTAATAACTTTTGCTTCGAGGAGGTGAATCACAGCCCTGAGGAATATTCGTTGTCCACCTTTTGAAAAGCACAGGCGGTGTGTTTACAGTGAATGGATTCTTTAAGAGTTAGACCATGGTAGGGTTACAACAATTATACTTTATCATTTTAATATTTGTGTTTTCTAATAAACGAATGGAAGAATATTGCATATTCATAACTGAGTGAAAGATTTGCTGAAGGGTTGGTCTCGTTCTGTGTGTTTCCAAGTGTATTACAGTTTTTCAAGTCCTTTGATTCCTTTGGTTTTGTTGAACATATCTTTCATCATGCTACAAATGTTCAGAGGTTTTCTAATTTGCATTGATGGCAGTTATCTCTCAGTGATTTATGATTTTCTGTTTTTCAGATTTTATTTAGGATTTCAGTAGTTATATATATACATATTTATTTATATTTGCTTCTTTGACCCAGGAGCATCAGCACAAGTTCCATCTGCTGTTGAATTTTGCAAATTCTCATAGACATCTTGTTTTCCTTTAAAATTCTAATGACTTGGTTTTTGTTCTTGACAAGTTTTAGAGCAATCCTTCTGAAGTTTGTTTAATATTTTCTATAATTATATCAATTGATAATTTTCAATTATTCATACATAAAAGAGAATAACAAGTATGATGATAATCACGCTGTTAAATTCACACTAGTTATTTGGCAACAAGATTTAACCAGAGTTGGTTGAGAATAATAACAAAAGTCTGATTCATTTTGTTATGGGGAAGATAATTAACAAAGCCCTTTGTGTGGATAAACAGCAATTTACCTGGGAAAAACAGCAATAATAAAACTGATCTTCCTAAATTTGGTGAAAATGTATCCCATCACAGCCTTGAAAGCTCCTGCAGAGACTCCTAGTTCAATTTGGGGAATGTTAATGAAACTAGAAGCTACAGTCTCTAAATGTTCTAGTGACATTAATTCCCTGGTTCAGATGGTGGGTGTGCTGGCTCAGAAACAGGATTCTCTTGAGAAGGAGCAAGACAGATTTGAGGTCCTGGAAAGAGAGATCCAGAATTCAAGTGGGATCACCAGAGATTAGAGCAAAAATGGAAAACCAGGCTAGACATGTGAAACTTAGATTTCTGAACTTGCCAAGAGTAATTGGCATGCAGGCCCTGGAATTATTTCAAAAGTGCACTGTAGACCTCATATGACGTTGACAATGAGGTCCAAGTGAATCTGCATTATATTGAGTCCACAGTGTAATATATAATAGAAAAAAAATATGAGGTCCAACCCTTGACTTTGTTATAAACAATTCCACATCATACTGAGCTGAGTTTAAAAGGGTCTACAGTGTTTCTGGCAGATGTATTGCACAGCTTTGATTCTCTATTCCCCCAGTGAATAAACTGGAGTGGAGGCAGAGCCTAGGGGTTAGAGCAATGGGCTGTCAACTAGGGAAGCCAACCTTCAAATGCTGCTCCTTTATCTTGGGCAAGTCACTTAACCCTCTGTCACTTCAGGTACAAAACTAGATTGTAGGCCCTGTAGGGACAGGGAGGTAACTAGCATACCTGAATTTAACTTGACTTGAGTTACTGAAAAGGTATGAGCTAAATCCAAATTTCCTCCCAAGTGTGAGGCAAAACTATTCAGAAGAAGGGGGTCAACAGTTTAGATGTCTCATGTAAAAACATAGTAGACCTTTTATCGAAGTAGCTTATGCATTAACATGTGTTTTGGCATGTGTTAACTGCTTCCATGGACCCACATTAATTCACTGGACAACAAAGATTTTGCTTCCTGAACACTTTTGGGTGTATCTTATCTATTTTGGGTTGCTGATCATGAAAATCACCTTGAAATGTTCCTATCATGCACCATTTTTTCGCAATCACCTATTTTTGTGATTTCCTTGCATATTTTAAGTTTACTCATATGTTGCCTAGAAAGTAAGCTGGTTTGTTTAGTCTGGGCATGCCTGGGCATGCAGTCAGTGCAGGCTCACAATGTGCAATGGAAATGCTGTTGTTCAGGAATGCATGGGCATGCTTAGTTAGGATGGATACCTGCAGTACAGGCTATAAAAGCAGCTTTTTTACCCAAATGCTATGCATGACGTTGATATCAGTTTGTGTACTTAACATAGCATTTAGATGTGAGCTTCTTGTCTAAAAAATGAATCATTTCAGCAGAAATGTCTTGTCAATGTTGCAACAGCTGCAATACATTTTGTTACATTTGTGGTAATTATACGCTTAAGTCTCACAGATGAAGCATGACTGCACTTATTAAGAAAGCATATGAGTTCTACTTTGGTTGTAAAGTTGGCGATCAAGACAAATACTGGGCTCCTCATATTTGCTGTGCAACATGTGATGTCCATCTCAGAGCTTGACTCTGAGGTATTCAGAAGTCAACTCTTCCCTTCTGACTTCATCTCCCTTCCCCCTGATCTCCAGGTCCAAACCTGGAACTCCACCTTGTCTGCTACCCTTGATACTCTTGCTCTCCTTCATCCCACCTCTCATCCTCATTCCTCTGCTCTTCATTGCACCTACCTCCATTGTGCTGAGAGCTTCTGGCATAAACATCCCTCTACTGAATCCCATTCCCACTACCAATCCCTCATCTACTTCCAATCTTATCTCCTTCTCGTCTAACTCTTCCCATCAGCTGTATTCCATACTCTGTTCCTTATTGTCCCTTCATTCCTTCTCCTCTTCAGTCCCCTCCACCACCTTCCCTGACTCTTCCCTTTTGGCTACCTACTTCGCCAATAAAGTCCTTACCCTCCACCATTCCTTTCCTGCCTATCCCCCATCTTTATCCTCCCCTCCCCTCCATGTCTCCTCTTGCCTCCCCCCACTCTCCCTCCTACCCTTGTTCTGCCCAATTCCTGGTCCTCTTTCCACCCCATTTACTCTGCCAAACTCCTGAAGATCCCTTCCTCCTCCCACAAGACCACCTGTCCCTCTGATCCTATTCCTTATTCTTGGCTTCTTGAAACCTCCTTAACCCTTCTGCTCATTCTCAACATCTTTAACTCCAGTCTCTCCTCCGGTTCCTTTCCTCTCCCCTGGAAGCACGCTGTCATTCAACCTATCCTCAAGAAACCTTCTTTGGACCCCACTACCCTTCCCCATTGGTACCCTATTTTGACCCTCCTCTTTCTCTCCAAAATCCTTCTTCACTCATCTTTCTTCTCATCTGGATGCCACCCTCGCACTTCACCCTCGCCAATCCAGGTTCCATCATGGTCACAGTATGGAAACTATCATACTCTCTCTTCTCAAAGAGCTTCATGCTTCCCATGATTGTGTGACATTTCCTTGGCTGTATCCTTAGATCTTTCTTCTTCATTTGACGTGGTTGATCATCACACCCTTCTCTCCCATCTGTGTGGTTTCGGGATCACTGGTTCTGTCCTTTGCTGGTTCTACTCTTTCTTTGTTCTCACTGGTTCCTCCACCTCTTCTGTCCCCCATCCCCCCTGCCCTGTGGCATCTCCTAGGGCTCTGTTCTCACTCCCCTTCTCTTCAATGTCTTTCTGGCCCCTCTCATTCTCCTTGTCCAACAGCATGGTCTTTCTGCCTACTATTATGCAGTTGACATTCTTCTTCTCCACCACACCAGACCCTGTGCCCCTGACTTGACCTCACTGAATGCTTGCCTCTCCTCTGTCATTGCCTGGATGACATCAAACTCTCTTTACAACAATCCCTCTAAAATCTTTGCCATATGGTTTACCTTCTCTATTCCTGTCCCCTCCCTGGTCCCTTCCCTTGCCTCAACATCTATTGCACTGATCTTCTCTCTCTGCTATTTGGGTGACACACTCAATTCCTCCTTATCCTTCCATGAACACTTATCCTCCATTATCCAATGCTCATTTTATTCCCTTCATCAGATCCAGTCTGTCCTCTCATTTCTTTCCCTCTCCTCTCTGTCCACACTGCTACTCTCCCTGGTTATGACCCACATTGACTACTGCAATGTTGTCCTTGCGAGTCTCACCCAATATCAACTTTGCAGACTACAACTCCTCCAGAACACCACTGCCCATTTACTGACCTATTCTTCTCACTCACACCAAATCACCCTTCTGCTCATTCATTTACATTGGCTTCCCATACAATTCTGTGTGCATTACAAGATACTTAACTTGATTCACTGTACCATCCATACCAACACCCCCCAGTATCTCTCCATTCTGATTTACCTCCATTCTTCTCACCACTCCCTCCGGCAGATCCACTCCTATCATCTATTCCTACCACCCCCCACACTTGCCTACTTAGAATCCACCTGCACCTTTGCTTTTTTTTTTCTTGGCCCTCTTTGGAAATCCCTCCCATCTGATCACTGCCTGGAACTTTCTTTCCATGTTTCAAAACACTACTGAAAACCCACCTCTTCTCTGTTGCCTTTGACATCCCACTCGCCCCTGCCTAACCCCCTGTCTGTCCTATCCCTGCCCATACCTCACCCCCCTTTCCCTCCACCAGACAGTTTATATCCCTCCCTTCTTCCTTTTAGTCTTTCCTTTCCTGTCAAGCCATGACATTCTTTTTCCTTTCCTTTTCCAGTAGCATGCAATTTTTAGTAAAAGCTGTTAGTGTAGCTCAGTTTAAAAAAGGTTTGAAAAGTTCCTGGAGGAAAGGTCCATAAACCATTATTATAAAGAATCTAGGAAATCCACTGCTTACCCCAGGATGAGCATTGTGGACACTGTGGACTTTGAGTACCTGCCAGGTACTTGTGACCTGGATTGGCCACTATTGGAAACAGGATACTGGTCTTGATGGACCTTGGTCTGACTAAGTATGGCATTTCTTATGTTCTTATTGTAAACTGCTCAGATACCCCAGTCCAGGGCGGTATATCAAAAAGCTCAATAAAGATCAAGATAAATGCTGTTTGCAGTCTCGATGATATGGCAAGAACAGAAGAATCACATGATGGACTGTTACTTCTGTCTGACCAACGTATCTAGCTTCTCTATTAAAAATAAGTTTATAACTGGTACAAACATTTCCAAAGGGCCGCCAAAGAGTAATGAATGTTCTGGAAGGCCATCCACAAGCAGGAATGAAGACACAATTGAAGCAGTGCATGCCACAATACATGCAAATCATCGATTAACTATCAGGGAGCTTGCTGAGGACATGGACATCAGTTTTGGGTCAGTACTGTCCATTCTTACTGTTGATTTGGGGATGAGATGCATGTCTGCAAAATTCATGAGAAAACTCCTGTCACCTGACCAAAAAAGAAGATCGACTTTTTGCAGCCAAGGAGTTGTTGGAATGCATTGAAAATGACTCAGATTTCATAAAAAAGATTATTACTGGTGATGAATCATGGTTTTATGGTTATGACTCAGATACTAAGGCTCAGTCAGTACAATGGGGGACACAATATTTAGGGATGTGTCTGCCTGTCTGTGGCCCAATACCCAGTGCACCTTAACTTGTATGCCTGTTACACAAGTTCAAAGTCAAAATGGTATGCAAATTAAGGGAAGAGGATTCTGGTTATTGTTTTTTTTTTTGTTTTAATTTATGCAAGTTTACCATATACAACACAAAGTAAATCATATAAGACATTGCTGCTCGAGATCACAATTTATTAAAGAAACAATAATAAAACAAAATACAATCAGCAGTAGCCCACATCAATGGAGGGAAACAGAGCAAATTATCTACCCAAAGAAACACAAACACAGGATAATCCTTAGGAGATCAATGGGTAGGATATTCTAATCTAATCTGGCTGCTTCACTTCTTATCCACTTCACTTGACTTTCCTACCAAGAATAATTCTAAATGTGAAAAAATAAAAACAAGAATATGTATTAACACGCCAAATGTAAATAACAGACAACTCATGTTTATATTGCAGATAGTCATTGTAGATAGTAACCGAAGTATCCGGATGCCCCATCCTTTGGCTGGCGGCAGTCATAACACTTTACCACCACTCGAGCCAAACCCCTTTCTTTCACATCCCCCCCCCCACAAAGACACACAGACCACAAGATTGGTGAACAATTAGTTGGTCGCAGCTTTATTTATAACATTGTAAAACTGGCCGAACATAGGCCAACAAACGTTCTTAGTCAAAACGTTTCCCCCCCCCCTCCACCTCCCGAATTCCGGATGATACCCCACCAGCCATTTCTAGCAAAGTGGTGCATCATCCACCCCCCCATTGCCCCTCCGCCCGCCTCGCCATGTTATTAGCAAAGGCCGGCATTTTTCCCACCGGGCAGAGATCACAACCGTGATGTCTCCCCAACCTGGGGCAATGCCGCTCCTCTGCCAAGCGGCATTCACCTCCAATGCCCCCACCGGGTCGGCGAGCGCCGGCTCACTACCCCGCCACACCTACAACCAAGACCCCCCCCCCATACCCAGCTGCGACAACACCCCCCAACCGGTAACCACGAGCAAGGGGAGGGTGGGAGGGAAACCTTTTCAGCGGCTGGCCACGCTGCAAAGAGGGAGAGCGCACGCCAGCGATCTCCCTCGCGTGCCGCCGCTCCGCCCCCGACCGGCACCAGCACCAATCGTGAGGCACTACGTGTGCACGCCACTTGCTGGTGCCGGCCGCACTCCTCCTACGCTCATCCCCCCCCCACCTGCCCACTGCCGCGAATCCACCGCCGCCAGGCTGGGGCCCCGGGAACCCGGTTACTGCCGGCCTCGGGACCCTGCCCAGCGGCGCGGCGACATTAACCGAAGTATCCGGATGCCCCATCCTTTGGCTGGCGGCAGTCATAACACTTTACCACCACTCGAGCCAAACCCCTTTCTTTCACATCCCCCCCCCCCCCACAAAGACACACAGACCACAAGATTTGTGAACAATTAGTTGGTCGCAGCTTTATTTATAACATTGTAAAACTGGCCGAACATAGGCCAACAAACGTTCTTAGTCAAAACGTTTCCCCCCCCCCCTCCACCTCCCGAATTCCGGATGATACCCCACCAGCCATTTCTAGCAAAGTGGTGCATCATCCACCCCCCCATTGCCCCTCCGCCCGCCTCGCCATGTTATTAGCAAAGGCCGGCATTTTCCCACCGGGCAGAGATCACAACCGTGATGTCTCCCCAACCTGGGGCAATGCCGCTCCTCTGCCAAGCGGCATTCACCTCCAATGCCCCCACCGGGTCGGCGAGCGCCGGCTCGCTACCCCGCCACCGGCACAAGGTAGTTCACCTATCCTTGTGCCGCCCCCCCCAAAGAAAGCTGCGACCAACACCAACATTCAATAGCCTCCTGCCAGTCATTCAGCAACAAATCCTGGCCAACAGGAGCAAGGTGCACACCGTCCAAGCGGTACAGGCCACTGCACCGGACTTCCGCCCAGGGATGTAACACCTGCCGTCCACCTGTTTGCTGAACCCACCGCCCGATCTGCCTATTGATTTTGATCAGGCCCCTCGACCACCGCCGCTGTGTCCAACAGGCGGGGCGAGGGATTATATCCGACCACAAAATGGCCACATCCGGAAAAAAGTTCTTGTAGCAGACCAAGGTCCCTCTGAACCACGCGAATGAGCTGCCTGCAGGACCAACTCGCCAAGTCGTTGCCTCCCAAGTGAATCAATAGCCCGACTGGCCGCCGACGCTGTGCCATTTGTGCCTGGACGAAGTCCACGAGCTGCCACCACCGCATTCCACGTTGTCCCATCCAGCATAGGCGAACTCCAGAAGCCGCTAGACCAAGATGTAGTCCCAAAGGCCTCGACACCGCCCTCCGCTCGGCCCAATAGACGAATGAATGGCCGATGATCCACCATTCGCTGGAACCGGCACCATCTGAAAGGACAAAGCGGACTGCCACCAGCAGGCAACTCTGAAATAGGAAGAAAATGTTGTTAGCAGCCCCCCCCCCTCCCCAGAACCCAGCAACCCCGTGCCACCCAAGCAACCCCAAGACATCGTCGCCGCACCACCCGGATGCAGCGATCGACCCCTTAAGGGCGCACATACCCTTCGTACGCTCCAGAACGCCACCTCCCGATCCGTTGAATCACCGACCCCTCCAACCCCGCCGCCGCCGCACTGGTGGCCGCGCCGATCCGGAAAGAATGCGACGCAAAGCTCCGGTCATCGTAACCTAAGGACCGCAGTGCCAGGCGCAGCACCACTGTAAACTGAAACTGCGTCACCGGCCTACCGTCCTCATGTAAAAAGAAGTAGGAACCATGCAAACCCGAGCGCCTCAGAGAGTAAAGGCTCAAAGCACGCACGGGGCACGAGGGCAAGGGGTATATGGCGCCCAGTACCACCCAACTCCCTTTTCCCGTCTGATCGGTCTTGGACCGTGGGAGGAAAATACGAACTTGAGACCCCTGGATGGTGACGTGGGAGGGCTCGAGACCCCCAGGCGCACCCTTCCTGGCGGAGCGTGGCACCAGTTCGCACACGCGAAAGGCCCCAAAAAAGGCAGTCACGAACAATGCATGGAACAAGAGGGCCTCGAAAGGAGAAGCCGCAACACGAGGTAAGACCTCGCAAACACGCAGCAACAGTTCGTGAGAAACTGGACGCCGCCAGTCCTGGGGCCTGGGGTGAGCCCTAGCCCAACCCGCCAACAGATACCGAACAAGAAAAGAAACCCTCGGGTTCCCCCACCCCGCCGCCTTGCAGAAAAAGGAAAAACCAGCAACTGCGGACGTAGCAGCCGTACGAGTCCAACCCGCCTTCTTCGCCCAGAGCACGAATTGACCTATTAGCCCCTCGGGCACCTTCCCCCCGCCCCAGCCCCAAGAGCTCAGGAAAGCACTCACCTGGGAGTAACCACGCCGATACAGGGCCCACGTGCTGCGCGCCACGGACGTCGACAACAGTGCCATCAGCTCTGGATTCCAACTTTCCAGAGATGCCCCGGGACCGGGGAAGCCGCCGGATCCGCCCTCGGAGCCAGCCGCCGAAATTGCGCCCACTGAAAACGGGATAGAGCGTCAGCAATGGAATTCTGGGCCCCAGGCACATGCCTAGCCCTGGCAGTGACATTCATACGCAAGCAGGCTAACACAAAAATCCTCATTAAAGCAGCCACCTTCGGGCATCGAGGCGCATGGCGATTAATAACCTCCACCACTGCCGCGTTATCGCACCAAAATACCACCCGCCGATCCCGTAAGCGCTCAGGCCAGACCCAGAAAGCAACCACTATGGGAAAAAGCTCCAAAAAAGCAATGTTCCGCGTCAAGCCGGACTGCACCCACTCGGAAGGCCACGGCTCCGCACACCACGCCCCCTGACAATAAGCCCCGAAACCAAATCCGCCGGCCGCATCAGTAAATAAATGCAGATCTGAATTCGAGATTTCAGGGAACTGAATGACCGAGCGACCGTTGAAATCAGCTAAAAAGGAATCCCAAACCCGTAAATCTTCGCGCATTCCCGCCGTCACCCGAATACGGTGATGCGGGAGCTGAACTCCTGCCATGGCGAGTGACAACCGCCGAGCGAAGGGGCGCCCCATGGGCAGCACCCTGCACGTGAACGTGAGATGCCCAACCAAAGATTGCATAACACGCAATGTAGTTTTGTGCGCAGATCCCACCACAGCAACCAACCGCCGCAGACGAGCCACCTTCTGCTCCGGCAAGCGGACCACCATTTCCACGGTATCAATCTCGATCCCCAGGAACGTCAAGCAAGTCACAGGCCCAACTGTTTTATTAGCTGCTACTGGAATACCGAAGTCCCCCGCCACGCGCAAAAAGGTCTCCAGCAAGGTGTCACAAGTTGATTCCCGATCCGGCCCGACGAACAAGAAATCATCCAGATAATGTACTATAGTACGCAACCCCGTCAAGGTTTCCAACACCCAATGCAAAAAGGTGCTAAACGCTTCGAAGTAAGCGCAGGATATGGCACAGCCCTTAGGCATGCATTTATCAAAATAGTACTGCGACTCGAAGGTAAAACCCAACAAAGGGAAGGACTCAGGATGCACAGGCAGCAGCCGGAACGCAGACTCTATATCGACCTTCGCCAAGGACGCCCCAGCCCCGACTGCTGCACCAACGCAACAGCGGAGTCAAAAGAAGCGTAGCGCACAGTACATCGCTCTCGAGGGATATGGTCGTTCACGGAATCTCCGACAGGAGAGGATAAGTTGTGAATTAGCCGGAACTTGCCCGGCTCCTTCTTGGGCACCACCCCCAGTGGGGACACTGTGAACGGGGAGAAGGGAGGCTCGCGAAAGGGCCCGGCCACTCTGCCCAGAGCGCACTCCTCCGCAATCTTCTGCCGCGCCACCTCCCCCAGAGAGCACACCGAACTAGCGTTACGCGACCCCCCCTCCGCAGGGGAACCCTGACACGGGATCCGAAAACCCTCCGAAAAACCCTCCAGTAAAACCCTCCACGCACCCCCCCGGCTCGTCCTGCCATACTCCACCAGCCATGGGCGCATGACTTCGACTCGCACAGGCGTGGGAGCCAAAGACACGAGACCGCCCTCACTTGCCCCCCGCAGGAGCACCTGCCACGCCCCTCCTACTGCATTTAAGGGCCATGTGTCCGCTGCCACACAAGGAACAAGCATGTTTAAACTTGCAGTCGGGGAACGGGCACGAGGATTTATTGAAACGCCAACACACGTCCGTGCCTGCCACCCCACCCCTGGGCTGAGGCGCCGGGGTGGCGGCCGACCGAAAGGGCCGAACGCCCCCCGGCGCCGCAGCAACTCCGGCCTTCCCACCTCCCCCTGCGGCCCCAGCCGCCCGGCCCTTGAGGACATCTGCGTCAACCACAGATTGATATCCTTCGTGCCCCATGATAATTGCTTACTCTCCTCCATCATGTCCCTGAACTCCTCGTCGTAGTTCAGCCAAGCCCACCCGTCCTGCGCCTGCGCCGCCGCCAAAATCGTATCGCCGTAAGCCAAGAGCGCTCCGTACTGTTCCGGGAAATAATGACCCCAAACGCTGGCCAACCTTAAAAACGCCCGAGTCCAATTCAGGGTGTTGCGAGAAGGCTTGCGCACCCGACCCGCCTTCTCATCCTCCTTGCGCTTTTTCTTACTCTCGCCGAAGCGCCTACGGCCCTCAAGCAGGCGAAAGATATCAATATATTTTCGACGCTTGATCCGGTGCCGCAACTTCCGAGGGACACCCTCCCAAAGTTCCGCGCAACGCACCACTGCCGACCCGCCGCCTGCCTCCTTTTCACCCCCCGCAACCACCGAATCGTCACAGGAAATCGTCGTTGGAAGAGGATGAGGAGGACGAAGAAGCCCTCCGGCAGCGACGCCCATGTTTTCGCTTGACGGTCTCCTTTCCCCCGGCCACCGGAACCACCTCAGGACCTTGCCCTCCCCCCACCGAACTGCCTGCGCCCGCAGTATACTCACCAGCCGTAAGAGGAAGAGGCGAAGACACCGGCAGGTGCGGACCCGCAGCAGCCGAACCGTCACGCTCCTCCACCGCACTAGCGGAGCCCGCTCGACCAGGGTCAATGCTGTCCATTCCGGGCAAATCCCGCCGAGGAACCTGAGGCGAAAGAGGAGAAAAAGCGGCAGGCCCTGCCCGCAAAGGGTTGGAAGCAACATTGGGTCCCACTCCCCAGCCCCAGGCTGAGGACCCGAGGCCCCCCGCCTCCCACGCCGCCACCCCCCTCCCCCCCGGAACGGAGGTCCCGCCACCCCCGCCCCCTCTCCACCCATCCCAGGCCCCACCCCACTGCGCCGGCCCACACCATGCGCCCCCCCCAAGCGGCCAAGCCCCCGGCGCTCCAAAAAACCCAGCAGGCGGAGCATGCCCGCTCATAAACCCCGGGCTGGACCAACCGGAGGGAGGAAGGGGATACGTCCCAACCAACCCGCCGCCCTCTGCAGGAGAAGCTCCCACCTCCGGGTACCGGGCCCCCAACGCAGCCCCCGCCCCGGAGCGCTCCACCGTGGCATTGTCTACCTCACCCGAGACTCCGTCCCCGCCCTCAGAGCCGGAAGGCCCAAGCGTCCCGCTCCCCCGAGGCGCAGCCGAAACCGCCGGAGCACGAGCCCGCGCGGGCCGGCCCGCAGTACCAGAGCGCGTCCTCGGCGCCCTTCCTCTGCCCCGCCCTCCCTGCGGGTCCCGAGCCACAGCCACCACCGCCTCCCCCTCGAGGGCAGGCACAGACCCAGGCCTCCCACGCCCCTTCCCCTTACGTGCAGCCCCCTTAGCCCCCACCTTTTTGGGAGCGGCCTTGCTAGACCGGCGAGCCATACTGGCAGCGCAGCCCTAAGCGCAGAGTAGTGCCAGGAAGGCAATTAAAATTAAGAGTACGGGGTTGGCGCTTGCCCCGGCTGGGCCTGGAACCTGCAACCCACAGGTCCCACAGGCGCTGGCGGAGTCCGCTGCACCACTGTGGGCACCTCAGGCGCAGCCCTCCCCTTCAAAGGATTATAGCTATATAGAAATAGCTATATACATATAATTAGGTATAGCCCTGCAGTAAGACCTGCTGAAATTTTTTTTTTTTTTTTTGGTAGTATTATTTCGTTCGTCTATGCATTTATTATTATTATTATTTTTTATAAGTTACCGGACCCAGCAGGAAGGCCCAGGCCCTCCACAGAGCCAGCCAACCGGGCAGTCAATGCCCAACAAAGAAACCCCCCCCCCGCGCCGACACGAAAGGGGGCCCTGCCGCCGAAATTAAGAACCCCAGCGACGGGCAGCCGGCCCGAAATCAGATGCCCCCTTAGGCCCAGGAAAACCCAAATTCCAACGACAAACCTTTTCAGCGGCTGGCCACGCTGCAAAGAGGGAGAGCGCACGCCAGCGATCTCCCTCGCGTGCCGCCGCTCCGCCCCCGACCGGCACCAGCACCAATCGTGAGGCACTACGTGTGCACGCCACTTGCTGGTGCCGGCCGCACTCCTCCTACGCTCATCCCCCCCCCCCACCTGCCCACTGCCGCGAATCCACCGCCGCCAGGCTGGGGCCCCGGGAACCCGGTTACTGCCGGCCTCGGGACCCTGCCCAGCGGCGCGGCGACATTTATTTGATACTGTAGATAGTTACACCAGTTTGAATTCCAAGTTGTCTAACCCATTCAACTGTAAGTACATAACAGGCCTTCTGTTCTGAACAGATATGTTATCTGTAAACCGCACTGATTTTAAAAAGCACAGTATATAAAGGCAATAAATAAATACATAAATAAATAAATAAATAAGTTATCACACATTTGCATGGAAACTGTAAAAAGAAAGTCACCCCTATAACAAGCATCCTAGCATACCTATCATCTGTGGAACTGAGTGCCCCTGGAAACATCCAGAAAAACACAGCTTTTGAACACAGAAGACAGAATCCTTACATTTGAAAAAAATTTTTAAAACTCAATTCTTATTAGCAATAAACACAATTGTCACCAGTAAAGTGTCTCTTTTAGAAATATCATCTGAAGAATCTTCAAAAAACTTAGTCAAATCTGGGCTTACATTTGGAGATAATAGATCCATTCCATCTTCAAGAGTGTCTCCAGCACACTGCCTAGAAGGTGAATAGTGACACCTTTTTTTTTTTTCCATTTAGAGTTTTTATTAAAGTTTTATAAACAAAATAATACATGAAAATAGTACATTATCATAAAATACCAAACAGTGCATACCAGTCAAAAACCATAGTTATACAGTATGATCCAACTAAACAGGAATCAATCCCAACCGCAACTTCAATGTACTCATACAACATTGCATATTCCCTAACCAAACTACCCCCCTTTCCCCCCCCTTTTTTCCCCCCTACCCAACCTCCCCACGCATCCATTACACGCGTGGGGCCTAACATATCAACTACCCCTCCCCCCCTTCTTCCTCGCCCGTCCCCTCTATTTCCGACCTAGCTTCCACTCCACACTCACCCCGCAGCCCAACTACCCTCCCCATTTGCAGGCATCCTACTCCCTACCCCTCCCCCTTCCATCCCTCCAGCCAGCTCCAGGCCTTTTTCCACTGTTACACATATTTCCCCCCGTCCCTCGCCGCAGCTCCGTCAACTTACACATCAAACTCACCTCAGCCACTCTGCGCACAAAACCTGCCAGCTGGGGAGAGCCCTTCCCTCCCCAGTGCTGGGCAATCTCACATCTAGCCGCGGCTATACAATGATGCAGAACCCCCTCCTCCCTTCGCAAGAGGCCTTCATTGAGTTGATGCAGCAAGCAAGCCTCCGGTTTCCCTTGGAATTTCTGCCCCGTCATACCGTGGATCGCCTCCCAGACTTATTTATTTATTTTTATTTATTTACATCTCTTATATACCGCACTATTTGCGATCAGCGCGGTTTACATAGAACAAACAATATCCGACAATAAACAAGAGTCAGGTCATTACAATGAACAGGAGCAGTAACTTGGATAACAGGGGAAACTATCTACATATGTGGAACATTGACTTGCCCCCAATAACCCTGTAGCCTGTCACACTTCCACCACATGTGCATCCAGTCCCCTCGTGCAGCACATCCCCGCCAACATAAATCATCTCGTCCCTTCCCTGCCTTAAAATGACGTACTGGAGTCCAGTACCATCGGCATAAGACTTTATAAGCATTTTCCTTGATTTGGGCCGCTATTGACACAGAAGCAATCTTCTGTATGAGCTTCTCCCAGCACTCCATACCCCAACACACCCCCAAATCCTCCTCCCATTGTAGCATATATCGGAGCTTACACTCTCCCGTCCCGAGCATACCTTTGTAAATTCTGGACAAAACCCCCTTTTTCCCCCCCTGGCCATTGCATATCGTCTCAAACCACCCTCTGTTATCCCAAAGATCCTTCCATACCTTAGGATGGCGCAAAAAACTCCTCAGCTGTATATACGCAAAGTGCTCACTCTCTTTCAGCTTATATAGGTCCCTAAGGCCTTCAAACTGGTGAATCCCCTGAGGGTGGATGAGCTGTTGGACATGCGTTAAGCCGGATCTAGCCCATCTACGCAAAATGTGCACGTCGGGGCCCTGACCCCGCTCAAAACATGCCTCGATAGTCATCCCCTGTATATAACCCTTATCTGGAACAAGTTGATGTTTGTTATTTTTCCAAAACCGCAACCCGTTCGCAACCATGGGGCTCAAGGCGGGCAGGTCCAATCCCCTGTACCCCCGCCAGATCAATCTCTCAAGGTCCGACCCCCCAACCAACTCATACTCCATTTGAACCCAGGATTTGGGCGTTTCCCGGTGCCACTCATACACCACTTTGAGTTGCGCTGCCTCATAGTATTTGCGTATGTTAGGAACCCCCAACCCTCCCTCCCCTCTGGACCGTTGCAAAACCTGCATGGCGACCCTTGGGCGCTTCTGCGCCCAAATGAACCGATTGACCAACCGCTGTATCCTTTTTAAACTATGTGGGGGGACCCTTATGGGAAGCGTCTGGAATAGAAACAACAATCGAGGCACCAGCATCATTTTCACTGTCGCTATGCGTCCGAACCAGGAAAGGTATCCTCGTCCCCACCCCTCCAACCAGCCCTCTATCTTCCCCAGCACCCACTTATAGTTCAGATTGTACAGCTCATCCACTTTATTACTAATCCAGATGCCTAGGTACCGGACACTCCCCCGGGCCCATTTGAAGGGATACCTTTTGGCCAGGGTATTGGCTAGCCCGTGTGGCACCGTCAAGTTCAAGATTTCCGATTTCGTCTGGTTAATCGTAAATCCCGAAACTTTACCATATTCTTCCAGCTCCCACCGCACAATAGGCAGGCTCACCCGGGGTCGTGCTAAACTTAGGATAATATCATCCGCGAACAGTGAAATTTTATAGGCCCTCCTCCCCACTGTGATTCCCAAAATGTCCGCCCTATCCCTAATCCGCTGCGCCAGTGGCTCCATGGCCAGAGCAAACAGTAGTGGGGACAGGGGGCAACCCCTGCCGCGTTCCCTGCCCCTGATCAAAGAAATCTGAGTGTGCCCCGTTGACCCGCACACATGCTTTGGGATGCGCATAGAGCGCCTTTACCCACGCTAGAAATTCACCCCCCAGCCCCACCTTCTCTAACACCTGGAAGAGGAACGGCCAGGACACCTGGTCGAAAGCCTTTTCCGCATCCAGTGAGAGCAGGAGCGCCTCCTCCCCACCCCGCTCACTAGCCCATATGATATTGAGAATCTTCCTTATATTATCCGCAACCCCGCGGCCCGGGATAAACCCAGCCTGGTCCTGGTGAATCAATTTCCCAATAATTTTATTCAGCCTTGCCGTAAGGATCTTGGCCAAAAGCTTGGCATCCAGGTTAAGTAGCGATATGGGCCTGTATGAGGCGCACTCCCGCGGATACTTCCCCTCCTTATGTAGCACCGTGATACCTGCCCACCCCATAGTGTCAGCTAACTTCCGGCCCTCCCAGGGTTGGTTGAAGAGTTTCACCAAAGGCCCGTTCAGCAAGCCTCCGAAGGTCTTATAGAACCTAGCGGATAGCCCGTTGAGCCCCGGAGCTTTCCCCAATTTTAACTGTTTGATCTCCCACTCCACTTCATCCGGCCGGATCGGAGTATTGATGGCCTCTTGGTCACTCACTCCCAGCTTGGGCAAATCTATAGAGGCCAAATATTCAGCCCCCCTCCCGCCTGGGTGCAATTCTCTAGCTTTATACAACTCCCTATAATAGTCCTTGAAGGCCTCCCGGATTTCTCCATCCTTAGTAACCAGTTCCCTTCCCCCCCGTCGAACCCCAATTATATGGGAGCGAAGCTTCTGTTGCTTCAGCCTCTGGGCTAAATACCTCCCAGCCTTGTTCCCCCCCTCAAATACCTCCTGCCGCACAAGCTGCATCTGGTATCTTATCTTTTCCGCCTGCAACTCATTCAGCTGTGCTCTCGCCGCTAGAGCCTGCCCTCTGTAGGCTCCGTCGTGCCCAGCACTATCTAAATCTTCCAATTCCAATAACCGAAAGGGAGGAGACGCTCTCTCTCCTCCCTTTCTCTCTTTTTCCGTGCCCCCCATTTGATTAGTATACCTCTTACCACCGCCTTATACCCATCCCAAATACCCCCCCAGGTGACCTCCCCATTATCATTAAATTGAAAATACTCCCGCGTACCTTTCTCCACTTCAGCTCGTACCTGCCCCTCCTCTAAGAGGGATTCATTGAGTCACCAAAACCTATTTCCCTTCCCTTCATCGGCCACGTGCAGCCAGACCACCACCGGGGCGTGGTCGGACCATGTAATGGACTCCATATCCGCATCCTTTATTTTTTCCCCCACCTCTTTGGACACCCATATAGCATCAATGCGGGAATACGACCCATGTACTGGGTGGTGCAGCCGCCACGCATCGACCAAACAATGCTGTGTCACAAAATGGCGATATCGCTTGTGATCCCCCCTCTTGCCCTCCCGTGGCCCGGTAGCATCTCGGGTGGGGTTCCATGTTAGATTAAAATCACCCCCGCAGATCAGGGTACCTTCCCCCAATTTCCCCATTTCCCCATTCAAGTTTGTCCAGAATTCACTCTGCCCCCCAGTGGGGGCATACACATTCACTACACAGTACCATACATTCCCTATTTTCACCCGTACCATCACATACCTCCCCCCTTTATCTCTTACCACTGTCTGCACTTGAAGTTTTGATCGTGTTGCAAAGAGTATAGCGACCCCCCCCCTTCTTCTTCTCCAATATATTGGAGGCATGAATGCAGACCCCATACCCTCTATGCTCAATCAAGTATTCGGTGGCCCTTGTCAAGTGTGTTTCTTGGAGCAGGACTATGTCCACCTTCTGGCGAGAAAGCTCTGAATAGAGTAATTGGCGTTTAAAGGGTGAGTTAAGCCCCTTGACATTGAGTGTTACTATTTTAATCTCACCCATTATGCCACTCCCCCCCAGTCCCTATCCGCTTCCTAACCCCCCCACCCCCCCCTCTACACCCCCTCTACCCCCCCACCCCTCTCCCCTCTCCTTAAGAGAGACACGTCTTCCATACTGGTGACCTGTTAACGGGCCTTGCCTGCTTCCTTCACCTTACCCCCTTATCTCAGCACTACCCCCCCAAGCTTCCTTACCCCATATCTTCTACCCCCCCCCTACTAATAACCTCCCACCCCTCCTCCCAAACACTCAATCCCCTTCCCCCATCCCACAGCCTCTGTCCAAACTGAGTTACCCTGATATAAAGACCTCCCTGAATCATCGATACTCAATCCCAGTCCATGGTTTCAGCTTGTGGGCGGCTCCCCCGCTGGCAGTCCTGGGCTTTCTCTATTCAGCCTCGCCGTCTTCCTCCCGGCCACGGGGGTGCGATGCCATCTCTGTGTATTCCTCTGTGCATGGGTTGTTTTTGCAGACACAGTAGAATCTCCTGCAGGGGATCTCCCCCCTTCTGGTATATTAGGTAGCCCAAAATCTCGGAGGACAGTCCAAGCCTCTTCACTGGTTTGCACTCTCCTAGACTTCCCCCTGCAGGTAACAAGCAGCCCAAAGGGGAACAGCCACTTGTATCGAATGTCCTCTTTTCTCAGATACGCTGTCACTGCTTTCAGACTGCGCCGACGTTGCAGCGTTCCCGCAGAGAGGTCTTGGAATATTTCCAGAGGATGTTCCTCCCACGTGATCTGTCGTACTTTCCTCGCCGCCTGCAACAATCTTTCTTTTATCTTAAATGAGCGTAGACAGACCACTATGTCTCTGGGTTTATTATCTCGTATTGGTCCTAAGCCCCTATGGGCCCGCTCGATTTGGGATGAGTCTATCGCTATCTCATCTTGTAAATCCGCAGCCAGCAACAACAATTTGAACACCCTCAGTAGAAAATCTTCACAGTTACGGTACTGGGGATCCTCTGGAATCCCCTGGATCCTTAAGTTACATCTCCGGGACCTATCTTCCAGGTCTTCCAGCTTCATTTGCTGTTCCACCTGGTTCTGTTGGATAGTCTCACAGCGCTGCTGGAGGTCCACCATTTCCTCTCCTTGTTGTTCCATCTGGAGCTCCATTTCCTCCACTCTATTGCCAATGTCCACAATATCTTGCCGCAGTGACTGTATTGACTCCTTAAGTTCATGCTTCACTCCACTTATTTTGGTTTTAATCTCATCTTTCATGTCAATGAGCCAGGCTTTCAATTGGGACAGGTCCCCCAATCCAGCTCCGATATCCGGCCCCTCACCCGGGTCTTTGAGGTCTCCGGCCTGTGTTCGGCTCTCTTTCTCCCCCTCTTTTCCGCTTTTAGCTGTCGCATATGGGGAGCGAAAGTCAGCTAGTTTTTTCCTTGCCGCTGCAGCCCCTTTAGTCTTCTCCATGCTTGTGTGGGGAGCCTTGATCTTTCCTGGAGTCTCAGTCCTGCGGGGAGGACCACCGCCTGGCTGCACCCCCAAGTTTGCCACACACAGCCCGGTCTACTGGGCTAGCGCTGCTTATCCGGAACCACGCTTTCCGTCCCCAGACTCCCCGCAATCCTCTCTCTGTGGTCCCTTGCCAGGGTCTGCTTCTCCGCGGAGTTGCTCTCCTCGGTTCATGAATCAGCTGCTCCAAGAAGCAGTCATTTATTTCATCTAGAAACTTTATCTCCCTAGCATGTCCTGCAGTGACACTGACCCAGTCGATTTCGGGGTAACTGAAATCACCCATTATTATTACTGCACTGTAACTTTTGTTAGTTTCCTTGATTTGTTTGATCATCCATTTGTTTCTTTCATCATTCATTTGTTTATTCTGGCCAGGCGGTCATTAGTACACCCTCACTGCCATCGCCTTCCCCTTTTTACATGGAATTTCAATCCATAGAGATTCTACAGCAAATTTTGTTTCCTGCAAAACTTTAATCCTTTCTGACTCAATGCCCTCTCTAACATAGAGCGCAACCCCTCCATCAATTTGATCAGCTCTATCATTGCGATATAGTTTGTACCCAGGTATCACAGTGTCCCACTGGTTGTCCTCCTTCCACCATGTCTCTGATATTCCAATATCTAACCTCTCATTTAGTGCTATATATTCTAACTCTCCCATCTTATTTTTTAGACTTCAAGCATTTGCATACAAGCATTTTAGAGACTATTTTATTCATATTAATTTGGCTATTGGTAGACATGGGTAGTTTGGGATCCTTAAGCTCGATCTCCTCCATACTCGAGGGCATTTGGGCTACTTTACTCTTTTTTGGAACCTCTCTGCTTTGGGTAGTATCCTTCAAGGATACATTCTTCTGAACTATGTGCTCTTGGGTGACTGTCGGCTTTCCCCTATTATCTACTTTAAAAGCTGCTCTATCTCCTTTTTAAAGGTTAATGCCAGCAGCCTGGTTCCATCCCGGTTAAGGTGAAGCCCATCCCTTCGAAAGAGCCCCTCCTTTCACCAGAATGTTCCCCAGCTCCTAACATATCCAAAACCCTCATCCTTGCACCATTGTCTCATCCACGCATTGAGACTCCGGAGCTCTGCCTGTCTTTTGGGTCCTGCGCGTGGAACGGGAAGAATTTCGGAGAACGCTACACTGAAAGTTCTGGATTTCAACTTCCTACCTAAAAGCCTAAATTTACCCTCCAGAACCTCCTACCACATTTTCCTATGTCATTGGTACCGGCAGAGTCTGTGGTCTCTTTATTCAGGCCTTGCTGTGTCATTCCATGTGGAGGTATAGCCTAATGGCTACAGTACTAGCTCCATAAGCAATGGATGAGGGCTTGATTCTCATTTGCTTTCTTTGTGGCTGTGGGATACACTGATCATTTTGATGGCAGGGAATATCCAGGGACAGCTTTGACTGGAGGACACATACTTCTCTGCTTTTTGATATGTTCCCAGAGCATATTGTGTCTGTGCACATGCTATTTGTGATCATGGCCTTCTGAGGGCATGCCTTTATTCGCTCTTCTGCAGGCAATTGCAGAGGGTCTACCATGCTTGGACGACAGCTACATCTCACTCGAGTCTAGGTGTAGCCTCATCGTTTGAGCAGTGGCTTAGGAATCAAGTGACAAGGGTCCAGTTCCCACTAGCATTGCCTGGTGGGAGCATTTTGAAGAGGCATTTTATGTATGTATAATCCTTCAAAGCCTGACCTCTACTCCTTGTGGCCTTGACCCTTAACCCTCCATTGCCTCAGCATAATCAAAGCTATCACTGCCCCTGTTTATAATGTATTTACTACGTCAAAACAACAATGTGAACCGCCATGACAGAGATGAGACAGCGGTATCGCAAAGACCATTTATGTAACTATATATCTAACATACATAGCAAACATGATTTGAGTCTTTCATCATCACTGTGACCACACAGTTTCAGATCCATCAGCTCTATGCACAGCATGCTCCCATATACTGTCCCTGTGATGGCTCACACATCCTTAAGTACACTGTATGACCAGTGTGAGCAATTCTTCTTCCGTTGTTGTATACACATTTGCCTGGAGAGTTGTATGGTGTTTGGAAGCCTGTGCCAGATGTGCGACCAACATAGCTGGTCTTGGGGATTTAAATTGGCAGGGGCACACTGTTATCCAACACACTATGACTGCATTGGTGATGTCATATCAGGTACATCGGTGCTACAACCCCATACCACCCTCTCATTTACCATTATCCTTCTTTAGCTCATCTATATTCCTCTGACAGCTATGTGCACCATAGACCAAACAGGTACTTCTTCCTCATTTTGATGTATCACTCATGTCTCTTCTGTGACTGGTTGCATATCACCACTTCAGCTTGTTCATCTTTTTGATGCACACATCATGGCGCTTATGGCACCGCAGGGATAAACATCTTCCCCATCTTATGCTGCACACTGACATTAAGGCATGTTACGTGGGCACCCATCAATGCATCAGTACTGCTGCCTCCCACATGTGCATCCCACTTATTTACTGCCACATAGGATGCCCACATATCTGTCAGGTCCATCAGCTCCCATTTGTCCTTGCATCCAGAACCTTTACATTGACTTTCGCTGGGGGTCCCTTTTCCAGCCTTAAGATATGTGCTGTTTTTGGGTGCTATGGTGCATGCTTGGCACCTTAATGCCCAGTGTCCTTTTAGCGCACACTAGGTGGTCCCTTGTGCCCTTACCACCAGAATTCCTACTACCTACCCCAGCCTTTATCACATGCAAACACCCTTAATTCTGCCGTTATCGCTCGAAATCCACTGTTCCCTAATGCAAGTCCTGGGTTGTCTAAAGATTTCCTCAATAATATCTATAAAAGAGGGCCCATTTTAGTTAGGGAACTGAGTCATCCAGTTTAGGCCAAGTACAGTGCCTCCTCTTTTTTGCAAATGCTCTGCAGACATCAAGCCTCTTATATTTATTTTATTTTATTTATTTATTACAGTTTCTTATATACCGCGCTATTTAGAATCAGCGCGGTTTACATCATAACAAAACGACCATTACGACAAACTGTCAGGTTTTACATTGAACAGGAGTACAAACTTGGATAACTGGGTTAACTATATACATAATCTATCTACACTGCAGTGTGCGGGCATTTCTAGATTGGGTTATTTCTTGGAGGGGATATCTGGTTCAGGATGTGCAGGAGTATATGTGGATTTGCTATCACAAGTGGGAGCAGTGATTTTATAAAGCTGCACATAGGTAAAGAGAATGTCCCAAAGTGCATTGGAACAGCTTTTAAAATTACTGCTTCCTAACATCCATACATTCCCTCACCTTACTGTTCCCCCTCTCTCAGGCAAGATGCCGCTTGCACTAATCAAGACCCCCATAAACTCCCCACTAATTAAGACACCTCAACTCCTTCTCACCAACCAATATCCCCAAACATCCTGAACCAATCAACACTCCCCTGAACTTCCCACACTAGTCAAGACCCTCCCCATATCCCGCTCTCTAACCTTCCAAACTGTTCTGAACTATTCTACTCCCAGCCCTCAATCCTATCCCTGGCATCTTCTAGGGGTGTCCTTGGTAGTCAAGCCAGGAGGAGGAGCATTACCAGTCGCTCCTGCTCCACTGGGCTTAAAGTTTCAAAATGAAACATTTGACCCAATCAATAATCTTGAGGGGTAGCGGTTCTTGACTCGTACATTGCTGTAGGAGGCCCAGGGTCTTTATTGATGTGAAGGGTTTCTAGGGGGGTGGAAGGGTTGGTAGTGTTGTCAAGTAAGGGGAAGTGTTGGGAGGTGGGAACAGGGGTTCATCTGGCCTTTCCCCTTCCCCTTCAAGCAGGCACTTTCACATGTCTTGGGCAGGTGTATTAGTCCATGTTGAGAATTTTTGATATCTGCATATACACTTGTGGTCAGCATTATTGGCACCCTTGCATTTTAGGTATGTTGTGTACAATAGCTTGAAAAATAATTGAAAATATTCCATCTGTATGTGATCATAATATTTTAGTAGTATGTTCAAAGGTATACAACAAAATAAAAAGATGTCTGTGCAACTTAGAGGTAGCAATTTCTGAGAAAGCAACAAAATATGACCTGGAGAGATTTAATGGCACCCTTCACTAATATTTAGTTGTTCAACCCTTGGCAGTGATGACAGCCTTCAATCATTTCTTGTAGCCATCTACAATATACGTTTTGTACATTGGTCTGCTGATAGTTTCTCCCACTCTTCAACTGCAATTTGTTCCAGCTCATGAATGTTTTCAAAATTCTTTTAACCAATGGCAGATTTCAGCTCTTTCCAAAGGTAATCGGTTGGATTAAGTTCAGGACTCATTGCTGGCCAATTTAAAACAGACCATTTGTTCCCTTTTAACCATTCCTTTGTACTTTTGGTTATATGTTTTGGGTCATTGTCCTGCTGGAGGACCCATGACCTTCGATCTAGACCTAGCTTTCTGTTACTAGGTAGCACATTTTGCTTCAAAATACCTTGGTAGTCCTCTGACTTCATGATTCCTTTAATATGTTCCAGGCCTCCAGTTCCTGAGGCAGCAAAACAGCCCCACAACATTATGGAACTTCCACTGCTCCCTTAATGCAAGTCCTGTAGGAAGAGTGTTTTCTTTCCTTATAAGCTTCATTTCTTCATCTGCAAATGTATCACTGGTCTGCATTGCCAAAGAGTTCAAGTTTGATTTTATTTGTCCACAGAACATTTTCCCAGAAGGATTGTGTTTTCCCAAAGCAGGTATAGGCAAAGATCAGGCCTGCCTTTATATGTCTGTCTTTGAGCAGTGGGTCATCCGTGGCCTTCACCCATGAAATCCTTTTTTGTTTAATGTGCAGCATATGGCGCAGGTTGAAACTATCACTCCAGATTGCTCCAGGTCAGTCTTAAGATCTTTGAAAGTTGTATGTGGTGCTTTTCTAACAGTTTGCACTAATCTTTGAAGACTTCTTGGATTAAGTTTCCTCTTTCCACCATGTTCAGGGAGGTTCTTGGCAATTCCATGAGCAGAAAACCTCTTAATAAAATTGTGAACTGTAGACATAGGAATCCCAAGATCTTTGGAGATGGCCTTGTACCCCTTTAAAGTTTTATGTTTGTGAAAATGGAAAAGGGAGTGAATGTGGCCATTTATTTATTTAACAGCTTTATAATGTGGCCGTTTATTTTATTTATTTATTTATTTATTTAACATTTCTTATATACCGCCTTTCATGATATCAAGGCGGTTTACATTGAACAAACTGAGATTACATATTGTATACCCCTTTATCATTATAAGTTAAACTAGGTAATGTACATTAAACAGTGATTGTTGATAATGTGGAATTTTCTGAGGCAATGGAGGGTTAAGTGACTTGCCCAAGGCCATAAGGAGAGCTGGTGGGAATTGAAGCCTGGTCTCTTCATTCTCAAGCCAGTGTTCTAACCATTAGTCTACTCTTCCACTCCACTTTAAACATTAGAGCCATCATTCATTCGTTGATTGAAGTCATGTGAGTACTGCCAATTGATCACAGGTGTGTCTAATTTTACTGCAATGGTAATATGGTTCTTCTGTTCAAACTGATTTGAATTGTTTATAAGGGGTGCCAATTCTGTCCTCAATAAAGGCTACTAGAGCTGCTAACTAGTATCAACAAGTTCACAATAGTGTATTTAATTTTATTTGTCAAACTGTTTGCATGCAAGGAATACTAACTAATATAACAAACTTTCCATTTAATCATGCTTTAATTTAACAGGCTTTAAAAACTAGAAAAGGTAGTCTTAGCTTAGACAATGGTATCAGTAGGACCTTCTGTGGAGCAAAGTAAAGTGATTCCAGTTCCATGCAGTACTGTATTTCAAACCCAAACAAGATTTTTCCAGGGTTCCCATCGATAATGCTCCTAAGGATAAGCCACACACCTAGGTTTGTTAGCATAAACACAGTCCACAGCTAATTCACACTGACTGGTGCTCGTCTTTTCAAACTATATGGCATCTGATGTCAAAAGGAGCTCACAGATCTAATTGATTAAACAAGTCTTTGTTACCTGGCAACCACTGACCTATCAACACTGAACCTGTTGTGATCATGGAAGACATGTCTCAAACAACATTATGCCAATCCAATTCAAGATTCATACCCAAAGGGGACATGGTTTGTAGTGTGAAAATCCAGAATTGTTCAATAAATTGTAGACGGACTGTGCGATCACCACCTCTGTAATCAGAGGGGACATAATCAATCACCTGCCACAAAAATTAATCAGAGGTATGAGGGAATTGAACACAGGGAGGAACTAAAGGAGCCAACATTGGCCTTGTCTGAATTCTTGAACTATGTTCTGCTAGCCGGTCTTATAGTACAGCCAGCATATTTCACTCTACAAGGGCAGATTAGCAAGTAAACCACATATTCTGAAGTGCAGGTGGTAGAGTCATAAGCTTGATATACTCAAGGTCACTGAATCAGTCCATTCAGAGTCAGTGAAGGACTGAAGACAAAATCAGCATCCAACACAATGATAATGGCCCACATCAGGTCCTGAAGATTCAGGACAAGATTTGGGTCCTTTTGCAGTATGTACTACAAAATCTCTAATATTCCTTCCCCTGGTGTATGCGATCACCAGGTCTTTTTGAAAATACTTCAAATACATCAGTCGCCATTCACATCCCATACCTAATATTCCCAACAATGCATACTTCACCTGATACCTTACTGAGATACTTTATTCCGGCTGTTTCAAAAAGTCCACCACATATACATGCCTGAGTCTGTGTAAATGGAGGAAAGGGGAAACATGCCATTGTGTCATAGCATACGTGCGCACTTTTCAACCTCTTTTATGAGCAATAGAAATGAAATACTAAACAGTGTGGTTTAAGGAAAGTACATAAATGATGTTAAATTAAATATGATTCTCTAAGAGGCATGTTATCCTAATATCTATCTCAGCTACTGATGTACCCAAATTGTTTTCTTCTCTGGTTTAGTTCTGAGTTTAGTTTTTATATACAATTTTGAACAGAGTATTGCACAGATGGTATAATGTTTACATCTGTTGCTCTGAAACTCCCGGGGAAGGCTACATTTCAAAAGCACAATACCTCATGTCACTAACTCAGAATCATTCAACCCAAAGCAGTCCTTAAATCTGCCACTCCAGCAGTCATATCAAGTACCATTAGCACACCTATGAACTTCAAATACAGTAATTCATTTCCTTCTGCCTTAGTAAAATCAAATGTTCTTACGTATTTTTAAACTATGATTCAGATAAGACCTGATTTAATGATATTTGGGATGCAGACAAATTCATAGCAGTATTTAGGCAAATTTGTAGAAGGATATTGTTGGACACGTAAATAAATGTAATTAGATTTGTTGAAAAAATGTGTTATAGGCCCTGTGCATCTCAGGTATAGTGAATAAACTGCTTGAGCCAATTTTCAAAACAACCAATATTTAAACATAGCGACAGTTAGCCATGGGGCTTAAATATTGGTGGAATATTCAGCAGCAATATCCAGATAGGAACTGCCACTGAAGATCTCGGCTGTGTGGCTCTAATCAGATAAGTGCCACCAATGTGGCCTTCTGTGGATAGCAGCTTAGGACAAATTGCCTGCATAAGTCCCAGCAGAATATCAGGTTGAATGGATAAAGCAAAAGTACACTTATCCAGTTAGTGCTAACATACAGGGCCAGCCCTTTCCCTAGGCAGACTAGGTGATTGCCTAGGGCAGCAGGGTCCCGGTGGGCAGCATGGTGACCCCTGGCCCCTCCACAATTTTTAAAATCGGTGGCTTCCTGTCACTGTGGTGGGCCTTAAAGTGGCCGTGCTCATGCCCTCACGGCCTGCCCATCCTGCTCCCCTTCCAATGTAACTTCCTGTCGGAGGGGGAAGGAATTTGTGTCAGAAGGGGAGGCAGGAGTGGCAGGCAGTGAGGGCACATATAGGCACTTTAAAGCTTGCCATGGCACTAGAAAGCTGCACTTAAAAAAAAAGAAGTGCAGCATTTATTTATTTAACAGGTTTGTTTGTTTTTTAATACCGCTTTATCATTTTGGTCAAAGCTGTTTACACTGTAACTTAAACTTGGTAATGTACCTTAAACATGAAGGGATTGCCATGCTGCCCCCTCTTCCAGATGAGATGGGGGAGTGGCATGGTGCAGCTGCTTTGGGTGGCAAAAGCCTTTGGGCTGGCCCTGTTGACATGTCCTCTCTCTGCCCACAGATCACTCCTGCACTAACCGGATAGTCCCAGATAGAGCCACTGAATATTGTGATCAGCACCTTTAGCCACCTGGCCAACCAATGACCAACTTGCTAAGAGTTCTGAATATCGACCCCTTTGTTTTTATGCTGACCCCATTTTACAGTTCCATATTACATGATCAGCTTCCTAATAATATGCATTGCCCTTCTGATTTCTTTTCATATATGCAATCACTTGTAATTATATGCATAAAACTGTAAAATCATTTTTGAACCAAGGACGAAAGGGTATGAATGCTTGTCTATGCATCAGTCACCACACTGTCTCATTTAAACTTGCTTGGAATCAATGGAGGTTATTTTGGAAGCTCTATCCATGGTTTGGATGTCTGAAAATGGGCATAGAGATGTCTATAGCACAGAGATGTCTCCAGAGGCATTTTAAAAGCTGGCTCTGGGGACATCCAAGTCTGAATAGGGACATGGTGGAAGCATTCCCAGGAACCTGGACATCCCCACCTGATCTCAGAAATGTCATGGATGTCCCATCTGGAACACATTCATTAGGGAACTCTTCCTGCAACACAACTGAAATAACTCAGAACATTAATAAATGTCAGTATATAAGGCTATATCAGCTTGTTAAAACACTATGGACATTATTTTAGACACATTTCATGTATAAATAGTGGCATTCAGACATATGAATTGTCTGTATGTGCAAATAGGAATTTTAGAAAGCCATTATTAACCCAGGGAGATACTGTATGCACCTGTACAGATGTCAAGGAGACATGGTTTGGGCATGGATAAGTTGTGGTTTGGGAAGACCCAGAGTATGGCTGTCTACTCCCCATTTTACAAGAGGAATAAAGTTGTGGTCAACATTAATGGCACACTTGCAGTTCAACCCCTTTATGTCAATATCTCCTAAAACAAAGGGGGATGTTTACTAAAGTGCGGTAAACGTGACTAACGCGCGTAATACGATGTTAACAATCGTAAGTGCCGTATAACGCGCGTACCGACGCGCTAACGACCGTTAACGTCATACTACGCGCGTTAACCGTAGTTAACGATCGTAAAGCTTCGCGGCGCGTTAAAACAGCGCAGAAGGTGGAGAGTGGGCGGAGAGAAGGGGTCAATGGGCGGAGAGTGGGCGGGGAGAGGCTCCCCTCATACTAACGCGCTGAATTTCAGAGCTCAATTCCAACGCGAATGAAAACCTGTCGTTAAAGGCATTTAAAGGGAAGAGAAACCATTTACGTCAGCAATGTACAGAAAAACCGGGGAAACCCACAAATCGTGAGCAGTGTGATACATGTGCACAGAACAAAATTTCACATAAAACGTTAAAAATGACCACAAGAAACATTTTAAAAAGCATAATTCAGCTGGGCAACAGTGATAGCAATGGGCAACAAGGAACAACACTCCCTGGAAAGCACCAAAACAAAAAGAAATGATGTGTGGAAGGGTCTACGCTCCACAGACCCTTTCAAAGAGCATTACATTGTAATGGAGCTGTCCTGGGCGTGTGGTGTAATGTTTCCCAATGATATCATTGTTGCCCAGCTTGGTTATGGGTGTGTGCCCCTTTTCTGAGGTTTATGTGCACCTTTGTCTGCATACAAGGTAAATGAGGCAACAGTAAACCTGTTGCAGAGCAGGGTTTCTGACTTGTCAGGCCGGTTTAACTAACTCCAGGGACTGCACTGTCTCTGTGGCCACAATGTGGTGCAACAGACACAGCCAGTGCCTGTAAGACCAGAGGGTCACAGGTCCAGATCCCAGCTGGGGCTCCTGCCAACCCAATCCCCATAGTTTTACCCACCACTAAACAGTGATAGTAAAGACACTCTTTTATTGCTGAGAACATACGCATGGCCTATATTTTACCACACCAAACACAGACACCAGAAACAGGCACATTACCTAAAGCAGAGTCCCGCAAATGCAGTCCTGGAGGGCCCCACACCATTCCGGTTTCATGCTGCCTCTAATAAAGATGCCTGTGCTGCATAGCTATGCACCACCCCCATGGTATGCAGATGTAGCTCATGCATATTTATGAGGGACAGCATGAAAACCCAAACAGTGTTTGGAACACCAGGACTGGAGTTGGGGAACTCTGCCATAAAGCAGCAGCCAACAGGGACACACCCACCCACAGGCCCCATTGGCCAATGCCACCTGGAGAGGCAAGACATTGGGCCCTGCATGTATCTCCCAACACTAGCAGTTGCATACCTTAGCAATGCCACCCTACACCTGGGTATATGGTACACAGCTATCAAACGTTTCCTATGATAACTGTCAGATATCAATTCCTATGTTAAGCATATTTTGCTCATTGAGCTCCACCATAACAATCATTCTGATGTCTGCAGTGTGTGCTGCAGGTCTGGTCTCTGACAGTGTTCACCACCATGGGAGTGACCCCCCCAACAGTCTTGTGTACCATATCCATGCCTGTACTATGCCCAGGACTGGTGTGGTGGGTATGGCTGCTGACCACCTCTATAGTAGCACAATGCTGGCATAGGTGTGGGGGTGGCTGTCTGTCTATCCAGTGTGTGGTGGCTGCAAACACCTTCCACAGCCCACACTGCCAGCAATGTTGCCAGTATTGGGCTGCCAATGTGCATAATGAGGAGCAAGGTACCATGGGTATAGGCCGGACAGGGTGGCCTGGCCAGGGTGCATCTGCACAGGGCATAGGGCAGTGACAGGCACATTGCAGTGCCCGGCCACCACCTACACAGAGAAGGTGACCTCAGTATATCCTGCTGAGAGATCACTCTCACCCTGACTGTGCAGTGATCACAGCATGGCTAGGCACTCCCATAGTGCTATCTAGTATTTCTCTCATGTGATAAATATGGGTTTCCTTTTGGGGCCCAGTCACTGATGTATCTGCTTGCTGTGTATGCTGACATCCCAGTTCTGGATGCAGGCATCTCCACTGGGCACTGTTGTTGTTAAGTACCGTCGAGTCGGAGTCGACTCATGGCGACCCTCTGGATAGCTATCCTAAATTGTGTTCGATCTTCAGTCAGGCGGCTCATTGTTGACAGACTGGTACCCGTAGCTGCTGTTATTGTATCGATCCATCTTATTGCTGGCCTTCCTCTTTTGCGTTGACCTTCTATCTTGCCAAGCATAATGTCTTTCTCTAATGATCTCTCTCTTCGCATGATGTGTCCAAAGTATGAAAGTCAAAGTCTTGTCATCTGAGCTTCTAAAGAAAGCTTAGGTTTGATCTCCTCTAGTACCGACTGGTTTGTTCTTCGGGCAGTCCATGGTATACACAGTATTCGCCGCCAGCACCATAATTCAAAGGCATCAATTTTCTTCCTGTCTATCTTTTTCACTGTCCAGCTTTCACATCCATATGATGTTATTGAAAATACCATGGCTTGAACAAGTCGAATCTTTGTATGGAGAGAGACATCTCTGCTCTTGAGAATCTTATCTAAGTCTTTCATAGCCATTCTGCCAAGAGCAATGCGTCGTCTGATTTCTTGACTGCTTGTTGCTTCTTTATTGATAGTTGATCCAAGTAGGTTAAAGTTGTTCACAATTTCAATTTCTTCTCCTTCAACGATGAACCTGTTGATTATGCCAGTTGTCATGATCTTTGTCTTCTTTACATTAAGGTGCAGGCCCATTTTGAGACTATGTTCTTTGATTGTGAGAAGCAAATGTTTCAGATCATCTTCACTTTCAGCCAGTAATGTGGTATCATCAGCATAGCGAAGGTTGTTGATGAGTCTTCCACCAATCTTCACAACTCTGTTGCCTTCATACAATCCTGCTTCTCTGATGATTTGTTCTGCATATAAATTAAACAGGTAGGGGGAAAGTATGCAGCCTTGTCTTACACCTTTGTTTATTTTAAACCATTCTGTTTCTCCTTGTTCCGTTCGAACTGTTGCTTCTTGATCAATGTACAGATTACGCAAGAGAACGATCAGGTGTTCTGGTATATCCATGCTTCTTAATGTGGCCCAGAGTTTCTCATGATTTACACAGTCAAAAGCCTTGCTATAGTCGATAAAGCACAAATAGATATCCTTTTGGTATTCTTTAGTCTTTTCAAGGATCCATCTCACATCTGCAATGATGTCTCTCGTTCCTCGCCCTTTCCTGAACCCTGCTTGCACTTCAGGTAGTTCTTGTTCCAGGTATGGTTGTAGTCTCTTTTGAATAATCTTCAGTAGAATCTTGCTGGCATGTGGGATCAGAGCGATTGTGCGATAATTTCCACAGTCAGTTGGATCACCTTTCTTTAGTATTGGTATAAACACAGATCTTTTCCAGTCAGTTGGCCATGATGTTGTCTTCCATATTTCTTGGCAGAGCCTTGTGAGTACGGTAACAGCTGCATCAGATTGCTGCAATACTTCTATGGGAATGCTATCAATGCCTGGTGCTTTGTTCTTTGATAAGGCTTTCAATGCTGCTTCAACTTCTTCTTTCATCACCAATGGTTCCCGATCATAAGGTACAGGTTGAAACGGCTGTTGGTCCACTTGATCTTTATCATATAAAAACTCTGTATATTCCTTCCACCTTTTCTTGATCTTCTCAGCATCATTCAACATAGAACCTTGAGCATCTTGTAACATTCCAATTCGAGGCTGGAACTTTTTCTTTAACTCTCGTAGCTTTAGGAAAGCCGATCTTGTTCTTCCTCTAATAGTTTCTGCTTCTATTTCCTTGCAAGTGTCATTGTAGTACTTTTCCTTGTCCTGTCTTGCTGCACGTTGGAAATCTCTGTTGAGTTCTGCGATTGTCTTTCTTTCTCCTCTGGCTTTAGCTTCTCTGCGTTTCTGGGCAATTTTCAGCGTTTCTTCCGTCATCCATTTTGGCCGTTTTTGCTTTTTCACCTTTTGTAGAGACTTCTCGCTTTCTTCCAACACAACCTTCTTGATGTCATTCCATAATTCTTCCGGAGCTCTGTCATTTGTATCTAAAGCAGCAAATCGATTTTGCAGGCAGTCTTTAAATTCCAGTGGTATATTCTCAAGGTCATATTTTGCTGCATTCAGGAGTGGTTTGCTCTTTTTCAACTTTAGCTTGAGTTTGCATACTAGTAGTTGATGATCTGTACCACAGTCAGCTCCAGGTTTTGTCTTTGTTGATGTTACAGAGCTTTTCCATCGTTGACTTCCACATATGTAGTCAATTTGATTTTTATATAATCCATTCGGTGAAGTCCATGTGTACAGTCGCCGCTTGTGTTGCTGGAAGAAGGTGTTTGAGATGAATAAATCATTGGTCTTGCAGAATTCTATCAGTCTTTCTCCAGCTTCATTTCTGTTGCCAAGTCCATATTTTCCAACTACTTTGCCTTCTTCTTTGTTGCCAACCTTTGCGTTCCAGTCACCCATGACTATCAGGATATCCTGTTTGCATGTTCTGTCAATTTTGGCTTGTACTTGTTCATAGAACTCTTCAATTTCATTCTCTTCAGCAGCTGTTGTTGGGGCATATACTTGAATTATAGTTGTGTTGATTGGCAATCCTCGTAGACGAATAGAGATTAAGCGTTCACTGACTGCATTGTATTTCATTACAGTTCTTGCAAGTTTCTTCTTTATTATAAATGCAACACCATTTCTTCTTTGTCTTTCATTTCCAGCATAGTAGACCATGTGATGATCTGATGCAAAGTGCCCCATGCCAGTCCATTTCAGTTCGCTGACACCCAACAGATCAAGTTGTACACGTTCCATTTCATTCTTGACCACCTCCAACTTCCCTTGGTTCATGCTTCGTACGTTCCATGTTCCAATGTGTAAGACATCTTTACAGCTTCTGACTCTCATTTCATGCGCAGCTACATCAGCAGTCAGACTTCCCAAGGGCTTTGATCCAACCACATCATAAATGCTGGCTTTACTCTGAAAAGTCTTCAGCTCTTCCCCAGTAGCTAGTTGAGTGCCTTCTGACCTGGGGGTCTCATCTTCCAGCACCATAGCACAATTTGTTTTGTTGTAACTATCCATTGGGTTTTCATGGCAAGATACAGAAGTAGATTGCCGGGCCTTTCTTCCGCGCAGTTTAAGTTTGGTGTTGTTGCCGTTGTCACAAAAATGTGATCCTCCGCCATCAACACTGTCCCATTCTGCTGCTGCCCAGATGGGTGGTTTGTCTTGGTCTGGCACCTCAGCTGAGACCTGTCCATCTTGGGAGACCCTGCCAGTAGTTAAACTACCGATAGTTTAGCTCTCAGCATCACTGATGCACGCAAGCCCTCACAGCACGACAAGCTGCAAACCAAGTTTGCAGCTGGTAGGTGTTGTAATGGACTGGCTGATGGCTTGCACCAGGGGAATATCAGATAGTGGTGGGGTGCAGCCTAATGTCTGTCTGCTATTGTGTTATGGCTGTGTACAGAGCTGCATTGACTGCCCTGTGCGGTGTCTGTTTCTCAGCAGGACTAGGGTTAATGTTCCCCTCTACTGCCACCTTTGCAGTGAGGTAGACTGTGGATCTTTTGATGGGAGACCCTGCTTGCCATCCTCAGCCCTGGGGGAAGGGGGGGGTGGTGCACAGGTGCTACACCTGACTGAAACAGACAGAGATGTCCAAGGTGGTCCTGCAGAACCTACGTATCTCACACATTAACACTGCTTTGGACCTGCACTATGGACGGTGCTGTGGACCTGGTGCTGGGTGCCTCACTGCACCCTCAGGGTGAGCACAGTACCCGCACAATGTGACGGTGTGTAGCTACTCTGTGCCAGTACAACACATGGTCAGTACCCCCTACCAGGCCGAGGTGCTGTGGGGGTGCACATGGTCAGTCCCCCCTACCAGGCCGAGGTGCTGTGGGGGTGCATTCCCCATGGTGTGTATCTGTGGACAGCTGATTTGCATGTGCAGTGCATCATGGGTGTGACTGGCACAATCCAACCCTATGAAACCCCAGCACCTGCTCACAGGCTCTGATAAACCATAGGCCATCACACGTACATCTGCTAGCATAATGCATAGGTGCAAGACACCCTACAGAGTCTGTAAAATAAGATGCCCACACTGGTAAAAACACACGTACCCACGCACGTAAAATCGCACGTACCCACACACGATTGTACGCACGCAGCTACGCACGTACCAATGCACGCAACCTCGCAACACTCCGAGGGTGTTTTCCTGACACTAATACTCAGCGTAACGAAAAACGTGCCTCCTCTTTCCCTCTGTAATGTACAGGGTGATGCCTGGGACAGCCTTCTGCGTTAGGCACACTGGGGACTCGAACCCATGCTGCCTGTAACAGCGGTCAGTACTGTAACCATTGTGCTACAGCTCTGTTTCAGTGCTTTGTGTCTGTACGTCTTCTTACGATTAACGCGCAGTAACGCGGCACGGCGCCCGGTAACGCTCGTTAATTTTTCTAACGCACGGTAGTGGTGACGATGTACCGCCCATGTCCTTATTTGGGGTTTCTTTCACTACCGCAGCTCCTAACGCGAATTGCACTAACGCAGTTTAGTAAACATACCCCGAAGTGTCCAGTGTAATGGCTTCGGACTATATATGCACTCATATTTGACACATAAAAGAATCAAACAAAACAAGACCAATTAAGAAAGGAAATAGTTGGAAATAGTATAACAACTGGGACATTGCCAGGACATGATTATTCCAACTAAATACACCCTCTATCTGGCAATGGCAATTTAGGAATCCACAATAAAGATCAGATCACTACAGCAGTAAAAAGTATCAATATGTTCACTATAGGGTATTTAATTTTTTTGTTGGAGTGTTTGCATGCAGGGAATACTCCCTAATGTAACAAGCTTTCCATTTTAATCATACTTTAATTTAATAGGCTTTAAAAACTAGAAAAGGTAGACTTAGCTTAGAGACACATTTCACAAAGGGACGTCCAAGTGCAATCTGAAAAAAAAGCAGGCACGTGCAAGTTCTGGCATGATTTCAGAAACGTGGAAGTGCTCGATATGCACATGTATCAAACATTTATATAGACACCCCCAGTATAACATTCTAGAAGCAAGATATCTAATAGCATGATAGCTGAAGTAGTGACTTAAGAACAGTGTAATCAGGGTTCAAATCTCAGCATTGGCCTTTGTGATCTAAGGGTTGTCACATAATTCTCAATCTTTTCTACACTCTCTGGATGTTTTAAGATGAAAACAAGCACTTTCCTGATGCCTATATGTGCCTGGAACAGTGCATGCATGTGTCTGAGTAGTATATGTATTGTTCTCTATAGGGAACGTTTGGCTGTTTCTGTAAGAATGTGTGGGTAGAATGTTAGGGAATGGGGGGATGTGCAAGTATGTGTGTTGGGGCTTTCAAATGCGTGTTGCGAGGTGTGAGTGTGTATTCTGTGTTTGGAGAGAGGGAGTGAGTATGTGGAAGGCTATGTATTGTGTGTGTGTGGAGGGCTGTATGTTGGGATAAGTGTATGGGAGGGTTACGTATGTGAAAGGGTGGAAGGGTGCATGTGGCAGTGAGGATGTGTGTCTGTGTAGGGGTAGAGGGTTTGTTGGGGGACTGAATGTATGGGAGTGTGTGGTTGATCATGTGTGTGTATGTGGGAGGGGGGTCAGTGAGCATGTACTTTCCCATATCCTGTATGTACTCCCTGTCCATCCAACCCTTTTTACTATTCCCCCTCCCAACCCTGTGCCACTCTTCCTCTTACAATCTCCCATTTTCCCTATCCCCTTGCATCCCCCCAACCCTGGCCACCCTTCCCATTGCACTCTCTTTCTCCTCCTGCAGCATCTCCGCCTGTATTCTCTGCTATCCATCCCAGTACTCTCCAAAATCCCCACACACTCCTTTCTCTTTCTGCTCCCCACAGTTTCTCCCCACCTTATGTCTGCCAGTAAGCAATAGCTTTGGGAGAATGGCAGTGATGTGCATTCATTTGAAACAATATGAGAAATAATAATATTTTCCATGTTTCCATAGGGGCTGGTTCTGGCCAGTCTGCTCTTTACGGTGTCTTGCATTGCTGGTGATCTTTATTCATGTTTTATGATTGGCCCAAAATTTGGTCTGGAGCTCTATGGAAAATGCTAACTGGAGATTTTGCCTTGTGAACCTATTGATTCCTACTCTTTTGTGGTCTTCTATTGTCACATTCTTCTGCCAGATATTCTGTGAAACCATGTCTAAATATACTATCAGAGATATTTACCAAGCCTAATCCAGATCATGGTTGACCAATTAAAAATATATCATCACTGAGTCTATACCACACAGCAATAGATTCAAAACATTTGGATGGATATAAATGAATTCCTTCAAACTGAATTACATATAAATTGACTACATTAGGGACCATCACTGTACCTATTGCAGTTCCATGAATTTGTATATACTATAAAACAAGTCATAAAATCTGAAATGCAATGTGTGTCTTCAAGTCAATGCTGACTCCTGGTGACCCAGGAGCCTCTGGGTTTTCTTGGCAGTGTGACTGGAAGGAGATTGCCAGGCCTTCCTTCCAAGGTAATGGAGGGTGAAGTGACTTGCCCAAGGACACAAGGAGTACTAGTGAGAATTAAACACTGGTTGTTTGGTTACCAAGCCAATGTTCTAACCACTAGGCTACCCCTCCACTCATAAAAGTTGATGTAATTGTGGCATAATAACAGATTGGACCTTATAAAATATGCACAACATGTGCTTTCCCCTTTTATAGTGCTGTTATATAATGACCCTCTAGATCTTGCACAAATTGGTACAAAACCCAGTATCATACTAATGTAATACCTGCTCTAAAGAGGTTGCAAAATAAAAGTATAGGGTTCACTTTCTAGTTAGAACAGTGGGTTGTGAACCAGCAAAGCTAGGTTTGATTTCCACTGCTGCTCCTTGTAATCTTAGGTAAGCCACTTAACCCTTGATTGCCTTGCTTTCAAAGTTAGATTGTAAGCCCTATGGGGCAGGAAACATACCTATTGTAGCTGAATGTAACTTGTCTTGACCTTCTCAGAAAGGTATCAACTAAATGTGATTCTTTCCTTATGCTTACAGGTTCAGAAAACTAACATTTAAGGGAACAACCTTCGCTGGACCACCTGACATACTTGCCACACAGTGTGGCTACTACTGGATGATTGCAACCTTGATAGCTAAACTAGGAGAAGCCCTATCTTGAAAGCCAAGATAACTCCTTTGCTAACAGGAAATTAATCTGCCATAATCTCAAAACCCAGAGGCCAACCCCCAATTTAGGCTACCTCACTGTTACCACCACAGAGAAGGTGTTTCAGAGAGACCCTCAATAGCATCATGACATGAGGAGCAACCATTGGTTCCAGGATACTTGCCCTGCAACTGTTCCTCCTTTTACAATTAGAGGCATGTCATGAAATTGCATATGCAGACAGATATCCTGTAAGGGAGCCCTCCGGGATCTGTATCGTACCAGAGACCTATTCCTCTTGCAGAAGAAAGATACCAGGCTTAACATCTTTTTCTTTCTGTTTTTTATCTTCTCCCATTCATGGCAAACATCAGAGAAGTCCACTGCTTCGAGCCTAAGGCCCTCCTACTTGCCTCAAAACAAAGCCCTGCTCTATTGGCTTTCACCAAAGGCATGACTGCTAAAGACTGTAGATCAGAAATACTAGCATAAGAGAAGTATCTCAATGCCGATACCATTTCCTTGACCAAGAGAAGAAACATGCAAGATACAGGCCCAAATAGTACCAATAACATTTTTCTGCAATCAAAGCCTTAACCATCCTTCTTCTAGAGTGTGCAACACAAAATTTAGGTAATGAGAGTGAAGAGATAAAACCAAAGATCAAGAACCAATTGGTCTTGCCACACATTCCAGGGAACCATTCCCTTAACAGCATAGCAGAAAAGCATGACACAGATAAAAATTACACTCAACAGTCTGTGCTCCCTCAGAAGAAGCATAGAGCTGCACCTCCCTAAGTCAATGGCAGCTAACGGCCAGGCATAGATTCTGTTCAAGCTCCCCTGCATGCTGTAGCAGCTGCCGAGGCAAATGTACTCCACAGTAAATTCAGATGCACAGCTTTGACTGCACAGAGATCACAGTGCAGAGGAAAAACAGAGACCATTTTCTGGATCTCTCTGTCCCTCTTATTTATTGAGTTTTCTTTATTGTCCAGTCCATGTCAACTGTGCAGCCTCTGTCTGGGCCATCATCTGATAATACAGAGATCATATTTAGCAATGACATTGGCAATAAGGCACCTACATCTATGACCTAGGTTTGTAATTATAAGAGACAGAGAGAACATCTCAGATGCAGAACTCTTTTCTTTTTAATTAATTAATAAATTTTATCAATTTATCCAATTACTTATTTATTTTTTCCCAACTACTACCAGGAGACATCTGCCAGCCTAAAGGTCACAATATAAAGAGGTGAGCTAATCAGCCCCCTCCATTCCGGCTCCTCTAGACCCAGATTGCCACAAATATGCAACCACGTTACCACTGTGAAGGACTGTCCTGAACTGAAAGAGTCTTGCATTCCCTGAAGATATGGGGCTACTCCACCTTGAATTCCTCCTAGTTCATGAAGACAAACCTAGGGGTATGTTTACTAACCCGCGCAAATGTGCGGGGCGCACTTGAGCGTGCACTAAGGTACCTTAGCACACGCTAATAGTGTGTTTTTTGTGCCACGCACGCGTGTGCGCCGCCTGCACATGTGCGCTCCGCCTGCACAAGAGCGGGGCACGCTAATGTGCGATAGAGGCGTGGAAAGGCATTTTGAGGGCGGAGGAAGGCTCCCGAGGGGCGGGGGGACGGGGTCAATGGGTGGAGAGTGGGAGGGGAGAGGTTCCCCGCACAGGAGCGGGGCTGAATTTCGGCAAAAAAATACCGCGAGTGAAACCCTCGCGTTAGAGCAAATTTAAAGGGAAGAGAAACCATTTCGTCAGCAATGTACAGCAAAACCAGGGAAACCTGCAAAACGTGAGCAGTGTTATACATGTGCACAGAACAAAATAGCAAATATAAATTGAAAATGACCACAACAAATTCCAAATAAATTATAATCCAGCTGGGCAACAGTGATATTAATGGGCAACCATAAAAAACACTCCCAGGAAAGCTCCAAAAAAAGGAAATTATTTTTGGAAGGGTCTACGCTCCGTAGACCCTTTCAAAATTCATAGCATTTTATTGGAGCTTTCCTGGGAGTGTTTTATATGGTTGCCCATTAATATCACTGTTGCCCAGCTTGGTCATGGTTTTTTGGCCCTTTTTCCGAGGTCATTTTTGAGGCTTATTTGCACTTTTGTCTCCGTACAAGGTAAATGAGCCCAGAGTAAAATTGTGCAGAGCAGGGTTTCTGACTCGTCAGGCCAGGTTTCCTATCTCCAGGGACCACACTGTCTCTGTGGCCTCAGTGTGGTGCAACAGACACAGCCAGTGCCTATAAGACCAGAGGGTCACAGGTTCAAATCCCAGCTGGGGCTCCTGCCAACCCAGTCTCCATAGTTTTACCCACCACTAAACAGTGAAAGTAAAGACACTCCTTTATTTCTGAGAACATAAGCATGGTTCAAACACCCATATATTACCCTACACCGCACACAAACCATAACAATGGGCATTACCTATAGCTGAGTCCCCCAAATTCAGTCCTGGAGTGCCACAACTCAATCAGGTCATATGCTTTTTCCCAGATAAGGACATGTCTGCATGTTGGCGGAGGGTACAGGTGGTGGAGGGGGCAGTGGCTGCAAGCCACAGCAGACAGTGGCCTAGGCGTGTGGAGGCTGGCACCGTCCACCACAACAGACAGGCTCTGTTGGATGTACAGTCATGGACTCCCCAGGGAAGGCAGCACCTCTGTGGCAACACAGTGGTGCAGTGTGTGCAGGAACAGAAGGTCATAGGTTCAAAGGCCAGCTGGGGCTACCTCCAATCCTGTCCACATATTTTTCCCACAACTAAACCGTGATAGTAAGGACAAACCTTTATTGCTGAGAACATACGCATGGTTAATACGCCTATATTTTACCACACCAAACACAGACACCATAAACAGCCGCATTACCTAGAGCAGAGTCTCCCAAATGCAGTCCTGGAGGGCCCCACACCATTCAGGTTCCATGCTGCCTCTAATAAAAGATGCCTGTGCTGCATATCTATGCACCACCCCCATGGTATGCAGATGTAGCTCATGCATATTTATGAGGGACAGCATGAAAACCCGAACAGTGTTTGGAACACCAGGACTGGAGTTGGGGAACTCTGCCATAAAGCAGCAGCCAACAGGGCCAGACACACCCACACACACACCCACAGGCCCCATTGGCCAATGCCTCCTGGAGAGGCAGGACATTGGGCCCTGCCTGTATCTCCCAATACTAGCAGTTGCATACCTTAGCAATGCCACCCTACACCTGGGTATATGGTACACAGCTATCAAATGTTGCCCATGATAACTGGCAGATATAAATTCTTACGTTAAGCACATTTTGCTCCTTGGGCTCCACCATAACAATCATTCTGATGTCTGCAGTGTGTGCTGAAGGTCTGGTCTCTGACAGTGTTTACTGCCCTGGGGAGTGACCCCCAACAGTATTGCGTACCATATCCATGCCTGTACTGTGCCCAGGACTGGTGTGGTGGGTATGGCTGCTGAACCCCTCTATAGTAGCACAATGCTGGCATAGGTGTGGGGGTGGCTGTCTGTCTATCCAGTGTGTGGTGGCTGCAAACACCTTCCACAGCCCACACTGCCAGAAATGTTGCCAGTATTGGGCTGCCAATGTGCATAATGAGGAGCAAGGTACCATGGGTATAGGCCGGACAGGGTGGCCTGGCCAGGGTGCATCTGCACAGGGCATAGAGCACTGACTGGGACATTTTAGTGCCCGGCCACCACCTACACAGACAGGGTGACCTCAGTATGTCCTGCTGAGAGATCACTCTCACCCTGACTGTGCAGTGACCACAGCATGGCTAGGTGCCCCCATAGTGCCATAGAGTATTTCTTTCATGTAATAGATATGGGTTTCTTTTTGGGGCCCAGTCACTGATTTATCTGCTTACTGTGTATGCATCTCCACTGGGAACATGCACTGTGGATTAACTAGCAGACTGTTTGCAACTGGTATGTGTCTGGATGGAGCAGCTTGCAGGGTGCAGCGGCTGATGACTTGCTGCAGGAGAATATCAGATAGGGGTGGGATGCAGCTCATCATAACCATGCCTAATGTCTGTCTGCTATTGTGTTATGGATATGTATAAGAGCTGCATTGACTGCCCTGTGGGGTGTCAGTTCCTCAGCAGGACTGGGGTTGATGGACCCCTCTATTGCTACCTTTGCAGGGAGGTAGAATGTGGACCTATTGATAGGAGACCCTGTTTGCTGCCCTTGGCCCTGGAGGAGGGGGGGGGGTGGTGGTGGTACATAGCCCACCTAGGGGTCCATGGGGCTACACCTGACTGAAACAGACAGATATCCAAGATGTTTGTGCAGAAACTACCTATCTCACACATTAACACTGCTTTTGACCTCCGGCATGGCCTCTTTCAGCAATGTAATATGTTGTGGACCTGGTCCTGGGCACCTCATTGCACCCTCAGGGTGAGCACAGTACCCGCACAATGTGACGGTGTATAGCTACTCTGTGCCAGTACAACACACGGTAAGTACCCCCTACCAGGACGAGGTGGTGTGTGGGTGCACATGGTCACTTCCCTCTACCAGACCAAGGTGCTGTGGGAGTGCATTGCCCATCTTGTGTTAATCTGTGGACAGCTGATTTGCATGTGCAGTGCATCATGGGTATGGGTGGGCTAACCCTATCCTGGTGACCACAGCAGACTGTCTTTGTGGTGACGTGCATGCTCTCTGCAGCCAGCCAGGGGTTTCCTAGCAGCTATAGAGCTGTAGCCCAATGATTACTTCACTGTCTTTAAAGCCAGAGATCATGAGTTCAAACCCACAGTGGGGTTATTTGATAGGGTTGTCCAACACATTATCTTTTTTTAATGTACATATTCTGATGCCAGCAAAAACACCCTCAGCGTACTGTACCCATAAGGTGCCTCTGAGGGTGCTTTATAGGGCACCCTATAGGGCACCTTATGTTTCCCGTCTATATAAGGTGCACTATACATTATCCTGTGACGCAACCTATAGGGTGCCCTATAGGGGACATTTTAGGGTGATGTGGCGGACAGTGAAATTTATAATGTGCCCTATGGAGTGCCTTATAGGGTGCCTTATACGGCACCTTCAATTACGGCACGTGAGGGCGTGTTTGCTGGCAGCAATTAATAACATAAAAATAAAGTGCTGCAGGACAAAATATGTACAATGCAAAGCTGATGCCACAGCCAGCCTTACTTATTAGGCACACTGGGGAGCAAACTCATGACCACTGCATCAGCAGTCAGTGCCATTTGGGTGATTGAACCCCTGATCCCTGCTCCATTGGTCAGTGTCTTAACCATTGTGCTGTGGTTCTGTTCCTGTGAGTGAACATCAGCACGCCACTTATGCTGCCCCATATTAAACACCCTCCTAAAACATTAGCGCGCCGCCTTATGCAGCCCATCATTTAAATGCCTCCTAAAATAATGCCTCAGCCATCTGTCTTCATTGAGCACTGTGGGGGATTGAATCCCTGATCCCAGCACCATTGGTGAGTGTTTTAACCATTGTGCTGTGGCTCTGCTCTTCTTCCTGCACATCAGCGCGCCACTTATGCCGCCCAGTATTAATATGCCGCCAAAAACATTAGCATGCTGCCCAGTATTTTTTTGCCTCATAAGTTAATGCCTCAGCCAGCTGCCTTCATTGGGCATTGAACCCCTGATCCTTGCACCGTTGGTCAGTGTCTTAACCATTGTGCTGTGGCTCTGCTCTTTTTCTTGCTCTTCAGCGCGTCACTTATGCCTCCCGCGCAGCTATCTCATGCGCTAAGGTGTGGGGCGCACATCGGCGCTGCGCACCTTAGCGCATATGTAAATTCCGGCTTTTCTTTTTCAGGACGGAACGCTCACTCCTTATATGGCACCCGCACACTACCGCGGCCCGCACTTTACCGGGGTTTTAGTAAACATACCCAATAATCTCTTGAATAGAGCACATGAACTACTAATGGTTGGGACTACACTACCTACTATTCATACCTATCATGTAGCGAACACAATATATAAATTGTTCATCTATATGAGTTTTAATGGCATAGAATCTAGATAAAGCAGCAATACTCTGAAGATGATCATAGGACAAAAGAGACTATAATGGTCCTCCTATACCATCATACACTATGCCCTCATGAAAGGAACAAGACTGCTGAGACCTTGACAGTATCCAAGCCCACTGAGCAAAGGCTGATGTTCTAAACTTCAACAAAGAGATTAGGCAAGAAAAATAACACACACTCAATCCTAAACTAGCCCCAGAATACAGTAGAACTCCCGAAAGGAGCCTCAAAAATGATGTATTACTTTAATCTTTTTTTTGAACATGAGAAGAAGGTTCAGCCGCTAGAGCCCCTGAGATAGCAAATATAGCCCAGCAAGGACTCCCGCAGGCCCTCAGAGCAATCTAAGAGGGGAAAACATCTTTCCTACATTGCAGCCATCTACTGGTGAAAAAACAACTGTACCCTAAAAACTTGATTCTTGGCAGAAATGCACTTTTCTAGATTCTCCCGGTTTGGGCCACAGGTCTATAAGCCACATCCTTACACACCTCGCCAGTTCCAAGATGGGCCAGGGGGAAAAATGGCAGCATTCGCACTGAAACTTCCTCAGCCCTTCTACCTGGCTCACCATGGCCATCTCTTAGTGCATTGCTGCTGTGCTCTGACGCGTCCATGTTCAGACAATCGGATGCTCTCCTTTTATTCTTTATTTTTGTTTTTAATTTTTTTTTAAATGCCACTTTCCTTGTAACCCGAGAAGTACAGCAGAGGTCTTGGGCTCAATGGCAGATGTTCCCACTAAAACTGGTGCCAACTGATGGTCTCAGCTGCGTCTGCTCATGTCAACCACCACTTCCTGCAGTAGCTGGGAGGTTTCTGCTGCAACACCAGAACTTCGAATGTACCAGCTTCAACCAGCTGTGAAGCCTCTATTAAACTGTCAATCACCGGAGGTCATAAAGTCCACCCCACCAGCAGACATCATTCACTCTGTAGAGAGCAATGTCCAGAACAATTGAGATAAACTGCTTCATTACTATGCTTCTTCTCTGTAAGTAACAGACCTCTCACAGTCCCCTCCCAGAAGTTGGGGAGGAGGAAGGAAGGACAACATGCCCCCTGGATCCCTCCTACCCCCCCCCCCAAAAAAAAAAAACCACTGGGGAAGATGCAAAGGAGGACTGCCAGCTCAGCACAAGCTCCTCAAAACTTTGAAGAATAAAGGGCAGGTGGATGGGGAGGGGAAGGGACCTAATACCACCAGGTTCTGTGCCCCAGGACTCTGCTGCCAACAGTGGCCGACTTACAACACCCAAACCATCCTCTTCTTCAGACCAGTTTGGGCTGCACAGGTTTAAGCAACCTCCATCTGCTGGAGACTGTGCCGTAATCAAACCAATGGTTCTCAGTTTCCATCTGCTGGTGGAGAAGCATAAACTCATGCATCTGGACTGGACTGGAAGGATGATGATGAACAGTAATATAATTCAAAAAGGAATGCTAAAAAAAACAAACAAAGAACTCCTGACAGAAAAGAGATACAAAGAGAGTCAGAGATAGGGGTCTAGGACATTGCACTGCTGTAAAACTGAGATTATTAGATAGACCTAATGGTTTTATCTACTGTCATATTGTCTTTTTAACATCTTTGATAGTGATATTGCAGGAATGCTGTTGAGTAAGTTTTGCCTCTTTGTGGATGATACCAAATTCAGCAATAGAGTAGACACCCAGGAAGGAGTAGATAACAGGAGGAGGGATCTAGCTAAGCTTAAAGAATGGTCTAGAATTTGGCAGCTGAGATTTAATGCTAAAAAATGCAGGTCATGCATTTGGTCTGTGTAAAGGTTCCCCTAACAATGCAAAAATCCAAGGGAGCAGTACAGTGTAGGGGGTGAAGTACTTCTGTCCACTAAAGAAGAGCGGGACCTAGGCGTGATTGTGTCTGATGATCTTAAAGTAGCTAAACAGGTAGAAAAGGCGACAGCAAAATCTAGAAGGATGCTTGGGTGCATAGGGAGAGGAATGGCTAGCAGAAAAAAAGAGTGATAGTGCCTCTGTATAAGTCTTTGGTGCGACTTCAATTGGAGTATTGTATGGAATTCTGGAGACCGCACCTTCAAAAGGATTTAAACAGGATGGAGTCAGTACAGAGGATGGCTACTAAAATGGTTAGTGGTCTTTGTTATAAAGCATATGAGGACAGCCTTAAGGATTTTAATATGTACACCTTAGAGGAAAGGCAGGATAGAGGTGATATGATTGACTTTTAAATAGCTCTGTGGTATAAATTTACAAGAGGAGAGCCTCTTTCGATTGAAAGCAAGCTCTGCTATGAGGGGACATAGGATGTGTTTCTATATTCTTGGAACTGCCTCACCAGCCACACATCATATGACTCTCCTTCCACACTTATACAGTACATCACACAGACGCATTTCTGCTCATCTAATCTAAAGTGCTGCTCCCTACCCATCCCGTGACCTATGTCATCTGAGAACTATGGAAAGGTGTGAGAAGAGGGGGGAGAAGCCCTAAGAACCATGCTGCAGGAGGGAGGAAGAAATGTCATCATGTTACATGTTCAAGGTGACCCAGAGTATGTCACAGATGTTCTGTTGCATGTATTCTCCATGCCCTTTGGTACCTGCACCACCCAATATCATAAAGAGCAAAACAATTGTACATACTAGGGTATTTTCCATATCTGTTATAATATCATAAATTCAAATGGCTGCAAATGCTAAACAACTTACTCTGAATTAATATCTGACTGTACTCACACTGAGATATCTATTATATTGAATTTTTCTAAGACATGTTTTTTAACCCTGGAATTACCGAGATTTTTTCACACACTGAATACGGTTGGGGTCATAAATGACCCCACGACAAATTTTAATTGTTAACCATGAAAAATTTTAACTAAACAGACAAAATATTATTCCAAATTAATTATTTATTATATGCAGGTTAAATGTTTTGAAATTTAATGCTTTATCATAAAATTACATGAAGAAGAGTTGCCATGAAAGCAGTTTTTGCATGCACTTGCATGAGACACAGACAATTTCTGAATGTTCTTTGCAAACATTGCGCTTGCAGGAGGTGCAAACTATGTTGCTTTTCTTGTCTTTTTCTCTGGAACAGCAGTGACACCTTGCCCTTTTCTTTGGGATCCCGACATTGCAAACAGCATCAGTGGCTTCTTCAATGCTGGAAGAAGTCTCGCTGCAATTACTCTGAAGCAGCTGTTTTCCTAATTAAAGAGGAATAGACGACGTCTGTGCTTTGACTTGGACTGCCATTCTGGATTTAGTGACATCCAAACAATGAAGGCATTCAAAGCACTGATGTCCAACATGTTGTAGAAGATTGTCACTGGCCAGCATCTTGTCATTCGTTTTGTGGTATACGTGCTCAACATTTGATCTGCCGTATCTACTCCACCTTTACTAGAATTATAGTCCAAGATCATACGTGTTTTTTTGTCTGGACGTGTGTTATCTACTTCTTCTTGATCATGCAAACTGCTCAGAAGAACAACCACTTTTCCTTTCTTTGGGCAATAGGAAACCAAAGTGGCGTCATCGCGAAAGGCAAACAGTGAAGTGAATACCTCTCGGCCCTTTGCTGTTACAAATTCTGGAGGTAATTCTTTTCTGTTCTTTCAAATTGTCCTCAAAAGTGTCATTTGTTTTTCTAGCAATTTCTGTGACAGGGATAAACTGCAGAAGAAATTGTCAACAGTAACATTTCTGCCAGATCGCGTCAATTCTTCAGTGAGTTGCAGCACAGCCCTTTCACCCTGATTCTGTTCCCTGTTTTGTCTGAGTTCCCTTCCTGTATATATTTGAAGACGCAGAACATATAATGTTGTACTGTCACACAACATCCATAGCTTTATGCCATATTTCCCAGGTTTGCTGGGAATATATTGTCTGAACGCAACACGGCCATGAAATGTAAGCAGTTGCTCATCCATGGTAACATTTTCACCAGGAACAAAGGCATCACTTAGAGTTGCTTCCCTGGTATCAAAAATGTGTCTGATTGGAGCAAGCTTATCCATGCCTCGTTGTTCACATCTGTTGGTTGCATCATCAAATCTGAGAGCACAAGAAATTTGCTGAAAATGGTTACGGGCCATATTTTTGCCGAAAACAGAACAACCATCTTCAAGGTTCCACAACTGGATTCATTTCATGACTTGTACACACCTGAGAGGATCAGAAGTCCAAGAAAACATTGAAATTCTACATCTGTCAAATCTTTCCAGGTGTCATCATAAATGTGTCTTCCTTGTTTGCTCGTCCACATCATGATTTCATTCAATAAGTTCTTCCTCATGAACAAGTGGAATGCTGCGAGAGGGCCATCAACATTTCATACAGCATACCTTGTAGACCTTGTTATACGGGCATGACATTAGCTCTGGCGTATCTTCCAGCAGCTTGCTTTATAGGTTTCCTGTTCCATGATGTGGCATCCTTTGATACATAGGCTTCAATGGCAACATTTTTGCTTTTAGTTGCTGACCTCTTAGCTCCTCTATGACCACAACTAAGATTCCTCACAGATGATACTGACACCGAGGACTCCTGCCTTCTTCCCCATCCAGCACAGCCTCGACCTTTGCCTCGACCTGTAACTTGACTCTTTGCTGCAGGCGATGTTACCGGCTCAACATCAGTCTCATATTCATTTGGCGACCAACTGCTGTCGCCATCTGAATCATGACTGTCATCATCAGATTTATCGCCCAAACTTGGCTGATATGCTTCTTCGCTTGCTGAATATGCTGCATCATCAGATGACTCAGAGCCGTCACTGTCAGCATCTCGTTGCAATATTTCTCTTACTTGGGCAGCTGAATACTTTCATTTTGACATCATAAACAATAGCCTAAAATAAATAACAAAGATAAAGTTGAATAAAACACAAAGCAGTTTTACTATAGGTGTACAATAATCGTGATGAATGAGTTGAAAGCCTTTAGATTTCATCGGAAATAATGAGAGAACCTATGATATCAATTACAGAAAATATGTAATTTTCATAAAATAAGAGTACAAAAAATCATAATTAATGATAAATACCTTTGTCAGATAAAAAAATTCACAAAACTGCAAATTGTATCACGATCCAAACCAGACGTAAGCAACTGGGGTCAAAAATGGCCCCACTGGTACTCTGTGCTGCAATTCATCACTAGCGCCACCTAGAGGGTGCAAATTATTCCTCTCATGGCGCAATATAAAGAGAATATTGACATGTGAAAAGTCATAAAAAGATTGCATTCTTGAACAACTAGTTTCCGAGATATGCAATGGGGTCACTTGCAATGGGGAAACTTGCAATGGGGTCACTTTTGACCCCATCGGTACTCCCAGGGTTAAAGCATCTGCAGCCAATTTTAAGAGCAACTTGGTGTGAGTGGTATTTGCATACGTAATTCAAAAGCAGGGCAAATGATTAGAAAATGTGAAGTACAATTGCTAAATCTAAGTGTTCAAATCTGACTTTATGAAATATTTTCACAATAATTCCCCAGCATTCTGTTTGGGTTTATGCAAAAGTGTTTAAGTTACCGACCTTAACCAGACTTTCTGCCAATGAAGGACGGGGAAAGATAGTCACTATCAGATGACAGATAGAAAAGACTCCTCACTTGCTGAGCTTATGAGCAGATATCTCTCTACTTACCCTCCTGGAAAGCATTGGAATTACAAAGGCTAGGCTGCATTTTTTTTAATTATTGTTTTCCAGTATGGAGCAGGAATGGTGCTTATGACCTAGAGGGCAGCAAGTCTATAGTCGTTACAAAATGTTTCAGGACAGAACAGTTATTCTTGCTCAGGTACCGTTAGGCCAGGATGGATGGATCTTTCCATTGATTGCCTTTATTATGAGAAGGGAAGCATTTCATTTGAATGTGTACTGTGTGGCAAGCTGAAAGTAGTCAGTCTGTGCAGCAGACAGGAAAGAATTATCAATCAGACCTTATGTGGCATGTCGATAATAGCCTGGCTCAGTGCAGCCGGTTGAGAAATGTACTCTTTCCTCCAGTTATATTTGCAGTTTCAATTTTATGTGTAGTGTGCTAGACTCTGGAAACATTTATCCTAAATGTAAAATTACCTTGTATAAGAACTGAGGATTTTGTTCTTGAGAAAAGATCATCATGCATGTACCAGTGTTAATAAAGCTGCACACTACCCATGCCATGCATATATATCTGTGTACTATAATTTTCTATTTGGTCAGTGTATTACTATTTCGGAGAAAGGTGTGGAAGAGGTTTGGAGAGACAGGAAAGGAGGCTGGACATTTTAAATCTGTCTCTATTATATATTATATTGCATTTCTACATTGCCTTCCTGGGATACAGTCCAACCCAATGTGATTTATAATATGCAGATATAATACAATAAACCACAATACATTATGCAAACCATATATCATAAATACAAATGCATCCAAAATACAACAGTACATCAACATATGTATATAAAATGTAATAAACAGCATAGTGGTAGCTCATGACATCCACTAGCGCTTTGCAACCATGCGTTTCGTATTCATCCTCAAAGCAAAAGCATAAGTGCATTTTCACATTGATTACTGCTGCAGCTCAAAAGCACCATGGACATTTGCATCTGCTTTTCTGTCAGCACCACTGATCCCTCTAAGCTGTGCGCGTGTGCGCGCTCACACACCTCGCCGAGTGAGCGCACATACTTTACAACAGAGCGCACAAAAATTACGGTTCTGATTCTGATAGAAAACAACACAGACATTCTTAAAATTGAAAAGTTGTTGTGTATTTACGGTTTTCACAAGTTCTACAATATTTTCTAGTGCAATCAATGTGGTGTACATACTGTATTCTGATGTGTAGTCAAATTTTAAAGTATATAACTCAGAGTGTCGTTATGTGGCGCACAAAAATTTAACCTTCCTTCAAAAGCTGCACAGCTGATATTTTATGCGCACACAGCCTACAGAAAATTAGAGGGAACATTGGTCAGCACGTCTTTCACCAAAAATAATAGATGTTAATTTGAACATGCATATGATATTCCTTCTCTGAGCTAAACATACCCAATGAACAGTCTTCACCTAAAGAAGCTTAGGGTATGCGCATTGTGGAAACATTCATAGTTTAAGCTGAATTAATGGTTCTTCAAGCTCCATCTCGTATGGTCTGCAATCAGTTTCAGAAGGGTTGATTGACAGGGATTTTAAAAAAATCACAGGCAAAGGAAAGCAGTCTTAAAAAAATCCTGGCTCTTAGTTCTGCCTATATGCCTAACATAGATTTACATGTTCCTTACTATACTGGCAAGAGACTAGCCCTCTCACAGTTATAAACTCTCCAAAGTCAATGTCTCTCTTTCCGATCTTAGAGTCTTCAGTTGGAGAAGTCCTATATTTATGCAGTTTACATAAGAAAATAAGAAATGCCATACTGGGTCAGATCAAGGTCCATCAAGCCCAGTATCTTTTTTCCAACAGTGGCCAATCAGGTCACCTGGCAAGTTCCCAAAAAAGTACACAAGTTCCACAATTCTGATCCCGGGACAAGCAATGGATTTATTGGGTCCTCTTTAATAATGGTTTATGGACCTTTCCTCCAGGAACTTGTCCAAACCTTTTTTAAACCCAGCTACACTAACAGCTTTTACTACATCCTCCGGTAATGAATTCTGGAGTTTCCAGTTGGGGTAGGAACGCCATCTACATTTCATTTCACTTCATTTATTTTATTGCATTTCAGGGCCTATCTACTAAAGTATAGTAAGGTTTTCCACTTATTCCACTTAATGCTTCTTAACTGGAAAAGTTAAGTCCTTGGGGGGGGGGGAGGGGAGCTGGGGATAGGGATGGGATGAGGTGAGGCTTATGTAGTTGGGGTGTACGCACTTGGGAGGTGCAAGCTTCAGGAGGGATGCTCCACCTTCACCCCCTCTAACAGGAAGTTGGCAACAGAAAAGGCAGGTCCTTCAGACCTTTAGCCCACATGCAGTGTTTGAAGGGCACTGCCACACTGTGTTTACTTTCTGTGCAGGCTTGGCTATGGCTGAGGTAAGCTGGCAGTGGTGGAAGGTGGAAGGTAGAAGGGAAGGGGAGAGGAGGGAATTGCTGGACACCCTGGGTAGGGGGAAGGGGAGATGCTGGATACCTCAGGGGGGCCAGGTAGGGGAGATGCTGGACTGAGGGGGGGGGGGGAAGAAGGAAGGTCCTTGAGCCATCTCGGGGGGGGGGGGCTTGGAGCTGAACATTCACTTAGCATAGCAGTTCTGCCCCCACCAAACATTCCCCAGCCCTTCTCCTATGCTCTGACCTCACGGGACTCAATTGGGTGATTCTTTAGTAGTCCAATGGACAGATCCAAATCATGGCATTTGGTGGTTTTCTGGCCTTTTGGCATCTTATTGGCAAATAGTTTGGAATGAGCTTTGTTGTCCCACTGCTCCTCAAGCAGAGCTGAGAAGTAGCTTGAAATGTGCACATTGTGCGGGGACTTCTGAAAATGGACCTTTCTTATGAATACTAGAATTTGAAGGGAATACGGATATAAAACCAGATAAGTCTGTGGTGTTTCTTTGGAACTAAAATTGGATAAAAGGATGTTCAAGTCATATGAGAGTGGTATGTTCCTCTCCTGACGGCATATCCGACAGAAAACAGTTTATGAGTTATCTGCATTTTAAGGGGTTAACTTTTATGATATTGATATATTTGTGATTAACGTCTGTGGGTTTTTTCTGCTTGAATGGATAGCATGTGGAAAAACGCACATTAAGTGCTTACCACTACTTAGTAAAGATGGCCCTAAGTATTATGATGGTAATTTTACAACAGGGTCCCAAGGTTAAATGGGTTGATAGGCACCTATTTGAAGCCTAGTTTATAAAGATAAGAAGGCAAAATTCCTGTACAAATAACGGCTACATTCCAGTAACAAACATTATGCCCTCTCGGAAGAAGATGTAAATGCTTATGTCTTGATTATAGAAGTAAACGCATAAATTAAGGAATTTTGTAATACACACACGAACATCATGATTCCACTGATATACCACCCAGAACTCATCCCCGACTGCACCTACAGAAAAAGTGCGTGCATGCATGCATGCCATCATATGTACTATTATGCCCAGAGCAATTCTATAAAAGCCATTGTACTTATAATGCCCCATATGCACCAAAATGACTATAAAATTACCTCCTAAATGCTTCCACTCAACATTGCACTGAAATCTCATTTCACACGAATTCAAAGATATAAGTGTAACTTGCACAAAGTATCAGTCTATTTAATAATGCATCCTGTTTTGTATAGGATATTGAGGTAGGAATTGGAATGTTCAGGTCAGATCATTCATAATAACTCCAATATTTTACAAAAGGCTCTGACAAATGTGAAACCTTTTCTAAAATATACATAAGGACATGGCAAAGATATGTGCTGGCCCACAGGAGGAGCAGCAGTTTCAAGAACTTAACATACAGAAAAAGAACGGCATCACTCGACTTCTTACCCATGTAATTGCTAGTAGTTAAAAGTGGAAGCATTGATTTTAGATACTTTCACACATAAGAACAGACAAATATGCATGCCATATTTTAGACACCTATTCATATAACTTCAGCCAAATAAGCAATGAACCCTGAAATATTAATGTTTATATTTTAAAGAAAAAAATTGCCTGTGGACCTAGACACACTTCTCCTCCACTCATTTCAAGGCCTCTCTAAAACAAACAATTTTAAGAACTTTAACTGTACCTTGCAGGAGGTGCAATAGGAAAATTCATGGACATGTAAGTGCATACCCATTTAAAATAGGAAATGCAGGTATAATTATTTATTCACTTAATTGGGTTTATATACCACTTTTCTACCAGTCAAAGTGGTGTACATTCAGGTACTCTCTATATATTTTTCCCTTGTCCCTGAAGGGCTCCCAATCTATGTTTTTGTACCTGAGGCAACATAAGGTTAAGTGGCTTTCCCAAGGACCCAAGGAGTACCTGTGGGACTAGAAATCCCAGTCCTTCTGGCATGAAATTGCTGTCTTCTAGCAGGATTTGAGCTTCTGGCTCTATGGCATGAGGTAACTTGCCCCAACCACTAGACCACTCCCTCCCTCACTTTCCAAAACCACACCCAAAAATACAGCCCTGTGAATTGTGGGCAATATCTGTGTGTAAATACAGACATTCTGATATAGTCATTTATATGTGTATGCAATTTGTATATATGTAATTCCCACTATTTATATATAAGAATTGCATACTCGGTCAGACCAAAGGTTCATCAAGGCCAATATCTTATTTCCAGCAGTGGCCAATCCAAGTCACAATTACCTGCTAGGAGCTCAGAGTAGATAGATCACATGCTACCTACTGCAAGGGATAAACAACATTGTTGTTAAGTTCCGTTGAGTCAGTGTCAACTCATGACAAACCTAAACTGTGTCTGGTCTTCAGTCAGGTGGCTCATTGTTGACAGAGTGGCACCCATAGCTGTTATTGTATTGATTCATCTCATTGCTGGCCTTCCTCTCTTGTGTTGACTTTCTACCTTGCCAAGCATGATGTCTTTCTCTAATGATATCTCTCTTTGCATGATATGTCTAAAGTATGAAAGTCAGTCTTGTCTTCTAGATTCTAAAGAAATCTTAGGTTTGATTTCCTCTAGTACTGACTGATTTGTTCTTCGGGCAGTCCATGGTATGTGCAGTATTCATCGCGCCACTTCTCCCTCCCACTATTGGACTGCCCCCTCACACATCAGCGCGCTGCCTTCTGCCCACCGGCTCGCCGCCTTCTGTTGCCCACATTTATCAGTGCACCGCCTTCTGCTGCCCAAACTTACCAATGCTCCGCCATCTGCCGCCCATACTAAACAGTGCGCCGCCTCATGCCGTAATAAAGATAACAGTGCGCCGCCTTCTGCCGCCCAAAATTAATATGCCTCCTAACCACTTTTGCCCATAAATGTTGGTGCCTCAGCTGGTCTTTTTTGTTGAGCGCAATGGGGGTTTGAACCCCTGGCCCCTGCACCATTGGTTGGTGTCTTCACTGTTGTACTACGGCTCTGTTGTTTGGTTTTGCAGCAGCGCCCCACTTAGCCTTCCCATGTGCTAATGTGGGCCCTGCACATTAGTGCGACGCACACACGTACGGTCTGGTTTTTTGCTTTTTTCTGCCTGGCCCGCCCACTCCTTATATGGCACCAGCACACTAATGGGGACCCGCACAGCAACAGAGTTTAGTAAACATACCCCCAAGGGTGTTCTGCATGATGAAGGTTGATGGTCCCCTCTACTGCCACCATTGCAGAGAGGTAGAATGTGGATCTGTTGATGAGAGACCCTGTTTGCCACCCTCAGACCTGGAAAAGAGGGGTGATGGTGCATGATCCTCCTGGGGGGGTCACACCTGACTGAGAGACAAATATACCCAAGGTGTTTCTGAAGAAACTACCTAACTCATACATTAACACTGCTTTGTACCTGCATCATGGCCTCTTTCAGCCATGGAAGGTGTTGTGGTTCTGGTGCTGGGCACCTCACCGCACCCTCAGTGTGAGCACAGTACCTGCACAATGTGACGGTGTGTAGCTACTCTGTGCCAGTAAAACACACGGTCAGTACCCCCTACCAGGCCGAGGTGGTGTGTGGGTGCACATGGTCACTTCCCTCTACCAGGCCAAGGTGTTGTGGGGGTGCATTGCCCATCTTGTGTTAATCTGTGGACAGCTGATTTGCATGTGCAGTGCATCATGGGTATGGGTGGGCTAACCCTATCCTGGTGACCACAGCAGACTGTCTTTTTGGTGACGTGCATTCTCTCTGCAGCCAGCCAGGGGATTGCTAGCAGCTATAGGGCTGTAGCCCAATGGTTACTTCACTGCCTGTGAAGCCAAAGGTCATGGGTTCAAACCCACAGTGGGGTTGTTTGATAGGGTTGTCCAAAGCATTATCTTTTGTTAATGTACATATATTGATGCCAGCAAAAACACCCTCAGCGTACTGTACCCATAAGGTGCCTCTGAGGGTGCTTTATAGGGTGCCCAATAGGGCACCTTATGGTTCCCGTCCATATAAGGTGCACTATACATTATCCTGTGACGCAACCTATAGGGTGCCCTATAGGGGACATTTTAGGGTGCTGTGGCGGACAGTGCAATTTATAATGTGCCCTATGGAGTGCCTTATAGGGTGCCTTATACGGCACCTTCAATTACGGCACGTGAGGGCGTGTTTGCTGGCAGCAATTAATAACATAAAAATAAAGTGCTGCAGGACAAATATGTACAATGCAAAGCTGATGCCACAGCCAGCCTTACGTATTAGGCACACTGGGGAGCAAACTCATGACCCCTGTATCAGCAGTCAGTGCCTTAACCATTGTGCTCCACTGCTGCTCCTCCTTGCCTGTCAGCGCACCTACATATGCTTTCCATTCCTTAAACTGCACAGTGCTGCCATAAAAAACAGTACACTGACCTTGCGGTACCTCACACGGCACCCTCTAAAGCGCCCTATAAGCAACATTCTAGGGTGCCTTGGCTGACAGTGCACTTTAAAATGTGCCTTATAGGGCGCCTTATGTTAACACGCTTTGAGAGTGCGTTTGCTAGTAGTGATAATTAAAATATGAATAAAATGCCTCCTAAAGCAATCTTCCCCATAATATGTTATGCCTCAGCCAGCTGTCTCCATTGGGCACTGTGGGGGATTGAACCCCTGATCCCTGCACCATTGGTCAGTGTCTTAACCATTGTGCTGTGGCTTTGTTCTTTTTCTTGCACTTCAGCGCCCCACTTATGCCTGCCGCGCAGCTATCTCATGCGCTAAGGTGCGGGGCGCACATGGGCGCCACGCACCTTAGCGCATATGTAAATTCCGGCTTTTCTTTTTCAGGACGGAACGCCCACTCCTTATATGGCACCCGCACACTACCGGGGCCCGCACGTTACCGGGGTTTTAGTAAACATACCCCTTAGTTTCTTTGGTATGGTACATATAATACAATGTTTTGTTATTTATCCAACAGTGTAGAGTCACATGTACAAGGTCTCCTTCATGTGAGATTCATTACAGGGTGTTTCAGTGAGTACTGACATGTCGCTCAGATTTATTTTGTAGTATTTTTAAGATTGCATGTCCCTTTTGTTTCCCTCTGCTCGGCTTCTTGTCTTTTTTGTACATTTATTTGCATGATTATATTGTTGTATTTATATGTATATTTATTTATTCATGTACCTATAAGGTTTTAATTATTTATGATATTTATTGTTTGATTTCATTTTATTTTAATGTACAAGCTGCATACCCCCCTGAGGAAGGTGTTGCCGAAACACGTTGGGGTTCATCCAATAAAGGTTCCTGTGACAATCACACGTCTCTTGCTCCTTGTGTCCTACTGGCTTCCACTGCAAGAGTGGTTCGCTCTTTCTTGTGTTGACTAGTCCTCCAGTTGTTCTACACCGCAATAATTTGTTATGTTGACTGATATTGTTTATGCTAGAGTAACAATTTTGTTTGTAGTTCCTTCACTTTTTTGGATCATGTATAGTGGGCTAGAGCGGGGTTGTCTATTTATTGTTTTCCTCTGGTATTATTTCTTAAGTGTATTAATATATTCTTGGCTCTCCCCAGTTTCTGTGCAAGTGATTGTATCCTTGTATTATATGCTGTAATTCTATAAATATAAAATAAAATAAATAAATAAATAAATACAGTTAGCATGTGACCTAATAGACACACCTCTCTTGTCAAGTACACAACCTACAAGGTATTGTTAATCTTATTATTTAACCCTTTCCAGGCCGAGCCCAAAACTCTCGGGATCCAAAATTCTGACTAAATATTCCTATCAAATGATATATAATACATGACCATAGCAGAAGGAAAATCACTATTAGAACATATTGAATAAGACGGGTACAATTTTCCTGAAATATGCAAAAATTAACCCGGCTGCAGAATGTGGATTACAAATTTAAAGTAGGCCTTGAAAGGATTAAGGGGTAACAAACATCAAAAGATAACTTGCAGTTTATTGCAATTAAATTAAACTCATTTGAATTGTTCAGCAACAATTCTTAGGAAGGCTCTCTTATCACAGGTAGTGGTTTGATTCACATTACCCTGAACATTGTCTGATTGACATAGACATCTCTGCTCACAAAGGAAGGACATCAGGATATAAAACAAAAAGGATCAAATACATATAAGTCATTATATAGAATTCCAAGAATTATGCTCAACAAAAGGTAATGCATTCATAACCACACAACTTTCAAAACAGAATTTTAACCAATTAGAAATTCAATCATCAGTGTTACAACTTCTCATTGTTAACACTTTATTCAGCACAAACAGCATAATAAAGGATCAATGAATCTCTTGCACAGGGTAAATGTATTTACACCTTGAATCTGCTTCAGTCGGTGATACTAATTCAATACCTATTCCACTAGCAACAAAACATCAATTCTGCAGGGGTCATTCCAGAATAACAAAACTGAAACACACAACATAAGAATTTAAGATCCAATAGACTCTTGTAGGTGGCTTATAATAGTCCAGGACATTGTTACTTTGATCTCTTGACACACAGAATGAAATCAGCAGACACATTTTCTTTACTAGGATGAGCTCAGATCCCTAACCTAGAAAACAAATCTTACACATTGTGGATTAAACTTATTCATTAGAATGGGCCCTGTAAGTCCAGGGCCAGTGACTGCCCACTGCACGCCCAGACTCCATCCCTGAGCCACCTCTTCCCCTCCCCCATCTAACTTCCCTGCAAAACCGGCGGGGAAGTTAGTCGCCGGCGGGGATGGCACAAATAGTGGGGATTGACGTCCCCGCTATTTGTGTGACAGAATAACCCCCTGTCTGTACTCCATATTCACTATCCTCTGTCTTGCCTTGAATCAAGAGAAATGAATATCTGAGTCATGGTGCAAATTGAATGGATCTTCTAGCCTGTGGTCTTCTTCTGCCTAGATAGCGAAACTTAACCTCAATCCTTAGAATTCAGTTATCTAAATTCAGCTACAAATAAAGAATTACACAGACCCAGAGAGCTATATAAAACAGTACAACTTAAGCTAGGCTAGCACCTCCTTTTATTACATAGTAAAAATTCATCTCTACATCAAGCTTTGTTTATCTAAATGTTCTAAGTCAGAGCAGAGACATTTCTGCTCCAGCATTCTAAAAACAAAAGCATTCTGTTTCCAAAATTACAATCTTGACTTTTATAACACATCTTTCTCCAGACTGCTGGACTTCAGATTGTCAGAAACATTCCGAGCCATTTTTCATATTAACCCTTTCCAGAGGACCCTTCAAGTTACTTTTAACAACTGGCATGTGTGATCAGAGTGTTTTATGTGATAATTTTCATAGTCAGTTGGATCACCTTTCTTTAGTATTGGTATAAACACAGATCTTTACCAGTCAGTTGGCCATGATGATGTCTTCCAAATCTCCTGGCATAGCCTTGTAAGTATGGTAACAGCTGCATCCAATTGCTGTAATACTTCAATGGGAACGCCATCAATGCCTGATGCTTTGTTCTTTGACAAGGCTTTCAATGCTGCTGTGACTTCTTCTTTTATCATCAATGGCTTCACCAACTACTATTATGCAAACTCAACCTAAAGTTGAAAAAGAGCATGCCACTCCTGAATGTAGCAAAATATGGCATTGGGAATACACCACTGGAATTTAAAGACTGCTTGCAAAATTGATTTGCTGCTTTAGATACAAATGACAGAGATCCAGAAGAGTTATGGGATAAACAATGGCTTTCCCAATTCTAATAGCCATATATTGACTTATTCTACAGGAATTTATCCAACACTTTCTTAAGCCCAATTACGCTTCTTTTGCCACATTCTCCATCAACAAATTTCCAGATATTAACTGTACATTGAGTGGAAAAATATTTTTTTTCTGATTTGTTTTACATGTTCTATTTAGCAACTTCATGGCATATTCCCTAGTTTTTGTGCTTTTTCTCTGAGTAAAAAACTGATTCAAGTTCATCCATTCCAATCCACTCAGGATTTAATAGACCTCTATTATATCCCCCCTTAGCCATCTTTTCTCCAAGCTGAAGATCTCTAACCACTTCAGCCTCTTCTCATAGAGAAGTCATCCTATCCTTTTCATCATTTTGGTTGCTATTCTCTGTACCTTTTTCTAATTCAACTATGGGGTATGTTTACTAAACATTCCTAACGTGCGGGTCCGCGGTAGTGTGCGGGTGCCATATAAGGAGTGGGCGTTCCGGCCCGAAAAAGAAAAACCCGCGATTTACATATGCGCCAATGTGCGCGGCACCCATGTGCGCCCCGCACATTATCGCCATGAAAAGCTGCGCGGGAGTTATAAGGCGGCGCGCTGACATGAATGCACACGAGCAGAGCCGCAGCACAATGGTGATGACGCCTACCATCGGAGCACAGATCAGGGGTTCAATCCCCCGCAGTGCGCAATGAAGCGTCTGGCTCAACCACCATTTTAGGAGGCACAGAAATAGTGCGCTAATCATCTACGAGGCAGAGGAACGTTGTGAGGCATAAGGCGACGCGCTGACGTGAACGCACACGAGCAGAGCCGCAGAACACTGGCAACGATGCCTACTGATGGAGCAGAGATCGGGGGGTTCAAACCCCCACAGTGCGCAATGAAGCGGCTGGCTCAACCACCATTTTAGGAGGCACAGAAATAGTGCGCAGCAGAAGGCGGCGCGCTAATCATCTACGAGGCAGAGGAACGTTGTGAGGCATAAGGAGACGCGCTGACGTGCAAGCACACGAGCAGAGCCGCAGCACAATGGCAACGACGCCTACCATCGGAGCACAGATCGGGGGTTCAATCCCCCGCAGTGCGCAATGAAGCGGCTGGCTCAACCACCATTTTAGGAGGCACAGAAATAGTGCGCAGCAGAAGGCGGCACGCTAATCATCTACGAGGCAGAGGAACGTTGTGAGGCATAAGGCGGCGCGCTGATGTGAAAGCACACGAGCAGAGCCGCAGCACAATGGTAACGATGCCTACCATCGGAGCATGGATCGGGGGTTCAATCCCCCGCAGTGCCCCATGAAGATGGATGGATGAGGCATCACCTGTCATGAGCAAAATTGATCTAGGAGGCATTTTATATGTTATTGTTAGCACTCCACCCTGCAAATGCACTATGAAAGCATTGTAATACCAGGTAATGCATATGGTGCACTATAAGGTAACGCACCTGTCAAATTTTAAAATGCTATGTCCACCAATTAAATCACCGGGGAGGGTGCTCTACAGTCTGTAGTATGAGGCTGGGCATGGTCCAAACACAGTCAGTGCTGGATCACTCTGCAGTCTAATACTGGGGAATCCTAGGTAGGTGAGCAGACATGCAGGAGGGAACAGCAGTGTAGCAGAATGGTCATGGCATTGCCTGATGGTGCAGGGGTCATGGTCCCAAATGAGCATTCACTAAGGTTGGCTGAGTGACATCTTTTGTCAGAATGCAACTGTACAACAAGTTGTGCTGGCATGTAGACACAAGCCTAGCCAGAGTATCGTTCCTCTAGGCTCCAACACAATGCACATCATAAACAACCACATCATCAAATGTGAGTGCACATGTATCCCAAATAATGCACAGAGCCGAAAGTAAAGGTAAACCATAAGTACAAGAACCACTGACACGACAGGTGCTGTAACACAAAGATCTCCACAAGGCTATGAGGCAGCAATAGAGATGGAGAAACAGAATGGCGGCAGCTGTACCTATGTACAGATTGATGGATAATGTACCATGTTATAATGCTGGTGTGCAACAGTGGATGGGAAGATGTGTCCAGCAGAGGAGGTTGAAATGGCAGGATCTGTGAATTATCATGATCACACTGGACTAGTGGTGATATGTAGAGCAAACACAGGAGCGGCAAACATGGAGAGATGAGATGCAGGAAGGTGTAGGAGTGCAGGAAAGGTTGTAGCTGCATGCACATCAGGGCAGGATGACACAAGAGTTGGCAGACCGAAGATGGACAGATGCATGGCTCACAACCCAGATGGGTGTACAATGTGTCCACAGCACAAACCTGACAACATATGAGTGTCCGACAAATGGAAAACACACATGCAGGACACGCATACACATCCAAGAGAACACAGAGGAATCACACCTACGAACAACACCAGAAATGTTAATGCAGCAACAGGTAGGAAACAGCACCAATCTGTGTGTTTTAGCAACAGATGCAGTCAGAAATAGTACAGGCCCTCACACCACACGAATGCCGGTTGTAAGGACAGGCAAACCCCCAAGTGAAACCATGCACAAATGTCCCTGCAGAACCCCTGGGTACATATCACATCACAGTCTGTATTTGGGACCAGGGATGCATGCACAAACACGCAATGATTTGTCAGGCTGTAGATACAGCATGCAAAATATACAGTCCACATCACCCCAATAATGAAAGAAACACACATACAGGCACCTGAAGCAAGGAGACAATAAACAGCCCTCCCACTCACCAACAAAGTCATACATGAAGCACAGAACGCCCAAACTAACAACAGACTGTGTTGCCAAGGCCACGGCACAACTACCAGACAATCCCCCACCACCTCTGGTACTGTAAGCAACAAATGAACCAAATGCCCGCAAGGGACCTGCAATCGACACCCCAAACTGTATGCCCCATGTATCATGCACAGCCACCCAAGATGTCCTGGTAACAACACAGACCACAAATGCATTCCAAAATAGATGACAAACATACTGTCCCAGGAAACCCTTAATGCAACCCCGTAAACCACCCCATACAAATATGACAATGTGCACAATCTGTCAATGTCCATAGTATGTCCCATGTCCCGTGTTTAAACTGTCACTGTAGCGCCCCCTGGTGATGGCCGTGACCAACATGTAACATTCCTCCCACTCCCTTGTATGAAACGCTCCCCTGACCCTGTAAAACGTGTGAGACCAAAACAATTCCATAAATATATACAGACATAACAAGAGGAAAGCAACTAATCACCAAGGGCAGTGGAGGATGCGTGGTGAAGCAATGTAGTGATCATGGACAGGACAGCAGAGAAAACCACATGAAAAAGGGTGAACACACACCTGTTGAACATCATCACATCACACCCCCAGGTGCACAGCAGTGTAAACAACATAATGAGAGAAAGCTATGTAACAGATGATATGTGCTGGCTAGGCAGCACACAGTGCACACCCTGCTGCACCCTGACCAGAGACAAGGGTGTGTGTAGAGGTGATGAACCTGCTGTGAAGTAATGGTCAAGTCATCATAACCTAAATCACAATTTAATAACACTGATGTTGTGGGCTAACCGGATAACCTAATTGGAAACATGTCCCAATAAACACACCCACAAAGAACACACAGAGCCCAAGGACGACCTAATATTCAAAATACAGGGTCTGTATGTTGAACCAGTAAGAACCATTGATGTGCAAAAGGACAGACACATGCCCAGCTGCCATTGTACACTGTTGTGAGCACAGGTGGACATGGACCTTGCAAGCAACTCAGTACACACAAGTGTAAATGTGCACGATGAGAGGAGGAGCAGCCTAGTTTTCACAAAAATGTCTTGCACACAAGGCAACCACGCCTCATTTCAAAAAACCAGATCATGTGGCCCTTGAAAACTAACTCGAGGAACATTGTCAAGGTAACCACGGAGTCCCAAAGTCAGAAGGAGTCAGGACTTACTAAAAGGTACACATTGTAGTGCATGTGTGTAAGCATGACCAAGTACCAAAATAAACCCATGTTTGTAAAATACATATCCCTACTTGGATCACCCCTCACAGTTACTGTACACAGTGTAATCAGAATTGCAAAGTAAGCACCTCCCTGTTCAACGATGGGAACACAATCAGCAAGGTACAAACACACATGCCACATAAAGGTCCTTGCCTGAGCACACTTGAGTGTCATGGAATCTAATGTGTACCAGGTGCATGATATGCACTGGGTACCAGGGCCACATACCCGAGCATCTGCTGCCTGGCCACAATGTGTGAGCAACATATGAGGGCATGTATAAGCTAAGCGTTGTAAGCCATGGACCCCAAACAAATCACCTGTCCCCCCCCTCAACATAGCCCTCATGCAACACAGGTGACCCCCAAATGAGAACAACATATGCTGGCACAATGTTGTCATGTGACAAACACCCTCATAAAGATAGGTCTATCCTCCCACATAATGGCTGACTGGCACATCAGAAAGGACTCAGTGTTGTCCCCCGCAGCCCCGTCTGGTGGTGGCATAGTGTGTCCACCGGAGGCTGGCCGTCGCATACGATTAGGGGGATCAGGGTTGGCCAGTTGTGAGGGTCATAAGGTAGCGGACCTTTGGCCCACCCATGTTGCAAACCTCCGAATAAAGTAACGCCACAGCCAAGTGTAGGGAAAAAATAAGAGGTATTTATTTCAACTTTGCGCAATATGTTACAAATATGCGGCTCTGAAAGTTACAGGCCTGTAGTAATCCTTGCATAAGGATCCACTCATACAAAATGGTCAATGTAACAACTGTCAATCATCACCGTAACTTAAATCATAAGGCATCATGTTATCACGTCATACATTCATGAACATCAAACAGATTCTAGTACCCCACTGTACAATACATGCATGACATAGCCATATCTCCAGGGTGACACAGAGCCCACTTTGGATGGGCTCTCTGCACTCCTGGAGGTAGGGGGATGCTTCCAGCTACATCAGGACACATAGCCATATCTCCAGGGTGACACAGAGCCCACTTTGGATGGGCTCTCTGCACTCCTGGAGGTAGGGGGATGCTTCCAGCTACATCAGGACACACAGCCATATCTCCAGGGTGACACAGAGCCCACTTTGGATGGGCTCTCTGGACTCCTGGAGGTAGGGGGATGCTTCCAGCTACATCAGGACACATAGCCATATCTCCAGGGTGACACAGAGCCCACTTTGGATGGGCTCTCTGCACTCCTGGAGGTAGGGGGATGCTTCCAACTATATTAGTACACACAGCCATATCTCCAGGGTGACACAGAGCCCACTTGGAGGGCCTCTCTGCACTCCTGGAGGTAGGGGGGATGCTTCCAGCTACATCTGGACACACAGCCATATCTCCAGGGTGACACAGAGCCCACTTTGGATGGGCTCTCTGGACTCCTGGAGGTAGGGGGATGCTTCCAGCTACATCAGGACACATAGCCATATCTCCAGGGTGACACAGAGCCCACTTTGGATGGGCTCTCTGCACTCCTGGAGGTAGGGGGATGCTTCCAGCTACATCTGGACACACAGCCATATCTCCAGTGTGACCCAGAGCCCACTTGGAGGGCCTCTCTGCACTCCTGGAGGTAGGGGGATGCTTCCAGCTACATCAGGACACATAGCCATATCTCCAGGGTGACACAGAGCCCACTTGGAGGGCCTCTCTGCACTCCTGGAGGTAGGGGGGATGCTTCCAGCTACATCAGGACACATAGCCATATCTCCAGGGTGACACAGAGCCCACTTTGGATGGGCTCTCTGGACTCCTGTAGGTAGGGGGATGCTTCCAGCTACATCAGGACACATAGCCATATCTCCAGGGTGACACAGAGCCCACTTTGGATGGGCTCTCTGCACTCCTGGAGGTAGGGGGATGCTTCCAGCTACATCAGGACACACAGCCATATCTCCAGGGTGACACAGAGCCCACTTTGGATGGGCTCTCTGGACTCCTGGAGGTAGGGGGATGCTTCCAGCTACATCAGGACACATAGCCATATCTCCAGGGTGACACAGAGCCCACTTTGGATGGGCTCTCTGCACTCCTGGAGGTAGGGGGATGCTTCCAACTATATTAGTACACACAGCCATATCTCCAGGGTGACACAGAGCCCACTTGGAGGGCCTCTCTGCACTCCTGGAGGTAGGGGGATGCTTCCAGCTACATCTGGACACATAGCCATATCTCCAGGGTGACACAGAGCCCACTTGGAGGGCCTCTCTGCACTCCTGGAGGTAGGGGGGATGCTTCCAGCTACATCAGGACACATAGCCATATCTCCAGGGTGACACAGAGCCCACTTTGGATGGGCTCTCTGGACTCCTGGAGGTAGGGGGATGCTTCCAGCTACATCAGGACACATAGCCATATCTCCAGGGTGACACAGAGCCCACTTTGGATGGGCTCTCTGCACTCCTGGAGGTAGGGGGATGCTTCCAGCTATATTAGTACACACAACCATATTCCCAGGGGGAATGACGGACCGCCTTGAGGGGCCATGTAGACTCGTGTGGGTGGTGATGCTGCTCCCCAGAACGTTCTGACACACACACATATCCCCAGAGTGACTGAGTGCACACTTTGAGGGGCTCTCTGGACCCCTGAGGATAGGGTGGATGTATTCGAAAACATTGGCAGACAACCCCAGATCACCTGGATGTCTGAGGCCCCATGTGCTTAACGTTGCACCACCCCTGATGGTTACCCCTATGTGTTACCCTGCTGATGCAGATACCGCCATCAACACTGGATGTTTGCATACGCTCCTTATGCAGATGCATGGCCTAGTTTTGTTACATTGTGCTTTACTGTATCCACACCAGCAGCTGTTATGACGCCAGGGGGGCATCATGCCCTCTGTGGCCCAAACCGTCAACACCTGGCTACATGGCCACACACTCAGATGTGATACCACATGTATATGGCATGTGTTTCACCTGCTACACTTAACTTATACAGACTACTTACACACAACAGCATGGCCAGCTGACATCAACCCTGTATGTGTGTATGTTTATTTTGACCTCGGTCCATTCACTTACCTCCCGTGGATGGTCTGCCTGTGTGTTAAAACGCCTGGTCAGCCTCTCCCAGGCCCTCAGGACCCTCCCCAGGTTCTTTCTCCTGGAGGGCCCTGGGAACAGCTTGTGGTCCTTTTTGGCTATCAGGGAGCCCAGGTGGCACAGCTCCCTGTGGCTAAATGCGGCCTTTCTTGTGCGGGACGCCATGTTTGTTTCTGTGCGTGGTGACGCGCGGACGCTCCCGGCGCAACTTCCGGATTTGCGCGTGGCGTAACGCGCACGTGCGTGGCGCATGGCTGCGCGTCTGATCTCTGCTCGCCCGTGCGCTCCGCATGGCTGTGCGTCTGCAAATTGCAAATACTACCTACACGCACCATTCATATTGATTTTTCATGGTTGTGCTCAAAATATGTTTAATGTTATGTGCCTGATCACATAGCTACGGGGTGTTTGTAATGTCCCTTTAACAAACAGTAACTATTATGGTTTACCCTTGGTCACACAGTGTGGTCTTGAACCTCTGGACACATATCAACTGATTGCTGGTGCATTGTCAGATGAGGTGTGCTATGTGTGTCACATAGCAGGTGGTGCTCAGACACTACTAGTTATGGGTGCAGACAGACCATCAGCGTCAGGTGTCACTCAACCTGGTGATAGGGGGTTGTGTGTGCCAGTGAGATATGTTCTGTGGTGTTTCTCCATGTCTGGACAGACATTATGTGGTGGTTGCCATAGGGGTTGGGGGGGAGATTCATATATGAGCATTGCAAACGCAAAGTAGGTTGCGTGTTGGACATTACAGGACTATGTGGGTCCGCATGTCACCACAATGCACATTATCCTTGGGTATATGTGATGGCATACAGTCCTGGTTTTTGAGAAATAGCACAATGGTTGATACATGGACTGCTTAACCAGGCGTCATGGGTTACATCTTCCACTTGAGCTCTGGAGTGCCTGTCTCAGGCATCACACATGCTCATACTTGAGTGCAACAGTAGCCATGATTGTTTTCATGTACATCTGTGCTGCACCAGGCATATATCTTCATACATTGCAACAGTGTTACCGGCCCCAGACCAGTTTCCACGTTACAGAGGTGCTGCTAGTAGCAAGACCCTCACACTGCTGCATACATCATGTGCAGTACACCATTCTCACCAATGGAACAGCGCACCCCTGGTGACCATAGCACACTGTCTGCATGCCTGCCTCTTTAGCCGGACAGGCATCTGTTCTTAGCAATCGAGCTGTGGCCCACACCTACCCTTGATACGTGTGGAGCCAGAGGTTGCATGTTCCCATCCACAGTGTGGTTATTGGTGAGGGCAGCCAGTGACAGGTCCCTGACTGTGAAATAGTGCTGGAATCTCTGAGATCCTCACAGTGCTGTCTGCATCCTGTGCTCCTTACGCAACCGTATAGGGTGGACTTAGGTTAATGCACTGTGAAGGTTTTTGAATTGCCATTACTACAGCACATTACACACATTCCAGGCCTGACAGCCCTCATGAACCTTCAAGATGTTTGCTATATGTTACAATGTCATCTTCAATGTATGTTACTTTTCAGCAATGTAAGCCCTGTTCCATGTAAAACCATGTTCATTATATGTTAGGTGTGAAACGCCTTTGATCTTTGGAAAAAGCGGTGTAGAGGAAAAGCATATATATATATATATATAAATTCAAACCTGCACTGCTGCTGACTGGCGGAGTATAGGGGCCAGGGACAATATATAAATAACTTTGCTTGTACAAACACACTTTGGATTTGAACCACCAACCTTTCACTTCAGAGGCATTGCAGTCACCAGGGGACTACAGCTCTGTGGCTGTGATGAGAGGTCTGTCTGGCTGCAATATCACCTCTGCAGACTTTGTGCTGCAGTTAACAGGGTGTGGTCGATCCACTCACACCCATGATGCACTGCACATGCAAGGCAGCATTCTAGTGATGGTCCAGTGATAGGGTGTGCAACCCCACAGCACCTGGGCCTCGTGTTGGACACTGACCTTCTGTGTTGCTGGTGCAGAGTGGGTACAGACCATCCCAGTGTGTGTGGCTGTTGCTCACCCTGAGGGTGAGGTGAGACACACAGCACCTATCCTGGCTGAGATGACCTATACATCATATCAATTTGTCTGCCAATGTCTGATAGTTTGGCACATCTGACCATTTCTGTCGCCCAGACCCATCTGGCCCTTGTGGGCTGCAATGTTCACCGAAGGGGGCATATCCTGTGTGGGTGCCCTGCCCTTCATGATATATTTGCGGTGGGGGTGGGGGTGAGGGTGAGGGGGGTTACATGACCTATAGGCCGGGTGTGTCTGACCACCAAACCTTCCCTGTACAACACAGTTTCCCCAAAAAGAACATATCCACATTCTGGATCCCCGCTATGGTGTTTGTAGCTGCCAGCATCAGCAGACTGAGTCCAGCTGTAGTATAGACAACGTACAGGTCAGTCACTGCTATTAAGAACGCATCCATATTTCAGGATGAGACAAACAGACAGTATGGCCTGAGACCCCAAACTCACCCAAACCATCTGAGATTTTCCAGCAGCAGGCACATTGTGTGCCCAGCTACTGACCCTGCACGGTGTTCCAGCCAGACACATGCAAACTGCAGACAGGCCACTGGGCAGTCGATGGTGCATGCTACCAGGGAAACTGTGTGCACCCATAACTGGGATGTCAGCACACCCACCGCACAGTTACCTCAGTGATTGGGCCCCATATATACAAAACCCATATATATCACATGAGAGAACCATTATATGGCACTATGTTGGGACCTAGCCATGCCATGGTCACTGATCGTTCAGGGTGAGAGTGACCTCCACACAAGGCATGCTATGGACACCATGTCTGTGGGGGTGATGGCAAGGCACAGCATGGTCCTAGGCATGCACATTTGCCCTGTGTAGCTGCATCCTGCTCCAGCCACCCTGTTTGTTCTGTACCCACAGTACTTTGCTCCTCATTATGCACATTGGCAGGCCATTAATGGCAACGGTGCTATTAGTGTGGTCTGTGGGAGGTGTTGACAGCCACCACACACTGGATAGACAGACACACACTCCCCACACCTAGGACAACATTGAGCAGATGTGGTGTTGTTTGGGAGCCCTGGCCAACATAACAGTGATGGGCACAGTGCAGGCATGGCAACGTTGGGATGTACTTTTGGAGTAATTTCCCAGGGTGCTACTCTCTGGAGGAGATATGACCTGACACACATTGCACATACATCAGAGACGTTGGTTTGTGACAGCTCGCTGTTCTGCTTGTGCGTAGCATGAACATTTGTATCGGTCAGTGATCATATATTGCTTTGGATATATGTGTGAAGTCTCCAAATGTGTAGTATGTGATTGTTGCTGTATGCACATGCTAGTTTTTGGACCGCCACACAGGGCCCTACATCCTGGCACTTCATCGGTCTTCCAATAATGGTGCCTGCAGGTGCAAGTGTTTCTGCCCCTGTTGCCCACTGCTCTAGGGAGGATTTTCACAACTTCAGTCAATGTGAATCAGACACTGGTCGGGCTTTCATGCTGTCTGTGATTAATATGCCTGTGATACAGCTGCATACCATGGTGGTGTTCAACTCACCTGCATCACACACATCTTTCATGCAGACAGCAGACAACCTGATTGATGTGTGAGCCTCCATGGCTGCATATGGGGGACTCTGCTGTGGGTGAGGCATATGTGAATGTGGTGTGTGGTATGTATGGCAAACTATGGTATCGTGACCAACACTTATGTTCTGAGCATGGAGATTCCATTCTTTACTATCAGGTTTCGTGCATGAGTCAAACATTGGGACTGTGATGGAAGGTGCCCCAGCCGGAAATGGAACCTGGGGCCTTCTGCTCTTGGAGGCACTTGCTACATGTACTGCACCACCGTCTTAGCACAGCAACAGTACATTCCCAGGGGAGTCTATGGCTATTTGTCACACAGGGCCTGTCTGTTGGATTGTACTGCAGCCACATGCGGGTGGCTAGGCCAGCATCTGATGTGGTGCAGCAGCCTCTGCCCCCTCTGCCAGCAGTTGGCATCCTCCACCATGCTGACATGGGCCTATATTGGGTAAAGCATCACAGCTGAATGACATGTGGGCCTCCAGTGATGCATTGTGTGGACTCTGCTGTAGGTGTTGTACATTTTTGAGGGGTAAGTGATCCTTATGGTAAAATAGAGGTCCTCTGAACATGCTTTTGTTATCTGCAAGACGTGTTTTGATTTCCTCTCACGGTTTACTGGTGGGTAAAATATGTGCATAGTGTTACTGCTGGCCCCAGCTGGGAGTTGAACCTGTAATCTTTGGCTCCCCAACACACTGGCTGTGTCCCCTGCACCACACAGTCAATGTGGACCCTGGAGATGGCATGTCTGTTTATCATAGCGGGCCTTTCTGTTGTGGTCCAGTGCACCCACATGTCATGGGCTCAGCCTCCATCTTCTCTAGCCACCTGCCACTAGCCCCCTCAGATACCAGTAACGTTCTGCCAACATGCTACAGGCCCTTCTGCTACTGGTGCTGGGGGCGCACAGTTTTAGACCATACAGTATGCATGTCGGCAACTACCTATGCTGCACATTCCCCCCAACTCACACATGCTGTTGTGCAAAATGTGCATGCCATAGGGGACCTGTCCATTGCTGTGGGGAACCCTGCTCTATCCTACATCAATGTGTGATAATTCAATTTTATGCCGCAGGGGCTGGTGACCCTTCCATCATTCATATATTTTTGCCCTGCCTTTCTTGGGAGTGTCTGATGATGTTTCACATTGCTGTGACCATTACCCAGGTTGGTCCTCTTTTGTGCTACAATCGAGAGGTTTAACAGCTCTGGCCAACACACCAGTCCTGTGAACACTACAGGCATGGATATGTTAGGCATAGACTGTTGGGGGTCACTCCCCAGGGAGGTACACACTATCAGACACATGACCTGCTGCACACAACACACACATCTGAATGATTGTTATGGTGGTGCTCAATGGGCCACATGTACTGAGCATTTGAATCAATATGAAAATATTTTCACAGGGTACCTTGGATAGCTGTGTACCATGTACCCAGGTGTGGGGTGGCATTGCTAAGGTACACATCTGCTACTTTTGGGGGTTACAGGCAGGGCCCACTGTCCTGCCTCTCCAGGATGCATTGTCCAATGGGGCCTGTGGGTGTAGGTGTGTCATGGCCTGTTGGTTGATGCCTTTCATATGGGTTACACACATCAGGTCATGGTGTGTCAGACACTGTTCTGGTTTTAGGATGTCCCTCATGGATATTCATGTGCTACATCTGCATAACATGGGGGTGGTGCATAGATAGGCAGCACAATCATTTGTATTACCCGCAGCATGGATGCTGAATGGTGTGTGGTCCTCCAGGTCTGCATTTCGGATACTCTGATCTGGGTGATGCTACGGTTAATGGTGTCTGTGCTTTGGATGGGAAATGATAGCCGTATAGACAATGCCTATCTCCTCTGCATTACAGGTTTGTGCTTGGCAGCACAGTTTATTTTTTGGAAAAATATGTGGGCGGAATTGGCCATAGCCCCAGCTGAGCTTTGAACCTGTGACCTTATGTTCTCGCATACACTGTCTGTGTGCACTGCACCACCATGTAGTCACTGATTGGCTGGATTCCCTGGGACGTCCATAACTGTACATCCGACAGGTCCTGTGTGTTGCAGTGGATGGTGCCAGCCTGCACATGGCTAGGCGGCTGTATGCTGTGGCTCGCAGCCACTGGCCCCACCACCACCTATACCCTTCCAACAACATGATGGCATATCCCTATCTTGTAAAAACATGTGAACTGATGGAGTTGTTCCACTCCAGGACTGCATCTGTGCAACTCAGCTGTCGGTAATGCCCATTGTAAAGGGGTGTGTGCAGTGTAGGGTAAATCATGGGTGTTTCAGACACACTTATGTTCTCTGCAATAAAGGGGTGTCTTCACTATCTGTATTTGGTGGTGGTTAAAATATGTGGACTGGGTTGCCAGGAGCACCAGGTAAGCTTTGAACCTGTGACCTTCTGCTCTTGTATACACTGTCTGTGTGCACTGCACCACTGTGTAGCATGGATTGGCTGTGTTCCCTGGGAAGTCCATGTCTGTACATCCATCAGGGCCTGTCTGTTGCAGTGGACGTGCCAGACTGCACATGGCTAGGCCACTGTCTTCTGTGGCTCACAGCCACTGCCCGCTCCACCCTCTGTACTGTTCCACCAACATGCTGGCATGTCCTCATCTTAGCTAACGCATATGGCCTGATTAGGTTGAGCCACTCCAGGACTGCATTTGGGGGACTCGGCTGTGGGTGATGCCCATTGTTCAGGTGCATGTGCAGTGGAGGGTAAAATATGGGTGTTTGCAACATGATTATGTTCTCTGCAATAATAGGGTGTCTTTACTATCTCTGTTTGGTGGTGGTTAAAATATTGGGACTGGGCTGGCATGAGCTGCAGCTGGGATTTGAACCTGTGACCCTCCTGTCTTGGTGGTGCTGGCTCTGTCTGCTGCACCACACTGTGGCCACAGAGGCAGTGCAGTACCTGGTGATAGGAAACCTGTCAAGATGGGGACGCACACCCTGCTCTTCAGTCTTTTACTGTGGCCTCATTCACCTTGTCTGGTGTCATACATGCAGATAAACCCCAGATATAGACACGTAAACCGGGGCTTTACTTTTAAACAAGCTGGACAACAGTGATATTAATGGGCAACCATTTGGAAGACACCCAGTACAGCCACAGGGATGGGAATTATTTTTGGGGGATTCTCAGCTCCATGGCCCTTCCAATATTCATTTCTTTTTTTCTGGGACTGTCCTGGTTGTGATTATTATATTTGCCCATTACTGTACCTGTTCCCAAGCTGCATTACTATTTTTAATATTATTTTTCTGGTCATTGTCTATTTGTAATTTCACCTTTGTGCTGTGCACATGTATCACACTGCTTACGTTTTGCAGGTTTCCCCGGTTTTGCTGTACATTGCTGACGGAAATGGTTTCTCTTGCCTTTATATGCCCTCTAGCGCGAGTGTTTCACTGGCGCTATTTTTTCATGGGAAATTCGGCCCCGTTCATGTGCGGGGAGCCTCTCCCCTCCCCTTCCCTGCCCATTGACCCCGTCTCTCCGCCCCTCGGAGGCCTTCCTCCGCCCTACGTTCGCCGTTCCACGCCTCTTTCGGACATTTGCGGGCCCGTATTTGTGCGGGGCCCGTTAGTGTGTCGCGCACATGCGCGGGGGTTCCTCGCACCTGTGCGGGGTGTTTAAAAGCGTTTTTGCGCGTTTAAGTGGCGGTTTTCCGTGCGCTATTGTGCGGCACGCACTTTTGCGGTTTTTAGTAAACATGCCCCTATGTCTTATTTTTTAAGATGCTGTGACCACAACTGTACACAGTACCCAAGGTACTGTTGCATCATGGAGTGATAGGGAGGCATTATATTCTGTTTATTTCTCCATTCCTTTCAAAATAATTAGGAATGTTCTGTTTGTTTTTGTGGCTGCCACTGCATTTGAAATGATGTAAGAAATGTCAACATTTCCCATGTAATTTTTAACCAAAAACGATAAGAAAGAAACAAAACTTTCAGGGTTTCTTTCTCGGTATCATCAATAGTGTACCCAGCTGCTTAACAGTGCACTCTATTGCTCAATAATGCACACTTTTAGTCAATAGGTACGCTATTGTGCCATTGCATGCACTATTCAACAATAAGACATAGGGGCATGCCAAATAAACTGCACTAGGGTTTGACAGCCAAGGCAGTGTGTTAGCTGCCAAAATCATGTGTTAATGAGAAAACCTCTGTGGTATCTGCAGAAAGCATTTCTAGGGTAGCCCCTGCAGAGACTGCAGAGGATTGGATTTCCCATGGAGACCCTGTGTAACCTGCCTCTGCAGTTTTCACGAAAAGGTGCCACAGTGCCTGCCTAAGCAGGTATCCTCATGGTAAATCCATAGGAAGGGATGGTAGTTATCAGATGCACCGACAATATTAAAAATATTGTCAGTAGCTCTGTGCCCCAATCACTATTATGCCCCCAAATAACCATGATCGGGCCTCTCTCCTCCACAATATTGTCTGTGCCACAGTGTTGTGATCCACGGCACCAACAATTTTAGAAATAAAAGGGATGTTTTCCCCTGCAGCACTGATACCCACTGATATTAAGCACGTCCCAGCTAGATAGTTGGGTTAACCCCCTCTCCCTCCCCCCAATCCCCTACTCAAGGGTGGGTCTGCTAACCATGTTGCTCTTTGAATACCAGACACTTTGAATAATTTTGTGTTATCCACAAATTTGATCATCTCACTCATTGTTCCCATTTATAAATCACATATAAATATGATAAAAAGCACTATTTCCAGGGGTGGAGCTGACCATGCACCAATATGGCCACCTGATTGACCTTCTTTGTCGGACTCCAGATATATAGACTCCTTATCCGCCTCTTATCTCTCCTCCCAGGCTTCCTCAATTTCACCGGGTTGGGGGATACGATGTCATCAATCAAACCGGCCTGCTTGAATTATGCTACAGCAGCGGCACAGGGAGCAGGCTAAATCCGATCCTCCATCTCCGGCCAAAATGGTGCTCCCAAAAGATGCTGATGAGGACCTCAAAGAAATACTCTTGGAAATCCCTAGTATAAAAGGAATCGTGGAAACTAACAGCAATGTGCTAAGTTCCCTGCAATTTGAACTTACAGATGTGAAGTCACAATTTGATAACTTCACTATGCGCATAGATACCATGGATGTTACTCTCAACCAACATGAGGCTCAGCTTACAAAAGTTACGTCTATAGAGAAACACCTGAGTCAGCTGGAAGGCCAAATGGAAGATAAGAATAACAGAGCCTGTAGGAACAATGCACACATACTGGAGGGAGTGGAGGGCTTAGACCCAGTGTCCTATTTAGAGCAAACACTCCCTAAGTTACTGAACTTAAATTTAAAAATTTGCTTGGAGATCGAGCATGCACATCGGATGCCATCACATAGAGTGAAGTCACTGAAAATTCTGCGTCCTATGGTCCTAAAATGTCCACATTACCCTCAAATGTTGCAAATTCTTCAAGCTGCACAAATTCAATCTCTGGTTTCACTTCATGGGCATAAACTTCTGTTTTTTCCTGATCTTCACAAACACATCGTGAATCAAAGGAAACAACTCCTTGCTCTTTGACTGCTGATGCAGAAACTTCAACCTTGCTATGAGCTGTTAGGTTTTTTTTTTCTCTCAGCTCTTTTAAGCCACTCACACCTCATCAGGGGTTAGTGGGCCTGATTAGCCTGTGAAAGAACTGAGAACTGCATAAATGTCTTCAGAATCTTTCAAGGCATTCCTAACAGGATCTCTCCATTTCAAAGCAAAGTAAGAGTGTGTGGCTTTTAATTATTAGCTCTCTGCCTGAAAGCTCTTAAAAGAGTTTTGGTCTACATTTTTAGAAAGAGTTTGTTTTTTTTGCTGCTTTATTTTAAAAGGTGAAAAATTTGTGTTTTTTTTTAGTGGTGTACATTCAAAACTCTCTTGTTAGTTTCTCTTTCTCTCAGCTCTTTGAATCGATTCACACCTCATCAGGGGTTAGTGGGGCTGATTAGCCTAAGAAGGAACTGAGGACTGCATAAAAGTCTTCAGAATCCTCCAAGGTAATCCTAACAGGGTCTCTCCATTTTAAAGCAAGGTACCAAAGTGCCACCAACTGAACAATGGCTGGGAAAAATCATATTGCCAAAGCTGTTGACCCCATCTTCTGTCCTGACAGAGATCCCAATGCCAGCTGAAGGACCAGTTCCATATGCAGGATGCCTACATGCCAAAGCTCTCAGGAAATAGGTGGAGGAGCTCAGAGAAGAGGTGGCAACACTGTGAGAGATACATTGATGAGATGCTTCTTGAAACATCCAAGCTCTCCAGCAGAGGTGAGAATGGGAGCCTACAGAAGGACCAAAGTTGGACCAATCCAACTCCTCAAGCCCTTGAATTGAAGAACCATTATGTAGCCGTGGAAGTGGAGGAGACAGAGGCATTCTCGGTAAGGAAGAACCAGAGCTTGAGCACCCCAAAGTTGTTTGAATCAGTAACCACTAGGAAGCAAAGGGTAGTTGTGGTTGGTGACTCTCTTCTGAGTGGTACTGAGGCATCCATCTACCTACCATACTTTATATCCAGAGAGGTATGCTGTCTGCCAGGTGCCAAAATCCAAGATGTTATGGAGAGTTTGCTAAGACTCATCAAGCCTACTGACTATTACCCGAAGTTGCTCATCTATATCGGCACAAAAGATACTGCCAGGTATCCCTCTGAGTGTATCAAGAGTGACTTCACAGATCTGGGACAGAGGATGAAGCAGATAGGGGTGCAGGAGGTGTTCTCTTTAATCCTCCCTGTTGAGGGTAAAGGCCAGGGTAGAGAAGCTTGCATCCTGGAGATAAATGCATGGTTGTGTGGATGGTGTCATCAAGAGTGTTTTGATTTCCTGAACCATGGGATGATGTTCTAAGGGCTACAGAGTAGAGATAGCATCCATCTGTCCAAGAATGGTTGACATGTCTTCAGTGCCAGGCTGGCTAACCTATTGGAAAGGGCTCTAAACTAGATTCATTGGGGATGGGTGAAGAAAGCCCCCAGGTAAGTGAAAGCCCCAGGCAAGTGAAACATTAAATACCTGTATATAAATAGGTAAAAGGAGCAACATCTTGGAATCAGTGCCTAAAAATGTGTGTAGCATGGGAAATAAGATCCCAGTTGTTGAGGCTCTTGGATTTAGTAGCAGTTACAGAGACATGGTTCACGGACAACCATGACTGGGCTATATCTATACCAAGCTATATCTTATTCAGAAAGGACAGGGTAGGAAGAAGGGGAGGATGAGTGGCACTATATGTAAAAAATAATATTAAAGCTATGGAAATGCATGGCTTATAAGGGAGAGAGGAGGCAGTGTGGGTTAAACTAGAAAGAGGGAAAGAGAAATCCATTTGCATTGATGTAATATAGAGATCTCCATCAAAGGGAGAAAACGTTGACAGAGATTTACTAGAAGACATACACAGCATTCCCAGGAAAGTGGAAGTGTTACTGATAGGGAATTTCAATATGCCGGATTTTGATTGGCACATCCTTGCTGCAATGTCATCTAGAAGCAAGGAGATCCTGGATTCATTATAGGAAGAAGTTTCTTTATAGGAAGAAGTATTCAGGCAACTGGTACCAGAACCCATAGTTGAAGGGGCCATACTGGACTTGGTGCTTACCAATGTGGAAAGTGTTTCTGATGTTGAGATCATCTCATATCCAGTGATCACCAGATGGTGTGGTTCAGTATTAGGACAAAGGCTGATTAAATCCATTCAAAAGTGAGGATCTTAGACTTTATGAAACTTTCTTTGCCAAGCTGTTTTTAACATCTTTGCTAGTGATATTGCGGAAGGGATGTCGGGTAAGGTTTGCCTCTTTGCAGACGATACCAAAATCTGTTAACGATTAGACACCCAGGAAGGTATAGATAACATGAAGAGGGATCTAGCTAAGCTTGAAGAATGGTCTAGAATTTGGCAGCTGAGATTTAATGCTAAAAAATGTAGGGTCATTCATTTGGGTGCAACAATCCAATAACTAGAGTACATCATCACCAAATTTTTGTTGCACAAAGAAATCACAACCTTAGATCATGGAGGTGAAGTTATGTCCATATTTGGCTCTGTGATAGGCACTGGAGCTTTGGCTTGCCACCATATGCTAATAGTTTTCTGCTGCTTTGACATATTAAACTTCTGTTCATTATTTTCTATACCTTAGCTGCCAGATTTGGTGGAGTTGGAATTCTTGAGCTTAGCCATTCAAAACAAAAAGTCCTCTAAATCAAATACTTGAGCTTTGCATTGACCAGTAAAAGTCAGGGCAAATGGAAATCTCCAGTGATATTTAATCCTCTTAGGCTGTAAATGAGAAAAACCTCTTTTCCTCAATAGCGTAGTGCCTCGGTAGGAGACACTATCATTGTTCACCAGCTCTACATTAGAGATTGTTTATCTTGGAAGTTATGGAAACAGACAATAAAGGTAGAGTTCCTAGACTCCCTCTCTTCTATTGGGTAGTAAGCTCTTTGGGTTCTGTCCACATGGATCTTGGTAAATTTGATCATAGACACAGTGACTATAAAAATCTAAGATTACTTGGAAAACATCCTCTTTTTATTTCTCTGGGACTTCTAATACATGAAAGTTGCAATGTTCCTGATTGTTTTCTATGTCGTCTTGCTTTTCTCGTATTTATTTATTTATCTTATCAGGCATTTACTATACTGCCTCAGAGCAGAGACTTATCACTACATACAAAATTTGACATGTCCAAGCCATGGTATTTTCAATAATGTCATATGGATATGAAAGTTGGATAGTGAAGAAGAAAGACAGGAAGAAAATCAAGGCCCTCAAATTATGGTGCTGGCCAAGAATACTAGGTACAATATTCAGCGGCAGTTGCTAGCGCTTGTAAAACACATAGCTGCTGCTGCTGAACACGAACCCCAGATATTCAATTCTAGGGTCATATCCAGCCAATGGTATATAGTATGTGGGTCGCTGCACAGACCGGAAGCTAACTAGACAGTGACAATATTGAACCGCTGCCCGGTTAGCTCCTGTGGCTAAAGATAGGCCAGCCTATCTTTACCAGCAGGTCATTAACAGGGCAATAGCTCAATATCGCCGCTGACTGGTTAGCAATGGGTACCACCTCTGGAATTTTAGTGCCGCTGAATATCCCACTTAGAAATATTTACATTTTGTTTTGTTTTCATTTATTTAAGATTTGATATACTGCTTAATGTGGGTAGAGCAAAGCGGTTTACAATAGAATACAATAAAAACTGAAACAGAAAATGAAAAGAACGCCAGTATGTATAGGACAGATGGGAAAATGAGATGTGACAAGGCAGGGCTGGAGGGGCGTGGTGAGAGAGGAGATGGGGTGCAGGTAGGAAACAAGGAAGTCAACTGAAGTAGTCAAGTGGGAGGTCAAAAACTGTGCAGAAAAGGTGGGTTTTAAGTTGGGCTTTGAACTTTGTAAAAGCAGACTCTAATCGGAGATGTGGAGGAAGATGTAACCTGTAAACTGTGTAAATGCCTTTGAATATCAGGCCCACTATGTATATCATGGACTGTCCAAAGAACAAATCAGTAGGTACTAAAAGAGATCAAAATGAAGCTTTCTTTAGAAGTTCAAATAACAAGACTTCAACTTTCATACTTTGGACACATCATACAACGAGAAAGATCATTAGAAAAAGATATCATACTTGGCAAGGTTAAAGGTCAGTACAAAAGAGGAAGGCCAGCAATGTGATAGATAGATCAATACAATAACAGCAGCAATGGATGCCACAACACTTAGCCATCTGACTCAAGACAGAAAACAGTTTAGGATAACTATCCAGAGAGTCGCCATAAGCTGACATTGACTTGATGGCACTTAACAACAACAACTAGGAGACCATCATAGCAGTTTACAATTGACTAAAGACAAGGGAGAAAAAAGCAAGACAGAAAAGAAACAAAGAATAAGAAGAGGTTTACAATTAAGTGGAAAAGAGAGAGGAGGGAGGAGGGAATAAGAAAACAGAAACTGATCAGGGAAGGCAGGACTACCAGAAGTAGGGCCGGCCTGTTCACTAGGTGGGTTAGGAGACTGCCTAGGGTGGCAGACCTCAGTGGGCACCACGGTGCCCATAGCAGGCCATGTGCTTCGGCACACATGTCCTGCTGCTCCTGACCCTCCTCTAACAGGAAGTTGTATCAGAGGCAGTTCAGACATAGCAGGCCATGTGTGCCAAAGCACTACCTGCCAACCATGCCAACGGAATCGGCAGCAGCAGGGGATAGCATGGGGTAAGATGGCATGACTGCAGCTTCCACCTGGGTCGGCAGAAACTCTTGGGCCAGCCCTTACCAGAGGGATAGTAGGGGATTGAAAAAAAGGAGGGGGGGCAGGACTATCAGAAGGGTGGGAGAGGAATGATCAAAGGGAGGCAGGAACTATGTAAAGGGGATATCAGGGAAGGCATGGCAAAATAACCAGGTCTTGATTTCCTTTTTGAAAGTTGGTAGGGATGATTCAAGTCTAAGGTGAAGTGGAAGGGATTTGCAGAGACCTTGATATGAGAAAGAGCAATGGCGTCAGACCTCAAGTCAAAGAACAGACTGAGGGGGTAGAGAGTGAAGTGCAGTCTTTGCGTTAGGGTACACATCCACTCGTTCACTACTGGGAATATGCTGGTCACACCTCTGACAGTTAAAGAGGCTTTGCACTTAATACATTCATTTAAGTGCAACTATACACACGTTAGTAAAGGGGCCTCACAAGCACATACTGTAAGTGTCTTCATAGAATAGGTTCGTGCTTACCTAATTATCCTTATCCATGTGTAGACAGGCATATTTTAAATAATACACACATGCACTGCAACTTTGCCTCTATCCAAACTCCAGCCCTGGAAATACCAATCGGAAGACTGAGTAGATGTACGTATGCTCTTGTCAGCACATGTACTTCTACAGGTATATGTCCCACGCAGTTTTATAACAGGGATTTACAGAACTGAAGAAGTTAAACATGCAACAACATAATATATTAATTTTAAATAGCTCACTGATAAAATGTATGAACATTTTCTTCATACCAAATCATTATTAGATCAAAATAAAACTTAACAGCAAGTTTCCCAGGCATGAATGGGCAGGGGCATTGCTAGAACTGCTACTACTGCTACTACTACTACTACTACTACTACTGGGCATTTATATAGTGCTGCACAGACATGTCCCTGCTCATCAGATCTTACAGTCTAGTCAAGACAGACAACACAGAAGGTGTAGAAAGGGATAAAACAAGGGGAAAAAGTAAAGAAACAAGGAGAACTGCTAGTTCATTCACTATATCCATCAGCCATTAGCTTTCACATCACCTGCTCTCTGTAATCATAAATCAGTAGAGAACAGAAGGAACAGAATTACTTATGTCTCACTCTTTAATGGATTGTATCTATTTTTTCTCGAAATATATAACCCATAGTTCGGTTCAAGATCTAATTAACTAATCCATGCTGGCAGTCAAAAAAAAATTATACTGAGTTTAAGATTTGCAAGGAAAGATTCCACACATTGAATGCTGATTTGCATAATAAGAGACTGTAATTAGTGCATATTGTATATCTAAAGGAAAGTATGAATAGATAAATTAAATGAAATGTTCAAGAATACAAAATGGTAATACCTAATGTAATTAAGAAAAGTCTTATACAAATTGGTTTATGACTGGGAAAAAGAAGCATGTTTGATTTGTATTGCTGTAGATCCATTAATATATGAGTTGAAGAAACATACATTTTGTAGGAATGTGGAGACCCAAACTTCTTAATTTTGTTTAGTTTCCCATGTCTTTTGTGGGCATTTTCATTTTATATATATTTTTTTTTTACATTTATTTTTGGGGAAAATGTTGTTAATAGTGTGCACATTCACTAACGAAGAAGGATTTTAGAAGCACCATCTAGGAGGTATCTGGGACATCCAGGGCACAATGTCCAAAATTCCAGGGGAGTGGTGGTAGGGAAGGGAGGCATGTGTAAATGTCTAATGAAATCATGCTGTCTCTGCCCAGAAAGATGAATGTCCTTGCAACTGGGTTTGGATATGATGCAGCTTATAGCAAGGCCAGGTATGTGTACATTTAAGAAATGTTGACATCTCCGAAATGCATGGCCGCAGAAACAGGTACATAGATGTGCCATCCAAGGTATTTCAGAACAGGGGCATCTATCCTATGATACATGCGCATCCTAGCTGGTCATTTCAGATCTGCAGATGTACAGTGGTGGGGCAATAAAATGAATGAGCTATTTGTTAAGATTCAGGTTTTTTGACCAGGTGAAATTTGCTGTAGTAGTGAGAGCACATTTCACTCTTCCCACTGCAAGTGTTGCTGCCATGAAATTAATACTTTTTTTTTCCATTTTAGTCATGGTCAGGAACAGGTATAGGCATGTCCCTTGGGGAAACTGCTAGGTACATATGACCTAGATTGGCCACTGTTGGAAACAGAATACTGGGCTTGATGGACCTTGGTCTGACCCAGTATGGCATATCTTATGTTCTTATGTTCTTATGAATGCATCAACAGTCAGGGCCAGATATACCTTGGCCATTCTGTAATTGAACAGCGATGTACATCTCTGATGCACCATCCAGGCCATGCCCCATGCTACATGGATATACTCATGCCAGGGACGTCTACTAAAATGGCTCCAGGGACATCTTCGTGATTTTCACGTATGACTGCCCATTTTCAAACATCCCAATCACAAATATAGTTCCATTCTGATCGATAAAAAGCTGGATACAAGGAAGTCAGACATATTTATTTTACATTTCTTATATACTGCCTTTCATGATATCAAGGTGGTTTATATTGAACAAACTGAAATTACATTGAACAGGGCATTATAACTTGGAGATAACTATTGTACAGGGAACATGGGCAATGGAGGGTTAAGTGGCTTGCCCAAGACCACAAGGAGCACCTGGGGGACTAGAAACCCCAGTCCTTCCAGCCTGAGGTTGCTGTTCTCTAGTGGGATTTGAACCCCCTGACCTTCTGGCGTGAGGTAACTTGACCCGACCACTAGGCCACTCCTCCCTCATATTGGTAAAGAAGAAGAACACCAGAAGTATCTGTATACAAATGCGAGAAGTCTAAAAAATAAGAAAGGTGAGAGAGAGTATATAGCTCTGAATGAAGAGTTAGATATAGCTGGCATCTCAGAAACCTGGTGGAAGGAGGAAAACAATGGACATTATGATACTAGGGTACAAATGATAGGTGAATTAGATGAATGAAAGACTGGCAGTATATACTAATGGGGGCATTGAGTCAAGCATGATAAAAATTCTGCAGGAAGCAGAATGGATTGTGGAATATTTTATGTACAGAAATCTTATGTATGAAGAGAAATAGAATAGTGGTGGGGATATGCTACTATCTGCCTGACCAGAATGATCAGCCAGGTATTGAAATGTTAACAGAAATTAGGGGAGGCCCAGGTTGCTAGAGGATGGCTGGCTTAACAGGGACTAGTGCTTATACAGGCCAGGGAAGGGGCAAAAATCATGGGAGGAGATGGGGTTACCAGTGGCTGGCAAAATTAAAATATGCCACTGGTGGGAAAAAGACAGTTCCCTGTCCGGTCCATCTGGGAGGGCACAGTGGGCTGTTGGTCCAGGCCTAAAGAGGCCCAGGATGGGGGAACCAGCCAGGAAAGATGTGATCCAAGGTGATCTGGTGATCATCTCTGTTGACATCAGGAGAGAGAGGATCCAGTGCTGCAATATCCATATTGGGTCCGGTTAAGCTGTGGCTGCAGAGGTGCCCTACCATGACACAGAAAGCCCCAGAACCACCAGCATTCATGGCTACGAGAGCTGGGGCAGGATGAAAGACTGCTGAATAGGCCTCAGGCAGGAAGAAGCACACTCGGTGGTGGCTGCAGCAGGCTCAGTCAAGTTGCAAGTATAATGTGGCCCAGCAGCTCAAACCCTCTCTGAGTAGTAGAGGCAGGAGGGAGGCGAGGGAGCCATGGAAAGAGCCTCTGCTCTGGGGAAGGATAGCAGTGAAAGCTGAAGAGGATGTAGGTAAGGGAGAAGTATCTCCCTGCAGAGAAGCCACACCCCTCTTCTTGATGTTGGAGCAAGCCTGGCTCCAACATCAAGTGTGCCTTTGTGAAGTAGTCTTGATATGATATAGGAGAAGCAGCGCCAGCCTAGCCAACAGGCAAACTAGGCGATCACCTAGGGTGGCAGCTTCTGGGGGGGGGGGGGGTAAAAAACAGGATATTCAAAGTTAAACAATAGATTTTCACAGCCAGAAGGGAAGTAAGGAGTAAGGTTTGCCTAGAGCTCCAACACCTTGAACTAACTCTGGGGCTAACACTGAGAAAAAGCTGGTGAAGATGATAAGCAGAATCCTGGATTACATTTGGCATGTTCATCCAAGCACTATGCTACCACAGTTAAAGAGTGGGAGAAACTTTCAGCAGACAGATGTACGAAACTTATGGATGGCTACAAGAAATGTTTGGAGGCTGTCATTACTGTCAAGGGATAAGAACATAAGATATAAGAACATAAGCATCTTGCAATTTTTCATAATCTTCTTGGGTTTTAGCAACTTTGAATAATTTTGTATCATCTGCAAATTTGACTATCTAACTTGTTACTCCCTTTTCCAGGTCATTTATGAATATGTTAAAAAGCAGAAGACCCAGCACAGATCCCTGGGGAACTCCACTATTCACCTTTCTCCACTGGGAAAATTTGCCATTTAGCCCTTCCCTCTGCTTTCTGTCCTTTATCGAGTTCCCGACCAAAATAGTACACTGCCTCCTACCCCATGACTTTTTCATTTTGCCAAGAGTCTCTCATGAGGGACCTTGTCAAAGGCTTTCTGAAAATCCAGATATACCATATAGACTATCTCACCTTTGTCTACCTGTTTTTTCACACCTTCAAAAAAATATAACGGATTTGTAAGACAAGACCTTCCTTGGCTAAAGCCATGTTGGCTTTCTCCCATTAAACCATGACTATCTACATGTTGAGTAATTTTGTTCTTTATAATGGTTTCTACCATTTTGCCCAGTACTGATGACAGACTTACCGATCTGTAGTTTCCCGGATCACCCCTAGAACCCTTTATAAAAATCAGCATTACATGGCCATTCTCCAGTCTTCAGGTACTACAGATGATTTTAATGATAGCTCACAGATTAATAATAATAGGTCTGCAATCTCATAGTTTGGTCCTTTCAACACCCTCAGATGTATACCATCTGGTCCAGGTCATTTGCTACTCTAAAGTTTATCAAATAGTTCTAATACATTGTCCTGATTTATCAATATTTCTTTCAATTCTTTCAGTGCATCAGCTTTAAATACCATTTCAGGCATAGGTATGTTCCCTACATCATTTTCAGTAAAGACCGAAGCAAAGAATTCATTCAGTCTCTCCACTATGACCTTGTCCCCTCTTAGTGTCCTTTTTACCCCTCTATTATCCAATGGTCCAACTGAATCTCTCACAGGTTTGCTTGTTTGTTTTTTTGCTATGAATGTATTTGAGAACATTTTTATTATGCTTTTTTGTTTCCACAACATGCTTTTTTTTTTCAAATTCTTTCTTTGCCTTCCTTATTGATGCCTTGCATTTAACTTGCCAGTGCTTATGTTTTTTTCAAATTTTTGTCATTTGGACACTTTTTCCATTTCCTCAAAGATGCGTTTTGGGCTACAACAGTCTCTCTGACCTCACCTTTAAATCATGCTGACATTTTATTTGGACTTCCTTCCATTTTTCTTAAAATGTGGAATACAGCTGGCCTGGACTTCCAAGATAGATTTTTTAAAATAACACCCATGCTTGATGTTAAAGATAGATTTTTTAAAATAACACCCATGCTTGATGTTAATCTTTAACCTTTGCAGCTGCTCCTTTTATTTTTTTCTTAACTATTTTCCTCATTTTATCATAGGGGTGTGTTTACTAAAAGGTGTTAAGGATTCACTGGTTAGCAAGCGAAAACAGCAGTGGTAAGGGTGTTTTCATGCAGTAAAGGTCGGGGGGAAAGTAGGCATTCTAGCAGTAAGGGCACTTGGCTCCACTTATCGGGCACTAACAGGATACTGGGCACTAACCTGCCAAGCTTGCAGCTTAATGCCAGAAAATGGCATGCACCTTAATTCAGGATAAGGGAGCCCTAGTGAAAGTCACATTTGAGGTGATGGATGAAAGGAAAGGTAAGAGGTTATGGACATCTCAGAATCATAAGTATCCTATGTGTTGGTCAGTAAGTGGGGTGAGCATGGGAGGCATCTGTACTGTTTCAGTGAGGGCTGCCCTTGTAAACTGCTGTCATGTCAGTGTGTGGCATTGGATTGGGAAGAAGTATCCCCTGTCAGAGTCAGCTTCACCATGATGTGGGCATCAAAAGGATAACTGAATTACAGTCATGACTTGCAGATCATGCACAGGAGAGGCATGAGTGATACAACCTAATGATAAAAATGTTTCTGTGTGGGACATGGTATAGCAGCTGGTAGGAGAATACATGACTGTACATAATTGGCATATGCTGAAGGATGGACTGAAGAATGGATGGTGTTAGATGAGAGTGTGGTATGGCCTTGCTGCCCCAATGTACCTGATGTGACCACGCAAATGCAATTGTAGTATGCATGAAAAAATTGTAGCTGTGCCATGGGGTAGTTCCAATAACAGCTATTTGGGAATGATGGTTGTCTCAGCATCCTAAGCACCATACAATCCTCCTGACACATGTGCATATAACAACTGGACAAGTGTCTCTCATATTGGCTGTATGAAGCACATAAGTGATGATCCTTGCAGATGGCCATCCCAGTAGTGGGATGTGCCTGCATGTACTTCATATATGTGATGGAGCCAAAGATGTTCATTCACAGCTATGATGAAAGATTCCAATCATGGACAACTCATGTGTCATATATCTGCGGGTGAAGATGCCACACCTTTACAATGGGCTACAGCAGAGCCAATAAAACCATGTTGTCAGATGGCCATGATTGCAATGTGCATGTTTACTGACCCAATGTGTTCTTGTAACACAAAAAAAAACATACAAATGTGTGTCCTCTAATCAATACAGATGCTAGACTGTTTCTGGCAGTAAAAGAAAGTGAGCTTCCCACAGCCACAAAGAGAACAAATGGGATTCAAACCCTTGTCTGATGCTTATAAGCATTACTCTATACCTCCACAATGTTTTCCACAACAATGTCTAGAATCAAAGAGACTGCAAGTCCCTGCCTGTAATGGGTGAAACCCAGGACATGAAACATCATGCTGGCACAGTCTGAGACAGTGGTACACCCATATCTATAGGCTGCCTATAGTGGTGCACATGCAGTACATAATGAACTGGACACACAGTACCATAGCTGTGTAACAGACATACAGCTTTAGAATACATTCCTCATCCAAAGGGAAAGCCACATGTGAGGTCAAGATGCACATCCCTCCATTGTACCTCCAATGCCAAACAGTTGCATGCAGGGGTCCTTTTTGCAGTAGTGTGGCACTAACCCCTGAGGCAGCACATGTGCAGGGCATGCAATCCCTTGTGACCTGATGTATACTGCAAGACAGGTACACCTGCACATACACTGAACACAACCACATCCATGACCCATGAGCTCCATTGCAGACCACCCTGCCCTCTCAGGGGTCCATGCACATGTCTCCCACCATCACAGATGACAAGTAGGTTCTGGGCAATGCTCCAGTGATCACAGTCACAACTATGGCTGCAATTGGTGCTATGGGTGCCGGTATCGGTCAGCCCTTCCATTACCCATGATGCACCATAAAATCAGAGCAGCACTATGCAACTGATGACCATACGGGGAATGCAGCAATCCATCACATCAGCTCTGTAATATGCAGGGACATTGTGTGCCTTCTGCACATAATAGGCAAATGTGCAAATGACCTGTTTTAGCAGTCACTCTCAATGTGAGGGGGACACATATCACCTGGTCCCCAGAGGAAGCACTGCAATAGATGGACATAGCCATTATTGCAGCCCAAATGCATGATCCTGCATTGTTTAGCATTAAATATCATCTGTTAAACTATCAACCATTTTACAAGCTTTTCCAGATCCTTCCACATGTTATCTATACCCTATTGAAGATTTTGGTATCATCTGCAGAGACAAACCTTACCCAATAGCCCATCTGCAATATTGCTTAAAAAATGTTAAAATGAATCAGATCAAGGATTGACCCCTATGGCACTGGTAATGTCCTTATCCTCACAGTGAATTTCATTTACCAGTACCTTTTATTGCCTCCCATTCAACCAGGGCCCAATTCTGCTCTGGACATCCTGGCCCTCTGTGTGCCCGGTCGGAACCGGATGCACAGAGTGAGATGGGATTCTGATCCCGTGGGGCACCTTTATTTATTATTTATTTAGACAGATTTGTATACCACCTTATCCTACAGTCAAAGTGGTTACATCACATTGGAGGGTTACATTTAACATGAAGGTATTTAACAACATGCATCACTTCACTTAAGGCTTTGCATAGACAAAAGGAGCGGACCAGGTTCCTTCAGACATTATCACTGTGGAAGGTGCTAAATCCATAATTATGGTACATAGGCTACTTCTGTAAATATAAAAAATGCACAGGTAAATTTTTAAATCCAACCATCAGCACCAAAAAGAGAAGCCACCAATATCACAAAAAATACACACAGCAGAGCTCAACCATCTTCACAGCATGCACTTAGGACTACCATCTACATTTGCATCATCACATGTGCTCAATTGAGAGAGGATCCATGGGATCAGAATCGCATCCAGGCCTGTACATGCAGGCGGGAACCCCGATTCTGGTCGGCCTGCACGTACAAGCCTTGCTCAACTAACTTAGTCAGGACTCCTGAATGGAACCATGGCGCCATGGCATCCGGTTGCCATGGCAGCACAGCTCCATCCAGTAGCCATGATTTGCGGCCGCCACACAGGAATCTTCATTCCCTGCAGCCCGACCCCCAATCTGGCCTCAGAGGTGAAACAAGTTCCCCATACAGGCAGCCGGCCCCGGATATACACAGACAACATTGGAATCGGCCCTGTACGTCCAGGGCTGCAGACCGCCCACTGCCCACCCTAACTCCACCCCCATAATGCCCCTTTTCAGCCCCCATCTAACCTCCCCATACAACATGCCGGGAAGTTAGTCAGGGTTCTGCAGAGTGGCCAGAATGACTCTGCCAGTGTCTAACCCACTCTGTCACCAATGGGTTCATTCCTAGGATACTCCATTTTTTTTTTATAAGTGATATGTGCAGAATGGTGTCAAACGCTTTCCTGAAATCTAAGTATACCACCGTACACCTATAGTGGTCTCCCTTGATCCAATTAACTAGTCACCCAGTCCATGAAATTAATGAGGTTTGTCTGATAAGACCTGATTCTAGTAAAACCATGCTGCCTCAGATCCTGTAGTGTAATCCACTGGATTCAAGAAACCTCACCATCTTCTGTTTTAGCAATGTTCCATTAATTTACTCAGCACAGAGGTCAGTTTCCAACGTCTTTATTATTCCCACTTTTGTTTAGAGCAGGGGTCTCCAATTCTACTCCTGGAGGGCTGCAAACCAGTCAGGTTTTCAGGATGCCCCTAATGAATATGCTTGAGATTCATTTGAATACAATGGGGCAGTTCATGCAAATATATCTCATGCATATTCATTAGGGACGGCCTAAAAACTTGACTGGTTTAGATGGATTGAATGTACTCTTCTCCTGTATTTTAGGACCATTTCTGATTCTAAAGAAGCATTGAAAAGGTGATGCAGCGGAACCACCAGAACTTCCAGTCCCATCGCTTTGTCTACATTTAGGGGTATGCAATGTTCCCTCTAATTTTCTGTAGGCTGTGTGCACATAAAATATCAGCTGTGCAGCTTTTGAAAGAAGGTTAAATTTTTGTGCGCCACATAATGACACTCGGCGTTTTATATACTTTAAAATTTGACTACACATCAGAATACAGTATGTACACCACATTGATTGCACTAGAAAATATTGTAGAACTTGTGAAAAACATAAATACACAACAACTTTTAAATTTTAAGATGTCTGTGTTGTTTTCTATCAGAATCAGAACCGTAATTTTTGTGCGCTCTGTTGTAAGGTATGTGCGCTCACTCGGCGAGGGGTGTGCGCGCGCACACGCGCACAGCTTAGAGGGAACAGTGGGGGTATGTTTACTAAACTGCGTTAGTGTGATTCGTGTTAGGAGCCGCGTTAGTAGAAGAAATGCCAAAAAAGGACATGGGCGGTACATCGTTACCAATAACGCGTGTTAAGGCGCCGCACAGCAACGATCGTTACAGGGCGCGTTACTACACGTTAAGCTTAAGAATGCGCGCAGACACCCAAATACAGAAACAGAGGTGTAGCACAATGGTCACTATACAGATTGATGGTACAAGGGTCATGGGTTTGATTCCCCAGTATGCCCAATGAATAAGGCTGGCTGAGGCGTCATGTGTAACCCTTTGAAGGCCTACTATAATATTTTAATCCACATTCTGCAGCCAGGTTAAAGTTTGCATAGGTCAGGAAAATTGTACCCATCTTATTCAATATGTTCCAATAGTGCCGTTCCCTCTGCCATGGTCATGTATTATATACCATTTGATAGTAATATTTAGGCAGAAGTTTGGATCCCGAAAGTTTTGGGCTTGGCCTGGAAAGGGTTAAGTATTGGGCTGTGAGGAAGTTTAGTTGTACTGTAATAGTGCTGCCAGCAAACACACCTTCACAGTGGCGTAACCTAAGGTGCCACATAAGGCACCCTAGAAGGCCCTCCATAGGGCACATTATAAAGTGCGCTGTCTGCCAAGGCACCCTATAATGTCCCCTATAGGACACCATATAAGGCACCTTATAAGACGCTTTATAGGGCGCCCTACAGGGCACCTTATGAGCCACCCTATGGTGACAGTACCCTGAGGATGGTTCTGAAGGCAGCACTAATATACAATAAATAGACAATGCCTAAGACAGCCCTATCGATGAACCCCACTGTGGGTTGTGAACCCATGACCTCTGGCTCCATGGGCAGTGAAGTAACCAGTGGGCTAAAGCTGCTAATAAACACCTGGCTGGCTACAGGAGGACTGCACGACACCACACCCACATTCTGCTGTGGTTACCAGGGAGATTACATACCACCACCCAACGCACCCTCTGGGGCTCAGGGTGGGGGACAGGATCTCCTGCCAACAGATCCACTTTCTACCCCGCTGCAATGGTGGCAGTAGAGGGGACCATCACCCCAGTCCTGCTAGGAATCAAACACCCTACAGGGCAGGCAATGCAGAGCAGTACACATCCATAACGCAATAGCAGACAGACAGCAGGTCTGGAAATGCTCAGCTGCCCCCCACCATTATCTGACAAGCTCCAGCAGCAAGCCTCCAGCCACAGCACCCTGCAAGGTGTTCCAGCAAGACACATATTAGCTGCAGACATTCTGCCAGCTAGTCCATAGTGCATGGTCCTGGAGAAGATGCATGTACCCAGAACAGGGATATCAGCATACACACCAAGCAGATAAGTCAGTGATTAGGCCCCAAAAGGAAACCCATAAATATCACATGAGAGAAATACTATATAGCACTATGGGGGAACCTAGCCATGCCATGGTCACTGCTCAGTCAGGGTGAGAGTGACCTCCCAGCAGGACATGCTATGGCCACCCTGTCCGTGTAGGTGTATCGGGCACTACAATGTCTGAGCCATTGCCCTATGCCCTGTGCAGATGCGGCCAGGCCAGACCACCCTATCCAGGCTATTCCCACAGTACCTTGCTCCTCATTATGCACATTGGCAGGCCAATACTGGCAACAGTGCTAGCAGTGTGGGCTGTGGAGGGTGTTGGCAGCCACCACACACTGGATAGACAGACACACACTCCCCACACCTATGCCAGCATTGTGCAACTATAGAGGTGTTGGGCAGCCCAGGCCACCACATCAGTCCTGGGAACAGTGCAGGCATGGCTATGGTATGCAATACTGTAGGAGTCCCTCCCCAGATTGGTAAACACTGTCAGACACAAGACCTGTAGCACACTCCACAGACATCAGAAAGGTTGCTATGATGCAGCTCACTCCGAAAAGTGTACTTAACCTAGGAATTGCTATCTGCCAGTAATCATAGCAACCTTTTGATAGCTGTGTACCATATTCCCAGGTTTAGGGTGGAATTACTAAGGTATGCAAGTGCTAGTATTGGGAGATTCACGCAGAGCCCAAAGTCCTGCCTCTCCAGGAGGCTTTGGATAATGGGGCCTGTGGGTGCGGGTGTGTCTGCCCCTGTTGGCTGCTGCTATACGGCAGAGGTTCCCAACTCCAGTCCTGCGGTGCAAAACACTGTTCGGGTTTTCATGCTGTTTCTCATGAATATGCATAGATACATCTGCATACCATGGGGGTGGCGCATAGAAATGCAGCACAGGCATCTTTATCAGAGGCAGCATGGGGGTGGCGCATAGAAATGCAGCACAGGCATCTTTATCAGAGGCAGCATGGAACCTGAATGGTGTTTGGCCCTCCAGGACTGCATTTGGGAGGCTCTGCTCTAGATAATGTGCATGTTTATGGTGTCTGTGCTCTGTAGGGTAAAATGTAGGTGTTTTGGGCATGTTTACTTTATCTGCAAGAAAGGTTCTGTCTGTATTAGCACATTATTGTAGTGGGTAAAATATGAGGACTGGGTTGGCAGAAACCACAGCTGGGACTTGAACCTGTGACCTTCTGCTTCTGAATACACTGGTTTTGCGCTTTTTTGTCACAGAGGTGGTGCATTCCCTGGTGATACCATTCACAGAGGTGGTGCATTCCCTTGTTGTCACAGAGGTGGTGCATTCCCTGGTGATACCATGACTGTTGGTCAGACAGGGCCTGTCTGTTGCAGTGCATGGCACCCACCTACACAGGGCTAGGCCACGGTGTGCTCTGGGCAGCTGCCACTGCCCCCTCCACCACCAGTATCCCTCAGCCACCATGCTGACATGCTCTTCTGCTGGTGGAGCTGGTGGTGCGCAGTCTCAGGCCATCCAGTGTGCAGGTAGGCAGCTGCCTATGGTGTGGGTTCTGGGGTAGGGGTGCCTGCATAGACGTCCACGCTCCCCCCAGCCCCGCCTGCCAATGTTACATGCCCTTGGGGGTAGCTGTTGGGTACTATCCCCTGTGACACTTTGGAAACCCACTCGTGCCCATGTTGGACCTTCAGCAGTTGCTGTCTGGCTGCTCCACTGTTTCAGCATTCGTATGGGCCACCTAGGCATCACCCTAGTCCGCACTGTGGCCCAGCTCCACCACAGCATGTGCCGCCTGCAGCCCTCTGTATCCCCTTCTCCGGCATCTGTCCAGTTGCCGTTCCGACATGCCCGCCCTGATGTTGTGGGACATGTGCACCTGTCTGATGGTGGGGAAAACCCTGAGCAGCGCTATTTCACTGTGGGCTCATTCACCCTCTCCCGCCGAATTACTGCCAACACCATTTCCCAACTCCCCTCCCCAGCCTCCCTACTCCCAGTAGACTTTGATACTCTTCCTTTCGCTGCTCAAGTTCATACACTGCATTCATCCCTCTCCTCCGCCCTGGACTCTGCAGCCCCTCCCCGTTCTCACCTCTCTCGCCGTCATCTTCCACATTATCCCTGGTTTCACCATGACTTACTCTTACACCGCAAGCATCTTGGTTGCGCAGAGCGCCTCTGGCTGAAACATCCCTCCCCTGTTACCTCTGCGGATTTCCATACCTGTCACCGTCATTACCATACCCTTCTTCACGCGGCGAAGCGTGACTATTACTCCAACCTCATTTCCTCTTCATCAAACTCATCCCGTCAGTTATACTCTGTCCTTCGTTTTCTCACAGCCTCTCACTCAGCATCTTCTCCCTCCCTCAACGTACCCTCCTCCTCTCTGGACCCCTCTTCCCTCGCTTCCTTCTTCGCTTCCAAAGTTGGTACTCTTCGCCAAGCTTTTCCCCAATGCCCACAACCAATGTTCCCTCTAATTTTCTGTAGGCTGTGTGCGCATAAAATATCAGCTGTGTGCAGCTTTTGAAGGAAGGTTAAATTTTTGTGCGCCACATAACGACACTCGGAGTTATATACTTTAAAATTTGACTACACGTCAGAATACAGTATGTACACCACATTGATTTTAATCAAATTAAATGAAAATAGACGATTACTAAATGAAGCGGGAAATTTCTAGTAATTACAATCATAACTTTTAAATTTTAAGACGTCTGTGTTTTCTATCAGAATCAGAGCTGTAATTTTTGTGCGCTCTGTTGTAAAGTATGTGCGCTCGCTCGGCGAGGTGTGTGCGCGCGCACACGCGCACAGCTTAGAGGGAACAGTGCCCACAACCTCTCTCTCCCCCCCCCGGAGTCCCCTTTTCCTTCTCCCCCTGCTTCCCCATCCTCAATTCCTACGTTATCACACTCCTGGTCCTCTTTTGCCCCTATTACATCCAAAACTTTAATTGAGACCTTTTCCACTATTCGCAAGACCACTTGTTTGGCTGACCCCATTCCCTCTCACTGGCTCTTAGAACCTTCTCTAGCTCTATCCCTATATATCATCTCCCTGTTTAACACAAGTTTATCCTCTGGTTCTTTCCCCTCCTCCTGGAAGCATGCCATTGTCCGCCCTATTCTGAAGTCTCATTCTTCTGACCCCTCTACTCTCTCTAATTGGCGCCCTGTTTCTAATCTATCCTTTCTGTCGAAACTCCTTGAGAAACTGGTCTTTTCTCAACTTTCCTCTCATCTTGAACTTTCTCTCACTCTTCACCCCCGCCAATCCGTTTTTTGCCCTGGCCATAGCACTGAATCCATTCTTCTTTCTCTCCTCAATGATCTTCACATCGCTCACGATCGTGGTCTTATCACCTTGGCTGTCTCCCTTGATCTCTCTGCGGCTTTTGACTTGGTGGACCATCGCACTCTTCTTTTCCGCCTTCGGGAAGCTGGTCTTTCGGGTGCGGTTCTCCGTTGGTTTCACTCATTTCTGTTCTGTCGTTCTTTCTCTGTCGTTTCTGCATCCTCCTCCTCTGCTCCTACTCCCCTCTCCTGTGGTGTTCCCCAAGGGTCTGTTCTTGCCCCACTTCTCTTTAATATTTTCTTAGCCCCTCTTTCCCTTTTGGTCCAAAGGTTTAGCATCTCTGCATATTATTATGCAGATGACATCATCCTCCTCCACCACACTGACTCTTCCTCCCCTGACATTTCCCCTCTCAACCTCTGTCTTACTGCCGTGATGTCCTGGTTTTCTTCCAACTTTTTACATGTTAATCCGGCAAAATCTTTTGCTATTTGGTTCACTTTTGGCAGTCCTTCTCCTACCTGCGCTCCTTCCTTGTCTTCACAACCTAATCCCCCTGGTCTCATCACTCCGCTATTTAGGTGTTGTCCTTGACTCTGCCCTCACGTTCAAAGATCACATTTCTTCAATCGTTCAGCGCTCCTTCTTTTCCCTCCGTCAACTTAGAGCAGTTCGTCCTTTTCTTTCCACTCCTGCCCTAACCATCCTCTTGCTTTCCCTTGTACTGTCCCGTCTCGATTATTGCAATGTCTCTTTCGCCGGCCTATCCAAGTCCCAGCTGTCCCGCCTTCAACGTGTCCAAAATGCTGCTATTCGTTTACTGTCTCATGCTTCCCGTTTCGATCACGTCACTCCCCTTCTCTATCAACATCACTGGTTACCCATCTTCTTCCGTGTTCAATATAAACTTTTAATCTTTGCACACAAAGTAATTCATTCTGGCACTCCTCTTTATCTGGCAAATCAGATACACTTCCACACCTCCCACCGTCTTCTCCGCTCCATACACATAAACCGCATGGTCCTTCCCTCCCCCGCACATGCCCGTCTGGAAAAAACCCGCTCCTCTGCCTTCTATTTCCTGGCCCCGAGCCTCTGGAATTCACTCCCCCCCTCTCTCCGTGCAGAAGACTCCTATCAATCATTCAAAGCCCAGTTGAAAACTCACCTTTTCTCCCTTGCGTTTGATCCTCCTCCCTAGTCTTTTCTCTCCTCCTTTTCCATTGTCATCACCCACATATCATATATCCCCCCTCCCCCCTTGATAGTGTTTGTTCATTGTTACGTTTTATGTTATTTTATCTTTGTTCTCAGCTCTCTTGCCTTTCTACACCCTTCTTTCTCACAATTTGATGGTGTTCTTTTCCTTTTCCTGCAGCCAAGTGCTTGTTTTTAACTTGCCTTATTTTATTATTGTAAACCGCTCAGGTGCCCATGGTATTGAGCGGTATAACAAATTTTAAATAAACATAAACATAAACATAAACATTCACCTTGTATGGGGACGGCGTATAGACCCTTCCACGATTTATATTTGTTCTATGGAGCTTACTCGGGGGGGGGGAGGGGTTGATGTTTCTCATTGATACCACTATTGGCCATCTTGGTTATTGTTTTTTTCCATTATGTTGGTGTCATTTTCAGTGTTTCTGTGCCCTTTTGTTCTATGCACATGTATCACACTTATCACTGCTTTTTGGTTTCCCTGCCTGGGCTGTACATTGCTGATACTGTAATGTGCATTTAACGGCAGGTTTTCATTCGCGTTGGAATTCAGCTCTGAAATTCAGCGCGTTAGTGTGAGGGGAACCTCTCCCCGCCCACTCTCCGCCCTCTGACCCCTTCTCTCCGCCCTCTCTCCACCTTCTGCGGTGTTTTACCGCGCCGCGGAGCATTACGATCGTTAGCGCATCATAACGCGCATTATGATGCGCTAACGATCGTTAACGTTACATAACGTGCGTTAACGTTACATAACGTGCGTTATTCACGATTACCGCAGTTTAGTAAACATACCCCTTAGTTTAGCCAGCACCCCACAGACACAGTCTTCTGAAAATTCTTCAAGATCCACCTTACTTCTGCTCCTTTCTGTGGGTGTTTTGGCCCTTCATCTATGAACAATTTTGCTTTATCCTCATCAGTTTCTACATTCCGTTCAACCTTGAGTCTTACAATATGACTTTTGCACTTCTTCCTGCCATTAACATATCTAAAAAATGTCTTGCTTCCCCAATTCTATTGCAATTGGCTATTTTTTTCTTCCATTGCATCTTTACTTTCCCAGCTTCTCTTAGCTTTTTCTAATATCGTTGCTTGTCTTCACCTTTCTGGATCACTTGTAGTTTAGAATGCCACCACTTTTTCCTTACCCTTTCAACTACTGTTTTTGAGAACAATTTATTTACTTTCCTAACAAAAATATTTGTTGCCCTTTAGTTTTGCTCATTGATTGCAGTATTTTATAATCTATGAGGGTCGTTTTAAAAGGTTTGCTCATGATTTGGATGTCTAAAGATGTGCTTGTGGATGTCAAAATCATAGAAAACTCTCCATACCATTCCACCAATGACAGTTGTAGATGGCATGGGGAAGTCCATGTAGGCACAGTGATCTGGCCAGGGAGGAGCAAGATGCTTGCACATCTCCATTTGATCTCCAAACCATCTGCAGGAACATCCATATTTATACATGCTCCAGACAAATAGACATCAGGGCAGTGCTTGTTTTCACCATAAGCCATCCAGTGAGCATAGAGAATTAAGGGCCCGATATTGAGTTGGGCAGGCTATGCATCACGGTGGCGCATAGCCTGTCTGCCGACCGCCGTAACCCGAATTTTCACTTCTGCGCCAGTGGAAGTGAAAATCTGGGTTAGTATGGATTACCCCAGCAGCCACAGAGGCTACACGGGTAGCAACGACTTTCGATGCTACCTGCATAGCCTCTGCATCTTAAAGACAGGTGAGGTTTTTCCTCACCTATCTTTAAGGTGCTGAGGGCTTTGCGGATAGCATCAAAAATCGTTGCTACCCATGTAGCCCCTTCCTCCGCCCCCGCGCTATGCGGATAGAATCTGGGTACGTTAGGGACTTAGCCGGGATTTTCAAAGGGCACTACCCATATAGATGAGATGCCCTTCAAAAATCCCTGTTGAGGCCTTTACACAGGTAACTACGGAAGTTACCCATGTAAAGGCCTTGGAATATCAGACCCCAAGATCTACAAAGGATCATACTGGGATTTGAACTCTGACCACCCTACTCTGGCCACTATGTTATTACATGTCCTAATTCAAAAGTATGCATGTATATACTTACTTTACCTTTCAAAATTGGTATAGCATATGCATGCATGCTTCACAAGTTAGGAGGACTGTTACAAACTTATCCTCTCTGAGACTAAGGAACTGATCTAATTTTTGACCAATAAAGTGAGCAGCACATTCATATTAGGAAAATATTCACCCTTGAACAAAGAAAGAAACTGACTAGATCCATTTCAGTCTGGCTTTAGACCTAAGTATGGAACAGACAGTTCTCATTTCTATATAAGATGATCCCCACAGAAATCGTGATGAGGGAGTCACCTCTGTACTAGTGCTGCTGCATTTCTCAGCAGTCTTTGACACTCTGAACCATAATATCATGCTTTCACTGCTGGCAGAAACTTTCAGTATTACAGATCCTATCCAACAGACAGGCAGCGGTCAACTTTGTTCCACAATGCCATCTTGAATACACAGGTACACTAAAAAAAATTTTTTTTAAACTGCCTCTAATGTTTCGATTGATTTTTATGTTTTTTGGTGTGCTGAATCCAAATCTGGTAACCAATTTGCTCCATCACGTACAGATTTTTTGCTACATTGGGTTAGCAGTTTGAGGTGAACGTTTCAGATTGAGTGCGATCGAGATAAAAGTTTCTTGGATGAATTCTTTATACTAATTGTTTACTAGTTATTCAAATAAGAATAAAGAAAATTGTAACAAGGCAGCACATAAGAATAGAGTAATGTCAACAAAACGTACTGTGATGGTAGCAAAATTGTCTGCACTTAAAACAGCCACATACATGTGCACAAACATTGAGCATATAAGAGCGAGGTTAGACACAAAGCAAAGCAAAGAAATGTGCAAAAAATGTTGTACAGGTATGTATGTAAGAATAGAAAACGCAAACCACACCACTGCAATACATGAAGACAAACACCCGATGGTGTGAAAATAAAATTCTAATAAATGAGATCCGACACTGTGGTAATAACTAGCAAATTTTTATTTCAAAGTTTAGTAAAAACACGATATTTGTCAACACAGTTTAGATTTTAAAGTCATTCTTGGGTCAATCAATCTCCTGGTGGGCCCGTTTCTTCTTCCCCCGAATGCTTCTCTTGGTGCGCTGCTTGGCGTATTTTTCATCTGGGGTTTCCCGCAGCAGCAACCAGCAGAAATCAGCCATCATAGTGGTGTTCCATCTTCCTTGGTACCTTCTCTCTGCGTCCTTGATGTCCTGGTGAAACCTTTCACCTTGTTCTTCACTGTACGCCCCCAAGTTTTCGGGAAAGTAGTTCACATGGGAGTGCAAGAAATGGACTTTCAGGCTCATGTTACAGCCTTGTTCTTTGAAGGCATTGAGCATCCTGGCAACAATATCCTTATAGTTCTCATCCCGCCTGTTCCCCAAGAATTTGAGAACAACATCCTTGAAGGAATCCCAGGCTTCTTTTTCCTTCTCAGACATCGTTTCAGCGAATGCTCCATCTGAAATGAGTTTCCTTATATCAGGGCCAACAAACACTCCTTCCTTTAGCTTTGCTTCAGAAAGTCGGGGGAACTTTGAGCAAAGGTACCGAAAGCACTCACCATCTTTTGGAAGGGACTTGATGAATTGCTTAATGAGACCCAACTTAATGTGGAGAGGTGGTAATAGAATTTTATCACGAGGTACCAAGCTCTCATGAAGAACATTTTTCTCACCGGGTCTCAAATACTCCCGAATTGGCCAGTCTTTTTTCCCCCAGTGTAGGTCGCGGGCCTGGCTATCCCACAAGCAAAGGAAGCAGGGATATTTGGTGAAACCGGATTGCTGCCCTAATAGCATGGATAGAATTTTAAAGTCTCCACAAATCATCCACTTATGCTCATCATAACGAATCTTCTGAAGAATCGGGGCCAAATTCTCGTATTTTTCTTGGAGAATAACAGAGTGAGCAATAGGAACTGAAGCAAATGTGTTGCCATTATGAAGAAGAACACCTTTTATGCTGTCTTTTGACGAATCAATGAACAGCCGCCATTCAGCAGGATCATACTTGAGTTTAAACATTTCCATCACTCCGTATATATCGTTGCAAAATACCAAATCTTCCTCTTTGCTGAAATACTTCAAAAATTGTGTCTCGCGGTTGCGGTACCAATAAAAAGTTGTTCCTGGTGACAATAGATTTTTCTGTTTAAGCCGAGAACCTAGCAGTTGGGCAGCATCTTTTGGGAGTCCTAAATCCCGGACTAAATCATTCAATTCAGCTTGAGAGAAAAGTTCAGGTTTCGGATCTGGTTCAGTTTCAAACTCGGAAGTACTGGACTCATCGGGAAAAGACATCTGATGAGTCTCATCATGATCAGAACCGTCCACCCAAATATGATCCAAAGATTTTGGTGGTTCAGGCACAGGTACTTTGTTGCTATGAGGCATAGGCCTAATTGCTGAGGGAAGGTTGGGGTAACTTATTACGTTCTTATTTTTTAAGTTGTATCCCTTCACAATGCAAGAGCAAAAATAGCAGTCACTGCTGTGGTCTCTTTGTTCACGCCACATCATAGGTATTCTGAAACGAAATGCTTGTTTTTTACCTTTCATCCATAAGCGTAGATCTTCCTCACATGTCTTGCACACTTTGTGAGGAGCCCACGGTTTGTCTTGATCGCCTAACTTCAAACCGAAATAGGCGAAATATACTTTTTTAATAAATGCAGAAATGTTCCTCTGCCGCTTTTTCACGTTATATTCCCCACAAATAAAACAAAAACTGTCTGGAGAGTTGACGCAACCTCTGGCTCTGTGAGCCATCACAAATACACAGCACTGCAAACTACAACTGTAGTGAACCACTTCGGAATAAAGCTGGATTACGACTGAGCAAACAAAAGGTAATAATGAACTTGCAAGAAACTGAAATTTGACAGGAACGTTCATGTCGCAACCACCGTGTTTGAGCGAGCGAACGAGGCGAGGCGAACAGGAAAGAACATGCACCAGCGCGAGTACTGGATTTAGTCCCCCGCCTCCCAATTGTCCTGTTAATGTATAAAATGAATACAAAACACTCTAAAATATCATGAGGGAGTGTTTCTAGTTAGTTAACCATTACAACCTCTATTTTGGGCCAAGAAAATAAACTGCAGTCGGCTAAAAAGAAATTATGTGAACATTCCTTATATGGGTAAGAAATCTAATTTTGCAAGAAAACGTGACGTGATGGAACATTTTGGCTATTTTTCCTGGATTCAGCACCCCAAAATCTATAGGAATCAGTTGCAAAACTGGAGGCAGTTTTTTGGTAGTGTACCTGTGATATTGAATTATGAGGTACTACAGGGATCCATAAATGTCACCTATTCACCTATGTTATTTGATATCATCCTTAAGCCTCTAACTGAGGTGTTTCAGTTGACGAACACAAAATTCCACATCTAGGCTGATGATATAGAAACCATTATAAAGAACAAAATCACTGAACATATAGCTAGTCATGGTTTAATGGGAGAAAGCCAACATGGCTTTAGCCAAGGAAATTCTTGTCTTACAAATCTGTTATATTATTTGAAGGTGTGAACAAACAGGTAGACAAAGGTGAGCTGGTCAATATAGTGTATCTGCATTTTCAGAAAGCCTTTGATAAGGTCCCTCATGAGAGACTCTTGGTGAAATTAGAAAGTCATTGGATAGGAGGCAGTGTACTATTGTGGATCAGGAACTGGTTAAATTATAGAAAGCAGAAAGTTGGCTAAATGGCCAATTTTCCCAAAGGAGAAAAGTGAATAGTGGAGTACTCCAGGGATCTGTACTGGTCTGCTGCTTTTTATATTTAAATCTTTTTTATTGAAAAAATAAAAAGAAAATACATTTTCAAATGAATAAGCATTAAAGAAAATAATATAGTCCACATCTAGGGGAGCGGCCATTATAAACAAGTAAAAATAATAAAGTTATACGATACAAATATTAAATCCAGAGAGTGGAAGGAACTACATGCCCGCAATTTATAAAAAAACCTCTAATTACATTGCGTACTGAAATACATGGCAATCAAACACTAAAGAGAAGGAACCTGGTTTGTAATAAATGATTCTAGGGAGGAGGTTTCAGAAAAAACGTACTTGGTGCCCCTGAGTGTAACAACACACTTACAGGGAAATTTAAGAAAGAAGGTTGCACCAAGTGCCAAGACGCGTGGCTTTAACAACAAAAAAGCCCTACGTCGAAGCTGCGTTTGCCTAGATACATCAGGAAAAATGTTAACCTTCCCCCCACAAAATACTGCATTCTTATTAGCAAAATATAAACAAACAACAGCTTGCTTGTCAGCCTCAGACACAAAAGATACAAGCAACGTAGCACGAGAAGAAATAATATCACAAGATGATTCTATAAACTCAGAAACATTTAAGGAATCCACCGGTCCTTTAGAGGAATCCAGTCCAGGAGATACCCCAGACACAGGAAGATAGTATAACGTTTTTATAACCGGTTTCACATTATCAGCATACCCCAGCACTTCAGTCAAATACTTATCAAATAAAATCTGGGGAGATAATAAACGAGTATAAGGAAAATTTAGACAGCGAATATTCGTTGCCCTTAGGGAATTCTCCAACAATTCTTGCTGAGCATGCAAAGTTATATTATCTTTCATAAAGGAAACAGACGATTTTTGCAAAGACACAAACTGGCCTTCCAGTTTCTGGCATTTAACATCCAAAGCTGCAATTTGAGAATCATGTTGAGCTAACTTGGCAACAGAGACTCTCGAAAACTCAGAGAATTGAGAGGCTACAGATGCCAAGGAGGCAATAGAAGACTCTATGCGTGAGAGGACAGACCAAACATCAGCCAATTAAACATTTTGAATATCCACAGTACCAGGAGGACCTTCCAAATGCTGGTCTGCTGCTTTTTAACATATTCATAAATGACCTGGAAATGGGAATAACGAGTGAGGTTATCAAATTTGCAGATGCCCGTAGTACTCAATTGCGTAGGAAGCAATTTCTAAAGTTGAAGCCTCAGGTGTTAGCTTTGGGAGCTTCGTTCTTTTTGTGATTCCCTTGTAAATGTATTATTGGTCTTGGTGATGCTTCCTATGTGTTTACTGATGTGCTTCATCTTGAAAGTTTCGTGGCTGATAGGAAAGTGGTAGAATTAGACCAGTGATTAATAATTGACCTCCCATTTGGGACTTGTTCCTTTGCTTTTTTGATGGTTTGAGCAGCGTGGTTTCATGATGTGGACTGTATCATGATTGTTTACTTTTTTTGTAATATGTTGTAAGAGGTAGTTTCTATTTCTATCTCTTGTTTTTTTGTATTTCTGATTGACCTTTATTTATTTGGTTATTGTAATTGACTGAAATCTAAAAAAAAAAAAAAAAATTGCAGATGACACAAAACTATTCAAAGTTGTTAAAACCCATGAGGATTGTGGAAAATTGCAAGAGGATTCATAATTTGTAAGACTGGACATCCAAATGTGAGATAAAATTTAATGTGGACAAGTGCAAAGTTATGCACCTAGGAAAGAACAACCCAAACTATGGTTACACGATGCAAGGTTCCACATTGCGAACCACCATCCAAGAAAAAGATGTAGATGTCATCATGGATAAAACATTGAAACTCTCCACCCAGTGTGCAGCGATGGCCAAGAAGATGAATGGAATTCTAGGAATCATAAGGAAAGGAATGGAGAATACAACAAAGGATATTATAATATCTCTGTATCGTTCCATAGTATGACAGCACCTTGAATATTGTATGCAATTCTGGTTGCCATATCTTAAAAAGGACTTGATGAAACCTTGGTTTGACCCAGTATGGAATTGCTTATGTCCTTCTGTACTGCTACTTATCATTTGTATAGCATTACATGGCATTTGCAGCACTGTACAGACACATGTAAGAGACAGTCCATTCTCATCAGAGCTTAGTCTAGTCAAGACAGACAATACAACAACTGGGGACTAGGATATATTGAGGGGAATGGTAAGGAAGCACATAGGAGGTGAACAGGTGATTAAGGGACAAGTACAAAATTGCAAACCAACCAAAACATAACAAAAGAGGGGGAGGAGTACTCATCCCAGCCAAGGAATCACTGCAATTCAAAATAATTCACCACAGATCCTCCCAGGACATGGACACCATATCCATATCCAACCCTCATCTCTCTATCTGCTTAGCGTACAGACCCCTCCCCCCCTCCCTCCAGTCAAGAACTAGCAATCTCTCCCCACTCCTTGAAGAAGCATGTGAGGAATATCATTAGGATAAATAGTTTATTCTACTGGGGATCTCAACCTACCATCACTGTCAGACAAGCAAGCAGCCTCCTTCATACAGGCCACAGATGCACTACAACTCAACGAAATAATAACAGAAGCAACACAAAGCAAGGGTACAGTACTATATCTCATATTCACACCAGCAAACTGGCCTCATCATGACCTCTCATCAATGACTCAAAGATGCTCTGTTCCCTGGTCTGATAACAGACTCCTTACTTCTTCATCTCCAGAAGCAACAATCACCACACAACCACTCATCCCTCAATGCACACCCAAAGATTCAAGTCATTCCTAACCACCATCCAACCACTAATGCAAATAAACACAAAATGGATTGACCCAAGCTACCTAGATTGCACTATCAATCAATGGAATAACTTCATCTTGTCCTATGCAACTAAATCTAACAACAGTTTCAACAAGAAAAGTCCCCACCTGACAAGACCCCCACCTTGTACCATGGTTCACTCCAGAGTTCAAACTGATGAAGAACAAGCTCAGATGTCGAACACAGGTGGAAACATCACAAAAACTCTGACACCCAAGAGGAATACTCCAGAGCCCTGAAGCAATACTGTGCCCTCACGTTACTAAAAATAGAACACCACACAAATGTACTCAGCTCCTCTCTCAACAAACCAAGAGAGATTTTTAACATTGTGCAACAGCTCATCAAAGCCCATACTAGCATGAGATCTACCTCATCCATCTCAGAAAATATTTATTTATTTAATAGTTTTTTTTTATTCCGACTTATTATAGAATCAAAGTGGTTTACAATAGAACTCAACAAACATTACAGAGAACTTGTGGTAAAGGTAAGGTGGCATGCGGGAAATGCTCAAAAGCATTACATTTTGACATATATGCATTTACTAGGCAGAATCTGGAGGGCTTAGGGTAGAAGGAAGGACTGGATTGTGGAGTGCTAGGAGAGTTCACTGAAGTGTTCCATGAAAAGGAAGGTTTTCAGCTTCTTCCTAAAGTCTTTTAGGTCCATGGTAATCCTTAGTGCCTCGGGAAGAGAATGCCAAATTGCAGGTGCTGGTAGAGATAGCACTCTCTTGGTTGTGGAATTGTTGGCTTTGGAGAATGAGCTAGGTGTTTGGTTGGTGTCTATGGTGCTCTGTCTTTGTAGCCTGTTGTTGGCAATTGTGCATATTAGGTTCCGGAGTATGCCGGCTGACATGTATCTGATATGATGGACCACCACCTGCAAGCCAATCAAGCAAGCACCTCTATAACTATTGTTCTACCCAGCCACACAAACATCTCAACCGAAACTCCTAGCTCTGAGACCTGGCCTACCTTTAGCCCTATCACCTCTAACAGCTTGAAAACATAATAGTTAACCTGAACAGTACCACATCCCCACTGGACCCGTGTCTATTCCCATGGATTAAAGTCACCTGTCAGGAATTGTCTCCACTAATCCAACACATTGTCCAGTCATCTCTTGAGCTTGGTTCCATGCCAGCCACCCTGAAGCAAGCATCAATCATATCACTGCTGAAATCACTCACGCTTGACCCTTTGTCTCTTCATGCAGACCCATCTCAAGTATCCCATCACTTGCCAAGATAATCAAAAAGGTAGGCAGATTCAGATGCAGGATTTTGTTGAATCCCACTCGCCTCTTGATGAGCAATGGCATGACTTTAAATCTTTCCATAGCACCAAAACCCTACTAATATCACTACTTAACAATCAAATTAAAGGCATCACAAAAACCAACCAAGGTTTCATCCTGGTATTTTTGGATCCACAGTTTTTGATTCATTCACACACTCTCAGCTCATTGCACACCTCCATGAAATTGGACTTAGGAGAAAGACACTATCATGGTTTCAGTCATACCTCTCTGATCACTCACAACAGGTTCCATGCAGGTTCACAAAACTTAACACCTTCAAGCTCCTTCAAGCCCTTCCTCAGGGCTCGGCTTTATCCTCTTTACTTTTTAACATCTTTATCCAATCCCTCTGCAAGATCATCCAAAGCCACAAAGTCTACCATTGTTATGCAGATGAAATCCTCATTTACTCCCCCTTCCCCACCAGCAATCCCAACTAATCCCCAATTATCAGATTTCTAGAGGCAATCACACAATGACTCACCATCCATAACCTGTTCATCAATCCTAACAAAACAGAAGTCCTAAATGTCACCAGGCACCTCATCTTCTCTCCGACAGAAACCATAACTCTCTCAAATCTAACACTGGACGTAAGACAGCAAATAAAATACCTAGGCATGATTATTGATTAGAGCTTAAATTTCAATTCCAAAATTAAACAGGTCACCAGAACAGTATACAATTGTTTCAAGACCCTAAGGAACCTCAAACCACTGCTAGATCACAATGATTTCAGAAACATCTGCCAAGCACTCATCACTCCCATCTTCAACAACACCAACATTATCTATTAGGGACTCCCAAAATCCTTGATACAGCCACTGCAGCTAGCACAGAATGTAGCAGCAAGGCTCATCAAGGATTCCTCAAAACACAACCACGTCACATCCATCTAAAACAGCTTCATTGACTTCCAGTACTCAGCAGAGTGAAATATAAAGTGGTTCTAATAACGTTCAGGGTGGTTTTACAAATTTCAGCCCATACTCTGCAGTCTATGCTTATCAGACCCCATGGCCAGAGAAACCGCAGAAGGGCTAACAACATCCTACTTATAGTACCCCCAACAAACACCCACACTAACAGCTCTACTTGCAAAAGAGCCTTCTGTTATGTGCCCATCATATGGAATGCACTTCCTCCTGACCTCCGCTCCCTATCAGCTCATTGGAGACTTCCACCGAAGACTAAAGACACTGCTGCTCCAGGAATATTTCAGCTCAGACATACAGCCACCTTAACATCTTGTGGACACATATACACTTTTAAAAACAATCACCTACTATGTAAATAATTTCCTTTTGTTCATAGTGTTCCAGAGTTATAGATTATTTAGTCTATTAGTCAGTCCAACAAATTGTTCCATGTAAAGTTCACATTCTTTTTATGCTTGCTCCATGTAGATATGGTAGATATGGTGGTATATAAGAGTTATTAAATAAATAAATAAATATGAGTATCAGGATCCCAAAGCAGTTTCAAAGAGGTGAGCTTTTAGCCTGGATTTTATCAGGGCCAGAGAAAGAGCTTGACGTACTGACTCGGTTAGTTTATTCCAGAAATAAGGAGCAGAAAGGTGAGCATAAGGAGCAGAAAACATTGATTTCTTATATGTCAACAATCAATAATGAACAATCAACATTAAAATACCTTTTGGGAACTATAAACTCCCTGATTACATTCTAAGTTCTGATGGGCAGGGACCATCTCTTAAAGTACATACGTATGTGTGTACAGCTCTGTGTATTCCATGTAGCGCTATACAAATGATTAGTAGTAATAGTAGTAAAATCTCAGATTAGAAACCATGAGATACTGTTGGATTCATCACTTACTTTGATAATGTAAGTACAGATAATCTTTAAAAACTGTTACTATCATTCTGTGGCAACTATGAAATCTTGTTCCATACATATTGATGGTGAATTTGATCACAGATATCCATGCCATTATAATCAGGGCTTCTGATTTTCTGATTAAAAAACCTTGATAAAATATCCCCAAAAGCACCACAGAAATGATAAGTAGTAGCAATAGGAAATTTAGGGGTTTTGGTTATAACCTATCCTCCCGTTCCTCTGAAAAATCATCCTTTCTCAGGCACTACAAAGACATTACCTTGCAGCTTCCATTGCAGCCAGGTGACGTCATTGGAGTGGGCCACTTACAAGGCCAATTGCAGCAATGTCTCTTTGCAGCAGCAGAACCTTTTGCATTTGTTACCTCTACTCTGTTTCTTCTGCCAGCTCTACTTTTAGCACTGTGAGAGGGGGTTGAAATGTGAGAACATTCACTTCCTCTATTTTCACTAGAAACAGGAAGTGCCTGTTCTTGCATTTCAAATTCTTCCATGGTGCCAGCAGCAGAGCCAGCAAAGAACAATAGATTGGTGGGAGCAAAAGCACAAGCTCCTGCTGCTGTGCAGGTAGGAAAAAGGGACTGAAGTAGAGAAGAGGGGGATAATGCTGTTGCTCGGAGAAAGGGAGAAGTAGCTGGAAGGAGGGGGGCTGAGGCTGGGATGGAAGAAGGAGGGTTGATGATAGGGCTAGAATAAGGTGGCTGAGCCTGGGAAAAGGGGTTGATACTGGCAGATACTGGGAGTAGACGTGAGTAAAGGAGGTTGTCAGCATACAACCACTTGAAAATTGTTGTTTTGAGCTATTGAATGGAATCTACCAAAAGACCATATTTTTTTTTTCACGAGAGAAATACTCTGATAAACTCCTTCTTTTCTGACTCTGAGAAAGAACCTAAATTGATTCAAAAATAAACCCATAACATTTGAAATAATAGTCCCCTAGGATCAGAAACCCTAAATATGTTACAGCTAGCCTACTCTAATGCCCTGACCATAAAGAGTTTGAACCAACCTCAATTAATTCATAATGCTTGGCCACAACTGAAAGACGGTTGAAAGCGGTGCAACAACATCATACTTTCCTCCTGCTAAAACTACACTGGCACCCGTAATTTAAAACCCTTCCTCTCATCTCCAAGATCCACAGAAGAAAAAGCCCAGGATACTTAAAGAAAACATGAATCTCAAGGCACATAGCTAAGACCTCACCAAAGAAACCCATGCAGTATGACACCCTCTAGTAAGCTTTCTCAGAAATAGCCCTCATTCTCTGGAACTCACTCCCAGAAGGACTACACATAGCTCAATTACCTGTACTTCAGAAAGTGATTGAAAGTTTTGCTCTTCTGCCAAGCCTTTGATGCCTGTGGTTTATGGTTTATTAAAATTTACTATATCACCGTTTGAATCAGCAGAGTGGTTTACAATAAAAATTACAGGAGGATAGACTCCAAAATTAAAATTGAAAAATAAAAGAACTCCAAAATTGAGACAGGAAAGAGGAAGGACAGATAAAAATCAAAGACATGCATGTGGGAAAAAAAGGAGGAGAGGGGTTGGACAAAGGGCAATATCGCAGGCTAGGCAGGAAGGGATGCAGGACCCCATATCATTGAGAGCTCAGGTCAAAAGCAAGACAGAATAGGTGGGTTTTGAGAAGGGTTTATAGTTTATGGTTTATTTAGTAGTTGATATACCACCTTTAACCAATGGCAACAAATTGGTTAACAAATTAATAATAATAGGACAAGGAGAGTTAACAAATACAAAAAAAAAAAACTCACAAAGGAAATCGGGGGGGGGGGGGGGGGCGGAGAGGTGGCAAAATGGGAGAGAAGGCCAGTGCAGATTGGTGGCCCAGGTACCCATTATTGCCCTATGTCGCTCTGAAGGCTTGCTTAAAGTACTTAGGATGTTCACAGTTCCCTCAGTAATATAAAAACGACTCTGACAAATGTGGATCTTTTGGTAAAATCCAGTAAATATGTGTATTGGTTGTCATGTCCAATGTGAGTAATGATATTAAAAATCCAGAAGTGGGAAAAAAAGCATTCCACTCTCCCAAATTTCCATGTCTACAGCTTTTTAAAATAGCTTCTCTTGACAGAATCCCCTAATTCCTATACCACAACAAAGGCGGATCCTCTGCAACCCCCCCCCCCCCCATTATCATCCATATCCTTTCTATACTGGAACCATTAGTGGGAAGACCCTAACATCATGGGGGTTTTTGTAGGGAAATTCCATCTGAAATGCAATATGTTTGCTGATGGTATGCTACTTTTTATGGGAGAAGTGAGGGTGGACATTGGAAAGGTAATTACTTGGATAGAGGCAGCACAGCAAATATGTTAAAGTAAGCTTTCAGTGTGTGCCACCACCATGTAAGCCTGGAATTTACATGGCTGAAACCCCTCCTTTCTGGCTAGCACTTAGAGCAGACCGCCTCCACTATCCAACTTTTGATACACCACAGCACTTACCGAACGATTAGCATCATAAGTGACACATGGTAAGAACAACTGTTGCACGCTATCAGGGACATACCCATCAAGTTCATGGCAGTTATTACACAATCACATACATGAATGCTTGATGCCTATTAATATGGACGCATCTGACATCCATAGAGGCAACGTTATGTGCAGTTGTGCTAAAAGCCATAATGCCATCGAGCATGTGGCAATTGCCCTCATGCTTACGGAAATGTGCTCTCCACACTTACTCCACATCTAACCTGCTCACCCTCTACTCTAGCATGCAATGGTCACTAAATATATACGTGTAGACACATTAGTATTTTCAGTTGACAGTTACCCAGCGTTAAAACACATGTTAACCGGTTAGCAGACTTTCGTAAAAGGGCCCCTTAGTTCATAATACTTCATTTTCATTCTTTTCAGCAGTTAATTGGAACAATAATGCAACATCAGAAAACTGCAAAAATGTAGAGAAATCTAAGAATAGCATTTACAATATATGCACATTTTACTGAGGATGTCTACCTTTTTCTTATATGCCTCAAAAACATTATACTTGGACTTCCATTTTTTGTTTTCATATATACTAAATCAATTTAAAATAGAACTGGGGTTTGAATAATCATGAATCTTTGTATCTTGACTCTCTTAATCAGCTACATTGCAGTCAATGTTTGATTTAACCAGTCTCGAAAGCAATTACTTAGACAAATTATATATAGTCTGTTTGTATGCACTGTGCTTTTGTTTCTTTGTATGTAATGTTGCTGTTCATTACTGAGAAGATGAAAAATTGGTAAACACAGCCAGTGTGCTATTTTTGCAAGGTGCATGCAGTTATATGTAATTAAACATAGAAAATGAAAGCACTAATACTTCTGGGTAGAAGTGGTACAGTGGCAATTATTTGTAAATTAGGCCCCTAGTCTGCTTAAACAACCTTGCATGACAATCAGACACAAAGAGCAATGCTCTGGTTGTTAGGCCATTCTTTTCACCACGAAGCAAAAAAAAAAAAAATCTTTTTAAAACAAAGCATATGCACACTTGGTATTCAAGGGAAACAATAAGCACGTTCTGATATTTTTGGGGAAAATGGTCTTCAATTATCAGTACTAATGCCAAGGTCAAAGATTAAGATAGTTATACATAAATAGAAGATTTTGACTTGCAAGTCCTCTCCTTCTTCTGCAGATACACACAGAATTTGGTGTTTTTAACTTGGTATGGTAACAAGAAATTTTCAAAGTTGCATCAGTTTTAATAATGATAATGATGCTCCATTGCACGATACAATCTTTGTCATTAACTGCAGAACCAAAATATTAAATAGAATATGACTTCGAAACATATAAATATTAGGGCATGAAATTTATTCTTGAGATGATTAAACAATAATACACACTGTGAATTAATTCCAAATGCTGTCAAACTGATATGATATCAGGAATGCATTTTGCTGTAAATAATAATGATCACTTGTCACTGTTCCTCAGAGAAAACTGATACAGCTTTTCATGTGATTTTCTGCAGTACTTCATAAGCTTTAAGTCTTATACCTGCCAATATCATACATTGGAGACAGCTTCTATTTCTGTTTACGGTAACCAATAATTGGAGAAAGTGGGTTAGCATTTCATGAGCAGCACCAAAGGAAGTTCAATTGTAAATAATTTAACTAGGGATCAGAGGAGAATTTTTCATTTAATTTGAGTGATCCCTAAACTGGGATGGGAGATTGTTTCAATGCAGTTTATAGTTCTTGAGCTTCAGCCAATCCTATCTTAATGAGGTTAAAATGAAATTCAAACTGGCTTGAAGTTTGACTTGGCTCATTATATTCCCAGGCAAGCTATTCATGTTTTTTTTATTATTTTGGATTTAGTTCATTTATTTATTTAGATAGTTTTGTATACCACCTCATCCTTCAATCAAAGTGGTCACAACACAATTGGGGGATATGAGACACATACACTAATGCTTACAGGGAACGGGCTATGGAGGGTTAGGTGGCTTGCCCAAGACTACAAGGAGCACCTGTGGGACAAGAAACCCCAGTCCTTATGGCCCAAGGTTGCTGTCCTCTAGTGGGGTTTGAACCCCTGACTTTCTGGCCTGAAGTAACTTGCCCCAACCACAAGTCCACTCCTCCCTACTTAAAGTTCATGCCTTTTTTAAGGCAAATTGCATTCAGGTACAGTAAGCACTGTCCTATCCCCAGAGGGTTTATAATTTGAGTTTATACCTGAAGCAATATTATGCATCCTTTGGGGAACTGCAACTTTAGTTTTGGGTTTTGTGCACTTGGTATGGGTCCATTTTAGCAGTTTAAAGCATGTTTGTAAAGATGACCAAGTATCATTTGATGCAAGGTATATCCTGACATATATGTTCATATTTACATTCTCTTATACCATATTAGGGTGTACTGGGATTACTTAGCACTTTTCAGGGCCTGAGGAGGGTCTAAGTTGCAGCAGCAATCATTTGTCATTGGTATTTATGTCTAGCTTGCATCAGCAGACTACTGTCAGTGTGGAGCACAGCTTAGGGGATGCACGTTTCACCGAGGAAACGTGGTGTCCACTGGAACATCCCGGAAACAGACAAAATCCAAAACCTTTCAGAATATGGTGAGTATGGGGACGTCCAAAACGTTTACCCATGTCCCATAATGCTCAAGGGGGACATGTTTTTCCATTATATCGCATGCCCCGTGCCTGTATCCAAGTGTGGGCCTTGCGCCAGATGCATGCACAGACCAGTTGAATAACTCTTTGCCCGTGCCACATCAGACACATCTGTCTCCCCGATTCTGGTCCACCGGGCATGTCTAGAATCATTAATGCAGAATTAGGTTCAAATGGGGCCCTTTTTTTTCAATTTAGTCATATCCGGGGCAAGACATGCATGATATGGAATCGGGCTCTAATTGAAATTAAACCTTTATTCAGTTTTCTCTTCTTAGTATCTGCTCTGAAAGATTATACTGGAAATCTCTTGATAGTGACATCTTAGGCAAGCAGCTGCCCAGTAACAGCTTTACAAATCTGGCACTCCTTCCACTGACTTTAGTTCAGTGAATATAAGAGTGTTGGACATAGATCCCCCCTGTATGTCCGGTCTGAACCGGACATACAGAGGGGATAGCGATTCTGATTTCTGGGGGCACGTCTAGCCCCATGGGATCAGAATCGCAAACAGTCCTGCATGTGCAGGCCAGGGCCACAATTCAGTCCAGCCTACATGTGCAGAACTGTCCCCAGCAAACTCAGTCAAGGCTCTTTAATGGAGCCACGGCGCCATGGAGTCATATTGCCATAGCACCGCAGCTCCATTGAAGAGCCGCAAAACCAGCCACTTGAAAAAAAGTGATTATTCCCCACAGCCTCACCCCCAATCTGGTCTCCTAAGGCCAGGGTCAGGCTGCAGGGAATGTCCCCTGACCCCCCCCCTGCCCTATCGATGCCCCGGCATGTTAGAAAAAAAACACATCCAGAGAAGTTATTCCACCTCGGAGGTGGAATAACTTCCCTGAACATGTCACCGGCCATGGACATACAAGGCTGACATTAGAATCGACCCTGTATATCCAAGGCTGGTGACTGTGCACTGCCCGCCCAGACTCCATCCCTGGGCCGCCCATTCCCCGCCATCGTCTAACTTCCCCGCACAACCGGCGGGAAAGTTATTCGGGGGCATGAGAAGCTACGAAGAGCGGGAATGAACGTCCCATTGGGACGTCCATCTCTGCTATTCGTGGCTCAGAATAACCCCCTTAGGGAAGAATACTCCAAACTATGGTTACACAATGCAAGGTTCCACTTTAGGAACTACCATCCAGAAATATGTTGAAACACTCTGCCCTGTGTGCAGCAGCAGCCAAGAAAGCAAATAAAATGTTAGGAATCATAAGAAAAGAAATGAAGAATAAAACCAAGGATATTATAATGTTTCTGTATAGTTTCATGGTACAACCACACCTTGAATATTGTGTGCAAGTCTGGTCGCCATATCTTAAAAAGGATTAACGGAATTAGAAAAGGTACAGAGAAGAGCCACCAAAATGATAAAGGAGAAGAAAGGATACCCTTATGAGGAAAGGCTTAAAAGGTTAGGGCTTTTCAACTTAGAAAAGAGATGGCTGAGGAGAGATACAATAGAGGTCTATAAATTAATGAATGGAATGGAACAGGTAAACGTAGATCAGTTATTTACACCCTCAAAAATTAGAAAAACTAGGGGACACACAATGAAGCTACAATATAACCCATTTAAGACTAATGACAAAATATTTTTTTTCACTCAATGCATAATCAAACTCTGGAATTCACTGCCAGAGGATGTAGTAAAAGCTGTTAGTGAAGCTATGTTTAAAAAGGTTTGGACAAGTTCCTGTAGGAAAGGTCCATAAACCATTATTAAAGAGAACCCAGAAAAAACACTGCTTACCCCAGGACAAGCATTGTGGAACCTGTGTGCAGTTTTGGTAACCTGCCAGGTACTTGTAACCTGGATTAGCCACTGTTGGAAACAGGATACTGGGCTTGATGGACCTTGGTCTGACCCAGTATGGCATATCTTATGTTTTTATGGTTCTGAACCAGCTGCTCCACAAAGCAGCCATTTACTTCATCTAGTAGCTTTTTCTCTCTAATATATCCTAATGTGACATTCGCCCAATTGATACTATGGGAATTGAAATCATCCATTATTACTACATTGCCAATTTTGTTAGCTTTTCTAGTTTCTGTTAACATTTTATCATTTGCTATTCATTCTGGCCAGGCAGAGGCTAGTACACATCCACTGATATTCACTTCCTCTTCTCACAGGGAATTTCTATCCATAAAGATTCTATAGTGCATTTTGTTTCCTGTAAAAACTTTATCCTACTGTATTTGACCAAAGGCCCTTTAGCATATAGAGCCACCCCTCCATTGTGATATGATTTGCATACAGGTATCACAGTGTCCTATTGGCTATTCTCCTTACATCAGGTCTCTGAGATACTAATTATATCTACTTCCTTGTTTACTGCTATAAACTCTAAGGGCCCCTTAACCCTTCATTGCCTCGGAAGAAAGGCCTGGCAATCTATTTCCGGTGACACTGCCAAGAAAACCCAGGAGCTTCTGGGTCGCCAGGAGTCAGGACTGACTCAAAGGCACACATTGCATTTGCACTCTAAGGGCCCAATTTTCGAAGGCATTTACATAAGTAACTGATCTAGTTACTTGTGTTATGCCTTAACAGGGAATTTGCAAAGGCACCTACATGAGTAGTGCCTTCAAAAATTCCCTGGCTTGTCCCATAGGTATCCCAATGATATGCGATTAGCATCAGGGCGTGTCAGGGGCATTCCAGGGCAGTTCGGAGGTGGGCCATGGTTAGCACTCTGTGCCTTAAAGATAGGCAAGGGGCTAACCTTATAGCATCAAAACTTGGTGCTACATGGGTAGCTGTATGGCAATACCCGGATTTTCAGTGCCGGGGCCACATATGACTTTGGCATGGAAAATCTGGGTTAGGTGGGAGGGGGCGAGCTATGCACCAATGCAGCACATAGCACTACCCAGATCGAAATCGGGCCCTAACTCTCCAATCTTATTTTTTAGACTCCTTGCATTTGAATAGTGCTCTGCTTATCATTTGGCAAAAGGTAATACAGTATGATTACCTGCCTCCAGGCGAGCATATAAAGATCCACTGAGCAATACCAGGGGAGTCAAAAATAGACAGGCTGGGCCTGACTGTATGGCATTTCTTAGGTTAATGGTATCTAGAAGTGTTAAGGTCAATGAGGAGGTGGTAAAAGGGCAGGATTTACTATCACCTGTTGACAATTTGGATTTATCAGTTTTCCCTGAATCATCAAAGGACAAGATTCTTATTCATGCCACGCTGTTAGTTTCCTTTAATTTTGAATTGGATAAAAATGATATATTGAAATTATATTTTCAAAAAAAGAATGAAGTTTTCTGTGGTCAAAAAATTAGCATCTTCTCGGACGTTTCCAGGTCAACACAACTGAGGCAGAAGGCCTTTTTGGCCTTCAAACCTCGGGTTTTGACTTTAGGGACAATCTTTTTCCTTACACGTCCTTGTAAGTGCCTTGTTTCATTTCAGGGGAATAGTTATTCTTTTTTGCTGTAACCAATTAGAAGATTTTTTGATTAGCCATACTGTTTGATAATTGAAGTTCTGTTAGTTTGAAAGTTGTCTTTTGCCGGGTGGTAGAGAAATATAGGGGCTTTAGTGTTTTTACTGGGTACTCAGCAGATTTTCTTTTCTTTTTTTACACCTTGTTTGTATTTTTCTTTATTCTATTTTAGTTTTCTGTATTAAAATTAATACTCCAGCCAACCTTTAATGTGGGCTTTATGATTGTATGTCAGTTGTAATTCTCTTGGTTTGATAATTATTGTTTCTTATTTTCTGTTTATGTTACATTTCTATAAAGTGAAATGCTAAATAAAAAAGAAAAAAAATCCAGCCACACTGACAGTTTTTACTACATCCTCTACTATGAATTCCAGAGTTTGATTAGGCATTGAGTGAAAACATAGGGGCATGTTTACTAAACATTCCTAACGTGTGGGACCGCGGTAGTGTGCCTGTGCCATATAAGGAGTGGGTGGATCAGGCTGAAAAAAGGAAAAAACCGACCGTACGTGTGCGCGCAGCGCAAATGTGCGGGGCCCACATTAGCGCGTGGGAAGGCTAAGTGGGGCGCCGCTGGACACATAGAAGAACAGAGCCATAGCACAAGGGTGAAGACACAAACCAATGATGCAGGGGTCACAGGTTCAACTCCCAATTGTGCTCCACAAAAAAGGCCAGCTGAGGCATCAACTTTAATGGTTAAAAGTGGTTGAGGAGGCGAAATAATTTTGGGCGGCAGAAGGCAGCGCACTGTCATTTTGGGCGGCAGAAGGTGGCGCACTGTCATTTTGGGCGGCAGAAGGCGGCGCACTGTTAATTGTGGGCAGCAGGATGCGGCGCGCTGATGGGCATCAGGCTGCATGCTGATGTGTGCGGAGGCATTCAAATAGTGGGCAGCAGAAGTGGCGCGCTGATGCTCATGCACAGGAACAGAGCCACAGCACAATGGTTTGGACACTGACCAATGGTGCAGGGAGCAGGAGTTCAAATCCGTACAGTGCCCAGTAAACAAGGCTAGCTGAGGCATTATATATTATGGGGATGAGTGCTGTAGGGGGCAAGTTATGTTTATTTTAGTACTCACGACTAGCAGACGCACACGCAAAGCGTGTTAACATAAGGCGGCCCATACGGCACATGTTACAGCTCACTGTCTGCCAAGGCACCCTAGAATGTCCCCTATAGGGCACCATATATGCTGCGGCACAGGGTAAGGTATAGTGCGCCTTATATGGACGGCAACCATAAGGTGGCCAATAGGGCGCCCAATAAAGCACCCGCGGAGGCACCCCATGGGTACAGTACGCTGAGGGTGTTATTGCTGGCAGCAACATATGTACAAGAAATAAAACAATGCTGTGGAAAACCCTATCAGATAACCCCACTGTGGGTTTGAACCCATGACCTCTGGCATCATAGGCAGTGACGTAACCATTGTGCAACAGCTCTATAGCTGACAGCAGGCCCCTGGCTGGCTGCAGAGAGCCTGCACGTCACCCCACAGACAGTCTGCTGTTGTAGACAGGATAGGGTTAGGCCACCCGTACCCATGATGCACTGCACATGCAAATCAGCTGTCCACAGATGCACACAAGATGGGGAATGCACCTCAACAGCTCCCCGGCCTGGCAGGAGGAAGTGTCCATGTGCACCCACACAGCACCCCGGCCTGGTAGGGTGTACTGAGCGGGTGTTCCACTGGCACAGAGTAGCTACACCCCCGTCACATTGTGCGGGTACTGTGCTCACCCTGAGGGTGCGATGAGGCGCCCAGGACCAGGTCCACAACACCCTCCATGGCTGAGAGAGGCCATGTCAGAGCTCTGAAGCAGTGTTAATCTGTGAGATAGGTTGTTTCTGCAGAAACATCCTGGATATATCTGCCTGTCTCAGTCAGGGGAACCCCCAGGTGGGCCATGCACCACCAGCCAAGGGCTGCCAACAGGGTCACCCATCAACAGATCCACATTCTACCCCCCCTGCAATGATGACAGTAGAGTGGACCATCATCCCTGGCCCTACTGGGGAACAGACACCCCACAGGGCAGTCACAGCAGCTCTATACACCCCCAGAACACAATATCAGACAGACATTAGGCCTGGATATGCTAAGCTGTACCCCACCACTGTCAGATATTCTCCTGCAGCAAGCCATCAGCTGCTGCACCCTGCATGGCACCCCTTCAAGACACAGACCAGCTGAATACAGTCTGCTAGTTAGTCCTGATGGAAATGCATGCACCCACAACTGGGATGGCAGCACACACAAGCAGTTATGTCAGTGACTGGGCCCCAAAAGGACACCCATATATATCACATGAGAGGAATGCTATATAGCACTATGGGGGTGCCTAGCCATGCTGTGGTCACTGCAAAGTCAGGGTGGAGTGATCCCCCAGCAGCACATACAGAGGTCACCCTGTCTGAGCTATACCCATGGTACCTTGCTGCTCATTATGCACATTGGCAGGCCAATACTGGCAACAGTGCTGGCAGTGTGGGCTGTGGAAGGTGTTTGCAGCCACCACACACTGTATAGACAGACACACACCCACACCTATGCCAGCAATGTGCTACTATAGAGGAGGTTAGTAGCCCTGCCCACCACACCAGTCCTGGGCATGGTACAGCCATGGATATGGTACACAGTACTGCTGGGGGTCACTCCCCAGGGTGGTAAACACTGTCAGGGGCCAGACCTGGAGCACGCACCGCAGACATCAGACAGCTTGTTCTGATGGAGCTCAAGAAGCAAACAGTGCTGAACGTAGGACTGTCTGTCTGCCGGTACCCACATCAAACATTTGAGGGCTGTGTACCGTGTACCCAGGTATAGGGTGGCATTGCTAAGGTACGCAGGTGCTAGATCTGGGAGATGCACGCAGGGCCCAATGTCCTGCCTCTCCTGGAGGCATTGGCCAATGGGGCCTGTGGGTATGGGTGTGGGTGTGTCTGGCCCTGTTGTCTGCTGCTTTATGGCAGAGTTTCCCTACTCCAGTCCTGGTGTTCCAGACACTGTTCGGGTCTTCATGCTGTCCCCTATGAATGTGCATGAGCTACATCTGCATACCATGGGGGTGGTGCAGACATATGCAGCACAGGCATCTTTCTTAGGGGAAGTATGGAACCTGAATGGTGTTTGGCCCTCCAGGACTGCATTTGGGAGACTCTGCTCTAGATAATGTGCCTGTTTATGGTGTCGGTGTTTGGTGTGGTAAAATATATGCGTATTAACCATGCCTATGTTCTCAGCAATAAAGGTTTGTCCTTACTATCACGGTGTAGTTGTGGGAAAAATATGGGGACAGGGTTGGCAGTAGCTGCAGCTGGGATTTGAACCTGTGACTCTCTGGTCTCAGAGGTACTGGCTCTGTCCACTGCACCACACCGTGGCCACAGAAGCAGGGCAGTCCCTGGAGATGGTAAACCTGGCAGGATGGGGTCGCAAACCCTGCTCTGCACATGTTTACTGTGGGCTCATTCACCTTGTCTGGTCACATACGTGCAGATAAACCCCGGAAATGACCACGAAAAACAGGGGCTATTCTTTTAGCCAAGCTGGGCAACAGTGCTATTAATGGGCAACCATAGGGAACACTCCCAGGAAAGCTCCAAAGATGGCAATTAGTTTTGGTGGAGTCTCCGCTCCGTAGAACCTTCCAAAATTCATTTCTTTTTTCTGGAGCTTTCCTGGGTGTGGTTTTATATTTGCCCATTACTATAACTGTTCCCCAGCTGAATTACTATTTTTAATATTTTTGTTGTGGTCATTTTCTATTTTTATTTTCACTTTTGTGCTGTGCACATGTATCACACTGCTTACGTTTTGCAGGTTTCCTCGGTTTTCCTGTACATTGCTGACGTAAATGTTTTCTCTTCCCTTTAACTGCCCTCTATCGCGAGTGTTTCACTCGCACTATTTTTTCCTTGTAAATTCGGGCCCGATAATGTGCGGGGAGCCTCTCCCCTCCCCTTCCCCGCCCATTGACCCCATCTCTCCGCCTCTCGGGAGCCTTCCTCCGCCCTCCGTTAGCCGTTCCACGCCTCTATCGGACATCTGCGGGCCCGTACTTGTGCGGGGCCCGTTAGTGTGTCGCGCACATGCGCGAGGGTTCATCGCACGTGTGCGGGGCATTTAAGAGCGTTTAGAAGCGTTTAAGTGCCGCTTTTCCGTGCGCTATTGTGCGGCGCGCACTTTTGCGGTTTTTAGTAAACATCCCCCATAGTTTCTCCGAGTAGTCTTAAATGTGCTATGTTGTAGCTTCATTCCGTGTTTTCTAATCTTTGTACTTTTTTGAAGGGGTAAACAATTGATCTACATTTATTTGTTCCACTTCATTCATTATTTTATAGACTTCTACCATATCTCCCCTCAGCCATCTCTTTTCCAAGTTGAAGAGCCCTAACCTTTTAAGCCTTTCCTCATAGGGATATACTTCCATCTCCTTTATCATTTGTTGACCTCATCATTCAGTGCCTATAAGAACTTTTAGATCCCTAATGAGAGGCAATTTTGTGACACTTTACCTTGAGGGGAATGCAATTTAAATTTCTTATAGAAATAGTACCTTTCTCAAAGGAGAGCACACAGGTCAAGGACATTAAAATCGTCAAGGGCATTAAAGTCACATATTGTAATAATGCCAAAAGTGAAGAAAGGACCGTAGGCCATACATTCTAGACACAGAAAGATACAATGATTCTAGATTACAATATTAGACTTTTTAAAGCACATAACAGGAGTGAATATTTCAAACAATCCAAAATGATTCTTCTTTTTTTTTATATCAGTTCTCATCTTAAAATTGGAAAGAAGCAAAGAAAAATAATCTTGAAAAAAGTGTTTATGTTAACTTGAAAATGAACTTTGGCACAAAAACATGAAGCAGAAGAAATATGCCGAAACATGTGGAAAGATTTCTGTGGTGCCACTATCAAATGTTAACCTAAAGAATGTATAGTTTAGTAGATAATCAACACCCCCACATGTGAAAAAAGGTAAGAAATTATGAAATAAAGTGGGATGTTGATTTGTCAAGAAAGAAGGATGAAAATACAAAATATATATTTTTTTATATTTGCAAAAGACTGGTAGAGGAAATAGCTGTTAATATTATTATTCATTAAAAAAACATAAGATTTCAAAATAAAAAAAAATAGCTTTCCTGGCAATAGAATGGTATGCAAGTACTTTGTGTTTTCTTGAATGGCAAGAGTTAATAAAAACAAGTTTTCAGTGAAGCATAATTGTCAGAGACTGAAAATTTGGTTCTATAGTTTCAAATCATAAACCCTTACAAAACTGAATCATTTTATGCTGAAAAATTGAGGTGGCATTTAAACAATAAGAACTCAGACAGACTGGACAAATATGTTGCCCTGATGAACGTTCATATTGGAACAAAAATGTACTTATTATTTGTATACAATAATTAATTTTGTTAAATTTGATTACTTGCCCTATTAATGCCAAAGATGGGCTACAAGGCAATTCATAGAACTGTCTACAAGTATGTTTATAACACATGGAGCCTAATCCTAGAAGGGGTATGTCTGGGCCATCTGGATGGCCCCGACCAAGACGAACCCATTAGGATCTGATTCTGCACCGTGGGAGCAAGACGCTCCCGGGAATGCAGGATCGGGTCCCAGGAAATGGCCCAGGTGTCCCTGCATCACCAAGGGGACATTTTCCCTGCAGCACAACCAGCTTGCTGCCTGCTGAGACCCTGATTCCCTGCTGCCCATCCCTCGACAGGGGCAGCCAGGGCCCTGAGCAGTCGGCGGGGACCCACTTTGTATGCCACCATTGCCTCGGGAGGTGTGGCCGGCAGATCCAGGGGGGGCAACCAGCACTTATTCCACCTCCAGTGTGGAATACTCTGGCCATCCCTCTGTTGCTCCTAGGAGATACAGGGTCGTGAGTGGAACTGACCCTGTATGTCTGGGTGCCAATCCCGCTCATGCCCCTCCCATTTTCTGCCCCATGATGCCCCCCCCCATTCCACAAGCATGCACAGTGGCTATGTGCATTCAGGGGGTATGGGAGGCAGAACACGGCAAAGGTAATTAGCGGGGCTGCACACCTTATAGAATCGGGGTCATATTTAGACATAATTTTAAGAATCTAAAATAATGACACATGATTGAACTAGTAGTTCATTGTGAAATCACCATCATCCCCTTTACAACCAAATGAGATGTGAAAATAGTTCCTAAATAAAAGTCAATCCTATCATTCAGCCCTCAAGATGAAAGCAGTTTCTAAAACATGTATTTACCTCTGGGACTCTACCAAGGACGCAAGTATGGAAGGGCCGCTGATGCCATCACTGGACTTCCAGGAAGCTTGATAAAAGTGAGTTCCTGCATACAGGAAACTCTACAACTTCAAAACAATCATCCACATTTCTACAAGCAATGAATGCTCTTCACTTCACTAGAACAACCCACGCACTCCAAAGGTAATATCCTTGACCTAATATTTATACCACTGCAATCACTGTCTTCTGAACAGGTTTATACACTCCATGCAACCCATACCTTGGTCAGATCACTCCCTTATACTCTTCTCAATCCCCTACTCCACTCATATAGGACAACGAATCACCCCTCCACAACATACCCATAAATTTAAACAATTTAATGCAGCCAACTTCCTGGGGCAAATAATTCCATCTCTTGACCTACTCAAAAGTAAAAGCCTGAACCAAGAATCCCACATCACCGAATGGAATGAAATCCTCTCAACAGCTTCCCTACTTCCACCTAAACAACTTTCTCAAAAGCATAGCAGAAAAGCCCCCTGGTTCTCTACAAAACTAAGAAACCTCAAAAGAGAACTTAGACAGCTCGAACGTAAATGGAGACACTCTCGAGACCCAACCACACATTCGATCTACACAAATAAACTCCGAGCATACTGCTCTGAAACCCTCTGCCACAAAAGAGAATTTAATGAAAATATTATCCAACGTTCACTAAACCCAGAGAGCTATTTTCCATTGCCAAATCCTTAACAAGTGAACCCTTACATCAGGACCAGCCACCAAAAATAACCGCCCAAACTATAGCTTACCACCTCATCTCTAAATTCCTCCCCTCCCCAACTATCAACCCCCAACTTATAGTTGACTACAGCACTCAACCACATGAACTTACCCCCTTAAACACCTGGAATGAATTTGAACCCCTCTCATTAGAAAACATAACCAACGTGATCAAAGACCTAAATGCCTCTACTTCTGCCCTTGACCCTTGTCCTGTCACCTGGCTTAAATCCACAAGAAGCTCCATCAGCCCCTTCATTCTTCATATTGTACAATCCTTCCTGCTGACCAGTTCCATAACAGCACCTCTAAAGTGTGCCACAATCCGTCCAATCCTAAAAGGAACAAAACTTGACCCTACCTCCCCCACCTCCTACAGGCCCATCTCTAGTATCCCCTTCCTTGCAAAGATAACTGAGAAACTAGTCCAACCTCAACTCCAGAATTATATTGATGAACACTCCCCCCTTGATTTATTCCAACATGGTTTCAAAAAGAACCATGGGGTAGAAACCCTCCTTGCCTCTCTACTAGATTCTTTGTACCTTTACACCCAGAACCCTACCCAAGGATGTCTACTCATATTCCTTGACTTATCTTCTACTTTTGACTCCCTTCCTCACCATCAACTCCTAAACAGACTCCATGAAATAGGACTGAGAGGCACAGCCCTAAGTTGGTTCCACTCCTACCTAGAAAATAGAACACAATAGGTCCATATTGAAAATGATACATCCCTTCCATTTACCCTAAAACAGGGTGTCCCCCAAGGATCCAGTTTATCTGCACTGCTATTTAACATCTTCCTTCAACCTGTTTGCAAGATTTTCCAAAGCTATGGAATTCAGTACCAATTATATGCGGATGACATTATATGCTTCACCCCATTCAACCTAGCAAACCCTAATTTCACTAAACTAAGTGAATGCCTCACAAGCCTAAAATCATGGCTCTTACAGCACAACCTCCTAATTAACCAATCTAAAACTGAAGCTCTTCAAGTATTTACCAATATTTCATATACCCCATCTCCAACCCTTACTATTGGAGATCTCTCACTCACCATAAAAAACAAGTGAAATACCTTGGTATTATCTTCGACCAGAACCTCACCTTCTCAGATCAGATAAAGAGAACATGTAACACAATATACACAAAATTACATACTCTTCGGAACCTCCAACCTCTCTTAAACCCTGACTCCTTCCGCACTGTCTGCCAGGCCCTTACAATCCCTTCTCTTGACTACTGTAACCTTATCTACCATGGTCTTCCCAAGAGCAGCATACAACCTATCCAAATGTCCCAGAACACAATAGTTCATCTCATAACTAACAACCCTAGATGATCTCACATCATGCCAATCCTCCATGATCTCCACTGGTGAAGGGGATGGAAGGCTACTCCTATGAAGAGAGGCTAAGAAGGTTAGGGCTCTTTAGCCTGGAGAAGAGACGGCTGAGGGGAGATATGATAGAGGTCTATAAAGTAATGAATGGAGTGGAACGGATAAACGTGGATCAATTGTTTACGCTATCAGAGTATAGAAAGACTAGGGGACATGTAATGAAGCTACAGGGTAAACTATTTAAGACGAATAAGAGAAAATGTTTTTTCACTCAACGTGTAATCAAACTCTGGAATCTGTTACCAGAGGATGTAGTAAGGGCTGTTAGTATAGCTGGGTTTAAAAAAGGTTTGGACAAGTTCCTGGAGGAAAGGTCCATAAACCACTATTAAAAAGGGACCCAGGATATCAATGCTTGACCCAGTACAAGCATTGTGGAACCTGTGTCTTTTGGGGATATTGCTAGGTACGTATGACCTAGATTGGCCACTATTGGAAACAGGATACTGGGCTTGATGGACCTCGGTCTGAACCAGTATGGCATGTCTTATGTTCTTATGTTCTTATGGCTTCCCATTCAATCCAGTTAAATTCAAAGTACTTACCCTCACACATAAAATCATCGCCAATGAGTCAGCTCCTTGCCTCTCCTCACTCCTATCCATCATCAACAACAACAGAACGCACCACTCCATTACCAAAAACCTCCTTACCATCCCAACAAATAAAATATATAGCAATCAAGCTACTTGTAACCGGACCTTCTCCCTCTATGCCCCTTCCTTATGGAATGCCCTACCTCATGACCTACGAAACTGCTCTGACCACTCCGAGTTCCGGAAGAAGCTAGAAACTCATCTCTTCCTGGAGCATTTTTCCCTACCCCCATAATCCTCAGTCCTTAATCTTCTCCCCTCTCTCTTGCCCTCTCAAACTCACTCCTACAACCTCGCTGTAACTGTATTTCCCTATGTAAATAGTTGATTACTGTAAAAAGTTTCACACTTATGCCTATTTATCCTTGTTATGTTGTTCCATTGTAAACAGTTGAAATATACTGCCTTGTGATGTTCTATGTAAACCGTCTTGAATCGCAGAAAGACGGTATATAAAAACTGTTAAATAAATAAATAAATACAGCTAGGTGAGGAGGGAAGGGGGTACCAGATTCACCAGTCACACATGGTGCATTGCTAACTTGGTACTGTCTTGTTTCCCCCTACACAAAAATGAGTTTAGTTGATCAAAGGCTCATTCTATCTTACCAAAAAGCAAAAATGTGTAATTCTACCAGGCTTTTAGAATTGGGGAAAATATTATTAGTCCTAATCCCTTATATTATCTGTAAAAAATGGTTGAACAGCCAAGGCGCCCTGAGATACAAATCGAGAGACACATGCAAGTTCCCACGCTGCTTCATACTTGTGCTGATTGCTGCAACGCATTCACAGCTGCACATTCAACACTCCTATAAAAACTCAACTCAATCAATGCTTACTTATTGATGTACTGACCTAATATCCCTACTAAACATATCACATAACTTTGTATCAATTTGTATCTCTAATACTACTTTTCATTGCATAACCGTGCAACCAAAGTTCCACTAGAACACATTGTATCACACTGTATCTATCAGGCATCTAGAACATATTGTAACAATTACAATTGTAATCATGTCAGCAATTTCAGCAGCCTTCCTACTCTCCATTCTAATCTGCAACTCCTTCAACCAATCCAACTCCCTTTCATATTACCAGCCACAACAGTATATACCAATAATACCCTACCATTTTAAACAAAGAGAAATTGATACAATACACCCCCCTCCTGATAACCCTCATACCTTGATCTTCCCTTCCCTGACCTACCTCCTCATGCATTATCTAGATGGAATTTTAGACAGTGCTAGGGAAGACCCAGCTGTACTGGTACATGTTAATACCAATGACATAGGAAAATGTGGCAGGGAGGTTCTGGAAGACAAATTTCTGCTGTAGGTAGAAAGTTGAAATCTAGGACCTCCAGGTAAAATTTTCAGAAATACTTCCTGTTCCACATGCAAGACCCAAGAAACAGGTAGAGCTCTAGAGTCTCAATGCATGCATGGGATATTGATGCAGGGGGGACGATTTTGATTTATTAGGAATTGGGCTATATTCTGAGGAAGGGGGGGCTATTTTGCAAAGACTGGCTTCACTTTACAGGGTTGATAGCAGACTGCTGGCACTAATATTTAAAAAGGAGATAGAACAACTTTTGAACTAGAACCTGGGGAATGTTGACAGTTGCTCAGGAGCACATGGTTTCGAGTAAGGTATCTTTGAAGAATACCATCAAAACAGGGAAGGTAGAACATCCTGATAGAGAGGTTCCAATAAAGGCTAAAGTAGCCCAAGTACCTTTAAATAAAGAGCAAAGAATTGAAAGATTACAAATTATCCCCATCAGCTGCTAAAAATAAACAACTATACTATAAAATGTCTCTACACAAATTCTAGAAGCCTAAAATATAAGATGGGAGAGTTAAAATGTAAGGACTCAGTTTTCAAAATTGCTGATACTCAAACATCAGGACGGTCAGCGGGATATTCAGAGACAGCATCGGGATAGAAGCTGCTTCTGAATATCTGGGCTGAGTGGCACTAACAGGTTAGTGATGGCACTTACCCAGTTAATGCAATTTTCTGTCAGTTCTTTTCCAGAGTTCAACTTAGGCCTGTTTTTCATTGGTCTAAGTTGTCTGAACAATGATTGCTGAAAATCACTCTAACCGGATAAGTGCCGGTACCAATCCAGTTAGCACTAGTACCACCTTCATTCCACCCAGGGATCACCTCTGAAGTAACGGGAAGTGCCAGGGCAGTCTGTGGAGATATTCAGTGACACTATTGAAATAGTACTGCTGAATAATTTGGTTTGACTGGCCTTCCATTGTCCGGCTCTGAATTAGTCCGTAAAGCACTAAATGAAGAAAGAGATATAATTGGCATCTCAGAGACCTCATGGAAGGAGGATAACTAATGTAATACCAGTACACAAATTATATCACAAGAATAGAATGGATCAAATTGGTAGTGGAGTAGTGCTATAGATTAAAGAGGGCATTGAGTCAACTAGAATAAAAATTCTGAAGGAAACACAATGCACTACTAAGGGGTATGTTTACTAAAACCCCGCTAATAAGCGGGTGCCATGTAAGGAGTGGGCGTTTCTTGCTGAAAAAGAAAAAACGGAATTTACATATGTGCTAAGGTGTGTGGCACCCATGTGTGCCCCGCACATTAACGCATGAGATAGCTGCGTGGGAGGCATAAGTGGTGTGCTGATGTGCAAGCAGACGAGCAGAGCCACAGCACAATGATTAAGGCACTTACCAATGGTGCAGGGATCAGGGGTTCAATCCCCCACAGTGTCCAATGAAGACAGCTGGCTGAGGCATTATTTTAGGAGGCATATAAATAATGGGCTGCATAAGGCGGTGCGCTGATGTTTTAGGAGGCATTTTAATATTGGGCGGCATAAGTGGCGCGCTGATGTGCAAGCAGAAGAGCAGAGCCACAGCACAATGTTTAAGACACTGACCAATGGTGCAGGGATGAGGGATTCAATCCCCCACAGTGCTCAATGAAGACAGCTGGCTGAGATGTTACTTTAGGAGCCAGTCCAATATTGGGCGGCATAAGGTGGCAAGCTGATGGGCATTAGGTGGCATGCTATTGATTTAGGAGGCTTTTTAATATTAGGTGGCATAAGGTGGCGCGCTGATGTGCAAGTACAAGAACAGAACCACAGCAAAATGTTTAAAACACTGACCAATGGTGCAGGGATCAAGGGTTCAATCCCCCACAGTGCCCAATGAAGGCTGGCTGAGGCATTACATGTTATGGGGAAGATTGTTTTAGGAGTCATTTTATGTTTAGTTTAATTATCACTACTAGCAAACGCACTCTCAAAGCGTGTTAACATAAGTTGCCCTATAAGGCACATTTTAAAGTGCACTGTCCGCCAAGGCACCCTATAATGTTGCTTATAGGGCACTTTAAAGGGTGCCGTATGAGGTACTGTAAGGTCAGAGTACTGTTTTTGATGGCAGCACTGTGCAGTTTAAGGAATGAAAAGCATAAGTAGGTGCGCTGACATGCAAGGAGGAGCAGTAGTGGAGCACAATGGTTAAGGCACTAACTACTGATACAGGGGTCATGAGATTGCTCCCCAGGGTGCCTACTACGTAAGGCTGGCTGTGGCATCAGCTTTGCAATGTACATATTTTTTCCTGCAGCACTTTATTTTTATGTTATTAATTGCTGCCAGCAAACACGCCCTCACGTGCCATAATTGAAGGTGCCGTATAAGGCACCCTATAAGGCACTCCATAGGGCACATTATAAAGTGCACTGTCCGCCACGGCACCCTAAAATGTCCCCTATAAGGCACCCTATAAGTTGCATCACAGGATAATGTATAGTGCACCTTATATGGACGGGAACCATAAGGTGCCCTATAGGGCGCCCTATAAAGCGCCCTCAGAGCCACCTTATGGGTACAGTACGCTGAGGGTGTTTTTGCTGGCATCAAAATATGTACATTAAAAAAAGATAATGCTTTGGACAACCCTATCAAATAACCTCACTGTGGGTTTGAACCCATGACCTCTGGCTTCACAGGCAGTGAAGTAACCATTGGGCTACAGCTCTTATCAAGCCACTGGCTGGCTGCAGAGAGCCTGCATGTCACCACACAGACAGTCTGCTGTGGTCACCAGGATAGGGTTAGCCCACCCGTACCCATGATGCACTGCACTTGCAAATCAGCTGTCCACAGATGAACACAAGATGGGGAATGCACCCCCACAGCACCTCGGCCTGGTAGGGGGAGGTGACCATGTGCACCCACACAGCACCTCGACCTGGTAGGGGGTACTGACCGTGTGTTTTACTGGCACAGAGTAGCTACACACCGTCACATTGTGCGGGTACTGTGCTCACCCTGAGGATGTGATGAGGAGCCCAGGACCAGGTCCACAATACCTTCCATTGCTGAAAGAGGCCATGCCGGAGGTCCAAAACAGTATTAATGTGTGGGATAGGTAGTTTTTTGCAGAAACACCTTGGATATCTCCTTCTGACTCAGTCAGGTGCAGCCCCCATGGACCCCCCAGGTGGGCCATGTACCACCACCCCCCTCCTCCAGGGCTGAGGACAGCAAACAGGGCCACCTATCAACAGATCCACATTCTACCTCCCTGCAAAGGTGGCAGTAGAGGGGAACAGCAACCCCAGTCCTGACGAGGAAGACACCCCACAGGGCAATCAATGCAGCTCTATACACATCCATAACACAATAGCAGACAGAAGACCTGGATATACTAAGCTGCGCCCCACCACTATCTGATATTCTCCTGCAGCAAACCATCAGCCACTGCACCCTGCAAGCTGCTCCATCAAGACACATACCAGCTGCAGTCTGCTAGCTAGCTCATAGTGCATGTTCCCAGTGGAGATGCATGCACCCAGAACTGGGATGTCAGCATACACAGCAAGCAGACAAATCAGTGACTGGGCCCCAAAGGAAAACCCATATATATCACATGAGAGAAATTACTACATAGCACTATGGGGGTGCCTAGACATGCTGTCGTCACTGCACAGTCAGGGTGAGAGTGATCCCCCAGCAGGACATACAGAGGTCACCCTGTCTGTGTAGGTGGTGGCCAGGCAATACAATGTCCCAGCCAGTGTCCTATGCCCTGTGCAGATGCATCCTGGCCAGCCCACCCTGTCCGGGCTATACCCATGGTACCTTGCTCCTCATTATGCACATTGGCAGGCCAATACTGGCAACAGTGCTGGCAGTGTGGGCTGTGGAAGGTGTTTGCAGCCACCACACACTGTATAGACAGACACACACTCCCACACCTATGCCAGCATTGTGCTACTATAGAGGAGTTTATCAGCCTTGCCCACCACACCAGTCCTAGGCACAGTACAGGCATGGATATGCTATGCAATACTGTTGGGGGTCACTTCCCAGGGTGGTAAACACTGTCAGAGACCAGACCTGAAGCACACACCGCAGACATCAGAAAGATTGTTATGATGGAGCTCAAAGAGCAAACTGTGCTTAACGTAGGACTTGCTATCTGCCAGTAATCATAGGAAACGTTTGATAGGTGTGTACCGTTTACCAAGGTGTCGGGTGGCATTGCTAAAGTATGCAAGTGCTAGTATTGGGAGATGCACGCAGGGCACAATGTCCTGCCTCTCCAGGAGGCATTGGCCAATGGGGCCTGTGGGTGTGGGTGTGGGTGTGTCTGGCCCTGTTGGCTGCTGCTTTACGGCAGGGTTTCCCAACTCCACTCCTGGTGTTCCAAACACTGTTTGGGTTTTCATGCTGTCCATCATAAATATGCATGAGCTACATCTGCATACCATGGGAGTGGTGCATAGATATGCAGCACAGGCATCTATATTAGAGGCAGCATGGAACCTGAATGGTGTGGGGCCCTGCAGGACTGCATTTGGGAGACTCTGCTCTAGGTAATGCGCCTGTTTATGGTGTCTGTGTTTGGTGTGGTAAAATATAGGCGTATTAACCATGCGTATACTCTCAGCAATAAAGGTTTGTCCTTACTAGCACGGTTTAGTTGTGGGAAAAATATGTGAATTGGATTGGTAGTAGCCCCAGCTGGGCTTTGAACCTGTGACCTTCTGTTCTTGCACACACTGTCTGTGTGCACTGCACCACCATGTTGCCACAAATATGCTGCCTTCCCTGGGGAGTTCATGACTGTACATCTGACAGAGCCTGTCTGTTGCGGTGGACGGTGCCAGCCTTCACAGGCCTAGGCCACTGTCTGCTGTGGATTGTAGCCACTGCCCCCTCCACCACCTATACCCTTCTGCCAACATGCAGACATGTCCTTATCTTGGAAAAAGCATATGACCTGATTGAGTTGTGGCACTCCAGGACTGAATTTGGGGGACTCGGCTGTAGCTAATGTCCATTGTTATGGTGTGTGTGCGGTGTAGGGTAAAATATAGGTGTTTGAACCATGCTTATGTTCACTGCAATAAAGGAGTGTCTTTACTATCACTGTTTAGTGGTGGGTAAAACTATGGGGACTATGTTGGCAGGAGCCCCAGCTGGGATTTGAACCTGTGACCCCCTAGTCCTACAGGCACTGGCTGTGTCTGTTGCACCACACTGTGGCCACAGAGACAATGCAGTCCCTGGAGATAGGAAACCTGGCCGGACGAGTCAGATACCCTGCTCTGCACAATTTTACTGTGGGCTCATTTACCTTGTATGGAGGCAAAAGGGCAAATAAACCTCAAAAATGACATTGAAAAAATGGGAAAGAACCCATAACCAAGCTGGGCAACATTGATAGCAATGGGCAACATTAAAAAACACTCCCAGGAAAGCTCCAATAAAAAAAATGATTTTTGGAAGGGTCTACAGAGCGTAGACCCTTCCAAAAATCATTTCTTTTTTTTTTTGATCTTTCCTGGGAGTGTTTTTTATTGTTGCCCATTGCTATCACTGTTTCCCAGCTGAATTATAATTTTTAGAATTTTTGTTGTGGTCATTTTCAAGTTTTATTTGCAATTTTGTTCTCTGCACATGTATCACACTGCTCACGTTTTGTAGGTTACCCCGGTTTTGCTGTACATTGCTGACGGAAATGGTTTCTCTTCCCTTTAAATCGGCTCTAACGCAAGATTTTCACTCGCGGTATTTTTTAGGTTGATTTTCAGCCCCGCTCCTGTGCGGGGAGCCTCTACCCTCCCACTCTCTACCCATTGACCCCATCCCTCCGCCCCTCGGGGGCCTTCCTCCGCCCTCGGAATGCCTTTCCACGCCCCTATCGCACATCAGCGTGCCGCGCACTTGTGCGGGCCCGTTAATGTGACACGCACGTGTGCGGTGCACAAAAATGCACTATTAGCATGCGCTAAGGTACCTTAGCACACGCTCAAGTGCGCCCCCGCACAATTGCGTGGTTTAGTAAACATACCCCTAAATCTTTATGATAGAAATTCCATGTGTAAAGGGGAAGAAAATAGAGTAGGGATATACCACCATCCAAATGGAAAAAAATGAGCAGACAGATGATGAAATGCTATCAGAAACCGGGGAAGCTAACAAATTTGGCAACACAATAACAAGTAGTGATTTCATCTTCCCCTTCTGCTGGAAAACTGCTCTGGTATGACCCATCCTGAAGAACCCCTCACTAAACATTGTTTTTCCAGCACATTATCATCTGGTTTTGAATCTTCCTTTTTTTATTCAGAATCTTAGAACAACTTGTTTTCACTCAACTATTGGAACATCTAGAGAAGACCAACACTTTTCATCCATGGCAGTCAGGATTTCGCCATGGATACAGCAAAGAAATCATTCTGCTCTCTCTTCTCAGTGAAACTCTTGGAGTCATTGATAAAGGTAGCATCTTTCCAAGCCATCTCCCTTGATCTTTCTTCTGCTTTTGACCTTGGAGGAGTAGCCTAGTGAGTGGAGGAGTAGCCTAGTGGTTAGAACACTGGCTTGGTAACCAAACAATCAGCATTCAATTCTCACTAGCACTCCTTGTGGCCTTGGGCAAGTCACTTAACCCTTCCATTGCCTCGGAAGAAAGGCCTGGCAATCTACTTCTGGTGACACTGCCAAGAAAACCCAGGAGCTTCTGGGTTGCCAGGACTGACTCAAAGGCACACATTGCATTTTGCAATCACCTATTCTACTTTCTAGGCTGCAAAGCATTAGTCTTCATGGTACTGTCCTTCAGTGGTTTCACTCCTTCATCTCAGAGCACTCTTACTCTGTTAGTTTTAAATCCTCCACTTCCACAAATTTCCCCCTCACCTGTGGTGTATCGTAGGGTTCAGCCCTCGCTCCTCTTCTTTTGAACATTTTTTTTAGCTCTGCTAGCTACTCTTATCCAACAGTTTAGTATCTCCATAAATTATTATACAGACAATATTCTAATACTCTCTCATGCTCTCTCCTGATTTTTCTGTATTAAAAAAAATGCCTTTCTCAGGTTGTTCTTTGGTTGAACAGCAATCATCTGAAACTCAATACTTGGTTAACTGGCTCCTCTGCTGTCCCATCTCTTTCCCTATTACTCAATGGCACACCAATATACTTGACATCTTCCTTCATCTATCTAGGGGTCTTTCTTGATAGCACACTTACTTTCCATGACCACATTAGTCTTGTAAAGTGCTCCTTCTATACCCCCTTTCAAATCAGAACTATCTGAGCATTCCTTTCCACCTCTACTTTAACTACGCTGCTTATTTCACTAGTACTATCATGTCTAGATTACTATAATATTGTTCTTACTGGCCCCTCAGCTAGTAGCTGAAATGTCTAGAAACAGCCCAGAACACAGCCATAAGATTATTAGCCCATGCTTCTAAATCTCATCATGTTAACCCACTGTTTAATTGTTTTCAATATCACATTTAATTGTTTTCAATATCACATTCAATACAAAATTCTACATTGGTTCATAAGATCTTAAAATCAAGTTCACCTTCTTATCTCTCATTCTGCATTATTGTTCATACCCCTTCATGTACTGTATCTTATGTTCTATTCATGCTAAACATCTTCCTCTCGCCCCTCCATCCTGTGCTCGATATAAAACAACTTGGCATTCAGCTTTTTAATTCCTTGTACCAAGTTTATGGAATGCTCTCCCACCTGATCTCCATTTAGAATTATCTTATTCCAAATCCAACTCGCTTCTTAAGACCCCCTTTTTTCAATTAACCTTTGACCTAGCCCCTCAGTAGTGCAGGAGCCACCTTGCCCCCTCTTCTCTTCCCCTCATTCAAATTTACTATGTGCTGCTCCTTCTATATGCCCGGAACCAACTACCTGGGTCAGTACATCATGCTTCGTCTCTGACCTTATATTTTTATAGACTAAAAACCTACCTTTCCAAGACTGTTTTTGGATCTTGATCCCCTTATTCTCCTGATCACCACCAATGTATATCTTTACCATTCTCCTAGATTAAGCCTAGTCCCCAGTTTGTTGTGTTGTCTGTCTTGATTAGATTGTAAACCCTATTGAACATGAACTGTCTCTTACATGTATATATACAGCACTATATATGCCTTGTAGTGCTTTACAAATAATAATAGTAGTAGTAGGTTCAGTTACCAAAGGTTTTCCCTCACTGATGCACATGGATCACTGGCATACAAAGCTGGGGATGAGGGGAGAAGTGGTAGGTGACAGCATGGTGCTCCTGGTAAAAACTACTGCTTGAGGATGTGCCTTGTGCTATTTCCCATGCTGCATCACCACCATCGCCACCCTACCTTTCCTTCTAGTACATCAATCAGTTATGCTAAAGAGCAATAGATCATTTCATCTGTGGGTTAGAGAGAGCAGCTAGCATAAACGTATCCTCCTTCATAAGGGGTTGCAATCTTTTTTCTGTCTGACCATGGAAGAAGTTGAGCATCACCAAAACCTCTGCTGTGAATTTCTGTCACTGTTAAAAATCTCCTAACTTTGCCTGTAACATATTCAATGCCTGTATGATAAGGCTCGGGGTTGCCCTTGTGGAATTCAGTAACTCCATGGCATTCTAAAAAGGCTTTAGGACTTCTATCACCTGCATATCTGCCCAATTCTGATGATTCAGGTGGCTTTCGATCCCGACCTCAGCCTCCAATGGCAACTGATGCAGGGCCACCTGTTGCTCCACTATCCTCTCCACCATTTTCATAAGTGGAATTCCACGAGGTGGCACAGGTGCTCCTGTTGCTTCCTACTTCTCATGCACAACAGATTGATGTACTAGAAGGAAAGACAGGGTGGTAATGGTGGTGATGCAGCATGGGAAATGATATTTTTTGGCACTTTTCATCACTTGCCTCAGGGCAGGGATGCCACTTCCCTTGTTCCCCTAGCATATGGACTCTCCGACAACAACCAGGTGCAAAAAGCCTCCTTCCTTCCATGTTCATTCTGCCATCTATTACTAGGAAACCTGGAAACACAGTGCTCTGATTCTGTCCTTTCTGCTAACCTTGAAGCATTGCCCTTATTTCTGCTAAAATATAGCATGGGTCCAAGTAGGGGCTATCATTTGCCATCTGGTTGTGGAGAAAGGCCAACCAGTACTCTAATCCTGTTGCCTCCCTCTTATTTCTGCAACCAGCTATCATTAGTGTACTATTAGTAAGAAGTAGGCATTGCACAGTATATCATTCTGATTACTCCAGATGTTGGTGGTAAAATGTGCACTACTACTGACCTCTGTCTTTTTCAGCTCTGTTTGCAGCTGATAATTCCAGGGATCTCCTATCTACTAACATATGTGCTGCAGGGCACTTGATAATCAGTTGCTAAGAGATGCAGAAGCTTCTAAACACCCCCCCCCCCCCCCGCCTCCCTTTCTCAACTATCTTCAGGGGATAGTCATCTAGGGCTATCAGTTCCTCAATGTACCATGTCATCACCCTTGATGCTGCCTGCTGCTTGCCTCATGACAGTGCTGCCAATCTTAATTCATTCTCTTCCGTGATGGCTTGCTTTGATGCACAACAGCCTGATGCCATGCAACTTGAAAGGGGAAGAGGCTAGGGGCTGCACTTGGGGAAGGGACTTTGTGTTTTCTGTATCTTTCCCACCATTGATATTTCCATCATGGGTTGAATCCCCAGGCTAGGATCAGTGTCCTCCTTTGTACTAAAATGAAAAGGGTGCTGTTTTTGCAAATGATGTGCCATGATGCTGTCCATAAAATTGCCCATCAGGTTCATTTTATTAATATGCTTCAAACAGTAATTGCTTTCTTCATTACTATTACTACTACTACTATTAATCATTTATATAGTGCTACAAGGCATACACAGTGCTGTACAAACATATAAAGAAGACAGTCTCTGCTCGTAGAACTTACAATCTAATCAAGACAGAACAATACAAGAGAAACAAGAGGGGTTCAAACAGGGAAGGAAACACAAGAAGAACAAAGGATTAGGATTCAAATGTGGACTCAAAGAGATAAGCCTTTAGCATGGATTTGAAGAGGGGGAGAGAAGAGACTTGACATAAAGACGGTCTTGTCTCCTGTGATATTTGCAAGCCTTTCCTTCTACTTCCTTGGGGAATGGGGATGCAGCTCTTGGTGCTGCTCTTGGACCCATGGCTGGGACAGAGGAGAAAATGAAACGCCGGTGGCATTTTTCCCATTTTCTATTATCCCCTCTACCTATGTGGTACCAGTATCACATTCTGTCTCATCATCAGCACACTAGCAACAACCTCTTCAAGGTTTATCATTTTCTACAATGGGTTCTTTGTCGCCTTTGTCAATTCAGATTCTGGGTCTTCTGTTACCTTCTAAGGATACTGTTAAATCCTTAGGGGTGATGTCAGATGGTAAATTGTAATTTTCTCTTTTTTTTGTCTACTATCATGAGTTGATTTAATGCTCTTCATAGAATCTGGACTTAGAGACTATTTATAGATACTTGTTCTTTGAAAATTCTTCTATTGCTTTGGTGATCAATAGGATCGATTATTGTAATTCCCAGTATCCTGTTTCCAACAGTGGCCAATCTAGGTCATACATACCTAGCAGTATCCCCAAAAGACACAGGTTCCACAATGCTTGTATTGGGTCAAGCATTGATATCCTGGCTCCCTTTTTAATAATGGTTTATGGACCTTTCCTCCAGGAACTTTCCAAACCTTTTTTTAAACCCAGCTACACTAACAGCTCTTACTACATCCTTCGGTAACAAATTCCAGAGTTTGATTACACATTGAGTGAAAAAATATTTTCTCTTATTTGTCTTAAATAGTTTACCCTGTAGCTTCATTACATGTCCACTAGTCTTTCTATTTTCTGATAGCGTCAACAATCAATCTATGTTTACCCATTCTACTCCAATCATTAATTTATAGACCTCTATCATATCTCCCCTCAGCCGTCTCTTTTCCAGGCTGATGAGCCCTAACCTTTGTAGCCTCTCTTCATAAGAGTAGCCTTCCCTTTAGCATTTTGGTGGCTCTTCTCTGTACCTTTTCTAATAATGCTATATCCTTTTTAAGATACGGCGACCAGAATTGCACACAATATTCAAGGTATGATTGTACCATGGAACGATACAGAGGCATTATAATATCCTTTGTTTTATTTTCCATTCCTTTCCTTATGATACCTAGCATTCTATTTGCTTTCTTGGCCGCCGCTGCACACTGGGCGGAGGGTTTTAACGTGTTATCCACGATGACTCCTAAATCTTTTTCCTGGGTGGTGGTTTCCAATGTGGAACCTTGCATTGTGTAACCATAGTGTGGATTGTTATTTCCTAGGTGCATAACTTTGCACTTGTCCACATTAAATTTCATCTGCCATTTGGATGCCCAGTCTTCCAATTTATCCAGATCCTCCTGCAGTTTTCCACAGTCCTCTTGGGTTTTAACAACTTTAAACAGTTTTGTGTCATCTGCAAATTTGATAATCTCACTAGTTATTCCCTTTTCCAGGTCATTTATGAATATGTCAAAAAGTAGCAGACCCAGTACAGATCCCTGGGGTACTCCACTTTTCACCTTTTTCCACTGGGAAAATTGGTCATTTAGCCCTATCCTCTGCTTTCTATCTTTTAACCAGTTCCCGATCCACGATAGTACACTGCCTCCTATCCCATGACTTTTTAGTTTTGCCAAAAGTCTCTGATGAGGGACCTTTTCAAAGGCTTTCTGAAAGTCCAGATATACTATATCAACTGACTCACCTTTGTCTTCAAAAAAACATATCAGATTAGTAAAACAAGATCTTCCTTGTCTAAAGCCATGTTGGTTGTCTCCCATTAGGACATGACTATTGTCATCAACCCCCCCAGGTGGTCAGTGGCGGCAAGGGCAGGTTGAGCATATTTATTATTTGTGGAGGTAAGAGACTTTTGGAGGCCAGGTACACCCTGGTCTTTGGAGTCCTCCTCCTTATAGAATAAGTTGTGTAGACCAGACTGGAGGGTAAATAAGGCTTTTATTTCCCCTTTTAAGCCCTGAAGTTTGCTAGGTAACAGAAAATAAAGGGTTCTCCTTCTTTGTCAGGGTTTTTACCAAAGCATAGTTAAACAAGTGAACTGCTACATACTTCACAGCTTCTTGCAAAAACAACACAGGGTTTTCCAAACTTCGAAGCAAAGTAAAATTAGTGAGCTTATTCTCTTTCGCACAACATGAACAAAAACAATATCAGAGCTTGTCTAAATAATTTACAGCTAGGGGAGTGACTCAAAACTCCCTGCAACACAAACTGAGCAGTCTATTACTTCTTCCTGGGATAATGTAACTGAATTGACAGGGTCCAGCTGCATGGGCTCTGTTTCATTTGTGCCTCCCTCTGTACTTGAGCTTTCCCTGGCTGCTGTGGTTTGAAAGTCAGTACTTCTTCTCCCTAGCTTCCAGCTAGGCTGTTCTAGGGCTTTCAGGTAAATAGCAGGGTTTGTCCCTATGCCCCTACGTGATGGCTTAAAGGACTCCTGCCGGCTTCCTTTTCTCTTAGGCTGATTATCTGGTTTTAAAAACGTTCTAGGAGCTTGGCCTTTCTTTGAGAAAAAATAGTCACCGTACCTTGGCTTCGTGAAGTCAGGGCATCTGCTACTTGCCCACTCAGGCAAGCCTCCTGGGTACTGTCTGTCCTCTCTGTAGCTTGGGAAGACCCTGTAAAGATTCCAGACTTCCTGGCTTCTTAGTATAAGTAAATCTCCTGTCAGGACTTTTCCTTCCAGTACCCTTTAAACCTGTTTCAGACCCTCCTGGTGAGCAGAGGCCTCTCTCCTGGCTAGGCTCTCTCCTTCTGAGCTCTCTGCCTTTGGGATTTCTTCCAAGCAGATCTCTTTCCAGTCTGTCTCTCCCAGGTCCCTCTCTCACTCCGGCTCTTTTGGGTCTGCTCCTTTCTCTCTCTCTTTCTGAGCTCTTCTCTGAGCTCTCTTCTGAGCTCCCTCCTGAGCTCCCTTCCGAGGTTCCTTCCTCTCTCCTCCTTTCTTCTGAGTTGGCCCTCTGCTTATAAAGGCCTTTTACTTTTGAGTTTCCCGGGATACCCCTCAGGTGGAGCAGATTAGCTCCTGCACAATCAGTACCCGGGTGTGTTAGCTCAGCCTCTGTAGGTTCATGCCTGCTCCCTCTAGCTGCTCTGCAAGGGAACTGCATCTTCTGCACGTTAGCTGCTTTGTAAGGAACAGCGTTTTTTTCTAAGTTTTTGCTTTCAGTGGCTTCAGCCCTATCACACTATCTACATGCTGTGTAATTTTGTTCTTTATGATGGTTTCTACCTTTTTCCCTGGTACTGACATTAGGCTCACTGGTCTGTAATTTCCCGGATCAACCCTGGAACCCTTTTTAAAAATTGGCATTACATTTGCAATCCTCCAATCTTCAGGTATTACAGATGATTTTTATGAAAATTCACAGATTACTAATAGCAGGTCTGCAATCTCATATTTCAGTTCTTTTAACACTCTTGGATGTATACCATCTAGTCCAGGTGATTTGCTACTATTCAGTTTATCAAATAGTTGTAATATATCTTCCTGGTGTAGCGATATTTCTCTCAATTCCTCTGCAGTATCATCTTTAAGTACTACTTCAGTCTTGGGTAACAACCCTACATCTTCCTCAGTAAAGACCGAAGCAAAGAATTCATTCAGTCTCTCCGCTATAGCCTTGTCTCCTCTTACTGCCCCTTTTACCCCTCTATCATCTAATGATCCAATTGACTCTCTCACAGGCCTTTTGCTACGAATGTACTTGAAAAAGTCTTTATTTCGTGTTTTTGCTTCCGTAACAAGTTCCTTCTCAAATTCTTGCTTTGCCTGCCTTATCAATGCTTTGCATTTAACTTGCCAGTGCTTGTGCTGTTTCCAGTTTTCGTCGTTTGGCTCTTTTCCATTTCCTGAAAGATGCTTTTTTGGCAGCAACAGCCTCTCTGAGCTCACCTTTAAACCATGCTGGCAATTTTTTGGACTTTCTTCCACTTTTCTTAATGCGTGAAATACAGCTGGTCTGGGCTTCCAGGATAGTATTTTTAAACAACACCCAAGCTTGATGTAAGTCTTTAACCTTTGCAACCGCTCCTTTTAGTTTTTTCTTAACTATATTCCTCATTTTATCATAGTCTTCCTTTTGAAAGTTAAAAGGTAGTACTGTGGATTTCTTTACTATCCCTCCCCCACTAATTAAATCAAACACAATCATGCTATGATCACTATTGCCAAGTGGTCCCAAAACCCTTATTTCTTGTACCAGATCTGGTGTTTCACTAAGGACTAGGTCCAGTATGGCTTCCCCTCTGGTTGGTTCATGAACCAGCTGCTCCAAGAAGCAGTCATTTATTACATCTAGAAACTTTATCTCCCTAGCATGTCCTGCCGTGACACTGACCCAGCCAATACCGGGGTAATTGAAATCACCATTATTACTACTCTGTTGTGACTTTTGTTAGCTTCCCTGATTTCTTTGAGCATTTCATCATCCATTTGTTCATTCTGGCCAAGCGGTCGATAGTACATCCCCACTGCCATCACCTTCCCCTTCATACATGGAATTTCAATCCATAGAGATTCTACAGCACATTTTGTTTCCTGCAAAACTTTAATCCTTTCTGAATCAATGCCTCTCTAACATAGAGTGCAACCCCTCCACCAATTTGATCAGTTCTATCATTATGATATAGTTTGTATCCAGGTATCACAGTGTCCCACTGGTTATCCTCCTTCCACCATGTCTCTGATATTCCAATCATATCTAACCTCTCATTTAGTGCTATATATTCTAACTCTCCCATCTTATTGTTTAGACTTCTAGCATTTGCATACAAGCATTTTAGAGACTGTATTTTATTAATAGTAATCTGGCTATTGGTAGGCATGGGCAATTTGGAATCTTTACGCTCTGTCTGCACCATACTCAAGGGCATTTGGGCTACTTTACTCTTTTTTGGAACCTCACTGTTTTTGGTAGTATCCTTCAAGGATACCTTCTTCTGAACCATGCGCTCTTGGGTGACTGTCGGCTTTCCCCTATTTTCTAGTTTAAAAGCTTCTCTATCTCATTTTTTAAAGGTTAATGCCAGCAGTCTGGTTCCATCCTGGTTAAGGTGAAACCCATCCCTTCTGAAGAGCCCCTCCTTTCCCCAGAATGTTCCCCAGTTCCTAACAAATCCAAAACCCTCATCCTTGCACCATCGTCTCAACCACGCATTGAGACTCTGGAGCTCTGCCTGCCTTTTGGGTCCTGCACGTGGAACGGGAAGCATTTCAGAGAACGCTACCCTGGAAGTTCTGGATTTCAACGTCCTACCTACAAGCTTAAATTTAGCCTCCAGAACTTCCCTAACACATTTTCCTATGTCATTGGTACCAACATGTACCAAGACAGCAGACTCCTCCCCAGCACTATCTAAGATCTTATCTAGGCGGTGCGTGAGGTCCGCTACCTTCGCACCAGGCAGGCATGTTAACAGGCGATCCTCACGTCCACCAGCCACCCAGCTATCTACATGCCTAATGATTGAATCACCAACTATAACAGCTGTCCTAACCCTCCCCTCATGGGCACATGGCCTTGGAGAAACGTTCTCAGTGTGAGAGGGTTTTACATCACCTGGAGGACAGGTCCTAGTTACAGGATCACATTGTGCCACACCAGGGTGATGCTCTCCTGTCATGTAAGATAGCAAGAAGGTAGTGTTAAGGACAGTTCCGTCTTTCTTGCCCAAGGTAATTTTGGCTTTTCGTGTTATTCATGTGGTGTCTTTACCGGTGTTTGAAAAAGCAGGTAAAGATAAGACGAAGTCACGGCTACATCGATTAGATGTCAGCAGAGCCTTGTGAAAATATTTGCATAGAACAGCGGTGCTCCGTAAGACCGACAGGTTGTTTGTCTTATTTGGCGGTACTAAACGGGGGGAGCCGGCTTCTAAGTCGTCAATTGCTAGCAGATAACACAGGCATAATGGCCGATAGCCTGTTAACAGACATTAAGGTACAAAGCGGTGGATTAGAGGTGTTAACAGGACCGAGTGTGGGAGACAGTATCTGCTCCCTTAATGGCAGGTGCTATTAATGGGTATTAGAGGCACAGCCACTGGGAACCTTAATAGCAGCTCAAAGCTAGCATTAAGGGCTCATTTTGGAGGGAGAGAGACAATTTCGGCCTTGAAACCCAACACAGGGAGCCCATTCACATGTATGCAGTGTGTGCCTCCCAGACTGGCGCCCTGAAATCAGTGATAGAAGTGGTCCATTGCCAGTTGCAGCATGGTACCCTATTAATAAAGAATACTTTGTTGTTGGTGCCAAGATACCAAAGGGGGTTCCATGTGAGTGACTGAGCGGGGCCGGTTAGTCTGCTAGGCAGACCAAGTGGCCACCTAGGGTGTACATCTGCGATGTCTTGTGAGACACATACATGTCGCCACTGTCACAAAGTACTCGTGCCACTACCACTGCCACCACACAGCCATGTTGACGTCAGTTGATCCAGCAACATATCAATGTAGTGCTACATACAGAATTAACAAGATGTTCCTCTCCCACACTTACCTAGCATACCCTATCAGACAGATATGGCACAGAACCTGAAGAGAGCTACACAGACAGAGGCATACCACAGCTTATGCCCTTATGCAGCCTGGTAGTGACCACATCTATACATGTGGAGTGATAAACCCCCACTGCCACATGGCTGCTACATGGCTCCTAACACATGACCACTACGTGTAAGAGAGAAAAGTCATGGGTTTAAGACCAGCCTGTGAATCAAGAGTGATATGTCCAGATATGTTAACTTTATCCTACATTTCCATATCTGCATCAGCAGATGCAATCCTCATCTCATCAAATATAAGTCCCAACTGTCTCCAGCCACACTGAGAAGCTGTACCAATACCCACTAGATGGCAGTGAGCGCGCATAGTGCCCCAAGCTGAGCAGGCCTTAGCAAAGTATGCACACAGTGTGGATGTTAACAAAGTCCAAGCATTAAAGGAGTCCTAAGGGCCAAGTATGAATGCCAACTTACACCTCTTTTGGACAGTGGGGTCATGTATTTGTGGGTATCAGTTATCAAGAGGACTGTGAGCCATAGTAATGTACTGTGCATGCGTGTGATGCCTAGGCTTTATGGCTGTGCATACAACATGCTGCATGGTCCATTCTTCTGCAGCTCCACAAACTCTGTGAGACACCATTTATGGGCAGAAGGTTTGTTTCCAATAAGTAGTTGCAACCTGTGAAATCACTGGTTGACTAGTTGTGCCTATATACATCTTGTCCTGTGACATTCAAATGCATTCCCAGTTACACCATTAACAAGACCCATCCCCACAGCATGCCTCTATGTTTACTTCATGACATGACACTGCTGTACAGCTCCCTGTTGGTTTCACTGGAGTGAGCTGAGAGGGCATGATCTCACCAAGGAGAGAGCCATCACATGTATGTGTGCAGCAAACTTTACTCTGACTGAGCCTCCAGGCCCCAGGGCACATCTGGCTGCACAGGTAAGAGGACTGATTAATGCCAACTGCCACAATAGCTGTATCTGTGGCAACACTGCCAGTCCCCCGGTGCAGCTGTAGCCTGTTGAGAGCTAGACCCACGTGGAGGCCTGACCTCTATGCTTGTCCAATGGAGTGAGTAAGTTGGTGAGACAGGAAAAAAAATCTGCCATGTAACTGCATGCACCTTGCTCTTGTCCAAAGCTGCAGTCACAGAGTGCAATCTGGGGGTCTCTTAGCACCATAAACAGTATGCACATACAGGCATGTTAGTCTCAGGCATATCTGCACACAATATACACCATCTCAACACTGTGTACTGATCATTGACCATAGTATTTTTTTTTCATTTCAAAAAATGCTTTATTTGAAAACTAAACAAGCATTACAATCAAGTCCACATCAAGAGGAAAGATGATGGTATATCAAAAGATATGCACATAATAATAATAAAAAGAAACACAAAAGAAAAAAAACATATCCTAACTAGATCCCATCAAATTACTAATTTTAATGGATCCCCATGAATTATTATCTTAACCCTATTTTACTTGGAAAGGAAGGAGATAATACTCATCCATTTCCCTTACTTAAAAGAAACGCTTCTAGCTGACCAGACTCAAGAAACACATACTTAACACACTCATATATCAAAATACATTTACAGGGATATTTTAGGAAGAAGGAAGCCCCAATAGCTAGAGTCTGAGGTTTTAGAACGAGAAATGATTTCCTACGCTTTTGAGTGAGTCTACATAGGTCAGGAAAAATCTGAATCAAAGTGCCACAAAAAGTCTGATCTTTCTTTGCAAAATATAAACGCATTACTAAATTTTTATCAGCAAAAGACAAAAAGAGGCTATTAAGGTAGCTCACTGAGAAATCTCATCCAAAGGAGATTCCAAAAACACCGAAACATCTAATGACTCTGTCAGAGTGGGATTCCCTCTATCCTTAGCATTAGGAGAGGAGGTCTTCGTAGAGGGCAACAAAGGAAGATAATAAACAGAGGAAAATTTAATAGCATCAACATCCTCAATTAACAAAACTTCCTTAAAATACTTATGCAGTAATATAATAGGAGAAAGATAGAGAATACGAGGAAAATTTAAAGAACACAAATTTTTAACTCAAACAACATTTTCTAACGACTCTAGCTGATGATGCATAGTAACACTATCTCGAATTGAGGATGAAACAGCAGCCTGTGCCACGGAGACCTGACCTTCCAACTTACTTAATAATTTATTACATTTGGCAGTAGACTCATCCTGATCAGCAAACTTCTGCACAACTTCCTTAGAAAATTGTGTGATTTGGGAAAGAGATGAACACAGAGACATCTCAATGCGAGCAACAACTTCCCAAACATCACGCAAAGAAACTTCCACAGGAGGCACTATAGTTGAAGCAGAAGAGACAGATTCAATATCGATGGTAAAGACATTTTCTTTTTATCTGAATCAGTCAGCGAAGAAGTAACTTCCTGCATAACAGAGCGTTCTCCCATCAGTTGAACTTCTCTGGGTAGAGCAACAGTTCATTCGACACTTCCTGACCGGGTATGGTAAACCCCAGCGTATTCAAGGAGAGTTCTGAAACAGTACCCATGGACTCCATCAATAGATCCTACTCCAATTGCTCCACCTGGACACTCTGTAAATGGCGATCCATAGGGCCAACAATTTTGATAGACTTAGCGCCCAAGGCAGGGAACACCTTCTTCCTTCTTTTACCCATGAGACTTCCAGAATGCACTTCACAGCTCCGAAGGGGCTCCAAAGGGGTGGGACTGTAAAGGGTCTACTTCTTGTTAGTCACTCCAGGCCAGGGAAGTCCCAAACCCTCATCTGCGGTGTGCTGCTCCGGCTGGCTGGAATCCAGGGGAATAAAACTCACAGACCACACAGAAGGAAAGTATGCAAGTTTATTCCAAAGGGTGGAGGGATTGTCCGTATTTTATACATCATCAGACACATAGTCATACGTCATCCACCCATCTTCTGGGGCCTGCTATAGTTTATCAGTAACTAATGCAAATACAAGTCATCCTTGAGTAGAACAATCAGTTTAGCTTACACAGCACATTCCTTTTTCCATACCCACCAGAATGTACAAAGGGCACACACATAGAATTCTGATTTCTATAGGATTCTAATTTCTCTTGTGCAGGCCTCCTGTATATGCACTTAAACTAAGCATTATTATTACAAAGGGCACATATATAGGATTCTGATTTCCCTAACAATCCCCCCTTTGGGCCTGCATAGGCCCACTATAAGAACAACCTAACAATCTACTACAAAATAACTAAACAGACATTATTAATGGAACATCTGTATGTGGCAGCTCAGGTACATCAGCCACCGTAAAAGCAGGAGTATAGGAATACATAAAAGTGGTAGAGCTTTGTAGGGCCTTTCAACAACAGTCAAGAACAAATGAAAATATACAACAAAAAAGAACAAGATTTATAAAACCGCTCAATAGGGCAATAAGCAGTCCTTTGAGACCACCCCAAAGAAAAATACATTAGAAAGTAATCATGAGAAACTTCCCTGTAGTTGAAGAACAGTATAGAGCAGTATTAGACAGGCTAAAAGCAGAAACAATAAAACAATCCGTAGCATTAAAACTAGAGACAATTTACAATGAGCAAGGGACCTAGTCATATCCCAAAGAGAGGCGAGTAACACCAATGTTATACAAAAAGGTAGAAAAAGAAACATGGGGCTGGGTGCAGTTTAAATTGTAAACTTCTGCATTTCACACAGATTAGAAGGTACAGTAATGAAACATGTTGAGAGAAAAGCTCCAGTTTGTAGCAAGCTGCGCACTCAAAAAGTAAGGCAGTCTGGGCAAGTAGTATTGCCGTATTAACAGTTCCCGAAATGGACTGAAGGAGGCACCACATGAGTGGTAGGAGGAGTCAACACAGTCTTGTGCGTGATGGTCAGAAGGCTGGAACCGAAGATGTCAGTGGAGGTGATACACGCTTGATTCTTGACGCATGGATCCACGAAGGGGAGGAGTCACACAGGATGGCTGTCCATGTAATGGCGATCACTGTAGTTTGAAGGTCCGTAGAGCGGGTCTAAGGTACCGTGCTTCTGAGGTGCTATGACCTGTCACCAACCTTGAAGGGATATATTGGTTCGGTATCTCTAGGCCGAAAGCTGCTTTTCTTCAGGAGTCTTCTCCTCTCCTCTCCAGTTGCTAGGGCCTTGGCTGCCCCGGCGTCAGCTACTTCTCATCCTGGTCCTGAAGCCTGATCTGTATATGGAGAATGTTTCCAGCGAGGACAATAGCTTCAGGATTTTTTAGCCGCCACCTTCACTGCAATCGGTGTTATCAGAAGAACTTGGAACGGTCCCATACTGGAAAAGGGGCTTGTACTGTGTGCTGGTGGTATGTCTTTACCAAAATCCAGTCTCCGGATTAAAAGAAAAGAGCTGAGTCATCCAGCAGAAAGGACTGGACCTGCTGAGCATACCTGTGGAGGGAAGAGAGTTGCCTCTGCTGCTAGGAAATACAAGAGATCAAATGTGAGGCTCAGGAGTACAAAAAAATAAGCAGTCTTTCATATAACAGTTCAGAGGGAGAAAAAGTTCAGTCTACTCCCTTAGGGCATTTTTTTTTGGTTGTTTGTTTCTTTATTGAACAGAATCAAAGCATGACAGTTTAGTGTCTTTACAAAGTTTTTTTTTAAAGATTTCGGAGGTTCCCCCCTTCGTGGGTTGCTGTTTGCACACAACAGCCAATCCTAAGCAACTCAATTTAGCTAATACATTTTTGACAAGATGCCCACACTTCCTCAAATTTTTTCACAATTTTAGAATTATACCAATTTGTAAAAACTTGTGTAAGTAACTTTCTTCCTTTAGCTTCATGTGTCGGGCCAGGACACATAGAGGCAAAAAGGGATAAAAGCATCTGAAAAGCACCACATGGCCAGTGTGGGTCTCCCCAAGCTCATAGGATGAAAAGTGCACTCAGCCTATCTCCAAGTGTCTATTTCCAATTATTGGATATATCTCTGGGCTAGATGACTTCCAAAATTGGAGTTAATGGGGATGGCATAATCAAATATTGTAGAGTATTCATTGTCAGTTTTCTTTCTAGGTGGATACATCGGATACATCATTTCACATTTCAATTTACCCTCACCATTTTATAATGTTAATCTGAGTTCTCTTTTCCAACATGAATATTCCATCACACTCCTCTCAACACCACTTTTTTTTCACTTACATCATTCCATCAAACTACATGCATAGGTCCTTCTGTATTTTTTATAACATACTAGTGTATCCTTATTTGGCAAGGCTGCTAAGAACATCAAACAATTATTAGAAACTTAGGGGCATGTTTACTAAAGTCCGCAAATCTGCGCGGCGCAAAATAGCGCACGGTAACGCGGCATTGAAACGCGCAGAAACACGTTTAAACGCCCCGCACACGTGCGTGTCACCCCCGCACAGGTACGCGGTTCAGTAACGGGCCCCGTACAAGTGCGGGCCCGCAAATGTCCGATAGAGGCGTGGAACGGCCAAAGGAGGGCGGAGGAAGGCTCCGGAGGGGCGGAGGGACGGGGTCAATGGGTGGAGAGTGGGAGGGGAGAGTCTCCCCGCACGGTATCGGGCCCGAATCTACATGTAAAAAATAGCGCGAGTGAAACACTCGCGGTAGAGGGCATATAAAGGGAAGAGAAACCATTTCCGTCAGCAATGTACAGCAAAACCGGGGAAACATGCAAAACGTCAGCAGTGTGATACATGTGCACAGCACAAAACTGCAATGAAAAAGAGGAAATGACCACAACAAAAGCATTAAAATAGTAAATCAGCTGGGGAACAGGTATAGTAATGCGCAAAAGTTAAAAACACACCCAGCAGAGCTCCTAAAAAATAAAATAACAGTTGTTTGGAAAGGGGCACGGAGCGGAGACACCTCCAAAAACGTCTCCGTGTATTGGACCCCTCCTGGGAGTGTTACTTATGGTTGACCATCAATAGCACTGTTGCCCAGCATGGGAATATGCTATCCCCCTCTGTTCGGACGTCATACCCGTGTTATATTTGCACGTTTGTCACCAGACAGGGTGAAGGAGCTCACAGTAATAATGTGCAGAGCAGGTCTTGGAACCCCACCCTGCCAGGTCTACTATCTCCAGGGACTGCACTGTCTCTGTGGCCACAGTGTGGTGCAGTGGACAGAGCCGGTACCTCTAGGACCAGAGGGTCACACGTTCAAATCCCAGCTAAGGCACATGCCAGCACAATCCCAATATTTAACCCACCACTAAACACAGATAGCAGAGACACCCCTTTATTGCACAGAACAAAAGCATGTTGCAAACACCCATATTTTACCCTACACCACACACACACCAGCACAATGTGCATCACCAACAGCCGCGTCCCCCAAATGCAGTCCTGTAGTGCCACAACTGTAGGGGCCAAGGACACGTAGGTAGAGGTTAAGTAGGTAGAGGTTATGTACGACAGATGTGCCTGTACATGCCTTCACCCCACGTGCCAAGGGCCAAGTGTGTCCCTGGTCATGATCACGTAATGGGTGGCCCACGTTCCACAAAAACCTTGCTAAAGAACAACAGCTAGACCGCTATACCATGTGAGCCAAATACAGTCCTGGGGTTACACTACGCAATCAGGTCATATCCCTTTGCAAGGATAAGGACATGCCAGCATGTTGGCGGAAGGGTTCAGATGGTGGAGGGGGCAGTGGCTGCTAGCCACAGAGGACAGTGGCCAGGCCATGTGCAGGCTGGCACCGTCCACTGCAACAGACAGGCCCTGTCGGATGTACAGTCATGGACCACCCAGGGATTGCAGCCAATCAGTGGCTACACGGTGGTGCAGTGCACACAGACAGTGTGTGCAAGAACAGAGGGTCACAGGTTCTGAGCCCAGCTGCAGCTACCGCCAACCCTGTCCACATATTCACCCCACAGCTACACCGTGGTAGTAAGGACAAACCTTTATTGCTGAGAACATAGGCATGGTCAATACGCCTATCTTTTACCACACCAAACACAGACACCATAAACAGGCACATTATCTCCAGCAGAGTCTCCCAAATGCAGTCCTGGAGGGCCAAACACCATTCAGGTTCCATGCTTCCCCTAAGACAGATGCCTGTGCTGCAGATGTCTGCACCACCCCCATGCTATGCAACTGTAGCCCATGCATATTCATAGGGGACAGCATGAAGGCCCGAACAGTGTCTGGAACACCAGGACTGGAGTAGGGACACTCTGCCGTAAAGCAAGAGGCAAAGGTCCAGACGCACCCACACCCACAGGCCACATTGGAAAAGCCCCTGGGGGGGCATCTCCCAGATCTAGCTCCTGCGTACCCTAGCAATGCCACCCTATACCTGGGTACACGGTACACAGACCACAAACGTTTGATGTGGGTACTGGCAGGTAGACAGTCCTACACTCAGCACTGTTTGCTCCTTGTGCTGCAGCAGAACAAGCTGTCGGCTGTCTGTGGTGCGTGCCCCAGGTCTGGCCCCTGACAGTATTTACCACCCTGGGGAGTGACATGCAGCAGTACTGTGTACCATATCCATGCCTGTACCCTTCCCAGGACTGGTGTGGTGGGCACGTCGAATGACTCCCCCAATAGTAGCACAATGCTGGCATAGGTGAGGGGGGGGGTGTCTGTCTATACAGTGTGTGTTGGCTACAAACACCCTCCACAGGCCACACTGCCAGCACTGTTGCCAGTATTGGCCTGACAATGTGCATAATGAGCAGCAAGGTACCATGGGTATAGCTCAGACAGGGTGTGCTGGCCAGGATGCATCTGCACAGGGCATGGGGCACTGGCTGGGACATTGTAATGCCCAGCCACCACCTACACAGACAGGCTGACCTCTGTATCTGCTGCTGGTGGATCACTCTCACCCTGAGCGTGCAGTGATGACAGCATGGCTAGGCACCCCATAGTGCTGTATAGCATTTCTCTCCTGTGATATATATGGGTGTCCTGTTGGGGCCTCTTCATGGACTGATCTCCCTGTGTGTGCTGCCACCCCAGTTTGGGGTGCATGCAATCCTATCAGGACTATCCAGCAGACTCTGCACAGCTGGTATGTGTCCTGATGGAGCTCCTTGCAGGGTGCAGCAGCTGATGGCCTGCTGCAGGAGAATATCAGATAGTGCTGGGGTGCACCCCTGAATATCCAGGCCTACTGTCTGTCTGATAGTGTGTTTTGGATGTGTGTGGAGCTGCTTGGACTGCCCTGTAGGGTGTCTGTCCCCCAGCAGGACAGGGGTTGATGGCCCACTCTACTGCCATTAGTGCAAGGGGGGGGGGGAAGGATGGGGATGTGTTGATGGGAGACCCTGTTTGTCATGGGGGGGGGGTAGGTATGTTGCCCACCTATGGGGGGGGGGAGAACCACCAACTAAGACAGAAGGGGTATCCATGATGAGTTTGCAACACCTTCTTATCACACAGGTTAATACTGATGTTGAGCTCTGGCATGGCCGTTGATGTGGACCTGGTCCTGGGCACCACCACCCACCCTCAGGGTGAGCACATTACCTGCACAATGTGACGGTGTGTAGCTACCCCTCGCCGGCAGTCCTCACGCTCAGGCCCCCCACCAGGCCGAGGCTCTGTGTGGGTGGACACGGACAGTTCCCCCTACCATGCCGTGTAGCTTTTGGGGTGCAGTCCCCATCTTGTGTGCATCTGTGGGCAGCTGATTTGCATGTGCATTGCATCATGGGTACGGGTGGCCTACCCCGTCCTGTCTACAGCAGCAGACTGTCTGTGGGGTGACGTGCAGGCTCTCTGCAGCCACACAGGCGCTTACTCAGAGCTATAGTGCCGTAGCCCAATGGTTCCGTCACTGCCTTTATAGCAGGAGGTCATGGGTTCAAGTCCACAGAGGGGTTCTGTGATAGGGTTGTCCAGAGCATTGTACATTTTACTGGACATATGTTTATGGCATCAAACACACCCTTGCCATACTGTACCCATAAGGGTGCCTCTGAGGGTGCATTATAGGGCGCCCTATAGGCCACCTTATGGTTGCCATCCATATTGCGTGCACTATACATTATCCTGTGGCGCAGCATACATGGTGCCCTATAGGGGACTTGCTAGGGTGCCTTTGCGGACTGTGCACTGTAACATGTGCCTTACGGGCCTCCATATATTAACACGCTGTTAGAGCGGGTATACTGGTAGTGGGTAATAAAAATAAACTATAAGGCCTCCTACAGCACACCTCACCATAATACTTACTGCCCCAGCCAACCTTGCTCACTGGGCACTGTGAGGGGTTGAACCCCTGACCTCTGCACCATTGGTCAGTATCCCAACCATTGTGCTAAGGCTCTGTTACTGTTTGCTGTGCACATCAGTGCGCCACCTATGCCGCCCACTATCGGACTGCCCCCTCATACATCAGCGCGCCGCCCTCTGCCCCCCAAACCTAACAGTGCGCCGCCCCCTGCCGCCCCCAATGAACGGTGCGCCGACTCATGCCGTTAAAAATAAACCGTGCGCCGCTCTCTGCCGCCCAAAATTACTATACCTCCCACAACACTTTTTCCCACTACATTTGATGCCGCAGCTGGCCTCTTCCATTGAGCACAATGGGGTGTTGAACCCATGGCCCCTGCACCATGGGTCAGTGTCATCACCATTGTACTACGGCTCTGCTGTATGTTTATGCAGCAGCGGCCCACGTAGCCTTCCCACGCGCCAATGTGGGCCCCGCACATTACTGCGACACGCACAGGTTTGCTCTGGTGTCTGTCCATGTCCGCCCTGAAACGGCCACTCCGTATATGGCACCAGTACACTAACGGGTACCCACACAGCAACCTACTTTAATTAACATCGCCCTTAATATTGGCAGTCATTGCAATGTGAAAGCTATAGCACATCACATCATACAGAAGCCAAAGAACCATTGTGTATGTGTTGATAGGTTCAAGACCCAAATGTGTATACACATCAACATTCGCAAATGGTGTTCAGTTCCATAAGATAAATGACACACAACAGTGTATATGTAATGTGTGTCGCGCAGGTTCTAGCGATAAACTTTTCTGTGCGCATTTGCGTGACGCAGTTGCACGTGATATATTGCAAACATGCGCCAGCTGCGTAGGCCACATGCACGTACTGCGTTCGGTGCGCACATGGACGCCATACGTTCCTGAACTGCGCCATATGCGTGGCGCAGGTGCACGTAAATTTGCGCGTCAGGTGCCCTACGCATGGGCGTGATGCACGCTGCGTCCAATCAGGTGATAATATCTGAAAATGGCGCCCAGAGTAAGGAAGCCCTCCTTCAACCTCCGAGAGCTCAGGCACCTGTCCCGGCTGATCGCACCACGCCAGCACAAGCTCTTCCCAGGGGCCACCGGGCACAGGGACAGCTCCAGGGTCCTAAGGGCGTGGCAACGTCTGCAAAGACGCTTCAATAGTGAAGCAGACTACCCACGTGAGGTAAGTGTATGGCGCCTGTACCTCAAAATGAGATCTGTAGCCTGTGCTAATTGCAAATATCCATGCTGTTGTCATGAGTTACTGTGAGTCAGTAATGTGCACAAGATGAGAAGACATAGCGAAATGTATCTGTGTCATTTGTGAGTGTGGTGACCTGCACCCAGGTGGTGATGGACATGGTCATAGAGGTGTCCATGCTACCCTTGTGGCATGTCAGCTGCTGCCATGGCTGTGCCACAACATACTGTAATTATGCTAGACCCTAGATCAGCAGATGTAAATAGAAACAACAACATATGGATATGGTGGGATCAGTACCTGTAACAAAGCACCCTGGGACAAGCACAAGGATAAGTGAAACGTAGCATTGATGGTATGTCACACACCCAGATGAGATGGGCAGTGTTGGCCATGTTGTTCAATACACACGCCTATCTGCATGGGTCCACAGCGCCCATCACAGTGGGCTAGCAATCACCCTGGAGAAATGCGTGTGCGTGCCCATCCAATTTCAGGCATCCCCCCTATCACAAGGAGGACAGAGAGCCCATCACAGTGTGTTTGCTGTCAGCCCTGTGATATTGGTCTGTGTGCTGTCAGAGCCCCAAACACTTCCCCTAACTGCAGAGGTCCATAGAGCTCATCCCAGTAGGCTCTAAGAAACCCATGGAATATGCTTGTCTGTGCATGGGCAGGTTAACACATACACCCTATCCCCTGGATTCCATGTGGACAATCGCAAGGGCTCATCTGGCACCATGGAGATATGCTTGTGTGTGCTCTAACAGTTGTGCTGTATGCTCCCTATCCCCTGGAGGCCAGGTATGCCACTACAGTGGCTCATCTGGCACCATGGAGATATGGTTGTGTGTGCACTAACAGTTGTGCTGTATGCTCCCTATCCCCTGGAGGCCAGGTATGCCACTACAGTGGCTCATCTGGCACCATGGAGATATGGTTGTGTGTGCACTAACAGTTTTGCTCTATGCTCCCTATGCCCTGGAGGCCAGGTATGCCACTACAGTGGCTCATCTGGCACCATGGAGATATGCTTGTGTGTGCTCTAACAGTTTTGCTGTATGCTCCCTATCCCCTGGAGGCCAGGTATGCCACTACAGTGGCTCATCTGGCACCATGGAGATATGGTTGTGTGTGCACTAACAGTTTTGCTCTATGCTCCCTATGCCCTGGAGGCCAGGTATGCCACTACAGTGGCTCATCTGGCACCATGGAGATATGGTTGTGTGTGCTCTAACAGTTTTGCTGTATGCTCCCTATCCCCTGGAGGCCAGGTATGCCACTACAGTGGCTCATCTGGCACCATGGAGATATGGTTGTGTGTGCACTAACAGTTTTGCTCTATGCTCCCTATGCCCTGGAGGCCAGGTATGCCACTACAGTGGCTCATCTGGCACCATGGAGATATGCTTGTGTGTGCTCTAACAGTTTTGCTCTATGCTCCCTATCCCCTGGAGGCCAGGAAGACCATCCCAGTGTCTAATCTGGCACCATGGGGATATGCTTGTGTGTGCCTAACAGGTTATATGCATTCTCCCTATCCCCAGGATTCCTGTGAGCTGCGCAATGCATCGTGTTAGTCACCCTTTTGCTAATGTGTGTGCAGCTGATGAATTGTGGTAGGACAACCAGCCCACAGGGGGACAGATCAGCAATAGCTATGGTGGGTATGTCAGTAAGATTATGTGTATGTTCATGGCAGGTAGGTTGGACCTATACCATAGTTTGTGAAGTGAATATCTCATCACACATGTCTGTGATGTCTCCAGATGATATGCTAGCTGCAGAGGTTAATGTGTGTAACAGCACCCCATCCCCCTTAGCCATTATATGTGTTATCAGAAACCTGTAGCAGAGACATGTCCCCATACCACCATGCAGAATGTGGTCCAAAACCTTAACACCTAAGATAAATCCAACAACATCAGACACATGGACATCACTGATGGTGTTTCAGTGACACATGCAACTGATGTTGCTGGATAACACATACATAAACCCACACATGAGCACTGGTGCAAAGAGCCGTTATGTTGGTTTGGCCCCTGTCGATATTGCTTCCACAAAACACCTTCTGTCAGCCCAGCTGAACCAGTGAATATGAACATAACAACATAACCTAGGCCATACAGGAACAATACCCACCCCTACCCCTACATTACGCTGACATCAACTGTGTGCAACGTAGTTTGCACATAGCCAGCAGCTTGCCCATATGACACACCTCCCACAATGCAGCCAGTGGTGCAAGCATTGATATTGTTGGCCCTGTCAAAGGTGAATGTTTATGTTAGTGTCCCCTGTCACAGTCAATAGGGCCACCCACACAATGACTCCTCTCACCACACTCCGCCAATGATTGGTTGCATATCAGTTTGCCAGTGGGGTTGAGTACCAGGATGTCTAAAGAGAATCTCAACATAGATGTGTGTAACACAGCACATGCAGTGTAACTGTGACTAGCATGGACAACATCATTGGCACCAAACTGTGCAATGTTGCTACAAGGTCATGCAAGGGTGCGATAGGGTATGTACAGGATGTGCTGAGGGAGCCATGTACACTGGCCACAGGTGTCACTGCACACATGTGCACAGACAAAGCAACTAATGCAGGTGGTACTGTGACCCCCGAATGTTCTGTGAACAACAGGAGGTAGGCCTTCCATGTGTATCTATATTGATGAAACCCCAGGATGCATGAGCACACACCCCAGTGTCCATTTTCAATGACATCATAAGCAAACTAATGTGTATGTGTGTTGTGATGTTGGCCGTGCAATATGGCTCTTCCTAGGTCATGGATTGCCAAACATCAAGCAGGTCACTGTGTCTGTCATTGCATGACACTAGTTATTGTAGTGAAACACGTGTGGCAGTGTATGTTTAGTTTGTGTGTCATCTGACCTATATGTCACAATGTACACAAATGGAGGTTCCATAACCCCCCACACACACGTGAGCCATGAGATAACAGGAGTATGTCACTTTGTAGGGTTCCCCCCGTTTGCCAATAGGCCGTAATGAAATATGAATACTTAAGACGCCTTGCTGGCCACCCCCCACGAACCATGTAAGCTTCCCTGAAGGCCCTTCCAGGCATGGCCGGTTGGGCTGACTGCCCTGGGCCACACCCAAATGATGTCACCCACTTTTATCTGACACTCACACAGGATGCTATAGAAAGAGGTGGGGAATAAGAAGGCAGCCACAGTCCATCAGCACACCTGTGAAAACAAACTAGCATGTACATATACTTTGCAGCCAGGTGATAGACCATGTTATGTGTGTATCTGGTGACAGCATAGCCAAACCCCTGTCAGAGTTTACCTGGCGTAACAGCAGCATGAGGACATAACAGCCCCCCCAATCCCTGGGGGGGGGGGGGGCCCAATCCATGTCCGTGTCACTCTCACACGTTTTTCTCAATGTTGATCCCTGTGTAAGCTGTATACCTCACCTGAGAGAGACATGTTGGACAGGGGAGGGGAAGTGCATTCACACTGTGGGATGCTGACACACACCGTCACAAGGGATGAGGGTCAGCTGTGACACACAGGCTCCCTTGTCACCAGCGGAGAACCCATGGCATGACATATGCATGTTGCCCATGGAACTGCCTGCTGACAGGTGACAAACTATGCAGTACATGACACACACACACACAGCACTGTCGCTGAAGCAGCAAGACCCTGTGCACAGTGATGTGTGTGTGTGTGTGTGTGTGGGCAAACCAGCAGAAGGTGACCAGTCACTAATGCCCTCACCTTTCCTTTGCATATCCACAGATCGAGGATCTCCAGAAGAAGGGCAGGGAGCTGCGCCTCCACCATGCTGCATACCTTCAGCGCCTCCAGGGTGAGAACTCACAAAAGGGTGATGATGTATAATAATGAGAATGTCACGTATTTGTAACTTATGTCCCATTATCAGAGATGCCTTTGTGTTACCTGCCTATGTAGATGTGCTATATTTCTGACAGAGAAACGTGCTGATGGCTGTCATGTTCCACAGATGGTGATGGCACCGAGGATGAGGCCACCACCTCTGCACACCTCTTCAGAAGGACACCAACACCACATGATGCAGAGGTGGTGGTCCTGGACACCACAGAGGGGGAGGAGGAGGAGGAGGAGGAGGAGGTGGACGAGGATGATGAGGTGGAGGTGGTGGAGGCGCAAACACCTGCAGCACCTGAAGAAAGGACACAGGAGGGCCAAGAAGGACATTCTGAAGGGGTGTCTGTGGGGGAGGCAGGGTTGAGGGTTGCTGCCGGGGATGTGGAGGGGGGGATGTTCGGGAGGGATCAGGGGTGGAGGATTTCCCAGAAGGGGTTTGGGAAAGTGATGTTGAAGACAGGGCATCACAGGGCACTGTGGCCTCCCCCCAGCCACTGCAGTTGCCTCCACCATCCAGGGCCACAGACAGGCCCTATGCAGATGCCACCACACAGACAGCATTGACAATGTGTGTGTGTGGTGGCATATGCGTGGACCACCTGTCTGTGGCCTTGGATGGGATGGAGCAACGCATACATGAGATGTGTCACTCTCAGCAGTGGCTGGCGGGAGTGATTGAGAGGGTGGTTGCCGAGGTGGTACGTCTGCCATGTCGGCAAGCACCCCTCAATGGCGTCACTGGCGTCAGTGATTGTGCTAGTGACGTCACCACATGTGCCCTGTGCTGCCCTGTCTTCCATCAGTGGGCATGCTGGGGGAGGGTGGGTGTCACCTGTGTGTCTGTTTTATGTGTGTGTGTTTTTTATATTTGCGTGTGGGCGTTTGCGGGGAGGGGAGGATGTTTGGGGAGGGGGGGAGGGTGATGGTATTTTCCCCCTTCCCACGTCTGTAAAGTTTATCCCAGTTCTGTTTTCCATCATAAAATATAGTTTTGTAAAGACCTGTATTGCTCACGTGTTTGACCTAGGCAAAGTGTGCGGATGTCAGCATGTGATATGTGTGGGTGCACATATGTTTCTGTGGTGCAAACATGTGTGTGAAACCAACAGCACCCCCCAAATAAGGTGTAGATGTTCATAATTAGGGGTCTACAGTAACCATTGCAACGTAGCAGCTGTCTCACTGATGTACATGGCACAGGAATGGTCCTATGTGGAACAAAGGTCTTCACATATCTGAGTCCCAAACATAGGCAGACCACCCATATCTGCCTCTCTCACAGACGTACCTATGGTGTGTTGGGAGGCAGGAGATTATTGATGTGGTCAAGGGAAAAAGCCACATATATGCCACCAATGAGTGTTCTATGATGGGTTTTCACACGGCGATGAGTATGTGACGTAAACACGCCATTGGGAACATAGTCCCCCTGTGACCACATGGATGTCTGTGCACACTGTGCCGCTGCATCCCCAAGGATGTTGGGAAACAAGGTGCACGTGACACATCACATGTCTGTGCAGCATGACAATCGTAGCTGACTCTGTTGAGGTATTTGCAGCAGGGAACCTGTGTGTGGGTCATCTACTGTACCCATCACTAGATGACCTGGGCGCAGCTCATTTAGGGTTTTCACAAACACCCCCCGCCTCCCTGATACACATGGGACAACATGGACACTCATTGGACACACACACTGTATGTATAGTAATACAGCTGTTTATTGTCACAGAGTAAGTCTCATAATTAGCTTTCCATATACACATGGATATTCTAATGTGTGTGCGTTACAAATTACAGTGTTACCTGACACCCACACAACATATGATCTGCATATGTAAGCTATTGACATGACACACATAACAAACACCTCAAAAACATGTTGTACTGGATACATAATTGCTCTAACTGAGCATTGTAAGATCAACAAAAACTAGGATTATACCATGTTATTGCATATATCATGTTTCATTGTTGGCGACGTGGTCGGCCACGCCTGACACGTCGGGCACCCTCCCCCCTCCCCCGGCCACGACCCTCTTCTCGAACCCGTGCTGGTGGTGGTGCAGGAGCAAGTCGGCGCATGACATCCAGCATGCCCTCAAGGGCCTCACATATCCGGGTGACGGGCATGTTTTGGACCGCCTCATGTAATTGATGGATCTCACCACACACCTGCCTTGTGTTTTGCTCCACTGCAAGGCGTATCCGCTCCAGAACACGTCGACTGCCTGTGCATGGGATACAGCGTGTTATATTCCATACATCTCCACTACTCCAACGCCATACACAAACATTTAATGTACATGCCACACGATTGGTGATGTGATAGGGCAGACTCAATCACAGAGATGGAGAGGGCCAATATACATAATGTCCACAGTAGTATATGGCAGGCAGACAAACCCACAGGGCACATCACACGACGTAGATGTGGTATGCCCTCACAACGATTTACAGGCTGTGGTGAAACACCCATATACTACAGCTGTGGCAACAGGATTGGCCAATGACAGCTCTCACATAACCATCGTGTAGGGGAGCTTGCGCATGCACGAGCCACAACTACATCAGCTGGACACCAACGGAGATGAACACAGGAAGGTCGAGATATGACATCACAATTGATGACACATGTGGAGGGAAAAATACATTCTCTGACAGGGACATGTGTATGTTAATGAAGCAATGGGATGTCTGGTAGGCACAGGGATGACACACCTTACCTGTACATGTGCACCTCTGCTGCACATATGTGACTCCTGAGTGATACATGTGCACCCTCACTGTAACACAGAGGAGGGTCCTTGGTCCAGATAATGTAGGCCATGTAACAAATGTGTAGTTATATAGTTATTTATGTATTTTACATGTTTTCTATACCGCCGTTTCCTTTAATCACAGCGGTTACCAAGACACAAGAGGGGAGAACAGAGACAGGGGGGCATACACTGACTAAACGTAACAGTGAAGGTAAAATTGGGTGACACAACATCAAGGAACTGTTACAGTAAAACACGTTACATGCAGGCTATAATAATAGAGACTGTTAGATGTCTGTGCCATAGTACTCAGTGAAGAGTACAAATGTCAGTTGTTTTCTGAACTCCTTTAAATCATCCAGGGATCGCACATCGGGAGGGAGAGAGTTCCATATAAGTGGGGCCGATAAGCAAATTGCCCTTTGTGTAGTACATTTACACGCTTTTCTGTTTGGACACAGCAGGGGAAGCACCAGGGGGGGACATCAGAGCTCTACAAAGACATGGCTATGTTTCCCGCTACCCGCAAATGCAGACATTGAGGAATGGTCATATAGCTTAACATATGCTCATTAACACAGCAGACTATGGCTAAGTTGTCATCCTGCTGTGTACAAGACATTTGGGTATCTGCAGAGCGGCAGGATGTAGCTTTCCCAATGTCTGTATCAATTTATGTTGTCATAGAGTGCTGGGCCGTCAGACACATTCCTCATATGTCTGCATCCATGTGTATCAACCTGAACATACACTATTCTATTGGGGGTAGAATGCTATCATTTCAGGTACCCTACAACCTTTGGGTATCACACATCTAAGGTAATCAACCAGAACATGTAACGTGTGGAGGTAATGTTTGAACAGCCACCACACACACACCAACTGTGGACTACTGGTGTGTGTGTTGTGGTTGTGACAGTCTATTGTCACCCACCTTCAGCATCACGGTGTGATGATGCACCATAGGCCCTCATCTCTGCCATCATCAACTCCGGGAGAGGTGTAGGTGTTGGTTCTGCTGGCATGGGTGGTTGGCTGGTCTCTATTGCTGCTTCACGCAATGGTGTCATGGCGCGCACGTGTGGCTCCAGGGACTCATCGCCAGCACTTGTGCTGCCCCCAGAGACAGCAGCCTCTGCCTCCATCAGACTCATAGGGGCTGCAATGTAGACCTCCCCCTCCTCCTCTTCCACCACCGCCTCATCCTGCTCCTGCTCCTCCTCTGCCCCCTCCTCCTCCTCTTCCTCCGCACCCATTTGACTGTAGTCACCTGCATTGGGAGGAATCAGAGAGAGCACACATATGTTTCAGCAAACCACATATGTATACATGTGTGATACATAACACACAGACAGGATGTTTTGCATCCGTTCATGTGTGCTGCATACCAGACACCGGACACACTCCCATACGTGTGTGTCACCACCATGTGTCTGGGTAAGGGACACATGTGTGTGCTGTGCCCATGCACAGGTGGCAGATCGCCCCTTCTCCTGTTCATGGTCACATTGCACATGTTTGCCCATAGCATCCCATTCCTCTGTTATGTAACATATTTCCGCACATGCGTGTTACTGCCCCCACCCTAACACCTGCTTTATGCAAATCACTGCATGTGTGTGTTGGTTTGTGAGTATGGGTCATATTTGTATGTGATATGATTGTCTCAGTGCTACATGTGACTCGCAGTGACCCATAGTGCAGCGTATGGCAACTAGGCATCACCTTTGGCCCACTGGGGTGCACATGCAGCACTGTATTGCTGTCATGTCATACAAACATGCCTTTGAAATGACCAACACAGTCATGCATTGTATGGAAATCACAGTTGTTTTGTGTCTGGTGACTCATGTGTGTGTGTGCTTCATTATGCCATATTCTCGTGGGATGGGTTGAGGAGGTAGGTTTGGATGTGAACCCCAGACATGTCAACAGAAATGGTGAGGTAAGGATATTGCACACACATATCACAACAGGATGGCAACATGATGTGGGGTTTGTGGACACATATGGGAGTGTATTTGCATAGGACCGCCCTGTACGGAATATGGAGATTGTACATGAGAAAGAAATGATTAGTTAGTGTACATACCTGCATGTGGATGTGCGCTATCCAGGGCCTCTGGCAGTCCACGAAGGTAGATGTCTCCCAGCCGTGCTGCAAGTTCTTGTTCCAGGGGCGAGAGTGTGGGTGTGAGGGGGGGTCCGCCACCTGTGCCCATAGCATGTTGTCTTACAGCAACCATGTGCTGACGGACACCTCTCTTGATGTCAGAAAACCTCTTTTTTAAGCTGTCTACATCACGTGTGGGGCCCCCTGCCCCACACAGTGCAGTACGCAGATCCTCCCACACTGCCATTCTGTTTGCAACAGATGTGCGTGTGCTCATTCTGCCAAATAATACATCGTAGTTGTCAAGGACATGGGAGAGTAATATATGGTTTTCACTGTCACTGAACTTTACAGCTCTCCTCCTTTGTGTTGCTGGCACAGGGACCCTTTTTCTTTTGGCCATTTGGCTGTAATGTGACGGCTGTCGCTCAGCAGATGGCCCTGCCTGTTCGTGGCTAGGCTGTGCAGTCTGTGCCCTGTGTGACTCATCACCAACTGGCTGCCCCACATCCTCCGCCTCCTCACACTGGCCCTCTCTGTCACTGTCCCTCTCCATCTACACCTTGAACACAGGCACCTCTCAAACAACCCCCGTTCACCAACACACAGCAGGACACAGCACACACAACAGATAACAATAACACTACAATAGAGGACACAATACAGTACACTGTAACACAGGTGCTGTGTCAAGTAAATGAGCACATGTACACAGATACTACAGTGATTTTTTAATTTATCCTCTCCCTCTATCCTGTGCCGTACCCCTACCTCAGCCTCTCTCTCTCAGACTCTGCTTCAATCTCTATATCCCGCCTTCCTCTGACGTCTTGCCACCACAGCCTCACTCCCTATTGCACACTGTACCTTTATGTCTCACACCTTCCTCTGGACTACCTCTAACCTATCCTCTGGCTCTGGCTCACTCTTTACCTCTGTGTCTGTTTGTGAAACTCCTCTAACATCCCTCACCGTGTGCCACGTGTTGAGGCCTATTTATACGGTATTTGCACGTTTGATTTCTGCACATGCGCATTTGTGCAGGCGTGTATTTGGTGGGACACGCTCGTGCGTCGCGCTCGTGCGCCGTGAGTGTGACGTCATACGCATGGGCGTTTGCAGGCGTCAACACACACATGCGCCGAGGGAAATAGTGCTACGTATGTGTATGGTCACGCATACGCATTACGTGGAGTCCCGCATGGGTGTCTGGGTGCTTTTTCCGCATGCGCAAGGCGATGCGCATCTGCGTGTCACCACGCACATGCCGACACCCATGCGTAGAGTCGCGCATGCGCGTGACTCTAGACCTTCGTCTGTGAGCAGATGCGCATGCGCATTGGACGTCACGGCAAGGAAAAGGAAATATAGGTGAGGGAGAACAGCTTGTCGACGTTGAGGGTTGTAGGCGGAGAAGAGTAGAAGTGTGTTTGGTGAGAGACAGTAAGGGAGTCCGAACAGGTGTATGTGTAGATTGTTTGGCTGGTGTTTGTATTGAGGATTGTATTGTCTTGTGTGTGTATGGTCTGGTGTGTCTTGTAGTTTGTACAGTGCTTAGATAGTTTATTGTGTGTGACATAGTTATTTGTTTCTTAGTTTGGTGGGAGGAGTTTATGGCGCATGTCTATGCTGCTGCATGTGTCCTGTGCAGTGGGCAGATGCTTGGGTTGCCGAACACGGGAGATGGTGTCGATGGGGCTGGGGCACAGGGCATGGGTATAGTCCCGCAGCAACTCAGACCTGCAGCTGTGGTGGCGGTCCAAGCCTGTGTTGTTCGTGCACGGCGCAGGAGGTGTGCCGAGGTGCAGGCTCGGCAGCCACGCCTCTACAGGCCCCGTCCCCAGCTCTATGACATGCGAGAGGACCAGGTCATCTCCCTTTACCGACTGAGCACAAGGGCTATTAGGGGTCTCTATGAGGATCTTAGACCTGACCTCGAGCCCCTGACTGATCGGTCCAATGCCATACCTGGTTTAGTCAAGCTCCTTGCTGCCTTACATTTCTTTGCCTCCGGCTGTTTTCAGACATCTGTGGCCGCAGTGGGTGGCATGAGCCGGCCCACCTTCTCACGATGTCTCCACCAGGTACTGCGTGCCATGGTCAGCCGGATGGGGGATTACATAGCCATACCCCACACTAGGCAACAATGGTGGACCCTGAACCAGGCCTTTGAGGCATTAGCCGGGATACCACACGTGATGGGAGCTATTGATTGCACACATGTTGCCCTGGTCCCGCCTAGAGACAGGGAGGTAGCGTACCGCAACCGCAAACACTACCATTCCCTGAATGTTCAGGTTGTATGTGATGCAAATCAGCATATTCTGAATGTGGTCCCTAGGTTTGCAGGGTCCACCCATGACTCCTATATCCTGCATCACTCGGCAATATTCACACAATTTGAGGAGGGACGTTTTGGCGAATGTATCTTGCTGGGTGAGTATGTCAGGGTCTTTTATTTCTGTATGTCATTATACATGTTTCTATTTGTGATCACAGTAGAGGTTTTATATAGTTTGACACATGCACTTTGCATATGATTGATGTTAGTCACAGGACTGGTGTTGGTATACATTATTACATGTTTTTGTACGTCTGGTACGACTAGAAACATTAACCCTACATCATGATTATCCTCACAGTCTATGACCGTTATATGCACATGTTGTACATGTGCTGCCACCTCAGTGCAGACATCTATGTTGTTGATGATGACCTCATAGTGCATGTTGGTAGCATATGCAAACATGGGGTGGTTGGTGGGGTGGTTTTGTCCACAACATACACCTGTGATGATGTTTAATTGCTGGATAATGTTTCTCCGTCATTTAACATGTCTGGTTCTGGATAACCCTAATAGTACACACATGTCATGTGCGTGTCAGTTTGACACACGCACTCTGTGATGGAGTTGTCACCCAGGGCTCAATATCTGACATGAGTAGGTGTATATTAATATCTGATAGATGATGTTGAGGTTTCCAGCAGGGAAAACACGTGTGCATATATTTGGCCAGACATATTGCCTATGTCACAGCAGACTTGCAACAATATGTAGTGCTTACAGTAGCCTCTGACACTGTAGTTGAGGGTACGTTTGTGCCATCTTGTCTGGCCATTCTCATTTCACATCACATTGTGTAAAATGTACAGTTACAGCAAGGGGACTACGTGGGTGCATACACAGCGGTATGGGAACCAGCTACAGCGGACGGTTATGTGCCTATGCATATGTTTTGGGGGCAAACTAATGACGGGCACAGTGTGCATGTTGGACGACCGCACCTTCAGAGGGATGTGTACAGGATGGGGACTGGGAAGACTATGGCTATGACAGGCATTGGCGCGCAACAATACACAGTTTATTTTGCCTGACAAAATAAACATCATATGTTGCCATTCATAAACAGGATGTCTACAGGTGATATGCTTTTCATTCTTACCTACCACCATGGCATACATGGTGTGTATGTGTGCCACACGCAAATGGCTGTGTGTTTTCCCTTGGTTATTGATGAGACATACCCTGTGATTATGGGAGCATTGGATTGCTATTGTGGTGTCACCATTGTGGGTTTGCAGATGTGGACAGTAACTGCATCACCATATGCATGTAGCACACACACACACACATTATTTAAGGGTGACTATGGTCGTTTGTGATATTTGATATGTGTTTACGGGCTGGATAAGCCATGTTTAGCTTGTATGTCATCATATGTATATCTGATAGAGCTGCATAGTTTGCAGCTGTATATTGTTGTCACACTGTCTTGTTGGTTTCTTTCTCATGTCGACACAGCTGTCAGGACTGTGTCACATGGACCCCTACATTTACATGCAACATTTCTTTCTGCAGGTGATGCAGGATATGGTTGTCGCCCCTGGCTGCTGACTCCTGTTCGTCAGCCACGGACACGTGCAGAGCAGAGGTACAATGAGGCCCATGCCTCCAGCCGCTCTGTCATAGAGCGCACCTTTGGCGTTTTGAAGAGTCGCTTCAGGTGTCTGGATAGGACAGGCGGGGCCTTACAATATGAGCCACGCACTGTTGCCGAGATAATCATAGCCTGTTGCATCCTGCACAACATTGCTCTCAGGCACGATATCCCTGCAGAAATTAATGAGGATCTTGAGGAGGATCCATTGTGCCCCCCTGTACGTGCCAGTGGTGACACACGGGAGGGCTCAGCGTTCAGGCGGAGGTTGATTGCAGAGCTGTTCACATGTACGTATTAAGTCGCTTACGACACACATGTGCTATACAATGTGTGTAATGTTTATTGTGTTATGTGTTAATGTTAACATGGAATCTGGATGACACACTGCAGTACCAGTTGACTCTGAATGCCAACATCACATATGTCCATGGGTGTGCCACAAATAATGTGGGATTTGCACAACAGCAGTTGGTGGCAGATGATGTGGGGGTTTGTTGGTATCTGTGTGGTTTGTTTGGAGGGTGCAATTCACAGGTAGTGTATGCTTCTGATATAAACAGCTGTTGTCAGACCAGAAGGTGTTATCTTACATGATATGTGTGCCACACAGTGTCAGCCATATGTTGATATGTTCATGTTGGACGGTCACTCCCTGTTTGTTGACTGTTGTCCATTGTGGAGCGCTACGATTAGACACATTTGTGATGTTTATGTTGGTATTAGGCTCCTGTGACATACCTATGTTTGTGTGCTCTTCATGTGTGTAGCAACATGTCACATAAAGCACAATAAACATAGTTGATGCTAGTATGGGGAGATGATATTAACAGTTTGGGTGGTATGTGGATGTCAAACATGACGTGTGTCAAAATGTATTGTTGATCAGGTAGCCATGACATGGATGTGGTTAGGGATGGGGACCTTCTGCATTGTGCAGCCAGGGGGTTGTGATAAAACACTTTTAACTTGGTGAGTCTACCTTCACTGCAGTGATGGGTATCTACACACATGGTGAGATGTATCAGCCAGATACAGCAAAGGGTGTTTTACAATAGCCAGTTGGATCACAGCATGTGGGTGTTGCTTGTGTTATAGCAGGTATTTAATGGATTGGATGGCATATCTTGCTGATGCTCTTGCAACATCATCCATCATGCGTTAGCTACAGGCTGTGTATGTGTGTAGGTCACGTGAACACAGACCATATGAGCAAATATCTTGCAGACACAAGCAAGGCATGATTATGTTGACTTACATACACAGACATAGGTGCCAGCTATTTATCAGAGGTGCACATGTAGGGTATGCATGTTTCAACGTTCAGACTAACACACATTGGGATGGCATGCAGCCCTCAGGGGTTTGTCACATGCAGACATGGGGTGGTCCATTTTAACACATGCAACACATTATGCATGTTATTTGTGCACATCATCAGAACATAACTGTTAATATTACAGACGGTATGAGATGTACAAACCAGGATATGTTTATGATACGGGAATACATGAGGTGGGAGCGCAGATATCCAATGCTTTTCCCTATTGTAAGTGGATTAACATACAACTTTGGCACAACATTAAACAGGTAGAGGAGTCTTTTGTCACAATATGGTGATAAAAGGTTTATAGTGCACTCTGCGACTGAGACAACAGAATGGTGTGCGCATACCCCTGAATTGCTCTGTGTGTACACGGACAGCGAGGTAAGGGAGGGGTCGGACACACTACACACACCTCAGGATCTCGTTAGACATCTCCGTGATGCCTCTGACATGTATGTGATCTGTACATTGTGATAGGGAGCAGTCATTAATTGAGGGCTCTTGTGGGGTGTGATAGCTGGGGACATGACGGTGCAGTGTGTGATTCATGGCTATAACATGACATTTGTTTGCTTATCTTGTGTCTCCATGTGCAGAGGACATACGTGGTTTGGATGGTGTTGGTCTGGTGCTTTGCCATGTGTCTCTACATCAGCAATTAATCATTTTGTTTTGGTAGGTGGTTGTACATAGACATTGTGTGTGACCGCACTAATTGAAATCATATGTTCCTATTGATCTGTCATATTGCACAGATGATTTGTTTTCCAATATTCTACGTTTAGCATCAGTAAACCATCTCTTGCTGGTGTCACTCATATTCCCTTGTGTCTTGGTTAAGCATGTCCTCTACCACACTTTCACTGTGACATGTGAAACAGACCTGCATGTGTGTGTAGGTTGTTGTATTGTGATGTTTGGCTGCACGTTTTCTGTCCCCAAACAATGTACTCTCAGACAACACCATGATATCATTGCATGGTCACTGGGCCGTTATATCTACAGATCTACACCTGTGCACATGCAGGCCATGTGTTACAGATGTCAATTAGACATTTCCATACTGTGGGTGTGTGTATTTGTCGTTTGCCTGTGTGATGTTGCATTGCTCCGACATCATACATTATCATGTGCTGTTAGGGGTGTGTGCCTCTGGGTGTCTGTTGTGACTATGCTACCTCTTACATAGTGGTGTAAACGTTGTCAACATTATGGACATGTGTTGTGTGCATTGAGAAAACATGTTTCTTTTGTTGTCATTAAGCACTGGTCTGTTTTCATTTGTGTTTACAGATATGCACATAATCTGGACCGTCATCAACGTTGGCTTGCCATGGTGAATCTCGAGCTTTTGCTGACATTGTCTACCTTCAGGTGTTCCTGATATTGTTGTGTAGTGGCTCAAGCGATTGATGAGCTACACCTGATGCACACACACGGTATGTGTATTGGTTTCTTTTGGGGTTCATTACATCTGTCTTTCACTGTTGATGATATAATGTTGTTCTGATGGGCATGTAACATTTTCTCTAGACTCACATGAACAGCTGCATATGGTGTGTAGCTGCAACACACCTGTGTGACAGGCGCATGGACATTAACATATCCATGTGACAACCATGTCTGTGTTGAGGCATAATGATGTTGGCCACATGGTTATGTTTCATATTGCTATCATGTCCTGTTTGACTTTGCATTCCTTTCTTCAGCATTTGCACAGCTGTGACGTTATGACATTTGTGTTTCTTTTCAAAGGTGTCTGACGATTACATACCTCTCCTCTCCTGACACAGGACAGTGGACATACCGGGCACATCTCTTACACTGCAACTGTTGTCAACAACACCCACCTGTTTGAGGACAGACCACCATGCAACTCTTTGCTATGACATTTTGCCATTGGATGTTTTACCTCTGAGAGTGCAACACATGACTGGGATAGACATTATTGATTTTTGACTACTGCTTTCACCCTGACAGAGGTGTCGATAGCACTGCTGATGCAATTGATTGGCAGGACGTGCTCCTCATTGTGGGGGACACACATGGACTTCGAAGGACTATGGTATATTGATCACAGACCCCTGACTATGCATGTCTTGAGCCTCAAAGACACTTTTAACATGAGTGTTTGGATTTTAGATACAATTCTGACGTTTTACGATGATCCCCCCTTGTGCAGCAGCAACTGACATGGACATTGTAGGTGTTACATTTTGTCACAGTTGGGTGTCTCATGTTTTGTACCATGGCTGTGACATGGCACCGATGATATTCTAATGTTTTTCTTACAACACAAGCATACAGCCCATGTATTTGTCATGTGGCCAACGATGGAGTGCTCCTATTGTCTACGTCAACCTATTTGCCACCTGGACATGATCCCCATTTAAACTCCACAATGTTTTCAAACACAAGACCATCTTGGGATGATGTTTTCAGTGACCCATGGGTGTTTACATGCATGTGTGGCATCACTGTATCATGTTGCCATGTGGCTGGTGCTTGTGCATCTCACTGACTATGTTTCTGTGACACCACATGTGGACCTATGGCTTCTGTGTGGATTTAGGTGATATGTTTGTCCATTATTTCCTTATTTATATGCTGCTTCGTGTGTTTGCGTACTGTGCATACATGACAGTCTGCATGTCTGTACACACCTTGCATTTCCCGTCTTCACGGTCATGACTATGGCTTGTGTTAGCGACACTCACATTGCCACATTATGTTTGCAGTGTGGCAGTGTGGGTGTCAATACTACTTGTTTACTGGGAAATTCCATGTATCCTGGTATATGTGACGATGCACTGTTTCCCCACACCAACACTGCATGTTGACCTCCTTGATGGTGTAATATGTGCATATTTCTGCTGGTTGTTGAGTTGGTATTATGTCTGTGGTCATGTGCATGTGGTATTTGTTAGCAGATGCTTATTGTGATTTACATGATTGTTTGTGTCCATAGTGGTGTAGCTTGTACTCCCATATCGGGCATTGGGATGTGAGTATCATCATTACTTTTCTGTCATGTTTTTGAACATTAAAGTCCTTTGCACCAAATATCTTTTTGGAGTTAGTCTGACCCCTGTTTTGACAGTTGGGTATTTTCTGAGGGACAGATGAGGTGTATTGGGTCTTCAGCATGCATCATCTCATCTGTACATGCACTCATATGTGGGTGACACATTTGCGACATGCAGCAGCAAGGGGGCGCTTGGGGTCTGGTGTCAGGTGCAGAGTATGCACCTGATGCACATTATATCTGGTGTGGATAATTTGTTGTCAACCAAGTTACCTTTCTGTAGGAGGTGGCTTTGTGACATGCTAAAGGTTTTGAGCACTTTCCGAGGTGATGCGGCCAGCCCTGATATTATGATGGCACTGTCTACACTATTTGTGATGTGCAAACCAAATAAAGTTCTGTATTTACCCAATATGTGTTTCGTGTGGTGTTTGCATTTCAGGTCTGTCATCATGCTCAATGTGTGACTTTGTATCAGTCATGACTCCTTGTGAGCCCATGGATCCATCATTTTCCTTTCAATGTCACAGGGTGTAGATGATGTTTTTGTTGTTGCTAGGTGATGGTGGGTTACATGACCTGCCATGGGCCACATGGGGTGCTTCTGTGACTTGTTCACTGTTTGTTTGGTGTGCAAGCCATGTTTCACTTCACTATGTTAGTCCTTCGGTATTTGCACATACATCCCCTTTATGTGTTTGTTTGCTGGACATGTACATGGGTCACCTATGCTCACATCCTTGTACAGTGCCAGCTGTGTTAGTGACAGCCACATGGCACATCACTGTCTATGTACGCTTGACATCCACACACGCCCTTTGGGATCTTTGTGTTAGAGTGTGCTCATTGATTGCTTTTTGTTATTGGCTATGGTCATGTGTTTGACGTGTGCTGTATGCATGTTTTTTCCGCACATGTTTTGTTTTTAACATCTCTAATGGCCTCACTCGGCCATGAGGTACCAACAGGTTCCTCAGCTCTACACACACCCTTTACTGTCTTCACTGTAGAAAAGGGTGCATCCTGTGTGTTGCCTAGCCATGACATTTGTTGTGTAATAACGACCTCACACTTTAGGGTCTTTACATCCTGTTGCATGTGGCCCTTTCTTTTTGATGAGATTCAGGTGTTTGGTGTGCTACACCTTATTGCATGTTGAGCTGTCTCCTGTTCTTCTCCTGATTATTCACCTGATCCAGGGAACATCCTCTGATGGCGTTGTGGTTAATTATATCCCTGTTTTGCATGCTGTATTCAGTGCAGGACATTTCATTGTGTTTGTGCAGGTGTTGTTGTTGCAAGATACAGAGTGCAAATTCTTTCTGTACATGGTGTATCTGCATGTGCATTTACTACAGATTAGTTGTTTTTGTGTTTGTTTGTCATGGCAGCCAGCAGGCGTTTTGTGTACTGGCATGCGTTATTTTGGTTATGTAGACTTTGTTGTGCCTCACATGGGCGGTGTGTGTTACCATTTTAGGCGTCTACATTTGTAGTACTGGTCGTTTGTGTGGTTCCTGTCTGCAGTGTTGTATGTTATTGCTTGTCCTGCATATGTGCTTTTCATTAGTGTGATAGTCATATGTGTGTACATCAGTGGCATGCCCACATTGTACCATTAACTGAGTTGTGCGACATCCTTCCATCCATCCTTTCTCTGCCAGCTATGTGCCATCCTACCCTGATGTGCATGCTGCTAAACCACGTCATCGACTAACACACATTCGTGCATTGCATCTCAACCTGCTTGCCTCTCCTGTGTGTGCTCTGCCTAGCACTTGTACTCCACCGTCATCCTGATATTTCACATATTCTTCCATTTCAGACTCCCCTACTACACACATCTGCACATCCTCTGTCTCACACTGTCAGTGTAGCAGGGTACAGTACCATCAATCTGTGCATGGATATAGCTGCCCATGATATGTTTTTCACATTTTATGGGTGTCACATGGCCTGCAGCTGCTTTCGGCAGCCCATCAACTTATGTAGGTCCTTCATTTAATTTGATATTGTCTGTCTTCTCTGCTCTGTGCAGTGTTTGTGTTATGTGTGTGTTTAGCACATTCCTCTGTTTGCATTCAGCTTGGGGGATGTTACTGTTATTGGCTCAGCTTTCTGCTTTTACCTATACGTCCTTATGGCATCTTCTGGCACACCTTTGATTGACACAGCTTATGATGTACCTACGATAGTGGCCTGGGAGTGGACAGCCTTTCAACATGGCCTATGGACATAGATTACAGTTCACCTTTGCTGACAGGGTATGTTTGTGATGTTACATCTGCTGCACCATAAAAGGTGCAATAATATATGGCACAAGGGTGTAATTGTCTCACTATGCCAGGAGTGGTTGCTGTACACTTGATCACAGAGTGGGAACATACCTCACCCACCCTTATTAATTAACTGGAGCAGACCATGACCCCTGCAACATCATTGCTGTATTCACCAGTTTTCTACATACATGACATAGGCGTGTGTGTTTTTTCATCAGACCTTGGCTGTCATGGAGCTGTGTTACTCTGTGGATTTCCATCTCCAGAGGTAATGGGGCAGTTTAATGGATGATATTGACTTTGATTCTGTGTTGATATGCGTCACTTGGGACTGTCTGCAGCCCCTCCTTGGTGTGTAACTAATGACTGACCCAGGTCTGCCATTGCTGATCTCGGAGCAAAGTGCTGCAGACAGGCCCAGGCTGAGGATTGCAATATGAGATTAACTCTGACACCCTGTGGATATCAGACACCAGGGGCTGTCTGCAGTCCCTCACTGATAAATCACATATGCACGAACTGTGTCAGCACAACTACTTATGTTTTCCATACGTTACAATGCACAGTGCTAACAGCAGAAAGAGTGCTGTGACCTTTCCCCGCCTCATAGGGCACCCTATGTGGCGCCCCCTCGGCCACTATTTCACCAACATTGTTGGGTGGCGTGGTGGACACTGCATTTGGAGATGTGTCCTGTGGGGTGACTTCAAGGGCACGTTATGTTACAGTGCTCTGAGAGTACATTTGCTGGAAACCACTTATTCCACAGATATGCGATAACACCCTAATGGGGCTATCTTACCCCTTACAGGTGCTGTCTCTGCCAGACATGTTCATTTGCCATTGTGTGGGATTGCACCCCTGATCCCTGCACCATTGTACACTGATTGTGTTTGGGTGCTTGCAAATCAGCACAACACCATTTACCTCTCCCAAATTATTATTCCTCATAAAACATTGCCACACACCCTTCTGACCAGCACCACAGCCCCCTATGCCTCAGCCAGCTGTCTTTAGTGTGCACTGCGGGTGTTCACAGCCTTGCTCCTTACACCATTGGTCAGTGTTCTGACCATCATGCTGTTGCTCGGTTTCCTCTGCTTTCCCATCATTGCGCGACTTATGCCTCCCAGTCATCAGAGGCCTCCAATACCATTAGTGCGCCGCTTTACGTACAGCAGCGCACGCACCTCTGGCGGCCATAATTTCTGTGACTCCAATAGAAAACAAACACCGACAACTGCCTTCAGTGTACACGGGGGGGGGGGGGGGATTGAACCCCTGCTCCCAGCACCATTGGTCAGTGTTTTAACCAATGTGCTGTGGCTCCGTTCCTGTACTTGTGCCTATCGGCGCACCGCTTTGTGCCTATCAGCGCGACGCCTTCTGCCGCCCAAGATGACCGGTGCGCCGCCTTCTGCCGCACAAGAGGACCTGTGCGCCGCCTTGGGCCGCCCAAAAAGAACTGTGCGCTTCCTTATGCCGCTGAAAGAGAACTGTGCACCGCCTTATGCCGTTCAAAATTTATTTGCCTCCTAAAATAATTTTAATCATTACAGTTGCTGTCTCAGCTGGCCTTTGTCGTTGTGCACAATGGGGGATTGAACCCATGGCCCCTGCACTATTGGTCAGTGTCTTCACCGTTGTACTACGGCTCGGGTGTTTTCTATACCCGGCAGCGCGCCACTTTGCCTTTTGGCGCGCTAATGTCGACCCCGCACATTACCGTGACGCGCACACGTCCGGTTGCTTACTCCCGGTTTTTTTCTTTTGGCAGCCTGATCCGCCCACTCCTTATATGGCACAGGTACACTACCGCGGCCCCGCACGATAAGAATGTTTAGTAAACATGCCCTTTAGTGTTTTTGTAAACAAAGGTATATATACATATAAATGTAGATCCTTTTCAATAAGCATAACAATATGAGTAAACAGTGCTCATTCTAATTAGCAACTGCCTAAACAAAATATAGATAAAGTCCTTACAATATAGACTAGTGCTTCACGGCATTTTATAACATCAATCCCAATAGGAAGGAGTATGGCTCATATCTCTCGTATAACTAGAATCTATCGTATACACTGTTCTCAGCGAGAGTGCTGTTGGACTGATTTTAAAATTGCAGTGTTCACAAGGATTTGGGTAAGCTACTCATTAATTATGGTGTCAAAAAAAGATCCTTTTGAGGTGAGAGATCTAAGAGGATACAAGGCATTGGTGGTTGGGCCTCATGGTGATGTTTCCTCGGGTTCTTCTTGGCCTATTCCCCCCTGCCTAGTCATGTCTCTTCAGAGGCATAAATATGCAAGGTTCATGTTCTTCAGGCCTTGTGGGTCCTCGAGGAGTCTTAGAGCAGTTAGAATTCCGGTGGCCCAGATCATCACACTCGGAGCAGCACGTTTATTGCCTTTCCCAAGGCTGTAGCCTCACCTTCTGTCTCTCTCTTTCTCTCACTCTCTGCTTTTTTTTTTTGTTTTTTTTAATGAACTCACGTTAATGTTCTCATATTTCCTGGGAACTAAGCTTCATCTTTCCACTAAATGAGATCTATATGCTTGGGAACAGAGCAATTTCAGATCAGCCTCTTTCCAAAATTCTATAATTTCTGTGTATACTGAACCTCTACATAATGTACTGCTACAAGTATTTTTGGTAACATAAGGTGCAAGTGTGTAAACTAAAGAAAATTAATATCTCAAAGTGCTGCAACATATATCTGTTTTCTCTGCAACATATATCTATTTTTTCTCAGGAACTGTGCTGAAACTGAAAATAGAAACTTTTAGAACAAGGTACACTTTTTCTCTGGACACTTAACACGTAAAATTCAAATACAGAAAAACAGTTGAATTTATCCTAAAATCCAATATTGTAACAAATAAAACTGAGATGTTACTGTCCTGTTCATCAGTCATCAGCACCGAGCTAAACAATGCCAAGTAGTTAACTTAAAATCTTACAGTTCAGGAAACAGACATTCAAATAACATGAAACTGCAAAAAGGTGAATTCAAAATCATGCTTTGTCACATTTAAATTAAAACCTTATACATAATACTTAAGACTGGTATCAAACTGATCTGAAACAAAGAAATTATGTTAAAGCAATTTGCTTAGAGTAACAGTTCAACCTTGATGTTATCTCAAACACAAATAGCAAAGTAAACAGCAGGTCTGTCTTGTGACCAGATTCCTTCAGGCAAATGCAGATAGCTGAACAAGAGAGAGAAAAGTCCTAAATAAAAAGTTGCTTGAGAATTGTCACTAATTGTGATTGCTATTAAATTCCTATAGTTACACTCTGTGTTTCTATAATATATGAACAATAATTATGACCTCTGAGGTGCTTGCCACAAAATATAAAATCATTGTTTTTTTTAAACTCTTTAAGTTTACTCAATAGCATACACAAAGACCAGACACATAATAACATGAACCTCTTATTCACTCAGGATTCAAATCATTTTTTTTTTCAAGTTGCAGTCTTTTAATTACTGGCTCAGGATGCCCCATTGTCCTGATAGGGTTCCCAACCCCTACTTTGAAGGTTAAAGAAAAACAATCCAAAACCATTTGTGCCTTCTGTAGCCCACGGGAGGGGCTGCCCCCTTTCCCTCTCTCTTCTTTGTTCGCTTTGTTAAGTTTCTGATGTTGTAGGGGGAAGGGATAGCCCCAACCTAAATTTTTTGTTTTCTCCAAGACACCTTGAATCTTTTCTTTCCCAAGAAATGCAGCAGATTGTTAATGGCTTCTATCACAACTGGTTTCTCCTGCCCTAAACTTTAAAGATCGTCTACATAGTGCCTAGAGAGCAAACTCAAACATATACCTCAAATCTACAATACTAAACCATTTGTGTTCATGCAAAATTTAGCTCAATATTTTTAACCAAAGGCATAAATATACAAATCAAGGGGTTTCTTTTGAAATAAGGTTTTCAAAGGAAAGAATCCGTTGCTAGGTCTGGACAATCTTATTCAGATTCCTTAAATCCTGCACCAACCAGCAAGTAAAAGAAAAACAATATTTACTGTAAACAAAACATATTTTTTTCAGCTTGTTGGGAAGGACACAAAGGAGTTACTTATTTGGGAAACTTCTGTTTCAGTTCTTATTTAAACAAGAGATAAATCAAAGCTTACAAGTGCTTTCTTAAAAAACTTCGCCCTGCATAATGAACTAGACCCTCTCCCTTGATTTCTCCCCTTCAGACTTACCAGTCACATAAAGGGTTAACACCTAACAAATCCAAGCAACCAAAACAGCAGGAGGAGAGATACATTCCTTTGTGCAAAGGAAACAACAGTATTTCAGCATTAGCATCTTACAGTTCTTATCATTCTCCCCCTTTTCCTTACCGCAGTCTGTGCACAAAATTCACTTGGTTGCTGCAGTGCCTGCTTTTAATTCACTGTCTGTCCGATTCACAATACCTCTAGTCACCCAGGATCATTACCAGCTAGTAAAGAGACCTCTCCGCAGAGAAGGAGGTGAGACTGTTGAAATCAACAGGACGCGTCTTCGCACCTCCACTCAGCAGGAGTCACTCCACTGTGGGAAAATCCCGGCGAGCCCCAGCTGTTATTTACACCTTTACCTGTGGCCAATTCACCTTTAGCCAACCTGGCCAATGAGACTCTGAGAGGGATATTGTGAAGCAGATTAAGAGCTGTTTTAGTATTTCATTATTCAGTACATTGCTATAGCAATGGGTGTCTAAATACAGACACACCCTATTACATATTTCAGTGACAGTTATACCGTTGTTAAGTACAAAAGTAATTTTCTTTCTATTTAGCTTGTCTTATTACAATATGGCAATAAATAGACACTCTGTAAACAAATAGTAATTTACGTTTTAGTATGCTGTTTAACTTTAAGTTTCTGTTCTGTCTGCCTGTCCGTAACCCTTGAACACAAAGAACAGGAAGGGAGGGGGAGGGAAGAGCAAATCAGTGGAAGAATAAACAAACACCACTTGTGACTTGCATTCCAGAGTCATCAGTTCTAGAGAGGGGGGGGGGGTGTCATATAGGCACAGAGATAAACATGCTAACAGACTCCTGTAACTTACACTGACAATTTATGTAGAATGGCCGGTTTTTTAGCTGCAGTTTTAAAACTTATCACAACATATAGCAAAACATGCACTCCCCGCGGATTCTGGAGCGGCCCCCTCACCTTGGGACCCCCCATCCTCTAATTAATTCACAACAAACGCACGGCTGGCCAGACACACAAGCACACACACACAGCCCTCACAGCAGACACAGATGAGAAAGAAAAGAGATATAGCTTTCCCAACGATTCCCACCCAGGGAACAGGAAAGTCTTAATTACCATTTAACCATGCTTAATTACCATTTAACCATGCTACCAAAGCAATAGGGACACTCCCAACCAAAGGGAGAATACCAGTTCTAATTTAACCCGTGCTGCCAAAGCACAGGGATCCCTGGCCACCGGGAGTATCCCACTGCTGACACCAAATGTAAAGGGTCTACTTCTTGTTAGTCACTCCAGGCCAGGGAAGTCCCGAACCCTCATCTGTGGTGTGCTGCTCCGGCTGGCTGGAATCCAGGGGAATAAAACTCACAGACCACACAGAAGGAAAGTATGCAAGTTTATTCCAAAGGGTGGAGGGATTGTCCGTATTTTATACATCATCAGAAACATAGTCATACGTCATCCACCCATCTTCTGGGGCCTGCTATAGTTTATCAGTAACTAATGCAAATACAAGTCATCCTTGAGTAGAACAATCAGTTTAGCTTACACAGCACATTCCTTTTTCCATACCCACCAGAATGTACAAAGGGCACACACATAGAATTCTGATTTCTATAGGATTCTAATTTCTCTTGTGCAGGCCTCCTGTATATGCACTTAAACTAAGCATTATTATTACAAAGGGCACATATATAGGATTCTGATTTCCCTAACAGGGACATGCCCCTTTGGTCATGCCCCTTCAGGCACACGACCAAGGGTACGCGCCCGTGGGTTACGTTCCGCGATGGGCCGAAGATTTTATACCAGCCCGGGGGGGGGGGGGCGGCAATCTCAGATACTCCTCCTCATCCATGCAGCAGCACAGGGAACCAACAGGTAGAACCAGCAGCCAACCTGGTGTTCCGCGATGGGCCGAAGATTTTATACCGGCCCGGGGGGGGGTGGGGGGGTGCAACATCAGATACTCCTCTTCCTCCACGCAGCAGCACAGGGAACCAACAGGTAGAACCAGCAGCCAACCGACCATAGTATTTAGCATGCCATTATGTTTTACTCCAAAACAACAACCAGCCTTATGTCTACAGAGATGATATGCATTGGTTTGTTTGGTTGTGACAGAGGGACACTGACCTCTGAATGATGCATGCACAATTCCAGCAGGAGGAATGGTCTCTGCATCTCCTGGCACCATGTGGGAAGTCAGTACCTGAAGGTGAATATTGAGCTGGAGGTGGGGGGAGGACAGTCCATACCTGTTTTGAATGTACCTCTGCTAGGTGGCATAGCCAGCAGAGGATCTGTTCCGATGCATAGAAACTCTCAGAGCCTACCCAGTCTCTGCATGTTTCACATCTGAGGCCCTGCATGACAGCCTCACCCACTCTCCGTGGGTGCCAAGTGGGACAGCCACAAGGACGTTGTTAGAGTACAAAGAGGCTGTGGTGGCGTATGTGTGGCTGTGGTGGCGTATGTGTAGCCAGCAACTATACAAAAATCTAACCCCTTGTCCAACCTGCCATGCTTCCATGGGCTCTTGGTGGGGTAAGGGGAACTGTGTATGAAGAAATGTCAATGGCCAGGGACATGACATAATATCGGAGCACGAGCTTGACACTATGTTCAATGCTCACTGGCAAAAGCTGTGTAGGGGAACACAGTCTTCTGGTATGTGACAGATGTAGGCCACTGTGGACCAACCTGCACTCGCAGCCTGTCTCTGGGCCAGTTTCCAGTGCTCTTGGCATTGCATTAACCATCCCTAAGTTCAAACGAAAAGGGTATACAAGGAGCAGAGGATTCTGGTATTGTCTACAAAATAATAGTTTGTAGAGCATGTACATGAATCAGAGGTTAAGTAAACAGCTGAGTCATCAAAATATGGGTCCAGCACAAGCATGGCCTGACTGCACACAGATGTTAATGCTGAGAGACATTTCTCACTGTGACTGTGTCAAATCTATATAGTGCTATCTAGGGTTAGACTGTAGTGACATGGGTACTGTTTTTCTTATAATACCCCAGTCAGTAGTCAGGCTGCTGGTTGTCCATGCTGTTTTTATGGAGCCATGATCGTTGCCATGGCTAGGTATACTTGCAATGGGTGGTGATTAGCCAACTTGGCCCATCTGGGGTGTGAGTGTCTATCCCGGTCCAGTGTTGTACAGCATCTGCAAGTTGACTGTGATTAGATTTCTCTGAAAGAGAGGAAAACTGCTTTTCTGGGCTGTCTCTAACCTACTGGTGACTATGATTTTGGCAGGTCCAGTGTACGTGTTGGACATTTCTCCATATCAACAGTACAAAGTCCAGGTCAAACAACTTCCACCCTCTCCAGCTCTGAGTCCATCAAACCTGAGCCAATCCAGGATATATTGGGTTTACCCCAATGAACACATTAAGGTCCCAGCAGGGCAGTCTCAGCCTTTACTAAGGACTTCTTAGGGCTGGAGGAAAAATAATCTACAGCAGCCACGTGTGGGATGTCACTGAGAAATGCTATATTGTAGGGGCTATAGGGCCAAGAAGCATCCCCGTGGCCCACAAAATAGGACACCCAGCCCTATGGCCTGACATCATCAATGGGAGGTATGAGACAGTTCCCCCAACTGCAAAGAGCTCTGGAGGAACACCACAATGAAACCCATACACCCCCATAGAGGTGGCCAAACCCAAGTGGTCCCCAGGCTGAGTACCCCAATTATCAGCCCACATGACCTTCGAAGCCCACAAGAGCTCCCTCAAACAAAGCAAACCTATATTCAATTCTAGAAATGTTAAATACCTGCTCAGAATCAGTAGACTTCAGCTATATCCTTCCTTGGTCAACTATCCAGCGTATGTGCTGATGTGAACAGCAGTCAGTAAAGACAGCTTTTGATGTTTCTGTGGTTGTTTGCCCACTGTCCCTGCATGGTCACTTCTTATCTGAAGGCCCTGATTTTTTGATTGTTAGGTTGTTGTGGTCAACTGCCATGGCAACTGCACCATGTAGCCCCTCCAAAAATGTGGCCTAGGTAGGTGTAATAGCTCTGTGAAATTGTATGCATAAGTTGGTTAGAATGAGCTACTGACCGCTAAGTATTCCTTGCTATACAAATTAGAGCTTGCTGTTCAATGTAATCTCTGCTATACAAAGTAGTAACTGCTGTACAATGTAGTCTTTGCTATACAACGTAGTCTTTGCTGTTCAAAATCGTCACTGCTGTACAAAAGATTCATAACTATACATTGCTTTACAAAGTAGCCACTGCCCCCAGAGCTCAACATGGCCATCTCCATCCTAACGTTCACCAGCTTTTATGTCCTCGCCAATGCTCTCTATGGCATCCTCGCTCTCACCTCCAACCAAAACCCCATTCCTATCCTACAAAGCCTAGGAAAGAGATGTTACGGCAGCACCCGTTGTCCACCAACAGAAACCTACCATGACATGCACCCACACTCAGTCTACATATTGGTCCAACACCCCGCAAAGTCCAAGGTGGTACAGCCCCAAAACCCTCGCCACCTGAAATGCACCCTCATAAATGCACAGTCTGTCCGCAATAAATAGCCAGCCATCACCGACCTTATTACACACCTTGATCTAGACATCCTACTGGTCACAGAATCATGGCTGTCCAGTTCAGATACAGTCTTCCTCAACCAACTCATCCCTCCCAGCTTTTCAATTCACACCTGCCACAGAGCCAACCGCAGAGGCGGAGGCACCTTCATCCTAGTAAAGACAGAGCTCCAATTTCAGGTGCTCACCTCCAACAGCACAATCCTCCTGGATACAATCACCATAACCAACAAATACAGCACCATCAACCTAATATACAGATCCCCATCCCCCTCCGCTGAGGATCTTTCAACCATAATTGACCTTGCCTGCAACCTCAAGAACACACATATACCAAACTGGGTAATGCGTGACTTCAACCTGCCAGTTCTCCAAAGTACCCAGTCCAAAGCCTTCCTTGAAGCACTAAATGAACTGGGCTATGAACAGATAATCGACACACACACACACACACCTGAAAGGAAACAAATTGGACCTTGAATTCATTCCACGGCCGGACATAAGCCCGAACTACAACTTCAACCTAGCTATCACCCCTGTCCCATGGTCCGATCACAGTCTAATCAAATTTCAAATGCCCATACATCAAGATCGCAACTCGCCCAGCAGGGCAACTGATGCCTCATCGGCACCCAAAGGACAATTCAGGCTCTTTGACAAAGAGGAGATCCTCAATGGAGTCCTTCCAAATTTCAAGCTGACGTTACCTAGCCTGGACAAAATGATAGTCACATGGAACAATAGCCTGAGCTCCATCTCACATCTGCCTTCCTCAGACAAGCCTCCTGCCTCAGACAAGCCACCAAAAAGAAAGAAAACAGCTCACTGGTTCTCCGTGGAACTACGGACCTCACTGCTCCTCCTCAGGAAGCTAGAAAGAAGATGGCGCAGCTTCCGGTCGCCAGACGACCAGTCAGCCTACACATCCCACTTAAAAGTACACCGAAAAGCAATCTCAGAGGAAATGAAAGAACATCACTTTGAACTCCTGCAACGCTCTCTAAACAAACCTCGGGACCTCTTCAACATAGTAAAGTCCCTGACGAAAGAACCTTCGCCTCCCCAACCAAGTCAACTACACCCTCAGGATTTTGCAGACTACCTACAAGCCAAAACCAGCAATGCCAACGCATCCACAACACCCACACCTGGTCACAACCCACACCGACTAATGCCACTCACTTCCCTCACACCACCATCCGAGAGATGCATCGAGGACATCATCGTGGCCATCAACACCACCACTGATTCAACCGACCCCTGCCCAGCATTCCGGATAAGATCGATACATGCAGAATTCAGCCCAATCCTAGCCAAGATCATGGACTTGTCCTTCGCAACAGACGTCCATCCTGTCCCTTCTAAAAACAACAACAAACTGAACCCCAAGAAGGTGAAATCCTATCGACTAATATCAAGCATCCCCCTGCTAGCCAAGATAATCTAGAAGGTCATCCAATGCCAAATCCAGCACCATATCGAGACTACCGCCCCTCTAGACCCATGCCAGCATGGCTTCAGAGAATCTCATGGTGTTGAGACGCTGCTCACCACACTAATCAATACCTTAATCACAGGGATTGACAACATCAGAAGAGGGTACGCTCTTATCTTCTTGGACATCACCTCTGCGTTCGACTCCATCAACCATGAGCAGCTCCTGACGCATCTCCATGAGAAGGGAATCCAGGTCTCAGCCTGGAGCTGGTGCAAGTCATACCTGACAGACAGATGGCAGCAGGTATGAATGGGCTCCAAGACCTCCGAGTCTTTCCAACAAAAACAAGGGGTTCCCCAAGGCCCCTCCCTCTCTTCCCTCTTGTTCAGTATATACATGCATCCCATATGTGCAATCATCCGCTCCTTCAATATATCCTGCCTGATATATGCGGATGATGTACTGCTGTTCACCCCATTCCCAATCGACCACCCGGACCTCTCGACATTAGTTAGATGCTTTGATGCTGTCTCTGACTGGCTCCACTCACAGAATCTCAGGATCAACTACAACAAGACAGATGCACTATTCATCACAAGAAATAAAGCCTTTTCCCCTCCCGCATCAATAAAGGTGAGAGACTCCGAGCTCCCAAGCAGACCCACCATCCTCTACCTGGGCATCACGTTAGACCGGCACCTCAAAATGAAAATGCACATAAACAACATCATCAAGGCAATTTACCATAAGATGAGGACAATTCGGCACCTCTGACCCTTGCTGCATCCAGAGGACTTCCAAACAATTTTCCAAGCACTTGTAACCCCCCCACTTCGACTACGCCAAAGCCATCCTGCATGGACTCCCCAAGAACCCACTGAACCCACTACAGCTGTCAATGAACGCTGCTGCCCGCTTCCTATATGGGGCCTCCAGAAGAGAACAACTAATGCCAATCTTAAAAGACCTACACTGGCTGCCGATCAACTTCCGGTTCACATACAAAGTAGTACTACTGAACTTTAAAGCCATCAACAAAATATCCTCCACCTCCCTAACGGACCTACTCCACCCCACTCTTCCAAACAGATCCAGAAGGACTTTCGCTACCAATACACTAGTAATCCCAAAAGAAATAACAAAATGCTCTCAGGCAACGAAGAACAGAGCCTTTGTGTTCAATGCACCTACTTGCTGGAATGACCTCCCAAACATTATCCGAGTGATCACTGACCTCACCCAATTCAGGAAGGCATTAAAGCACCAACTTTTTCTTCTGCATTACTCACACCCCAATGACACAAATCCACCCACCATACCCCACCCACCTTGACATCACCACCAGCTCACCCTAGGTAGGTTGAGGCAACTGCAGTCATCAGCCCAACTAGCTAAATTGTAAATAACTGACAATTCTGTACATAGTTATTGAGCACACCATGTCGCTAAACTGTCTCAGTGACACAATGCTTAGCTTGTATATAGTTACCCCAGTTCTAAATCCAAGTTGCTATACCTGTTCAATGTAAGTTCAAAGCAGGTCCTCCCTTTGTACAAAGAAAAGTTACTTGTAAACCACATTGATTTTTTTAAATCATTTATTTAAAATTTGATACATAAAAAAACAACAATACAACAACAACAATGAAAATAATAACATCCTTCCCCTCCCACCCCACCCCCCCTACTGCCCCGTCTCCATGTGAGTCATTACTGAAACAGACACAATCACATTATTAAGCCCATTATACAAAACACACGGCACAAATGAGCCCCAGTTGCTTACCCGGGCAATTACATACATATTCTTGCTGTCACAGCATATTTGTCCAACCACAGCCACTTGTCTGAGGAAATATCCTGCTCATAACCGCTCATACACCCCTTAAAGTTAGAGGCATGATCCTGCGCCTTCTCATAGCTGGTGTAAAGGCACACCATGTTCCACCACTGGTGAACATCCAACTTGCTGGAGTCTTTCCAACATACCATAATTTGCTTTAAAGCTACAGCAACGAGGAAGTCCAATAAAAAATGCTTTCCTTTCATGTTGGGAAGGCCACTCATTGAGGAGCACAGAATCACTACCTCCCAAGTGAGGGGAGCCCGGAAACACAAAATCTTTTGTACCTTATCCCAAACTGAGAGCCAAAAGGTTTGAACGTAAAGGCAATCAAAAAGCATGTGTTTATAAGTTCCAGGACAGAGGGAACATGACCAACATAAGTTACCTGTTCCCACATTCCACCTGGAGATCCGATTGGGCGTGATAAATGCATGATGTAGCAAGAAGAATAAGGTTTGTGTTATACCCGCTGCTTTTGAAACCCTACTGACCTTAGACCACAGTAGCGACCAACCATGGGAGGAAATATGAGTATCTAGATAAACTTCCCAACCTCTTCGATTCCCTTTTGGAGATGAGCCTCCCTCCCTTAAGTAAGCATAAAACTTTGACGCTACACCTGGCTTACTAGAATATGCGAGGGCCAACTCATGCAAACCCCAGGCCTGCGGTAAGTTCCTACTTGTCACTCCAGCTTTTGATAGACAGCTTTTTAATTGGATCCACTGGAATTGACAGGCCATCGGTAACTCAAACTCCTGCTGCAACCTTACCCAGGGTTTCCATACCTCCGTCTGAAGCAATTGACCTACCATCCAAATACCTTTTGCTTGCCACTGTCTCTACCCTATTGTCTTATGCCCAATTTTGAACATGGGGTTATGCCATATTGGCATCAAGAGGGACACCGAGTTATCAGAGCCCATATCTCTCGCCAAGCTATGGTATGCCTCTTGGGTTGCCACAACTACTTCCAGGGCTGCTGAGGAGGCCTGACACTTTATACCAATCGGTATATATAACGGAATTGGCTCTACTAGCCGCTTTTCCACCTCTACCCACACTGGTAGCAGACCCCCGCTCTCCCTGGGGCACCACAACGCCCCTTGCTTGAGCAAAAAAGCTTGGTGATACCGCCGGAAGTCCGGAAAGTTTACTCCACCCTTGTCCTTATTCGCTTTTAATTTACTAAGAGTGATCCTGGGGGGCTTCCCTTGCCACAAAAAAGCAGTGACTAAATTCCACCACCCTTTATAAACTTTCTGTGGAAAGGAAATCGGCAACATTTCTAGGATGTAGTTTATCTTTGGAGCTAGAGCCATTTTTATAGACTCCATGCGGCCCCACCAAGATAAATGCAATGGAGACCATTTTGCCAAAAAAGACTGAATCAACTCCTCTATATATTTACAATTAAACAAAATAGTCTCTTCAATGGAGCCACAGAATCTTACCCCAAGATACTTGATCGCTTTCGCCTCCCATAGAAAGGGGAAATCCTTTATGTCCTGAGAGAAGGTAAGTCTATTCATAGGGAAGGCCACGGACTTAGACCAGTTTATCTTATACCCAGATACCTTTGAGTAGCTAGCAATGACCTGTAATATCTCCTCCAAAGACCCGGATTGCGAGAAAAGCAACAGGTCATCGGCATAAGCCGATAGTTTAATCTGAAGGTCCCCTATCCTAATGCCGCAGATCCTTTCTGAATGTCTGATTAAGAGCCCCAAAGGCTCCAATGCCAAATTGAACAGAATCGGTGACAAGGGGCATCCTTGCCTTATCCCTCGATGTAACGAAAAGGGAGAAGACAACAGACCATCTACCAGGATGCGCGCCTGTTCAGAGGCATACAGAACCTGAATCGATCTAATAAAACCCTCCCCAAATCCAAACCAACGCAAGACCCTGAACAAAAAGACCCATTCAAGCCTGTCAAAGGCCTTTTCAGCGTCCAAAGAAATCCCAACCATGGGAGAACCAAGCTTTTCCGAAGCGGCCAAAAGATTCAAAAACAAACGTGCATTATCCGATGTTGCCCTACCAGGCATAAAACCACATTGGTTGGGATAAATCAAGTCTGATGAAACCTTTGCCAGTCTATTTGCCATAACAGATGCAAATAGTTTATAGTCAGCAATTAACAACGAGATCGGCCTATAATTCTCCACCTTAAGGGCATCTCTTCCCGGTTTCTCCAGGACCGCTATTGCGGCCTCATTGAAACCGCCCACAATGGGCAGCTGCTCATGCAGAAGCTGGTAATACTTAGCCACAAATGGAAGGAGTTCCTCCTGAAACATTTGATAAAACTCAATGAGTATCCCATCTGGGCCTGCTGCTTTACCTTTTCTTGCCTATTTAAGGGCAGTCCGAAGTTCACCCAAAAAAAGGGGAGCTTCCAATTCCAACGCTTGTTGAACGGAAAGAGTAGGGTGCGGAATATAGAAACATAGAAACATAGAAATATGATGACAGAAAAAGACCACATGGCCTATCTAGTCTGTCCTTCCATAACAACTACAACATGAACTACAATATGATCTAAGAAGTCATCACACTCCTTCCCATTGTCCTCCCCCTCGGAAGTGTACAACCCAGCGTAAAAGGACCTAAAAACCTCTGCTATATCCGCAGTCTTGGTAAGCAATTTCTGATTACTTGACAAGATTGCAGCGACTTTAGCCCTCTCTGCTCTAGGATTCAAAGTTGTCGCCAACAACCTACCCGACTTATTTTGTTCCCTATAATATTTGGCCTTCAATGCGTGCGAGAGCTTTTCAGCTTCCGCACTTAGAATGTTGTTGTACTGATACCTTAACTTTTGCAGGCGCAATAAGATGCAGGGCTCTGTTCTCGATCTTAAAAGTCTCTCCCCCACCCGGATTTGTGCCTCAAGCTCCTTCAGTTCTAGCTTCCTTTGCCTCGCCGCCCTGATGGAGAAGCTGGTGATTTTAGCATGCAATGAGGCCTTAAAAGCATCCCACCTCGCCCAGCCAGGCGTATCCTCAGGGAGATTTACCATAAAATATTCCTTAATTACCCCCTCATATATTCACAGAAGTCCAAATCTGCTAACAGTGACCTTTGAAAGAAACACCCGGACCTCCTAGCGGGGACATAATCAGACAATAAGGACATAAAGATAGCTGCATGATCCGAGACTGTGCAAGCCCCAATTTGTGTATCTTCTACCTGGGAAACAAGGGACCTGGAAATCAGGAAAAAAATCAATCCTCGAGTGTGACCCATGTGGGAGAGAGTAGAAGGTGAACTCCTTCTGTGAGGGATTAAACAAACGCCAGATATCTACTAGATTCATCTCCTGCACCATGCCTTTCAGCACCATGCCAGCACGACTGGGTCTAGTAGATCTATAGGGTTGTCGGTCTATCAAGGGGTCCATCACTAATTTAAAATCCCCCCCTAGTACAAGATCACAATATGCTAATTCCTGTACCTCCTCAGCAACCCTATGAAAAAAGGACACATCATCAGAATTCGGACCATATACATTCATTATACCAAGTGTCCGGTCCCCAATCCGAAGACGGACTTTCACCCATCTCCCACCCGGGTCCGCGCGGGTCAGTTCAATGACTGGCTGAAGTGCCTTCCGAGCCAGAATTAACACCCCATTCCTTTTGTGGCAAGCCTCAGCTACCCCAATCAGTATAAAGTGTCCCCCACCCATCTTTTGTGCCTCCCCTAAAGCCAGTCGGGTCTCCTGGAGTAGGCTAACATCAGCTCCTTTCTTCTTGCAATATAATAAAATCTTTTTCCGTTTTATAGGGTTATTGATTCCCTTCACGTTCAAAGACAGGAATTTAAGTACTCCCATTACAAATCCTCATCAACATAACAGACATGATAGGGAACACTGCATAACCCATGACAAACCCAGCATCCATTAAATAACAATCCCCCCCCACATGGAGACAACCTAAACCAAAACCCAAAGCTAAATTTTGGGTGAGCCATCCTGAACAAGGCTGCCCCTCCATCCCCCAACATCCCTTTTGAAGCCATCTTTGACCCTACCCCCCTACTATAGACAATTACCCACCCTGATCGACAGAGCACCCCCCTCCCACCTTGACCCCCTTCCCCCCTCCCCCCCACCCCACCCCCCTCCCCCCATATTCTACTAGAACTTTGACAAAAGGATCAAACTAGGAGAAAGGAGGAGCAAGAAAGGGAAGGAAGAACAAGAGAAGAAGAAGCAACAGAATAGAGAAGAAAGAGAAAGAGGGAAAGAGAAAAGGAAAAGAAAAGATGAAGAAGAAGAAGAAGAAGAACCCCTTGGGGGATAACCTTGCCCACATAGTGCTATATCACCAATCCCCCCAGTCTCCCCCATCCCATAAATCTAACCAAGGAAATAGCATATCAGTATACATCCACAATACTGGAAAGAGAAAGTTCAAGTAGTATAGCGGAGCTCTATGCACACATACACACACTTAATCCCAGGCAGCCCTAGCAAGGGCCCTGCCAACTAGAAGGAATAACAAACATAAGGGGAAATATTCTATCGCATCAACATGGCTTCCTGCTCCTCTACAAACTTTTCTAACAATAATACCAAACCCCTGGTTTAAATGTGAACAAACAAAATAGAAACCAGGAAAACTAACACACCGGTGAGGAAAGCAAAATTCTTTTTGTTGGAATAGCCATCCCAGTAAAGAGGAAAAAACCTCGTACCGCTGTGGCCAATTCCTTTTTAATAAAGTATTTTTTAAAAAGTCAGTATTCACTTAACTGAAGTCTAGTAGTCCATTGTGTTCAATCAGCAATGTAGCAAGACTTGCTACATTGCTGATTGAACACAATGGACTACTAGACTTCAGTTAAGTGAATACTGACTTTTTAAAAAATACTTTATTAAAAAGGAATTGGCCACAGCGGTACAAGGTTTTTTCCTCTTTACTGGGATGGCTATTCCCTCTACAAACTTTAGCAGGGCTTGTGGATCCTCAAATGTCCGCGTCTGGTTGTGTAGAGTCACTCTTAGCCGAGCAGGAGCAAAGAGTCCATATCGGGCCTGGAGATGTTGCAGCCGTGGCCTGAGAGCCAGCATCTGCCTCCGCTTCTCAACCGTCACTTTGTTGAAATCAGGGAAAAATGCGATGTTGTGACCATCTAGGCTTACCGGCGCCAAAGCCTTCGCCGCCACCATGATTTTCAAGGCCTGCTGATGCCTCAGCAATCTCATGATGATAGGTCTCAGATTCTGAGCTTGTGGCCCCGCATGCATCGGTACACGGTGAGCTCTTTCGAACTCTAGCAGTGGGGCAAAGTCCAAGTGCAGGAGCTTCGGTATGTTTGTTTCTAGGAAGGCAATCATGTTTCCAGCTTCAGCACCCTCAGGCACACCAACGATACGCACGTTGTTCCTGCGCGTACGATTGTTAAGATCCTCCAGATTGCGTTCAAGTTGAGCGATTCATTTGCTGTTGGTCAAAGTGAGTTTTAGGCGTTCTTCATGGCACTTGACCTTGCTTTCAATTCCGGCCACTTTTTCTGCCAGCCCCATTATTTGTTCCTTCATCTCTTTTAGTTCCAAGATGTCAGCCTGAACGCCAGAAAGCGTTTCTCCATTGGCCTCCACCAGTTCTCTAACAGCACGAATTTTGGCGAGCATTTCCTGCATGGTGTCCACGCTCTCTCGCGGGCCCAGCGGTTTTTGCGGGGAGGGGGGGTCCGGTTTCTGTCTTTTGATGCCGGTATTCATGGCAGTACCGAATTCCAGCCTACCAGATTTGCCCGTCGCCATTACTCTATGATAGCAGATTAGAGGGGGGTTAAATCGCTTCCACCTTACACGGGGCGAGCAGGATTTAGGACAGGATTGCAGGGAGAATGGGAATCAAGCAGCCATCTTGCTCCTGGTCAGGCTCCGCCTAACCACACTGATTTTAAAGAGCGCAGTATAGAAAAGCATTAAATAAATAAATAAATAAAATCACCTCTTTCCCAAGTTTTTCTTATGTTATTGCCCTGCTTCTGACCTTCATATTCCCTAACTCTTGCTAGGAACAGAGGTCGGTTAGTTGCACCCATGCCAGAGGCATCACTGTGCTGCTTGAACATGACTAGCAAGGCCATCCTAGCCTCATGCCATGTCACTGCCAACTCTATACCCACTCTCTGCCCATTCTATGACTTAACCAAGGAGGACAGCCACATTTTCTAAAAGCAAACTGAAAAGTATTTCTTTCTATACATCCCTACCATACAGGAATGAATAATTCAGTGATGAAAGCACCTCACAGCAGTTAGAGAAAAGAGGGATGTGCATATAAGGGAAGACTGCCACACAAAGCAGTCATAGCCACATTTCGAGCTGAGGGAGTCAAGCTGCAACTAAGTTGAAAATTGAGACACTTGGGTCATCTTACCAGCCCCATACAGAGAAAAAGCAGCAGCCGAAAAAAGATGCAATGACAAATGGAGAAATAGTTGATTGGTATAACATACAGTATTAACATAGTAACATAGTATATGACAGCAGTATGGTCTATCTAGTCTGCCCAGCAAGGTTGCAAGGGTAGGTGCACCTGCCGCTCTGTGCAGATCACGCCTCCCCATGCCTTTGTTTAGGGGTGCACCTACCGCTCCATGTAGGTCACCACTATTTGTTGAGATATAAGAGATAGTTATGTTTGTTTTGATTTTATCCTGTTGCTATAAAGGGATCCACTGTGTCTCTCACATACCATTTTGAATTCTGTCACTGTATTTGCCCCCACCACTTCCATTGGGGGGCATTCCAAGTATCAACAACCCTTTCCGTGAAAAAGTATTTCCTGACATTGCCTTTCAGTTTACCCCCTTGCAGCTTCATGTTATGCCCTTTGAATGTGGCCATTTGGATGTTTAAATGGCTCTCTAACCTTTCAGTCCAATGAACCTTGTGGAGCTTTCACTCTGACCATCTAATGCAACAAAAGCTCTGAAACGATGGTACATTAGGTCCAGCGCCTTTGCTTTAACTATCAGGGACGTGGAATGCATTTCCCTGGCAGTTAACATGAATCCCTGTCCCATAGCGTGTGCCATAATGCCCTGTCCCATAGCGTGTGCATAGCGTATACAAATGTCACCAATTGAGGTGGCATTAGGTGATCCTATACTAATGTAGTTAGTGCACAGTGTAACCCCTACGCTAACTGCATAGAGCACTCCACGTCCACTCTCCACCCCTACCCACCCACTCATGACCCTAACACAAGTTAGACAGTTAGCTCGAGAATTGTCCCATGTTAACTGTCACAGCCCTGCACCAGCTGCCAACGTGTGTCCCAACACACATTCAGCATGTGCCAGAGCATGCACTGTCAGCTAACGCCCTTTAGTAAAAGACTCCTTGAACCAAAACCTGAGTCTTTGGAGGAGAATGGGATGGAATAAAGAAAGAACGGCCAGGAATGGGAGTGTGAGGAACATGTTGGCCTGTTATGGCCTCTGTCTGGGCACTGGCATTGGCTGTTTGTTTTGTGGAAAAACTATAAACATCCATATGCAATTTTTCTTCAGTGAATGCTTTCCTTTTATAGTGTTTTGAAAACCGTTTGAGATAAACCATAGTCTTCTGATAGGCAAGAGAAAACAATCTTTTTTTTGCTGATTAATTATTTATATTTTGAAAGATTTTATATTGCAAGGCTTTGCATAAAATGCATCTTCCTATTTGGTATTTATAACATTTTTAATGCTATTGAGTGGTAAAAGTTATGGCACTACATAAAATAGATTCTGGCTTTCTTTCCGTTAAATAAGAAAACAATCAGTTTTATGATTCCTAGGAGAACACCAATTAAAGTTCAGAAGAAGAACATAGCTCAATATTTTTTAACATTTATCTTTATTTATGCTAATTACATAACTTAAGTTCCTTAATAGCAATTATTGGCAATCATTACAGTGCAGCTTGAAGAGCAGTAACTATCTTATTTGTTAATTAGTAGCTCATTTAGGACCCTTCATTTTAAGTACTCCCAAACATTTAATAATTTCTTGCTACCTACAACTTTTCCTTGGACTCAAACTCTTGAGATGTATTTATAATAGAGAGATTGGAAATAATACTGCTTGACTGAAGTTTAATAGGCAAGAGACATGCCTATAAATGAAAGTAATTAACTACAGAAAGTACAATCCAAAATATTTTCCATTTATTTATAACAGCCTTCACTATCCAATCATCCAGTAACGATATTAAAATATTTTCCAGTATGTTTTTATATCAACAAACCCGCTACAAATTATATATTCATTTGAAAATTCAGATGCAGGAATGTGAACCTCCGCAAGATGTATTAAACACGTGAATTAATATATTTACCCATGACAATTTAAACACAACTGTGCAAATCTGAACAGGTGTGACTTGAAGTTATATTTTTTCATCTACTGATTCCCAGCTGCCTGTCAGCCATTCACCAGTAATTGACTTTAGTTGTGGTAATTGCTTAGGGTAGTTTGAGTCATAGATTTCCTCTAATATGATCATTTGAGATGTCCTTTGTGCCGAGAATAAAATTAGCCTGAAGAAAATCACCTCATGGTTTTATCAAATTTAATCATAAAGCTTATTTAGTATTCTTATTTTGTGGCTTCTCATGAATTTAAAGCTAAAACTATGATAGGTTAAACTTTTACTATAGGGGAGAGATGTTTTCTTCACAAAACATAGAAATGAAAATGGATGAATAGGCACAAGTATGAAAATTATGAGCAGCGACAGCACCATCAAACCTTTGCAATTGACCATTCGTGCATCTTTCATAAGTGTCCATCATTTAAACATAGAAGAAAAAATGACTGCTCCTTTCATCTGACTCACCGCAGGGATTTTGCCTGGTAAAAATGATCAAGAAATGCTAGACTTGGAATTTTAAAGATGGGTAGGGCACCCGGCTAAATACATGTGTGTTGGGTGTAGCGGGATACCTGCACCAAACAATTCACCCCAGCTTCCTCCCCCTACCATCATTATGGCTTGGATTATGTCATGTGGTGCAGTGTATGGGGAGGAAGAAGGGGGTACAATCTGCAGCAGACATGCTGGGACTGTCATGCTCTTTGAGGGGCTGATGTGCTATGCATATAGCCATGTCAGCTCCTGCAATTGGTTGGCAAGGATGGGGAAGAGAAAGGGAGCAACTGGTTTATAGGGGCCATGGATGTTGGCCTGGAACTCTTTTTCTAGGCCTGAAGACCAGTGTCAGCATTGTCAGCATTAGCGCTAGTATTTTTAGTATTAATTCCAAGTGTCCTAGTGGTTAGAGTAATTGATTAAGAACCAATAATGCCAAATAGTAGAGCAGATCTAAGATGGTGGAAATGAGCTCCTCATGTCTGCCTCCTGCCCACACCATGACTACCATGATCAATTATGTTATTCTTTATAATGGCTTCTATATATGTAAGGAAAGTAAATAAATACTAGAAGAAAGGGAAACCTATTTGGTTCTCCAAAGAAGTGGCTGCACAAATAAAGGCAAAAAACACAACTTTCACAAAATTCAAAAGTTTGCAAACAGAGGAACATAGAAAAGAATACAGGATAAAACTAAAAGAGACAAAAAGAGAAATAAGGATTGCAAAATCAAAGACAGAAGATGGCTAAAGATCTAGTGTGATGACAAAACCTTTTTCAGGTATATTCGGGAGAATAGGAAAATAGGAAAATCAGAGGTGAAATTGCAAGACCTAAAAGTGCCGAGAACGGAATCGTGGAAAGTGACATTGAAAAAGCAAAAATGCTAAACAAACACTTCTGTTTTTACTAAAGAAAATCCTGGAGAAGGACTATCTGTGATTGACAAATATGTAAATGAAATGGAGTAGATAATACATCATTCACAGAAGATGATGTGTTTGAACAGCTTGCAAAACTGAAAGTGGCAAGGCTATGGAAACGGATGGGATACATCCCAGGATGCTGAAAGAGCTCAGAGAGGTTCTTGCAAGGCAATTAGAGGATGTTTTTAATAGATACTTTGAGGCAAGAGAAGTTCCATAGGACTGCAGAAGGTACCTCTTCACAATAGTGATAATAGAGAAGAAGTAGCAAACTACAGGCCAGTAAGCCTTATCTCGGTGGTGGGGAAATTAATGGAGGCATTTCTGAAAGAGAGAATACTGGACTTTCTCAAATCCAATAGGTTGTATGATCTGAGGTAAAATGGTTTTACCAAAAAACAATCATGTCAAACAAATCTGATTGTGTTCTTTAACTGGGTGACTAGAGAACTAGATCAAGGGCATGCGATGGATGTGATCTAACTAGATTTCAGCAAAGCCTTTGATACTGTTCCTCATAGGAGGCTTATCAATAAACTCAACAGCCTGGGGATGGGTCACAAGGTGGTAAACTGGATCAGAAATTGATTGACTGACAGATGAAGAATTGACTGACAGATGACAGAAGGTGATGGTAAATGGAACTCACTCGGATGAAAGGAAGGTGATTAGTGGCTTGCCCCAGGGATCGGTCCTGGGACCGGTACAGTTCAATGTATTTGTGAGTGAAATTGCTGAAGGACTAAATGAAACAATTTAATGTGAAGAAGTGCAGTGTCATGCACCTGGGATGCAGAAATCCAAGGGAATTGTATGTGATAGGGGGCGAGAGGTTGGTGTGCACAGATCAGGAAAAGGACATCGGAGTGATTGTTTCTGAGGATCTCAAGGTAGCAAAACAGTATGACAAGGCAGTGGCCAAAGCCAGAAGAATGCTGGTTTGCAAAGAGAGAGGAATTACCAACAGAAAGTAGGAGGTACAAATGCTACAGTATAAGACACTGGTGAGGCCTCACTTGGAATATTGTGTTCAGTTTTGGAGACCATATCTTTCAAAGGATATAAAAAGACTGGAAACAGTTTCAAGGAAAGCGACCCAATGCATTTGTAGTCTGCACCAGAAGACTATGTGAAGAGACTTGAAGACCTAAATATGTAAACTCTAGAGGAGAGGAGGGACAGGGGAGATATGACACAGACCTTTAAATACTTAAAGAATATTAATGAACAAACAAACCTTTTTCAAAGACATGGAAGCTACAAAACTAGAGGGCGCACTATGAAGCTGCAACAGGGTAAACTGAAAGGCAATGTCAGGAACTACTTTTTCACTGGAAGGGTTGTGAATGCTTGGAATGCTCTCCTGATGCAAGTGGTGAGGCAAATACAGTGACAGAATTCAAAATGGTATGGAACAGACACAGTGGATCCCTTTATAGCAACAGGATAAAATCAAAATTATCTAAACTGCCTCTGCTATCTCAGCAAATAGGGGTGAGCTGCATGGAAAGTCAGGTGCACCTACTCTTGCCACCTTGCTGGACAGACTAGATGGGCCATGATGGTCTTTATTTGCTATAATATACTATGGGCTATGTTTACTAAACGTGAATAACGCGCGTAGTATGACGTTAACGACCGTAAGTGCCGTATAACGCGCGTACCGACGCGCTAACGACCGTTAACGTCATACTACGCGCGGTAACCGTAGTTAACGATCGTAAAGCTCCGCGGCGCGTTAAAACAGCGCAGAAGGTGGAGAGTGGGCGGAGAGAAGGGGTCAATGGGCGGAGAGTGGGCGGAGAGAGGCTCCCCTCATACTAACGCGCGGAGTGTCAGAGCTCACTTCCAACGCAAATGAAAACCTGTCGTTAAAGGCATTAAAGGGAAGAGAAACCATTTACGTCAGCAATGTACAGAAAACCGGGGAAACCCACAAAACGTGAGCAGTGTGATACATGTGCACAGAACAAAATATCACATAAAACGTTAAAAATGACCACAAGAAACATTTTAAAAAGCAGAAGTCAGCTGGGCAACAGTGATAGCAATGGGCAACAAGGAACAACACTCCCTGGAAAGCACCAAAATAAAAGGAAATGATGTGTGGAAGGGTCTACGCTCCGCAGACCCTTTCAAAGAGCATTACAGTGTAAAGGAGCTGTCCTGGGTGTGTGGTGTAATGTTTCCCAATGATAGCATTGTTGCCCAGCTTGGTTATGGGTGTGTGCCCCTTTTGTGAGGTCATTTCTGCGGTTTATGTGCACCTTTGTCTGCATACAAGGTAAATGAGGCCACAGTAAACCTGTTGCAGAGCAGGGTTTCTGACTCGTCAGGCCGGTTTAACTAACTCCAGGGACTGCACTGTCTCTGTGGCCACAGTGTGGTGCAACAGACACAGCCAGTGCCTGTAAGACCAGAGGGTCACAGGTTCAAATCCCAGTTGGGGCTCCTGCCAACCCAGTCCCCATAGTTTTACCCACCACTAAACAGTGATAGTAAAGACACTCCTGTAGTGCAGAGAACATACGCATGGCCTATATTTTACCACACCAAACACAGACACCAGAAACAGGCACATTACCTATAGCAGAGTCCCGCAAATGCAGTCCTGGAGGGCCCCACAACATTCCGGTGTCATGCTGCCTCTAATAAAGATGCCTGTGCTGCATAGCTATGCACCACCCCCATGGTATGCAGATGTAGCTCATGCATATTTATGAGAGACAGCATGAAAACCCGAACAGTGTGTGGAACACCAGGACTGGAGTTGGGGAACTCTGCCGTAAAGCAGCAGCCAACAGGGCCACACACCCACCCACAGGCCCCATTGGCCAATGCCAGCTGGAGAGGCAAGACATTGGGCCCTGCCTGTATCTCCCAATACTAGCAGTTGCATACCTTAGCAATGCCACCCTACACCTGGGTATATGGTACACAGCTATCAAACGTTTCCTCTGATAACTGGCAGATATCAATTCCTACGTTAAGCACATTTTGCTCATTGAGCTCCACCATAACAATCATTCTGATGTCTGCGGTGTGTGCTGCAGGTCTGGTCTCTGACAGTGTTCACCACCCTGGGGAGTGACCCCCCAACAGTCTTGTGTACCATATCCATGCCTGTACTATGCCCAGGACTGGTGGTGGGTATGGCTGCTGACCACCTCTATAGTAGCACAATGCTGGCATAGGTGTGGGGGTGGCTGTCTGTCTATCCAGTGTGTGGTGGCTGCAAACACCTTTAACAGCCCACACTGCCAGCACTGTTGCCAGTATTGGGCTGCCAATGTGCATAATGAGGAGCAAGGTACCATGGGTATAGGCCGGACAGGGTGGCCTGGCCAGGGTGCATCTGCACAGGGCATAGGGCAGTGACAGGCACATTGTAGTGCCCGGCCACCAACTACACAGACAGGGTGACCTCAGTATATCCTGCTGAGAGATCACTCTCACCCTGACTGTGCAGTGACCACAGCATGGCTAGGCACTCCCATAGTGCTATCTAGTATTTCTCTCATGTGATACATATAGGTTTCCGTCTGGGGCCCAGTCACTGATGTATCTGCTTGCTGTGTATGCTGACATCCCAGTTCTGGGTGCAGGCATCTCCACTGGGCACTAGCAGACTGTTTGCAGCTGGTAGGTGTTGTGATGGAGTGGCTTGCAGGGTGCAGTGGCTGATGGCTTGCACCAGGGGAATATCAGATAGTGGTGGGGTGCAGCATACCATATCCAGGCCTAATGTCTGTCTGCTATTGTGTTATGGCTGTGTACAGAGCTGCATTGCCTGCCCTGTGGGGTGTCTGTTCCCCAGCAGGACTAGGGTTCATGTTCCCCTCTACTGCCACCGTTGCAGCACGGTAGACTGTGGATCCTTTGATAGGAGACCCTGTTTGCCTCCCTCAGCCCTGGGGGAGGGGTGTGGTGGTGGTGCATGGGGGCTGTACCTGACTGAAACAGACAGAGATGTCCAAGGTGTTCCTGCAGACACTACCTATCCCACACAGTAACACTGCTTTGGACCTGCGCCATGGCCGGTGCTGTGGACCTAGTGCTGGGCGCCTCACTGCACCCTCAGGGTGAGCACAGTACCCGCACAATGTGACGGTGTGTAGCTGCTCTGTGCCAGTACAACACACAGTCGGTACCCCCCTACCAGGCCGAGGTGCTGTGGGGGTGCATTCCCCATGGTGTGTATCTGTGGACAGCTGCTTTGCATGTGCAGTGCATCATGGGTGTGACTGGCCCAATCCAACCCTGTGAAACACCAGCACCTGCTCACAGGCTCTGATAAACCATTGGCCATCACATGTACATCTGTTAGCATAATGCATAGGTGCAGGACACCCTACAAAGTCTGTAATATAAGATGCCCACACTGGTAAAAACACACGTACCCACGCACGTAAACAAGCACGTACCCACGCACGTCGCTACGCACGTACCAACGTACGTGGCTAGGCACATTCCGAGGGTGTTCTTCTGACACCAATACTCAGCGTAACAAAAAGCATGCCTCCTCTTTCCTTCTGTAATGTACAGGGTGATGCCTGAGACAGCCTTCTGTGTTAGGCACACTGGGGGCTCGAACCCATGCTGCCTGTAACAGCGGTCAGTACCGTAACCATTGTGCTACAGCTCTGTTTCAGTGCTTTGTGTCTATACGTCTTCTTATGATTAACGCGCAGTAACGTGGCACGGCGCCCGGTAGCGCTCGTTAATTTTGCTAACGCGCGGTAGTGGTAACGATGTACCGCCCATGTCCTTATTTGGGGTTTCTTTCACTACCGCGGCTCCTACCGCGAACTGCACTAACGCGATTTAGTAAACATAGCCCTATGTTACTATGTTACCATTTTGCCTGGTAATGACGTCAGACTCAGCGGTCTGTAGTTTCCCGGATCACCCTTGGAACCCTTTTAAATATAGGGATTACATTGGCCATTTTTCACTCTTCAGGCACTACAGATGATTTTAACAATAGTTCACAGATTACTAATAGTAGATCTGAAATCTCATGTTTCATTTCTTTCAATACCCTTGGATGTGTACCATCCGGTTCAGGTGATTTGCTTCTTTTCAATTTATGAAATAGTTGTACTACATTTTCCCAGTTTATTGATATTTCTTTCAATTCTTCCTATAAATCATCTTTATATACCATTTCAGGTATGGGTAAATTCCCTACATCTTCTTCAATAAAGATCAAAGTAAAGAATTCTCTCTGCTATGGCCTTGTCATCACTTAGTGCCTTTTTTACTCCTCTATCATCCAATTGTCCATCATACTCTCTCATGTTTTTTTGTTGTTTTTTTTTGCTACAAATGTACATGAAAAAGATTTTGCTGCCATAGCTAGCTTTTTTTTTCCAAATTCTTTCTTTGCCTGCCTTATCAATGCCATGCATCTAACTTGGCAATGCTTATGTTATTTCTCGTTTTCATCATTTGACTCCTTTTTCCATTTCCTGAAAGATGCTTTTTTTGGCAGCAACTGCCTCTCTGACCTCGACTTTAAACTATGCTGGCAGTTTTTTGGCCTTCTTTCCACTTTTCTTAAAGCATTGAATACATCTCTTCTGGGTTTCCAAGATAGTACTTTTAAACAATGCCCATGCTGCATGTAAATCTTTAACCTTTGTAGCTGCTCCTTTTGGTATTTTCTTAACTATTTTCTTAACTATTGGTAGTACTGTGGATTTCCTTGACATCCTTCTTTCATTTATTAAATCAAATATAATCATGCTATGATCACTATTGCCAACCTTTATCTCTTGTACCAGATCCTGCATGCCACTAAGGACGAGGTCCAAAATAGCTTCCTTTCTTGTTGGTTCATGAACCAGCTGCTCCAAGAAATAGTCATGTATTTCATCTAGAAACCTTATCTCCCTAGCATGTCCTGCTGTGACACTGACCCAGTCAATATCCGGGTAATTGAAATCACCCATTATTTTACTGTATTGTAACTTTGGTTAACTTCCTTGATTTCTTTCAGCATTTCATTATCCATCTGTTCATTCTGGCCCGGCGGTTGGTATACACCCTCACTGCCTTTGCCTTCCCCTTTTTACATGGAATTTCTATCAATAGTGCTTCTACAGTGTATTTTGTTTCCATTAAAACTTTAATCCTACATGACTCAATACTCTCTCTAACATAGAGTGTAACACCTTCACAATTTGATCTACTCTATCATTGTGATATATTTTGTACCTAGGTATCACAGTGTCCCACTGGTTTTCTTCCTTCCACCAGGTCTCTGAGATACCAATCATATCTAACTTCTCATTTAGAGCTATATATTCTAACTCTCCCATCTTATGTTTTAAACTTTTAGCATTTACATACAGGCATTTTAGAGGATGTATTTCATTCATATTAATCTGGTTATCTAAAGGGCATCTGTGTCTTTTATCTTTATAGGAACCTTTCTGTTAGGATATCCTAACTTCCCTCTTTTGCTAGTATCCTTCAAGGATACGTACATTCTTCCAAACCATGTGCTCTTGGGTGCTTATAGGCTTTCCCTTATTATCTAGTTTAAAAGCTGCTCTATCTCCTTTTTAAATGTTTAAATCTTGCACCTGGAGGATGTACAGGGGTCTGCCCTGAATGGCCTCTGTATGTCCGGGTGCCTGGCTCCTCCCTGCTCTTCTCTCACTCCACCCAGATGCCTCTCCCTCTCGCCCCCATCCAGAGCTCCCCGCACAACGGCCCTGTGCATGCGGGGAGTAGGAGGACTAGATTTCGGTCCAACCCAGACATTCAACCCCACTATTCTCTGGTCAGAATCAATCCCATAGAGTTTAGTTATAACGTATTTGCAGCCTCAGGTCAACTCCAGATGTTGTACATTACTTATAAAAATGTTTGAATTCAAATCCACCCTTAACTTTCAAAATTCAACAGCAGAGCTTTCCAAAAAAACTGTAGATTGGATTATTTTCATCTTGGCTTATTATCCTCACAATCCAAAATCAGTGCATCTCTATTATAGTGGATGCATACTTAGGGGGATGTTTACTAAATCGCGTTAGTGCAGTTCGCGTTAGTATTCGCGTTAATAAGACAAACCCCCAAATAAGGAGATGGGCGGGACAACAGAAGATCTAACGCGCGGTACAGAACTAACGAGCGCTACGTGGCGCGTTAGAGGAGTCACCGCGCGTTAAGCATAAGAAGCCTCGTAGACACACCTCACCCATACAGAGCTGTAGCACAATGGTTACTGCAGTGACTGCTGATACGGGCAGCATGGGTTCAAGTCCCCAGGGTGCCAGATGCAGAAGGCTGGCTGATATAGTAACCTGTATATGATACAGTGAAGGAAGGGGCATTTATTTGTTTCCTTTTGGAGGGGTGCAAGCAAACACACCCACACATCAGATAGTGAGTGAGGGGCCCTATATTATTTTTCATGTATGTGCTGCAAGGTTGCTAGCAAACACACCCACACAGTGGTGTCCACAAAGTTGCTGCAGAAGGCACTCCATAACGCACAACATAGGCCACACTATAAAGTGGAGTGTCCACAGAGGCACATCAAAATGTCCCCCATAGAGCAGTCCATAAGGGAACATAAAGGGAGCCAGATAAGGTGACACATGGCGCACCCTATGACGCTCATTACGGTAATATCACGCTTGAGAGGCTGTCGCTGGTAGTAGTCCTGCGTATGTAAAAGATATAATGCGGCAGACACCCCTATAAAAGGAGTCCATTGTGGGTCTGAACCCATGACTACTGGTGCCACAGCTCATTGTCAATCCTAGCCCCCCCCCCATCAGCCCATTTCTAGTCATTTCCTAGCCCCACCATCAGCTCATGTCAAGGCATAGCTCCCCTCCACTCAGCCCATTACCAGTCCTATCCTAGCTGTTCCATCAGCCCATTTCCAGTCCTATAAACCCACAAACCCATTACCAGTCCTAGCCCCCGTCAATCACCTCCCAGTCTTAACCCCCATCACCCCATTTTCAGTTGAAGCCCCCCCTATAACCCATTACCAGTCCTGACCACATCAGCCCACCTCAGGTCCCAACCCCTCCCCATCAGCCCATTTTCTGTCCTAGCCCCCCTATAACCCATTATCAGTCCTACCCCCCCATCAGCCCACTGCCAGTCTTAACCCCCCCAGCCCATTGCCTGTTTTAACCCCCCTCCCTCCCTCCCTCCCTAATTGCCAGTCCTAACCTCCCTCCCTCCCTCCCTCCCTCCCTCGCCCATTGCCAGTCTCAACCCCCCTCCCTCCCTAGCCCTTTGCCAGTCCTACCGCCCCCCCCCCCTCGGCTGATGGCAATTTAAAAACCAAATAACGCTTGCCACTGCCACGGTGGCGGCATGGAGTGTCCCGCGGGGCTCCCTCTGCCCGGCGGGACTCTCCCGGCGCGGCTCAGCCCCTCTCTGCCGGCTTGCAGATACGCGAAGGGAGAGAGAGTCACCCTCGCGTCTCTGTTAAGCCCGCAGGTGCTGATGGGAAATCTTCCATCTGCCTCTGCGGGCTTAACAGACGCAAGGGAGACTCTCTCCCTTCGCGTATCTGCAAGCCGGCAGAGGGGGCTGAGCCGCGCCGGGAGAGTCCCGCCGGGCAGAGGGAGCCCCGCGGGACAATCCATACCGCCGCCATGGCAGCAGCGGCCACTTTTATTTTATTTCTACCAATTACGAAAGGGAAGAATGTTCTTTGCGCGGGGCCCCCCGAAACGCTGGGCCCTGTGCAAAACACATTCCTGCTCAATGGACGGGCCGGCCCTGGGTGCACCCTCTGTGTTTCCCCCCTAACCCCACCGGTACATACACACCTCAGCCGCCCTTCCCTTGCCACCACAGGCCACCAATATGGGACACGGCTGGATAGGATACACAGGCCATCCACTTCCCCCCGCCATATGTCCCATTGTCACTCTGTGCTGTCTGCCCCGCACCTACCAACACACATGCTGTTGCACGTCAGTCAGGCACGCCACTCCCCACCCCTCTTGGTGGGCCACCCACACAGCAACGTAGCTGTGACATGTCTGTGGGGGGTGCCCACGCCACATACCTTACCTGTTCGACGTCCACCCTTGGCCCCAGTAGTGCCCACTGCCACACCCATCACTCGAACACCACTGTCATCAGGCAATGAGGGACATCTGACCAACAGGTACATATGTTTCAACCAACATTTATAACTCTTTTTTAAAACATATTTACATTATTTACAGTTACACAGACACGTGACATCCGGCTGACATGGCCCATGCTGTCAGTTGATGGCCGGCATGGCGAAACACGCATGCCACTGCAAATTGCAGTGTCCGCTCCCATCCCTGTGGCCAATGTGGTGGACATTCAATGGCACGGTGCGTCACAGGGTGGGTGTGCCATGTGTCCCCACACATTACACACCCTGGGGACCCCTGTTGGATGGTGGCTGACCGTCTGCGGAACGGCCAGGGCGGTCATCCCGCTCCCGCAGACGGTCAGCCACCATGGACAGGGTTGCCAGCACCTGGCCCTGGATTAGGGCGAACTGCCTCTGGGCTTGTGCCTGGGCACGCACAGCTGCAGCCAGGCGCAGGCCGCACATGCAGCCGCACAGACACACATCTCCCCGTGTCTGTGTGGCTGCATGGACAGCAGACCTGCCTGCGGCCATGTGTGGCAGGCACACGTCCAGAGGGCCTGCCGCGCCCTGATCATGGGGCAGGTGGCTGGTGCCCCCAGTGCCCTGTGGCGGAGCGTGCCATTGGGGAACTGCCCTCGCCCCACCCCCTCCGCTGGACATCCCCTCCCTCCCCCCTGCCTCCAACACCCTCCCCACAACCCCATCCCCATCCCCCTCCCCCCCTGCCTCCCCCTCCCTCTCCCTGCCACCCACCTCCCCCCATTCCTCTTCCCTTCCACTCACATCCCCCCCTCCTCATCCTGCTCCCCAGGCTCCACACCATCAGTCCCCATTTCCCTAGCATCCCCCACATTCCCTCCCATCTGGCCCCCATCATCACCCCCCTCCTCCCCCTCATCATGGCGTGGGGATGCGCGCTCATTCCCATCCTCGGCTCCCCGCTCTGGTCCGCCATCCTCATCCTCGTGCTGCTCCTGGTCTCCCTCCCGGGCCGCAACGTCTGGGGGCTCCTCCGGCCCCTCGTCCACGTTGGCTGCACGTGCATCAGCTGTGGGAGAGATAACACATGTCATCCCCTGGGGAAACATCCTCTTCCCCTGTCACTGTGGACCTGTGGTTCCACCACTCGTTCCCCTACATGTCCATGTCGCGGTACTCACCATTCTGCTGTGCCATCCTCTCGCGCTGCACCCTGGCAATGAAGCGGGGGTACCGGGCCCTCAGCTCGTGAGCCTTCTTTCGAAGGTCCTCCACCTGTAGGGGTGACAACGAACATTGCCCTTAGCTACCGTGGGGACCCGTGGTGGGTCCCTGCCTCTGCATCTACCACTCTCATTGCATACAACAAGCGCCTGCCCCTATTGGGTGGGCGCTCATGCCCCCTTGCATTAACGTGTGACAGCCCCATGTGTGGGCCACACACACATCACCCTGGTCGGTGCACCATGTGCACTGTATGTGCGGCCCACGTACATAACACATCACAGCTGTGTGCCACCTACACACATCTGCATGTGCCAATCAGCCACTTTTTGGGTGGGAGGTTGTCACCTACAGTCCTCACTAGGATGCCCTTAGGCTGTGGTTTTTCCTTTGTGATCCCATACAGGGCATGTTTCCCAGGGAACAGGGTCGGTGCTGGGGACCCCTTTAGGGGCCTACATCTGCTTGGAGCTGGGGTTTGTGTTTTGTGCTCACAGAAGGCACCAGCAGACAGTGGGCAGGGTGGAGGGGGGATTCCCTCATTTGGGGCCGACATCTGCTTGGAGCTGGGGTTTGTATTCTTTAATCACACAGTGCACCAGCAGACAGTGGGCAGGGTGGAGGGGATTTGCCCTCATGTGGGGCCTACATCTGCTTGGAGCTGGGGTTTGTGTTTTGTGCTCACAGAAGGCACCAGCAGACAGTGGGCAGGGTGGAGGGGGGATTCCCTCATTTGGGGCCTACATCTGCTTGGAGCTGGGGTTTGTATTCTTTAATCACACAGTGCACCAGCAGACAGTGGGCAGGGTGGAGGGGATTTGCCCTCATGTGGGGCCTATATCTGCTTGGAGCTGGGGTTTGTGTTTTGTGATCACAGAAGGCACCAGCAGACAGTGGGCAGGGTGGGGGAGAGATGCCCTCATTTGGGGCTTGCAGCATCAGAGGATGCATTTTGCAAATGTGTTGGTTAAAGGAGACATGGTGCAGACCCCCTTCCTTTCCTGTTGGCCTGAGAGGTGGGACTGGGGTGTCTTGTGGATGGGGGACATCCCTGGCCTGCAAAGGCACCCTATACCATACCTCTGTGATCTGTGGTGCTGCTCTGCCATGGTTGCAGCTACCCCTTGGGGCAGGGGTGCCTTTTTCAGGGGTGTGTGGCAGACTTTGCTAGCCGCAGGATGTGTCAGCACCTGCTATTCCCTGTCAGTGCATTTTGTATTTGTGCTGACGTTACTGGGTGTGTTTTGTTTTGTCTCATCATTTGGGGGACTTGTCCCCATGCACTTACCTCACATGGGTAGTCTGAGCTCCTGTTGAACCTATGGGCCAGGCGCTCCCAGGCCCTCCTGACCCTTGCCAGGTTCTGCCTCCTGGATGAGCCAGGGAAGAGCCTCTGCTGGCGGAGGCAGAACAGCTCTGTCAGCAGGTATATGTCACGCTGGCTGAAGGGAGGCTTCCTCGACATAGATGCCATTTCTTCCAAATGCCTTTGCTGCTCAGCCACGTGCGTTGCTCGGTGCGTAGCCACGTGCGTTGCTGGGGGCGTGGCCACGTGCGTTGCTGTGGGCGTACGTGCGTGCGTTGCTGCGGACGTACATCGTAGGAAGATGTACAGAGACAGAGCACTAACACAGAGCTATAGCACAATGGTTAGTGTACTGACCACTGTTACAGGCAGCATGGGTTCGAGTCCCCAGTGTGCTGTGAGAGGGCATGTTTTCCTTTACGTCGAGTACTCCATACAGAAAGAGACCCTCGCAGTGTGTGTTACAATGTACGTTGGGGTGTGCGTAGCGTGGGTATGTATGTTTTTACCTGTGTGGGTATCATATATGACAGACTCGGTAGGGTGTCCTGCACCTATGCACAATGCTAACAGATGTACGTGGGATGGCCTATGGGTTATCAAAGCCTGTGAGCAGGCGCTGGATTCCCCCAGGGTTTGGGTTTGCGCCAGTCACACCCATGATGCACTGCACATGCAAATCAGCTGTCCACAGATAAACACAAGATGGGGAATGCACACCCACAGCACCTCGGCCTGGTAGGGGGGAAGCGACCATGTGCACCCCCACAGCACCTCGGCCTGTAAGGGGGTACTGACCGTGTGTTGTACCGGCACAGGGTGGCCACACACCATCACAGCGTGCGGGTACTGTGCTCACCCTGAGGGTGCAGTGAGGCGCCAAGCACCAGGTCCACAGCAACGTCCATGGCTGAAAGAGGCCATGGTGCAGGTCCACAGCAGTGTTATAGTGTGAGACAGGCAGTTTCTGCAGTAACACCTTGGCACATCTCTGTCTGTATCAGTCAGGTGTAGCCCCCCCCCCCCAGGAGGGCCCATGCACCACCACTCCCTCCCCCAGGGCGGCAAACAGGGTCTCCTATCAAAAGATACAACATCTACCTCCCTGCAAGGTGGACATAGAGGGGAACATCAACCCCAGTCCTGCTGAGGGACACACACCCCACAGAGCAGTCAATGCAGCTCTGTACACATCCAGAACACAATGGCAGACAGACATTAGGCCTAGATATGGCATGCTGCACCCCACCACTATCTGATATTCCCCTGGTGCAAGCCACTCCATCACAACACATACCAGCTGCAAATAGTCTGCTAGTGCCCAGTGGAGATGCCTGCACCCAGAACTGGGATGTCAGCATACACAGTTAAATCAGTGACAGGGCCCCATAAGGCAACCCATATATATCACATGAGAGAAATACTAGATAGCACTATGGGGGTGCCTAGCCATGCTGTGGTCACTGCACAGTCAGGGTGAGAGTGATCTCTCAGCAGCACATACTGAGGTCACCCTGTCTGTGTAGGTGGTGGCCGGCCACTACAATGTGCCTGTCATTGCCCTATGCCCTGTGCAGATGCGCCCTGGCCAGGCCACCCTGTCCGGCCTCTACCCATGGTACCTTGCTCCTCATTATGCACATTGGCAGCCCAATACTGGCAACATTGCTGGCAGTGTGGCCTGTGGAAGGTGTTTGCAGCCACCACACACTGGATAGACAGACAACCACCCCATCACCGATGTCACCATTGTGCTACTATAGAGGTGGTCAGCAGCCATACACACCACACCAGTCCTGGGCATGGTACAGGCATGGATATGGTACACAAGACTGTTGGGGGGTCACTCCCCAGGGTGGTGAACACTGTCAGAGACCAGACCTGCAGCACACACCGCAGACATCAGAATGATTGTTATGGTGGAGCTCAATGAGCAAAATGTGCTTAACAGAGGAATTGATATCTGCCAGTTCTCATAGCAAACGTTTGATAGCTGTGTAACATATACCCAGGTGTAGGGTGGCACTGCTAAGGTATGCAACTGCTAGTATTGGGAGATACAGGCAGGACCCAATTTCTTGCCTCTCCAGGTGGCATTGGCCAATGGGGCCTGTGGGTGGGTGGGTGGCCCTGTTGGCTGCTGCTTTACGGCAGAGTTCCCCAACTCCAGTCCTGGTGTTCCAAACACTGTTCGGGTTTTCATGCTGTCCCTCATAAATATGCATGAGCTACATCTGCATAACATGGGGGTGGTGCATAGCTATGCAGCACAGGCATCTTTATTGGAGGCAGCATGAAACCGGAATGTTGTGGGGCCCTCCAGGACTACATTTGCGAAACTCTGCTTTACGGTAATGTGCCTGTTTCTGGTGTGGTAAAATATAGGCCATGCGTATGTTCTCTGCAATAAAGGTGTGTCTTTACTATCAATGTTTAGTAGTGGGTAAAGCTATGGGGTCTGGGTTGCCAAGAGCCCCAGCCGGGATTTGAACCTGTGACCCTCTGGTCTTACAGGCACTGGCTGTGTCTGTTGCACCACACTGTAGCCACAGAGACAGTGCAGTCCCTGGAGTTAGTTAAACCGGCCTGACGAGTCAGAAACCCTGCTCTGCAACAGGTTTATTGTGACCTCATTTACCTTGTATGCAGACAACGGTGCACATAAACCTCAGAGAATACCTCACAAAAGGGGCACACACCCATAACCAAGCTGGGCAACAATGATATCATTGGGAAACATTACACAACACTCCCAGGACAATCCATTACAATGAAATGATATTTAAAAGCGTCTGTGAAGCGTAGACCCTTCCACACATCGTTTCTTTTTTATTTGGTGCTTTACAGGCAGTGTTGTTCCTTGTTGCCCATTGCTATCACTGTTGCCCAGCTGTATTATGCTTTTTAAAATGTTTCCTGTGGTCATTTTTAACGTTTTATGTGTTATTTTGTTCAGTGCACATGTATCACACTGCTCACGTTTTGTGGGTTTCCCCGGTTTTTCTATACATTGCTGACGGAAATGGTTTCTCTTCCCTTTAAATGCCTTTAACGGCAGGTTTTCATTCACGTTGGAATTGAGCTCAGAAATTCAGCGCGTTAGTGTGAGGGGAGCCTCTCCCCGCCCACTCTCCGCCCATTGACCCCTTCTCTCCGCCCACTCTCCACCTTCTGCGCTGTTTTAACGCGCCGCGGGGCTTTACGATCGTTAAGCGCGGTTACCGCGCGTAGTACGATGTTAACGGTCGTTGGCGCGTGTTTACGCGCGTTACACTGCACTTACGGTCGTTAACGTCATACTACGCGCGTTATTCACGTTTAGTAAACATACCCCTTAATGATTCTGTATGCAAAATTAAAAAGCTGTATTAATTATACATTAATCCTATAATTCACTTTGATCTGATGAATAATTCATTTATAAAAATATTTTTTCATTACAATTTGTTCTCCTCTTTATTCCACCTACCTTGTGGGTGATATGTTTTTCTTCATTTAAGCAGTTAGCTATCTTCAATTGTTTACATTTTATAAGGTTTTATTGCACACAAAGATAATACAACTTTCAATCAGTTCAGCCAGCTGCCAATGTGGTAATTTACATAGGAGATGGCAAGGTATTTTTTTATTGTTTCAACATTAAGCTCAATATTGTGGGCATGGTCCACAGGGAGGGCAATTATCAGTAGTGCTCCTAAGTGAGCAAATAACCACATATTTATGGGTGTCTACAGTTTTCCCAGATTTTCAGAGACCTGTACTGAGAACAATGCAGATCTGAAAATCCACTCATGTCCTCCCCAAGAATGTATGTGCATCTGGACATGTCATCATGCATGCATTGCCATGGATGCCTTTTTCCAATTCCTTTAAATGTGGGTCCATGATTACATGGCACACCCATGCATCAGGAAATTGAGGTTCTCCAAAAGGAAACCTGTGTCTGTTTTATTTTACATTTCTTTTATACTGCCTTTCATGATATCAAGGTGGTTTATATTGAACAAACTGAAATTACATTGGACAGGGCATTATAACTTGAAGATAACTATTTTACAGGGAACATGGGCAATGGAGGGTTAAGTGGTTGGCCCAAGACCACAAGGAGCACCCGTGGGACTAGAAGCCCTAGTCCTTCTGGCCCAAGGTTGCTGTCGTCTAGTGGGATTTGAACCCCTGACCTTTGGTAACTTGCCCCAACTACTAGGACACTCCTCCCTCCGCCTCCCTGTTACTGTTGGTGCAGCTTTTCCTGCAGTAGGATGTGCACCTTTTCCTATTGGGCAGGAGATACAAGAACCTGGCAGAACTACCTACAAGGAATGTGCCTAAGGAAATTTTGTTAAAACGATGTGCTGAAACCCAAGGAAACCACTGTTCAAATCCCATTACCGTTTCTTGTGATCTTGGGCAAGTCATTTAACACTCCATTGCCTCAGATAGAAAGTTAGGTTGTAAGCCCTCCAGGGACACTACCTGGCATTAGAAGGTTGAAACAATTTAAATGGTGGGTCTCATATTGAGGCTTCTATATTTTTTTGCTCAATATTCTGAGGCTCAATCAAAAACATGTTTTCTCTATTTATGTTCTCTGATAGATCAACTTGATATTTATAAGTATTTTTGAACTATAGGCTCATTCTAATTTGTATACTGCATGTGGATCCTAGTTGGATGTTTATACACGCATGCCATTTGCAAGTAGCATATCCTAAAATGTGCACACTCTTGGTAACACCAAAACCTGAAATGACAACTTAAAACAAAAAGAAGAAACAAAAACAAACAAAAGAAATGTAAAAACTCAGAAATGACATAGAAAGCAAAATGAAACATATTTTTTGAATGCATCCCCCTACAAAGGAAATATGTACTTAGGGCCCGATTCTACAAGATGACTAGCCCCGCTAGCCACCTGAACCATATGCCGCCTCTGGGCCACCCTGCACGCATGGGGAAACAGAGTGGGCGGAGCTTGGGCAGGACCGACCCCCAGACATACAGGGACAATTCCAGTCATGGACCTGTATGACCAGGGATCACTGAGGAGATGGCCAGCTTATTCCACCTCAAAGGTAAAATAAGCACTGGATGCCCCTCTGTTTTGGCTGGCCAGCCCCCCATCAGCAACGGAAGCAAATAGGGTGAATATTCGCCACCCAATCTGGGCCCCAGGTGCCCCCATCAGGGTCAGGCAGCAGAGAAACAGGAGCTTCAAGGCAACGGGCAGGTTGTGCCACAAAGAGGACATCCTCTTGGTGATACAGGGGCCTGCCAGTCCGTCTCCCAGATGCTGATTTTGCACATACAGGGCCGTCTTGCTTCCGTGATGCAGAATCGGGCACTGATGGGCCTGTCCTGGTCGGGGCCATCCAGAAAGCCCAGACATGCCCCGACCAGGTATTGGGTTCACATGGAAATAATTTTATGATCTTTATTCCATGTGTAAAAATGCTGATCTATGCACAGAAAAAGCTTCTTATAAAATTAGGTTATGCCTAAAAGAAGGCATGGTATAAGAAGGTATATACTTGTAGAACAGATGCACTCAGAGGAGGAGCAATGTGGACTGTGGGTGGAGCTTCAATTTACATGCACAAGTGTGCATCAACTATGTGCTAATATTTACATGCGCTCCAAGCTGGTATAATGGCTGTGCCTTCAACCTAGATTTGTGGTAGAATTTTATAAAGACACATGGGTCTCTATGTATCTTTTTAAAATAAATGGAAAAAAGTCACCTTCCTGTCCTATTAATCAGACCAACCTGTTATAGAATTAGCCCAAACATGTATTCCTGCTGCCATCATTTTCTGAAACAAATTACTCTATTGGGGGTGGGGAATATGGAAGTGATGACAAGTGCATTTCTTTCCTGGAGAGTTAGTCCTGAGGAATATTGGATTCCTTGTATTTATTTAACAGTTTTTTTTAATACTACTTTATCATTTCAATCAAAGCAGTTTACATTATAACTTAAACTTGGTAAATGTACATTAAACTGGACATTGATAATTTGGATTTTTTTTTCTGAGCAGTGGAGGATTAAGTGACTTGCCCAAGGCCCCAAGGAGTGCTAGTGGGAACTGAACCCTGATCTCTGAGTTCTCAAGCCAGTGCTCTAACGACTAGGCTAATCCTCCACTCCATTGCAATTGGTCCTACATTTACAGTGGCAATTATTTCATTTGCATTGGGATCACTAGTCCAAAGCACTTAGCCAGTTAACAGCATCTGCTAACCAGAAAAGGGCCACTAAGGCTGATATTAAGGTTTTAATGCACGTTATTGAAGTTAACAATCATTAAGTGCCCACAGCCCTTTTACTTCTTTTGGTGCAAAGGCACTTAATGCACACTAACTTCATTAACACATGCTAATCTTTACTAAAAGGGCCCCTAAGTGGTGCTACATGGACAATGCCTCTAAATATTCACTCTGATTCCCTCAGCGTTATCCCTCAGCTCTGGGATCAGAGTGATGGCAGAGTTGAAAGTTATCTTTATAGTGCCAGTTTTCAGCACCACTATATAACTAGCAAGCTGGATAGCTCAGGACAGCAAAAAGCTGTCTGTATAGCAGTACTGAAAATTGCTGCTATGTCAATAGTGCCGGCTCTAACAATAATGACCAGATATTCAGTGATAACCATTGTGTGTATACTGGTGCTGAACATCCAGTTTATATTTCTCCATGGCAGCTAGAGTTTATTAAAAACACAGGCCGCTGCAGCAAAATATTGACAAGACTGTCACTGCAAGCCTAATTGTTGCATACCTATGAGTATATGGCTTTTTTTCTCTCACCTACACACATACTAGTCTCCGAATTACCTGTTATACTGCATGAATTTCATAGTGCATAGATGGGAGTTTGATTATTACCTTTTCTAACATGCAGCATTTCCTCATAAGAACATAAGAATTGCCATATTGCATCAACCTAAAGATCCAGCATGGCCAGTGCCCTATTTTCAACAATGGACAATCTAGATTGCAAGTACCTGACATAATCCCAAAAGTAGTCATTTCCATGCTACATATCCCCAGGGACAAGCAATGGTTTTCTCTAGGTCTACCTTAATAATGGTTTATAGACTTTTCCTCCAGGAATTTGTCCAAACCTATTTTGAACCCAGGTATGCTGCCTGGTAATGAGTTCCAAAGTTGAATTATATGATGAGACAAAAACTATTTTCTCCTGTTTATAATATACTACTTTGTAGCTTCATGGAATGTCCCTTAGTCCTTGTACTTTCTATGTTTGCCTGTTCCACTCCACTCAGTGTTTTATAGACCTCTTTCATATCTCCTGTCAGCCAGTTCTTCTCCACGATGAATGTCCATAACCTCTTTAGCCTTTGCTCATGTGAGTCATTCCATCCCCTTTATCATTTTGGTTGCCCTTCGCTGTACTTTTTCAAACACTACTATGGGGTATGTTTACTAAACTGCGCTAATGTGCGCGGCGCACATTAGCGTGCGCTAAGGTACTTTAGCGCACGCTAATTTCACGTTACGGGGCACAAATGTGCCCCGTACAGGTGTGCGCCGCACTAAAGTGCCCGCTCATGTGCGCGTCACGCTGATATGCGATAAAGGCATGGAAAGGCTCCCCAGGGGCGGAGAGAAGGGGTCAATGGGTGGAGAGTGGGAGGGGAGAGGCTCCCCATACACTAGCGGGGCTGAAATTCAAGTAAAAAAATACCGCGAGTCAAAACCTCGCGGTAGAGCCGATTTAAAGGGAAGAGAAACCATTTCTGTCAGCAATGTACAGCAAAACCAGGGAAACCAACAAAACAGTGATAAGTGTGATTCATGTGCACGGTACAAAAATACAAATAAACATTGAAAAGGACCCCAACAAAATTTTAAAAAATTATAATCAAGCTGGGCAATAGTGATAGTAATGGGAAACATCAAAAAACACTCCCAAGAAAGCCGCAAAAAATAAATATGAATTTTAGAAGGGTCTACGCTCCGTCCCCATTCAAGGTGAATGATCCCACAGTGAAATAGCACTGATCAGGGTTTCCCTCTCCATTGGACAGGTTACCTATGCCATGCACATGTCCCACAACAGCAGGGTGGGCAGGTCAGAATGGGTAACTGGACAGATGCTGGGAAAGGGGATACAGAGGGCTGCAGGCGGCACATGCTGTGGTGCAGCTGGGGCACACTGCGGACTAGGCAGAGGCCTAGATGGCACTTAGGAATGCTGAAACTGAACAGCAGCCAGACAGCAACTGATGAGGGCCCAACATGGGCACGAGACTGTTTAGCACAGTGTCACAGGGGATAGTACCCAGCAGGTACCCGCAATGGCACAGAACATTGGCAGGCGGTGATTGGGGGACGTGCGGACAGATATGCAGGCACCCCTACCCCAGAACCCACACCATTGACAGCCGCCTACCCACACACATGATGGCCTGAGACTGCGTACCACCAGCACCACCAGAAGGGCATGTCAGCATGGTGGCACAGGGGTACTGGAGGTGGAGGGGGGCAGTGGCAGCTGCCCAGAGCAGACCATGGCCTAGCCCTGTGTAGGTGGGTGCAATGGACTGCAACAGACAGGCCCTGTCGGATGTACAGTCATGGACTCCCCAGGGAATGCAGCATATCTGTGGCAACATGGTGGTGCAGTGCACACAGACAGTGTGTGCAAGAACAGAAGGTCACAGGTTCAAAGCCCAGCTGGGGCTTCTGCCAATACAGTCCACATATTTTTCCCACAACTAAACCATGATAGTAAGGACAAACCTTTATTGCAGAGAACATAAGCATGGTTAATACGCCTATATTTTACCCCACCGAGCACAGACACCATAAACAGGCGCATAACTTAGAGCAGAGTCTCCCAAATGCAGTCCTGGAGGGCCAAACACCATTCAGGTTCCATGCTGCCTCTAATAAAGATGCCTGTGCTGCATATCTATGCGCCACCCCCATGGTATGCAGATGTATCTCATGCATATTCATGAGGGACAGCATGAAAACCTGAACAGTGTTTGGCACACCAGGACTGGAGTTGGGAACCTCTACAGTAAAGCAGCAGCCAACAGGGGCAGACACACCCACACCCACAGGCCCCATTGGCCAATGCCTCCTGGAGAGGCAGGACATTGGGCCCTGTGTGCATCTCCCAATAATAGCACTTGCATACCTTAGCAATGCCACCCTACACCTGGGTATACGGTACACAGCTATCAAACATTTGCTATGATTACTGGCAGATAGCAATTCCTACGTTAAGCACAGTTTGCTGATTGAGCTCCATCATAACAATCTTTCTGATGTCTGCGGTGTGTGCTTCAGGTCTGGTCTCTGACAGTGTTTACCACCCTGGGGAGTGACCCCCAACAGTATTGCGTGCCATATCCATGCCTGTACTGTGCCAAGGACTGGTGTGGGGGCCAGGGCTGCTAAACTCCTCTATAGTAGCACAATGCTGGCATAGGTGTGGGAGTGTGTGTCTGTCTATCCAGTGTGTGGTGGCTGAAAACATCCTCCACAGCCCACACTGCCAGCACTGTTGCCAGTATTGGCCTGCCAATGTGCATAATGAGGAGCAAGGTACCATGGGTATAGCCCGGACAGGGTGGCCTGGCCAGGATGCATCTGCACAGGGCATAGGGCAATGGCTGGGACATTGTAGTGCCTGGCCACTACCTACACAGACAGGGTGGCCACAGCATGTCCTGCTGGGAGATCACTCACACCCTGACTGTGCAGTGACCATGGCATGGCTAGGCACCCCCATAGTGCTATATGATATTTTTCTCATGTGATATTTATGGGTTTCCTTTTGAGGCCCAGTCACTGACATCTGCTTGTTGTGTATGCTGACATCCCAGTTCTGGGTGCATGCATTTCCACCAGGGACATGCACTATGGACTAGCTAGCAGACTGTTTGCAGCTGGTATGTGTCTTGATGGAGTGCCGTGCAGTGGCTGAAGGCTTGCTGCAGGAGCATATCAGATAGTAGTGGGGTGTAGCTTAGCATATTCAGGCCTAATGTCTGTCTGCTATTGCATTATGGATGTGTACAGAGCTGCATTGATTGCCCTGTAGGTGTCTGTTCCCCAGCAGGACTGGGGTTGATGGTCCCCTCTACTGCCACCATTGCAGGGAGGTAGAATGTGGATCTGTTGATGGGAGACCCTGTTTGCCACCCTCAGCCCTGGAAGAGAATGGTGGTGGTACATAATCCTCCTAGGAGTCCATAGAAGATACACCTGACTGAGACATACAGATATAGCCAAGGTGTATCTGCAGAAACTACCTATCTCCCACATTTGCACTGCTGGAGACCTGCAGTATGGTCTATTTCTGCCATGGAAGGTGCTGTGGACCTGGTGCTGGGTGCCTCACCGCACCCTCAGGGTGAGCACAGTACCCGCACAATGTGACGATGTGTAGCTACTCTGTGCCAGTAAAACACACGGTCAGTACCCCCTACCAGGCCGAGATGCTGTGGGGGTGCACATGGTCAGTTCCCCCTACCAGGCAGAGGTGCTTTGGGGGTGCATACCCCATCTTGTGTTCATCTGTGGACAGCTGATTTGCATGTACAGTGCCTCATGGGTACGGGTGAGCTAACCCTATCCTGGTGACCACAGCAGACTGTCTGTGTGGTGACATGCAGTCCCTCTGCAGCAGTTGCTAGCAGCTGTAGCACACTGGTTATTTCATTGCTTGTGGAACCAGAGGTCATGGGTTCAAACCCACAGTGGGGTTATTTGATAAAGCTGCCCAAAGCACTCTCTTTTTAATGTACATTATTGCTGCCAGCAAAAACACTCTCAGCGTACTGTACCCATAAGGTGCTTCAGAGGGCGCTTTATAGGGCGCCCTATAGGGCACCTTATGGTTACCATCCATATAAGGTGCACTATACATTATCCTGTGGAGCAACTTATAGGGTGCCCTATAGGGGACATTTTAGGGTGCCGTGGCGGACAGTGCACTTTATAATGTGCCCTATGGAGTGCCTGATAGGGTGCCTTATGCGACACCTTCAGTTACGGCACGTGAGGGTGTGTTTGCTGGCAGCAATTAATAAAATACAAATAAAGTGCTGCAGGAAACAATACATACATTGCAAAGCTGATGCCTCAGCCAGCCTTACATATTAGGCACACTGGGGAGCAAACTTATGACCCCTGTATCAGCAGTCAGTGTCTTAACCATTGTGCTACACTGCTGTTCCTCCTTGCATGTCAGCGCACCTACTTCAGATTTCCATGCGTTTAAATGCACAGTGCTGCCATCAAACACAGTGCTATGACCTTGCTGTGCCTCATAGGGCACCCTATATGGCGGCCTATAGGCCACCCTTTCAGCAACATTGTAGGGTGCCGTGGCAGACAGTGCACTTTAAAATGTGCCCTCTGGGGTACCCTATGAGGCGCCTTATGCAGCACCTTATGTTACAATACTTTGAGGGTGTGTTTGCTGGCAGCACTAATTAAAATAAAAATAAAATGCCCCCTACAGCAATATTACCTATAACAGGTAATGCCTCAGCCAGCCTTCTTCATTAGGCACAGTGGGGGATTGAGCCCATGACTCCTGCATCATTGGTCAGTGTCTTAACCATTGTGCTACACTGCTGCTCCACCTTGTGTGTCAGCGCACCTACTTATGATTTTCATTCCTTAAACTGCACAGTGCTGCCATCAAAAACAGTGCTGTGACCTTGTGGTTCCTCATATGGCACCCTATAAAGCGCCCTATAAGCAACATTCTAGGGTGCCTTGGCGGACAGTGCACTTTAAAATGTACCCTCTGGGGTACCTTATGGGGCGCCTTATGTTACAGTGCTTTCAGAGTGCGTTTGCTAGTAGCAGTAATTAAAATAAAATTAATATGCCTCAGACTGCAATATTTCCTTTAACAGGTAATGCCTCAGCCAGCCTTCTTCATTGGGAACAGTGGGGGATTGAACCCATGAGCCCTGCACCATCGGTCAGTGTCTTCACCATTGTACTGTGGCTCTATTCCTGTGTGTACACATCAGCGCACCACTTATGCTTGCCGCGCAAGTTTCTCATGCGCTAATGTGCACGGCGCACATGAGCGCACAGCGCACATTAGCGCATGATTAATCCCGTTTTGCTTTTTCAGACTGAAACGCCCACTCCTTATATGGCATCCCACACACTAGTGCGGCGCGCACCTAACGGGGTTTTAGTAAACATACCCCTATATATTTTCTGAGATTTAGTGATCAGAATTTCACACAATACATGAGGTGGGGTCGCACCATGGAGAGATTATGATATTTTTTATTTTATTCTCTATTCCTTTCCTAGTGATTTTTAACATTTTGTTTGCTTTAATAGCTTCAGCCACATAATGAACAAAAGATTTCAATGTATTGTCCATGAGGACTCTTAGATTCTTTTCCTGGTGGTGACTCTTAATGTGTAACCTAGCACTATGTATCTTCAGTTAGATTTATGCTTCCCTACATGCATCACTTTGCACTTGTCTATGTTAATTTCCGTCTGCCATTTAGATGCCCAGTCTCCCATTCTTACAAGGTCCTTCTGCAATATCTAACAATCCACTGTGGCAAAGTAAACCATTTTGAGCATGGGGGAGGTGAACAGCATAAGGAATTCACCTTAATCAAGGGGCCTCTGTTAGGTGTGCAGGGTCAAAAGGCCAGAGCCACAGTTCAAAGGCAGAAAAAAAACAGCTGGAACAAGTTCCAGGAAATGCTTGACAGTGTAAGAGGGATAGATTGCAAGCACGAGGACAGAAACCCTCACTCTAACAACTGCACTGATTATTCTGATGTCAGAAGGCAGGGGGATTACAAACACCTGGGACAGAAAGAGGTGGGGTTGGATCCCAGTGAGTATAAACCTTGGTTAAATTATGGAGGGTGTAGTATCTGGAGTAGTGGAAGGAGGAGTAGTTGGAGAAGGAGCAGAGGAAGCATCAGAGGACAGACTTCAGAGCAGCAAGGACGATGGAATGCTGGAGAAGCCAGAGCAGGTGCTAACTTCTGGATACAGGCTGAGCAACCCATTGCTGAGAGGTGATTTCCCTGAATCACGTTTGCAACAAAGGTGGGAGCCAGGAAAGAGAGAAGCTTTCAGACCACCAGAGAGGTTGGCAGCAGGGCACTCTCATCAAGTGGGTGAGTTAGAACCTATGCAATTGGGAGAACCAGTGTCAGAGCTTGGGGAACAAGATGGTATGTTGATGGATTATTCTTTATGCCAAGCTCTAGACTTGAAGGGTTGAAAAGAGCCAGCCTTGAAAGAACTGTTCCTCTTGCCGAAGTAACCTCAGAGCTAAGCAGTGAGAAAGTAAATTCCTGTGTGTTTTGAAAGGAGGAATTTCCTGCAGCATAAGCTAGTGAAGTAAGGCTGTGATTCATGCTTCTGTGTCAGCTGTGTTGAAACTCTACAACGGAGAAAGAGTTAATTAGCTGCTAGAAGAGTTTGTGCTTTGCTCATGTTTATAAGAAAAGCCTGCTATAAGAGTCTTGAGGACACTTTGAATGCTTATTTCATAACCTAAGTTTGGTTCTTCACCTGGAAGTGCAGTCTAGAGAGAATTATGGCTGAGTGAAGATAAATTTGCCAAAGAAGAAGTAAAGTTTGTTTTTCTATTGCTCTGATTGACAAAGGACAATAAGAAAAGTGGCATCTTGTTATATGTGAAAAGGCTAAGCTTCTGCAGTGAAGAAGACTTTAAAAGCCAATGTTGAGTTCTGTTTGTTTTGCCACCAACTTGCTGAACCTTAAGCAAGAATCCTATAATTTAAAATTCTGTAAATGGTACCTGGAACCTGATCTGTTCTATTGTGTTCAAAATACAACTCTTTTTCTGTCATAAGCCTTACCTTTGGTTTAACACAACTACAATCCTTCTACTTAGAGCATAAATATAACAGCTGATAGAAGAAGGTTCTCAACCACCACACCCTCAACAACTAGAAGACTAGTGGTTTTGGTGTTGTGCTTGTGACACCACATGTAATTTAGAACTTCTGAATAATTTGGTGTCATCTGCAAATTGATCACCTCATTGTTCCCAATTCCAGATGTTGAAGCTTTAATGGGAGAGGCTAACTTGGATTTAGTGGCAGTTACAGAAATATGGTTCACAGAAAACCATGACTGGGATGTAACTATACCAGGCTATATTTTATTCAGAAAGGACAGGGTAGGAAGAAGGGGAGGAGGAGTGGCTTTATATGTAAAAAAATAATATTAAAGCTTTAGAACTACAGAGCTTAAAAGGGAGAGAAGAGGCACTGTGGGTTAAACTAGAAAGAGGGAAAGAGAAATCTATTTGCATTGGTGTGATATACAGACTCCCCTCACAGGAGGAAGAGATGGATAGGAAGTTAATTGAAGACATACTCAGCATTGCTAGAAATGGGGAAGTGCTACTGATATGGGATTTCAATATGCTAGATGTTGTTTGGCACATTCCTGCTGCTATATCATCTAGAAGTACGGAGATCCTGGACTCTCTACAAGGAGAACTATTCAAGCAACTGGTAACAGAATCCACACGTGAAGAGGCCATACTGGACTTGGTGCTTACCAATGGTGAAAGTGATTCTGATGTTATAGTGGAAGATCATTTGGAATCCAGTGACCATCAGATGGTGTGGCTCAGTATTAGGACTAGGGCTTTTAAAATTCATTCAAAAGCAAGGGTCTTAGACTTTAGGAAAACTAACTTTGCCAGATTGGCCAATACCCCAGGGAGTGGTTAGCCGGATGGGAACAGCTGGTGGATGCAGAAAAACAGTGGGCAAAACTGAAAGAGGATATTTTAACAGCAACCAACCTTTTTGTTAAAATGGCAAATAAAGGTAAAAAGAAAAGGAGACCGTTATGGTTTTCAAAAGTAGTAGCTGAAAAAGTGAAGAAAAAGAGGGAGGCCTTCATAAAATACAAGAGAGGAAGACAGGCATCTATATTTGGAAAAACTTAGAAAAGCTAGCAAAGTAGTCAGGAAAGCAAAGATTCTAAATGAGGAGGAAATAGCCAATGTAGTAAAATGGGGCAATAAGACATTTTTCAGATATGTTAGAGACGAGGAAGGGCAAAAGTGATATTGTCAGACTCAAGAGTGAAGGGGAGGAATATGTAGAAGGTGAGGAAGATAAAGAGGAATTGCTTAACAAATATTTCTGTTCTGTGTTTACAGATGAAGAACCAGGAGCAGGACCTCCAGAAAACACCCACAAACAGGAACAGAAGCGAGGGGTATCTTGAAGAATTTTCAGAAGACTGTGTTCGTGAGAAACTAGCTAAACTTAAAGTAGACAAAGTGATGTGACCAGATGGTATACACCCTAGAATATTGAGGGAACTTGGGGACGTTCTAACAGCTCCACTGACTGACCTTTTCAATGCCTCGTTGGAATCGGGAGTGGTGCCAGAGGACTGGAGAGAGGCACATGTGGTCCCTTTACACAAAAACAGAAGAATGTGGTTGAAAACTATGGGCTGGTTAGTTTAACTTTGGTGGTGAGTAAATTATTGGAAGCGCTGCTGAAAGAGAAAATAGTGAGGTTTTCTGGAGTTGAGAGGATTACAAGATAAGAGGCAGCATGGATTCACCAGAGGCAGATCTTGTCAAATAAATCTGATTGATTTCTTTGACCGGGTGACCAGGGAGTTGGATCGAGGGAGAGCCCTAGATGTAGTGTATTCAGGGGTGGTCGGTGCGGGGCCTCATTTGCATACATATTTGCATAATGTTACCATACACTAACTTTTAGTAAACATGCCTGTTAATGAGTGTATGGATAAATAAAGACTAAAAGATTTCTACATTACTATAATCCTGTGCCAACCATCATGCACATTAGGAACTACTACAAACACTGCCCATTTAGAACCCATAGCAAACCCGCTATATTGTAACAGCACTGCCAGGACACACAAAACACCAGACCCTACCTATCAAAAGGCAACACTGCAAATATTAAACCAATACATTTCAGAGAATAACAATACATGACCTACTGTGGAAAGAGAACAAGTGCCAATATCAAATTGGAATTACATAAACAGAATACCTCAGCTCAGTTACACATGCAGAACATAGACCATCACCAAACAAGGAATCACAGTTTAGAAACACGAAGATAATAATTAAACTGGGAACCCCAAAAGCCAAACTTGGAATGTACAACAACACTGAAGAAATAAAACTATAAGTTAATTTCCTCTTGTACTAAACAAAGCGCAGACATTAATGATGCACATTTCCCAGAGCTGACATATTCCAGTTAATAAATTCAAAATAAAGAGAGATCTTTGTACCTTTTGTGCATTTTTTTTCAGTTGCAATTGCTCCAGCCACTTTCTTCTGGTTTCTTTGTGTCTTCTACTAACTCTCCATTGTCTGTTGTCCATTTGTCCTTTCTTATTTATTTAGCTGTATTTATATCCTGCTTTTCACTGGGTCAAAGTGGTCAATAGGGAGATACATTTAACATGAGGAGATATGACACACATATGCTAATACTTACAGGGAACATGGGCAATGGAGGGTTAAGTGGCTTGCCCAAGACCACAAGGAGTACCTATAGGACTAGAAATCCCAGTCCCTCTGGCCTGAGATTGCTGTCCCCAGGTGGGACTTGAACCCCCAGCCCTCTGGCCTGAAGTACCTTGTTCTAACCACTAGGCCACTCCTCTCTTCTCTCTCTACATCTGCTTTAACATACTAATCTTTCTCCTTTTGCTCTTTCCTCATTTCTATTTCATCCACTCAAATTTTACCCCTCCATCCTCAATCCCCACTTGCTCTCCCAATACCCGGCCAATTGTAGATTTTTCTTCCCTCCCACACAAAATATTTCCCCCCTCTCCATTTCACTCTCCCAGCCCCATCCCATTCTAATCCTTCCCCAACATCAGCTCCCTTCTAGTTCCAGCCCCACCCAGCATCCACTCACTTCTAGTCCCCGCATCAGCCCGTTTCCAGTCCTAGCCCCACATCAGCCCATTTCCTGTCCTATCCTAGCCCCACCATCAGCCCATTTCCAGTCTTAGCTCCCCCATCGATTTCTAGTCCTATCCAAGTCCCTCCATCAGCTCAATTCCAATCCCAGCCCCCCATCAGCCCATTTCTAGTCCTTTCCTAGCCCCACCATCAGCCAATGTCAAATCCTAGCTCTCCTCCACTCAGCCCATTTCCAATCCAAGCACTCCATGAGCCTACTTCCAGTTCTAGCCCCTCAATGAGTCCATTTCAATCCAAGCCCCCACCACAGCCCATTTCCAATCTTAGCTCCCCCCAACACCCAATTTCTAGTCCTGTCCTAGCCCCTCCATCAGCCCATTTCCTGTCCCTAGCTCCCTCCCCTCACAGCCCATTTCCATTCCAAGCCCCCCTCCCCATCAGCTTTTTTCAGTTCAAGCCCCCTTCCCCTCAGCCCATTTCCATTCCAAGCCCCCGTCCCCATCAGCTATTTGTAGTTCAAGCCTCCCCTTCCACTCAGCCCATTTCCAGTTCAAGCACCCCCCAACCCATAACCAGTCCTAGCACCCCAGAGCTCATTACCAGTCCTAAGCCTCCATCAGCCCACTTCCAATCCTAACCCCCATCACCCCATTTTCAGTTTAAGCCCCCCATCAGCCCACAGCCCATTACCAGTCTTAACCCCCCTCCCCCAACAGTCCAGGGAAAATTTAAAATAAAAAACAAAAGCTGGCTACTGCCACTGCCGCTGTGGCAGCAGCAGAATCGAGTGTCCTGCAGGGCCCCCCCTGCCCGGCAGAGCCCTCCTTCCCTGCTTCAGTTCCTCTCCATGCCGTTTTCAGAACCGCGAAGGGAGAGTTTCTCTCTCACGGCTCTGTTAAGCCCGCTGGCGCTTGTGGGAATGTTCCCATCAGCCCCTGCGGGCTTAACAGAGCCACGAAAGGGACACTCTCCTTTCGCGGCTCTGAAAGCCGATGTGGGGAGGGACTGAGGCAAGGAGGGAGGGCTCTGCCGGGCAGGGGGGCCCCACGGGACACTCGATTTTGCTGTGGTGGCAGCAGCAGCAGCCAGCTTTTTTTTTTTTTATTTCAAAATTTAATTTTAAAGCAGAATGCTCTTTGTACGGCGCCCCCTGAAATGTGGGCCCTGTGCAAAAAACATTCACGCTCAATGGACGGGCCGGCCATGGGTGTATTTAGATTTCTGTAAAGCCTTTGACACCGTTCCTTACAGGCGATATATAAACAAACTTAGCACCCTAGGGATGGATCATAAAGTTACTGCTTGGGTTAGAAATCGGTTGAGTGGGAGGCAACAAGTGGTACAGGTCAATGGAGCTTACTCTGAGGAGAAGGAGGTTACCAGTGGTGTGTCCCACAGATCTGTCCTTGGTCCGATTCTTTTTAACATCTTTGTTAGTGATGTTGAAGAACGGCTGTCTGTAAGGTTTGCCTCTTTGTGGATGATACCAAAATCTGCAATAGAATAGAATAGTAAGGGAGGAGTGGTCTAGTGGTTAGGACAAGGTACTTCAGGGCTGGGGGTTCAAATCCCACCTGGGGACAGCAATCTCAGGCCAGAGGGATTGGGATTTCTAGTCCTATAGGCACTCCTTGTGGTCTTGGGCAAGCCACTTAACCCTCCATTGCCCATGTTCCCTGTAAGTATTAGCATATGTGTGTCATATCCCCTCGTGTTAAATGTATCCCCCAATTGACTGCTTTGACCCGGTGAAAAGCAGAATATAAATACAGCTAAATAAATAAAATAAATAGACACCCAGGAAGGTGTAGATAACAGGAGGAGGTATCTAGCTAAGCTTGAGGAATGGTCTAGAACAGGGGTGGGCACCTCTGGTCCTGGAGGGCTGCAGACCAGTCAGGTTTTCAGGATATCTCTAATGAATATGCATTAGAGATATCCTGCCAACCTGACTGGTTTGTGGCCCTCCAGGGCTGGATTTGGAGACCCCTGCCTTACACCTCTGTCATTTAAGATCATGAGTGGGCAAGGTACAGATGTCCTAGACATCGAAAGGGTATATAGAATGTGTCACATTCCTCCTCGATTCTCACCACCACCAAAAAGTTGTCTAATAGACAATTTTTTGGTGGTGGTGAGAAGTGAGGAGGACTGTGACAAATTCTATCTAACCTTTTTGATGTCTTGGACATCTGCACCTTGTCCACTCACAATCTTAAATGACAGAGGTGTAAGGAAGGGGTAAGCTATTTTTTCTCAGACTTTCAGATGTCCAAATCATGAATAAGGTAAAATGACCCCCATAGTGTATTGAGAAAATTGACAATTTAACCTTACTTTCTGTTTTCTGTCACCCAGTTTCCAATCCACAATTGGAAATTGCCTTTTATTCCTTGTTTTTTAATTTCCTCATTTGTCTTTCATGTAGGATTTTGCCAAATGCTTTCTGAAAGTCTAAATACACTATGGGGGTCATTTTACCTTATTCATGATTTGGACATCTGAAAATAACCATGCAGATGTCCCAATCACATCCACAAACCAAGAGCCATTTTAGAATACCCCAAACTTACACATGCCCAGAGCATTCACATTCATGTTACACATGGGCATAGCAGAAGTATGTCTGGGGTAGTCCAGGAAAGATACACGAGTGCACCCGATTTTAGAATGAGACTACAGATCAACAATGGTGGCAAGCACGTCCATGTCTATATCAGCCCCTGGGCTTGAATAAACATGTGAAAAGTTCTTGTTTCTACCATCTATTAACAGTACAAGGAAGAACAGAATAACCCTCATTCCTACAATAGTTTTCACCAATGCAAAAAAACTAGTAGATACATTGAGAGTCCTTATTGTCTTCTGCTGTGCCCCTGCATGTCTCCATGTCTAAAATGTCAGATCAGGACATGTATATGGTAATATATAAATGCACATGTCCCATATGACCGATACTGCATTTATTTATATTTTGTGTGTCCACATTTCTGAGAAAAATAGCTTTCTATACATGTATGGCCTCTTTTCTGCACTTCCTTGTCCCTCTCTATATCACAACGGGCATGTTCCACCAGTCTCTAGTTTAAAAGCTGCTCTGTCTCCTTTAAAAGTTAATACCAGCAACTGGTTCCACCTTTGGTTAAGGTGGAACTCATCCTTTCAGAAAAGCTCACCCCTTCCCCAGAATTTTGCCCAGTTCCTAACAAATCCAAAATTAACCAGTATGGAACCAGGCTGCTGGCTTAACCTTTAAAAAGGAGATATAGCAACTTTTAAACTAGATAATGCAGGAAAGCTGACCATCACACAAGATCCCATGGTTCAGAAGGATGTACCCTTGGAAGATACTAGCAAAACAGAGAAGTCAGAGAGGTTCTAATAAAGGGAAAATTAACCCAGGTGCCTCTAAGTACAAATCCTTGCACTATCATCTCATCCATGCACGGAGACTCCAGAGTTCTGTCTGCCTTTGGGGTCCTGAGCTTAGAACAGGAAGCATTTATGAGAATGCTACCCTGGAAGTTCTAGATTTCAACTTTCTACTAAAAGTCTAAATTGGCTTCCAGAATGTCCCTCCCACATTTTCCTATGTCATTGGTACCAACATGTACCAAAAAGCAGACTCTTCCCCAGCACTATCTAAAAGCTTGTTTAGGAGGTGTATGAGGTCCTCTACCTTTGCACCAGACAGGCATGTTACCAGGCGATCCTTCTAACCACCAGCTCCCAGCTAGCTACATGCCAAATGATCAAATTACTAACTATAACAGCCATCCTAACCCTTCCCTCATGGGTACATGGCCCTGTAAACACATCCTTGGTGCAAGAAGTTATTACATCACTTAGAGGGCAGGTCTGTGCTACAGGATCACTTCCTGCCACGCTGCCAGACTGGAGGTGGAATATCTCTACTGCATCCCTGTAGGTCTTCTCTATATACCTCTATATACCGGTATTCCACTTTACCTCTCCGATCTAGTCCACTTTCACTGCCCTCCAAGAATCCTCAGATCAATCCATGACAACCAATTACTTCTTCCTCCTCCATCCCAGGCTCGCCTTGAGTCCACACGCTCCTCCACCTTCTTCTTTCTCGGTCCTCATCTTTGGAACTCCTTGCCGCCTGCCCTTCGTTTGGAACTTTCCTTCCCCACCTTTAAAGCAAAACTCAAAACTCATCTTTTTTGCACAGCCTTTGACCTTCCTCACCCCTCCCCTTCCTTCTCTCCCCCCCCCTTCGCTGATACCCATGAGTACTTATTCTTCTTGTTGCTATTATTGCCTACTGTCACTTCCCTCTAATGCTGTCCCTTTCCTGTCAATGAATGGCGTTCCTTTTCTGTTTTCTCTTTTCTCAGCAGTATTCCCTTTTTTTTATTGTAAACCGCCATATGCTTCGGTTCTGGTGGTATATTAAGTTTTAAATAAAGATAAAGATAGTGGCTCGCTTACCTGTGGATAAGGTCCAGAAAATTGAGAAGTTTAGTATTGAGTGTGGGGTCAGCTGGGAAGGTCACGCTGAAAGAGTGCATTCATTGGTTGGGTCCCTGAACTTCACATGTTGAGTCATTCTGATGGGGGGCCATTTTCACGGAGGCTGACTGTCGATAGTGGGAACGACGCGGCTGTACCATCAAATCAAGATCTCCAGTAGGATGCATGAGGATCTCAGACTGTGTGATTCTTTCTCAGCGAAGTGCAATGGGACATTTGTCCTGAAGCGGGAGGAGATGTCCAACAATGACTTGCAGTTATTTTCAGATGCGACAGGGGATCTGGGCTTTGGCTTGTTCTTTCAGGGCTCATGGTGTTCAGAGGCTTGGCATGTGGCATGGCATGAGTCTAGTTTAACACATAATTTGACCTTCTTGGAGTTCTTCCCAATAGTGGTTGCTCTGGCTGTCTGGCCTAATCACTTGAGGGATCGACAATTGGTTTTCTGGTGTGATAATGATGTGGTGGTAGAAGTTAATTGCCAGTCCCCTCATTGCTTTTGAGTGGCACGGTTAATGTGGGTATTTGTCTTGTCTGCATCTGAATGTGACTGCTCGGGTGAGGCATGCACTAGGTGTGGTTAACCAGATTGTTGAATCTCTCTTGATTCAAGTAGTCCCTTTTCCAAACCTCCACCGGGAGCAGATCCTGAAGGCAAAGTGGTCCCAGATCACCTCTGGCAGCTTGGGTTCCATACATAATAGAGTTGCTACAAAGGTTGGTGGCTCCCGTAATGTGGGTTTTGTACCAGAGAGACTTCATGAGGGTGGCAGAGTTTTTTGAGGGCAAAGGTTGGGCTGGAGGCCTGATGCCCGATGAATGGTTGGGCCAATACAACATAGGGGCAAAGTGGGGAGGGTTGTCAAGGCAGTTGTGCACTCCCATTTGGCTGTTCTTTTCCTTTTTTGCAAAGGCTTGGGTAACCCAATCCCCACCTTTGTAATGCAGTGCCTATTGTTGAGTTGGGAGCATGATGCTCTCTTCCGGGGCAACACTCAGTGCTCTATTTCCCATGACCTTTTAATGAGGCTGTGGGAAGGGCTGCCAGCTGTTGCCAACTTGCCTTTTGAGGTGGAGCTGTTTAGGGCAGTGTTGTGTTTGGCCTTTTTTTTTTGGGGGGGGGGTTGGATTACCAAGCTGGTGGCCCCTTTGGCACGCACCTGCTCAGGGACAGGGGTGTGTGTCGAGCACATGTGGTTGTCAGACATGCAGGTGAGGATTTTAGTTCCGTGGTCCAAAATGGACCAAGTGGGCCAAGGCTCTTGGGTGGTATTGAACCAGGTGTCAGGTGTGGTCACCTGTCTTATTGCGGCCTTAAAATAGTACATGGCTGTTATGCCCATGTGTGAGAGCTGGTTGTTTGTGCATACACATGTCTGCCTTTGACACATTTCCAGTACACAGCGGCTCTGCGGAAGGCTCTTGGGCATGTGGGCTTGGAGGAACAACAATTTTCACCTCATTCCTTTAAGACTGGAGCATCTACCAGCTTGGCAGCAGCTGGTTTGGAGGACTTGGTTATGCAGCGGATAGGCAGGTGGAAGTCCATGGCATTTTCTGGCTGTGGTGGCGTCAGTTGCAGGGGTGGCATGGAAGGGGGGAGGGGAGTTGCGGGACACAGGACTACCATTTGCTTCTTTTCCAGAGGCTATGTGACATGTTCAGCGGTGGTAGTTGGTGGGCCACTCTTTTGTTTATTGGACTGGGTGCCGTGCTGCCTCATGGTTTTGGGCTGTCATTTGGAAATGGCTATAAATGGATCATTTCTTGTATGGCAGGAGTAGTGTGGGATGCGCTGGTGAAAGCTGGTCCCTGTGCTACAATGCAGTGGTGGATGCATCCTACAGTAATTGTGGTACACCTTGGAGGCAAAGAGGGGGTTGGGCTCTGGTAAAGGAGGCGTGAGAACCTCAGGTGCCCTGTCTTCATCAGTTATTGCAATATGCTTTATCTAGGGTTTGTTGTTACATTGATTCATGTTCTGTAGGTAGTTCAAAATGCTACTGCTAGAATCATTTACAGTATTTCAAAATAAGAACATATTACTTCAACCCTCTTGAAATTGCATTGGCTTCCTATTAAGGGGCATGTTTACTAAAGGATTTAACCTGTGTTAATGAACATTAATGCGGTGTGTGTTGAGTGGCCAAAGCTCTTTTATTTCTATGGGCGCAGTGGCTCTTAACATGCATTAAGTTTTGTTAACATGCCCCAAAGTATCAAATCTAGTTTGTGTTTATTTCTTTTTTTTAAGCATTAATAATCTTTATTAAGATATAAACAGGAATTACAATCAAGTCCACATCAAGGGGAAAGCAAGAAGGAGACAACAAATAGTAAATCGTTACATATAATAAACAATATAGGTATACGCTAGACCCGTGAACATATACTATACTAGCCCTATTTACTTGGAAAGGAAGAAGAAAACTCTATCCATTTTCTTTACTTAATAGTAACACTTCCAACTGATCAGATTCCATAAACACATACTTAGTCTTCTCGTAAATCAAGATGCACTTACACGGATACTTTAGAAAGAAAGAAGCAACTATTGCCAGGGTGCGAGATTTCAATAAAATAAAAGCTTTCCTCCTGCTTTGAGTAAGTCTACAAACGTCTGGAAAGACCTGAATCATGTTACCACAAAACAATTGATTCTTCTTAGTAAAATATAACCGCAGAACTAAATTTTTATCCATTAATGAAATAAAAGAAACAATTAGAGTAGCACATTGAGTAATCTCATCAGTAGAAGACTCCAAAAATGCCGAGACATCCAATGTATGGGATGAAGAAACATTTTCTGCATCCCTGGCAATAGGAGAGGAGGCTTCTGTGGTAGGCAATATAGGAACATAATAAACAGTGGAAAATTTTATAGTTTTAACATTTTCAATTAATAGAACCTCCTTAAAATATTTGTATAACAAAATATTTGGAGAAAGATAATGGGTACGTGGAAAATTTAAAAACCTTAAATTTTTTACACGTGATGCATTTTCCAGAGATTCTATTTGATGGTGTATTGTAACATTATCCCTAATAGAAGAAGAAACTGCAGCATGCACAACAGAAACCTGACCCTCAAGTCTGTATTACTTTTAACAATATGAACACCCATGAACACCCAACTTCTGAACCACTTCTTTAAAAAATTGGGAGACCTGAGAAAGAGATGCACACAAGGATAATTCTATGCATGCAACCACTTCCCACATGTCCCTCAAGAAAATATCAAGAGGGGAAATAACAGTCGAAGTGGGAGTAGGGAAATCCAGAACAGACGGAAGAGAAGATCGTTTATATTTATCCTCATCAACCAACAAAGAAGGAAGTTCCAGTTCACCCAACGAGGGCTCTCCAACCAGATTATCCACTCTGGAAAGTGAAACCCTCTCAGACATGACTTCCTGACCATGTAGGGCAGACCCCAGCACATTAGGGGAAATATCAGAGACAGTGCTCATGGACCCCAGGGTTAAGTTCTGTTCCTCCTGCTCTGCCTGGACACTCTTTAGATAACGATCCATAGGGGCCATGATCTTAATGGCCTTAGTGTCTATGGTTGGAAACACCTTCTTCTTTCGCTTACCCATGGACTCCCCGAGATACTCCTCGTTACTCCGAAGGGGCTCCAAAGAGGCTCCATGACATGCCCCTTTGGTCACGCCCCTTTGGGCACATGACCACTGGTGCGCACCCACGGGTCACATTCCAGTGGTGAGCATGGGCACCAGCAACTCCTCTCACTTCCCGGCATCGTCACGGTGGGCCAAAGCTTTTGTAGCGGACCGGGGGGACAGGACTGCAATGCACCTCCTCCAGTGGTGAGCACGGGCACCAGCAACTCCTTTCACTTCCCGGTCGTCGCGGTGGACCAAAGCTTTTGTCGCAGCCCAGGGGGCGACCACAGGTATGCGCCCGCGGGTCATGTTCTGTGATGGGCCAAAGCTTTTGTAGCAGCCCGGGGAGGGGGGTGGAACTGCGGTGCTCCTCCTCCAGTGGTGAGCAGGGCACCAGCAACTCCTCTCACTTCCCAGTGTCATCGCGGTGGGCCAAAGCTTTTTTAATGGCCCGGGGGGGGGGGCGGAACTGTAAGGCTCCTCCTCCAGTGGTGAGCAAGGGCACCAGCAACTCCTCTCACTTTCCCGGTGTCATCGCGGTGGGCTGAAGCTTTTATAGCGGCCCGGGGGGGGGGGCGGACTGCAACACTCCTCCTCCAGTGGTGAGCACGGGCACCAGCAACTCCTCTCACTTTCCCGGTGTCATCGCGGTGGGCTGAAGCTTTTATAGCGGCCCGGGGGGGGGGGCGGACTGCAACACTCCTCCTCCAGTGGTGAGCATGGGCACCAGCAACTCCTTTCACTTCCCGGCATCGTCGCGGTGGGCCAAAGCTTTGGTAGTAGCCTGGGGGGGGGGGCGACCAAGGGTGCGCGCCTGTGGGTCACGTTCCACGGTGGGACAAAGCTTTTGTAGCAACCCGGGGGGGGGGAGGAACTGCAGTGCTCCTCCTCCAGCAGTGAGCACGGGCACCAGCAACTCCTCTCACTTCCCGGCATCATCGTGGTGGGCCAAAGCTTTTGTAGTGGCCCGGGGGGGCAGGACTGCAATGCTCCTCCTCCAGTGGTGAGCATGGGCACCAGCAACTCCTTTCACTTCCCAGCATTATCGCGGTGGGCCAAAGCTTTTGTAGCAGCCTGGGGGGGGGGGGGCAACTGCAACGCTCCTCCTCCAGTGGCGAGCATGGGCACCAGCAACTCCTCTCATTTCCCGGTATCATCGTGGTGGGCCAAAGCTTTTATAGTGGCCCAGGGGGGGGCGGGACTGCAACGCTCCTCCTCCAGTGGTGAGCACGGGCACCAGCAACTCCTCTCACTTCCCCTTGTGTTTATTTCTTACATTTATTTATTTATTTTATGGTTCTTATATACCGCACTCTTAAAAATCAGCGCGGTTTACATATAACGATATTGTGCAAAGTAGGCACTTACAATGAAACAGGGGATTGAACTTGGAATTCAACAGGGGGTACAATATACAATTTAAGATAGTTATCTACAATTTGTATTTACAATATGTACAATCTTTGACAGCATTTCAATTGGTCTTTGTTGTGTGTGTGATAGGTGGTGTTAGGTTGGAGTATTGCGAGTAGTGTAGGAGAAACAGGTGGTGCTTTAGCGCTTTTCTAAATTGGGTTAGGTTTGTTATGGTTCTGATGGACGCTGGGAGGGCATTCCAGCAGCTAGGGGCATAGAGACTAAAGGCTCTGTTTTTTGTTGATTTGTTGCATTTCGTTATTTTTGGGGGGATCTGTAGAGTGTTAGCTGTGCAGGATCTCCTCTCTCTGTTTGCTGATATAGGGTGAACAAGGTCCATTAAGGCTGTAGGGGCTGTTTTGTTAATGTCCTTGAAGGTTATGATAATTGCTTGGTAAGTTAACCTACAGTATATCGGCAGCCAATGTAGGTTCATAAGGACCGGGGTAATGTGATCACCTCTAGCAGCTCCACTTAAGACACAGGCCGCCGTGTTCATGGCAAGCTGTAGGGGGTTTAAGGTGCTCTTGGGTAGACCTTGCAAGATTACGTTGGCATAGTCAAGGTGGGGGATAACCAGAGACTGAAATACTGATCTGAAATCATCGGGTTGCAACAGGGGTCGAAGATGTCGTAGAGTTCTTATCTTGTGGTATATTTGTTTGATGGTGTTACTGATGTGTTCTTTGAAATTGAGCTGATGGTCCAATGTAACTCCTAGGTAGCGGATGCTAGGTTTGCTCGTGAGTTCTGCATCTCTTGTCTTCAAGGTTGGCGGGGGGGGGGGAGAAGGACTGGTTTCTAGTCACAAACAGTATGTCAGTTTTGTTGAAGTTGATCTTGAGGTCTTGTGAATGGAGCCAGTCGGTTATGGCATCAAAGCATTTTGTCAGTTGGGTGAAGTCTGGGTTTTCAATCGAGAATGGAGAGAAGAGCAGAACGTTGTCTGCGTAGAGCAGGCATGATATGTCGAATGAGCGGTTTATGTTGCATATAGGTTGCATGTAGATATTAAACAGGAGGGCGGAGAGGGATGAGCCCTGGGGGACCCCGTGGTGCTGTTGGAAAGGCTGTGAGGATGTGGAACCTATTCTAACTTGCTGCCACCTATCTGTTAAATAAGACCTGCACCATAACCATGCTAATTCACTTATCCCTTTATCTTTGAGTCGGATTAAGAGTTGCTCGTGATTCACTGAGTCAAAGGCAGCAGCGATATCCAGGAATATAAACGCGTAGCCTTGTTTGATGTTGTCAATCCCGGTAATCAGTGTATTGATGAGGGTAGTAAGGAAACAATTTTGATACAATCCAGGATTGATCTTCTTTGTTTAAATTGTATGAAACATGTAAAGTGCCTTCCGCTCTAGTCAGACTAAGCCGTTGTCTCATCCCATTGCAACAGTTGCCTGTAAAGGAGGTAACTTTGTAAGGCACTCTTGTATTTCCACATGTGTTTACATACACAAATCATGGTATATTAGTGGTTTATATGCATAAATGACTACTTATGCACGTAGTGTAGGCAGCCACTATTCTGAAAGTATGTGCATCAGACCGAAGATGCACTCTTTCACTGTCGGTATGTACAGGGGCAGAGTTTAGGCAGAGTGCAAATTTACATACAACATTCTAAAATACTACTCTATCTTTTATGTGCATCCTTGCAAAATCTAGCTGCAGACATTCACACAGGCCATAGGGCTTGTATACTATAAGGGCTTCTACCTTAAATTTGTATGTGTTTTGACCACATTTTCCCCTATTTTATATGTCTTACATTGTGAAATAGGCATGACATATGCATGAAAATGCAAATAAATCTAGACAACCCCTATACAATGACCCTCAAGAATCAATCTGTGCACTGGTTTTAGCACCTATTGGTCCACATTATGGAATGAGCTACCAACTGAGATTCGTCAAGGACTGGTGTAAATATATGTGCCTTAATTAAGGACATATTTTTGTCATGTTGCACAAGTATTTCATACAGAAAAGGACATTTACTTTTTTTTATAAAACAGGCTAAAATAGGTGCATTTGTGCTTCCTTAAACTAGGGGTCCGGATATAAAATTACCCCCCATATGTGTAATCCCACTGTAAAACAACAAATACATATACAATTTTAAAGTCTACAGTATACAAACACTTGCCATTCAAATCTCTGTGCTCTCAGGGTAAATAAATAGTGGCTACATTGAAATAATTTCTTTACTTATGCAAATAGTGCCTGACCTTTCCAAAATCGCTTTCTATATGAACAAACATAGTAACATAGTATATGACAGTAGATAAAGACCAGCAAGGTCTATCTAGACTGCCCGGCAAGAGAAGGAGCACCTGCCGCTCCGTGCAGGTCAGCCCTCCCCACGCCTTTGTTTAGGGGTGTACCCATCGCTCCATGTAGCTCACCCCTATTTGTTGAGATATAAGAGATAGTTATGTTTATTTTAATTTTATCCTGTTGCTATATAGGGATCCACTGTGTCTTTCCCATTACATTTTGAATTCTGTCACTGTATTTGCTCCCTCTTTGAAAAAGGTTTGTTTGTTCATTTAATACTCATTAAGTATTTAAAGGTCTGTATCATATCTCCCCTGTCCCCCTTCTCCTCTAGTGTATGCACATTTTGTTCTTCAAATTTCTTCTCATAAATCTTCTGGTGCAAGCTCCAAATCCTTTTGGTCACCTTCCTCTGAACCGTTTCCAGTCTTTTTATATCTTTTAGAAATTGGTTGGGTGGGAGGCGACAAAGAGTACAAGTAAATGGAGCTCACTCTGAGGAGAAGGATGTTACCAGTGGTGTGCCCCAGGGATCTGTCCTTGGTCCGATTCTTTTTAACATCTTTGTTAGTGATATAGCGGAAGGGCTGTCGGGTAAGGTTTGCCTCTTTGCGGATGATACCAAAATCTGCAATAAAGTAGACACCCAGGAGGTGTAGATAACATGAGGAGGGATCTGGCTAAGCTTGAAGAATGGTCTAGAATTTGGCAACTGGGATTTAATGTTAAAAAATGTAAGGTCATGCATTTGGGCTGCAGCAATCCAAGGGAGCAATACAGTATAGGAGGTGAAGTACTTTTGTCCACTAAAGAAGAGCGGGACCTAGGCGTAGTTGTGTCCGATGATCTTAAAGTAGCTAAACAGGTAGAAAAGGCGACGGCAAAAGCTAGAAGGATGCTTGGGTGCATACGGAGAGGAATGGCTAGCAGAAAAAAGGAGGTGATAATGCCTCTGTATAAGTCTTTGGTGCGACCTCATATGGTGTGCAATTCTGGAGACCGCACCTTCAAAAGGATGTGAACAGGATGGAGTCGGTGCAGAGGGTTGCTACTAAGATGATTAGTGGTCTTCATTATAAAGCATATGAGGACAGACTTAAGGATCTTAATATGTACACCTTAGAGGAAAGGCGGAATAGAGGTGATATGATTGAGATGTTTAAATACCTCCGTGGCATAAATGTTCAGGGAGAGAGCCTCTTTCAATTGAAAGCAAGTTCTGCAACGAGGGGACATGGGATGAGGGTGAAGGGAGATAGATTCAGGAGTGATATGCGGAAATATTTCTTTACGGAAAGAGTAGTGGATCCGTGGAATAGTCTCCTAGTGGAGGTGGTAGAGATGAGGACAGTAACGGAATTCAAAAAGCATGGGACCAACACAGAGGATCTCTAAAGGTAAAAAGTGGACTGTTGTTGTAGTTGTTGTTATGGAAGGACAGACTAGATGGGCCTTGTGGTCTTTTTCTGTCATCATGTTTCTATGTTTCTTATCTTTTGGGAGATATGGTCTCCAAAACAGAACACTATATTCCAAGTGAGGCCTTAACAGTGACTTGTACAGTGGAATTCGTACCTCCTCTTTTCTGCTGGTAATTCCTCTCTGTATGCAACCCAGCATCCTTCTGGCTTTTGCCACTGCCTTGTCACACTATTTCACCACCTTGAGATCCTCAGAAACAATCACTCTGAGGTTCTCTTCCTGGTCATAAGAACATAAGAAATGCCATACTGGGTCAGACCAAGGTCCATCAAGCCCAGTATCCTGTTTCCAGTGGTCAATCTAGGTCATAAGAACCTAGCAGTCTCCCCAAAAGACACAGGTTCCTCAATGCTTGTATTGGGTCAAGCAGTGGGTCCCTTTCAATAATGGTTTATGGACCTTTCCTCCAGGAACTTGTTCAAACCTTTTTTAAACCCAGTTCCACTAACGGCTTTTACTACATCCTCCGGTAACAAATTCCAGAGTTTGATTACATGTTGAGTGAAAAAATATTTTCTCTTATTAGTCTTAAATAGGTTACCCTGTAGCTTCATTGCATGTCCCCTAGTCTTTTTATATTCTGATGACGTAAACAATCCCATTCCACTCCATTCATTAATTTATAGACCTCTATCATATCTCCACTCAGACGTCTCTTTTCCAGGTTGAAGAGCCCTAACCTTTTTAGCCTCTCTTCCTAGGAGTATCCTTCCATCCCCTTTAGCATTTTGGTGGCTCTTCTCTGTACATTTTCTAATAATTCTATATCCTTTTTAAGATATGGTGACCAGCAATGTTCCCTCTAATTTTCTGTAGGCTGTGTGCGCATAAAATATCAGCTGTGCAGATTTTGAAGGAAGGTTAAATTTTTGTGCGGCACATAACGACACTCGGAGTTATATACTTTAAAATTTGACTACACGTCAGAATACAGTATGTACACCACATTGATTGCACTAGAAAATATTGTAGAAATTGTAAAAACCGTAAATACACAACAACTTTTAAATTTTAAGACGTCTGTGTTGTTTTCTATCAGAATCAGAACAGTAATTTTTGTGCGCTCTGTTGTAAAGTATGTGCGCTCACTCAGCGAGGTGTGTGCGCGCGCACACGCGCAAAGCTTAGAGGGAACAGTGGTGACCAGAATTGCACGCAATATTCAAGGTGCAGCACCATGGAACGATACAGAGACATTATAATATCCTTTGTTTTATTTTCCATTCCTTTCCTTATGATACCTAGCATTCTATTTGCTCTCTTAGCTGCCGCTGCACACTGGGTGGAGGGTTTTAACATGTTATCCACAATGACACCTAAATCTTTTTCCTGTGTGGTGGTTCCCAATGTGGAACCTTGCATCGTGTAATCATAGTTTGGGTTGTTCTTTCCTATGTGCATAACTTTGCAATTGTCCACATTAAATTTCATCTGCCATTTGGATGCCCAGTCATCCAATTTATCAAGATCTTCTTGCAATTTTCTACAATCCTCTTGGGTTTTAACAACTTTATATAGTTTTGTGTCAGCTGCAAATTTTATAACGTCACTCGTTATTCCCTTTTCTAGGTCATTTATGAATATGTCAAAAAGCAGCAAATCCAGCACAGATCCCTGCAGTACTCCACTATTCACCTTTTTAGATTGGAAAAATTGGTCATTTAGCCCTACCCTCTGTTTTCTATCTTTTAACCAGTTCCTGATCCACAATAGTACACTGCCTCCTATCCCATGACTTCTTAGTTTTGCCAAAAGTCTCTGATGAGGGACCTTGTCAAAAGCTTTCTGAAAATCCAGATACACTATATCAACTGACTCACCTTTGTCTACCGTTTATTCACCTTTAAAAAAACATAACAGATTAGTAAGACAAGATCTTCCTTGTCTAAAGCCATATTGGCTGTCTCCCATTAAGTCATGACTATCTACATATTGAGTAATTTAGTTCTTTATGATGATTTCTACCATTTTTCCTGGTACTGGTCTGTAATTTTATGGATCACCCCTGGAGCCCTTTTTAAAAAACTGGCGTTACATTGGTGATCCTCCAATATTCAGGTATTACAGATGACTTTAATGATAGTTCACAGATTACTAATAGCAGGTCTGCAATCTCATATTTCAGTTCTTTCAACACCCTTAGATGTATACCATCCGGTCCAGGTGATTTCCTACTCTTCAGTTTATTAGATAGTTGTAATACATCTTCCCAGTGTATTGAGATTTCTTTCAATTCTTCCTCAGTATCACCTTTAAATACCACTTCAGTCATGGGTAACATCCCTACATCTTCCTCAGTAAAGACTGAAACAAAAAATTAATTTAGACTCTCCACTATAGCTTTGTCCCCTCTTACTTCCCCTTTTACCCCTCTATCATCTAATGGTCCAACAGATTCTCTTACAGGTTTTTTGCTACAAATGTACTTGAAAAAGTCTTTATTACACGTGTTTGCTTCCACAGCAAGTTTCTTCTCAAATTCTCTCTTTTCCTGCTTTATCAGTGCCTTGCATTTAACTTGTCAGTGCTTGTGTTGTTTCCAGCTTTCGTCATTTGGCTCTTTTTTTCCATTTCCTGAAAGATGCTTTTTTACCAACAACAGCCTCTCTGACCTTAGCTTTTTGGACTTCCTTCCAGTTTTCTTAAAGCATGGAATGCAGCTGATCTGGGCTTCCAAGAAAGTATTTTTAAATACCACCCAAGCTTGATGTAAGTCTTTGATCTTTGCAACTGCTCCTTTTACTTTTTTCTTAACTATTTTTATTATTCTATCATAGTCTCCCTTTTGAAAGTTAAAAGGTAGTACTGTGGATTTCCTTACCATCCCTCCTCCATTAATTAACAATAGAAGCCCCAAAGTGTGTCAATTGATGCAAAGACATCTTCAAAGTTGTATGCCAGCGCCACTGCTAGAACTATGTCAGTCATGCTCCATGACTTTGTTAGCAAGGTCAAGATGTTCAAATATGTGCATTGAAAATTAATGACAGATGCACCACCTAGCAGGAAAATGAATTTATACCTAGAAGCCCCAAAGTACGTCAATTGACACACTCAATTGTCTTGGATGCGTCAATTGACATACTTTGGGGCTTATAGGTATAAATTCATGTTCCCACTAGATGGCACATCTCAATCACTGTTTACAGTTTTACTCCAGATCCTTTGACCTAAAAGATTCACACTTGAAGCAGGGCCTTGTTGCTCTGAAACACGCGTGTCTGCGGTGGATGTTAGCAACGGATTCTGGATTTTGAAGCCAAGTTTTAGCTATTTTAAACTTGGGTGTTCACCTCATTATATTGACTGTCTGATTGATTAAAAGTGGTCAAACCCACATTGGGAATTTAAATATGTTTTTCTCCCCTGTTGAGTGGGACCCGACAAAATACACACAAAAAAAAAAAAGATTAGGAAAACACTACAGTATATATGCCTGCAACACAGACAATCTTTATTGTTTTCATTTGGTGACAGTGATTGTTCTGTTATTTTGGGGTTTTTGCTTGTATATACAGTTTTACTCCAACATTACAAACAATAAACACACGACGACGTCATGTAATGATGTCACATACTGCACGTATTTAACAAATAAGTAACTTCACATTAATTCAAATCTGCATTTCATGCTAAATACAGTCATCATGATAATGTGTCAATTGACACACTTTGGGGTTTCTAGGTAAAATTCCTTTTGGAGCTTCTAGTGCTAAATCAATCGCAATCATGCTATGATCACTATTGCCAAGTGGCCCCAACACACTTATCTCTTGCATCAGATCTGGTGTTCCACTAAGTACTAAGTCCAGAATGGCTTCCCCTCTGGTCGGTTCATGAACCAGCTGCTCCAAGAAGCAGTTATTTATTTCACCTAGAGACTTTATCTCCCTAGCATGTCCTGCCGTGACACTGCCAGTCAATTCTGGGGTAATTGAAATCACCCATTATTATTACTGTTCTGTAACTTTTGTTAGCTTCCCTGATTTCTTTGAGCATTTCATCATCCATTTGTTCATTCTGGCCAGGCAGTCGATAGTACAATCCCACTTCCACTTCCTGACTTTGTGATAAAACTGTTCCAACTAGCTCAAAATGCTGCAGCAAGAGTGATAGGTGGCCTTTGGAGTTGATATTATCCATTAGCTAATTTTTCTTGGTTACCAATAAAATATCAAGCACAATTGTCTTCTTTTGGTTTTTAAATTGATATAGTCTGTGGTGTGTAATGAAATTTCAGCTTTATTGACACATTATGTTCCCTCACCAGTATTGCATTTGTCTTTTCAAGGATTTTTATGTGTTCCTTCATACTCTGCAGTCTGGAAGGATGCAAAATGAGCATGTATCTTCTCAGTGATGGATACTCTTTTATGGAACTCTTTACCAGCTGCTCTCCGGGAATCTCTACTTTGTTTTCTTTTTGTAAGATCTTAAAAACCTATCTTTTTTCCACGGGCTTTTGGTTAATTGTATTTTATGTCTACATAAAACATTTAGGTCTGTTTAATTTGTGACTACTTATGGACATGTATACTAAACCGTAGTAAACTTTTGCAGCTAGGGCCATGTTTTAATGCTTATACAGTAGCATAGCCTTAGCTGCAAAAACTGTGCATTATCTGTTGGGGTGCACAGCAGATACTGTACCAAAAATGTAAACACTACGCTGGATGCAGTTTAGTTGCCCAATGAATTTATGTGAAGAAAGGGACATTCCAATCTTAGCATTGTTTGACTGGATATCAGATACTGAATAATTATTGAGACCAAGAAGCAATGTTACAATTTGGCACTACAATGATGTGTTCCATGATCTATTTTCATTTGATTCATAAACTTCACTCCTGACCAGGTAGTTCCCTAGTACCTATTCATGAAACCATTTAGAAACCTTTTGTCTGAAATATCTTTACAAGAAGTGTTCCAGCCAGAACTTTCACTGCTATTTGCTTAATAATGAGCTGCTATAGAATTTCCTATTTACTGTATCTCGAAAACATTAATTGATCCACTTTTCACAAATCTCCTATTGCACTGTATTCTTTTATAATGCTTTAGGATACAGTCCTCTAATGTTCTCTCTGCATGCTTCACTAAACATTACTATAAACTTGTAGATATATATATTTTACAGTATACTTCTTTATTATATGAACCAATATCTTCCATATAATTTATTTAACTGATGCCAGCAACATAAATCTATAGAGACAAATGAGAATAAGGAAATGTTATGGACATAATAGTAATCTATTGCTTTCATGTAAATAGGTTTAAAAGAAACTAACAGGACTCATTTAAATAAATGGGATCAATTAGAGTTAATAGTCTTAATTAAATCTCATAGGTTACAAGAGAAACAATAGGACTAATATGTACCAATAAATCCCTTTGAAGTGAATGAACACCAAGTTAATAAGCTGTATTAATTTTAGGCATGAAAAGTTATTCTGTAAAAGTCATAAAACAAAAAGCTAACAGATCAGAGTCACAGTGAAATAAACAGGTTCAACTACAGTCAATGCTCTCATATACAATGAGAGAAACCACTTCAGTCATTTCCCACTCTATAACTGTAATGATTTTAATCTTTTAACCATATTGATCTTTCTATTACCCTTTATACTTTTTTTCCCATTCTGAGATTTATGCACTCTGATTCAGTTTGATGTTAGGGTCTAGTACCTTTATTAGTCTGACTTACTTTTGCTGCCTTTACTAGTGTAATTAAAGAAACAGATTGAGAGGTAATTATGTAGGCCTTACTCAAGCTTTATGCATATAAAAGGACAGTATGGGGTCATTATGATCGTGTTTAGCGGGTCTGGATGTCTGATCCGGATGTCCAGACCCGCTAAACACCCAGAATGTGTGCCGGGTACAGAGTACCCTGCACGTATTGCTGGTTTGTGCGGGGATCTCTGTTCATGGGTAGGAGAGGACAGGCTGAGGGAGGAGAGAGGGCAGGCAGTGGGCAGTGACTGACCCGGATGTACAGGGTGATTCCAAGGTCAGCCCTGTACGTCCAGGGCCATCCACGTAAATAGGGGACTTATTTCACCTCAGAGGTAGAATAAGTCTTCCTGGACGGGGGCCGATGCAGGAGTCAGGGCCGGAAAAAGACGGTAAAGGGTGCAGTATTTAAATTTAGTATTTAAATGGAGTAGATTGCAGGTCTACATAGTTTCAAAGTATTTCCCTGTAGTTTCACTGAACGTCATCATATTATTTGACTAGAAAGTCCTACGTTCAAGAAAAAAGACCAAATCATTTTACGTGGATACATGAACTGTGGGCTAAACTTCAGCAAGAGGGACATGCAATGCAGTACCCATAGCCAGGACCCAAACCTGTGACACTCCACTCATATATATATACCAACTGTGTGCATTGAGCCACAGTGCTGCTACATGGCTATAATACTCCCTGGGGCTGACACACTTTGCATCAGACAGATCTTGGCACATGTTTCAATACACTCTGTGCAGTGGACCAGGGCATGGCTTTGGTCTGCTGAAGGTGAGTGTCACTACCCCCTCCGCCAACACCCCTACACCATGCTGACATACCTGTATGTTGTCCGTGTTGGTGGTGTGCAGCCCAAGCCCATCCAACATGCAGGTTGGCGGGTGCCTATGATGCATGGTCTGGTTGGGGGGGCAGAGGCATACATGGATGTCCACACAGCCTCCTCCCTAACCAACTATCTCTTCAGGGACCCCATCACCACTTGCCAATGATACGTCTCAAGAGGAGGATGACAGCCACTGCTGTGGTGGTCCACTGGGTGCCTGCATGTTGCAGCTGCCTGGGGAGGCTACAGCATCTGGCACTATCGGCCTCTTCCCCACAGCTGGGCTCTGCAGAAGCTGGGGGGGACAGCCTGGCTCTCTGCCTGGGGTGCCAGGATCCTTGCACCGCCCCCTGTGGCACATTGTCTTTCTGCAGCAGTAGCAGGACTGTGTGCTGCCACTGTCAGTGTGGGATCATGATAAACATCACAGATGGTACTGTGGATGGCAGAATACCCCTTTGTGGAGAAGGTAAAAAGGTTGGGGCTCTTTTTCCCTTTCACAGCAGTTCTACCTTATTTAATAATTGTAAACCGCTCTGATGCTTTTGTATGAGTGGTAAATTAACCTCCAAATAAAGATAAAGATAAAGATGACTGAGGGAAGATATGATAGAGGTTTAGATTATTGACCGGAGTGGAACAAGTAAATGTAGGTTGCTTTTTTATGCCATCAGACTGTGGACAGACTAGGGGATCTGCAATGCGGCTACAGTGTAACCCATTTGGGTCCTCTAGGTGAAAATATTTTTTCAGTTGATGAGTAATCAAACCCTGCAATCTATTACCAGAGGATGTGGTAAAAACTGTCAGTGAAGTTGGGTTTAAAAACGTTTGGATGGGTTCCTGCGTAACGGTTCATAAACCATTGCTAAAGAGGACCCAGACTATGCACTGCTTGTCCCATTACAGTTCTTGTGGTTCCTTTGTGTCTTTTGGGGAAACTGCTAGGTACTTGTGACCTAGATTGGCCACTGTTGGACACAGGATACTGGGTATGATGGACCTTGGACTGACACAGTTTGGCATATTTTGTAGTCTTGTGTTCCTATGTGCCATGTAGGCAGCTGCCTGGTCCCCACTGTGCACCATAAGCCCCCACTGCATGACCCATGTGCCACCTCATTTGCCCCCATTTGCACCATCAATATAGTGCCCTTTCATATTTGGGCACTATGCTGTTCTGCTAATGGAGCACTACTGTCACTCCTTTAGGCTGCCCTGTCTGTGCCTCACATTGCAGATGTTAAATAGGCTCTTTCTCCTCAAAAAACACCCTTTCCACGAGGTTTTGAATTGTGTTAGAGTTCCTGCTATTAAGGTGACTGCGTTAAGGGAACAAGCAATGTTCCCGCACACTCTCCGCCCTGTGCATGCCTTCTCTCCACCCACAGGTACCGTTAGCACACGCTAAAGTGGCTGGTATCTTTAGTGCGCACTAAAGTGGCCTTTTGAATGCATTAAAGGCGCAGATGCGCTGTTAGCGCGTGCTAACTGCACACTTGATCCTTTACTGTGGTTTAGTAAACATACCCCTTTGTATTTCCCACTGTATTTGTGTATTTGCCATTTGTTTTTTCTTGTTTGCTGATCTAATTCTTTGAAGAATTTTTTCTTTTGTTTAGCAAAGTCTGTTACTTTCTTCCCTACTATATGTATGCTTCTAGATTCTCACTCTTCCATTCTATTTGTTAGAACACTAGTCCAAGTTTGATGATGGAGACGGATTCTGGAAGTTCACTTTCATATTTCAACATATTTTGCATATTTATTTATTTATTTAGCATACATTTGTATGCCGCTACTTCCAGTGATCAGTAGCGGCTTGATTACAGGTGTGAATTTGGATCTAATGATGCTGTTATGTAGATCTGGAGGTCTATGACAGTAGCTCTGTATGTGTAATCAATTTTATGTAGGCCTAGCCCTCCTTCAGTTGTCGGTTCATAAAGTCTCTGCAAACATTGATTCTTGTAAATTACTTTATGGACATGGAGGAAGTTCTGCCCATATACACAATCTATAATTCCAAAGTTGTATGAGAGTGCAGGAATTGCTGGCTGATTGATGGCTTATATCTTATTTTCTGATGTTAAAGCACTTTTCAATAATGATTTTAATCTCCTGTAATAAATATTCTTTACTGATCTTTTCTCTTGGTAATTTCTGCTTGATTGTTGTTCCTTCATCTACTTCTAGATATTTATATACACTTTCTTATTCAAGTTCATTGATGTTACAGGTCTCAACCAAGGACATATTTTTTCCATTTTGCTCAATTTTTTAGCACATTTGTCAAGGCCAAAAGTCATCCTGATGTCATCTAAGAAGCTTTTCACTACACAAAGTTGCTCTGTTAATTGTTGGTCACTGGAACTGGAGAGCTTCAGGTCATCAAAGAAGATAACAAACGGAAAGAGACCATGTACAAGCAAAGGACTTTATTCAGTTTAAGATCCCAGTGGAACCAATTTTCAGACCTTTGTTTCCTTCTATGGTCACAGTCCCCATCTAGTAATGCCATTGACATAATTTGGCATCAGAGGTCTTCTATGTAGTCTGAAATTGTCATATTCCTGCTATTCCATGTCCCTGGAAATTTCTTCTACTTCTGCTAGTGGGGGAGCCAGCAGCCATTCAGTCTTCTGTTCCTAGGTGGTCTGGCAGCTTTAAGCCCTGGTTAATTAGGGGATCTTAAACTTCACAACACAAAAAAAGAGGCCAGCTACACTGGCAGCAAAGACATAGAGTGTGTTCCAGGAACCTCAAAGAAGCACAAGAACACCTGACTCAAAAACAGAAAAGAGGTCCCTGACTAAAGCTAACAGGCCAAAACTTGGCCGAGTTGGGCCCTGAATAAAGTCTTTTGCTTTTGCATAGTCTCCTTCCACTTGTCTTCTTTGCTCTGTACTACATCTATGGATGTGCACCTCTAATCTTCCTTCCTTTATGAGCTTCAGGTCATCTACAAATAGTAAGTGTGATATTATCTCTGGCTTGTTACTTCTTTCAGATTCAGGCTAAGATCCCAAAGAGTGGATGAGAGGAGTACTCATTGAGTTAAGCGCCATACAAAACAGAAGTGGCAGCAGGGATCTTCATGAAATATTCCTTGCTAGATCTTTATATTAGGAGTGAGATACTGACCATCTTCATACTTCAGAAAGAGTGTGGTTTGCCACATTGTCATGATAAACTTTATATACCCTATCATGCCAAGATTTACTTTGTACATTTCAAGTCAATGTATTATCCAAACGTGGGGCCCTGCCAAAAGCTTTCTTACATTCAATCCATGCTGTACTGAGATTTCTGCTTTTGTTAGCACTGGCCATGATTACCTTATTCAATATTAACTTGTCTTTGGTTCCATATGTTCCCCTCTTATTGCCCTTTTGCACGATTTCCATAATGTTATTGGACGATATGATTGTGGGCTTTCTTAGCACCCCCTCACCAGCAACCTGCAGGGCTCTTAGAGACACAGAAAACTACATTCAAAGCAATGAGAAGGTAATCTAAAGACAGCAATAAAATACCACACACTTCTATATAGATACACCAAAGCTTTGTGGAGAGAAACAAATAGAAACAAGTTCTCTTTGTTTACTCTGTTAGCCATGGTTTACTTTATTTATAAGGCTCTTTTGGATGATACAGCATAATTGCACTTTATTATTACACGTCAGATATAACGTATTTATCACATCATAGGTCAACTTCTAATCAGTGTAGGTCAGTATGAGGAGACATACATATATTCCAAAACATAACTGTTTACTGCTGACTGCTTGGTATCTAATAACCCTGAGACAGAAAGGCTAGAGTACAGCCTGCCCTTTTTCTTTATTTACAGGACATGTACCTCTTCACCTACTTAGTAAGCAAATATATGAAGTTTATTTCTAAGCAAAGTTCTGAACAGAATTAACTCTTTCTCAGGTTTAGACAGTCTGATAGTGTACACCGCCCTGTACAAACAAGCATACTTTCAGTCCCTCCTCTGATTCTGTAAAGAATCATTTCTAAAGTAAGGAAGCTCAGACATTGCCATCAAAGTAGAATGAAAACTAGATTCCGGGTCAATCTGTAACATCAATGTAGGGGTCAGTGATTCCACTGATTTCTTACAGCAAGCTGATAGTACACAGAGAATTAATACTGCTAGAATGAGAATCCCCAGCAAACCAAGCAATGATGCTAACATGCCTTGCAAAGGCCTGGATAATGAATTCCAAAATAAAGAAACAGAATCAAATAGAGCTGAAAAAGAACTTACATAACTCTCACTTGAAACAAAAGTACGGTTGCTAACTTTATCTAATATGCTTTTTACTACTTCTCCATTATTATCATACTACACCATTTTCCTTTGCTAGGAGATAGTCTAAAGCCATTCGGTTCTAGACTGCATAAGCTGACGTTTTGTTTACTGGACCTTGCAATACACACTAATTGCCTCAGTAAGAAGAAAAGCAACCACTATGATTTCATCCTGAGGGGAAACATCCCGTTTTCTTCTTAAAGATTTCTTCAGGATTGATAACAAAGTGATATAGTAAGGTTCAGTTCACCATGGGGTATCCACCAGGGCTATATAGCAAGTACCTGACCAACCTCTGGGAAGCTCTGTATATACAAAAGTACCACACACACACACACAAAATAATCTCCTTCCAAAGCCACTAAGCCCTCTGCCCAGATTGTCAAATTCTGAGGACAAGATATATTCTGTATACAATTATTCAAAGCCCTCTGAGTCATGGCCATTTTATTAAGCCCTTTCACTTTAACTCCAGTTAGGTATGCCTATGTCTGAACTAGAGGCATTCAAAGGGTAGCCAGAACTATTATATTGTAGTACTTCATAGTCATGCACCTGGTTCCCCTGAACTGGCATTAATTGTAAATTACTGAAATATAGGAACCTGTACATTGGATCTTTATACCTATATCTTTAATTATTCTAGGTTCTGTGTTTGTATAAGACCATATGTCACAAAACTCTTCAAAGGTCTTAGGCCTAACTCTTGGTAGAAATCCATGCTGAGTAGCTGTCACAGTTGGAAGGCAAACAGTGCACTTTGATAAATTAAAATGTCATCAAGTGTAAATGTGACTCAAAAATATTTGGAGATTCCCTCTAACATCCCCATGATTCTGAATGCAATACTGCTTCATTAATAATATGCCACAGCACATCTAGGACCAGATTAGGAAACATTCATAGCAACACATTTAAAATGTATTCTAAAACAAACTAAAGATATACCTACTCTTCTTAATACTCTTCTTAAGATGATGAAGATATATACTATAGCTATACCGGCCCTCTAATTCTCAATTACTTTATGAGGTAGAGGTTAAGTACCTAAAGGTCATTACATATATATCAGGAAAATACTAATCTAAAATGACCTCATCCCTCTAAGCAATACTATAAATGCCAAACAAGAGCATTTTGCATAAATAGTCCATTCAGAATCTACTTGATACAATAATCTTTATCTGTGATGTCACCATTCTGAAAGTACTTTAAAAAGTCTTTTCTACAATTGTCCGTGAAGTCTGCGTTGTATCCGTTGAATCATGGATGCGGGGAATCTTCTGAATCTTGTGAGGGAGCCTTCTTACACTGCGTAAGATATATCCAACGAGAATGTCTTTCCACTTTACAGGCTGAATATCCCACCAGAAGTACACGAAATGGACCTAGGAATTTCGGAGCCAGAAGCGTCTTTGGATGCAAATTCTTAATCAGGACCCAATCCCCTGGTTTCATGTCCGGATGGGATGATTCTGGAGGAGCATCTTGTTGAGGATTCACCTTCAATAAAGGGGAAACAGACAGGGCTGAGTGCAATCATGCACAATAAGTCAAGATATAGCTGCGCAACAACTGGGGGTCTGGGATAACTGCCAAGGCATGTGAAGAAGTAGCTGGACAGCCATTAATGGTGTCAGGCTGGAGGAAATACACACTGCCATAAGGGCAAAGGGAAAGGCTTTTGTTCAATCCTGTATCAGAGTGCATAAGTGGCCTTTTGGGAATATACAAGTGACCGCCAGATGAATACCACCTCCCTCCTCTGATACAGGGCAGACCTACAAAACAGGCTGCAAAATCAAAATAAAATGAGTTCGGCAGGCAGGAATCTTAATAACTGACCCTAAGCTGACCCTACGGTGCCAGTCCTGAAACAGTGCAGACAAACCGTGCCAAAGAAAAACAATAACAAGTTCAGGTGATACCGGAGAACCAAAAAGACATAATTCTTAGCCACAGTGGTAAAGCTAAACAGGGCAAGTAGAAACAAAAGATGGTCAGGACAAATAAACAGATGATCCTCTTTCCAGCAGCCATCACGAAGTCCAAACCTGGGTTTCAAAGGAAGTATCTTGCTATTGCTGCAGGAAAGATGAAAGGGAAAACAAAGTCATCTTTAACAGTGCTAAATACAGCAATGTCAGTGACACTGATACCAGACGAGCGTCTTTTCGGTTCACAAAATGGTGTCCTTTGGATTTCAAAACTGCAACTTGTGCTGGCAGAAACACTGTAGAACCAGAAAATCAATAAGATTCAATTGCAAAAGCCACCACTACATAGACATAGTGGGAGTCCCAAAGTCACTTCATTAATTCACTCTGAATAAGAGCCCACTGGCTGACAGCCAGTCGGGAAAGCTCACAAAAGCACACAGATAGCAGAGAAATCAGAAATAGCCACAAACAATTTGAATGGTATACAATAAACATGGTGCATTCCCGGTACATTTCTACATTTAAAACAAACCTCCAACTGTGATAATGTGGAAGCTATGCAATAACAACATTTGAGAAACAAATTGCAGTTGAGGCAGATTAACCTTCAAACCTAAATTAGCAATATAAGCTAATAAAAACAAGAAATCTGACCAACAACATACATAATTTGGTCTACATTAAAAGCAAATCATTCACATAATGAACTAAAGAGGAATGATTGAGTCTTACATCAAATAATGCAGTCCTTCAAAAAGAAAAAGAAAAACAAAGCTGCTTTTTCTTTGCAAATTCATACTGAAAATAAGCAGGTCTCGTAGGACTCGCACAAATCTATAAGTCTTACCGTCAGCCTTTAGTACAGGAAAAACTGGAGTCTTACATAATGAAGTTGTAGGATAAATGACACTTTGTGTCTGGAGATCTTCAAGCACAGAACAACCTCCTTCTCCGACTGCTGCTGGCAGTGGACACAACTTGAGTCTAGGAAACTGAATTCCAGGTTTCACGATGATCCTCACAGGCGGGATAGAAAGGCATCCAATATCTGATCCCGGCACTGTCCATAAAGTAGAAGTGATGAATGATACTGGCATCTACAGGCAACGACACTTCAGAGAGAATACAGCTGGAGATATATCTTCCCATTCAGCCAGGATAGAGTGAAATCAGCAGCTCCCGGAGGACGAGGAGGGAAGTCAGCTCTCTGACCATCAAGATGCCGATTCTGGAAACGGTCTCGCTGCAAATGCTCAATAACAAGTTTATCTGAACTGTCCACAGCCTCCCATGACCTTCTCTTGCTCTGATCCTACCCCTCCCCCTGCTCCTGGGAGGTTACATAGAAACAATCTGCAAGTTGAGCAATTTAGTCATTTCACATCACTGTACTGAGCTCCCTCCAGACTTACATCAGCTGTTCTAGCTGGCCAATCTGTTATTGAAGTTTCAAAAAAATTCCTTTTACTCACGGGATTAAACCATTTACAAAAACAATTGGTGAATTCTGCCTTAGAGACGTTAATCTCAACCAATCCTTATACAAGTTTGCATACTACTGTAAGGGATTAAATAACCACTGAAACAAAATTATCTCTTTGAGTCTTCTGTTGAAAATCTATCACAGGGTATGTCACAAACTGGATGAGTGACCCTACGAACATCAGCTGGGTTATAAAACACAGTTCTAAGCAAATTATCTAGATCAGCCCAAGTAGAACATGGATTATTATGTTGACGTAAAACAGTTTTAAGAAAACGTATAGCACCATGTAATTGAATGCATTTCTCTCTATAGGTCATAAAATGCTTATCCAGATCCTTTTCAATATCATCAATAAGTTTACTAGAAATTCCCAATATCATTTCTTACTATTCCCTTTAAGGATTCTATTATATGTACAATACATTCTATTTCACGACTAAGAAGGGCATTCATTTCTCTGAGCTGAGAAACATTGCAAGTACCGAAATTCTCAATTTGTGCATTCCCCAATATCCTTTGCTTATTCCTTATCTCTTCTCTTAGCTTTGCTGCATGAGTGATCCTCTCCCTCTCAGAAACTACATAACTCTCAGAAGAAACAGGGGGAGATGTTGGGGATGCACCTGGAACTCTTCCAGCTCCAATTACCATTGCAGCCACATCTGCATCATACTCTGGAGAAAAAATGACTGGGAACTTCCCTGCCCAGTCATTACCATACTCTTTCTCCTGTGGTCCACTCGTTTTATCAGCATTCTTTAACACAAACAAATCATTTTTCATATCATGTGCCATTCGCTGCCACCAACTAAACACCAGCCCTTCACGGGCATCACATAATCTATGTTTAGCCTGCAAAGCACATTTCAGATAATGAATTTTATCTATAGAAAATGTTCCCTCCAAAGGAAACTGTAAAAACACATTATCATTAGTCACTGCATGCCAGATATATAATCAGTAGCCAGATATATAATCAGTAGCCAGATCCCCATACTTCTCACGCATATAATAAGAAGGGCTACCTTTCTGAACAGCTAAAACCTTAGCTTTGTCATGCCATTCACGCAACAGAGATAACTCTCATTTACCTAACAGATTACCCATTGCTGTCACCATACAATACTCACAAACACCTTCCACCCTTGCCACGGCACAAACTGTGGGCTTTCTTAGCACCCCCTCACCAGCAACCTGCAGGGCTCTTGGAGACACAGAAAACTACATTCAAAGCAATGAGAAGGTAATCTAAAGACAGCAATAAAATACCACACACTTCTATATAGATACACCAAAGCTTTGTGGAGAGAAACAAATAGAAACAAGTTCTCTTTGTTTACTCTAACTGTTAGCCATGGTTTACTTTATTTATAAGGCTCTTTTGGATGATACTGCATAATTGCACTTTATTATTACACGTCAGATATAACATATTTATCATATCATAGGTCAACTTCTAATCAGTGTAGGTCAGTATGAGGAGGCATACATATATTCCAAGACATAACTGTTTACTGCTGACTGCTTGGTATCTAATAACCCTGAGACAGAAAGGCTAGAGTACAGCCTGCCCTTTTTCTTTATTTACAGGACATGTACCTCTTTACCTACTTAGTAAGCAAATATATGAAGTTTATTTCTAAGCAAAGTTCTGAACAGAATTAACTCTTTCTCAGGTTTAGACAGTCTGATAGTGTACACCGCCCTGTACAAACAAGCATACTTTCAATGATCATATATACCGTTTACATTTATTGCAGTGGATTATAGGTAATCAAGTGATTGGTCTGCAATTTTTGTGAATGTTACTTTGGTAGGGGAAATGTTCTTCCTGTTATAATCCATTGTGTTGTTAAATCTCACTGATAGATCAATTGTTTTTTGCAGTTTGCCAGGTCTTAGAGGAGTGATGTTAACTATTTGAGTCTAAAGTAGGTCAATCCATCTGGGCCAGGGTTCATCTATTTTCCTTGGTGGACCTCTAGAAGTCCTTTTTGGCTATGCTATATATATATATTTCTCACATTACTCCAAACTGAGGTCATCCACACCATGTAACTAATTTAAAACATGAGCTGGAAATGCCAACAACCTGGCTTTATTGTACATCATCCTGCAAACCTTGTTGTTCTTAGGGTAGTATAGCAAATATTGGGAAATAAATAAACCTACTACTGAAGTCAAATTCTGAAGGAACAAGTTTTCTTATATAATGGTAGCTAGTTTCTTCATTATAACGTAAAAAAAAAAAAATATATATATCTATCAATTAAATTAAGAAGAAACAAGAAGACAGAAATGTAGTAAATGTGTGACCACAGTCCACATTAGGGGTGATAAATATAAACAAACTCTGTGTCATTAACAGTGTGCATTCTACCAAATGTCTAGCATGCAATGAGCCTTGTAGAAGTCATAAGATGAACATAGTTCAGCTGAAAATAGTAGTTTTAGTTCACATTTGGTGATACATGCTTTTTCAGCTTCCTATGTGGTAAAAACATTTGAAAACTGGATAGCTGGTTTATAGTAAATACTTTCTGAAATGACTGAATGCCTCAGTATGACCATTGAAATTACTCATCCTTTTTACATTTTATAGCTTTACATGCTGGCTAATACTTAATATTATTGTTTAAATGTGATTTTTTTCACAGACTGTTGGAGAAAAAATATACTATTTGCATCTTGCCTTTGAAAAAAACTAATGCTACATGCTATAGTTCACAGGAATTTTATAGATTAACGGATTGCTTTGACTCCTAGATATTAATGCTGTATTAATACTTAATGACATAATTGAATCTATTTTTCTTCAGTTCAGTCATTTCCGTATATTAGCTGAGGGAGCCATTTTAAAAAGCCTTCATGATTTAGGACATCTGAAGACATCTTGTAAGCCATTCCACAAATGACATTTACAGAGGTCTCCTGTACAGGGACATCCAAATAGGCAAGGGGGTAGGGATGGAGGCATGACTTACACATCTCCATTCTATTTCAGGAATGACAGGGATGTTTTCAGGCATGTCCATGTTTAGAACTGTTGCAGACACAGGTAAGCATCAGGAAAGTGCTTGTTTTGGTCTTAAAACATCCAGAGTGTAGAGAAGATAGAGAGTTAGCTGACTAATCTAAGATCATAAAGACCCCTATTGGGGTTTGAACCCCACCCAGCTTCTAACACACTTTGTTAACCATTATGCCATTAGATATCCATGCCATAAAAGACTATTCTGGGGACATTTATGCAGACGTTTCTATAGATGTCCATATCGAGCACATCCACTTTTCTGAAATCATAACTGAACTTAAATGTGCCTGTTTTTTTTTTTTCAGAAGTTCTGGCTTTGATGTCCCAGATTGCACTTGGACATCCCATTGTAAAATGTGCTTTTGAATATATGATCTTCTCAAACCTCCTACTTATATTCAACAGGGAAGTAGAAGTAATTATCTTTATGTAACCTCGCTGTGTCTGAGTTCACCTCCATCCCTAGATATGATGGTAGTAGTCGTGGCCAAGAAGTGGCGCAAACCCAGACAACAAGGCACAAAAATAAACTAACCTCGTTCACTGCTCAAAGCAAAATGAAGGACTTAAACTAAAAGGATTTTTAGAACTCAAGCTCCAAGCGGTAAGCATAACAATTTTATTTGTTATTATAGATGGTTAGACTTAATAACAGATTTAATTTACTTTGTATTCAAAATCTTGCTTTTTACTAATTATTGTTCATTTTACTATAGAACATTACACTATTAAATGCAAAAAAAAAAAAAAAACTGTGAGATTCGTCTATCAAAGGTTAACGTTTCTGAACAACATATCAGATAAGTAGTAGTATTTATTTTCTTTGTTTCTTACTAATTTCTATATAACAATTTACTTGTTTGGTTTCATCTCTACAGAAAACTTCATAACAGCACTTCTATCAATTTCTATTCTCAGGTATGTATCAATTGTCCTTTTTCTCACAAAACACAGTCTTTACGAGCACTTAACTCTCCGTAGTTGCAGCAGTTGTTTGGTATCTGTAGCTGTAGAATTTTCTTGTTAAGTTTGATGACTTTGGAATTCCTTTTATGGGAGCTCCTGTTGATGGAAACACCACTGCTGCTCAGCTGACGGTAGTCTTCTCAATCTCCAACCTACTATCTAAGCTTTAAACAAATCAAAAATAGAAAACCCTATCTAGCTTACCAACTAGCGAACAATCACTGTGAAATTATTCAGTATAGATCCCTAACTATCTAAATAAATCAAAATATAATTAAAGTCCCTAAATAATAAGCCTAATCTTTACTGTTTTTCCCTAACTACTAACAGAGCTTCATTTATGAATTCACTTTTCCAAGACAATGCCTTCATTCATCTATTTCCTTATATGACTCCAGGCATATTTCTCTTCCGCAATGACATCAGTCACTTACTGTGCAGGTATCCTATCACTTTAGAATTTCAGTCACCACATACTATAAGCTACTTAATAGCAAAGCACTCCTCACAGACACTGTCACTTCCTCTCAGCCTCCCTCCTTCAGAGAGCTCTCATGGAATTTTCAACCAGTGTCACTTGCTTTACTACCTGGCAATACTTCTCAATAAGTATTGTCCAGTGCCACATAAAATCAGGGCTGTCATTTACTTTGCCTGATTTTCATATAGTTCCAACAGCAATTCCACTCTCAAAAACAATTTTTCATCTATTGGTACCTTTTTACTAGCATAAACAGTATATCTTTCCAGGCATAGCACAACACACTTCTGCTTTCTGTTACTGTTCAAGCTCTTCTTTCTTTTCCAACTATAACTTTTCTGTTGTCAAGGTTACGGTGACTCTTCTGACAACATCTATTTACATTCCAGAGCCACTAACCAATCACAAGCATGCTTTACGAATATGTAGATTAGGCATTAAAGCATGTTCTAAATTTTGCAAAGAAAAATCAGTTTTCTTTTCAACTGTAATTTCCCATTAAAGTGAAGGGCAAGACCTTAATTTGGAAGGTTTACACATTAAAATCTTTCCAAAATAATCCAAAACCTATGATTCCATTCAGCTTATCTAACTTAAATATCCTATTATTTCCAATTTTAAATGTATACATTCCTTTAGGCGTTATACATTTTCCTCCATAAAATTACCTACAACTTTGTCCAATTTAAATAACCAGTACATTAATATTCACTCAGGACTCCAAACTATCAAGTATAATTAACAACAATTCAAACCAGTCACCCACTTTAGCGCAAGTGCCAATTTTAACCCTTCGGTTACATTTACAAGAAACCAATTCATGGCTGTTCAACACTCTGCTGAGCAGTTAACCTTCGGCCAGCCTTGTCATGCTCATACTACTCTTCTTCTTAAGTCACTTCATTGGCTCCCTATCCATTTCTGCATCCAGTTAAAATTTCTCCTGCTGAATTCTAAGGTCATTCACTCTGCAGCTCCTCGGTTCCTTTCCTGTCTTATCTCTCCCTAAACCTTTCCTTGGGAACTCCGCTGTTCTGGCAAATTGCTTCCATTTGTGTCCTTCTCTTCTATTGCTAACTCAAGACTTTGCTCCTTTCACCTTGCTGCTCCTTGTGCCTTGAACAAATGACCTGAGTCTGTACATCAGACACCTTCTTTAGCCATTTTCAAATTCAGGCTGGAAATTCACCTCTTCACTTCTGCTTTCAGATCTTGACTCACCTGATTGGAGTGGAGGAGTGGCCTAGTGGTTGGGGCAAGCTACTTCAGGCCAGAAGGTCAGGGGTTCAAATCCCACTAGAGGACAGCAACCTTGGGCCAGAAGGACTGGGGTTTCCAGTCCCACAGGTGCTCCTTGTGGTCTTGGGCAAGCCACTTAACCCTCCATAGCCCATGTTCCCTGTAAAATAGTTATCTCCAAGTTATAATGCCCTGTTCAATGTAATTTCAGTTTGTTCAATGTAAACCACACTGATGCAAAATAGCATAGTGTCAGACGGCTGCCTGGGTGAGAATCTTCACAGTCTTGGCAAGTGCATATATCTATATGATTTGCAAGGGATTGTGGTCAATGCAGTTCATTCACACCAGACACAGCTGCTCACAATAATTATTTGTGCTTTTGGGTAAAGCCAATAAGATATTTCTTTATGGGGTTATTTCTCCCAACACAGATATGCTTGGTAGCACATAAATCAGGTTACTTGCTTTCAGTGTTAAACTTGAAAAAAACAAAACCAGGAAAACAACATTTGAACTTGTCAGGCAATCAAAGCAAAAGAACTAAGACCTGGTTGAAAACAAACTGGTCTTTTCTGTAGGCTTAGCTAATATTTTCTTAGCATGTATCAAACAACAAACCAAAAGCCACAAAGAAAGAAAAAAACTGTTCTTTTCAGGTAAACTTCTTATATCTTCCCACATAGATTCAGAAGTGATTCTCTCAGAGCCCACAAGCAATTAGGTAAGGCTCAATTGCTAGCAGTTATCCAGCTGAAACCCCTTAGCTGGCTTGCTTTCTACTGCGTGGCTAGAAATCCTACACAGGAGCTTTTCTGAGTAGATTAAAGAACAAGTTTGTATTTCTTTGTGATGGTTGCTGTACTTTATAACAGAAAATCACCAAAGGAGTTTAGACAGAGAGCAGTCCATGTAAACAGATTCTTCATCTGCTATCACCCCCTCTTCTTCAACAAGCATGGGTTCAATATCATGGATTGGCACAGATGAATCTCCCAATGGAGCACTTTCAGGAGAATACTTGTTTCCCTGCTGTCTTTCAAGGTTATAGCTAGGGCATAGATCAGTGTTCATACCTGAGCTTCCATTGCTGTTAGAGTTTCTCTCTATATAGCCTGGCCAGTATGTAGTCCAGTTCTTATGTCCAGCCTTCCAATCCATATCCCTGGACACTGGATCTCTCTTCACATACCTTCTGGCACGGGTCTTAGGGTCCCTTCCACGTGCAGCCGTCTCCCTCACAGGTACCGTCTGGTGATTCCTAGCTCTGCAGCACCATTCCTCTGGTTTTCCCCAGTCCAATGGTGTATGCTGGCCCTTGGAATGCCTCCCAGTATACGTACTGCTCCAGCCTCCTCTAGACCTCCCAAAGGCTTTTCTCTTCTTTCTTCCAAAGGGTTTCTTGCCCTCTCTGTCCGTCCGGTTTGGCTTCTGCTTCTGATGATCCTCCTGATGATGAAGACAATCAAGCTCAAGCTGATTCTCTGTAGAATAAACTCTACCTTTATTCTGCTTAGTTGAGTGCTCCTCCCTAACACAGCGCAGCTGTGCTGAATCAGGCCCTGCCCTTTGAGATGAGTGCTTAGGGATTACCTCATAGCCCTCCTGATTGAACACATGTTTCCCCACTTCAGCTCCTCTAATGGCTGTTGGAAACCTGGTGCATTCTGGGACTGGTAGTCTTTTATGGGAAAATTCTGTTTTCTTATTTCTACCAGAACTGACAGGTTGCTTGTTCAGAGTCACTTCACATTTCCTATAGCTCCTTCCTGAGCTATGATAAGCTTCCTTATCACAATAGTATATAAAAACTGCCAGCATGGTTTAAAGGTGAGGTCAGAGAGGCTGTTGTTGCCAAAAAAGCATCTTTCAGGAAATGGAAAAAAGAGCCAAACAACAAAACCTGGAAACAGGACAAGCACTGGCAAGTCAAATGCAAGGCATTGATAAGGCAGGCAAACGGAGAATTTGAGAAGAAGCTTGCTGTGGAAGCAAAAACGTGAAGTAAAGACCTTTTCAAGTACATTCGTAGCAGAAAACCTGTGAGAGAGTCAGTTGGTCCAATAGATGATAAAGGGGTTAAAGGAGCACTAAGAGGCGACAAGGCGATATCGGAGAGACTGAATGAATTCTTTGCTTCAGTCTTTACTGAGGAAGTTGTAGGGATGTTACCCATGACTGAAGTGGTATTTAAAGGAGCGGAAGAATTGAAGGAAATATCGATATATCGGGAAGATGTATTACAACTATTTGATAAACTGAAGAGTAGCAAATCACCTGGGTCGGATGGTATACATCCAAGGGTGTTGAAAGAACTGAAATATGAGATTGCAGACCTGCTATTAGTAATCTGTGAACTATCATTAAAATCATCTCTAATATCTGAAGATTGGAGGATCGCCAATGTAACACCAATTTTTAAAAAGGGTTCCAGGGGTGATCCAGGAAACTACAGACCGGTGAGCCTGACATCAGTACCAGGAAAAATGGTAGAAACCATCATAAAGAATAAAATTACTCAGCATGTAGATAGTCATGACCTAATGGGAGACAGCCAGCATGGCTTTAGAAAAGGAAGATCTTGTCTTACTAATCTGTTATTTTTTTTGAAGGAGTGAATAATCAGGTGGACAAAGGTGAGGCGGTTGATATTGTGTATCTGTACTTTCAGAAAGCCTTTGACAAGGTCCCTCATCAGAGATATTTGGCAAAACTAAAGAGTCATGGGATAGGAGGCAGTGTACTATTGTGGATCAGGAACTGGTTAAAAGATAGGAAGCAGAGGGTAGGGCTAAATGGCCAATTTTCCCAATGGAGAAAGGTGAATAGTGGTGTACCCCAGGGATCTGTGCTGGATCTGCTGCTTTTTGACATATTCATAAATTACCTGGAAAGTGGAATAACGAGTGAGGTTATCAAATTTGCAGATGACACAAAACTATTTAAAGTTGTTAAAACCCAAGAGGATTGTAGAAAATTGCAAGAAGATCTTGATGAATTGGAAGACTGGGCATCAAAATGGCAGATGAAATTTAATGTGGACAAGTGCAAGGTTATGCACCTAGGGAAGAACAACCCAATCTATGGTTACACGATGCAAGGTTCCACATTAGGAACCACCACCCAGGAAAAAGATTTAGGCGTCATTGTGGATACCATGTTAAAACCCTCTACCCAGTGTGCAGCGGTGGCCAAGAGAGCAAATAGAATGCTAGGTATGATAAGCAAAAGAATGGAAAATAAAACAAAGGATATTATAATGCCTCTATATCGTTCCATGGGGAGACCGCACCTTGAATATTGTGTGCAATTCTGGTCGCCGTATCTTAAAAAGGATATATCGATTTTGGAAAAGGTTCAGAGAAGAGCCACCAAAATGGTAAAGGGGATGGAAGGATATTCCTATGAAGAAAGGCTAAAAAGGTTAGGGCTCTTTAACCTGGAAAAGAGAAGGCTGAGGGGAGATATGATAGAAGTCTATAAATTAATGAACAGAGTGGAATGGGTAAACGTAGATTGATTGTTTACCTTATCAGAATATAGAAAGACTAGGGGACATGCAATGAAGCTACAGGGTAAACTATTTAAGTCTAATAAAAGAAAATATTTTTTCACTCAACGTGTAATCAAACTCTGGAATTTGTTACCGGAGGATGTAGTAAAGGCTGTTAGTGTAGCTGGGTTTAAAAAAGGTTTGGACAAGTTCCTGGAGGAAAGGTCCATAAACCATTATTAAGAAGGGATCCAGGATATCAATGCTTGACCCAATACAAGCATTGTGGAACCTGTGTCCCTTGGGGAAACTGCTAGGTACATATGACCTAGATTTGCCACTGTTGGAAACAGAATACTGGGCTTGATGGACCTTGGTCTGACCCAGTATGGCATATCTTATGTTCTTATGTAAAAGAATATAAATAAATAAAACCTCCTTTGTGTTTCCTTAACATTTCCCCTAGATGTATCCCATGTCTATAGCTACTGTGTTGTCTATCTTGACTAGATTGTAAGCTCTGATGAGCAGGGAACATCTTTTACATATGTTTCTGCTACACTGCGAACATCTTGTAGCGCTATACAAATGCTCAGTAGTAGTAGTCAGTCCAGTGTCAAACAAACTTGCTGCATAGCTTCTGTGAGATCCAGTGATGCATTTATTGCCAACTTACTCTGATTCAAACATTTTTCCACAATTTCCACATGACTGTGAGGAGGAGCACATGTGGAGTTCCACTAAAACACAGTTGCCACACTGTATACCTTCAGTGTCTTGCTGTGTTTTTGCCAGTTTCCATGGAACTATCTCTGAGCAGCTGCCTATTTTCATTGTATATATCTTTATTCCAATGCACCAAAACTTACAAAAAAAAGAGAATAAAACTGCTACTGTCTGTGTCACTGTGCTGCTGTTTCTGTTCCACCCTATTGCTGCTGCTTTAAACCCTTTCTCTGTGCCTTGGAGTCTTTATGCTACCGGGGATCATTCTGAACCATGAATAAGCTGTTTACACATACAGGTTGGATGTTTTCGCTACGTAAACATTTAGATCTGATTCTGACTACAAAATGTTTTACACGTACAGATGAGAAAGACGGGTAATCTGGACATGGGCATGGAGGGGAGGAGCGTGAGCTTGTCGAGCCACCTAAACGTCTAAACTGTATTCTCAGGGGTGGCTGTATAATGAGGCCAACTGAGGCGGTGGCCTCAGGTGGCAACTTTTTGGGGGCGGCAAAATTGACCCCAAAAAGACCGCCTCACTCGGCCTTCAAAATAAAAAAAAAAATAAAAAATACTCTGGCATAAGAAGCAGCTGCCGCTGCTGCTCCAGCAGTGGCAGGGTCAGAATGAGGAGCCCCGCGGCAGCCCGCCCCACCGGAGAGCCTGCTGGTTTCCCCTCTGTTTCCCCTGGTTTCGCCGGCTCCACTTTGCAGAGCCACGGCGAAGGTACATTAAACAGGGATATTGATAACTTGGATTTTTCTGAGGCAATGGAGAGTTAAGTGATTTGCCCAAGGCCACAAGGAGTGCTAGTAGGAATTGAATGCTGGTTTTTTGGTTCCCAAACCACTGTCCTTAACCATTAGGCTACTCCTCCACTCCAATATAAATGTCCAATCTTGGATGTCTATGTTAGACCTGCTAAAACATGGTTTAACAGCCTATGTCTGTTATAGTAGTATAGAAGGACATCTATGTTTAAATAAAGCAGGCAGCATAGCTGGGTTATAAAAGTATATGAAATAGTACGTACCCTGGGGGTAAGCAGTGTAGCATGTTGCTATGTTTCGGGGATGCTGCATTGTAATTATAATCCAGATTGGCCACCTCTGAAATAATAATAGGCTACAGGAGCTTCTGGGTCACCAGGAGTCAGGACTCGAAGGCACACATTGCATTTTTTTACATGGACCTCTGATCTGAGTCAATATTGAAATACCTATGCCCTTATGTTCAGTTAGGTGCAAGAGCATACAGACTGAAGGAAAACAAACTGAACCATGTGAAAGCAATAGGGGTCCAATGGTAGCCAGAATCAGAGGGACCAAAAGAAGGGAAAGAACTGGCACTGCGTACAGCTGAACATAGTATACTACTCTGTGCCCCATCACATCCCAACAAGAGGTATGACAGTGACACTACCTGTGTGCCTGCCATAGTAGGGTGCACAAGATGCAGATGTACGGTGATGCACAAAGGACGGGCAGTGCCAGGGAAACAGGACCAAAAAATACATATGGCCAGCGTGACAGAAGCAGTCACATGTGCCTCTTTGGTGCGCACAAGTGTGCTATAATTGGTAAGCACCACATCAATGAAGAGAGCCTGCTCCCTTTCGGTGAGGTTCCTCTCTTGCGAGGGCACCTTTGCAGCCATTTACATATGAAAGCGCCTGTATTGATGTCTGGTTTGCAGTCAATAGTGTGGCATTCTCAGAGGCATGCCCAAGCCAGAGTTACATGTTTTGCAGTTAGATGTACAACGACGTAAACGTACAACTTTTCAGAATATCAAACATGCTTTTAAGTCCGAAAACACATGTACGTGCAACTTCCGCTGGGCACGTGTAATGTTAGGATGGGTCAACACATTTTTCAACGAGTCTTGGACATCGTGATTATGGAAACAGTTCCTTTTGGGTTCTAGGCAAATGACATCATGATAGTTCTCACCAATGTCTTTATTTGGACAGCTATGAATCAGCTGTTGCTAAATATACAAAACTCATAATTACTGGTTGTTACTCTGTTTCATTTATCCATTTTCCTATACCACCTTATTCTTCAATCAAAGTGGTTCATGTTATGTAATCACTACAAACAGGTACTGGATATTTTCCCTTGTCCCCAAAGGGCTCACAATCTATGTGTATCTGAAGCAATGAAGGGTTAAGTGGCTTGCCCAAGGCCACAAGGAGTGCCTATAGGACTAGAAACCCCAGTTCCTCCAGCCTGAGATTGCTGTCCCCAAGTGGGAAATGAACCTCTGACCCTCCAGCTGGAGGTACCATGTCTGAACCACTAGGCCACTTCTCCCTCATCTCTCATGCTTGTCTTTCATAATTGTGTGTGCAACTGTGTTTAGAGCATGTTGGAGGGGCTGTAGGGTTTTCTTTGGGAGATCATGGAGTATGCTGATACTGTAGTCAAAATGGGGGCTTATGAGTCCTGGACTACAGAACGGACATCCATGGGGGAGAGAAGTGGTCTCAGATGCTGAAGCATTCTGGTTTTATTGTAAACTGCGTGGGTAGACATGTAAATGTGTTTCGTGAAGTCCAGGTTTTCATCAAGGTATATTGTAAGGTATGTATTTCAAGTGAGGCATTGTTCACGTGCAGTGAAGTAGGGAGGTTGAATGTTTCATGCCTAGTACTAATGAGTGTTTCTGTTTTCTTCAAGTTAACTGTGAATTTAACTGAGTTGAGCCATTCAGAGACGTCGTAGAAACAGCTGGTGATCTTTGTGTAGTTAGGATCTCTGGTGTAAAGGGTGGTGAATAGCATTATATCGTCTGCATACATTCTGTAGTCTAAGTTGTGTGATCGGCTGATATTGCAGATAGGTTGTAGATATATATCATACAGAAGTGCAGATAATGCAGATCCATGGGGGACACCCTGAGGCTGAGTGACAGAGTTAGATAGGTTGTTTTCGATGCAAACCTGTTGGGTGCAGTTGGACAGATAGTCTTGAAACCATTGTAGAATAGTACCACCTATACCCAGTTGTCTTAGGCAGTTGAATAGGATGTTGTGGTTTACAGAATCAAATGAGGAAGGTATATCTAGGAGAATGAGATGAACGCATTTGTCATGTTGTCGATTCCTGGGGCCTATCTAGAGGAGCTGAGAGAGAGAACAGCATGGTGGGCATGCTCAGAGACAAACTAAGAGTCAGGCTGCAGGCAGGGGGAAGCGGGGCCATGTGCAATGACTTAATGAGGGGGGGGGCCTCATTTGCAAATGTCAGAGGTTGTATTGTGAGACTGAAAAGCAGGGCCATGTACAAAGAACACAGTTTTCTCAATGGTAGGGCCAGCCCTGGGGTTAGCAGTAAACATGAGGCCCATGTGGCATGAGGGGTCTAAGAATCCCACCCAGACATTTACTATTTAGAGGCTCCATAAATTTGTACGCTACGAAAAGGTCCCCAAAACCAGTGACAGCAGAAGGTCCATCCTTAGTGACATGAAAGGTGCCTTATCCAGTATGGAGCTGATTTGGTGCAATATATCCATCTCTACAGCAACACTGCCACTGACAAGGGGTTTATGATGTGACTGTGATGGTATGTGTACCTGGGCCTCTTCCCCAGATGAGGTCCCTCATAGAGCCACACTTTGTTTGATGTAGGCTGCCTGTGCCACTGGGACTGGGGGGTGAGTGGCAGGGCTGGGCAGCTGCGAGCACACCCCATCAACACAATTCCATTACGGCTGTCCTGACCCTCTGTGTGCCCAGTCAGAACCGGACACACAGTGGGAGCCATACCACTGATCCCATGGGGCACGCCTTGCCCCACAGGACCAGACCGGCAAACAGGCCTGTACATGCAGGCCAGGTTCACAAATCGGCCCAGCCTGAATATACAGGCCTTCCCCAGTTAATTTGGTCTGGCCTGTACAATGGAGCCGCAGCACCATCATGTCCAGTTGCCATGACACTGCTGCTCCATTATATGGAGCTGGCAATGAATGCTGCCACCAGAACCCTGCATGGAGCTTCCAGGAGGGAACATATCACCCCAATTTTGAAATATCTGCACTGTCTGCCGGTCCACTACAGAATCTCCTTTAAAATTCTAATGATGACCTACAAAGCCATCAACAAGTGCTCCTCCACCTCCCTCAAGGACCTCATCTAGACCAACCCCCTCAACAGAGTAAGGAGATCAGCCGCCGCCAATACTCTGAAACTCCTGAAGGCAATCACAAAATGCTTTCAGGCTACTAGAAACAGAGCCTTCACACTGTATGCACCCACCTGCTGGAATGCCCTGCCACCTGCCATCCGTGCCATCAATGACCTCTCCCAGTTTAGAAAAGCACTGAAGCACTATCTTTTCCTCCAGTACTATACTGAACCAGATGACATCTCACAGCCATTCACACTCAGGACCCAGGTTGACACCCCCAACGCAGCCACTCAAGATTTGCAGCTCAGCCCTCTAGATCCTTATCCACTCGACAGCTTGAGGTATACACACTCTAAATTGTCACCCTGTATATAGTTGAGCCAATCTGTAAATAATGTTGAACTGTCCACATAGCCCGTGACAGCCAGTTAAAGTGTACATATTTACCCTGTTAGCCCTGTATAAAACCCCTGCTTATTGTAAGTCCAGTGTAGGCTTGCCTGCACTGCACAAATTTGTTACCTGTAAACCGCACTGATTCTAAAGAGTGCGGTATAAAAGAGACATTAAATAAATAAATAAATAAATAAAATTATATGCCCACGATCCCCAGCCACCATTGCCTGTACCACTTCCCCCACAGCCTGACCCCTGCTCCTGACTCCCTAGGGTAGGGTAAGGCTGCGGGGGGAGGTTCCCTGCCCCCACCCACCCACCGCTTTTCATCCCCAGGTCTACGGTCCATTGCTGCATCAGGAAACCTATTCCCCACGTCTGGGGTCAGCAAACACCTATGACCCTCCTTAACACCGCCTCCATCCACACTTCTGCCGGCCCCTGTCTTCCTTCCCCATATATGGCATGGACTGGGCCTGCATGTGTACACATCTTGGCCCACCATGTTGTGAGCCATTTAGGCCACAGCAGACAGTCACCACCCACCCACCTTCTCCCCCCTTCTGCCACTACATGCCCTCCACCCTTTCTCATACCTGGCTAGCCTCTTGGTATGGCCACCATGTACATACTGAGAGATTCGTCAGGGTCGGCAGAGGTGGCTGGTTGGCAGGGATGGATGTCCACATGGGACCCCCATCCCCACTATTCAGGTCTCAGAGTGACCTCCTATGTGGATATACACATGGACACAGTGTTGCAAGGTAACAATATTTATTTCTCATATTTACATTCTCCGTATGCATAATCCCCCTATTTACAAATGTTCTCTATGCCTCCTACAGGCAGACATCCCAGGAGGCCTCATTGTGACCACCTATGTGGGATCAGGAGCACTTCCGTTAGCTGCTCCACAGCCTGTGTGAGGACCTGGAGGTCACCCCTGATCCCACGCAGGTGATCAGCAATGAGCCCCAAGGGCCCCTCCACAGCTGCCTGCTCCACTGCCTCCTGCCCCCTCCTGCACCCTTCCTCCACCCCAGCCCCCTCTAAACCCCTCCCTCCAACCCCTGTTCCCTCCCATCCCCTCCCTCCACCCCTGCCCCTTCATGCCCCCTCCCTCCACCTCCTGCCCCCTCCCATCCCTTCCCCCCATGCTCCCCTATTCCTCCACCCACTGGGTGCCCCTGGGTGAGGTGACCCTGAGTTCCCCCGCTTCTCCAGGATTGACTCCTCCTCCTCCCCCTTCTCTGCCTCCCACCCTGGGGTGCCCTAGCAAGATGCCAGAGCACTGTCCAGCTTCTCCCCCTCAGGGGAGTGGGGAACCTCCATAAGGTCCAAGGTGTACACCTCATCCCCACTTTCCCCTGAGGGGGAGGTGCTGGACAGTGCTATGGGGCTGTTGGTTGGTGTGTTGGCCATTGAGGTGGTGCAGGGCTCCTTGTTGCAGCTGGTGCATGTTGTTGCTCCTCCTCCCCCTCCTCAGCTACTGTCTCGCCATGGGCCTCATCCTCCTCCTCCTCCTCCTCTTCCTCTGCTGTAGGGAGGGGGGCTGTCCTCAACTGGGATGGCTGTGGAAGGGATGCAGAAAGGTGACTGTTAGTTTCAGTGGGTGGGGGTGTCTGGCTGCCATGTCTCCATTGTCAGATGCCTCCCCATGCTCTGTCTGCTGTTGTCCCTAGATGCCCAGCCACTCCAGCCCTGTGCCATGTTGCATGTCATGGCCCCATTTCTGTGCCATTCCCCCACACTCATCTCACTCCCGCTGCAGCTGCTGCCATATGTGTAGCAGGAGCCGTGGCCTATTGTGCCTTATGGTTCGGAATTGCACACTGAGTGCCTCTGTCTCCCACAGGACATGGAACTGTCTGTCAAGGCAGGAAGGAGGTGTCATACATACCCACATTTCTTTCTCCCCCGCCCCAAGTCTGTCATTGCAGCTGCCTGCCTGATTTCCATAACACCGCCTGCATACACTGCACCCTGTCTCATCCTGCTACCATGTCTCCAGTACTGCCACACCCCATCTGGGGCTTGCACTGGTCCCTCAGGCCTCCTCTCTCCTGGGTGCCTGTATTGCTGACTGGCCAGACCATGGGCTGAGGGGTCCACAGGGACAGTGCTGCCTACGGCATGAGCTAAGATAAGAACATATAAGAACATAAGATATGCCATACTGGGTCAGATCAAGGTCCATCAAGCCCAGTATCCTGTTTCCAACAGTAGCCAATCTAGATCATACATACCTAGCAGTTTACCCAAAAGATACAGGTTCCAAAATGCTTGTACTGGGTCAAGCATTGATATCCTGGGTCCCTTCTTAATAATGTTTTATGGACCTTTCCTCCAGGAACTTGTCCAAACCTTTTTTAAACCCAGCTACACTAACAGCCTTTACTACATCCTCCGGTAACAAATTCCAGAGTTTGATTACACGTTGAGTGAAAAAATATTTTATTTTATTAGTCTTAAATAGTTTACCTTGTAGCTTCATTGCATGTCCCCTAGTCTTTCTATATTCTGATAACGTAAACAATCAATCTACGTTTACCTGTTCCACTCTGTTCATTAATTTATAGACTTCTATCATATCTCCCCTCAGCCGTCTCTTTTCCAGGTTAAAGAGCCCTAACCTTTTTAGCCTTTCTTCATAGGAGTATCCTTCCATCCCCTTTACCATTTTGGTGGCTCTTCTCTGAACCTTTTCTAATAACGCTATATCCTTTTTAAGATACGGCGACCAGAATTGTACACAATATTCAAGGTGCGGTCTCACCATGGAAATGTATAGAGGCATTATAATATCTTTTGTTTTATTTTCCATTCCTTTCCTTATGATACCTGGCATTCTATTTGCTCTGTTGGCTGCCGCTGCAAACTGGGCTGAGGGTTTTAACATGTTATCCACAATGACGCCTAAATCTTTTTCTTGGGTGGTGGTTCCTAATGTGGAACCTTACATTTTGTAACTATAGTTTGGGTTGTTCCTCCCTAGGTGCATAACTTTGCACTTGTCCACATTAAATTTCATCTGCCATTTTGATGCCCATTCTTCCAATTTATCAAGATCCTCTTGCAATTTTCCACAATACTCTTGGGTTTTAACAACCTTAAATAGTTTTGTGTCATCTACAAATTTGATAACCTCACTCGTTATTCCACTTTCCAGGTCATTTATGAATATGTCAAAAAGCAGCGGACCCAGCACAGATCCCTGGGGTACACCAGTATTCACCTTTCTCCATTGGGAAAATTGGCCATTTAGCCCAACCCTCTGCTTTCTATCTTTTAACCAGTTCCTGATCCACAGTAGTACACTGCCTCCTATCCCATGACTCTTTAGTTTTGCCAAAAGTCTCTGATGACGGACCTTGTCAAAGGCTTTCTGAAAGTCCAGATACACTATATCAACCGACTCACCTTTGTCCACCTGTTTATTCACACTTTCAAAAAAACATAACAGATTAGTAAGACAAGTTCTTCCTTGTCTAAAGCCATGTTGGCTGTCTTCCATTAGACCATGACTATCTACATGCTGAGTAATTTTATTCTTTATGATGGTTTCTACCATTTTTCCCGGTACTGACATGAGGCTCACCGGTCTGTAGTTTCCCGGATCACCCCTGGAACCCTTTTTAAAAATTGGTGTTACATTGGCGATCCTCCAATCTTCAGGTATTAGAAATGATTTTAATGATAGATAACAGATTACTAATAGCAGGTCTGCAATCTCATATTTCAGTTCTTTCAACACCCTTGGATGTATACCATCCGGCCCAGCTGATTTGCTACTCTTCAGTTTATTAGTGCTTGGGAGCAAGGTGGCAGGCAGGAGCAAGATTGGGAGCAAGGTGGCAGGCAGTATTGCCAACCAGCCTCATCTTTGCACAGTGTGAGTGTGTGTGAGAGTATGTGTGTGTATCCAGTGTTTTGTGGATTTCTACACCTCATTGAGCCTTGCAGTGCCTAAGCCAGGGGTGGCCATCTCCAGTCCTGGTGCACCACAATCCAGCCTGTTTTTTTGTGATGATCCTAATGAATATTCATGAGATATATTTGCATCTACTCCATCCCCTTGTATGCAATTATATCATGGATATTCTTTAGGGACATCATGAAAAATAGGCAGGATTGTGGTGCACCAGGACTGGAGTTGGCAACCCATGGCCTTAATTGTTTCAGTGTTAGCCTGCAAATATGCATAATGTGTCCCTTGGGGAAACTGCTAGGTACATAAGACCTAGATTGGCCACTGTTGGAAACAGAATACTGGGCTTGATGGACCTTGGTCTGACCCAGTATGGCATATCTTATGTTCTTATGTTCTTATGAAGAGCAAGGTGTTGTGGGTATGGCCAGAGACAAGGCGGATTAGCCAGTATGTATCTGCTTCTGGTGTAGGGCAATGGCTAGGACATCATAGTGCCCGGCGCCCGCCTATATGGACCAAGGCACTCTTACTCTGACCAAGCAGTGACCATGGCATGGCTATGTATCCACATAGTGCTGTCTACTGCTTTTTTTCTAGTGATGTGAGTGCACTCCTGTCCTGGAGGCCTTATCACTGAATCAACTACTGGGTGTACAAGATAGTTCTGTACACATGCAATGTGTCCTGCCCAGCAGCCTGTCTGCAGTTGATATGTGCATAGCTGGTAAACCTAGTGGTGGGCAGTAGGTGCAGTGTGACTGTATTTGCTGTGGGTGCATGTCAGACCTAGGTGGTTGGGATGTGGGGTGTACCAGGCCACTTTTATTGGTAGGGCCAGTAGCACCCTTGGTAACAACCTCATGCACATCTAGGCAAACCCTGCCCCCACCACTGTAGTTAGCATCATCATCAGAGCCTGCAGAGAACTACACAGATAGAGGCATGCCCCAGCTTATGCCCTCATGCAGCCTGGCTATGACCACATATATACACATGATGCATCCCCACTCTCATGTGGCTGCTCTATGGCCAACACATGGCATGAGTTTAAGACCAGCTTGTGGATCAAGAGTGATATGTCCAGGTGTGTTAACTTCATCCTACATTTCCATATCTGCATCAGTAGATGCAGTCCTCCCCATCTCATCTAGCACAAGTCCTGATAGTCTCCAGCCACACTGAGAAGCTGCACCAATACCCTCTGGATGGCAGTGGGCGCTAATAGCACCCACAAGTTGAGTGGGTCTTAGCAAGGTGTGCACACTCAGAACAGACGTTATCAAAGCCCAAGTATTAAAGGGAAACAAGTATAAAAGCCAACTTACACCCCTTTTGGACAGTGGATCATGTGTTTGTGGGTGTGGGTGTGTATCCATAAAGCACACAACATCTCTGCACATTCCATAGCTGATATGATGAATCGCTGAAGTCTCCACTGGGTAAAAAGTAGCATATAGGTGGTCAGATTGTGCGGTGCATCCTGGGAAATGATGGGGCTAACCAATACTGGCCCACATAGCCCACATTACAGCGATAGTAATGACCATGATCACTGATCACTGGAGCACTGCCCAGTATCTGCATGTCTTGTATGATGAGAGAAGAAACAAAAAAATTGAAAACCCAGAAACACAAAACAACCCCTAAACTAAATAGAATCAACAGAAGATCGTCTGTAGTGCAAGCAGAATAGATGTATACTTCATTAATTTGACACACATGTTTCGGGCCCACCGGCCCTGACTCAAGTGCGACTCATTTAGGAGAAAGGATGGGGTGCCAAAAAACGCCGAGTCCCATGGCTCATATTTCACAATGCCTGCACAAATTGTGATTGCCTGCTTCAAATGACATCACCAAAAGGAGGAACTATGTAAATCATATACGTCAAAATGAATGGTATAGAAGGAAAATGTCTCACAGGCTCCCCTATTCCAGCTCCAAATTTAAAACGCTGGGGATAATCGTTCATAAATGAAAGATCCACCTTTGCTCAAGCCTCTGTAAACATTGTAACCGTTCGCCACCCCTTGGATCCTCTAAAACCATGTTGATCACTCTCCACTTAAAATCCTGAAATGTGTGGCCTCGGGAGATACAATGTTCCACCAATGGGGCAGAGAGTGTAGACGTCCGTATCTGAGATGCATGTTCGGTTAAAAGGACCTTCACCGGACAGCTTGTACGGCCGATGTAAAGCAGATCACAGGGGCACCATAGTAAATATACGACAAAACTACTAGTACATGAACTGTCACCCGAAAAATGGTACAGACGGCCTGTATAGGGATTACTCCAACTCACACCCTCCAAGGTATTAACACAGAACTGGCTAGCATGACAAGCCACATGTCCTCTGCTAGTTAATAGTCCCGATGGATGATCAGTTGGCATAGCTGAATGGACTAAATAGTCACAAAGATTGCAACCCCTGGTAAAGGCAAAACAAACCGGTGTTTGAAAGCATTGGTGAAGGTTGAGAATATTCCAATGTCGTCGAAGTATCTTCACCAGTTCAGATGAATTTACCATGAAGGAAAGAATACCCACAATTCTATCCCTTACAGTAAATGATTCACCTATTGGGTTCTGAAAGAGCCATTCTCTATGAGTGTACCTGGCTCGAGTATATGCCCGCTTAATAACCCCTCAAGGGTAACCCCGTGCTAGCAAACGTTGTGCGGCCCGCGACGGAGGGAAACAAAAAAGCCTTGCTTCTGCTACTGCCGTTGCCGCCGTGGCAGCGGCAGAATCGACTGTCAATTTTTTTTAAAAAAAAAAACTGGCTTCTGCTGCTCAAGCAGCAAAATCAGCTGTCCTACGGCCCCTTCCTCTCTGCCCGGAGATCCCTCAGTGTGCTCCATCAGCGGGTGCTTTTCAAGCCGTGAAGAGAGTATTCCCCTCTCGCGAGGCTTGAAAAGTGAATAGGCTTAAGCCGCGCGAGAGGGAAATACTCTCTTCGCGGCTTAAAAAGCACCCGCTGATGAAGCACATTCAGGGCTCTCCGTGCAGAGGGGAAGGGGCCGCGGGACAGCTGATTTTCTGCTGCAGCAGCAGAAGCCAGGTGTTTTTTTTATTTACCGGGGGAATGGGGGGGTAGGACTGGAAATGGGCTATTGGCAGGGGGGGGTTATGACTGGAAATGGGCTATTGGCAGGGGGGGTTATGACTGGAAATGGGCTATTGTCAGGGGGGGGTGTAGGACTGGAAATGGGCTATTGGCAGGGGGTTATGACTGGAAATGGGCTATTGGCAAGGGGGGGTGTAGGACTGGAAATGGGCTATTGGCAGGGGGGGTTATGACTGGAAATGGGCTATTGGCAGGGGGGGTTATGACTGGAAAAGGGCTATATGCAGGGGGGGTGGGGGAGTGGAAATGGGATATTGGCAGGGGGGGTTATGACTGGAAATGGGCTATTGGCAGGGGGGGTGTAGGACTGGAAATGGGCTATTGGCAGGGGGGGTTATAAATGGAAATGGGATATTGGCAGGGGTGGAAATGACTGGAAATGGGCTATGGGCAGGGCGGGGTGTAGGACTGGAAATGGGCTATTGGCAGGGGGGGGGGTTATGACTGGAAATGTGCTATTGGCAGGGGGGGGGGGTTATGAATGGAAATGGGCTATTGGCAGGGGGGGTTATGACTGGTAATGGGCTATTGGCAGGGGGGGTTATGACTGGAAATGGGCTATTGGCAGGGGGGGTTATGACTGGAAATGGGCTATTGGCAGGGGGGTTATGACTGGTAATGGGCTATGGTGGGGGCTAGGACTGGAAATGGGCAGGTGGGGGTTAGGACTGGAGGTGTGCTGATTGGGGGGTTAGGACTGGAGGTGGGCTGATTGGGGGGTTAGGACTGGTAATGGCCTATGAGGGGAGGTAAGACTGAAAATGGGGTGATGGGGGATAAGACTGCAAGTGGGCTATGGGGGGGACTAGGACTGGTAATGGGCTATGGGGGGGGTAAGACTGAAAATGGGGTGATGGGGGGTAAAACTGGATGTGCGCTATGGGGAGGTTAGGACTGGTAATCGGCTATGGGGAGGTTAGGACTGGTAATGGGCTATGGGGGGTCTAGGACTGGTAATGGGCTGGGGGGGGTTGCTAGGACTGGAAATGGGCTGAGTGGAAGGAGGGCTTGAACTGCAAATGGCTGATGGGGAGGGGGGCTTGGAATGGAAATGGGCTGTGAGGGGAGGGAGCTAGGATTGGAAATGGGCTGATGGGGGGCTAGGATTGGAAATGGGCTGATGCAGGGACTAGAAGGGAGCGGATGCTGGGTGGGGCTGGAACTAGAAGGGAGCTGATGTTGGGGGAGGATTAGAATGGGATGGAGCTGGGAAAGTGAAATGGAGAGGGGAAAAATATTTTGTCTGGGAGAGAAGACAAATCTACAATTGGCCAGGTATTGGGAGAGTAAGTGGGGATTGAGGATGGAGGGGTAAAATTTGAGTGGATGAAATAGGAATGAGGAAAGAGAAAAAGGAGAAAGATTAGTATGTTAAAGCAGATGTAGAGAGAGAATGGAAAAAAAACTAGGAGAGAAGAAGGGCAAATGGACAGCAGACGATGGAGAGTTAGCAGAAGACATGAAGAAACCAGAAGAAAGTGGCTGGAACAATTGCAACTGAAAAAAATGCACAAAAGGTAGAAAAATATCTCTTTATTTTGAATTTATTAACTGGAATATGTCAGCTCTGGGAAATGTGCATCATTAATGTTTGCGCTTTGTTTAGTACAAGAGGAAATTAATTTATAGTTTTATTTCTACAGTGTTGTTGTACATTCCAAGTTTGGCTTTTGGGGTTCCCAGTTTAATTATTGTCTTCCTGTTTCTAAATCTTTTAGTCTTTCTTTATCCATACTCATTAAAGAGGCATGTTTACTAAAAGTTAGTGTATGGTAACATTATGCAAATATTTATGCAAATGAGGTCCCTTATGCAAATGAGGCCCCGTGTCTTATGCGGCCTCCGGGTTACTTTACAAGTCCTCATTTGGCCCTCAAAGCAATTTGAGTTTGAGACCCCTGCTCTAAAGTATGGCCTGCCAATATATTTCTTATCACATTACCAAGAAAACCCAGGAGCTGCTGGGTCACTGGGACTCAGTATTGACATGGGCACACATTATTATTAGTATTATTCATTTTTATGTGTTATGCACATTGGTTCTGCAAGCATGCACATTTATTTATTTAACATTTTTATACCACATTTTCCAAGGTTCAAATGTGGTTTACATCAAACAGTCAGTTAAATTGTACAGGGGGTACATATTCATTTCATGGAACATATAACTATATACATTAAACAGAGTAACATAGTAACATTGTGAGCGAAAGTACAAAAACACGGTAACATAGTAACAGATGAGCAGTTATTTCTTACAAGGTGGTCATTAGTAACTATTTACAATTCTTTGGTGCTTAAGGAGAGAAGTTTCCTGAGTGGTTATGTAGGTACAAGATTATCTAGGTGGGATCAGGGTCCATGTTGTTGTTGAGTGTGGTGTTGGTGGGGGGAATTGTTTCTCCATTTGTGCTTCCAAAGTGTAAGGTGAACAAGTGAGTTTTGATTGTTTTGTGGAAGGTGGTGAGGTCGTCTATTGATCTTGAACTGTCTGGGAGGTTGTTTCAGATTACCGGGGAGAAATGAGAAAAGGCTCAGTTGTTGGTTGACTTTGTGGATTTTCTAAAATCAGGAGGGATGGTAAGCTTGTTTTTGTTGCACTCACACTGGTGTTGTGTCTTGTTATCCTTGGTGATGAGAGTGGTGAGGTAGGATGGAGCAATGTTATTGATGATTTTGAATGTGGTTACAAGAATTTTGTATTGAATGAAGCTCTGGATAGGGAGCCAATGAAGGTTATGTAGTACTGTTGTGATATGTTCAGCTAGGTTGATGTTGGCCATGATTCTTGCTGCCACGTGCTGGGCAATCTTAAGCTGTGTTATGGAGTGTTTGGGTATACCATGCAGTATAGAATTACAAAAGTCAAAGTGTGTGTGGGGGGGGGGGGGAGGCGACTAGTGTATTGATGGCTGACTTAAAGTCGTGAGCGTGTAAAAGTGGACGGAGCTGTTTGAGCATTTTAAGTTTGTAATAGATCTTTTTTTGTGGTTTGTTTTATGTGGGATATCATATTCAGTGAGCTGTCTAGGATGACGCTGAGATATTTCACTTTGCTCTTTACTGCTATATTTAGGTCACTGCAGGTGATGTGTTCAGGGGGGTGAAGTTCTGGTTTCTAGTTATGTATAGAGCTTCCATTTTGTTGTAGTTAATTTTGAGGTTTTGAGATAAGAGCCATTCTGCTGCTTCTGAGAGGCAGTTTGTGATTAGTTGGGTTTGCTGTGTTACAGGATTAGAGGTGTTGAGTGGGATGTAAATCATGATATCATCCACGTATATGTGATAATATATGTGGAATTTCTTAAATATAGAGCAGATAGGCTGAAGGCAAATGTTAAATAGGAGTGCTGATAGAGCCGATCCCTGTGGGAGGCCTTGTTCCTGATTGTAGAGTTGAGATAAGAGGGTGTCTATGCATGCTTGTTGGGTTCTATGGGAGAGGTATGAGGTGAACCATTGGAGCACTGTACCTTCAATGCCAATCTGTTGTAATCTGGTGAGCATGATTTGATGGTTTATGCTGTCAAATGCAGCAGAGATATCTAGGAAGAGGAGTAGGAATGCTTGTTTGAAATTGTCAATGCCACATGCAATGTGATCGAGGAGGACTGTGAGTAGGGTCTCTACTCCGTGGTGGGGACAGAATCCATATTGTTGTTCGTCAAGGAGGTCAAATGTATCTATGTGGTCCTGAAGTTGGGCCTGTACTACTTTTTCAATGAGTTTAGCCAGGAAGGGGATGCTGGTATGAGTCTATATGATGTAGCAGTGAGTTTGTCTAGTGTGTTATTTTTTAGGATGGGCCATATTAGAGCGTGTTTAAGAGAGGTGGGTATGTATCCTTGTTGTAATGAGAGGTTTACTATGGGGAGGATAAATTGGTAGAGTTCTGATTTTGTTGATTTTATCCAGTGGATCGGGCAAGGATCAAGATAGGATGTGATGGTGTTAATTTTAGAGATGAAGTTGATGAGTGCGTCTTTTGACGATGGGGAGAAATTGGACCATGATGAGTAGGAGGTTAGGTTTGGGTTATTCAAGGGCTCTGGCGAGAAAGTTTGCTTTCTTAATTTATCTTTGTAGTATGTTACGAGGGTCTGTGTGTTAATGCAGGGTACATTTGAGTCTTTGTTTGAGACGTTGTTGGTTAGTCTCTTAACTATTTTCAATAGTTCCCTGCGTCGGTTTATGGACTTGGCGATGATGGAGGAATAGTGTAATCATAGCCATCTGACAGCATGACATTATTAACTCTGCTGCAGCACATTGTGAAGGGTCATTTTACTGGACCCTGTAGATGCATAACACATGAGTTGTACATGATTTAGAGACTGTCATGTTAACTGAATGAACATTATTTGCTCCATCACATATATGTAGTGCATGCAGGCATGTCACACACCTGGGATGCCCACCTCACAGATCATACCGCCTCCTTACTTGCTCCATATGGGCACTATTAGACACATATCAGTTCAGAAACATGAGTGGATGCCAGATTTATAGCATCATGCAGGTCACCACTGCCGCCCAGGCATTCTTTCTATGCCTACATCATAGCCATGGTGGCTACTCCTTGGCACACTTCTACCCACTCCTTTGTCACCCATGGACATCACCATGGATTACATGTGCACCCTTACTGCTACAGTCCAACTACCTCCCACATCCTCCTCCCACTCACTTTCTTACATGCAAGGGACATATCCAATCCAGCAGCTCAAATGTGACTTGTAGAAAGGCTCTCTTATCCCAAGTTAAGGCAATCAGCCTTAGTGGGCATTAATATACACACTGGGCATTCGTACTGCCTGCTGTCCACTTACCACCTGCTAACCTGCATCTAGCACTCAACACCAGAATGTCTACTCACCACTCCTTTCTTTACTGCCCTTTGGGACCCTTAATGATGCCATTTACTGCTCACAAATGCTGTGCCTTTAGCGCCATTTAGTAATCATACTCTAAATGAATTATATGCTACAGTTTTTCTATTTTTTAAAGATTTTTTTGGGTTGTTATAGCCTCTTTCATCTCATCTTTTAACCAAGCTGGTCTTTCTTAATGCATGGGATACATCTGGTCTGGGCTTCTAAGACTGTATTTTTAAAAAACATTCATGCCTTATGTAAACTCTTGATCTTTGTAGCTGCTCCTTTTAGATTTTTTCTCACCATTTCCCTCATTTTATCATAGTCTCATTTTTGAAAATTAAACACTGACATAGCAGATTTCCTTTGAATGTTTGGTCCAGTTATTAAATAAAATGTGATCATATTATTATCACTAGTGCCAAGTGGTCACAACAGGGTTACCTCTTCTACCAAATCCTGTGTTCCACTAAGGGCTAAGTCTAAAATAGCCCCTTCTCTTGTCAGTTTCTGAACCAATTGTTTCATGAAGCAATCATTTATTTCATCTAGGAAATTTATCTCCCTAGCATGCCCTGACATGACATTTATACAATCAATATTGGGTAATTGAAATCACCCATTATTATTGTGCCACCAATTTTGCTAGCTTCCATATTTTCTTATAACATTTCAATTGTCTGTTCATTCTGCCCAGGTAGACAGTAGTAAATCCCTATTACTATTTGTATTTCCTTTACACATGTGATTTCTATCCATAAAGATTCAATAGTGCATTTTGTATATTGCAGAACTTTTATTCTATTTGATTCAATGCCCTCTTTAATATATAGCCCCACCCCTCCACTAATTTGATCCATTGTGATATAATTTATACCCTAGTATCACAAAACCCCATTGTTTATCCTCCTTCCACCAGCTCTCAGAGATGCCTCTTATATCTGTCAATTCATTTAGTGCTATATATACAAATTTTCCTACTTTATTTTTTAGGCTTCTAGCATTTGCATAGAGACCTTTCAAGATATGTTTGCTTGTATTTACATTATTATCCAGAAGATGCTTCTTAAAGTTGGAGTCTAGTTGATAAACATTCCAATAAAAAGAGGAAAAAGACCTCAGTACCATAGGAGCCGAACAACTTCAGGCTTCAAACTTTCATGCCAGTGGTCTTGGTTCTCTTGTACTGCATCATTTGTCTAAGAAACCTCCAATATAAATCATGCAAAGCTTATCCACAAAACTACAAATGAGCAGTAGCCTCTATATCTTTCAATGCCACACACAAGAAATTAATGTGTCTGTCATATACTACAACCAAAATATCAAAAGCTTTTATAATTAAAGTTGCTTATCTCATGTTCTTTCTGACTTCAGTTATACATTGCTGTTACTCCAATAATCCACCACCACTCCAACATTGACAGCGTTTTGTCAGGGCTGCTTCAGGAAGTGATCATCAATTACTATCTAGGATAATAATAAAAAGAGCATATCAGTGTAATCATCCTGAAAACCATTTGTGTAGATTGCTTTCTAATGTAGATCTGCTTGCCTCCGTTATTTATCTTATCCCTCTTAACCTTACTCCTAATCTACATAAACTCACTTGTGGCTCAGGACAAAACTTTATCCTCTATCATCTGTATGCTGACAACATCTTAATTTATACACCATTCTCCACCAGCAAACCCAACTACTCGATAATCAACCAATGACTTGATGCAGTCCACAATATGCACATTAACCCCAGCAAAACTGAAGTCCTTCATATAACCAAGCACCCCACCTTCTCCCCACCAGCCACAATCAACTTGGCCAGCTTAACATTGCAAGTAAAAGACCAAGTAAAATACCTTGGCATAATACTTGACCAAAACCTGAGCTTCCAACCTCACATTAAGCAAGCCACTAGAGCTGCATACTTCTGTATGAGGACACAATGACTTCAGAAATGTCTATCAAGCCCTCATCACCTCCATACTTGATTATGCAAACATAATATACCAGGTTTCCCCAAGTCCACCCTACTCCCATTGCAGCTCATGCAGAATACAGCAGCCAGAATAATCACAGGCACCAGTCAGCATACACACATCACCCCTATACTGATATAGTTACCCTGATTTCCCATCCACACCAGAGTTAAATACAAAGTCTCACTGACCATCTTCAAGATCATCCACTACCTCTTAGGGGACATTCTTCATCCTCTCCTGCTCCATCTTTATAGACACCTTGATCTGAATCATGTGCTCTTGAGTGACTGTTGGTTTTCCCCCAGGTTCTATTTTAAAAACTGCTTCATTTTCTTTTGAACATTAGCATCCTGATACCACCCTGGTTAAGGTGAAGCCTATATTTGTGGAATAGGCTTCCCCTCCCTGTACCTTCGTCTCATCCATGCATTGGGATTTCTGAGCTTTGCCTGTCTCTTGGATCCTGTGCTTGGAACTGGAAGCATTTCTGAGAATGCTACCTTGGAAATTCAAGATTTCAACTTTCTGCCTAAAAACTTAAATTTGGCTTCCAGACCCTCCCTCCCACATTTTCCTATGTCATTAGTACCAACATGCACTAGGATGGCTGGTTTCTCCTCCACAGCTTCTAGAGTCAAGAGGGTGTTTGATTTTTAAAAATCTCTTCTCTTATGAATTGTAGTCTAAAAAGCTCTTAGTCTGTTTGGAAAGATGCTCAAAGGCTGCAAATGTTAGACTCCCTAGGTGTATCTGAAACGGGAAAGGTCTGATCCATTCAAGAAATACAGTCCTGCCTAGCTTCTCTGAGAACCTTCCCTCTACTAATTGTCTCTCCCTAGTGATTATATGCAATCTCTCCTGCCTCTGGAGCTAGGGACAGTGAGACATTTTCAAAAATCATTTCTCTCTGTCCAGTGGCAAACGTTTTTATTAAGGACCCCCAAGCAATAGATTCTGAATGGTCCCCAAAGCAAGAAGAGTCCATTTTAAAAGCTCTGGAAGAGGCTGCAAATGGGCCCTTTTCCTCCATGTGCCCCCCTGTACTGCAGGGGCTGCCTGGGCAGAATTTATGCCACTTTCTCTGTCTTTGATTCACAAGAAGTGCTTCCCAATGAATCTAAGAGCCCTCTCTTTATTGTGCCTTTTGCTATTGACTAATAGGCAGTGTCTCCTGGCTCTGGAGTTAATGGACTGAAAGAGTTTTAAAATTTAGTTCTCTGTGCCTTGGATACATGTACAGTGCCACCTAGCTGAATATTTCTTCTCTGAGAGCCCTAACTTATTATTTGAATTATTTGTGTATATTTTTGACAGATTTTGCACTTTAGCAAGGTAATTTTGGAAGCTAGCAGATTTCTCTCTGATCCTCTCTGTCTCAGTGCAAGAGAGAAAATGATGCTCTACTCTGCTTTCTTTCCGTTTTCCTAGTCTGTGGCTAATGACATCATTAGCATTGGGATTTGGAAGAAGAGTGACAGGGATAGATCTGTTTAACTGCTTGTCAAAAAGTTTCAACATGATTGTGAATTGCCTCATGCTTCTGCCTTCTGTTCCTCCATAAATGGTTTTGGTTAGTGTGTCCTCTCCTTTCATTGCAGATATTGTTTCAGCAGAAAAATAATGGAATGGATGAGGATTTGGCTCAAATCAGCCCCCCATCCATTTGATTTGTTTAAAAATGTACAAACTAAAAATGCCCTTATTTGTCTCATTTTACCGTGCTTCCAAAAATGAATGCACATCCCTAATATCTAAACATATCACTCGGAACAGCAAAACATTTCTTGCACTTAATATGACTGTGCCTGTAGCACACAAACTCTCTAAAACCTTTATGAATTGGTCTATAAAGCTCTTGGTCTGCCTGGAAAGAAGCCTAACGTCTCCAAATGATAGACTTCCTGGGTGTATCTGAAACGAAAAAGGTCTGATAGAGGTGGGGGGGGGGGGTGCCACTAGTTCAAGCCATCTATTTTCTCCTACTGTCCTCGTACTAAGGGCCTGAGCTTGTTAGGTCTTTCAAGCTGTGTGAGAAGAAAGAAGAAAGTGCCATTTCACAGCCGGAGGGTCCAAAGGCTACTATGCATAATGCCATCACTACAGCAGCTGGCCAGGCTTCATGGATGGAGAGCACGTAGAAGAAGATATGGTCCTATGCTAGGCAGAAGATGAGTTGATGCAGGAAGAGGAGATGACCATGCTTGATCAAGATAATTTAGAAAAGGCCAGAAATCAAGCCAATGTTGTGCCATTGACTGATGTCCCCAATCAATTCTACTTAAACTTCGGTGAACAAAACATTTATTATTTTAAAAGATCACCTTATACATTTGTTTCAGGGGGTGAAGACATTAGTCCACTTAATGCCTTTTCTCGGTCACTGCATAATTAGAAATTTATCTTAATATTAATAAGTGTAAGGCAATTTGGTTCTCTTAGAAGTCCTCTCATATGCTCTTGCCCCTCAAATCATCAGTATTCCAATTCCTTTAAGAACTCAGTGAAGATCCTTGGGGTTATGCTAGATTTCAAATTGGTTTTGATAAGTATATTTCTTCCCTTGTCTGATCATCTTTTCCCACTTTTTGCAATCAAATTTTTGTTGGATGATAAGGACTTCCACCTGGAGAAAGACTACCTGTGATTGACAAATATACAAATGGGAATGGAGTAGATACCACACCATTCATAGAAGATGATGTGTTAGAACAGCTTGCAAAACTGAAAGTGGACAAGGCCATGGGACGGGATGGGATACATCCCAGTATACTGAAAGAGCTCACAGAGGGTTTTGCAGGGCTGTTAAAGGATGTTTTTAATAGATCCTTGAAGAGAAGTTCAACAGGACTGGAGGAGAGCTGATGTGGTACCTTTTCACAAAAGTGGTAATAAGGAAGAAGTGACAAAGGCCAGTAAGCCTTACTTCGGTAGCAGGAAAAGTAATGGAGGTTCTCCTGAAAGAGCGAATAGTGGGCTTTCTCAAAATCAACAAGTTGCATGATCTGAGGCGACATGGTTTTATCAAAGGACAATCTTGCCGAACAAATCAGATTGAGTTCTTGGACTGGGTGACCAGAGAACTAGATCAAGGGCATGCGATGGATGTGATCTACCTAGATTTCAGCAAAGCCTTTGTTACTGTTCCTCATAGGAGGCTTATCAATAAACTCAACAGCTTGGGGATGGGTCCCAAGATTGTGAACTGGATCAGAAATTGGTTGACTGACAGACAACAGAAGGTGATGACTAATGGAACTCACTCAGATGAAAAGAAGGTGATTTGAGGTGTGCCCCAGGGTTCGGTCCTGGGACCAGTACTGTTCAATGTATTTGTGAGTGATCTGCTAAAGGATTGAATGGAAAAGTCTGTCTTTTTGCAGATGATACTAAAATTTGCAACAGAGTGCACTCCCCTGAGGTAGTAATAACATGAGGAAAGATCTACAAAAGCTGGAAGAATGGTCTAATGCTTGGCAGTTAAGATTTAATGTGAAGAAGTGCAGTGTCTTGCACTTGGGAATTGGAGATCCAAGGGAATTGTATGCAATAGGGGGCAAGAAATTGGTGTGCACAGACCAGGAGAAGGGCCTCAGAGTGATTGTTTCTGAAGATTTCAAGGTGGTGAAACAGTGTGACAAGGTGGTGGCAAATGCCAGAAGGATGCTGGATTGCATTCAAAGAGGTACTACCAGCAGAAAAGAAGATATACTAATGCCACTGTACAAGTCACGGGTGAGGCCTCATTTGGAATATTGTGTTCAGTTTTGGAGACCATATCTTGCAAAAGATATAAAAAGACTGGAAACGGTTCAGAGGAAGGCGACTTAAATGACTTGGAACCTGCATCAGAAGACTATGAGAAGAGTCTTGAAGATCTAAATATGTACACTCTGGAGGAGAGGAGGGACAGGGGAGATGTGATTCAGACCTTTAAATACTTAAAGAGTATTAATGAATAAACAAACCTCTTCCAAAGATGGGGAAGCTGTAAAACTACAGGGCATAACATGAAGCTGCAAGGGGTAAACTGAAAGGCAATGTCAGGAAATATTTTTTCACTGAAAGGGTGGTAGATGCTTGGAATGCACTCCTGATGGAAGTGGTGGGGGCAAATACAGTGGCAGAATTCAAAATGGCATTGGACAGACACAGTGGATCTCTTTATTATAGGTTAAAATCAAAATAAACATAACTATCTCTTATATCTCAACAAATAGGGGTAACCTACACGGAGCGGTGGGTACACCCCTAGACAAGGGCATGGGGAGGAGTGATCCGCACGGAGTGGCAGGTGCACCTGCTCTTGCCACCTTGCTGGGGAGACTAGATGAACCATACTGTGCTTTATCTGCCATCATATACTATGTTACCATGTTACCTCCTGATCCATTTTCCCTTGCTTAATCGCTAGGACTGTTGCAGTTCCCTCTTGGCTAGAATTTTACCATAATCTCTCTGAAGAGACTACAAGTTATACAAAATATTGTCCAAAGTAGTCAGGTTTAACCATGCCACTCCTCTTTACAAGCAGCATTGACTCCTTATCTCCTTTAGGATATTTTTTAATACACCAGGCCTTTTGTATGCAGGCCTCACCATCCTTCTTCTCTTATTACCCTGCATATGTCTGCTTATCTTATTGGGTCCTCTCAGCTGCACAGCACATCCTCTCTTCTTATTAAGTTACTAGATTTAGGGAGAGCCCTCATTCTTCTTTCTCTTTTCTAGCACTGCTGTGGTGGAATAAACTTTTACCTTATCATAGAGATGAATCAAATTACCCCAAGTTTATTCCACTTTGAAATCCTGGCTCTTCCCACAGGCCTCCCTTCTCTAACCAAGTACTCCTCTTTCTCAGCCTTGTTTTCAGTCGTTAGGTGTGTGGGCTATGCCCACTGCCCTACAATAATATTTGTTTTTGCTTCTCCCTTTGTGATGTTACCGATAATTGCAGTGTTTTGAAGTAACTGCTTTAGTATGACTACGTAGTTTATGCTATTCTAATATAATGCCTGAATATGCTTTCTTCTGTCCTCTCATGTTGCTGGTCCTGTCTTTTCATTATGCCCTAGCATGCGACTGTTAGGCTAGCTCTGTAAACTGCTTTCATGTCCTTGGCAAAAAATGGCCTATCACATTAACAAACCTTAAAAGGATAAGCTCTACAGAACTGGCGATAAAATAGAGACAATTTTGGAGCATTTCAGAGGTAGTTTTATAAAGTCATTCCCATGCTGATATGCAATATAAGAATGTAAATAACCTCTTATACATGCCAGTGTAAAAGTGTGCTTTGAGTGGAACATGCAAACACTTACTGAGATTATAAAATGCTAGAATTTATGTGCATACATGAAAAATATAGGTATGGACATTTACATCTGCTTTATGGCTGGTGTAAATGTTCACACTTGCAATATGGATAGGTATTAGGCTACTTAAGCTAGTATTTTATAAAGACAAGCAGGCACCATCTCTTCTCTAGGCTGAGGGACCCTAACCAGTTTAGTCTTTCTAAAGCATGGCACCTGGTCTTCACCAATATTTTTGTGCTGCTTTGTATTTCACTCTTAGTGAGCCCAGAAAGGATCTTCTTCACTCCTCCCTTTCTCGCACTCCGTTGGCTATAAACCATATCACCTATATTCCCAGTGAGATTGGAGTCCCCAACCAGTCTACTGTATTACAAGAGCCCCATTTTGACAGTCTTTACCCTGACATTTAAAGAGTTGGACACCTGTCACTATAAGTGCTTGCCCTGGGTGGGGGCTGTTTACTCACTGCTCTTCACGCTGGTTTCCTTGGGTAATGGTGCATTTGGAGATAAACAAGATGCATCCCATCACAAAAAGCACACATACTCACAGAGAAGACACACAGCAGTTGAATTGGAAATAAATGAAGATCAGGGTAAGAACACAAAACTGACTGATAAATACAAGCAAAGTGAGTCACCGAGAACTAGCAACATAACAACCAAAACAATCACCAGGTCCTAAAAGACAAGTTGGGTTGTTCTAACATGTATTACATGGCAGATGAACATGTATGCATGTTATATGACAAACGATAATGTACTGTATGCAGACACTAGTATTATAAAATATTAGAACTACAGAAATACACTCCTGGAAGGCACTCAGCATCCATACTTATGATTTCTTTGGCTATTATAGGTACAAATTGCTCACTTGCTTAAAAGAGCATTGGCATACATATAAAAGCCACTTCTGTTTTAGGTGACCTGCCCCTGTATGGCCAGTCAGAATTGGGGCATACAGCAGTAGTACCCGATTCTGATTCTGCGGGGGGGCTAGACATGCCCACAGGATCAGAATCGGATCTACTGGCCTGGACGTGCAGGCCAGCACTGATTCTGATCGGCCACATGTCCAGCACTTACCCGGTTAGCCCAGTCAGGCTCCTGAATGGAACAGCAGTGCCATGGTGTCCTTTGCCATCGTACCATGGCTCCATTCAGATGCCGCGATCCTGGCTGACCCACGATTCCCCTTTCCCCACCACCTGACCTTCGATCGGGCCCTCGATCGGGCCTGCCCCTCGATATTATTTCTAAGACGAGCACTAGTGGTTTTTACCATAGTATAAATAAGTAACTAAATATTAAGAAAATAAAAGAAAAAATTTTTAGGTTGGGAGCACCACCGGTGGCTAGCGGAACACTGTTGGACAATTAAAAGAAGATTAAGACTATAGTATACCTGACACAGTTCATGTATAGCACCAATAGGTGCAACCCCCAATGAATCGGCCAGCAAGGGTACAAACACCCACCAGCCAAAGAGACAGGCTACCCTATCCATAGCTGCATGGGGAATCAGGCAGATAGTACCAGCATACTCAGTGGGCATTAACATTAGAGCACACAACTAGCTCCTGCACAAGGAGCACACATTAACAATGCTAGAGCTGATATCGGGACCAAGGTGGCAGGCAGGAGTGCCAACCATCCCCATTTTTGCACGGTGCATCATTATGATTGTGTGTGTGTGTGTGTGTGTTTATCTATCAATTTAGTCATGGCTTTCTACACCTCACTGAGCCGTGCAGCCTTAATCTGCAAATGTGCATGATGAGGAGCAAAGCATTGTGGGTATAGGCTGAAACAGGGCAGATTGGCCAGGATGGGTCTGCATTGGAGGGTGGATTGCATTTAAAGAAGTCGTACAGGAATTTTTAGGCAATAACAAAGATCCTCACTACAAAAAGATCGTCGGACGAATGCTGAAAGCATTTCAAGCTTTAGGTTGCCTGATGAGTTTGAAAGTGCATTTCCTCCAGTCCCACCTTGACTACTTTCCTGAAAATTTGGGAGCTGTGAGTGAGGAACAAGGTAAACGATTCCACCAAGACATTAAAGAGATGGAAAGGAGATACCAGGGAAAATGGAGCAGTACAATGATGGCAGACTACTGTTGGATGCTTCAGAGAGACATTCCAGATGCTACTCACAAGCGTAAATGCACCAAGAGGAGCCTCACAAGGAAGAAGAATCAAGTTTAGTGTGTGTAGGTGAGCTCATTTCAGTTCAAAAAAGGATTTTCATGAAACTATTGCAATAAAACTTTAATTTTATAAGTCTATTTCCATTTATTTTGAGGTATTGCCTTATTTAACATAGTTACCTAAATTGTCAGGAAACATGATGTCCTATGACAAAATGGAGGTCATTTTCGGATTCAGCGCACCAAAAAACATAAAGATTATGTGGAATAATGAAAACAGCTCTCGAAAAAAAAATAAAATTTTCAGACCTGTGTTATAGAGGTGTCAGTTCCGCGAATTATGTTGACAGGAAGAAGATCTTCAAATATCAAGAAATGAAGTCAGAGATTAAAAAAATCTGGCAGAAGAATACCAAGTTATTTCACGTTTTGTTCAGTTTCACAGGCTTGATTAAGAAGAATTTCCAAGAACACCTTGATAAATTGCTTGTACATGTTGCACAAGAAGGAGGCTCTCCTTGGCATGATACAAGTACTGTGGCAAGCAGTAGCAGTACATTTGAGAAAGCGAGATCATACTCCACATACCCTGGCTTAGAAGTGAGGTTTGCCATGGTCATGGTATGTGCAAAACTATCCCATTTGGAGAAATTGCCCTGAAAGAAAACAGAATAAATACATTTTCTAAAATATAGGGATATTAGATTCAATGGGAATCATTTTAGAAGCACCATTCATGCTTTGGATGTTCGAAAATGGCATAGAGATGTCCAAAGCACAGAGACTGTCCCCAGAGCCATTTTAGAAGCTGGATCTGGGGACATCCCCAATGTGAGAACATTTGAATCAGAACGGGGGTGTGGAGGAGGCATGTCCAGGAACCTGGCAGCATGGTTAGGGCATTTCCATTGACCAGGACATCATGGATGTCCAGCATCATGTCTAGCCCTAGACCTCCTCTGAGGCATTAATAGCAATAAACAAGTATCTGAAAAGTGCTTATTCTAGTTAAAAAACATCCAGAGGGTACAGAGAAGAAAGCATTCTACCATCCCCATTACTCAGCACAATTTCAACTATAGCAGCAATAGGATTTCAATGGTGACCTCCCTGTTCCTATCCCATTACTCAAACCATTATACTATCCTAGATGTTTGGGATCTGAAATATGGTTCTGGGGATAATAGGGGTGTCCACTCAGGTTCAGAAGTGACACGCCTTGAACACTCACCTAGTGACTCCGAAGTGTTGGGGAATTACACGGGATAGCCTTCCCTTGCTAAACCCTCCCCTCCCCCTCAGACACACATACAAATGCTAACAAGCATACAAAACCAATTATAGCAGTGCTTTAACAAAAAATCTTTATTATAGAAGCTTTAGTATATTATCTACTTGCACCTAGCAAGCAGATAGCATAAGCTTACCTAATAAGAAAGAGAGAGGTCGTACAGCCCACCTCTATGTTCTATTCCCACTAACTCTCCCCTGTACATCTCTTCTCCTACTTGCTTTATAGGCCTTCCAACATGTACTTGCATGCAAATACTCATATAGCCTTATCTCTATTTTCCTTTCTCTCATCCCTTTGTAGTTCATTTCTTTCTTCAAAATATGTTTCTTTTCTTTTTCTTAACTCATATCTTGCCCTTGGTGTGTTTCTTTTTCTGTTGCACTTTGTTCTTCTGTGTCTGATCTGTCCTTCAAGGTCAAAGACAACTGTGCTGAATTAATCATACAGTTTTCCTATTAACCCTTATGCTAATGTTATAGCAAACAGATTGGTAGGTCCTTACAACACATACAGGGTTGGGAAATCATGTCTGCACTTGAACGGGCATGCATTTTTTTTTAGATGTTCTGGCTCAGACGTCCCAGATTGCACTTGGATTGATCTTCTAAAATTCCCCTCAATACAGGATGTAAAAACACTTTTTTATTACCTTTAGCTCTCTAAAACATTTACTCCATGTGAAATAGGTGCAACAATCAATGTTTGAAAATGGATGATGATGTGAAAATAATCCAAGTTTTCAAACTTCATGATGTGCTATTAAATTAATTGTACTTTCTAATCTACTGTACTTCTTTACCTTTTTTGCCAAAGAACTTTTGATCCTGTTCTGTTTAGTCTCCTATCTTTTTCCTTACCATTCCCTGGATGTACTAAAGCTACTGCTTGGGTTAGAAATTTATTTATTTATATTTATTTATTTTATTATTTATTTACATTTCTTATATACCGCGCTATTAAAATCAGTGCGATGCACAATGAACAGAAACAATTCTACAATGTTTAAAGTCACATTGAGTTTACAGTAAATAGGGAGTGAACTTGGGGGAGAACCAGGAAAACTAATTACATGTCATTTTAAGAAACTACAACGTATTTACAGTTGGACAAAGGTTGGAGAAATTGGTTGGGTGGGAGGCAACAAAGAGTACAGGTAAATGGAGCTCACTCTGAGGAGAAGGATGTTACCAGTGGTGTGCCGCAGGGATCTGTCCTTGGTCCGATTCTTTTTGACATCTTTGTTAGTGATATAGCGGAAGGGCTGTTGGGTAAGGTTTGCCTCTTTGCGGATGATACCAAAATCTGCAATAGAGTAGACACCCAGGAAGGGGTAGATAACATGAGGAGGGATCTAGCTAAGCTTGAAGACTGGTCTAGAATTTGGCAGCTGGGATTTAATGTTAAAAAATGTAAGGTCATGTATTTGGGCTGCAGCAATCCAAGGGAGCAATATAGTATAGGGGGTGAAGTACTTTTGTCCACTATAGAAGAGCGGGACCTAGGCGTGATTGTGTTTGATGATCTTAAAGTAGCTAAACAGGTAGAAAAGGTGATGGCAAAAGCTAGAAGGATGCTTGGGTGCATATGGAGAGGAATGGCTAGCAGAAAAAAGGAGGTGATGGTGCCTCTGTATAAGTCTTTGGTGCGACCTCATTTGGAGTGTAGTGTGCAATTCTGGAGACCGCAACTTCTAAAGGATGTGAACAGGATGGAGTCGGTGCAGAGGGTGGCTACTAAAATGGTTAATGGTCTTCATTATAAAGCATATGAGGACAGACTTAAGGATCTTAATATGTACACCTTAGAGAAAAGGTGGGATAGAGGTGATATGATTAAGATGTTTAATACCTCCATGGCATAAATGTTTAGGGGGAGAGCCTCTTTCAATTGAAAGAAAGTTCTGATATGATGGGACATGGGATGAGGGTGAAGGGGGATAGATTCAGGAGTGATATGCGGAAATATGTTTTTACGGAAAGAGTGGTTGATCCGTGGAATAGTCTCCCAGTGGAGGTGGTGGAGATGAGGACAGTAACTGAATTAAAAAAAAGCATGGGACAAACACAGAGGATCTCTAAAGGAAAAAAGGGGACTGTTGTAGTTGTTGATATGGAAGGAAAGACTAGATAGGACATGTGGTCTTTTTCTGTCATCATATTTCTTTTTTTTTTTAAACTTTTATTTTCATTTTGCAACATACAAAAGAAACAACACACCAAAGGAGACAAAACAAGTATACAATAAGGAAAAGTAAACCCAATTACCCCCCACCCCCACGCTTCTTCTCTAGCTGATTATGTCAGCATGTGAGCGCTTCCAAACAACAGTGATTATACATCAAAACAATCAAAAGAGTATCTACGATACAGAATAATCATGGGACAAAGATATATACAAATTTAGACAGTCAGATGAGAGCATTGAGCAGAATGTACATAGTCATTGAGCATCTTCCATTTAGACCGATGATGAGGAGTCTGAATGGGGGAAGCAAACATACGAGGTATTTGTTCATATTTACTGTAGAGACAGACATGATTCCACCATTCATTGGGGCTCAGATGGGAGCTATTTTTCCAGTATTTCGTAATTAGGGAAATAGCAATGCCAAGCATAAAGTCCAAAAGGAAGTAAGCCGTTTTTGGAAGAGAGGGGATCCCCGCAGCTGAGCGAAGTCCCACTATCCTCCAAGAAAGGGGCTCTTGAAAGTGCAAAATAGACTGGATACGACCCCAGACCCGACGCCAGTAATACTGTAGTGCGGGACATTCATACATAACATGAGGTAGTGAACCAATGGCCGCATGACATGTCCAACAACTATTGCCCTGAGTAGTGTTCCATTTGGCTAATCTGTCAGGAGTGTAAAAACACCGGTGGGCTAGAAAGAAGAGTGTCTGAGTGAGTGAGGCGGATCGGGAGACCCGTGTCACTCTACTCCAGACAAGGCTCCATTGCTCCGGGGTCAAAGTCACATGCAATTCTCTCTCCCATGCTTTCTGCGCTATAGGGGTATCTCTAGTTATAGCATTACATAAGGTTTTGTAAAAATTGGATGCTACACCCGGTGAACTACCGATAGATCGGATAGTCTCCGACCAACCTTGTGTAGGGGAGGCCGATGGCGGGAGCACCTTAGCACTCCGAAGGCAATGCTGGAGTTGCACCAACTGAAAGTAGTGTTTCGCTGGGAGACCAAATTCAATTTGCAATTCACTAAAAGTTTTCCAGCGACCTTCATGGAACAACTGACTAGGAATCCAAATGCCCCTAGTGTACCAGGGGCTCCACGCCATCGGCTTATTTTGTATTCGAAATCGAGTATTGTACCAAAGTGGGAGCTTGTCTAATGGACAGAGTCGGGAGTCTAAAGATTGCATAAGAGTATTAAAGGCACCTAAGGTGTCTAAAAGCATTGGTGGATAGTGGGAGTCTGATGGGAGAGTCATACCAGGGAGAAAAGTAAGAGGAATCGGTTTGCAAAGGTCCTCTTCTATGTCTAGCCACACAGGTCTACTCGGTACTGGATCTTCCAGCCAACGAGCGCCTTGTTTGAGAAGAAAAGATTGATGATACTTCAGGAAATCAGGGAATCTGACACCCCCATTTTCCTTATCTGCTTGCAGCTTATGTTTCGCTATCCTAGGTGTCTTGTTTTGCCACAAGTATCTAGTCAGAAGGCCCTCTATATCTTTATATATACGTCGAGGTAAGAGACAGGGCAACATTTCTAAGATATAATTCACTTTCGGAACAATCATCATTTTTATGGTTTCTAATCGACCCCACCAGGTAAGTGTTAAAGGAGTCCAGCGGTGAGTAAGCGCCCGGACTTTAGAGGTTAAGTCTTTGGCATTGAAGGAGATAGTGTCTTCCAAAGGAGAACAATAGTGAACCCCAAGGTATTTGACCATGCGAGGTTGCCATAAAAAGGGGAAGGGTTGCATATCTGCCTGATGAAGCAAAGGATTTAATGGAAAGGCTACCGACTTGGTCCAATTTATCTTATAACCGGACAGTTGTGAGTATTTACCAATTTGCTCTAGGACAGCCGGTACTGAGTCTATAGAGACAAAAAGCATAAGGTCATCAGCATACGCTGAAATTTTGATTTCCCTATGGGTGAAGGGGACTCCATGAATCTCCTCGGATTGCCGGATTAGTAAAGCCAAGGGTTCGAGTGCAAGATCGAAGAGAAGTGGAGACAGTGGGCATCCCTGGCAAGTGCCGCGTTGAAGGGGAAAAGGCTGAGACTTTAAAGCATTGGCACATATACTGGCTGTAGGCTGTGCGTACATGGTGCGAAGACAACGGAGAAAACCTTCCCCGAATCCGTACCAGCGGAGGACTGCAAACAGGAAGGGCCACTCTAAGCGATCAAAGGCCTTCTCAGCATCAAGTGAGAGGCCAACAAATGGGCGATCAAGATTAACTGCGGTAGTCAGTACATGGCATAGAGTCCGAGCATTGTCAGCAGTTGATCTACCAGGAATGAAACCGCATTGATCTGGGTGTATTAAGGTAGGCATCCTATCAGAGAGCCGGGTAGAGAGAATGGTGGCAAATATTTTATAGTCCGCGTTTAGGAGGGAAATTGGACGATAATTAGCTGTTAGTTGCGGGTCTCTCCCCTCTTTCTCAAAAACTACTACATTTGCCATTGAAAAGGACCCAGAAGGAGAACCCTCCTCGGCCAGAGCAGAAAAATAAAGTTTCAAAACTGGAGCTAAGTCAGCGTGAAAGGTTTTGTAGAATTCAGCAGGGAGACCATCTGGGCCTGCGGCTCGACCTGAGGCACATTTCTTGATAGCAGAATGAATTTCTGAGACAGTAAATGGTGTGTCCAAGGCCACTCTATCTTCGTCAGATAGGGTCGGTCTTTGTACCCCTGAAAGTAAGCGTTCAAATACATCTGGCTCAAAATCACAGTCAGATTGATAAAGCCGAGTATAAAAATCACGAAAGAGTTCTAAGATTTCGGTATCTTTAGTGACTAGGCCCCCCCCCGACGGATTATGGAGGGCGGTAACACGCTTGGCTTCTTTTTGGCCTTTTAGGGCATTTGCTAATAATTTGCCAGCACGGTTATTTTCCCGATAATATAGCCCTTGTTGTGATTCAATATTTTTAACAGCAGCAGTGTACAAAAGCTGATTGTATTGAAAACGCAAGCGTTGTAAACGGAGTAAAATACATGGGTCAGTACGGGACGTGAGGAGACGCTCCCCAGCTTGTATCTGCTGCTCTAGAATCAGTAAATGCTGCTTTCTTTGTTTCCCCTGCCGAATTTGATAGCTAGTTATAGTTGCACGGATAGATGCTTTAAAACCCTCCCACCAAGCCCAGCTCGCTGTGTCATGGGGTGAGTTAAAATGAAAATAATCTTGGATAGCGGCCTTTATATCAACCTGAAAATCTTTTTGACCCAGTAAGGATCTATCAAAAAACCAAGCTCGGGGAGAATCGTCCCGCGCAGTGACATGTAATGATAAAGATATGGCAGCATGATCTGAAATATGGAGAGGATGAGTCCTAGTCGTGTCTACTTGAGAAATCAGTGCTTTGGAAATGAGAAAGAAATCCATTCTAGATTGGGAGTGATGGGGGGCAGAAAAGAAAGTGAACTCTAAGTCGGAGGGGTGAAGCAGCCTCCATATATCTACCAGCGCAAGATCTTGCATCAGAGCTGTAAGGGTAGCAAGACTCTTTGGTGGACTACTCGTTCTAGGCGGCTGTCTATCTATCAGAGGGTCTAACACTTGATTAAAATCACCACCAAGTATTAATGGAATATTGGCAGAGGCCTGTGCCAACTGCGCAATACTTGCATAGTAAGCAGGGTTGTCCACATTCGGGGCATAAATGCTAATACATGTAAATTCACTATCTCCAACCTTAAGATGTACTCGGGCCCATCTACCCTCCTTGTCAGCGCTAGTATCAAGTATAGTAGCTTGCAAAGATTTCTTAACCAGAATGGCTACCCCACACCGTTTGGAAACGGCGGGAGAATAGGCAGCCACCATGTAAGGCTTAACATTGAGTTTCAGTGTTTCAGCAGAGTTTAAGTGCGTTTCCTGAAGAAACGCTAAATCAGCATGCTCATGGCTAAGATAGCTAAGGATTTTCTTTCTTTTGATTGGACTATTGATGCCCTTTACGTTGAGTGATAAGATTTTACATAAGGCCATTCAGACAAGTTAAAAATTCTGAGCATGATAGCGCACATAATTTCACAATGTCCCTCATATTGACTGTATCTGGCTGTACATATGGCATAAAAGAAGATAAGCTTAGATAATACAATGAAGCGCCCCACATTAAAAAAGAAAAACCGCAGCGCGGTAGAGAAGAAGCAAAACCCCAAAAATTACCGGCGACCATGTGTCTGCGGGGAGAAGCCCCAGAGAAGGCCGAAATTGAAAAAACACATAACCTGTAGGACTGTGCGTGCTCCGAATCCGACCGAGGCACACATCATGGAGGGATAGGAGACCAAAAAACAAAAAAGTCATAGAAAGAAAGAAGGAAAGTCCAGGTAGTCTCTGTGCTTGACTATGACCGCCGCATCGGGCCCTTCAAAATGGCGGACAGAGCCGGCAAATAAAAGTCCTAGTCGTTGGATTAGCGCATCTGCTCTGCTTCTTTGGAGTCTAAAAATGTTGATAGTAGATCAGGATCTTCGAATGTCCTGGTTTGGTTGTGGAGAGTCACTCGGAGCTTCGCGGGATACAACAGGCCAAAGCGAGCCTGTAGCTGTTGAAGTCGAGGGCGAAAAGCAAGGAGTTTCTTCCGTCGGTCAACGGTAGGCTTTGCCAAATCAGGGAAGAAGGAGACTTTGTGACCTTCATATTCCAAATGATGGTTCGCCCGGGCAGCATTTAAAATTTGTTCCACTTGTTGATATCGTAGCAAGCGAAAGATAATAGGCCGGGGGGTCGTGCGGTTGAGCGCCATGTGGGTAGGAACACGGTGTGCACGATCGATTTCCAGTTCTTTATGAAAGGTGATCTTCAGCAAGGAGGGAAGAGTTTTGAGCAGGAATTCTCTCATATCTCCCGCTTCCACCCCCTCCGGTATTCCAATGAGCCTCACATTGTTGCGACGGGCTCGATTATTGCTATCTTCTAACTCCTTTTGAAGATTCTGTATCTGGCGCTCAGCCTTGTCCAGTGTGCCCAAGCGCACCGCGTGCGAGTCGAGGACCCCCGCCATATTGTCCTGCCGTAATGAGAGACTTTCAAGTCGGTCCTGGAGCACTCCAAGGTCTTCTCTCATGGCTCTAAGCGCTTCTCCATTGGACTGCACCAATTCCTTCACGCCGCGTATTTCCTCTAAAATCTCCAGGTGCATTTCGGGGTTTTCCCGAGATGGAACCATCTTCTGTGGGGAGGACACCTCTGTTTTGGAGCGTTTTCCGTGAGAAGAAGAAGGAGACCCGAAGTCCAAGCGCGCTGGTTTATGGGCCGCCATCCCCCCCGAGGTACCCCGGTCAGCCCGGAGCGAAATAGTAAGTTTGTATAGGTATTAAGTCAGGATTCTAAGTAGGCCTCTCGGGAGCTTCAGCGCGAAGCGTCTTACCCGCTGGACATCAGGCTCCGCCCCCCTGTCATCATATTTCTATGCTTCTGTGTACCCTTCTCCTTAGCTGTTGGCTGGATTGTAGGACTTTGAGCAGAGATCGTCTTTTACATGTGCCTTTGCAGCACGGGTATGCCTTGTGGCGCTGTAAGCATGGTGAGTAGTAGTAGTAGTGGTTGATACAACCTCATCCTCCTTCACAGCCATTTATTATAAGGTGGATTTATTCCACCATTGCTCCCTGGTACTCCCCATCTTCAAATATTTCTTGTCTTCTGCTTCCCTCTCCATCTCTTCTTATGGCTCCACATCACTTTTTCTTCCTATTATTTACAGCCCCTAATCTTCTTCCCTCATACCTACAACTACAACTACCCTCCTTACCACCCTCTCTCTGCCATCCTCATTTCCTCCCCCATCCTGTTGTCTGCCTTTTCTTCAGCTCTTGAACTTCATCTTTTTCTTCCTCTCATTCATCCCTTTCCTCTTTCTCCCTGAAAAAAACCTCATCCTCATTTCCACCATGTCATCTCCTCTCTGCTCCACACTCTTCTGCTCCTTATCCTTCGTTCATCCAGAGACATTAATCACAACCCAGGCCTCATAGACTATGTTCTCACTCCCAAGACAGTTCTTCATTTAACCGCTCCAATCTCATTTATATCCCTCTCCTTTCACCCTCCTCTCTCCCTTTCTCATGTGTCCTATGGAACACACACTCCATACCTAATAAACTTGTTTTTACTCACAATCTCATAAGAACATAAGACATGCCATACTGGGTCAGACCGAGGTCCATCAAGCCCAGTATCCTGTTTCCAACAGTGGCCAATCTAGGTACTACGTACCTAGCAATATCCCCAAAAGACACAGGTTCCACAATGCTTGTACTGGGTCAAGCATTGATATCCTGGGTCCCTTTTTAATAGTGGTTTATGGACCTTTCCTCCAGGAACTTGTCCAAACCTTTTTTAAACCCAGCTATACTAACAGCCCTTACTACATCCTCCGGTAACAGATTCCAGAGTTTGATTACACGTTGAGTGAAAAAATATTTTCTCTTATTTGTCTTAAATAGTTTACCCTGTAGCTTCATTACATGTCCCCTAGTCTTTCTATATTCTGATAGCGTAAACAATTGATCCACGTTTATCCGTTCCACTCCATTCATTAATTTATAGACCTCTATCATATCTCCCCTCAGCCGTCTCTTTTCCAGGTTAAAGAGCCCTAACCTTTTTAGCCTCTCTTCATAGGAGTAGCCTTCCATCCCCTTCCCCAATTTGGTGGCTCTTCTCTGTACTTTTTCTAATAACACTATGTCCTTTTTAAGATACGGCGACCAGAATTGCACACAATATTCAAGGTGCGGTCGTACCATGGAGCGATACAGAGGCATTATAATATCCTTTGTTTTATTCTCCATCCCTTTCTTTATGATACCTAGCATTCTATTTGCTTTCTTGGCCGCCGCTGCACACTGGGCGGAGGGTTTTAACATGTTATCCACGATGACTCCTAAGTCCTTTTCCTGGGTGGTGGTTTCTAATGTGGAGCCTTGCATCATGTAACTATAGTGTGGGTTGTTCTTTCCTAGGTGCATAACTTTGCATTTGTCCACATTAAATTTCATCTGCCATTTGGATGCCCAGTCTTCCAATTTATCCAGATCCTCCTGCAGTTTTCCACAATCCTCTTGGGTTTTAACAACTTTAAACAGTTTTGTGTCATCTGCAAATTTGATAACCTGACTAGCTATTCCCTTTTCCAGGTCATTTATGAATGTGTCAAAAAGTAGCGGACCCAGTACAGATCCCTGGGGTACTCCACTATTCAGTTTTTTCCATTGGGAATATTGGCCATTTAGCCCTACCCTCTGCTTTCTATCTTTTAATCTCTTCATCTCTAATGCTCTCCATCTTCTAACTCTAACTGAAACCTGACTCCTCCCTGTTGATTCAACCTCAGTTGCTGTGCTCTGTCACAGTGGCTAGCAGTTCTCATCCATTGGCTGTGATGGTGGTTTGGGGTTTCTTCTCTTTCATTCCTGCCAATTTCAAACCCCTCATTCTGCCTCAATCTCACTCCTTTTCCTCCTTTGAAGTCCACTCCATATGCCTTTTTAATCCATTACCTCGCCGGATAACTGCTATTTATTGACCCCCTGAGAAGTACACCTCTACCTTTCTCACTGACTTTGATTTGTGTCTTTCCTTCTTTCTGGATTCATCTTCCCCCTTCGTTATTCTTGGTAACTTTAATATTCATGTTGATAACCCTTCAGACCCTTATGCTTTAAAGCTCCTCATTCAACCTCCAGCTTTGCTGCTGCTCATCAGCATTGTCACTGCCTTGACCTTGTTTTCTTCTCTATTTGTTTACCCTCTAATTTTTGTACCTCTGTTATTCCCTTATCTGACCATCAACTGCTGATCTTCACTCTTCATCAATCCCCACCTCAATATCACCCAGTTTCCTCTAACCTTTTTAGAAATCTTCATGCTATTGATCCACTGACTCTCGCCACTATTGTCTCATCGCCCTTTTTTCCTCCGCTATGTTTTCTAAGTCTGTTAGTGAGGCTGTAGTTTCCTCTACAACTGCACTCTCCTCTGCTCTGAATACTCTTGCTCTGCCATGCCACATCCTGTAAGGCACACTGTACCTGACCCCTGGTTATCTTCGACTTCCCATTATCTATGCTCCTGTGCCCACTCAACTGAGTGCATTTGGCTCAAATCCAACATTCTCTCTGATTTTCTTCACTTCAGATTCATGCTTGCCTCTTTCCAGTCAGCCATAGCACTTGCCAAACAAAACTACTTTGTCCATCTGACTTTCTCCTCAAGGCGTCTCCTCCTCTGACCCCTCTTCTCTTTCTGCACAAACCTGGCCAATTATTTCCATGACAAAATCCACAAGATTATACTCAAATCCCCCACAACTTCAGTTTCATGTCCTCTTCCCCCTCTTCACTCATAACGTTTTCCCTCAAACTCTGCTACTCTTTCTTACTTTTCTAATATCTCTGAAGAGGAAATCACTCAGCTTCTTTCCTCCTCTAAACTTATTACCTGCTTCTCACCCATCTCTTTAACTCCATCTCCTCCATTGTCATCCCTTCCATCTCTCATATTCTCAATTTACCACTTTCCACTGCAACTGTCCCAGCAGCCTTCAAGCATGCTGTGGTCACCCCTATCCTCAAGAAATCTTCCCTTGGCCCTATTGTCCTTTTAATTATTAACTCATCTCCATCCTTCCCTTCATTTCTAAACTACCTGAACACATGGTTCACCACCGCTGCCTTGACTTTCTCTCCTCTCAAGCCCTTCTGGACCCTCTGTAATCTGGCTTTTGTCCTTTACATTTTACTGAAACAGCTCTTTCAGTCTCTAGTGACCTGTTTCTGGCTAAATCCAAGAAATGAAGTCAACCTTCATTCTCCTCGACCTTTCTGCTGCTTTTGACCATCACCTTCTCCTTGACACTTTGTCCTCTCTTGGTTTTATGGACATTGTGCTATCCCAGTTCTCTTCTTATATCTCCCATCACTCTTTCAGTGTTTGTTCTGGTGTATCCTACTCTACTGCTATACCACTTTCAGTTGGTGTACCCTAAGGGTCTGTTCTGGGCCCACTCCTCTTCTTTCTTTATATACCCAGTCTGTTGGTGCTCTCATCTCCTCCCATGGATTTCAGCATCACTTTTATGCTGATGACCTTCAGATCTATCTCTCTATACTTGATATCTTTCTGGAATTCCAGGCCCAAATCTCTGCCTGCCTATCTGAAACTGCCTAGAAGAACATGGCCAAAACTGAGCTGCTTATTTTTCTCCCTAAACCAACCTCCCCTTCCTCCTTTCACTATTTCTGTGGACAACACTCTTCTACTCCCTGTTTCCTTAATATGCAATTTTGGAGTCGTCTTTGGAGTCCTCCCTCTCCTTCTTTACATAAATCCAACTGATAGCTAAAACCTGTCATCTCTTTCTCTATAGCATCAGCAAAATTTGTCCCCTCCTTTCTAAACACACAACTAAGACACTTATCCACTTGTTACTCACCTCCTGTTTAGACTATTGCATCGTCCTCCTTGCTGGTCTCCCTCTGAATCATCTCTCTCCCCTTCATTCTGTTCAAAACTCAGCTGTGCGGCTAATCTGCCAGCTCCAATATGCTCACATGACTCATCTTCTCAAGTCATTTCATTGGCTCCCTTCCATTTCCATATCCAATTCAAACTTCTACTTCTGACTTATAAATGCATTCACTCTGCTACTCCTCACTACCTTTCCTCTCTCATCTCTCCCTACACCCCTCCTCATGAATTTCACTCTTCTGGTGGATTGCTTTTCTCTGTCTCTTTTTCTTCCTCTGCCTATTCCAGACTTTAATCCTTTCACCACACTGCTCCTTATGCCAAGAAGAAATTACCCGTGTTTGTATGTCAGGCTTCATCTCTGCCCCTTTTCAGATCCATGCTAAAAACTCACATCTTTGTGGCTGCTTTTGGATCCTAATCCATTTAGTCTCCTGTATGTTTCCTATGAGCAGGGACTGTCTTTATATGTATCTGTACAGTGCTGTGTATGCCTTACAGTGCTACATAAATTACTACTATTTAAAATATATAGTGCTACAAGACATATGCAGCACTGTACAGACACATGTAAAAGACAGTCCCTGCTCATCAGAGTTTACAATCTAGTCAAGACAGACAACCCAACAACTGAGGACAAGGACACATCTATGGGAGTGGCAAGGAAATACATAGGAGACCAAGTGATACCAAAGACACCCAGTGATACCAAGTGATACCAAAGACACCCAGTGATACCATTTCCAGACAAATTTATGGTATCTCAACAACACACCATGTTTGATACTCAAACCCATAGTGGTGTTTATGTTTCTATGAAACCTCTGTTCTTATCATTCCATGTAGTAAGTTTTGTAAATAGTTTACCCCTGTTATCCAAGTTTTTGTGCCCTGTTATCTGTAAACTCATACGTGTTAACTGTACTGAGCATTTTTGTTCCATGTAAACCGCGCTGATGATGAATAGTGCGGTATATAAGAGACTCTAAATAAATAAATAAATAAGTGGATCAGGATCCAAAAATGGCCTTGAAGAGGTGAGTTTTCAGCCTGGATTTGAAAACAGCCAGAGATGAAGCCTGACGCACAGACTCTGGCTGTTTGTTCCAGGAATATGGAGCAGCAAGTAGTAGTAGTAAATCATGCAATTTAAAAACAAAATGAGCATGAGAAGAACTTCCCTAGGAAAGAAAAATTGTTCAGTCTTTTAAGTTTACACCAACTGTTCTTGTCAAAAGTCTTATGTGCTTCTGAACGTAAACTTCCTTCTACTGAGCCATGTTGTGCCAGAGTTTCCTGACATCTGTCAATGTTTTGGCAGTATCTGTGCATCAAGGGAAAATGTCTTGTATTGTAAAACTGCTATCCTAGTCTGGATTTAGAAAACATATTTATTGTAAGTAATGGAACTGAATGCTCTAGGGGGAGATCATGATTAATATACATGATTTCACTGCTGATGACTTCTAGAGGTCAAGTGACAATGACAAATCACCAACTAAGTGTACTGTTGATCATGACAGGTGGAACTCTATCAAAGAGTTATCATAATAATATTACAAATCTACATCAGCATTCATTCCAGTGGGTATTAATATATTTAAATAACTATTCCATCTCTGTTCTCTATTCAGGAATTGTATGTAAAATCTCTACATGCGAATGTGGAATAACCTGATCTATAGCACAGAAACATAATTAATCAAAGCTATGTCTCATGGCTAAACAATAGTGACCTAACGATATATCTTCACTTTTTTGCTTCTGGTAAATTTTATTTTTGTGCAGTTTTCCCTAAATATATCTTAGGGCAGAGACACTATATTGTGTGCACTAAACCTGAAAAAAGGCAGATAGTACTATGTATCAGAGATAAATAGCAATGTGAAACTGGATTCTGAAATGCACACAAACCTGCCAATCAATCTGTCCATTTAATCCCCGCAGGGATAATGTATTCAACCGAAAGATCAATCGTTGTTCCCGCTTAATAAGCGTCTGATCCAGGGATTTACCCTGACTACCACCGAATACCTGCTCCAAACATAAGCATCGCAATTTCCCAAATGTATGATCTTTTTCTACGCAGTGTTGAACCATCGAGGCCTCCATACACTTACAGGTTAGACGACTACGATATTCCCTCATCCGTACACGAAACGGGCAAATTGTTTTGCCGACATAACACAAGCCACACGGGCAGAGAACTGCATACACAACATTCTTCGATTCACAGGTGGTCCAACTGCGAAGACGCACAGAGATCCCCTGATAAACGAAGGTCTCCTGACACAAGGTGATTTCACAAATATCACAGGTCCCGCATGTAGAATGGCCCCCCGTTTGATTACCATCTCTCACACACACCCCCCTAGAAGGTATTATGGCCGGGCTGAGTAGATCCTTCAAATTGTGATCTCTCTGCCCTACGCATCTGATGACTTTGTTATCTAAACCAGGTACCGCAGCTAAAATGTTACTGTGCCTTCGAAAAATCCTCTGAAGCTCCCCACTAAGAGGAGAATATCAGGTTATAAAATTAACATGCGTATCGCCTAATATGTTCTGGTCAGAATGAGAACCAACATCTAATAGTGTCGTGCGATGGTGGATGGTTTCCTGTCAGTTACACTTTATTGCCTGGAGGAGATTGATTAAGTGGTTTGGCATTGTGTGCGCGCAACATAGGGGGGGTTAAAAATGGAGTAGGGAGTAGGTATCCCGCATGCGCGGCGTTTTCTACTGGCAACGGACATTAGTCAGCAGGTGTTGAATAGAGTGTTAACTTGGGCAGCATCTGAGGTAAGGAAGGTTTTGGTTATGGGTACATTTGGTATTTTTTAGTGTAGTGAGGGCTTACAAGCTCGATCTGACATAGTCATCAGGAGAGCATATAAGGGGGGAGCGATTGTTGTGCTAGCAGTGGAGGATTACGTTTCCGAAGCCTTATCTCAATTACAAGACTCGACGGTTTATTCCCGTCTACAGGAAGATCCGCTTCCGGAACTTCAGCGGATAATAAATGATCTCACTTCGGAGGCGCTTCAACAGCATCTTATCACTAAACAAGAATATCAATTTTTGAATCCTAAGGCACCCAGTATGGCTAAACTGTACTTGGTTCCAAAAATCCACAAGAATTTACATAAGCCTCCGGGTAGACCTATAGTATCTACCCGGGGTAGTGTTTTAGAGCCTTTGTCAGTTTTTGTGGATTCTTATTTACATCCTCTTTTGCCTACAATACCCTCGTTTTTGAGGGATACCACTCATTTTCTGAATGTTCTTGAGAGTCAACACCCTTTGGCAGCACAATTAGATGTTTTGCTAGTGTCATTAGATGTGGTTTCCCTCTATACAAATATTCCGCAGGGGGCGGCATTATCAGTAGTGGAACAAGCTCTTAACCAACGTACTGATATGTCTGAGTTGAGGAAGGATTTTCTTCTTAACCTAGCGAGATTAGCTATTTATCAGAATTATTTTGTGTTCCAGTGGGTGCTGTACCAGCAAAACTTAGGGGTTGCTATGGGCGCCACATGTGTTCCGTCCATAGCAAACCTCTATATGGGATTTTTTGAGAAAGAGTGGGTGGCTTCGTCTCAATATTCCATTCATTTTAGGCTGTGGAAACGGTTTATTGACGATGTTTTTTTTGTTGTGGCAGGGTACAGTTGAGCAACTGGAAGAATTTTTGGTGTGGCTTAACGCTTGTGATGTTAATATCAAGTTCACTTCAGTATATCATCCTGACACACTCAGTTATTTGGATGTTTGTGTGAAGCGGACTGCCGACGGATGGGCCACTACGGTTTTTAAGAAACCGACTGATAGTGTTACTTTTTTACAATATGAAAGTATGCATCCTCCGCGTTTAAAGATGGGTCTTCCGTTTTCTCAATTTTTACGCTTTAGACGGAATTATTTGGATAGGGCTGATTTTAAACGGAAAGCTCAGGATTTACAAACTCATTTTTTGCAGCGCGGGTATCCCAAGTCGGTAGTACATCGTGCATACACTAGAGCTCTTTTTAACCAACGCACGACACTATTAGATGTTGGTTCTCATTCTGACCAGAACATATTAGGCGATACGCATGTTAATTTTATAACCAGATATTCTCCTCTTAGTGGGGAGCTTCAGAGGATTTTTCGAAGGCACAGTAACATTTTAGCTGCGGTACCGGGTTTAGATAACAAAGTCATCAGATGCGTATGGCAGAGAGATCACAATTTGAAGGAACTACTTAGCCCGGCCATAATACCTTCTGGGGGGGGGGGGTGAGAGATGGTAATCAAACGGGGGGCCATTTTACATGCAGGACCTGTGATATTTGTGAAATCACTTTGTGTCAGGAGACCTTCGTTTATCAGGGGATCTCTGTGCGTCTTCGCAGTTGGACCACCTGTGAATCGAAGAATGTCGTGTATGCAGTTCTCTGCCCGTGTGGCTTGTGTTATGTCGGCAAAATAATTTGCTCGTTTCGTGTACGGATGAGGGAACATCATAGTCATCTAACCCATAAGTGTATGGAGGCCCCGATGGTTCAACACTGCGCAGAAAAAGATCATACATTTGGGCAATTGCGATGCTTATGTTTGGAGCAGGTATTCGGTGGTAGTCAGGGTAAATCCCTGGATCAGACGCTTATTAAGCGGGAACAACGATTGATCTTTCGGTTGAATACATTATCCCCGCGGTGATTAAATGGACAGATTGATTGGCAGGTTTGTGTGTAACCTAATATAGATTTCTTGTGGGACAAGGGGTTTCCTGTCAGTTACACTTTATTGCCTGGAGGAGATTGATTAAGTGGTTTGGCGTTGTGCGCGCGCAACATAGGGGGGTTTAAAAATGGAGTAGGGAGTAGGTATCCCGCATGCGCAGCGTTTTCTACTGGCAACGGACATTAGTCAGCCGGTGTTGAATAGCATCTGAGGTAGCAGCATCTGAGGTAAGGAAGGTTTTGGTTATGGGTACATTTGGTATTTTTTAGTGTAGTGAGGGTGATGGTTCATTAGAGTTTGTTTTGTCTTTTATACAGTTTTTGTATCGGTCCCCTGAAGAAACTAATTTGAAACGTCTGGCTGGTACCGGGACTGGATGTTGGGATCATTAGAGTTTTTGAAGATCTGCATCAGTCCTTCTTGAAGTTGAGTACATTGTTTCGAGATTTACTACTGTAAGGACTGTGATTTGATTCATTTGCAGTTTGGGAGGTCATTGATGCAATACAACACAATTGCGGCTATAAGGTGTGAACCTAAAGCCAGCAGTGTTTTTTTCTACTGAGACCTCGTGCAATGTTTTTGATCCATCAACATCATTGGGAGTGAATGATATTTTTAGTTTTTTTGAAAGAACCAAGAATAGCTACGTCTCCCTTAAGAGAAGAACAGTTGGGCAGAAAATTCTGCGGGAACTTGCGGGAAGTGAACTGTAAGTTATTGTGGCATGCAGGATTTGTCTCTTGCAAGAAGATAAGGTCAGCTCTCTCACGAACAAGCTGGTCCAGGACTCAACAGCACTTGACCGGGTTATTCAGACACTGCACATTCCACAAGATCATTTTACCCATAGCTGTAGTTTTCAAAAAGTGACCAAAAAATGTATCAGGAAGAGAAAAAATATGTTCTGACCAAGTAGATTGGATAGTACCAATATCGTAGACAAACTCCAGTCTGCCGAGTCAGACTGCTCTCCCACAAAGTAACCGAACATACCCCTCCTCTGAGCAATTAAACCCACCCAATAATCACCCCACTACCTATCTCCCAATGCTCTCACCATTATAACTGTGAAGGAAGGAAACAAAACCAAAAGAACAAACAGAAATCGTGACACAGTAGGTGTCTAAGGGTAGGCACTTAGGACTGTGGCCATATCCCACCCCCATCCAAACCATCTATCATGACCCATATACACCCAAAATCCTCCTTCAATGCCATTCCTCCCATAATCTATGCAACCACCAACAACTCATCCATCACACCTCAGCCACCTGACAGAGCCACACTGTTATCTCAACTCACACTGCAAACATCCACAGAGATAGAGCATAAGTGGGGCACAGCTTCCTGACTACTAATTAGCATCCTGACTACAAAATATTTGCAAACAGTAATAAGATACATAGTAAGCCATAACAGATACACTAAGTCATTGCAATAGTGTCCATGTCTTTATGAAGAGCGTCATCCTGGTCAGTGTCCAAAGTCCTCCTGGATCCACAAACCTTGTGGCTTTTGGGTGTGGAAATCTCCAAATTGCCCAGGTTACCTTTGAATGTGGATAGCGATCTTCCTTATTCTGAAGAGAGTCCAGAAAGTCCATGATGTCAGACAGTTCTGAAATTCTGTGTGTAACATTGTTCCACTTAAAAATAAAAGCAAAGGGGAAACCATAGTGATATCACACTGATCTCTTCTGAAACACCTGCATCAGGGATTTCAAGCTTTTCCATTGTTCCATAGTGTACTGAGAGAGGTCTTGAAAGATTTGAATCTCTTGACCTCTGAAAAGGAGAGAACTTTTGCCATGAAGACTACACATGAGAGCCACTTTGTTTTCAAAGAAACTGAAGCAGGCAATTATCGGTGGAGGATGTGATTGGAGCTTGTCTTACTGCCCAAGTTCCTTTGAGCATACTCCAATTTGACCAGCGCAGATGGTCCTGGTAGACAAAAGGTGTACAATTCCTGGATGGATGGATGGATGAAGTAGGGCTAAATGGCCAGTTTTCTCAATGGAGAAAAGTGAATATTGGTGTATCCAGGGATCTCTGCTGGGACCGCTGCTTTTTAACATATTTATAAATGATCTGGAAATGGAAATAACAAGTGAGGTGATCAAATCTGTAGATGACATAAAATTATTCAAAGTTGTTAAAACACATGAGGATTGTGAAAAGTTGCAAGAGGACTTTGATAAATTGGAAGACTGGACATCCAAATGGCAGATGAAATTTAATGTGGATAAGTGCAAAGTTATGTTCTTAGGGAAGAAGAACCTAAACTATGGTTGCACGATCCAAGGTTCTACATTAGGAACCACCACCCAGGAAAAGGATTTTGGCATCAACGTTGAAACCCTCTGCTCAATGTGCAGTGGTGGCCAAGAAAGCAAATATAATGCTATGAATCATAAGAAAGGAATGGAGAATAAAACAAAGTATATTATGAGGCCTCTGTATCATTCCATGGTGTGACTGCACCTTGAATATTGTGCGTAATTCTGGTCATCATATCTTAAAATGAATATAGCAGAATTAGAAAAGGTACAGAGAATTGCCACCAAAATGGTAAAGGGGATGGAAGGATACCCCTATGAGGAGAGGCTTAAAAGGTTAGAGCTCTTCAACCTGGAAAAGACACGGCTGAGAGGAGATATGATAGAGGTATATAAATTAATGAATGGTAAGGAATGGGTAAATGTGGACTGGTTATTTACTCCTTCAAAAAAATAGAAAGACTAGGGGACATTCAATGAAGCTACAGTGAAGCCCATTTTGGACTAATAAGATAATTTTTATTTCACTCAATGGAATCTCATTGCCAGTGGATGTAATAAAAGGTGTTAGTATAGCTGGGTTTATAAAAGGTTTGGACAAGTTCCTAGAGAAAAAGTCCATAAGCCATTATTAAAGAGGACCAGAGAAATCCACTGCTTACCCCAGATAAGCATTGTGGAGCCTGTGTATCCTTTTGGGAACCTGCCATGTACTTGTGACTTGGATTGGCCACTGTTGGAAACAGGATACTGGGCTTGATGGACCTTGGTCTGACCCAGTATGGCACTTCTATGTTATGTTCTTATGATGCAACTTGGGAGAAGAGGGAAAAGTGGAGGATTGGTAAGCATAAGAAGGTAACAGGAGTGGCAAATAAGAAGGAGAGGAGAGAAGAGTTGCATAAAGAGTAGAAGCCTTATTATAAAGGAATGAGGAAAAGAAACCAGAGGAAGGAGGCATAGAAGAAGAGGCAAAATCAGCAGCTGAGACCAGGAGATCAAGGTTGTGGGACAATATGTGAGGCTTATTAGTAGCAGAAAACAATGAATGTTAAACAAAAGAGGCCCTAGTGGAATGAAGGGCTTTCTAATAGGAACATACTTGGTCCTTCCAAAGGGACCAAGCAGCAAATTTCAAAGACTTGTGCCAGCGATGCTCAGGGCAACACAGTTGACAACAGAGAACGAATAAACCAGAATGGTACCAGAGTTTGTGGATAATGAGGTGGGGCCTAAGAGGATATAAGATATGCCATACTGGGTCAGACCAAGGTCCATCAAGCCCAGTATCCTGTTTCCAACAGTGGCCAATCTAGGTCATACGTACCTAGCAGTTTTCACCAAAAGACACAGGTTCCACAATGCTTGTACTGGGTCAAGCATTGATATCCTGGGTCCCTTCTTAATAATGGTTTATGGACCTTTCCTCCAGGAACTTGTCCAAACCTTTTTTAAACCCAGCTACACTAACAGCCTTTACTACATCCTCCGGTAACAAATTCCAGAGTTTGATTACACGTTGAGTGAAAAAATATTTTCTTTTATTAGTCTTAAATAGTTTACCCTGTAGCTTCATTGCATGTCCCCTAGTCTTTCTATATTCTGATAACGCAGAGTGACAGAGTCCAGGGTACATGAGAACAAATGTGACCAATTGAAAAACTGGGAATCTAAAGAGGCCATAAGTGAGGAGAAGCAAGCAGCACAAATATGCTGGAAAAGTTGGTCAGTAATGACAATGGACAGATTTTGACCAAATGTCTGAGATAAAGTGGATAAAGAAGTGGGTGAAGGTATAGCTACGGAAAAAGTAAAATGAAAATGGTCAGATCAGGGAAGCAGAGTAGATCAACAAGGAGGGGAAGATGACCAAATCTAAGGAATGGCCAATTTTGTAAGTAGGAAAGGTGATCTGCTGAAGGATGCCTAGCTGGGTCATGAGGGAAAAATAAGCTGCCGGATAAGGTGTGAGTAGAGTTTGTCATCCAAAATAATGAGAGTGAATAGTTGAGGAAAACTTTGGTTATCAGGTCAGGGAGTTCATCCAGAGAGAGAGAGAGAGAGAGAGGAGTAAGGGTGATAGAGCAGTTCCGTGGCAGAAAGGGGGGGGGGGAAGAGAAGGGCAAGACCACATGGCCAGCTGGACAGTCTTCATGGAGGAACTGGAAACCAGAGCGACAGGCACTCAGAAGATGAGCCATGTTTCCCTGTCTGAGCCAGGTTTCAATCACCGAGAGAAAGGGTTGGTACAGTAATGAGGTCATAAAGTAAGTCATATTTATAATTCAGAGAAAAAACATGAAGAAAGCCATCAGACATGAGGTATAGGGCAGAAGAGTCATAGTAGTTGAGGAAGAACCAAAAAAGGAAGAGAAAACAATAAGAAGATTTACTTAACCTCTCGGGAGAGCTGAGGGCAGTCTTACATTCCCAGATAACAGGACAGCCAGTACAGGAGGGCATATACATGAAGAAAGGTACAGGACGTATTTTAATGTTACTAATGTTTTAAAGGGTATTTTATAAAATAAACATGTAATCATAACTCCACCTGCATTTTGCAAAACATCTACCCAAGCATGGCTACATTCAAGTCATGTAAAAATAAGTGCCTATACTTTAACATGTATAGTTGTGGTCAACATTATTGGCAGCCTTGCAGTTCAACTCATTAATGTCCTTTTTTTTTGAGTGCCATCAAGTCAGTACTGACTCCTGGTAATCCAGAAGTCTCTGGGGTTTTTTTTGACAATATATAACCAGAAGTAGGTTTCCAGGCCTTTTCTTCCATGGCAATGGAGGGTTAAGTGATTTACTCAAGAAGCACCAGTGGGGATGAAACTCACAAGCTTTTGGGTACTAGATAGCTGCTCTAGCCACTAGGCTACTTCTTCACACAAAGGCAAATATCTCCTTAAAAAAAAAGTAGCCAATGAAATGGCTTTTGACTATATATGCACAAATATTTGACACATAAAAAAATCAAATAAAACAAGATCAATTAAAAAAGAAAATAATAGGGAATAATATAAAAACTTAGACATTGCTAAGACATGATTATTGATTGGAATCTATCCCACAAGCAATTGCTCACTGCATATTCCAAAACTTTTTGTCTGACTATATTTATCAAAGTTGCTATAACAAGCTGCTGCTAGCTTAATAGTACCTTTTTCTCTTTTTTGGTCAACTGTTAAATTCTCAGCTTTTTGATTTTCTTTTTCTTTGATCTACTTTTATATGCATCTACTTTATAATATTTCATAGAATATTTCATGTTATAAAGTAAATGCATAAAAAAGTTGATCAAAGAAAAATAAAAATAAAATCAAAAAGTTGAGAAGTTAACAGTTGAACAAAAAAAGAGAAAAAGGGATTATTAAGCTAGAAGCAGCTTGTGATAGAGGCTTTGATGAATATAGTCCAACAAAAGATTTTGAGATTTGCAGTGAGCAAATGTTAGTGGGGTAAAGATTTTGATTATATATGATGTGGTGTTACCCTGCACGGGTTCCAATTTGTGTCGCTTCTAGGACATGATTATTGTCACCCTTATAAACAATTCAAATCAGATTGAACAGAAGAACCACATTCCCAATTGTCGCGAGCCTCTGGGTGCACCTACCGGTGAGCTCTGGTATTGCACTAGACTCCAGTATAACTGACCTTCCTGGTAGTTGTAGCTGCTGCCAGTTATACAAAAATAGTTGTGGTCAATCAAATAAGGTAAATAGGGCTTTATTTCCCCTTCCCAAATAGGATAATCAAATATTTACAGCAACAAAACAAAAACCCTTCTTGGGTGAAACAGAAAGCAAAACAGGAACAAAAATAGCTTTCTTTCAGCAACAGAAAAGTACTTTAAACATACAGGCTTGTAGCCACTGAGAATAAGGCTTTGCTTTGCCTTGGCAGGCTGCTTATTTCTCCTTATCTGAGGGAGATAATATTATCTGCTAAAGAAAGACTACAGTCCATTTCAATAACTTCTTCACTCATAGGTATTTCACATTGCATCGGCTTCACATCAGGAAATGATCCCTCTGCACTCTCCCTCTGTGTGGGCTTAGCAAACAGCCCGTCCTGGCTGTGACGTCGTTCTCTTTTGCTAAAGGAGAACTGTTTGTGATTACCACAGTTACTCCTGTTGTGGTAATAAGAGCCTCCCCTCTGCTGACCTCTGTTTAGCAGGTTGAAGAATTCCCCTGTCCCACTATTAGGTGGAATTAACCCTGCTCTGAGCTCTGCTTTCTGTAGGAACTTGGAACCAGCTGGAACTCCTGACGGCAGCCCTCTGGAAACTATAGGTCTCACGTACCTTTCAGAGTGAGTCACTTCTTCAGGTAAAAAGCCTTTCCTTTGCTCATAAAAAGGGTACTGGTATATCTCTACTCCCTTTTTGGCAGTGGAATTAAACTTCCTGGCTTGTACCTTTTCTCTGTTACCTCTTCTCCACTCTGGGCAGTTATATTGGCTTTCACTAGCTGTGTCACGCTGTCTGTACCTTTCATTCATGCATTCCTCGGACTCACTCAGAACTCCATGCAAACTTCCAATGGGGTACTCTGACACGCTCTCTCCACAGCTTTCCTTGTCCTCCTCCCGTAACCAGTTCCTTCTCTGGGTTTCTCTCCAGTTCCTATCTTGGCTCCTGGCTTTGAACTCCAACCGGGGCTTGAGCTTGCTCCTCGTCTCCTTCTTAATCTCCTTAACTGTTTGTGAGCTAGGTTTATCTAGGTATTTTCTAGCTGCACCACTCCCTAACTGATTAGAGTCAGGTGAAAATCCCCTGGCTTCCCTATTGGCTGAGGGTGTCTCCCAAGCTCGTGACCTCACTTGCTTACGTTGCCCCTGGCAACTTTCCACCATGTGTTTTCTCAGCACGTCATTATTTCCCTGAGCTGCACTATCTTCTGTCTCCATAGGGGTCACTAATGAGTCAGCACTGTGACAGATTCCCCCCCTTAAAATATTACGGGCTGCCCCAGTCTCAGATGGACAGCACGTAATACGCGAAAGTGCGTCCGCATTGCCATGTGTTTTCCCTGCTCTATGCTGAACAGTGAAATTAAAAGCTTGTAGCGTTAGGTGCCACCTTGTTAATCGCGCGTTATTATTTCGCATTAAATGGAGCCATTTTAACGGGGCATGATCCGTTACAAGTAAAAATTTCCTACCCGTTAGATAAAAACGGAGCGCCTCAATGGCCCATTTTATCGCCAGGCATTCACGCTCTATCGTGGCGTAATTTTTCTCCGCCTTAGAGAGCTGCCTGCTGAGATACGCTACTGGATGCTCGACCCCATCAAAAACTTGGGACAGCACTGCCCCTAATCCCGTGTCTGACGCATCCGTTTGTACAATAAATGGCAGATTAAAGTCTATACCCCGCAGCACCGGGGTGCTACAGAGCTTCCCCTTTAAAGCTTCAAAGGCTGTTTCTGCCTCTGGGGTCCACTGTACGTGGTTGGGCGCATTCTTTTTTAACATGGCCGTGAAAACCATGCTCTCCTCCGTGAATTGGGGTATAAAACGGCGATAGTAGCCGAGTAACCCCAGAAAGCTTCGGACTTGTTTTTTCGTAGAAGGTCTAGGGAAATCCCTATCTTGTTTGCTAAGGGTTTTACTAGCCCTCTACCAATCATATGGCCTAGATATTTGGCCTCTTCTGTAGCAAACAGGCATTTTTCCGGGTTGAGGGTAAGGCCAGCCCTCCGTAGTGCTCTTAGCACCGCCTCCACCCTAGCCAGATGTTGCACCCAGGACGTGCTATATATGACTACATCGTCCATGTAAGCAAGGGCGTATTTGTGGTGGGGCCGCAAAACGTGGTCCACCAACCGCTGGCATGTGGCGGCCGCCCCATGTAACTCAAAGGGCATCCCTTTAAATTGAAACAGCCCAATCGGCGTGCTAAACGCTGTCTTGGGCTTAGATTCCCGTGTTAAGGGAATCTGCCAATAGCCCTTACTTAGGTCAAGGGTGGTCAGATACTTGGCTTGCCCCAGGCGATCCAAAAGATCGTCTATACGAGGCATTGGGTATGCATCGAACTGCGAAATTTCGTTAACTTGCCTAAAGTCGATGCAGAACCTTAAGGTTCCATTAGGCTTTGGCACTAGCACGATCGGACTGGACCACGGGCTACGTGATTCTTCAATGATGCCAGTGGCCAGCATTTCCTTTACCTGTTTGATCACTTCTTGTTTGCGAGTCTCTGGCATTCTATAGGGCCGTTGCCGTTGCCGAATTACTCGCCCGGGGACTGTAATAATTTCATGTGCTACAAGGTGGGTCTCACCCGGCCTAGTTGTCAGCACATCCTTAAATTTCCCTAACATCTGTATCAATTCTTTCTGCTGTTGGGGCGACAGCTCGGTCCCTATCCTTGGGGTAGGTTGCTTTTGCCAGTCCTCAATCTGTGGGCCCAGATCCTCCTCGCTTCTTTCTTCCCCTAAGGCTGTTAGGTTTTTAACCTCCCTTTCGCCTGTGGAGCCAAATCCCCCCGCCCCCCGCTTTGTTGGTGGCAGTGAGGGTACTTCTTCCACTAAAGGGAACCCTACCCGCTCACAAATCAGCTGTGCAATACGGTCACCTGTATGTATTTTAAAGTCTTTATTCCCTAAGTTGAATAGCAAGACTTTTAGGGGACCTCGATAATCCGTGTCAATGACCCCAGCGCCCACATCTAGCGAATGTTTTACCGCTAGCCCTGACCGGGGTGCGATGCGCCCATAGCATCCCTCTGGGATTTTTACCTGGATCCCAGTATCTACCAGAGCCTGTCCCCCTTTCCTAACAAGGGCGTGCTCTACGCTAAAGAGATCATATCCCGCGGCTGCCGCGGTAGCCCTTGTTGGTCCCTTAGCCTGAGGGATCACTAATGAGTCAGCACTGTGACACAGTGCAGTAAAATTAGATGCACCAGTGATCAATTGTCAGTACTCACATGACTTGAATCAACAATGATCGCTCTGTTTAAAATGGCCACATTCACAACCTGTTTTATTTTCACAATGGCGAAAACAAGAAAGCTGCCTAAGACCATCAGAAACGCCATTATCACCAAGCATCAGACTTCAAAGGGTTACAAGGCCATCCCCAAAGACCTTGGGATTCCTGTTAAAAACCTCCCAGGACATGGTGAGAAGAGGAAAATTAATCCAAGAATTCTTTGCAGGTTAGTGCAAACTGTTGGAAAAACACCATGTGCTGTACAGCATCCAAAAAGCTTAAGGCTGACCTGGAGCAATCTGGAGTAGTGGTTTCAACCTGCACCATATGTCACGCACTAAACAAAGAAGGATTTCATGGGCAAAGGCCAAGGAGGACCTCACAGCTCAAAGACAGACATAAGAAGGCACCCTTGATCTTTTTCCAAACCCACCTTAAGAAGCTACAGTCCTTCTAGGAAAATGTTTTGTGAACAGATTAAACCAAAAATGAGCTCTTTCACAATGTAGACCAGTGATACATTTGCAGGCAAAGAAATAAAGCTTATAAGGAAAGCAACATCCTTTTGTAGTGGTGTCAGAAGTGTGCTTTCAAATGTACCTTGAAATACTAGGCCTGTGGGGGCAGAGCCTGATGTCCAGCGGGTTAGACGCTTTGCGCTGAAGCTCCCGAGGGGCCTACTCAGAATCCTGACTTAATACCTACATTAACTTGATATTTTGCTCCGAACTTACCGGGGTGCCTCGGGGGAGATGGCGGCCCATAAACCAGCGCGCTTAGACTTCGGATCTCCATCTTCTTCACACGGAAAACGTTCCAAGACAGAGCTGCCTTCCCCACAAAAGATGGTGCCATTTCGGGATAACCCCGAAATGCAACAGGAGATCTTGGAGGAAATACGTGGTGTGAAGGAACTGGTGCAGTCTAACGGAGAAGCGCTCCGAGCCATGAGAAAAGATTTTGGTGTGCTTCAGGATCGTTTTGAAGGTCTTTCATTACGGCAGGACAATATGGCGGGGGTCCTCGACTCGCACGTGGTGCGCTTGGTGAAACTGGATGAGGCTGAGCGTCAGATACAGAATCTACAAAAAGAGTTAGAGGATAGCAATAATCGAGCCCGTCGCAACAATGTAAGGCTCATTGGTGTACCGGAGGGCGCGGAAGCAGGAGATATGAGAGAATTCCTGGTCAAAACTCTTCCCTCCTTGCTGAAGATTACTTTTCACAGAGATCTGGAAATTGACCGAGCACATCGTGTTCCTACCAGCATGGCGCTCAATCGGACGACCCCCCGGCCCATCATTTTTCGTCTACTGAGATATCAGCAAGTTGAGCAAATTCTAAATGCTGCCCGGGCGAATCGTCATTTGGAGTTTGAAAATCATAAAGTCTCCTTCTTCCCTGACCTGGCTAAGCCCACAGCTGACCGTCGGAAGAGGCTCCTTGCTTTTCGACCTCGACTTCAACAGTTACAGGCTCGCTTCGGCATCTTATATCCAGCGAAGCTTAGAGTGACTCTCCATAACCAAACTCGTACCTTCGAAGATCCTGATCTGCTAGCAACATTTCTAGCTTCTAAAGAAGCAGACCAGATGCGCTAACCCAACAGCTTGGATGGAATCCGCTGGAACTGTCCGCCATTTTGAATGGCCCGATGCGGTGATAGCCGCCTGAAACGGAGACTGCCTGGACTTTCTTTCTCTTTATATATACCTTATTGGTCTCCTTTCTTTCCACGCTGAGATCCTTGGTTAGTTTCGGAGCCTTCGGAGCCTGTATAGCACTGTAGGATTTATGTATCAATTCAGGCCTTCTCTGGGGTTTCTCCCCGCAGACATCAGGCCGCCAGTGATTTCTGGGGTTTTGCTTCTTCTCTAGGCACTCCGGTGCTTATTTTGTTATAAGGGGCGCTTCATGGTTTTCCTTAGTTTAATTCCTATCATGTTGTTTCTGCAGTCATTTACTGGTACTATGAGCGACATTGTGTACCTCTGTGCGCTATTATGTTTCTTTTTCAGATTGTTTAACTATTTGGCATTGCTTTATGTACGTTATCACTACTGACTGTAAAAGGCATCAATAGTCCATTCCAAGGAGGGACAATCCCTAGCTCTCTTAATCATGATTATTCTGAGTTAGTGTTTTCTCAGGAGGCCCATTTACTGGGCATAGCTATTTTCTATCTCCTTTATTACGAAATACTGGAAATTGGCTCCCATTTGAACCTCAATGATTGGTGGAATTTTGTCCATTTTACTGTAATTATGAGCAACTACCTCGTCTGTCAATCTCTTCCACTCAAGCCCTTCACTGCTTGTTTGAAAGGAAGGTGTTCCATGATTATGTTCTAACTGCTAACTGCTCTCATTTGGCTGTTTACTTTGTATACATTTCTGCCACAGGATCAGCCTGTATCATCAATACCATTTCTGCTTGTTTGCTGTACAATAACTGTTGTGTGTAAGCGCTTATGTGATGACTCTTGTTAGTTTAGAGAAGAAGCATAGGGGTGGGGGGTACTTGGGGTTGTTTTCTTATTGTATGTGTGTATTTGTATCTTTTGGTGTGTTGTTACTTTTGGTTGTTGTAAAATGAAAATAAACGTCTTAAAAAAAAGAAATACTAGGCCTGTGGCCTAGCTGGAATGTCTTTGTCTCTTTTGTTTCACTGTAGCCTGCTTAGTAGTAGAACCATGCAGTAAGAAATGCATAGTTTAGCAGCTTCTCACCTTACATAACACACCGCAGCTGACCTCTATTGGTGAGCGATCAAGGGGAACTTAATATGTGCCTATCATCAAGTAGCTAGAATGTGATAACAAATTATTAGTTTGCATATAGATAAAAGTCTATAAATGAAACTGAAACCTTTGCCCGGGGGGGGGGGGGGGGCGGCTCAGTCTTTTTGGAAGCTATTCCGCTGAGTTCTCACATGCTATTAAAACTGTTTGATTTCACGAAGGCCTCAGGTGTCTTTTCTTGGTCTGGTAATCTACTACATTTCTTGGTTCCCTTACCGGGAAACAAAGACTATTTTGTCTTGGAGTGATGAGCCGTTCATCTAGCGGACTCCAGGAGTCCCGAGAGGTCTCGAGGCGCCACCGGACTGTTTCCGGATGGGACTTAATGACAGTCCTAGAGCCCGTGGGACTGATCGGACTCACTCACGAACCTAGAAGGGGCCCAGAAAACAAACCTGTCCTTTTCACCGGATCGGGTAAGTCTGATTTTGGTAATTCTCTGTATCTGGTATTGTTATCCGTAATTGAAAGGAGCGTGATCAACTCCTGGGACTGGTCCTAGTATGTCAGATACTGACTGAACCCACCGGTTTCCCTTCTTGTATACTGTAAGATTATTCTGTTGGGGTTTTTTGTACGAAAAAACGGAGCAAAAAAAAAAAGACTCCAGAGTTACAGCACAGCTCAGAGAGAGAGAGCAGTTATTTACAGCACAGCTAAGAGAGATAGAGAGCAGTTATTTCTAGCAAGGAGAGAGAAATTGAGAAAAAAATAGGGGTGGGATATAAGTCATGTATCCTTTTCACACAGACAGAATGAGAAAGTTTCAAGGGGCGTATCCTTTCTACACAGAAAGAGAAAGTTTCAACCCTCTCTGCACTCTCAGCTCTGCCTAGATTTCTACTTCAGTTGTTTCTGTTATAATTACTCTGCTGATTTCTGTGGGATTCGGGAGGGAGAAACCTGAATGAGTGAGAGAGAGACAGTGTTTGTTTTACAGTTGCTGGAGTGTGGGAGAGACAGTGTTTGTATTGCAGCTGCTGGAGAGTTAGAGAGAGAGAGACAAAGGTTTTGAACAGCATTTTTGAACAGCAAGGGAGGGGGTGTATTTATACTGAGCCTTCTGCAGTGTCTCCTTAAGAACTTTAAGAAGGGTTTCTCTGGTGATTATGTAATTGTAATGACCCCCGGGTGGATTGGAAGTTTTATGTGAACGGGAATGGGCCCCCCCTCCTGTCTTTAACCTGGCCACCCCGAGGGATCTCTAGATATAGACCTGATACTAGATGTGCACACAGTCGCCCTGCAAAGTCAAGCCACTTAACCCTCCATTGCCCATGTTCCCTGTAAAATAGTTATCTCAAAGTTATAATGCCCTGCACAATGTAATTTCAGTTTGTTCAATGTAAACCGCTTTGATATCATGAAAGGCGGTATATAAGAAATGTTAAATAAATAAATAAATATGACCTCAGTCCCTGTTAAAGAAATATTGTCAGAAAGAGTGGCAGAGTTTTAAATCTTTGATTATAATCTAGCTAGCAGAGTGCACCCAGAGGAACTCCTGTCCCGTAGTTCACAGAAAAATGCAGCCGAAAGTAAAAATAAAACAACCAGTTTTAGTACAGGAGCCAGAGACAGAAGAAGTTCCTCCCCCCTATGTTCCCCAGCAGATGACTCCGGCTAGGTTAGCAGGCTCAGCAGGGACTCTAGCTAGAACAGATACAGCTTCTCCCCCGCCCCTTTCGACAGCTACTACTTTTTCTGATAGTCAGAAGAGCACTGCCAGTGAGACAAGAATGCCATTTTCAGATACAGACCTGCCCAGCACTTCAGAAAGTTCCCTGAGTCCCAGATCTGAGGGAAGTCAGTCTCAGTTTAGTACGCCTCTCCCCCCCCCTCCCCAGAACTGGAGCATTACGACCTCAGAAGAGACCCCCACACAGTACGTGCTAGAAAACAGACTCCAGAAGTTAGTTTCCACCTACCCCTCTGAGAGGCTTGAGGACCGGCTGCCTTTAATGCCCAGGGGGAACTCATTGAAGGCTCTCAAACCTTTGTATATGTACCTTTTTCTACCACCAACTTGTTGAACTGGAAAACTCATTATCCATCCTATACTGATAAAGCTCAAGCTATGATAGATTTGTTTTTGTCTATTATTCAAACCCATCGTCCAACTTGGGCAGACTGTCGTCAGCTCCTTTTAACCTTACTCAGTACCGAAGAAAGATACTGGGTGACTAGGTCAGCCATGAAATGGTTGGAAGAGAACCCTCCAGGTGAACAGAATCCCCAGCAAGCAGTGCTGAGAGATTTTCCTGACCTAGAACCCCACTGGGCGGCAAACAGTGATACAGGCTGCCTTGCCCTGGATCGCTATCATTGGGCTCTCCTGGAAGGCCTTAAAAAGGGGCGGCCAGAAAGCGATGAATGTGGGGAAAATATCTGAGGTACTGCAAACCCCCAATGAGAGCCCTGGCCAGTGTGAATCTTTCCGTGTTTATACTCCATTTGACCCCGAAGCACCTGAAAACCAGCGGATGGTGAATACAGTGTTCGTGGGACAATCACAGGGGGACATTCGAAAGAAACTTCAGAAGCTTGAGGGATTTGCTGGAATTAATATGACCCAGCTGATAGAAGTTGCTATGAAAGTATTTGTGAACAGAGATCAGGAGATGAAGCATGAGTGTGAACGAAAGATGAAAAAGAAAGCTGATATGTTAGCAGCGGTGTTAGTCGAGAAAGGACAAGGAAAGTCGACGTGGGAACCGAGAAGCTGAGGGTGGGGTAGAGGAACCCGGTGAGGGTCATTGGAGCAAGGACTATTGGAATGAGATCAATGTGCCTATTGCAGAGAAATGGGCCACTGAAAAAGAGAAGAAAAAACGAATGTCCCAATTGTGTCAGGCAATATTCCCTGCCCCGAAGAGATGTTGAGGGCATTCATTTTTTTTTTTTTTTATTGAGCATTTATAGTGAAAATACACCAAATTATACAAAGAAAATACGTACAATACATATCGCATACAAAATACTAGGCAACATAATACAATATAAAGTCCACATTAAGTGGTGCTAACAGATTTAACAAAAAAGGAAATAAATCTAAACCAAAACCAGGCCCAAAGGCCTACACAATTAGAGAACCTACCATTATTTACCAGATTTATTTCCAGAGCCTGCACTTGAGCGATCAATCACGAATTTCTCAAGATGGGTGACATCCGTAAATACATAAGAGGCTCCCTCAAATCCAATCAAACATTTACATGGAAAACGTAAAAAGAATGTGGCCCCTAGAGCCAGAACCTTGGATTTGAGAGCCAGAAATTGCCTCCTACGAAGCTGAGTCTCACGCGATACGTCGGGGAAGATATTAATAGGCTGTCCACAAAAGGGGACAGATTTTTTCTTGAAAAAGGCTCGAAGTATCTGCAGCTTAACCTCGATGGAGGCAAATGTAACTAATAAAGTGGAGCGAATAGAAATATTATCAGTAGAGTCTTCTAAAAACGCAGTCAAATTTGAGATAACTGGTACAATTTCATCCATCCCCCCTTCCTGAGGATTAACATTTTTACTACTAACAGGAATATAATAAGCCTGTGACACAACGATTGGCTCTTGAATATTAAGAATCTCTTTGAAATACTTCTCTAAAAGTATTCCAGGAGCTAACAAAGACGTGTGAGGAAAATTAAGAAACCTGAGGTTGCATACACGAAAAGAATTCTCTAGGGCCTCCACTCGAGAATATAACACAAAAGAATTTTTAGCGGCAACTATATGAGCAGCCTGAAGTGGAGGGACTTGAGATTTCAAAAACTGAACAGTGTTATCAAGACTATGAACCTTCTCATCAAGTTGCTGGAAGGTTACAACAGCCTCTTGAGAGAAGGTACAAAGCGCGTTCAATGTAGAAGAAACTTTCTGATCAATAACTACCAAAGCTGACCAAATATCTTTCAGTGTTACATCACCATCAGGCGAGGTAGGCAAGATAGTAGACACCACATTTAAAGATTGGGATTGCACAGAAGCCGGCAAAACCAATGGTAACTTAGTTTTACTTGCGATTTCAGAAGCTCCAATTGATAAATCCATTGACTGTGCAAGCGCAGGCTGAGGAGGCGGAGACCTCCCACTGGAATTGAGGGATACTCCATCTGGTGACGACTGCGCAAGAGGGACAGGTAAAAAATGCCTGTCCAAAGGACCGGTCTGTTTCTCTCCAGAACCTGCTGCAACAGCAGGGGCCTTATCAGGATTCTTGGGTTTCCGCTTCCCCATCACTTCACCAAGAAATACCCGCAGAGCAGTGCCGCAGTCCCGCCGAAGGAGCACCTAAGGAGCACAACCTGCTCCTTTAATCACGCTCCTTCAAGCCACGCTCCGCGAACACGCTCCGCGGTAAGACAAGAGTCCAAAGATATAACAAGGACCCCGCAGAGAGGAGGGTGCCCAGGGCCCGCCTGCCCGATATTCCTGAGGCACTTCTGGGGATGACAAACCCCGCTGAAGCCGGAGACCGGCTACAGCAGTCCAGGCAGCCTAGGAGCTGATGTTCTGCCCCTGTATCCTCCGCGTTCTCTGTCAGCACAGGTACATTCAGCACAAGGCACAGTTTTAAAGAAAAGAAGACCCCGCCGACATGAGGGTGCCCAGGGCCCGCCTGCCCGATATTCCTGAGGCACTTCTGGGGATGACAAACCCCGCTGAAGCCGGAGACCGGCTACAGCAGTCCAGGCAGCCTAGGAGCTGATGTTCTGCCCCTGTATCCTCCGCGTTCTCTGTCAGCACAGGTACATTCAGCACAAGGCACAGTTTTAAAGAAAAGAAGACCCCGCCGACACGAGGGTGCCCAGGGCCCGCCTGCCCGATATTCCTGAGGCACTTCTGGGGATGACAAACCCCGCTGAAGCCGGAGACCGGCTACAGCAGTCCAGGCAGCCTAGGAGCTGATGTTCTGCCCCTGTATCCTCCGCGTTCTCTGTCAGCACAGGTACATTCAGCACAAGGCACAGTTTTAAAGAAAAGAAGACCCCGCCGACACGAGGGTGCCCAGGGCCCGCCTGCCCGATATTCCTGAGGTACTTCTGGGGATGACAAACCCCGCTGAAGCCGGAGACCGGCTACAGCAGTCCAGGCAGCCTAGGAGCTGATGTTCTGCCCCTGTATCCTCCGCGTTCTCTGTCAGCACCTGTTGAGGGCATTCATAAACATCTCCAGTGACTACTTAAGTCTGGACGCCTGAAAACCATGACAATCACCCTGGAATACTCCTTTGCTGCCAGTTCAAAAACCAGGTACTAATGATCACCGACCTGTGCAGGACCTGCGGAAGGTCAATGAAGCTGTGTTGTTACCATTCATCCTGTTGAGTCAAACCCTTACCATTTACTGAGTTTGATTCCTGCACAGCTATCTGTTTTACTGTTTTGGACTTAAAGGATGACTTTTTCTGTTTGAGATTGGCCACTCCTTGCCAGCCACTGTTTGCATTTGAATGGGAAGACCCTATTACTGGCAATAAGAGACAACTGACATGGACCCATTTACCACAAGGATTCAAGAACTCCTCCACGCTGTTTGGGGATGCACTTAGTCAAGATTTGCATCAGTTCCAGTCATGTCCCCTTCAACGTGTATTGCTACAATAAGTGGACAATCTACTCATTACTGCTGTTTCTGCAGAAGAATGTATTGCCGCCACTTCAGAACTTCTGCACTTGCTTTGGATGTCTGGCTATCGGGTATCTCAAAGTAAAGCCCAGTTGTGCCAGACTGAAGTCAAGTACTGCCCGACGTGGAAAAAGCATTCCATCTGTACGTCCATGAAGAAAGGGGGTGACCTTCTTGTCTCCGCGCAGTAGCAGCAACAGCTCTCCTGGCAACAGAGGCTGATAAATTGTCTCTTGGGCAAGAACTGTATGTTAAAAGTGCCACATGCAGTACTGACACTGATGGAGTACAAAGACAATTATTGTTTACCAACGAGCGGATGACAAAATACCAAAGCATGCTGTGTGCGAAAACCTCGGGTCCACATGGAGATAGTGAAAAACACTCAATCCTGCCACTCTACTCCCTGTAGCACCTGGGCTACCCGAACATGATTGTATCCAGGTTATGGATGAAGTGTATTCCGGCTGCCCAGACATGAAAAAATGTACCACTGACCTTTCCTGATGTTCAGTATTTTACCGATGGCAGCAGTTTTGTGGAAGATGGACAGCGGAAGGCCGGATATGCTGTGGTCACTCCTGAGGTTGTTGTGGAGGCTGAGCCCATACCCCTGGGGACTTCTGCCCAGAAAGCTGAACTCATTGCCCTTACTCGAGCCCTCTAGTTAGCTGCAGGTCTGAAAGTAAACATCTACACTGACTCTAAGTATGCTTTTGTTATCCTACACGCCCATGGGACCCTGTATAAAGAACAAGGTTTGGTTACTTCAGGGGGGAAAGCTATTAAGTATGCCCCAGACATCATGGCTCTAGTAGATGCTGTCTGAGAACCCAGGAAGATGCACTGCCAGGGTCATCAGTCTGGGGATAGCCTGACTGCCTTAGGAAATCAGAAGGCAGACAAAGTAGCAAAGGAAACAGCCCTCTGCCCGATAAGGCCCAATCCGGCATTGGCTATAACAGCCCCACTATTCTCAGTGCCAGTGAATAATTGGGATCCCCGCTACCAATCGGATGAGCTAGACTATTTCTGTACTCCAGGAGAGAGGGACACTGACTGAACAGGGATGGATCCAGCTGCCACCCCTCCAGAAAACTGAACCTAGCCGTATTGTTATCCCTGACACCTTAGATCAGCATTTTGTCCAGGCATTCCATCAGGTTACTCACATGGGAAAAAGCGCAATGGAGCAGGCCCTTCGTCCCTGGTTTTATATTTCAAAGTTAGGACCCCTAGCCACATCAGTTTCATGCCAATGCCTAACCTGTGCCCAAAATAATCCCCAACAAGGGAAATTACCACCCCTTGGTCTCCTAGCTGCAGGGACTGCTCCCATGGAAAATTTGCAGGTGAATTTTACTGAGATGCCCAGGGCTGGGGGTCATAAATACCTTCTGGTGTTAGTCTGTACCTATTCAGGATGGGTTAAAGCTTTTCCCACCAGAACCGAGAAGGTTTGTGAGGTCACACGAGCCCTCATCAGAGAAGTCATACCCCAATTTGGACTCCCGTCAGTAATAGGATCAGACAATGGCCCAGTTTTTGTCTCTCAGGTCACCAGACACCTAGCCCAAGCTCTACAGATAGATTGGAAATTGCACACCGCCTACTGGCCTCAGAGTTCAAGAAAAGTCAAACGTATGAACAGGACCCTTAAAGCCAAAATTTCCAAACTCTGTCAGGAGACCCGTCTCCGCTGGCTGTCTGTTCTTCCCATGGCCCTATTGTACATATGGTCCTCTCCCCCGTCAGAGTTTGAATCTGTCCCCCTTTGAAATTCTGTATGGACGGCCTCCTCCCTTGATTAAGGGGGGTGCTAGGAGACATGGGTCAGATTGGTTCTCTGCTGACCTGCCAAGAACTGGTGGCATTGGGTTCTGTATTGCAAAAAATGTTCACTCCTGGGTTCAAGAATGACTACTAGTAACCCTTGTTGAACCCATTCACCCCCACAAACCAGGTTCCACTAACTGGATTAAGGAGTGGAACTCTGACCCTTTGACACTCTGCTGGTGGGGGCCATTTATGGTCATACTGTCCACCCCCACAGCTGTGGAGGTTGCCGAACTTGTGCTGTGGATTCACCATATTCGAGTCAAGCCAGCAACCCATCTGACTGACAGCACCTGGACTGCCAGAACGGATCCTGACAACCAACTGAAGCTCATCCTGTCCAGAATGACTCAGCCTGCATGTCAATCAGCGCAACGCCCTACCCCCGTCACCACCGGAAGCTGACTGGTCTACGTATGGCTGAAGACTGAGAATTGACAACTAGGAGCAAAGAATCCAAGGACCTGTTGTTTATAGACTGTATTTATACCAACTGCAGTATTATGTATACTTAGCTTGCGGTAGTTGTATTTCTGATGGTAACCATGAGTTCCGTTGTAACTGATCCACTCCCCTGCACCCCCTGTTTGAAAGTAACTAAGACTGGCCACAAAATCACTCAGACCCTGGTATATCATACTTATTATTTCTGTTCCAGTACCAAACAGACCCCCTGCTGTCACAATACTACTGACCTTACTATCTGTTACCATGCAGGAATGGAGCCTGTGTGTTTTAATCCTCAAGTGTTTCCTGTTTATTGGATCCTGGAAGTACATGCCGACAATTCCCAGGGACCGCTCCTTAACTCTACCACGTTTGAGGATAGCCAGCCTAAATCCTTGTTTTTCAATGTGTGCCTCGCAATCGGGAAAACCTCTTATTCTGGTGGTTGCGGGTCCCTCAAATGGGAACACACCTATTCTACAAATGATAAGTACATGTGCCCTCAATGTGCCTATAATTGGGGCCAGTGCATGGGCGTCAATGCCCCCAACCGCTGGGTAGTGGCTGCGGCAGGGTCATATTTCTGCCCCCGGTGGGAGTGTATATATTTTGCCTCTTGGCCAGGAGTGCCTACTGGCCACCAAGGAGTTGATCGCAAAGCAGTTTTAATGAGGATGTCGGCCTCCCCCCATTGTCAAACTTCCACCTGTAATCCCCTTAATCTCTCTATTTTGAACCCGTGTCAGGCCGACTGGCGTACAGGGCAACATTTTGGCCTACTCATTTATAGCCAGGGTACAGACCCCGGCACTTATCTTTATATCCGGGTAATAGCAGAAAAAAAACGGCAATCCCACCTGACTAGTGTTTTCTACTCCTACGAGGAGATGGTGACCCAGATGGACCCCATACCCACAGCTGTCAGAAATTTATTCCTTGAATTAGCTGAGACCGTGACTACACAACTGAATGTCACCAATTGTTACTTCTGTGGTGGCACCAATATGGGCGATCAGTGGCCCTGGGAAGCTCAGGAGTATAATTATTATTCATCCTCCTATAATCAGTCCCAGTTTAAACCCACAGATCGTGAATGGGTATTGAAGACCTCCATTATAGGGAATATATGTTTCTCCTGGATCAGCCCAGGATTCACCACACCAGTAGGGAATGCCCCGAATGCATTATACAGTATTATGGCCCTACAACATGGGCCGAGGATGGATCCTATGGTTACTGTACCCCTATTTACATGCTGAATTGTATTATTCGCTTGCAAGCTGTTCTAGAAATTATTACTAATGAGTCATTAGTAATGACACCAGCAAGGCTTTGACCTTATAGGCAAAACAAAACACTCAAATGCGCACAGCTATTTATCAATCGGCTGGCCCTTGATTATCTTTTAGCTGCAGACGGAGAGGTCTGTGGGAAATTTAACCCCACTAATTGCTGCCTACAGATAGATGATGCTGGAAAGGTTATTGAAGACATTACTGATCACATGCGAAAGTTAGCCCATGCTCCTGCTCAGACCTGGAATGGTCTGTCAGTTGACGGCTGGTTTGGGAATGTTTTTAATGGGTTAGGTGGTCTGAAGTCCCTTATGGCCTGCCTTGTTTTGCCTTGCCTAATACCTCTCTGCCTGCGTGGTTTACACGCTGCCATTGACAGTATCGTTGACCGCAAATCCTCTGCCCATGTCAGTACCGTCCGGTTCCAAACACGGACCTAGCACATGGTTTATATCCTGCGCCTGCTTATAATGCTTGGCACCCTGCTGGCGAGGGTGCTGAATTAAAGGGGGGAGTGTAGTGGTGTCAGAAGTGTGCTTTCAAATGTACCTTGAAATACTAGGCCTGTGTCCTAGCTGGAATGTCTTTGTCTCTTTTGTTTCACTGTAGCCTGCTTAGTAGTAGAACCACGCAGTAAGAAATGCATAGTTTAGCAGCTTCTTACCTTACATAACACGCCCCAGCTGACCTCTATTGATGAGCGATCAAGGGGAACTTAATATGTGCCTATCATGAAGTAGCTAGAATGTGATAACAAATTATTAGTTTGCATATAGCTAAAAGTCTATAAATGGAACTGAAAACTTTTCCCGGGGGGCTCAGTCTTTTTGGAAGCTATCCCACTGAGTTCTCACATGCTATTAAAACTGTTTGATTTCACAAAGGCCTCAGGTGTCTTTTCTTGGTCTGGTAATCTACTATACTTTGACAGTTAAATATGGTAGAGGTTTCATAATGTTGTGGGGCTGTTTTGTTGCCTCAGGAACTGGAGGCCTGGAATGTATTAAAGTCAGAGGATTGCCAAGGTATTTTGGAGAGAAATGCTCTACCTAGTGTCAGAAAGCTAGATCTGGGTCAAAGGTCATGGGTTCTCCAGCAGGACAAAACCCTAAAACTTTACATTCTAAAGTACAAAATAGCAAATGGACTGTTTTAAAGTGGCCAGCAATGAGTCCTAATCTTTATCCAATCTTTGGAAAGAGCTGAAATCTGCCATTGGTAAAAGGAATCCTGGAAACGTTCATGAACTGGAATAAGTCACAGTTGAAGAGTGGGAGAAACTACCAGCAGACAGATGTAGAAAACCTATAAATGGCTACAAGAAATATTTGGAGGCTGTCATCATTGCCAAGGGTTATGCAACCAAATATTAGTGGAGGGTCAGGGGCGGCTCAAGGCGATCTCCTGCCTGAGGCGAGAATGAGATGGCACCCCCCCTTCTTAGAGGGGGCGGGGCTTTTTCAGAAATCCAATCAGAGACTGAAAAAAAAAAGGCAATTAAATTATATGGAGGAAATGCAAGATGTTTGCACACAGTGCCATATGAAGCTGCAATTGCGCCATGTGCGACTTGCAGCTCGGGCGCATGCCCCCCCCCTCTTCCCCCCATACCTCCGTCCAGTGCTGCCTGCTCTTTTCCTGCTGCTGCTGCCCTCTGTTTTTTCATGGCGGCGCCGGCAGCAGGGAAAGAGCAGACAGCGCTGGACAGAGATATGGAGAGGAGGAGGGGGACATGCACCCTATCTGAAAGACGCTGGCACTTTAAGCAGATCTGTCCCTCCCTGCTCTGACATTGCATCGGAGGAGGGAGGAATCAGACCTGCTTAAAGTGATGCGAAGAGGCTTGGGGGCACATTTTGGCTGCCTGCTATTGTCCTTCCAGCAGCGGCAGGGCAACAACAGACAGCCGAAATGCGCCCCCCCCCCCAAGTCCTTGCGGCCTGTGCGGCTGCCCACTTGCACAAGGCTAGGTATGGTCCTGTTTGCACACCAAGGAACTTAAAGACAGCAAGAACCAACAGCACAGTTTATAAAACTTAATTATAACTCATTTTAATTTTGTTGTTATAAACTGTGTTATGGTTCTTGCTTTTTCTTTTTCAACATATATTTTGCATCCACAGTAGGTGCAGAGCAGAACCAGGACATTCATCCACAGAACTCAATATTAAAAAAAAAAATTCTGATTTTGATCATCTCACTAACAATAACCACTATTCTCCAGTACCAGGCATATTGTGAACTAATACAAAACCTACAACAAAGAGCAAACCTACCATATCATACCATATCAGCACAAACTTCCAAAACTCACATAAGAAGTCCATCCAAAAAAAGTGTCACTGTAAATACTACAGTGGGCCCTGGAACATCCATACACCTATTTGAAAAGTCTAACAAGTCAAATTACTACAGTACAGTATAGATCTTTATGTACAAACTCCATGTTAACAGAACACCTGACCTCAGTCAAACACTCACAACATCAACCCTCACCAAATACAGAATAAGTAACCACAATCTAAAGTAAAAATACAAATATTTAGACAAACTTTTAATGGAAACCCCAAGAATCCAGAGTCCACATGCAGTGCAACATCAGATAAATAAGAGATGCAGTTCCCAAATACTCTAAAATATAAAAATAGCACAAAGTTCAAGCACTAAAATTCAATAAAATTACTTTTTCTACCTTTGTTGTCTGACCAATTTATTCTCTGATCATGCTGGTCCCGATCTGAGGCTTCTGCTTTCCTGTCTTCTCTTAGCTCTCTTTCTGTGGTCTATGGTCCATGGTCCATCTGCCATTTCTTATCTCTTCTTTTGTTTTCTTCACTTCCTTCCATCAGCCCATTTCCAGTTCCAGTAACTCTCCCCAGTATCAGCCCCCTTTCCAGTCCTCCCTTCCCAGTACCTTCTAATGTCAACCACTTTGCATTCCCATGACTGCCACTGGTGTCCATTCCCTTCCAGTCCCCCTTCTTCCCCACTGTCCAACCCCTTCTAGTCCAAATACCATCCCAGATATCAGCTCAGGTCTACTCTCAGTGCCACCCCCCTAGTCAGCTACCTTCCAGTCACCCTACCCTCTATCCATCTCCCTTCCAGTGCCATTCACAGCTCCCTTCCAGCCTCCTCCCCATTACCCAGCCATCTACCACTCCCATCCCCAAGTGTCAGCTCCCTTCCTGTCACCCTTCAGTATATCCCAGGTGTCAGCTCCTTTCCAGTCCCCTCCTTCCCCTTGCAGACCCTATCAGTATCAGCTCCCTTCCAGTCCTATTCTACCATCCCCCTGCATCAGCCCATTTGTAGCCCTAGCCCCTAGTTTTCTTCCAGGGCCAGCAACACTTCCCCCTCCTCCGTTAGCCCTTTTCTAGTCCCAGCCCATTTCCAGTCCTATCCCCCCAAATCAGCCCACTCCAGTCCTGGGCCCCCAATCAGAACATTACCAATCCTAACTCATTTCCAGTGCTAGCCCCCCATCTGTCCATTACCAGTCCTACCCCCCAATAAGTCCATTTGCAGTCCTAGCCCCCCAATCAGCCCATTTCCAGTCTTAGCCCCCTCCCGATCAGCCCATTTCTAGATCTAACCCCCCATCAGCCCTTTACCAGTTCTACCCCAATCAGCCCATTTTCAGTCCTAGCCCCCCATAACCCATTACCAGTCCTAACCCCCTTCCGATCAGCCCATTTCCAGTTCTAAACCCCTCAACATAGCCCATTACCTGTCCTAACCCCCCCATCAGCCCATTTCCAGTTCTAGCCCCTCCCATCAGTCCATTTCCAGTCCTAGCCCCCCACCATAGCCCACTTCCAGTCCTAACCCCTCCCCATCAGCCCACTTCCAGTCCTACCCCTCCAGCCCAATGAAATTGAAAGAAAAACTCTGTCTTCAGAAGCTGCTGATGCTGCTGCTGCAGCAGCAGCAGAATGAACTGCCCTGTGGCCATGCCCCCCGCCTCCCTGGTAGAGCCCACCATTTCCCCTCTGCATAAAGGGGTAATTTTACAAAGCCATCCCCATGTACAGTATATACTGCTACAGACATCACAAGAGGTACCTCTGTGTTTTTAATCCATCTTGGTGGTCTTCTCTTAGGTCCCGAAGATCACCTTTTGTGCAAATTCTCATGATCAGTATTTTGAAATCTAGAAAACTAAAAAATAAAGGGGAAACCTAGTTATTTTGGATCTGACTTATTGAGAATAGTTTTTAAACAGGTTTTCTAAATGCATGTATGGTATAGCATTTCTTTAAGTGGTATGCTTACTAAAGAGCGTCCCATTAGCGCATGTTTGAGCTGCAAAACCAGTGAAGAGGTCAGCACTAGCTTTGGAGGTCATATTTTAATATATATATATACATTTTTTCATACTGGGTTAGACAAAGGTCCATCAAGCCCAGTATCCTGTTTCCAACAGTGGCCAATCTAGGCCCCAAGTACCTGTCTGGTTCCCAAACGTTATACAGATTTCATGTTGCTTGTTCCAAGAGTAAGGGGTGGATTTCTCCAGTTCACTTTGATAATGGTTTATCGACTTTTCCTTCAGGAACTCGTTGAAATCTCTTAAACCTAGCTACACTAACAGTTTCTACTATATCCTCTGGTAACAAATTCCAGAGTTTGGTAATGCATTAAGTGAAACAATATTTTCTCTGATTTGTCTTAAATGTGATACATTATAGCTTTATTCTGTGTCCCCTGCTCTTTCCATTCTTTGAAGGAATGAACTGATTTTCTACATTTACCCAAGTCACTCCATTAATTTTTTTAGATCTCTATCATATCTCCCCTCAGCCATCTCTTTTCCAAGTTGAAGAGCCCAAAACTTGTTTAGTCTTTTAATTCCTTTTTTTCCCTTCCCCTTTCCTTCCCTCTCCCTCCTCCTCCTTCCTCCCCCTCCCCTTCCCTCCCCTCCCCTTCAACCCCACCCCACCCCTCCCTTTTCCCCCTTTATTTCCTCCTCCCTTCTTTCTTTATTTTCTACTTTCCCCTGAGGTCTAATATATGCTCCATTTCATGGGTAGGCACAGTCACAAGTTGCCTAAACTTTCCATATCTAGCAGGAAGGCCTACACTTTGCAACTCAACAACTGATTAGTAACATGAAGATTATAATCACCTATTATTGTATGTGATAAAGGTTTATAGTAGATTATTGGAAATAACACTTTTTTCCCTCATTTATATACAAGTATTTATTGTTTTACTTACCTGAGGTCTTTGTTCAACTATCCCAGATGAACCTAGTTCAAAGCCCTATTCAATAGGTTAGCAGGTCTGCTGTGGAAGACATATTACCCCTTCCTTGATACATGGACACCATCTCTGTTGAGTAGCACTTGGACAATCATCTAATGGCCCAGGAAGCTGAAACACATTTGATAACACCATCTGTGAAGACAGGCATCATCACCAGGATGCAAGCTTCTCAGCCTTTATCCTCAACAGGGAGGAAAGAACACCACCTGCTCATATATTGCTTCACCCTTTCTCCCACAGCCATGAAGTCACCTTTGATGCATGTGGAAGGATACTTGGCACTATCATTTGTGCTAACATGGATAAGAATCATTGCATAATAGTCTCTTTAATGTTTCATAGTTTGGTACCAGGCAGACATCACACTTCCCAGGACATCATGTTTGGCCTGTGGGGAATATTTCCAGACAAAAAGATATGTTATGATATGTTCATCTATGCCTAGGGGAAAGTTTGCCATTAGTCCCTCATCCACAGGTTTGGTGGTAACTTCTGGTAATGAATCAGGAGAGAAACAGAGATCTGGAGTGTGTATATTTATATATATTTATATCTTAGGTTTATTATGGTTAGAAAAAATAGAGAACATAAGACTAGAACTAGAATGAGGTAATAAATTGTAACAACACTATATGGTTACATAGTAGCAATAACACACTAATTGACAACCAGAGCACTTAGAAAAAGTATAGGAAGGAGCTATTTGGTTAATTACCACCCCTGGTTGAAGACATAAGACTGGTATCTTAGGTATGTCAGATGGATGAATGCAGCTGGGATCAGAAGCAGTCTCTAGAACAGCCAGAAGTCCAAAAAGACAGATTAGCTAGCTATGCTGGCTCTAGCCATAGGACAGTGATGGCTAACCTTTTTGAGCCCGAGTGCCCAAACTGCCGCACAAAACCAAAGAATTTCCTCAAAGTGCCAGCACGTCAATTAAAGCTCCATTTGCATAAGGTGCTTCATTTGCATAAATATTTGCATAATGTTACCATACACTAACTTTTAGTAAACATGCCTCTTAATGAGTATATGGATAAAGAAAGACTAAAAGGTTTCTACATTACTATAATCCAGTACCAACCGCCAGGCACATTAGGAACTACTACAAACGCTGCCCATTTGGAACCCATAGCAAACCCGCCGTATCCTAACAGCACTACCAGGACTCACAAAGCACCATACTCTACCTATCAAAAGGCAACACTGCAAATATTAAACCAATACATCTCAGAGAACAACAATACATGACCTACTGGGGAAAGAACAAGTGGCAATGTCAAATAGGAATTATATAAACAGAATACCTCAGCTCAGTTACACATGCAGAACAGACCATTACCAAACAAGGAATCACAATTTAGAAACAGGAAGACAATAATTAAACTGGGAACCCCAAAAGCCAAACTTGGAATATACAACAACACTGTAGAAATAAAACTATATATTAATTTCCTCTTGTACTAAACAAAGCGCAAAAATTAATGATGCACATTTCCCAGAGCTGACATATTCCAATTAATAAATTCAAAATAAAGAGATATTTTTCTACCTTTTGTGCATTTTTTTTCAGTTGCAATTGTTCCAGCCACTTTCTTCTGGTTTCTTCGTGTCTTCTGCTAACTCTCCATCTGCTGTCCATTTGTCCTTTCTTCTGTCTTCTTGGGTTTTTTTTCCATTCTCTCTCTACATCTGCTTTAACATACTAATCTTTCTCCTTTTGCTCTTTCCTCATTCCTATTTCATCTACTCAAAATTTACCCTTCCATCCTCAATCCCCACTTACTCTCCCAATACCCGGCCAATTGTAGATTTTTTATCCCTCCCACACAAAATATTTTTCCCCTCTCCATTTTACTCTCCCAGCCCCATCCCATTCTAATCCTCCCCCAACACCAGCTCCCTTCTAGTTCCAGCCTCACCCAGCATCCATTCCCTTCTAGTCCCTGCATCAGCCCATTTCCAGTCCTAGCAGCCCCCCAACCCATTTCCAGTCCTAGCAACCCCCCAACCCAATACCAGTCCTATCCCCCCCTCATCAACCCACTTCCAGTCCTAACCCCCCATCACCCCATTTTCAGTTTAAGCCCCCCCTATAACCCATTACCAGTCCTAACCCCCCATCAGCCCACTTCCAGTCCTAACCCCCCATCAGCCCACTTCCAGTCAGCCCCCCATAGCCCATTGCCAGTCCTAACCCCCCCCCCCCATCAGCCCACAGTCCATTACCAGTCCTAACCCCATCAGCCCACCTCAAGTCCTAACTTCTCCCCATCAGCCCATTTCTTGTCCCAGCCCCCCATAGCCCATTATCAGTCCTAAACCCCCCCATAGCCCATTACCAGTCCTAACCCCATCAGACCACCTCCAGTGTTAACCCCCCATCAGCCCATTTCCAGTCCTAACCCCACCCAACAGCCCACCTCAAGTCCTAACCCCTCCCCATCAGCAGTCATAAACCCCCCTAGCCCATTATCAGTCCTAACACCCCCCTCTCTTGCCCATTCGCAGTCCTAACCCCCCCATAGCCCATTACCAGTCCTAACCCACCCCCCATAGCCCATTACCAGTCCTAACCCCCCATCACCCCATTTCCAGACAGCCCCCATCAGCCCACAGCCCATTAGCAGTCCTACCCCCCCAGCCCATTAGCAGTCCTAACCCCCCCTAGCCCATTAGCAGTCCTAACCCCCCCCAGCCCATTAGCAGTCCCAACCCCCCCCCCCATTAGCAGCCCCAACCCCCCCCCCCCCAGCCCATTAGCAGTCCTAACCCACCCCCCATGGCAAATTTTAAAAAAAAAAAAAGCAGCTGGCTCTGGCTTCTGCCGCGGCAGCGGCAGAATGCAATGTCCCGTGGGGCCCCCTCCGCCCGCTAAGCCCCTCTGCAAGGGCTTTCAGATTCGCGAGGGAGAACGTCTCCCTCGCGTCTCTGTTAAGCCCGCAGGGGCTAATGGGAAATTTCCCATCAGTCCCTCGCGTCTAAAGGGGCTGATGGGAAATTTCCCATTAGCCCCTGCGGGCTTAACAGAGACGCGAGGGAGACGCTGTCTCCCTCGCGAATCTGAAAGCCCTTGCAGAGGGGCTTAGCGGGCGGAGGGGGGCCCGCGGGACACTGCATGCTGCCGCGTCCGCGGCAGCAGCCAGAGCCCGCTTTTTCTTTTTCTGCGGACCTTCACGCGTGCCAGCTGCAAGGCCTTCGCGTGCCACAGCTGGCACGCGTGCCATAGGTTCGCCATCGCTGCCATAGGAGATGAGACATGTGAGAACACAGAACACAGAACACTGAGGGAGCCTCAGATTGTCACACAGGGTTAATGGAATAGCCTTGGGATAAAACAGAGTGTCTGTGCTTACACTAGCAGCAAGGAAGACAAAAGGAAAACTGGCCCCCAAGTTCTGTGCATACAGTAATATTCCTTATGATGAGTCCTTATCACATTTTTGGCGATTGGTTGGCATGAGATACTGTGAGGTGAATCAGGAGACAGTCATCTGGCTGTCATCTTGCACACAATGAGCCCATAGTGAGAGACAAAATGCAGTGGAAGATGGTATTCAGTCTCATACATTGCTGCAAGTGTCCAAGGCCAGTAGAACAGACTGAGGCTGAGAAAGGCCTAAGAAGCAGGTCCTCTTGCACGTAAGCATGGCAGGAAATAATAATCTTCTATATACAAATAAATATTTGGCAGGTAATTGATTGTAGGTCAGCAGGTCTGGGGCTTGGAACACAACAGAAGCTTCTGTATCAAGTATCCATTTTGTTTGGTTCAGGCTTTTGGTCCAGAGCAGGTTACAGGGTACCAGTCCTACAGGTCTGCAGATGGACACCTCTATACCCATCATCGCTACCATTAACCTTCTGGTTGTTACTGATCCATCAACTTTATGGTTTCAAGCGCTGGGTCTTCCTGTTCCTGGGATGTTCTTGTCTCCTCCATTTGCAGATCTGCATATTGATTCTTCACTTTGAAAGAAGATATAGTTACGATATTAGTTCTATAGGTTCTGATGATCTGTGTCCACTTGTCATTTTTCAGTACAGTTTCATCTTCCCCTCTGCTGGAGCTCATTGATGCCTCAAGAAGCATTTCATCCCATACCCCTTTATGCCACAGCAGCTGGTGTGCTAAGAGGGAGATGGGTGGGATTGTAAAGCTATGAAGAGGATAAGGGAGAGCCCAGTAATCTATTCAATATACACTATAAATAAAAATGAAATGTAATTGTCTCTGGATAAGGTAATTTTGTGCTGTGAGGCCCTGCTAGTGGGAATGAGCTGCTTATTCCTTGGCCACTCGCTCAGAATCCACCTCAGTGTCTGGCTGTCCTATCACATTCTCTCTCTGGGGGAAGTTGACTGTGGGTTACAGTAAAATGATGGAGCATCCAGCATGCCATGAATATATCACAAACCTCTGGGGATCATTATTTATTTATTTATTTTATTTAACAGTATTTCTTTTTTTTTTTTTTTTTAATTCTTTATTTTCGTTTTATAACAACAAAGGAAAAGGAAGACATACAGCTAAAAGACAAATACATAAAGTGTAATACATACACCAAAGTAAACCCCTGCCACCCCCCTCCCCCCTGCTTCTTCTCTAGAAAACTAATCATTCCCGAAGCGGGCGTGTACTTACATTATTGTGTTACAAAACCTAACGGTGATCTGAAACATGATGAGTGCACATTATACAGGCATGTTGGAACAATGAGCAGATTGTACATAATCATTAAGCATCTGCCATTTAGACAAGCGAGAGTGAGTTTGGGCATGGGGAATAGCTTTCCGAGGTATCTGCTCATATTTACTATATAAGCAGACGAGGTTCCACCATTCATTGACAGTAAGTCGAGAGCTATCCTTCCAATTCCTCGTGATTAAGCATATGGCTATACCCAGCATGAAATCAAGGAGAAAGCGACCCTTCTTAGGAAGAGAGGGGACCTCCGCCACAGAGCGGAGTCCCACTATCCTCCAAGAGAGAGGTTCATGAAGGTGTAAGATAAATTAAATACAACCCCAAACCCGCCCCCAATAAACCTGTAGTTGAGGACATTCATAAATAACATGAGCAAAGGTTCCCACAGCAGTGTGGCAAGACCAACACTGGTCACTAGCAGTTGTGTTCCATTTGGCTATTTTTTCTGGGGTATAAAAGCATCTGTGTGCAAAAAAGAAGAGAGTTTGGGTAACAGAGGCAGACCGGGAAACCCGCACTACTTTGCTCCAGAAAACGCTCCATTGCCCAGGGGTTAAAGTGGTTTGCAGTTCGCGCTCCCAGGCTTGTTGGGCTCTAAAAGTGGCCATGTCTGTACCCTGACATATTTTATAAAAGTTAGAGGCTACCCCATGTGTACTACTAATAGAGTGAACTATCTCTAATAGCCCGTCCTCAGTAGGGACAGAGGGCGGCATGATTCGAGCACTTTTGAGGCAGTGTTGAAGCTGCATCAATTGAAAGTAGTGTTTCGCTGGTAACGCAAATTCCTTTTGTAAATCAGAAAAGGTTTTCCAACGAGCTGCGGAGAAAAGCTGTTGGGGTGTCCAGATCCCCCTTGAGTACCAGGGTTTCCATGCTATCGTTCTATTTAGGACTTGAATTCTGGGGTTATTCCATAGCGGGAGTCCGTCCTGAGGACATACGTTTGGGCCCAGTGATAGAATGAGAGTGTTAAAGGCCGCAAGAGTATCGACAATCATTGGTGGATGGCGGGTGTCTACTTGATAGGACATACCGGGGAGATGGGTCAACGGAATTGGGCTACTAAGCTCCTCTTCTATGTCAAGCCAAACTGGTCTGCTGTCTGTTGAGGCATCTAGCCATCGGGCACCTTGCTTAAGTAGGAAGGCTTGATGATATCTAAGAAAATCAGGAAATCTGGTACCCCCTCTTTCCTTTGCAGACTGTAGTTTTTGTTTAGCTATCCTTGGTGGCTTGCCCTGCCAGAGATAACGGACGAGAAGGCCCTCAATATCTTTATAAGTATGTAGCGGGAGTAAGCATGGCAGCATTTCTAAAATGTAGTTCACTTTGGGGACTATCATCATTTTCACAGTTTCTAGGCGGCCCCACCATGTAAGAGATAAGGGAGACCAACGATTAGTGAGCTCACGGACTTTGGAGACTACCTCTTTGGCATTAAAACTGATAGTGTCTTCTAAAGGAGAACAGTAATGGACCCCGAGATACTTCACCATGCGGGATTGCCAAAGGAAGGGAAAGGCCTGCATGTCAGCCTCATGTACCCAGCGGTTCAGTGGGAATGCGACAGATTTGGTCCAGTTAATTTTATAGCCCGATAATTGTGAGTATCCATCAATCAGATCCAAGACAGCTGGAACCGAATCAAGGGATACGAAAAGCATAAGGTCATCTGCATATGCAGAGAGTTTAATCTCCCTATGACTGAAGGGGACACCTCGAATACGTGCGGACTGTCTAATAAGGAGGGCTAGGGGTTCAAGAGCTAGATCTAAGAGCATTGGTGATAGGGGGCAACCTTGACGCGTGCCTCTTTGGAGATTAAATGGCTGAGACTTGATGGCATTTACACAAATACTGGCGACGGGTTGAGTATACATGACTTGGAGATATCGGAGGAAGCCCTCCCCAAAGCCATACCATCGGAGAACTGCAAATAAGAAGGGCCATTCTAGGCGATCAAAGGCTTTTTCGGCATCCAGGGAAAGACCCACCCATGGATGATCTAGATTGGCAGCACTGGATAGCACATGGCACAAGGTCCGAGCATTGTCAGCAGTTGATCTGCCGGGTATAAAACCGCATTGGTCGGGGTGAATTAGGGTGGCCATCCTGTCAGATAGCCGGGTGGCCAAGATCGTTGCGAAGATCTTATAATCGGCATTAAGTAGGGAGATTGGACGGTAGTTGGCGGTTAGCAGCGGGTCTCTGCCTTATTTCTCAAATACTACCACATTAGCTGCAGAAAAGGATCCCAAAGAGGATGTATCTACCGCAAGGGCAGTAAAATAGAGTTTTAAATAGGGAACTAAATCTGCACTGAACGTTCTGTAGAATTCGGTCGGGAGACCATCGGGCCCTGCGGCACGGCCCGAGGCTGTTCGTTTTAGGGCAGATTGGATCTCTGAAGTAGAGAAGGGTTCATCCATCGCATCCCTATCATCTTCAGAGAGGGTCGGCCGCTGAATGCCAGAAAGCAATCGCTCGAATGTCTCTAACGAGAACTCACATTCAGATTGATATAGGCGGGTATAGAAATCCCGAAAGAGTTCTACAATGTCGGAGTCTGTAGTCACTATGCCCCCTCCCTGTGGAGCTCGAAGGGCCGCTATGCGTTTAGCTTCTTTTTGACCTTTCAAGGCGTTGGCTAAGAGTCGACCGGCTCGGTTATTTTCACGATAATATGTCCCTCGCTGAAGCTCAATACTCATAGAAGCTGCAGTTGAGAGGATTGAATTATATTGAAAACGGAGACGCTGTAATCGAATTAATACACATGGATCAGTACGTGAAGTTAGAACTCGTTCGCCTGCTTTTATTTGTTGGTCTAGTATGAGTAGCTGCTGTTTGCGTTGTTTCCGCAGGCGGATTTGATAGCTAGTGATCGTTGCTCGAATGGCCGCTTTGAAGCCCTCCCACCAAGCCCAATTCGCAGTATCCTGGGGTAGATTAAAATGGAAGTAATCCTGTATGGCTGCTCGAATTTCCTAACTGGAACACTGGCTGAGTTAACAGGGCTCTATCAAAGAACCAGGCCCCCGAATTCCCTTGAGGTGCAGTAGTGTGTAATTGAAAGGAAATAGCAGCATGATCTGAAATATGTTGGGAGTGAATCTTTGCAGTGTCCACCTGAGGAACTAACAGTTTTGATATTAGAAAGAAGTCTATGCGAGACTGGGATTTGTGAGGGGAAGAGAAGAAGGTGAAGTCAAGCTCATTGGGGTGTAGTAACCTCCATAGATCAACTAAAGCAAGATCTTTGATCAGGGAGGTAAGCGTGGTGTGACTCTTGGGGGGACCACTTGTCCTAGGCGGCTGTCTGTCAATCAGGGGATCAAGGACTAGATTGAAATCCCCCCCAATTATCAATGAAGTATTAGCAGAGGCCTGCGCAACCTGAGCAATGGTAGCAAAAAAGGCAGGGTCATCCACATTAGGAGCGTAAAGGCATATACATGTAACTTCAAGGCTACCTATCTTGAGGTGAACTCTGGACCATCTACCTTCTGTATCTGAGCTAGTCGCAATAATAGTAGCATGCAAAGATTTCCTAACCAGTATGGCAACCCCACATTTCTTAGAAACGGCTGGGGAATAGGCGGCCACCATGTAAGGTTTAATATTGAGTTTAAGAGTTTCCTTCGAATTTAAATGCGTTTCTTGGAGAAAAATCAGATCCGCAGCTTCCTGACTTAGGTAGCTTAGGATTTTCTTCCGTTTTATCGGATTATTGATTCCTTTTACGTTCAAGGAGAAAATCTTACATGGTGCCATCAATCGGTAATAGACATTTTAGGTAAGGGCGCTTGAAAACATACAACATAATCAGAATCTGTGCAACAATGACATAATCACCGAGTATGCTGGCTAATACACCCCATATTGAAAAGTATGTACCAAAGTATCTTAGAGAAGAAGCAAAACCCCCAAAGAATATGGCGACCATATGTCTGCGGGAGGAGGCCCTAGAGAGGAAATAGAAAGGCATGAAAAAAAAAGAAAAGAAACACCAGAGTCCATAATTAACACTGTCTCTGATACTCATCGAGGCTACTGTGGGTAGATGGAGTCGGGTCACAGATATCATCAAAAGTAAGGCAAACAAACTGCCCTCGCCAGACTCTTTACTGGGCTGCGGCAGATCCAATATGGCAGGTACAGCGGATATGAGAATACTTGCAGGAATATTCTGGAAGTCAGCGCATCAAGTCGGCTTCTTTGGAATCCAAAAACTCCGCTAGTAGATCAGGGTCCTCAAATGTTCTTGTCTGATTGTGAAGCGTGACTCGGAGCTTGGCCGGGTACATCAGGCCATAGCGTGCTTGTAGTTGTTGAAGCCTCGGCCGGAATTCCAGAAAGCGCTTTCGGCGGTCGACCGTGGGTTTAGCCAAGTCAGGATAGAAGGAGATCTTGTGGCTCTCAAACTCCATATGGCCCTTTGCCCGAGAGGCACTTAGAATTTGCTCCACGTGTTGATATCTCAAAAGTCGAAAAATGATAGGCCACGGGGTCTTCCTGTTGAGCGTTATGCTTGTGGGTACACGATGAGTGCGATCGATCTCTAAATCTTTGGTAAAGGTGATTTGGAGCAGGGAAGGGAGGATTTTGCATAAAAACTCTTTCATATCTCCCGATTCCGCTCCCTCCGGTATGCCCACGAGTCGAATGTTGTTGCGGCGCGCTCTATTATTGCCATCTTCCACTTCTTTCTGCAAGGCCCGCACCTGACGTTCAACTTTGTCGAGTTTGGACAACCGGGCCGCATGGGAGTCCAATATGCTCGCCATTTTGTCCTGACGCGAAGAAAGCCCTTCTAGCTTGCTTTGCAGCACACCAAGATCTTCCCGCAGCGCTCGGAGTGCTTCACCGTTTGACTGCACGAGGTCTTTGACCCCTCTAATCTCTGCGAGGATTTCCTGCTGCATTTCGGGGCCCTCGTGCAAGGCCAGCCCCTTCTGCGGGGACGGGGGTTCAGTTTTGGAACGTTTGCCGTGAGAAGCCGCTGGAGATCCAAATTCCAGGCGCGTGGGTTTGGTCCCCGCCATCTCACCAATGTGCCCCGGCAAGATCAGAGTAGAAGTTCCAAGTATGTACGGTGTTAATTCAGGATTCTGAGTAGGCCTCTCGGGAGCCTCAGCGTTATGCGACCATCCCGCTGGACATCAGGCTCCGCCCCCCGCTGGACATCAGGCTCCGCCCCCTATTTAACAGTATTTCTAAACCGCCATATCTTATTAATCAAGGTGGTATCACAGCAAACAATCGGGTAAAGTGAGTGTGTTAAACATGCAGTGAGGGTGAAATTTAGTTGAGTGTGTGTTGTATTGTGTGCTAGATTGGTTTGAGCTATGTACAATGTGTGTTGTATTGTGTGCTAGAATGGTTTGATCTATGTACAATGTGGGCTATATACAGTGGTGCTAAAAATATTTTCTATACATACAGTGTTTAGGCGGAGTCATGAGCTGTTATACATTCTCTGAGGTTATGTGATGTGTCCATAGTGTTCTATGAACAGCATGGTTTTCAGCTGTTTTCTAAAGTCTTTGAGGTCTGTAGTTGCCCTTAAATCGTCCAGTAGTTTGTTCCATATTGTTGGAGCAGCCATTGAGAGTGCTCTGTCTGTCGTGTCCTTGCGTGTGTGTTTGAATTCACTTGGGGTGCTGACTCGGTTGTTTGTTTGTTTTCTTCTTGGACGTGTGCTGGTGTCTGGTTGTATGAGGGTGTGCAGGCTGTTGGCTGATGTGTGCTGATTTATCTTAAATAGGTTTATGATAGTTTTGTATCTGATGCGTGCACCGATTGGGAGCCAGTGTAAGTCCTTTAAGGTAGGTGTGATGTGCTCCTGTCTTGCAGTACCGGATATTATTCATGCTGCAGTGTTTTGTGCTAGCTGGAGTGGTTTGAGGGCTTGTTTCGTTAGTCCAAGGTATATCGGATTGCAGAAGTCCAGTAGTGGGGTTATCAGTGCTTGACAGACGGTACGAAAGTGTTCTGGGGCGAGGAGTGGTTTCAGTCTCCTGATGATTCGCATCTTGTAGTAGACTTTTTGGATTGTTTTGTCTATGTGTGGCTTGAGGTTTAGTTTATTGTCCAGAGTAACTCCGAGGTATCTCACTTCTGATCTTATTGGTATAGTAGTGTTTTGTATCTTGATATTTGGCGGGTGTATGAAGCTTTGGTTCCGAGTGATGATTAAAGCTTCGGTCTTGTTGTAGTTTATTGCGAGGTTGTTATAACAACCCACCCCCATATCCAATCTGTCAGACTCCTGAAATGGCTTTTATGGAGACTAAAGGTCCCCTCTGTGATAGTCCTGATTTGATAGTGGTTCCTACTATAACAATCCTCTGTCTTTGCAGTCTTGCTATGGGGGTCATGAGCCAACTCCTTTGAAGGTAGCCTCTATCATGGGAGGGGGGGGCAGGGAATACAAAAAGCAAAACGAAACAAAACAGGACAGTCAGGCAATGTGAAGAAGACAGGCAGTTCTTTTGAGTAAACACTTTGCTGGTACTGTGAACATTGTTGCTTGAGTTGAGTGACCTATGAGTTCATAATATGTGGGTGTAGAACTGTTTTATGAATGAGTGTGTGTGTGTGTGTGTGTGTGTGTGGTAGGATAGAGCTTACCTAGCAGCCATCCTGCAATGTTTTGGCCACTCTCAAACTCGTCTTAGATTTTAGAGAGAGGTAATATGTAGACACTATAAAAGGAGCCTGGGAGCTTGAGAAGACATTAGTTATGAAACGTTGGCCTTTGCAGACCACCAGCATGTTGAAAGATGAAAGGACTTTCTGCTGTGATAGGTACCTTCCTTCTCTTTAGGTGTTCTGATGGATATGTATGTTTAATCTATCATGCTCAACACTGATGGGAAATTAATCATTTCATAGAAATGAGTCATTGTCTGCTATTGCTGCAGTACGTCCTTAGGAAAGTTAATATTGTCAGCGATGTGGGTGAAAAAGGCCCTCAAAAACTGTGATGCAGAATGAGGTGACAGACTGGCTGAGGCTGGCAGTGATTGCCAAAACAGAAACTGCCTGAAGCTACAAAAGCAAGGAATGTGGAGACCCTTAAGTGGAATATGCCATTGACCACTGCCGAGTGTTCCCACAGACAATTTCTCCAAATGGGTTAGTTTTGTGCAAACCATGATAGTCATGAACCCTTCTGCTAAGCCAGGGTATGTGGAGGACATGCTGTGTCTTCTGGCAGAGGTGGAGGATGACTGCAATTTCAAAGCAGAACCTGATGATGCAGTGGTCAATGGTGAGGTTTAGAAACTGGTTTCTGGCATTCCTAATACGTTTGCCTTCTCCTGGGATCCCTCTGTGTCTTGGAGTCTGATGCATCAAGGCCTACACAAACCAAGTTTGAAGTTTACTCGTGCTGACTCTTCAATCTCTCCACCAGTACCCACTATTGCCCTCCACCAGCACACAACAATACCTCCACTAGCATGCAATAATGCCTAACAATAGTTGTCCAGACCCTGCCACACCCTGAGATGTACACACATGCACACACACACATGACAGGCAGGCCTAGACCAACACTCTTGATTACAGGGAACCAAAGAGAGTGTAGGAGAATAGGTGGAATAGATGTGAGAGGGTAAAGTGAAAGGAGGAATTAGACCCCAGAGACTATAAGGATGATTAAGGAGGGCAAGAAAAGGACAAGAAGAGTGAAAAGGAGCCAGAGCCACATCTATGTGCTGTAGAAAGAGAGTAATCAGGCAAATGAAGCACAAACAAATGTCCATCATTCACAAGCACAACAATCATTAAGTCGCTAAAGGTAAATGAGGTCGTTGTTTGTGCTTCACATAAAGCAGTTGCAGATGCTGATATTCCAGATTTGTATCCAGCACATCCACTGACTTTTCAATATATGCCATACATCTATATACTGCAACACCACCCATACCATGCCCACAACATGACCTCTTTCTGAACACAGAAATATCTATGTCACATATGCTTCTACATGTACATCATGCCAGTTCCAAAATCTTCATTTGCACATGGATGGCATTTCCCCTTTAAATGTCAGCATCTCCATGTGGAAATTAGAAGTCACAGAAGACTCCCAAAATACCTCAACAGCATGATATCAAAAAGAATTCATTTTAAAGTGAACCTGTAAAATGCATCCAGTGCACTAAAGGGGGAGGGGAGGGAGGGGGATAGGGACATTTACTAACAGTGGGCACTAATGTAGTTAACACATATTAATAGCCTCAAGGCCCATTGTATGCATTAATGGTGTCAACACATGCTATCTGTTAGTAGATGCCCCCCCCCCCCCAAATGATTAAAAAAACAGTCTCCAGAGGGTTGAAAGGAGGTTAGCCAGAGAAATCAATGTGGTTCATGTTTGAAAAAATATCTCCTTCAGGGTGAAGACAAAGAAGATTCCACACTGCAAACAACAAATTATTTCTTTTTGATTAGCTAAAAGATCATGGTGTTTCTAGATGTCAAAAAGGAGCTGTTCATCTGACATAGGTGACCAAAAACAGGCTGACACAGAATGTCATAATTTTTTGTTTTCCTTTGCAGAGTTTTTACACTAAAGTTCTTTTTTAGTTATCAGGAAATAAGAGTCAATAAATAAGTTGTGGTGATACCTTTTTATTAAATATACTATATGTGTGACAAACTTTCAAGAGTTGTCCTGTCTTCACCATGTAAGTGAACAATCAGTTGTACAGCTTTTAAACAGAACAGAGTAATCTAGGTCTTAGGCTGTCTGCATATGTCATTACAGCTCAATAAAAAGGGGTGAAGAGCTAGCAACACTGCAATTAAAGGCCCAATGCCAGATGATGATTGGGAAAGCCAAAGTCTCTATTGAGTCTTTTTGTGTTTTTTTCAGTGTTTGATCATTCTAATGTCAAATGCTTTCTATTCTTGTATACTTCTGAAGCTTCCTTTAAGTACCTTAATTGTAAGGTCATTAAGGGAGTGATCTTCCTTTGAGAAATGCTTACTCTTTGAGCTGTCATTCTGTTTTTTCTGAGGTGGTATGTCTATAAAGATCAACATGTTTCTTTAATGTTTGGCTTATTTAACCGATGTAGCATCTTTCTTCACATTTTTGCATTGATAGTTGCACTAGATTCAAAAGAAGAATGAATATGAGCCTTCTATTTTCAATGCCTTCTCCATGTGAGTAGCTGTAAGGTCCTTTAACATGTACTGTCAGAACTTGCATTGTGATATCTTGCAGGGTTTTGTGCTATTTTCTTCTATTTGAGATCTGTTTGGAGTTTACTTATAAAATGTTGTTCACATTAGATGGTTGCTGGTAGGCAGCAATTGAGTGAGTAAGGGATGTTTCTTTTAATAATTCATCCTTCAGAAGTAGTCTGCCAAATCCAGGCTTCGATCCTTCCACCTTGCTGCTCCTTATGCCTGGAACAAACTGCCTCTGTCTGTGCATCAGGCTTCATCTCTGGCCCTTTTCAAATCCAGGCTGAAAACTCATTACTTTGAGGCTGCTTTTGGATCCTGATCCGCTTAGTCTTCTATGTGTTTCCTTATCATATCCTTGACATATCCTTGCCCTCAGCTATATTGGCAATATCACTCACAAATATAATGAATAGTACCAGTCCCTGGACCAAACTCTGGGGTGCACAGCTAATCACCTTCCTTTCATCTGAGTGAGCTCTGTTTATCATCACCTTCTGTCATCTGTCAGTTAATCAATGTCTGTTCCAGTTCACTATCTTGGGACCCATCCCCAAGCTGTTGAGTTTATTGATAAGCCTCGATGAAGAACAGTATCAAAGACTTTCCTGAAATCTAGGTAGATCACATCCATCGCATGCCCTTGATCTAGTTCTCTGGTCACCCAATCAAAAAACTCAATCAGACTTCTTTGGCAAGATTGTTCTTTGGTAAAACCATGTTGCCTCAGATCATGCAACCTGTTGGTTTTGAGGAAGTCCACTACTCGCTCTTTCAGGTGTGCCTTCATTACTTTTCCTGCCACCGAGGTAAGACTTACGGGCCTGCACTTCTTCCCTATTACCACTTTTGTGGAGAGGTACCACATCAGTCCTTGTCCAGTTCTGTGGAACTTCTCCTGTCTCCAAGGATCTATTAAAAACATCCTTTAAAGGCCCTGCAAGAACCTCTCTGAATTCTTTCAGTATCCTGGGATGTATCCCATCTGGTCCCATAGACTTGTTCACTTTCAATTTTGCAATCTGTTCTAACACATCTTTTTTTGTGAATGGTGTGATATCTATTCTGATCCAATTTGCATATTTGTCAGTCACATGTGGTCCTTCTCCAGGATGTTCTCTAGTGAAAACAGAGCAGAAGTGTTTGTTTAGCATTTTCACTTTTTCAATGTCACTTTACACAAATCCATTCCCAGCACTCTTGAGTCCTGCAATTCCACCTCTGATTTTCCTCCTCTCCCGAACATACCTGAAAACGTTTTGTCGCCACACTTCACATTTTTAGCCATCTTTGCTTCTTCCTTTGATTTTGCTGTCCTTATTTCTCTTTTTGTCTCTTTTCGTTTGATCTTGTATTCTTTTCAGTGTTCCTCTGTTTGCGAACCTCTGAATTTTGTGAAAACTGTGTTTTTTGCCTTTATTTGTGCAGCCACTTCTTTGGAGAACCAAATGGGTTTCCTTTTCCTCTTGTTTTTATTTAGTTTCCTTACATATGTATCTGTTGCACCTTTTATTGCCTCCTTTAGTTTAGCCCATTGCAATTCCATTTCGCTTATCCCCTCCCACCCTACCAACTCCTCCTTCAGGTACTTGGCCATTTTACTGAAGTCAGTGTTTTTGAAGTCTAGGACTTTGAGCTTGCTGTGATTGGATTCCACCTTGGCTTTTATCTCAAACCACACTGTGTGATGATCGCTGCTGCTCACATGGGCACCCACCTGGATATTCAACATGCTATCTCCGTTGGTGAGCGCTAAATCCAGCACTGAGCTCTCCCTGGTTGGTTCCATCACCATTTGTTTAAGTAACACATCTTGGAAGACATCCACAATTTTTTTTACTTCTTTCCAGATTTGCAGAAGGAACACTCCAGTCCACACTGGGTAGATTAATGTCACCCAATATGATCACTTCCCCCTTCATGGCTATCTAACAATTACTGTAATTTGCTATTCATTTCTTTGGTTTGAGTTGGAGGCCTGTAGACCACACCAGTATGGATGACAGTGCCATCTTCTCTTTCCAACACAATCCAGAGTGTTTCTTCTTTTCCCCATGTCCCTGCATTTCAGCAAATGTAATATTGCTTTTGACATACAGGGCTCCTCCTCCTCCTTGTTTATTCTCTCTGTCTCTTCTAAATAGATTATAGCTAGGTATGGCTATATCCCATTCATGTGACTCGTTAAACCATGTTTCTGTAATAGCCATAATGTTCAAGTGCATTTCCACCATTAGGAACTTTGAACTAGGCTTTGAACTAGACTTTGAACATTCGTACTCATTGCTTTCCAGCATTTTTTGAATGGCTTGCCTGCCTTCTGCATGGATTTTGTTCTACACGTCCCTTCCTGCTTGCCATTGATGTGTTGTTCAAAAGTGTGGCTGTTTCCAATGTTGTTTTGTTATTGCTGGGAGTGACGTATTGAACTTGTCCTTTACCAGCCATCACCCCCTTTCCCTAGTTTAAAACAGTCACTTAGGGGTATATCTACTAAACCACATTAGTTTGTGCTGCCTAAACAGCACAGTATTTATTTATTTAGTCTTCTATACTGTGTTTCCAGTGATCAATGCAGTTTACAAAGAACATAACATAACATTGCATGTAACAATTTTGCATGTAACAGGTTAACATTATAGTGGATGGAAACTAGGGATAAACTAGAATAGTGTTAACTATACACAATTTAAGGTTGCTTGTAGCTGACCAGATTATCTTCATTTAGGGATAAGAGGATGGAGTTATCTTTCTTAAGGACAGGAGGGGTGATGGAGAGTAAGGGGCAAACCTACTGTATGTGGTTTCTGCAGGGGGCGTTCTCAGAGGAGATCCTGCAGATGCTGTGGAGGTTTGGATTTCCCATGGTGAACCCGCATTACCTGCCTTGGCAGATACCATGGGAAACGTTCTCACAGTGCCTGCTGAGGCAGGTACCATGGGACCCCCATGGAGAGGGATGGTAGCGATCGGGTGCACAGAACTGTCAGCAGCTATGTTCCCTGATTGCTGCTATATCCCCCCAACTGCTGTGATCTGGACGCACCCCCTACAGTATTGGTGCCACGAGTGCCCCCTTCAGCACCAATCCCCCTGGACAGCTCCCAATCCCCATCAGGAACTGCCCAGGGGGGATTGGTACAACCCCCAATTTAGAAAAAGTCCCAGTTAGCCAGTCAGCTGTCTCCCCCCAGTGCAAATATAAAACGATATGGGGCCCCTGCAGCCTTCCACCCTCTCCTAAAAAAGTGAATCCCGGCTAGTCGGTTGGCAGGCAGGGGCATGTGACCCCCTTACACTTACCGGGTAGTCTGTAGTGGTTTAGTGGAGAAAGGGGCAGGAGTGATTCTATACTGCTCCTGCCCCATCCATCAGCCAATTCAAAGTGGCCACCATAAGTAGGTGCTTCCCTCTAGCCTCTCCCTAGGAGGTAGCATCATGAGATTGTGGCAATCTTTGGGCCTGTGAGAAAGTAGGAGAGTAGTGCTGGCTAGCCAGGACTTTTTCTTAATCTGGGGTTTCACCGATTCCTCCTGGGCAACTCCCGATGGGGATCAAGAGCTGTCCATGGGGATCGGTGCTCCCAGGGGATATATACTTTACTTTGTAATATTTTCTGTGACATGAATTGCAGCACAACAACATCAACAATATTGTTGGGGGGAGGCCAAGTCATCAACAGAGAAGAGCCTACATTATCTGTCACCGCGATTGAGGCAAATTTTGGCAACCACCACAGAATATATTTTTCACACGGTGGCTGCCAACCATGGCCACTCCAACTCCCCACACTGATCCTGCCCCTAGGGAGTTGCTACTACTACTACTTATCATTTGTATAGCATTACAAGGCATACGCAGCGCTGCACAGAGACATGTAAGAGAAGGTCCTTGCTTATATGAGCTTACAGTCTAGTGAAGACAGACAACAAGTGGGGACTAGGATATATCTAGGGGAATGGTAATGAAACACATAGGAGGTGAACAGGAGACTAGGGAGCTGCACCATAGGAAAAGAAGATACCATGGGAAATTGCCTGCAATATCTGTTTTTTTTTTCGCGGATTAGCTTCTACTGCGGAGCTAATGCTGGATTAACGTCCTGCAATAGCACCTAATACACTTTAGTGAACATACCCCTTAGTGGAAGCTGAGGTCGGAAAATGGTAATAGATCTCAAAAAAGCATAAAAATACATTTAGGCTAGGATACAATTATACAGTTAGAGATCAAATAGTATTTTCAAAATTGTAGTTGAGAGAGAAAATGTCATTTAGTTAAACCTGGCAGGTTTTATCTACTATCACATTCTGCGTTTCAATGAACCTTGTTCAATATGCAAGTCATTAGTTGGAGACTATGATAAAAAATAGCAAAGATTTATAAGTTTAAATTGCCTGCTATTTACCAGCAATGCTATATGTATGCAAGGTAAGGACATATCTCCTTAGCAACAACAGAGATTTTAAAAAAAGTACAATTTTCTTAACATTCCCTACTTTCCTTACAGCAATAGTAGCCTGGAATGGATATCACATCTATGAAAATTATATTTTCAGAGTTTATATAAAAGTTTCTTAGATGTGTTAGTTTTGACAGTCATGTCTTGATAGTCAACATAAAACATTCTATTGTATTACAAGCTTCTATTCTGATGATATTTTTCTGGGCATATCCTAAGCAATGTTCTGATTTTTACTGCTTATCACTTGTTTAAAAAAAGACAAAACTGAAACAGAAAAAATAGACAAGATTCCTAAAAATGTTTTCTGATTTAGTGATAAATGTTCTCTATTTTAGCTATAAGAAATGTTTAGTTTACATACAGTAAAATCAAATTATACCCAAGAAAAAATTAGATGCTTATGTCAGTATTCAAAATGCACAAATGCTCACAGTCCAGGTAATAAAGTTCTTTACCTGGAAGCCCTGGTGGAAATGAACTTGGACATTGTGGCCATTACAGGAACATAGTCTTATGAATGGGATATTGACATACCTGGATACAATCTTTTTAGGAAGGATAGAGAGAGTAGAAAAGGAAGAGAAGTAGCTCTCTTTGTCAAAAAGAGTATTAAAACAGCTGAAATGCCGGGGACTTGGGGACAAAAGTAGCGATGTGGATTGTTTTGGACAGAGGATATGGTACTATGATCCACAATGGGATAGACTACAGACCTCCAACACAAATGGAGGAAATGTAGTAACATAGTAACATAGTAAGTGATGGCAGATAAAGACCAGCATGGTCCATCTAGTCTGCCCAGCAAGATGACAAGAGTAGGTGCACATGTCGCTCTGTGCAGGCCACCCCTCCCCATGTCGTTGTTTAGGGGTGAACCCACCACTCCATGTAGGACACCCTTATTTGTTGAGACGTTAGATGGTACCCTTTATTATGTTTTTATCCTGTTGCTGTAAAGGGATCCACTGTGTTTGTCCCATGCCGTTTTTAATTCTGTCACCATGTTTGCACCCACCACTTCCATCGGGAGGGCATTCCAAGCATCCACCACCCTTTCAGTGAAGAAATATTTCCTGACATTGCCTTTCAATTTACCACCTTGCAGCTTCATGTTATGCCCTCTAGTTTTACAGTTTCCCCATCTTTGGAAGAGGTTTGTTTGTTCATCATTTCTCTTTAAGTATTTAAAGGTCTGAATCATATCTCCCCTGTCCCTCCTCTCCTCCAAAGTGAACATATTTAGGTCTTCAAGTGTCTTCTCATAAGGCTTCTGACACAGGCTCCAAATCATTTTGGTCACCTTTCTCTGAACAGTTTCCAGTCTTTTTACATCTTTTGCAAGATATGGTCTCCAAAACTGAACACAGTATTCCAAGTAAGGCCTCACCAGTGACTTGTACAGTGGCATAAGTACCTCTTCCTTTCTGCTGGTAATCCCTCTTTGTATGCAGCCCAACATCCTCCTGGCTTTTGCCACCGTCTTGTCACACTGTTTTGCCACCTTGAGATCATCAGAGATAAACACGTCAAGGTCTTTCTCCTGAACCGTGCATACCAACCTCTCGCCCCCTATTGTGTACATTTCCCTTGGATTTCTGCTACCCAAGTGCATGACACTGCACTTTTACACATTAAATCTTAATTGCCAAGCATTAGACCAGTCTTCCAGCTTTTGTAGATCTTTCCTCATGTTAACCACTCCCTCGGGGGAGTCCACTCTGTTGCAAATTTTTGTGTCATCTGCAAAAAGACAGACCTTTCCATTCAGTCCTTCAGCAACATCACTCACAAATATATTGAACAGTGCCTGGCCCAGGAAGGAACCCTGGGGCACCCTGCTAATCACCTTCCTCTCATCCGAGTGAACTCCATGTACCATCACCTTCTATTGTCTATCAGTCAACCAATTTCTAATCCAGTTTACCATCTTGGGACCCATTCCCAAGCTACTGAGTTTATTGACAAGCCTCCAATAAGGAACAGTATCAAAGGCTTTGCTGAAATCCAGGTAGATGACATTCATTGCATGCCCCTGATCTAGTTCCTTGGTCACCCAGTCAAAGAACTCAATCAGATTTGTTTGGCAAGACCGTCCTTCGGTAAAACCATGTTGCTTCGGATCTTGCAACCTGTTGGTTTTGAGAAAGTTCATTATTTACGAATAGTGAACTTTCTCAAAACCAACAGGTTGCAAGATCCAAGGCAACATGGTTTTACTGAAGGACGGTCTTGCCAAACTAATCTGATTGAGTTCTTTGAATGGGTGACCAAGGAACTAGATCATGGGCATGCGATGCATGTCATCTACCTGGATTTCAGCAAAGCCTTTGATACTGTTCCTTATAGGAGGCTTATCAAACTCAGTAGCTTGGGGATGGGTACCAAGATAGTAAACTGGATTAGAAATGTGTTGACTGACAGACGACAGATGGTGATGGTACATGGAGCTCACTTGGATGAGGGGAAGGTGATTAGCGGGTTGCCCCAGGGTTCGGTCCTGGCCCTGGCACTGTTCAATGTATTTGTGAGTGATATTGCTGAAGGACTGAATGGAAAAGTCTGTCTTTTTGTAGATGACACAAAAATTTGCAACAGAGTGGACTCCCCCGAGGGAGTGGATAACATGAGGAAAGATCTACAAAAGCTGGAAGAATGGTCTAATGCTTGGCAAATACGACTTAATGCGAAAAGGTGCAGTGCCATGCACTTAGGTAGCAGAAATCCAAGGGAAATGTACGCGATAATGGGCAAGAGGTTGGTGTGCATGGTTCAGGAAAAAGACCTTGGTGTGATTATCTCTGATGATCTCAAGGTGGCAAAACAGTGCGACAAGGCAGTGGCAAAACCCAGGAGGATGTTGGGCTGCATACAAAGAGGGATTACCAGCAGAAAGGAAGAGGTACCTATGCCACTGTACAGGTCACTGGCGAGGCCTCACCTGGAATACTGTGTTCAGTTTTGGAGACCATATCTTGCAAAAGATGTAAAAATACTGGAGCGCCTCCATTACTTTTCCCGCCACTGAGGTAAGGCTTACTGGCCTGTAGTTTGACACTTCTTCCCTGTCACCACTTTTGTGTAGAGGTACAACATCAGCCATTCTCCAGTCCTGAGGAACCTCTCCTGTTTCCAAGGATCTGTTGAAGACATCCTTTAACGGTCCTGCAAGAACCTCTCTGAGCTCTTTCAGTATCCTGGGATGTATCCCATCTGGTCCCATGGCTTTGTCCACTTTCAGTTTAGCAAGTTGTTCTAACACCTCATCTTCTGTGAATGATGTGATAGCCACTTCATTCCCAATTTTATATTTGGGAGTCAGAGCTGGTCCATCTCCAGGATCTTCTTTAGTAAAAAGAGAGCAGAAGTATTTGTTTATCAATTTCGCTTTTTCAGTGTCACTTTCCATGAGTCCTTTCCCAGCACTTCTGAGTCCTGCAATTCCAACTCTGATCTTCTTCCTTTCCCGAATATACCTGAAGAAAGTTTTGTCGCCACCCTTAACATCTTTAGCCATCTTTTCCTCTGCCTTTGATTTTGCTATCCTTATTTCTCTTTTAGACTCTTTCAGCTTGATCCTTTATTCATTTCTGTGTTCTTCTGTTTGCAAGCTTTTGAATTTTGCGAAAGCTGTGGTTTTTGCCTTTATATGAGCAGCCACCTCTTTGGAAAACCAAATAGGTTTCCTTCTCCTCTTGTTTTTATTTACTTTTCTTACATATTTATTTACTTTTCTTACAAATGAACTTGATCAACGATATTGCGAATGTGGTAAAAAACGGGAGGTGATGATGCTGGGGGACTTTAATCTGCCAGATGTGGAATGGAGCATTCCGTCTGCAAATATGGAAAGAAGTAGAAAGATCATGAATACCCTACAAGAGGCTTTGCTCAGACAACTGGTGAAGGAACCCATCAGGGAAGGGTCAACATTGGATTTGGTTCTTACTGACAGAGACAGTGGTGTCTATTCCAAGCCCCGAATAGCGGGTATGTACCTGGATGTACATCCCCGCTATATGTCCCCCTTGCTGTCCCCGTGCAGGGACTCTTAGATGGGGGGGGGGGGGTGGGAGGAGACAGATGGGAGGTGGAATGAGGGTGATGTGTGGTCGGGTCATCACCCCAGACATACAAGGCCGATTCGGAGGTCGGCCCTATACATCCGGAATAGGCCAGTTAGACAGGGGACCTAATCCACCTCAGAGGTAAAATAAGTCTCTCCTGGATGCGGGGAAGTAGCAGAGGCCAGCAGGGACTAAACATGGAGGCGTGCAAGGAGAACCCCGCAGCCAGACCCTGGGATCAGAGGTCTGGTTTCGGGGAAAGGACAATCTCAGCAGCAGCCACCAATCATAGCTCCTGATTGGAGCCATGATGCCATGGCAACGAGACTCCATTCAGGAGCCTATCAGGGGGTAGACATGGATGTGGCTGGACATGCGGCCCATCAGAATTGGGGCCTGGCCTGCACGTACAAGCCAGTAAACCCCGATTCTGAGGGGACATACACGGGCTGGACGTCCAGTAGAGAATAAGCCTCAGTGTGTCTAACGTCCAGGTGAGTGCCCACTTGAGCAACAGTGATCACTGAATGGTGTGGTTCGAGATAAACTCAGACAGAGACCTATCTCCTCCCTGATGACTTAGCTTCATTCATTGCCCTCTGTCAGAGCGGCTATCAATTTTCCCACATGCCTCGTCCCACTGCTCGTGGTGCTGGTGGTGTTGGATTTCTACTCTTTCATTCCTGCCAATTCAACACCTCTTTCTGCCTCTGTTTCACTCCTTTCCCTCTTTTGAAGTCCACTCCATCCCCCTTTTTTATCCACTACTTCTCCGGATAGGCTCTATTTATCAATCCCCAGACAAGTCCACGTCTACCTTTTGCACTTTCTTTCTTTCGGGATTCAACTTCCCCTTCCCTTATTCTCGGCGATTTTAACATTCATATTGATAAATCCTCTGACTAAAACAATCCACAAAGCTCCTTTCCTTTACCTCCACATTCAACCTCTAGCTTTGCTCTATTGCCCCCACTCACCAGCACAGTTACTGCCTTGACCTTCTTTTCTTCTCTAATTGTTTAATCTCTAATTTCTGAACCTCTCTTCTTTCCTTATCTGACCATCCTCTGCTAAGCTTCAATCTTCATCACTCCTTGCCTCAATCTTTCCCAGTCTCCTCCAATCTCATTAAAAATCTTCATGCTATCGAGCCTTTGGCTCTCTCCACTATTGTCTCACCTTCTCTTTCCTCTGCTATGTTATCTACGTCTGTTAATGAGGTTGTTGTTTCCTATAACACTGTGCTTGCCTCTGCTCTGGGTGCTCTTGATCCACCCATACTATGTCCTATAAGACGTATTGTACCTCAGTGCTGGCTGTCTTCGACTACCCATTATCTATGTTCCTGTGCCCATTCAGTGGAGTGTATTTGGCTCAAATCTTGCATCCTTGCTGACTTTCTTCATTTCAAATTCATACTTGCCTCTTTCCATTCAGCCATAGCCCTCGCCAAGCAAAACTACTAAGTCCATCTGACTAACTATTTTGCCCTATTGTGGATCGGGCTCCATGTGTTTCATTACTACCCCCGTAGATGTATCCTTGTCCTCAGCTGTTGTGCAGTCTGTCTTGACTAGATTGTAAGCTCCAATGAGCAGGAACCATCTCTTATATTTGTCTGTACAGTGTTGTGTATGTCTTGTAGCTCTATACAAATTATCAGTAGTAGTAGTAGTAGTAGTAGTACTGCGGCAGGAGTGTAGCAGGCTCAATACATGCATGGGCCGTAGCAGTGGCAGGGAAGTAATGACCCCTGAATGAACAAGCATGCTTGTATTAAATGACTGCAAACATACACTGCATTTACCACATTGAACATGTGATTTCATAGTCATACCATATGGATCTAGGACTGATGAAACCAACTTGTCTTTAAGATTGGGATCTCCACTGAAAGCAACAGTGAGGTTGCTATTGCTAAAAACATTGGGACCCCTATTTACAAGACTTATGCTACTAACTTTGATTGTTATGTTCCTAGAATTGACTGAGTAACTAAATATTTTCTGAAAGTTTAAACTCCTAAATATTGAAACATAAAGTGTGGGTGGCAATGTGGGTGGTTTTAGGAAGGGGAAAAGAAGTTAGGAGCTTAACACTGATGTTTAGCATCAGATTCCTAAATTATGCTCATAAATCTAGGCAAAAGAATGGCAGACCTTAATTTAGGAACATAAGTAGGAAATTAAGATTAAATTTCTGCTGAAAAATTAGGCTCCTAAGTGTGGTTGAAAGTAGGGTACAAATTTAGGAACCTAACTTAGGAGCCTAAATTTAGGAGCTCAGCTTTTTCTGAACGTCGGGCCCATTAAGCCTCTGCACAAAGGGCAAATGGACTTTAATTATATGTTTTATTCTCCTGGCTAGATATGAGCATTAAAAAGTGCAAACCAAAAATGTGTTTCTCTCTGTCCTTGTTCTGTTGAAGAACATAAGAAATGTCATACTGGATCAGACAAATGTTCAAGCCCAGTATCCTGTATCCAACAGAGGCCAATACAGGTCACAAGTATCGGGCAGGTTCCTAAAAGGTTACATAGATTCTACAATGCTTGTCCTGGGGTAAGCAGTGGATTTCCTGGGTCCTCTTTAATAATGGTTTATGGACCTTTCCTCCAGGAACTTGGCTAAAATATTTTTAAACCCAGCTACACTAACAACTTTTACTATATTCTCCGGTAACGAATTCTAGAGTTTCATTACACGTTGAGTAAAAGAACATATTTTCTCTTATTATTCGTAAATGGGTTACATTGTAACTTCATTACGTGTCCCTAGTCTTTCTACTTTTTGTTGGAGTAAACAACTGATCAACGTTTACCCGTTCTACTCTATTCATGAATTTATCGACCTCTATCATATCTCGCCTCAGCTGTCTCTTTTCCAAGTTGAAGAGCCCTAACCTTTAAAACCTTTTCTCATAGGAATATCTTTCCATCTCCTTTACCATTTTGGCTCTTCTCTGTGCCTTTTCTAATTCTGCTATATCCTTTTAAAGATATGGTGTCCAGAATTGCACACAATATTTAAGGTGCAGCTGCATGATGGAATGATACAGAGGCATTATAATATCCCTGGTTTTGTTCTCCATTTGTTTCCTTATGATTCCTAGCATTCTATTTGCTTTCTTGGCCACTGCTGCACATTGAGCAGACTGTTTCAACATATTATCCATGATGATGCCCAAATCCTTTTCCAGGGTGGTGGTTCCTAATATGGAACCTTGCATTGTGTAACTGTAGTTTGGGTTGTTCTTTTCTAGGTGCATAACTTTGCACTTGTCCACATTAAATTTCATATGCCATTTGGATGTCCACTCTTCCAATTTATCAAGGTCCTCTTGCAATTTTTCATAATCATCTTGTGTTTTAACAGCATTGAATAATTTTATGTCATCTGCAAATTTGATCACTTCACTCATTATTCCCATATCCAGGTCATTTATGAATATGTTAAAAAGCAGCAGTCCCAGCACAGATCCCTGGGGTACTGCACTATTCACCTTTCTCCACTGAGAAAATGGCCATTTAGCCCTACTTTCTGCTTTCTCTCTTTTAACCAGCTTCTGATCAACAATACTACACTGCCTCCTATCCCATGACTTTAATTTCACCAAGAGTCTTATGAAAGATCTTTTCAAAGGCTTTCTGAAAATCTGGATACACTGTATCAATTGGCTTACCTTTATCTGTTTATTCAAAGCTTCAAAAAATATAATAGCTAAGTAAGATAAGACCTTCCTTGGCTAAATCCATGTTGGCCGTTTGCCATTAAACCATGACTATCTACATGCTCAGTAATGTTATTCTGTGTGTTCTGGCTTCTACATTTTGCTCAGTACTGACATCAGGCTTACTGATCTGTAGTTTCTCAAATCACCCCTGGAACCCTTTTTAAAAATTGGCATTACACTGGCCATTCTCCAGTCTTCAGGTACTACAGATGATTTTAATGATAGTTCACAAGTTACTAATAGTTGGTCTGCAATCTCATATTTTAGTTTTTTCAGCACCCTTGGATGTATATCCTCCTGTCCATCCATTTTGCCTTTATATAGCCCTTAACTAGTGTTAGGATATCCTCTCTTATCAAATCTACTTTTATGTGCTCATTCTTGAACTTCAAAATCCTCTTAACATAGGCATTTGCACTTCCATCCTCACTTCACCCACCTGCAATGAATACTCTGTAATGCTCTCTTACTAGGTGGCAAATCGTAATTGCCGCAGCCTTATTCCAACTTACAGCACTTAAACTTTTTAGCAGCATACAGAGAGAGCATCTTCCAGATTGATTTCTTCATGATTATGTAACACTTCAATTGCTTGTCATTTAAACCCCATTTCCCCTTATTCCACAGCCGTACTCGGCCACCCAACTAGCTGGTAGCAATCTAGCATGATTATTTCCTGCTGAAACCTATGGCATTCTCATCCCCTTTTACCCTGCCCATATAGCTTGCGGTGATGCCAAAATATGCTGCTGAAGCTTGTGGCCATGCCACATGAAAGCTTCCAAACCCTATCCCTCCCCTTCACGTGCCTAATACCCCTCACTCTGACTAATGGGAATAATATGAGACCTTTGATCCAGCTAGCTGTGAGTGAACCCCTCCCCCCAACCACCCTGACAATCTGCATCAGTGTGAGGATGGGATGGGAAACCACACTTGCCACTGCCCCATCGCCTCATCTGCACCCAAAATGCCCACCAAAACACTGGCCTACCCTCTCTGTCTCTAGCTCTCACTGCTCCTTCCCCTAGCCAGCTAATCGCCCCTGCCCTTCTTACTCCTCATATCTTGCCTGTCTATCTTCCCAACATCCCACTCAGCTTGCCCTGACCACACTTTATCTCCCCCTCCCAAAGCTCAGTGCAGCACAGTAATGTTATGGTTCCCCCTCCTAAAACTGGGGTAGAGACACTACTTATCAGAGCATAATCTTCTCAGTCTAATAAAATGACTTACGGGAAGACTATATTTCAAATGTCTGTCATGCTGGTTATACTCCAAAAATGTGTTCCTCTCTATCAGTTTCCTATGTTTATGTTTATGTTTATTGTTTTTTGATAAAACCGCCTTTCTCCAATAATCAAAGCGGTGTACAATTAAAAGCAAGGTTAAAATAAGAAAGGCCGAGGCCATGGAAAAGGAAAAGAAAGTTACAATTCCTTCTTAAAAGATAGTGTAGACAAGAGAAACAAGAAGGGATGGGGAAAGAAACAAGAGGGTAGGCAAGGGGCAGGGGAAATGGGAATTACACAAAAGGGGAAGGCACATCGAAAGCCAAGGAGAAAAGGTGGGTTTTCAGATTGTGTTTAAAGGTGGTGTGGTGAGGTTCTAAACGAAGGGAAGAAGGGAGGGAATTCCAGAGGGCGGGACCAACAAAGAAGAAAGCAGAAGCACGGGTGGATTGAAGGTGAGCACGAGAAGGGGAAGGAAGAGTGAGGCGGTTGAGGTGGAAGGAGCGAGGAGTATACCGGGGAGAGTGAAAGGAAAGGAGGTCGGAAAGATATTGCGGGGTGCCTGTGTGGAAAGCTTTGTGAACCAGAGTGAGTAGCTTAAATTGAGAGCGGTAGGGAAAGGGCAACCAGTGAAGGTGAAAGAGAAAAGGGGCAATGTGATCCCGAGGGGAAGCGTGACAGACAAGGCGAGTGGCAGTGTTCTGTATCAGTTGCATCCGAGACAACCGAGACTGAGGGAGTCCAAAGGATGTATGGAAAATAACATACTTAGCTAATTAAAATGTTAAGTAAGGGCATCTTGACCCGGAGGCAAGATAGCAGTGTGTAAAGGCTGGAGGTTGCAGAACTCTGTGAGATTCTCTGAGAAAGTGACCCACCTCTCTGCTTCCATGCCAAAATGGAAGGGCAAGCAGATGGTCCGCTCGGTGGGGTTAGCCATGGGAGAAGGTGGTCAGCTTACCCTCGTCAAGCTTGACATTCAACCTGTAAAAGAGTTGGTAGTTGCCTTGAACCACTCTGGCGGAGCTGCCCTAGCATGAAGCACAGAGGGGGCTTCATTAAGCCCCCAAAGAATGGGTCCTTTCCCAGCAACCTGAAAGTGATTTTGCAGGGGGGAAAAGGCCTCCTGCCCACAAACAGAGTTGCTTCTTTGGAGATGGGATGTTTGCTTGGCTTCCCCCTCACAGTCTTCCTCGAAATTGCAGGCTTGCAATGATGAGAGAGAGGTAAGCTGTGAGTCATCATTGGGGGGGGGGGGTCTGGGAACACATTCCAGGGAAGAGGACCTGGTGATTACCCTTGGGGATCTTTGGGATTCGATCAAGGTCCTGGATGAATCCCTCAACTTTAATTTGCAACAGCTTAGCTTGAAGATGGCTTCTCAACTCAAAGGACTGAAATGGTCTAGCATGGTACTAGATTGGAGCAGTTGTAGATCCAGATGATGGAGATGATGACATTTAAAGACACCCATGTTAAGGAGAGTTCAGGGTTTTGGAGAAAACTTGAATATTTTGGAGAACCAGTTCCAGAGGAATAACCTATGGGTCCTGAGTTTTCTCCCGTCCCTGGTGCTTGGTCTGGTGGAGTTGGTAAAAAAGTATCCAACTGAGGTGTTGGACTGGGCAATGGACAATCTCTCTCCTATGGCCTGGGCATATTATATGCCCTCATCTAGTGGAGGTCCTGGGAACTCTGCTCGGCCCCTGGAACAGCTTGACCTGACTGGATTTTTGAAAGAGTCAAATTAGTATTTGTACTGCTCTTCAAAGTTATCAAAACACAAAAGGTTTTGAAAAATTGAAAGAGGACCTTTATAAATTGGAAGACTGTACTTCAAAATGGCAGATGAAATTTAATGTGGACAAGTTCAAATTTTGCACCTGGAAAAATGGTATGAGGAGGCAAATAGCAGAAAACAAGCCAGTAGTAAGATTTCACTGAGGTTTTTCTGATAAATGATAATTTACATTATAGAGCAAGAGTGTAAACTACAGGGTTGTTGTTGGGGTTTTTTTTTGGGGGGGGGGTGGAAGTTTCTATTCTTTTATTTGTTAATGGTTTAAATTATTTAAAATGAAATAATGACAAACAACAAGCAAAATAGAAAAAAAAAAGAAATGGAAAAGAAATGGAATTTTATATGACCCATGGAAATCGGAAGTGAGACTTCCGATTTTATTTTGTAAAAGGCTCCACATTTTATTGTGCATATCCTGACCTTCAAGGTCAGGATATGCACAATTACACCTGTACCTTAGAAAAGACACAGTTACACTGGTAACTTAGAAAAGGCTTTCCCAAATGTGGAGACTCTTAGAAAATATTCATAAGGACATGTAGGAATACATGTGATGCATAGAGCTGGAGGAGTCATTTGCAAATTGACATGTCAGAAAAATCAAGAGGCAATTTGGCTTCTTACATGTGTGGTAGTCACTTCTGGAGAGGAGGAGCACTTGTTGAGGAGCAGGGGCAGGAGTGCCAGCAGCAATCACTGCCCCGGCCCAGGGACAGGAGGAACAGTAAGCAGTAAATTTTGACAGCTGGGGGGAGGGATGCAAAGTTTAAGGTTTGCCTAAGGCACCAACACCTAGAACCAAATGTGGGATCAACCCTGGGAGTAGTGGATGGAGGATGAGGAGTTGCAGGAGGAGGGCAGAGAGGTGTGGATGGAGGGTAGGAATAAGCAAGAAAAAGAGGTATTGGGAGTTCAGAAAGAAGGTAAGTGGATGGGTTGGTGATCCAGTGCAGCACCTGGTCACCCAGTCTGATCAGCCTGCTCCCACGCTTAGGCAGGTATGCCACCATGAGTTTTTATGACTCTTTGTTGATGTCAAAGTCCTGCAGTGTCTGTCATCCTTGAATGGGTGGTGTATTAAGGGTTTGAAGATCCTGCAAGGCCTGAGAGTTGAGGTGCATGCCATGGAGGGGAAATGTGGGTAATAGGGCTCAGAAGCAATGGAATCCAGTGTCGCCTGGTCATTTTGTTTTGAAGAATGAGTCCCTTGTTGTTTTTTTACTGTGCACTTGAACACCACTGTTGGTCCCTCTAATTCTTTTCACACAGCAGGTGCCTCATGGCACCACTTAGGGATGTACTACCGACTTTATGCCTGCAAGTGTAGCCCTACTTGATACTTTGACCCCTGGTACCTCATGGTGCCATGGTGACACAAGACCCCACCAAGCAGGACAAATTCCAGGACCACTGCAAGGTACTGGGCCCTAGGCAAATCATCAGCCTTAGCCCCCCAACCCCTCATTATTTATAGAAGTACACTCAACAATAAGGATCATCTGAACACCATCCTACTTATAACAATCATGTTAAAAGGCATAATTGACCATTCTCCTTTTAAGGATGAAACTTTGCTTTGTATGTATGTATGATTTCACTTCCGTTCTGCGGAAGTGAAAATCCGGGGTTAAGGGGTCACAGGCAGGGCTACACGGCTATGGCACTTAGCCCTGCCCAGCTGAAAATAGGGACCTATACATTTAACAGGAAAATTAATATGGATAACTTAAAACAAAATTAATTCTTGATAGCGGGGGAGTTGACATAGAGTGAATGAGTCCAATGTGATGCTGGGCAGGTAGTTACTGACAGGTCTTTTATGGATACTATAGTATGTTTTCATAATATTGCTGGAATAAGTGGGTCTTTACTACTCTGCAGAAGCTTGTGAGGTCAGTAATGGCACAAATCTGCTCTGAAAGTGTGTTCCAGAGGGTTGGTGCTTGATGACAGGCAGTTTGGCTGCTTTTTACTCTTGTGTTTGAGATCATTACGTTTGTTTTGCATGCTTTGTCTTCTCTTTCTATTTCCAGGTGTCATGTATATGATAGATAGGAGAGAGTCTGTGGATAGATTGTGTGTTATTTTAAATATCATCATCAGCACTTTGCATTTTATATGTCTAGCTATATGTAGTCAATGCAGGTGCATTAGCATTGGTGTGATATTTTCTGACCTTGAGGCTCCATGTAGGGCACGAGTGGCAGTGTTTTGTGCCATCTGTAGTGGTTGCAAGTTAAGCCTTGGTAGATAATAGTTGAAGTGCAGAAAGATTTGGAAAACAGTACGGTAATCGTGGTTGTTGAGGAGTGGATATAGGTGATAAAGTGTCCTCATCTTGTGTTATACTATTTTAGTGGTTTTGTTGATGTGTGATTGCATGCTCAAACATTGGTCAAGGGTGATTCCAAGATAGCAAACTTCATATTTCACCTCCAGTTCTGCATTTCTTATTGTTAAAGTTTCTTATTATTAAAGTTGAGGGGAGGTGAATGCCAGCTCTCTGGTTACATACAGTACTTTATTTATTTATTTATTTATTATTTATTTAACATTTTCTTCTATACCGCGCTATTAAAATCAGCGCGGTGTACATCGAACAAGAATACTGCAATGTATACAAATAACATTGAGTTTACAAATAACAGGGAATTGAACATGGGGGAGAAAACGGGGAAACTAAATACATATTAACTCAAACTACAAGGTTATGCTTAGTGAGCCATTGTGAGACTGCATTGAAGCAATCTATTACTGCTGTGTGGTCAGGTTTCTCTGTGGAAAAGAGTGTGTATAGCATTATATCATCTTTGTATATGTGGTAATAGATATTATAAGATTGTATTAGTGAACATATTGGCTGTATGTAGATGTTAAATAATAATGAGGATAATGCTGATCCCTGTGGAACATCTTGTTCATATAGGGCTGATGAGTGTGATCCTAATTTTACTTGCTGCTGGCATCCTGTTAGGTATGATTGGAACCAGTTGAAGGCTGCATTTTGTATCCCTACCTCCTGTAAACATCATAATAAGGTGTTGCGACATATTGAGTCAAATGCTGATGCTATATCCATGAATAGCAGAATGAACCCTTGTTTCAGCTTCTCGATGCATTTTTGTGAGCATGTCCAGGTGTGAGGTTATGAGCGTTTCAGTGTCATAATGTTGCCTGAATCCATATTGTTGTGAGTCTAGTGGAGCATGAAAGTCAATGTGGTGATAGAGTTGTTGCTGGACTATCTTTTCTATAATTTTTGCCAGGAATGGAAGGCTGGATATGGGTCTGTACTAGCTTGGCCTATGAATGTCAGATTACCTCCTTGCAGCCTTCCCCTCTCTCTGCCACTGAGCTCTGTCTCCCCCAAAATTTCCTCCAGAAGCACATGACATATGCCATATCACTCTTTATCAAAAACACTCCTCCACATGACAAATGGTCACAGATACCATCCACATTAGGATGCAGGGGAAGGAATATACAGCGGTAAATATCACAATGCAGATACATATATGGTGTTGGCCCTGCTGCATCCATACCAGCATTCATACAATGTCTGGGGATGCCCACTGTGCTTCTGCATCTGTGTACCATATCTGCCCATACTACACTCCACTATAGATCTCCTGTGGAAGGAGATGTCCATAGTCAGCAATATCTGTGTATATCCTGATTGGAATATCCAATGGCTACACTGGTGTCACCATTATCCATGGACTGTCACTGTCCATGCCCCTATCCATCCAGCACTGGGCTATGGTCCATGCACCTATATTGGACAGACAGTATGGCTTCCCCATGTGCTGAGGGTGACACCACATTATTAGACTGAGTGCATATCAAGGTACCAGCCATCACACATGAAGGCAGAATGCGGGTACTCTGTAAATGTGAGCTTTACTTATGGACTTTACACAGCGCTGGCACATTGTAGGCCCATACATAGCACAATAAATGCTATGTGTGTATAGCCAACATGACAAGTGGTGGTGACCTATGGCAGTATTCTGGCACCCTTTCCCTATATACAGATAAAAATATGCTGTGGGGCCCTGCAGAGCACATATTTACACAGCTGAAAATACTTAAACGTTCTGATCTCCATTACCCTCTCATCCCTCCAAGGTGTTCTCTCCATCCATGTCTCTGACCTCCAACTGCAGGGGAAACAGAGAGAACAGAATTAGCATTTGACATCTGGAAGTGCACCACACTAGATAGACTCAACCACTACCTCACCCTCCATCCCCCAACAGACAGCCACACGTTGTGAAAAGGCAGGCTTCTGCAGTTCCCTGCAGATGTAGCACCATATATAACCCTACTAGACATATTCTAAAGGCATACAATACATCCCTCAAACATGTGATATCCTGCAAGAGCCTGTGCATTGTGCCCACATCCTTCAGTTGGCTGTGAAACAGCTGATGGGTCAAAGTAGGAGTGCACCTGCAGTCACTCAGCTAATTCATATGTATGTCCCTGCCACCCATTTCTAAAATGGCTCCAGCACATATGCACATGTCATAGATGTGCCCAGTCATGCCCCATTTTACAAACACACACATGCAAATTAAAGACATGTGGGCACCTTTCCTTTGCAGGTGGATATACAACCAGATAGAAGTGTGCAGCCACATTTTGAAAATGCTGCTATTACCACTGTGTTTCAGGGTATGCCATGGCTCCAAAGGAGAGTGCTTACCAGAAAGGATAATTTCTGTGAGGGGGAAGTTGAACTCCTGTTACAGGAGGTGCTACAACACCAAAGGGTGCTTCCTGTCATGAGGGGTGCACATAAGTGCATACCAGAAGCAAAGGCTATGGCTAGGCATCTGCAGGAAGTTCAATAATTGCAGCAGTGAGCCGCAGGACCTGAAGAGAAAATGGAGAGATGAAGATGCAGACCCCACCCATGTTCCAACCTGGAAACACCACCAGAAGATCACAACTAGAGACATGCACATATGGACATGCCTGCTGCAGAAACATGCATGGTGCTGTCTTTCTAAAATTGTGATGTACACCACCAACATATTTACATTATGGATAGGGCTTCCAAAATAACCTCCTTAATCATGTATATTATGCAATAGGTACATACATCACAACTCCCCAGGGATCTGTGCTGGGCCCACTGTTTTTTAACATATTCATAAATGACCTGGAAATGAGAATAACAAGTGAGGTGTTCAAATGTGCAGATGACACAAAATTATTCAAAGTTGTTAAAACACAAGAGGATTGTGAAAAATTGTCAGAGGAGTTTGATAAGTTGGAAGAATGGACATCCAAATTGCAGATGAAATTTAATGTAGACAAGATAAAAGTTATGCACCTAGGAGAGAACAACCCAAACTATGGTTACACGATGCAAGGTTCCATATTAGGAACCACCACCCAAGAAAAAGATTTAAACATCATCATGGAGCCTAGCAGAGAAGCAGGATGGACGCATAGGAGCTCAGCTCCTGCAGACTCGAATAGAATCCCTGATATTATTGCCTAACGGGTGAATATCTAGGATAAATTTTTCCTGATATAGCAGAGCCAAGTAAGTCATGAAGGATGGCGGCCGGGAAACAAACCAAGTTGGAATTTACCTCGAGTGGAAATGCGGGCTCTAAACGTGCCAAGCAAGATCCTCCCTCTCCCGTCAAGATGGCGGCAGGGCGTGACACAGACGAGGGGAAGAGAGAAATACTGGCAGAGATACGGGCAGTGTGGGAGTTCATTTCGGTGAACGGGGAAACCTTGCTGCAGATGCAAGCAGACATGCAGGAGATTAAGGAAAGAACGCAGGGGCTAGCAGCTCGCATGGAAAAGATAGACATTGCAGTGGCCGCGCATGAGCAACACTTACAAAAGTTATCTAAGGCCATGAAAAAGGTAAACGCTCTCGAGGCGAACCTAGAGGATCTCTCCAATAGAACTCGCAGAAATAACATCAGACTTGTTGGGGTTCCTGAAGGAGCGGAAGGTTCGGACACGATAGGCTTCCTGGAAAAAGTAATACCCAAAATATTTAAAATAAGCTTTAGCAAGCCGCTGGAGGTGGAACGGGCACACAGAATACCTGCGCACATGGGAGGTCACAGCCCGAGGCCGAGGCCCTTAATATTTTGCTTACTTCGACATCAGCAGGCCATGCAAATTATGGCTGCGGTGAGGGCCTTGTCATCAGTGATATTTGAAGGGCACAGAGTCTCGTTTTTTCCAGACCTTAGTAAGGCAACGATGGACAGAAGGAAAAGGTTCTTGGAGCTGTGCCCTCGTCTTCAGCAGTTGCAGGCGAAGTATGGCCTATTCTACCCAGCGCGATTTAAAGTGACTTTGGATAATCAAACGAAAACCTTTGAGGATCCCGATGGGCTGCTACAGTTTCTGGAAGAGCAGGAAGCACTGAAAATGCATGTGGAAAGTGGGTCCTAGCTCCTGATGCTTAAGGCTTCTTTCCAGCTTTCTGCAAGCTTTTGGTAGGATACAAAACAGCGCAAGTAAGATCTGTTTCCGGCACTGTTCTTCTCATATAACAGAGGGACATTCATGATCTGTTATAAGATATGCTTTAGAGACATTGTGGGGGGATGGGTATAATGTTGTACAAGTTGTAATAGTTTGCATCAACATCAGAATTATGTATACATATCGCTATGTCTGATAGTGTAATGTGTAGGCAATTTCCTGTTGCATGTTTGGACTGAACTGGGTCTTGCAGCTGCTGCTATGTTTCATTTTGGTCTTCACGCTGTCTCACCCACTGTTGCTGCTCCTTCTAGGGAGGGTTAGGTCGACATGCTGCAGACAAATAGGGGTTCCTCTTGCACCATGGGCTAACTTGCAGGGTAATAAGTTGATCAAGTCCTCAGAGAGGTTGGCATATTATATTAAGTATTTTTGTGGTACACCCCCTTAAAATCTTGTCTCTGAATGTGAAGGGTATTATGCACCTTGCAAAAAAAAGGAAGATATTGGTTTATGCTCAGAAGCAAAGAGCAGATATAATTCTACTCCAAGAAACTCATCAGGCATCTAAGGAATCTATGAAGTTGTGCTCTAATCAATATATGCTGATCGCCCACTCACCAGCCTTGGGAAAGAAAAATGGGGTAGCAATATTAGTCAGGGGTAGGACACAGTTTCAGGTTCTGTCTACAAGGGTGGACAAGGAGGGGCGATGGGCTAAAGCTCATAGGGGCTAAGCACATGGTCATTATGTGTATTTATGCCCCAAATAATGATCAGCCTTTTTTCATGCCTTAGCAGAAGTGGTACAGGAAAGTGCTTCACTCCCGCTAATCCTTGGGGGAGACTTCAACATGGCTCTGGACCCTTTGTTAGATTGCAATCCGAGCAGGCCAAGGAGTGGCAGAGCTCTGACAGTGCTGAAATCGCTCATGCAGGAAATTGGCCTTGTGGATGTTTGGAGAATCCTATTCCTGAAGGAGAGAGACTACACATTTTTTTTCCTGTCCTCATGGTTCGTATTCCAGGAAAGATTTTTTTCTTAATTTCCAGGCCATTGGTACAAGAAGCTTGTGGAGCCAGTATTCTTAGTACCCATATATCCGACCATGTGGCAAGTGTATTGGAATTAAACCTTGACGAAGACCTGTCTAGACAGCAATTTTGGTCTTTTAATAGAACTCTTCTTGCAGATGCAGATTTCAAGGAGGTAACAAAGCAAGTTATAAAGGATTACTTTATAACTGGGAGGGGCTGGGACTGGGATTTCTAGTCCTATAGGCACTCCTTGTGGTCTTGGGCAAGTCACTTAACCCTCCACTGCCCATGTTCCCTGTAAGTATTAACATATGTGTGTCATATCCCCTCGTGTTAAATGTATCCCCCAATTGACCGCTTTGACCCGGTGAAAAGCGGAATATAAATACAGCTAAATAAATAAATAAATAAAAAATACTTTGCCAAAAACAGCCAGGAGGATTTGTCAAACTGGGCTTGGTGGGAAGCCTTTAAAGCGTCAGTCAGAGCGCACGTAACCAGCTTTGCTATAGCTAAAGCCAAGAAGGCGTGGGCAAAACTCCAAGAACTCGACCAACAGATTAGGGCAGGGGAAAGAATACCACAGAGAAATTTCAACGCGACAGTGCTGAATTGCATTTACAAGCTGAGATATCAATATAATATTTTATTAAGCACGGAAGTTGAGCAGAGTATGTTTGAGGGCCAAGCTCGATATTACACGGAAAAGAATAAAGCCAGTAAGATGTTGGCTGCCATCGTAGCAAGGCACATCTAACTCATGTTTTAGATGCGCAGCAGAACCTCCTGACTACTAGTTGCGAAATGGCAGCGGTATTTCGGAAATTTTACGAGCAACTTTATTAGGGTTGCCAACTGGCTCCAGATGCGCCCGACAGGCTTGTTCCAGTCCTGGGTTTACCCCATTGCATGCAGGGACATGTAGTCTTGCTTTTCTTATGGAATGCAATGGAAAAATCAGAACTACATGTCCCTGCATGCAGTGGGGTAAACCTAGGACTGGATCAAGTGTGTCGGGCGCATCTGGAGCCAGTTGGCAACCCTAAACTTTATACCTCAGAAGTATCATTTGATGGAAAGGCCTGTGAGGATCTCCTTGCTAGGGTAGAAAGGCCTACGCTGAAGGCACATCAGGAGGCTGCTTTAGGAAAACCCTTTTCAGTCAATGAACTGCGGGAGGCGTTAGCTGCTATGAAGACTGGCAAAGCGGCCGGACCAGACTGGATTCCAGTGGAATTTTATAGAACGTTTGGAGACTAACTACTTCCGCAGCTGCTGAAATATTACCACAGGTTTCTTGTACAAGATCAGAAGATGGGTGCATTTGCTGAGGCAACTATTGTCGTGCTGGAAAAACCAGGGAAGGACCCAACTGTGGTTGGTAATTACAGGCCTATTTCCCTCTTAAATGCCGACTACAAGCTGTTCTCCAGCATGCTGGCCAGGCGACTAAATAGTGTGCTGCATCTGTTAATTCACCCCGATCAGTGCGGGTTTGTGTCAGGAAGATCCACAGCTGATAATGGTCGTCTGCTCTGCGATGTGCTGGAAAGAACTTATACTATGGATGTCCCTGTAGTGGGCCTCTCAATAGATGCTGAAAAGGCCTTCGATAGGCTTCAGTGGCCCTTTTTGTACCATGTGTTGGAATGGTTTGGCTTGCCTAAAGAATTTGTAGCCATGGTACGGATTCTCTACGACAACCCCACTGCTCGAATCTTGGTTAATGGCATCCTCTCAAAGCCTTTCCCCCTGCATCGAGGCACCAGGCAAGGATGTGCTCTATCTCCGCTCCTATTCAATTTAGCGTTGGAACCGCTGGCTCTGCTAATCCGTCAATCTGAAGAGATTCAAGGCATCAAGGTCGCAGACCTTCATGTTAAACTGTCAGTTTACACAGACGACCTGTTGGTCTTTCTCAAGCCTGATTCAATATCGCCGCTTTTACATCTGATCTCTCTATACTAGCAGTTTTCAGGCTATAAAGTGAATTGGACAAAATCCGTGGCTTTTCCTCTGAATAGCTGGGTGAGTCCTTCCTTGGTAGATAATTTCCCTTTCCAGTGGGAATCTACAGCAATAAAATACTTAGGGGTGCTATATTCTGCTTCCACAGAAGAAACTGTGCGACTGAATGCAGCAAAATTGCTGGATTTAGCACGTTCCTACACTCTGTCATGGTCCCCACTTCATCTCACGTGGTGGGGTCGCGTGGAAGCTATTAAAATGACACTGGTGCCAAAGGTAAATTATATTCTAAGTATGCTTCCCTTTCTGTTTCCTCCTGCAGTATACAGAAACTTGGAACGGATTATAAGTGTCTTCCTATGGGCTGGGAAAACTCCTAGAATTGCACTAAAGAAGCTAAAAGCTGGCAAGGCAAATGCTGGAATATATTTCACTGATTTTTCATGGTATCATAAAGCCTTCCTTCTGAAGCAGGGATCGGTATGGGCTCTGAGTGATACCATGGAGTGTACGCCCACATGGCTCAAGATGGAAGAGCGGCTTGTTGCTCCTTGCCCAGTTAAATTGCTCATGGGAATGACACATCCAAAGGCCTTTAAAGTTGGAAGTGTGATAGCTTCAACTCAACTAGCGTTCCGTTCTCTTCTCCCCATTATTGCACAGAGAAATCCTCCTTCGCGGTTAGTACCAATCTGGTTCAACCCTGATTTTAAGATCAATAAAGGGGTTTGTGCCTGGATGAATTGGCAAAGGCAAGGCGTGTGGACCGCTGGGCAGTTAATGGAGAGCTCGTCCTGGAAGTCTTTCAGCGCTTTACAACGGGATTTTGGCTTGCCGTCCACTTGTCATTACCAATGGCTACAGTTGCAGCACTGTATCGGAAATGTGTTTCTGCCCCCCGAGGGACTGTCTAGTTCGTGGGGATTGCAGAACGTTGTGGAAGAAATAAATGCTAGGAAAGGAGCAGCCTCATGTTTCTATGCTATGTTTGTGGATCACTTTGCTCCAGCAAATGTAGGGCTGCGCCGCATCTGGGAAGAAGAGACGAAGTCCAACCTGTCATCGTTGGAATGGGAAAAATTCTGGGGATCATCGATTCGAGCGTCGAAGTCTGCGGCTCTTACACAATCTATATTCTTCCTCGCGCACAGGGCTTATATTACCCCCAACACCTTGGGTAAATGGAATAAGAAAGAGCAATTTGTGCTGGGCTTGCCATGGTGAGGTGGGCACACTAAAACACATGATGATGGAGTGCCCTCACATTCAGAAATTTTGGACGAAGGTTTGGGATAAGATTCAACGAGTATTGAAATTCATGGCTGTCTTGACCTGGAGAATAATTGCATTCAGGAATGTGGTAATGTTACCGGATTTAGATAAAAGCAACCACTTTCTTCTTAACTTTATGATAATGGTCACTTTAAAACTCATACTCACCCGATGGAAGAATCCTTGCAAACCTACTTATCGGGAATGGTGGAACCAGCTATGCCTGTTCGCCAAATATGAGAAAGCCTCTGACAGAGCTTCGTGCATGAGGGGTATTGTGCCAAAACTCTCCAAGTGGTCCGCATTAGATCAATTTTCTTGCGTAACATGTTAAAACCCTGTATCTACTGCTCTGTGAGTGGTACTGGGTGCAATAGTTGTATATGTTTTGGACCCCTGCTGTCTGCAGTATCTCGGGGGAGGGGGGATGGGAACAGATGCGTGTTATTTCTGGAAGCCGGGTGTTATACTTTGGGTGGGAAGAATAGGAGGGTAGGACTTGGGTATACGTGTCTTATTTGGATTTTGACAGCATGTAATTGCAGGCATGTTGCATGTATACCACCTGTGTTTGCTATGGTTTTTGTAATTTTTATTTTTATTTGTATTTTTGTGGTGAGTTATGATATAATCAATAAAAATATTCTAAAAAAAAAAAAGGTTAGGACTCTTTAACTTGCAAAAGAGACAGTTGAGGGGAGATATGATATGGGTCTATAAATGAATGAATGGAGTAGAACAAGTAATTAATATTGCAGCTTAACAGTACTGCTTCTCAGAATGAAAACAGAAAATACAGACTTGTTTCTTCCCTTCTTATTAAGAATTCTACTCAAATACACTATTCAAGAAAAGCACACTCTTATAAAAGATTTCTTTACTTTTCCTTTTTATTTAATGTGAGGAATCGTATAAACCAATTTCCATGTGTGAAACATAACATGTTTCTCATGCAGAAAAAAGGCTCCTGTAAAATTGCATGGCCATACATGCGTGTCAGCAAGATGGCATGTACCTACACAAACACATGCACATACACACACACACATAGACATGCACATTTGCTTCTTTTTCGTAGCAGGTATAACTTTGTGTCTATTCTATAACGGCTCATTAAGGACTATTTTATCTTTATTAAAGAGACATAAAATAGGCAATTTTTTGGACTTTTCACCTAGGCATCCTTTTATTAAATTAGCCCAAATGTATTTAATGTACACTTATCTTCCTTTACTGGTTTTCACTTCTCTGAGGTGATTGTTACTCAACTATATTTATCCTACTACTGGAAAGGCATGATCTAAATACTAATAAATAAATAATACTGTTTTCTTAATTAACTTTATGTATTTCTTTGCTACCAGGATATTACTCTGGATTCAATGAAATGAGCAAATAATTTAGTTTTCAGTAAGTTTTATCATTCTATGAGCAATTTAGACAAGGGGCCACTTCTCAAAATTCTTACACTGCAGGTTTCATATCTGGACTGGCGTTTCATTGTATAAATTGGTTGTTTACTCCATCAAAAAGCAGAAAGACTAGGGGACACACAATGAAGCTACAATGTAACCCATTTAAGAGTAATAAGAAAAAATATTTTTTCACTCAACACTTAATCAAACACTGGAATTTGTTACCAAAGGATGTAGTAAAAACTATTATTGTAGGTGAAATAAGGCCTTACCTGCTAATTGACTTTCCTTGAGGAACTCCAATCCAGTCCAACACCTCTGTGTAGTCAACCTCCACCAGCAGCTTGGAGATTGAGCATGCCTTATTTTGATGACATCAGAGTACATAGGCAGCCAGTGCTTGCCTACCATCCCCAGTAACCTATTGACAAAGCAGACTCACGGGAGCAACAAATATGAAGTTAACATTCAATAACAAAGGGTACCACCAAAGGCAAACCCCAGGATAACCAAGCCCCCCTCCCCCCAAACAGAGGCCCTTCACCCATAGCATAGAAGCTTACCAAGCTAAGCTCCAAATAAGAATAAGAATGAATACATGACACTCCTCCAGAGACTCTCATATCTCTGATACTGTAGACCTTATAAATAAGCTGACATTCTTCAGGTCCGGCCACACAAGCCGCTAGCAACTCTAAATGGGAGGGGCCCAGGACTGGACTGGAGTTCCTCAAGGAAAGCCAATTAGCAGGTAAGGCCTAATTTCATCTTTCTTAGCATCCCTCCAGTCTAGCCCCACACGTCTGGGATGTAACAAAGCAATATTAACAATGGGAGGGACCTGAGAGCCCAGCCTGAATAACCGATGCTCCGTACCTCTCATCCTTACCGCCTACACATCCAGGCGATAATGTTTCACAAAGGTATGAAGGGATGACCAAGTGGCCACCCTACAGATATCTCCTGATGGGACCAAACCACTCTCTGCCAAGAAGTGGCCTGTGCTCTTGTAGAATGTGCCTGCAGGCCCGGTAGAACTATTTTCCCATGCAGAACATATGCTGATGCAATTGCTTTCTTAATCCAGCAAGAAATGGAGGCTTTCGCCGCTGACTTCCCCTTACATGGCCTCCCAAACAGGACAGAGTTGATCTGACCTCCGAAAAGAAGCTGTCCTTTCCAAATACTGCTTCAGCACCCACTAGACATCGAGGAGGCACAACTGTGGATCTGCCAACTTTGTGCCCCCCCTCCCAACAGCACCAGTAAGGCGACTGGCTGATTGAAGTGGAAAACCAATACCACCTTTGGCAAAAAGGGAGGCACTGGCTGCAGCACCACCTACTTGATAAAGCATGGAGCTCCGAGATCCTTCTGGCCAAACAGATCACCACTAGAAAGACCGTCTTTAGCATCATATCTTTTAAGGTACAGGTATCTAACAGTTTGAACAGCTCCCCTTTCAGAACCAACAGCACCAAATTGTGGTCCTAGGGAGGCACTACTGCCTGCAACAGTGGACGGAGGTGCTTAACTGCTCGCAGAAATCAAAACACTTCTTGGTGTACCCTCAAGGACACCCTCTGAATCCTGCCATGGTAGCAGGCCAGAACAGCCACCTGTACCCTCAAGGAGCTACAAGCCAAGCCCTTATCTAGACCCGACTGCAGGAAGGCCAGCACATCTGGCACTGATGCTGACAATGGTCTGCACTATCTGTCGGCACACCAGGCTTCAAAAATCTGCCAAACTCGAATATAGGACATCAAGATGGACCTCTTTCTAGCCTTCAACAACATGGAGATCACCAGGGCTGAGTAGCCTTTCTTCCTTAACTGAGCCCTTTCAAGAGCCATGCCATAAGTGAGAACTGATCCACTTGAAGCATTAAGACTGGCCTCTGAGCTAGCAGGTCTGGTCGGTGCAGTAGCCGCCATGGCTGGTCTGCATTCAGTTGGACCAGGTCCACATACCATGGGTGTCTCAGCCAATCTGGAGCAATCAGAATGACCATCCCCCAGTGTACCATGATCCTTTGGAATATGTGCCCTATGAGCGCCTACAGTGGAAATACGTAGAGTAGCCCATGTGTGGGCCATCTCTGAACTAGCGTGTCAAGCCCCTCTGACATTATTTCCTTCTCCTGCTGAAAAACCTGCTCACCTTGGCCATTGCAAAGGTTGCCATCAAATCCATGACTGGGGTACCCCACTGGTGCACTACTTTCTGGAAGACCACATGATTTAATTCCCATTCTTCTGGGTCCAAGTGAACCCAACTTAGGTAATTGGCTGTCACATTCTCGGATCCTGTGACATGAGCTGCCGAGATTGCCTGAAGATGGTTCTATTGATGCTCCAACAATGTCTCTGCCTCGCTGTCCAGCTGCACGCTGCCCATGCCCCTTTGATGATTGATGTAGGCCACCATTGTAGCATTATCAGAGAGAACATGGTGAAAATCCTGTAAGGCAAAGAGAAATGCCCTTATTTCCAGCCAGTTGATGGGCCAAGCATTCTCCACCATGGTCCAGTGAACCTGAGAAATATGTCCATCACAGTGGGCCCCCCAGCTCGAGAGTCTGAGGTCTGTGGTCAGAGGAAGCCAGCATGGTGACTCCAAGGAATCCTCACTGCTAACCTCTTGGGACACAGCAACATCTGAGTGCTTTCTGAGTCGCCCTCAGGCAGAGCAACCATTGTGCGAGTGGATGAAGCTGGTGCAACCATCTGCACAACAATGCCTCTTGTTTGTTTTTTTTTTTAAACGTTTATTTAACATTTTGCTTAACCAACACAAAATACATACAAGTATATTACAAGTTTTCCAACTAAAACAAAAAACAGGCAACATAAACGTAGTGTATAGCATATTACATCACAGACAAATATATTCTGACTCCCATATGCTAAACCTCTGGCTGTGACCACGAACTCTCCTTCCAACAGCTACTCTTGGAAACTATCTCACCTAATATCCTCCTCCACCGGAACTACCAGTCCGGCAGTCCGCCTGGCAGCAGGCGTCCCTATTCCACAGGCTATTCATATTACTGTTTGACAGTTAAATGTGCATTAAGGGTATCCCATTTCTTAAGAAGACAACTATAATGAGGATTTTGCTGCACATATGCTCGCTCATACATCCGGTGCATACACACAAGGTTCCACCAAAGCTCTGAGTCTAATTTAAAGAAGTCTTTCCAGTGTCCAAGGATAGCTTTCACTGCGAGGCTGATCATCAGATCAAAAAGCAGGTGGTTCTTTTCCTCTAAACCAGGAATCCCTACTTTAGATTTGTATATTACTATTCGATACAAAAGTGGCATGTTTAAATTAAACAGTTGGGTAATCCTATACCACACTTGTTGCCAATATGTCTTCAATTTTGGACATTGATATAGCATATGTGATAACGTCCCTATATGTTCCTCACAGGACCAACAAGCATTCCCTGTTTGCGGTTGCCATTTCGCAAGCCGTGAAAGCGTTATGTATGCTCGGTGTGCAAGGAAATATAGCATTTGAGTCAACGACGCTGTCCGAGATATCCGTATCTGTGAGCCCCAAAACGTCTCCCATCCTCTTTGGTCCTCCAGCTGTCCTGCATCAGCTTCCCAGGTCACCTGCAGACCTACACATCTCCTCTGTTGAGCTTCCCGTATTACTGCCTCGATCCGAGATATCGGCTGCAAAATTTCCCGCAACTCTTGCACCCACCGCAGAAGTGGCCATTCCCGCTCCAAAGCCACCGATGTGACTCCAGCTTTCCCCAAACATCTCCGCAACTGGCACCATTGAAACAGAGCTTTATATGGTAATTTGTACTCCTGCTGCAGCCTCTGAAAAGATTTGAATTCTTTATTGCAGATCAAATGGCCCAAGCTAAAGATTCCGTGACATATCCACTCCTTCCATATAAAGCTATGCCCGGCAATTTTAAGTTTTGGGTTCAACCAAATTGGTGTCTCCTGTGTGTGGTTCTGAACCCCCTCTAAATATGGTATCATCTCTAAGAAGGCACACTGAGTGGCTCGCAAGATATCATTGCATGATGTCCGTCTCTGGGGATCCGCACCAATGCGCCATTTCAGCGGCAGCGGCGCACTAATAACTCTTTCTATCTGCAGCCACGGTGGGTCCGTCTCTACTGCTTCCTCTTCACTCCAAAGAGCGCCTTGTTTCAGCAACGCTGCTATGTGGAACCAAAAAAAATCCGGAAAGTGCACTCCGCCTCTTCTTTTAGGCAGCTTCAACTTCCAAGTTGCAATTCTAGGCATTTTATTACGCCATAAAAAGGATATTAACAGCCTTCCCAACTTCTGATAGAAACTTTGAGGAAATATTAGCGGAATCATGCTTAGGATGTAGTTAATCTTGGGGACTATAACCATTTTTATCGTTTCTAATCTTCCCCACCACGACAGATTCAGGGGAGACCATTTAGTTGTATATTCCTTCACAATACGCTCACATGTTTCCATATTTTGCGTAATCGTCTCCTGCATGGTTTTCCCATAAAGAACTCCCAAGTATTTAAAATAGGACTGCTCAACCTTGAATGGGTATCTGTCCCATGTTATCGAGGATGCCGGAGTGTTAAGGGGTATGATAGTAGTTTTCTTTAGATTCACTTTATAGCTCGATAGTTTTGAGTAGTCCGTAATCAACATCAACACTGCATCCAGCGATTCAGGTTTAATAAATAAGAGTAAGTCATCAGCGTAGGCAGATAGTTTGCATTGCTATCCCTTGATTTCAATTCCTGATATCTCTGCAGATTGTCGAATTTTGAGGGCCAATGGTTCCAGCGCTAAATTAAAAAGAAGCGGTGATAAGGGACACCCTTGTCTTGTCCCTCTAAACAAGGTGAACCTTGCTGATATAGTCGTATCCGCCACTACTCGCGCAAACGGTTTGGCATATAGTACAGCAATTCGTCCCAGGAACTGATCCTTGAGCCCGAACCATCTTAATGTCTGAAATAGAAAGGGCCACTCTAGCCAATCAAAAGCTTTTTCAGCGTCCAGTGCTACTCCTACCACTGGTTCAGGTGTTTGTTGTGCCCTCAGCAGCACGTGTGCTAGTAGCCTCCCATTATCAGTTGTTGAGCGACCAGGCATAAAACCACATTGGTCCGGGTGAATTAATACCTCAAGCACTTTATCCAGCCTAGTAGCAAGTACCTTAGCATAAATTTTATAATCAGCATTAAGAAGCGATATAGGTCGGTAATTCTCCACTCTCTGAGCATCTCTGCCTGGCTTGGGGTGGACAGTTATTATAGCCTCCGCAAATGCGCCTACTTCTCCATGCTCCGCACTTAGACGCCTAAAATACAACTGCAGCTCTGGCACTAGTTGTTCTGCAAACGCTGCATAGAACTCTAATGGTAGACCGTCAGGTCCACTTGCTTTACCTTTTGACAGCTGTCGTACCGTTTTCTGTATCTCCTTGCACGTTATCTCCTTCTCCAACAGTGCACTTTGTTCCTCTGACAACTTCGGGCCCACTATATTGGAGATGAACTTTCCAAATAGGTTTTCATCCCATTCCACTTCCGACGCATATAGGCTTTCATAAAATTTCCGACATTGCTCAAGTATCTCATCATCTTTAAAGACCAGCTGGCCATTAGGGCTCCGTAGTCCAGCTATCCGAGTCGTCACTTCCTTAGCCTTCAACGATCGAGCAAGTAGTCGGCTCGCACGGTTCCCTTCATGATAATAAGTACTTTGCTGTGCTTGAATCTGACCTTGCGCTTCTAGGTTCAATATTGAGTTGTATTGGTACCGCAACTTTTGCAATCGTAAGAGAACCATCAGATCCGCTTGCTTAGCCAAAAGCCTCTCACCTGCTCGTATTTGCAGCTCTAGTTCTTCCATTTCTTTCCTCTGTGCTCGCTTTTTCTGTATGGCATATGATGTTATGGACCCACGCACCGTCGCTTTGAAAGCCTCCCACCAGGCCTACGTTGATGTATCTTCCACACAGTTATGCTCAAAATAACAGGTAATTTCTTTTTTGATGTGATTAACAAAAGTCTGTTCGTCCAACCACGCTCTGTCTAGTCTCCACCGTGGCTGGCGAGGTCGGCCAGTCTTCATGTCCAACGCAAGCCGTACTGCTGCGTGATCCGAGACTCCTTTCGCACAGAACTCTTATGCCACCAACATGGGGACAAGAGTTTTGGAAATTAGAAAGAAATCAATTCTTGTTTGCGTGTTATGTGGGCAAGAGTAATACGAATAATCTCTAGAGCTGGGGTGAAGAAGTCTCCATGGATCCACTAGTCCCAGTGTCTCTATCATATGCTGTAATGCTCTATTCGCTCTGGGCTTAAGCTGTGGCCTATAGGGGGTTCTATCTATGAGGGGGTCTTGTACCATATTAAAATCTCCTCCAAGTATAATATGCAATACTTGCTCAAAAAATTGCGGCTCTTCTAAGTTGGGCACGTATACTGTCATCAGAGTGTACGAGACATTGCCCAGCGCCACAACAGCCTTAGCCCATCTGCTCCCCACATCAATTCTGGTTTCTTTAACTGATGTCGCCAGTGTCTTCCGCATTAGTATGATCACACCTCCTTTTTTCCGGAATGCAGGAGCTGAAAGCACATTCTGATATATCTTTGAGCTGACTTTGTTAGACTCTGCTAGAGAGAGGTGAGTTTCCTGCAGGTACACAATATCCGCATTCTGCCGTAGACAATATGTTAGAATCTTATTATGTTTTACTGGATTCATGATACCCTGCACATTTAGCGTCAAAACAGTAAATGCATTACTAGCCATACCCACCCAGAGTGGACTTCATTAGAGTAGCGTCTGCTGCCAGAATCAGGATTCTGTCTGATACATAGACTTCCCACCTCCCCCCACACAACCAGATCTCTAACATAAACTTAACTATATATCTATACATGGCAAAACCAACCCACGTATTTAAAAAGACAGCTCCCAAGACCCCCTCCCTCCTACAATTATACACAGAAAGACCCTTTCCACCCTTCCTCCCCCAACAGAATATATCAATCTCCCCCCACCGCACAGTTCCTTCCTCCCCCTTAGTACACCGATATATATTGTTTATACATCTACTACTTATTTCCTATTTACCCCACAGAAACATGATTCATAAGAGTATGACTAATTCTTACACCCCCTGTACAGGCGCCCCCACTGTTACTCTCTTAGGCCGCCAAATATCACATACACCTTCTCTCCGGAGAGTTCACCTCCCAGTGTCCATGTTGGAAAAATCCTGTAAGAAAGTCCGAAGTGCACTTGCAGTCTCAAATGTGCGCGTCGTGTTGTCAAGCGTGATTCTCATCTTGGCCGGGTAAAACAAGCCATACCTTGCTTGCAGCTTCTGGAGAGCTGGCCGGCATGCTAATAGCTCCTTTCTGCAATCTACAGTCTTCTTGCAGAGATCCGGATAGAAGGCCACATTATATCCACGAAATTGCAAGGAGCATTTCTGTTTAGCCATTTGGAGCACCTGCAACACTTGCGGATACCGTAGAACTTTGATTACGAAGGGCCGCGGGCGCTTGGTCGTGCTACTGGGATGTGATGGGACTCGATGCACCCTTTCTATTTCAAAAGGTTGAAGGAACGTAGCTTGTAATACTTCAGGTATCATCTTTTCTAAAAACGAGATCGGATCCGTTCCTTCCTCTCCTTCCAGCACCCCTGTGATGCGAAGATTGTTTCTTCTAGTCCGGTTGCTCTGGTCTTCCATTTGTACCTCCAGTGCACTCACCCGTTTCATAAGTGGGCCTACTTGCACAATCAGATGCTCATGGTTTTGTATCTTTTCTTCCACATTACTCACTCGGCCACTGATGTCCTCCAGCCTTCCTTTCATTTCCTGCAGATCGCCCTGCATTTGAGTTAAAGTAGCGGCATTTGTAGATATCATCTCTTTAACCGTCCGGAGCTCACTTAGAACCTCGCGCAGCCCCTCTCCCATCTCCTTGTTGGCCGCCATCTTGTGCGGGGACATTGCTTCCTGTTTGGCCCGCTTCACAGGTTGCCCCGTCCCTTGCGAAAATTCAAGTTTCGCCGGTTTCAGCGATGCCATCGTGCTCTTGTCAAACAGCTTCAGAGAATCGGTGTATTAATCCAAAAATTCAGGTCTAAACAGGGGGAGAAAAAGCCAGGATTCTAAGCCTGAGGCTGGAGCTTCTCTTTTAGGCAGCCATCTCGCAGAGTGGCTAGCTCCGCCCCCAACAATGCCCCTTGTAATAGCCACATGTGGGCTTGAACCCATGCTCTGCCATATGAAGGAACTGATTCACCAGCTGTCACAGTGCCTGCACCCTCTTCTGTGGCAAGAAGACCTTGCTGCTGCACATGTAAAAAATGAACCCCTAGGTACTCGAGGTACTGTGTTGGAAGCAAGTGACTCTTGGCTATGTTGATAACCCTTCCCGGGTTTTGCAGAAGCTCGACAACTCTCACTGTGGCTTGTTCACTCTATAGCTTGGATTTCACTCGAGGTAAGGATGCACCAGGATTCCTTCCTATTGGAGCGCCACCACCAACACAACCATCACCTTGGTGAATATGCAGGGTGCCGTGGCATGGCTGAAGGGTAATGCTTGAAATTGGAAGTGACCCATGGGCACTGCAAAGTGAAGAAACTGGTGATGTTCCAGACAAATGGGAATGTGGATATATGCTTCTGTGAGGTTGAGGGAGGTTAGAAACTTTCCCTCACGCACAGACACGATGACTGATCAGAGGGTCTGCATATGAAAACTTGTCACTTGCAAACATGTGTTCACCTGCTTGATATCGAGGATGGACCGAAAGGAACCCTCCTTTTTTGGCTCCACAAAATAAATGGAGTATCAACCATCTCCACATTGGACCATAGGAATTGGGACCACGGCCCCCAACTCCAGGAGCCGTTCCAGGGTTTCCCGCACTGCCTTTGCCTTTCCCCATCTTTTACAGGAGGACCAAATGAAGGCAGGTGGAGTGGTCTGGTGAACTCCAGTGCATAACTTCCCGGACCACCTCTAGTTCCCATTGATCGGATGTAATTTGGACCCAGGCAGGGTAAAAGTCCCACAACTGACCTCCCACAGACTGCAGCCCTGCCTGAGTCAACCTAGTTTTATTGCAGTTTCTTCTGGACAGAGAAGAGGAGGAGGAGGCGGCTGAGTTATAGCCCTTACCTGTTCCCCAAAACCCAAGAAACACCTGCCCCTGCGGGCTTAAACACCCCTCTGGTATGGTGTAAACTGCACAGCCTGAAAATGCTTGAAATCATGGAGCTGTCCCCTCGCTGGAGCACGGCAAGCCCTTGTCTCTGCTTGTCCTCAGGGAGGTGGCCACCCTTGGACTCTCTCAAGTCCTTTACCAACTTCTCCAGCTCCTACCGATCAAGAGTTTACATCTGAATGGGAGCTTACTTAACAGGGTCTTCGAGGGGACATCCACTGCCCGGTTATGCAGCCACAGATAATGGTGGGCCGCTACCGCTGTGGCCATACTCATTGAGAGCCCCCGGATCAGGTCATAGAAGGTGTATGCTGGATACATAGCTCCTGATTCTGATCTTGCAGCTGCTGCAGGCTCTTGCACTTCTCCCGCAGGCTCCAGACCTCCCTGCACCCACAGCAGACATGCCCTTGCTACAAGTGCCCCACAAACTGAGGCCTGTAAGGACAGGGCACTAACGTCAAATGACTGCTTTATCTAACTTCATATCCTGAACATCTACTGCCCTCCACAGGAATCAAAGTCTTCTTGACCATTCCAACACAGTGGCATCCACCTTAGGCAAGCAGAATAACTCTCGATCCTGCTCCGGTAGAGGGTACAGACAGGTCATCATCCTAGTCCTTACAACCTGGCTTCCGGGAGCTCCCACTCATCCTGGATCATCTGTTTAATCACTCTATGCAAGGAAAACACCCGTTGAGACATATAGAAACAGAGAAACAAAGAAAAATGACGACAGAAAAAGACCACATGGCCTATCTATTCTGTCATTCCATATCAACCACTACAACAGTCCCCTTTTTTCCTTTAGAGATCCTCTGTGTTAGTCCCATGCTTTTTTGAATTCAGATACTGTCCTCATCTCTACCACCTCCACTGGGAGAGAATTCCATGGATCCACTACTCTTTCCGTAAAAAAATATTTCCGCATATCACTCCTGAATCTATTCCCTTTCACCCTCATCCCATGTCTCCTCATAGCAGAACTTGCTTTCAATCGAAAGAGGCTCTCCCCCTGTGCATTTATGCCATAGAGGTATTTAAATGACTCAATCATATCACCTCTATCCCGCCTTCCTCTAAGGTGTACATATTAAGATCCTCAGGTCTGTCCTCATATGCATTATAATGAAGACCACCAACCATTTTAGTAGCCACCCTCTGTACTGACTCCATACTGCTTATATCCTTTTGAAGGTGCAGTCTCCAGAATTGCACACTATACTCCAAATGAGGTCGCACCAAAGACTTATACAGAGGCACTATCACCTCTTTTTTTCTGCTAGCCATTCCTCTCCGTATGCACCCAAACATCCTTCTAGCTTTTGCTGTCACCTTTTCTATCTGTTTAGCTATTTTAAGATCATCAGATACAACCACGCCTAGGTCCCGCTCTTCTTTAGTGGACAAAAGTGGTTCACCCCCTATACTGTATTGCTCACCTGGCTTGCTGCAGCCCAAATGCATGACCTTGCATTTTATAACATTAAATCCCAGCTGCCAAATTCTAGACCATTCTTCAAGCTTAGCTAGATCCCTCCTCATGTTATCTACACCTTCCTGCGTGTCTACTCTATTGCAGATTTTGGTATCATCTGCAAAGAGGCAAACCTTGAATTAGCGTGTCCTCAAACATGTCCTTCTCTGGAAGCTGTCCTGCCGGCATATTGAGTGTCTTGAGGGACTCAGAAATGAGAGCTGCTGGAAGACTCGAAGAATGTGAGCTTCCTCTTCTTGTATTATCTCTCCTTCCTCAATCTCCTCTGGATTTTCCTCCACCTCAGCCTCTGAGTCCCCTGGCTTGTCTGAGGGAAGGGATCATGTCTCCTCACCTGTGCTACGTTTGAGATGCCGCCTGGCTAAAACCAGCTCCTCACGTGCCACATGGTCCTGTCGCTTCCTGGATGCAGCTCTCTTTTTTGCTGCACCCCCCTCCACAAGTCTTTCCCTACCTGCCTCATTCAAAACGCCTTGTTCATTAGCAGAACAAACTCGGAAGAAATACTCCCTGAGACCCCCTCTCCATGAAACAGGGAGGTTGAGGGCCCCGGGGAACTGAGCTCCCAATTAAAAGAATCCAACAGTGGCCGAGGAAGCCTGACCGCTCCTTCCCTTTGGGTCAGTACTCCTGGCATGGTGACAGGGGCAACAGGAGTGCTCTGGTCTGTTGGATTGGTCTCCCCAGATGACCCATCTTCCTCTTGCATGTTGCTTTCTGTCATCCTGGCATCTGTCACACACCTTCAACAAATGCCCTCTACGGATACTGTGCCTCCCTGTGCTCCGCATGCCATGCACTGTGGTTGTGCGGGCATGGTGAGACTAGAGGGTAAGGAAGGCCCGATGGCTCTTCTTAAGCCTAAGTCTGACTCTGAGCTGTTGTGTACAGCAGCTTTAAATGCCTTTTTCACTTTATTCTTATTTTTTTATCACCTATCTGCCACCAGGTTCTAAAACAATGCCCCTGCTGAAAATAACAAAGCATGCAGGGGGACATACCCCATCTACGGCTCCCACTCCCTGCAAACCACTGATACCATGATCTTCCCACCAAGAAATAATGCCACTGTTTTAAGTGCAGATGACAGTCCTCCAGCTGACTAGCATGCGGTTGCAGACCACTCGCAAGCACTAACCTGCCCTATGCCACTGCTCACCAGGAGGATTGCAGGCATCGGTTCTTCTATTGTTCCAGCTCTCACCACCAGCTGAGAACAGGCCTTCCATGGCTGTACTCTCTGCCTTGCGCTCAGCCCCTTACTGGCTTTGGCGCCGAGGTAGGAGTGAGAAGGACAGTTGAAGACCGACTATGCTCGGCTCCAATGTTCTCCCTCTCCCCCCCCCCCCCCTGGCTCCTAACCTGATGGGTTCAGGAACTGCTGCAGCATTTTGTTGTGCACATTTTTTTTTGAAACACCCTTAATATGGAGCTCTCAAGCTTACAGAGGCACTGACTGGCATCCAGCTGCCACCAAATGCAGTTATGTGCCATCAGTTCTGTGCCAGCAAATGAAAAAAAAGGGGGGGGGGGAGACCCAGTTAAGAACAACAAAATAATAACAAAACCTAACAGGCTTTTCAGTTTCCCTTCAGTGAGTCCAGTCTCTGCCATTACCCGCTCCAGCTGCTTGGAGGCTGAGCTTGCTATGGATGGTAGGCAGTGCCGGCTGCTTATGTACACTGATGTCATCAAAATATGACATGCTCAGTCTCCAAGCTGCTGGTGGGGGTTGACTACCCAGAGGTATGTGACTGTACTGTAGGGATGATAAGGAAACTTGGTTTGAAAAAGGTTTGGTCAAGTTCTTGGAGGAAAGGTCCATAAACCATTATTAAAGAGGCCCAGAAAGTGAAGACAATTTGAAACAGTTGCTTCTCAAGATCAAGGAATATAGTCTAAAAATGGGTCTGCACCTTAACGGTAAGAAAACAAAGATCCTGACAACTGGCAAAATCAATAAGTTCATCATTGATAGAGAAGAAATTTAAATAGTTGACAGCTTTAACTTACTTGTATCAACAATCAATAAAGAAAGGATTAGCAGTCAAGAAATCCGACAATGAATTGCTCTTGGTAGAATGGCTATGAAGGACCTAGACAAGATTCTAAAGAGCAGAGATATCTCTCTCCATACAAAGATTTGACTTGTCCAGGCCATGGTATTTTCAATAAAGTCATATGGATGCGAAAGTTGGACAGTGAAAAAGATGGACAGAAAGAAAATTGATGCCTTTGAATTATGGTGCTGGCAACAAATAATGTGTATATCATGGACTCCCTGAAGAACAAACCAGCCAGTATTAGTGATCAAACCTAAGCCTTCCTTAAAAGCTGAGATGACAAGACCTCAAATGTCATACTTTGGACACATCACGCGAAGAGAGAGAGATCATTGGAGAAAGACATAATGCTTGGAAAGGTAGAAGGTCACCTTAAAAGAGGAAGGCCAGCAATGAGATGGATCGATACAATAACAGCAGCTATGGATAACACTCTATCAACAGTGATCCGCTTGGCTGAAGACCGAACAAAGTTTAGGTCAACTATCCAGAGGGTCGTCATGAGTCAACACCGGCTTGACGACACTTAACAATAACAACAACTCCGGGACAAACATTGTGGAACTTGTGAATCTTTTTTGTAACCTGCCAGATACTTGTGACCTGGATTACCCACTGTTGGAAACAGGATACTGGGCTTGATGGACCTTGGTCTGACCCAGTATGTCATTTATTATGTTCTTATGTTTTAACTCTACCTCTGTTCTGCCCAAACTGTTCCCCTGGGAGCACCTACTTGCAATGCGCATACATGTACTTTTTTCAGTGTGAGTACTTATGATCAAATATTTGGCATGGCAATTTTGTAAGAGTCCCTTTCTGTGTCTATAAAGTGGAAAATATTTAATAGAATTACCCCCTAAATAGGACAGGGTACTTTCTACTTTCCCATTAGTCCTGATATTGCCTTAAAAGCCCATTTATAAATTTATTTACAACAATTCTGTCCTTTACTAAAGTACACTCAAACAGAATTGGTGTTTCCAGGGAGAAAGGGTTGACGTTATGAATTAAAATAATAGAACATTTTATAAATTAAAAATCACAGATGAATTGTGGAAAGCAATTTTATTTAACATGCATTTTCCTTGAACAAATGATTAACTGACAGAAGACAACTGTTCTGAAATAGTACACATAATTAATATTGCAGCTTAACAGTACTGCATCTCTGAATGAAAACATAAAATACAAACTTGTTTCTTCCCTTCTTATTAGGAATACACTATTCTAGAAAGGCACACACTTATAAAAGATTTCTTTCTTTTCTTTTTTATTTAACGCGGGGAATCGTATAAACCCTTTTCCAGTTGTGAAACATATTTGTCCTGCAGAAAAAAAAGCTCCTGTAAAATTGCATGACCATACACAAGTGTCAACAAGATGGCAAGTACCTACATGCACACACACGCATACATGCACATTTGCTTCTTCTTCGCAGCAGGTATAACTTTATGTCTATTCTATAAAGGCCCATTAGGGACTATTTTATCTTTATAAAAGAGGCACAACATAGGCACCTTTTTTATTTCTTATCTAGGTACCCTTTTATTAAATTAGCCAAAATGTATTTCATGCTCATCTTCCTTTACTGGTTTTCACTTCTCCAAGGTGACTGTTATTCAACTACATTTATCCTACTACTAGAAAGGCATAAGCTAAACACTAATAAATACATAAATTATACTGTTTTCTGAATTAACCTTATGTGTTTCTTTGCTACCAGGATATTACTCAATTCAATGAATCGGGTAAATAATTTTGTTTTATCATTCTATGAGCAGTTTAGATCAAGGGTTCATTTCTCAAAATTGTTTCACCACAGGTTTCATATCTGGACTGGGGTTTCATTACTATATGCAGTTATATTGTCTTACTTTTAACTTCTTTGGGGGGTTTAGATTATAAATATACACTGAACCATACAAGTCCTGATTATCACTTTAATGTGTTAAGTTTGTCCAGAATTAAAAGGTTAGTTCTAACATATGTACTACAAGTTGGTGAGCTCCTGATTCTTTACATTGGGCACCTTTGTTGAAAATCAAATTCATCTGTGTAGCAGCCATCCTCTTGCATCCTCAGTTTACCAGCGTGCCATCCTCTGGTTTATCAGGAACGTAACTACCTATTATTTTCCCCTAAAGAAAGAATTACTCTTGGATTTGGATGCATTAACTTTTGCAATACTAAGAGTCGCTTTTACTAAAGTGCAGGAAGATTTCATTCTTACCATGCATTGCATGCAAAAATGAATGCACAACACATGCGCTAATTGTTTGGGATACTGGATTCTGTGTGGATTCATAAATTCAGATCATAAATCTCTGCAAATGAATGGCAGGCCCTCAAGTTATAAGCATAACTTTTAAACTACAAAATTAAGAAAAATTTTTGTCTTAAAACTTAGGGGCCCTTTTACTAAAGGTGTGCACTTAACACACCATTAACAGCAATTCCATCATGCGTTCTATGTTTCTATATTGTATTATACTATCTCAGACTTGCTGTGGATCAAATCCATGATATTCAGGACTGGAGGCTACAGACTTGTGCATGGGGGTTATGAGCGCCACACAGCCCAGAAAGAATTATCCTCTGAGCAGCAGAACAATGGGCATGCTCCTAAAGGAACCCATTGGACCAGCATAGCGTGTGTTCTTAATTAGATCAAAGGGGACTGTTGTAGTTGTTGATATGGAAGGACAGACTAGACAGGCCATGTGGTCTTTTTCTGTTTTCATTTTTCTATATTTCTATGTGTACCACTTGGGTGCTGTTAGGGTGTGCCTGACATATTTCGAGGAGTTAGTGCATGATCATGAATGTTAATGCACAGTGCATTTAACAGGGGTGCAGCCAGCAGCTTCCATAGAGGTATAATTTATGTGCCCACATGCTAATTGCCAAATAGCTACTGACTGCACAGCAATTGCTCTTGTTCTAGTGGCAATATGTTTTCCATGACCACACTCCTCCCATTCCCTGCCACATCACACCAGTTATTATGCACTTTAATGCATTATCATTGGCATGTGTTCCCAGCTGCCAGTTGACAAGCATTAAAACGCACCATAATCGGTACTGGGCTTTAAGTAAAATGGACTCTTAGGCTCCTAAATTTGTCTGAAAATAAGGTTCCAAATTGAGGTGTTCAGCATTTTTTGAAATACTGGGCCAGAAAATTCTACATAGTTTACATTGTTTACAGCCCAGTAAACCATGCAGATGCCTTAAATTGGGATATTCAATGGCACTTACAAAGTTAGTACTATTGAATATCCCCTCCTAACTCCTGGTTAGCATTGGGGAATGTCGGGGACATGCTGAGGTGGAGCAGAGGCGGCAACAAGCGCTAACCAGGCAGCAGCGATATTGCATACTGCCTGGTTAGCTCTCTGCACCTTAAAGCTAGGCCAGGAAAACCTTTGCCTATCTTTAAGGTACAGGAGCTAAATGGGCAGCATGCAATATTGCTGCTGCCTGATTAGCACTTTTTGCCGCCTCTGCTCCACCTCGGCATGCCCCCGACATGCCCCAATGCTAACAGGTAGCATCGGGGCATTTAGGAGAGTTAGGAGGGATGTTCAATGACACTAACTTAGTAAATGCCATTGAATATCCCCATTTAAGGCATTTACATGGTTTACTGGGCTGCAAACCATGTAAACTATGTAGAATTTACTGGCTCAATATTTAAGAAACGCTGAACACCTCAATTTAGAACCCTATTTTCAGACAAATCTTTAAGGCGCAGGAGTTAACTGGGCAGCATGCAATATTGTTGCTGTCCAGTTAGCTACTGCAGGTTCCAATGTCTGTGGCGATCCCCGGATCTTCAGTGCCAGATCCACATATGACCCCGGCATTGAATATCTGGGATTAAAGGTCGGTGGGCAGGGCTATGCGCCATAGGGGCTCATAGCCTACCCAACCAAATATCAGGCCCTAAGTGCACAGAAAGAAAGCACTTTCTTTCTTTCTTTCTTTCTTTATTTACTTACTTATTTCTTCTATCCCGCCCCTTCCAGTGATCAAGGGCGGTTTACATGGAACAAATTATGTAATACTACTGTATACTTTACATGGAACAGGAAACTTTCTAACTTTTTACATGGAATAGATTAACAAATTATGTGTACTACTGTATACATTACATTGAAACAGAGAAACTTTCTAACTTTTTACAGTAGTGACAGGTGTAAAAACTGTCCAAACTATTTACATAGGTTATTTACAAGTGATTCTATACAGTGGTTTACAAGATAATCGTGCATCATGTGAGTGTGGTGGAATTTATTTCCATTTTACCAAGAAGTTTGTGTGTGTGTGAGGGGGCTGTGTGAGGTTATCTAGTTGTGGTTTAGGGGGGTTCTGAGTTGGTGTGTCTGAGGATGTTGTGGAACAGAGCTAGGAGGGTAGGAGATATGGAAGTGTTCAGAGAATAGAATTTCTTTCACAAGATCTATGTGTAGGTAGTACTGGGGAGTTGTTTGGGCAAAGGAAATGCATAATTGTGATGCATGTCTGTATGCATATATTTTACAACACACATGCAGACACGCAGTGTACATATTGTGGTGAGGAGAGCGGCCAAGAACAGATGGAGATAGAAGAAAACCATGTTTCTGCCTTTAAACCAAGTGACAGACAAGCTGTGCACAGAGCTTGCAGAGCAGGAAAGAAAAAAAATCCTGTCTCTGCTGAGGCTAAGCCACGCCCAGACTCTGAAGTGGGGGCAGGCTTAGATACTGATTGGAAAGGACTGTGCGAAGGCAAGGGTGTGGCAGGGAAGAAACGGTTTTTAAAACCTCACTCTGACCAGAGAGGAAGAAAGGAAGGGAGAGTCAGTTCCACAAGAGAAGGAGAGATCCTGGAGCAAGGGGATTCCAGTGGGAAGAGATATCCCAGAGCCCTGGGAGATCCTGGAGAGGAAGAAGGATTCCAGGAAGGCTTTCAGGAGAGATCTCATGAGAAAAGGAGTGGAGAAAGGCACAAGAAGCCTGACTTCCAGAAGCTGAAAGAGGTCAGTAGAAAAGGAAGCAGTGGGTGTCTGAGAAATGCTCCTAGAAGTGAAGTCAACAGATGTATAGCTGATCAGCTTACAGATGAACAGGAACAGTTTGCAACAGCTAGTGTACAAGAGCCAGACCTGAGCCCTACAACTGCCAGAAGGTGGGTGGAGACGCTTGAGAGTGGAAAAAGCCAAACCCCAGCAGTGAGCAGAGCAGCTGAGCTAAAAACACTAGAAACATTAGCACAAGTGTTCCCTGAGAGAAAGGCTTATTCTCCCAAAATAACTGTGCCCAATCAGAAAGATTTGCTGTGGAGCTAGTTTCAAAAGTTTCTACAAGACAGAGAAGCTGAGGAAGCTTTTAAGACTGTAGAAGGCAATGAGCATTCTTTAGCCCAGGAAGAAATGCAGGTCAATTCTTATGTGCCAGAGTCTGACCTAGGAATCTCTCCAATGGATTGCTCATTCTGTTTAAAAGAAGACTGAGCCTTACTAAGCAGAGCTGAGGAAGAGTAAAAAGCTGTATTGTACATAACTCTGTAACTGCTAATAGTCTTCCAAAGCTAAGGATGTGTTTTACCAAGTGAGAATTTTCTTCTAAAGCAAAGAAGCTGTGTGTTACCAGAAGTTTGTTTGAACTGGGAAAACAACAGTTGTGCCAAGAAGAAAGTTTACCTTTTGTTTGAAAGAGATACAAGAAGCTGTGCTGAGTACTGTTTTGTTTAATGAAAAAACAGCTGCTAAGGTTAGCAGGACTTTTGGTTTCCGTTTACCTCAGTTGCCAGTTATCTTCTGTTGTCCTTTGTGTTGGAGAAATATCCTAATGCCTTGTGTTTGAATTTTAATGCCTTGGAAATCCCCATAGAAAAATAAATATTCTTATATGCCTTACCAACGGTCTCACACTACATTTTGTCCTTGCTCAAGAAAAGCCTAACTACAAGTCCCAGAATTCCACTGGGGACAGTCAGAAAAGCTTTATTTAAGGACATTACAAGGCAGCCCTAAGCCTGTAAGCCCTCGGGCCCAGGCTAGGGTCCCACAATATACATATTTGCTTCTTTTTAGTAACATAGTAACATACTATATGGCGGCAGATAAAGACCAACATGGTCCATCTAGTCTGCCCTGCAAGGTGTTAAGAGTAGGTGCATCTGCGGCTCTGTGCAGGTCACCCCTCCCCATGCCTTTGTAAGGGGTATACCCACTGCTCCGTGCAGGTCACCCCTATTTGTTGAGATATAAGAGATAGTTAAGTTTATTTTGATTTTATCCTGTTGCTATATAGGGATCCACTGTGTCTGTCCCATGCCCTTTTGAATTCTGTCACTGTATTTGCCCCCACCACTTCCATTGGCAGGGCATTCCAAGCATCCACCACCCTTTCAGTGAAAAACTATTTCCTGACATTGCCTTTCAGTTTACCCCCTTGCAGTAGGAGGTGTAAATTTGTGCATAGGCATTTGTGCGCTATTGTCGTTGGTTCTGAGAGCACATACAGTAAGTGACTATGCTGCCTTTTATGAACTAGGCTTAACATGGTCCCTATGTGAAAAGTCCAAAAATGCACCTAGTTATGGCTATTTTATAAAGACAAATACAAACTCAGCTCACAATAGTTCAGATATTTCTATATTTTAGTTTGACAAAAGGAATTACAACCCTAATGCTGTATATAATGAATGTGGACATTGTGGCTTGTGCTTATTGATGATTATGGGTATCACTTGGGATGGTCCTATCACAGTGTAAATTTAGGGCATGTCAGTGTACAGATTGTGATTCTGGCTATGCTATGTATCTTATTATTTGTCCATGCCTGTTGTATTATGTGGTGAAAATGAAGGTCAATGTCCGGCTGTGGCTGAATGAGCATCACAGCCACATTTGGATGCATCTTTGGTTGACTATTGATTGCAAATCAGTGCATAGCTGATTTGAGATGGACAGTAATTGAAAGATATGATCCATTCAAGTGGGGAGGTGATAGAGAATGTAAGTTAAAATATTGTGAGTAATCTTTGATTTTTAAGATGGATAAAATTGCTCCCAATTGTTTGAATCCAGAGTTTGAATTGATATTGTTGTGATTGGCTGTTGTGCAAGAAATTTTTGATATATATTCTGACAGTGACAGGATGTCACGTTTGAATACAGAGGAATCCTAAGACATTTTGGGGACCAATGGATTATGGATATACCTTTTCTTCCAAACATGATAGTGTCCTATCTGTGCTATGGTTGCACTACTAATGAATTATTTATGAATGAAACCAACCCAATTAATTCATTTAGTGGGCCAATGATGGGACTCTGAATTATTATGCAAGTTTGCTATTTAAGCTCTCACATGCTAGTTGAGATCCCTATTTAAGCTCTCACATGCTAGTTGAGAACCCTATATGAAAACCTGCTTTATTGAGAGGTGAGGGTTTTTTTTTAGAGGATTTTGTTATTTCATAAAGGCCTGTGTGCCTTTATAGTATGGATTATACAATGATCCTGGTAATGCTCACATGCTTTCACACAAATCTACAGCTGCTCATAAGCAAATGATGTGTGCAAGTACTCTATGCATGTGTATTTTATAAGATACATGTTCACATCAAAACTCTATCCCAACCCCATCCAGACACCTTTTTTGCAGATTGCATGAAAATGGACACTATCTTATGGTGCATGCGTATGCTTGCATCCAGTTTTATACAAGCCTCTTTCTGCATAAAATTGCCCTCTTAATGCAAAATCCAGTGGTACTAAGTATCCAGTGACCTTGAACCCAATTTACCAAAGAGAAAGCTGAAAGGGAATACTGCCTTCTCAAATCATGGTTAAAAATAGTACTTTCCTTTTAAAGACAATTTTAGCTATTTCAATTTTTTTCAAAACCATAGGTTGATATTCATAACTTGTATTAGAAGCATCACTTATCTGGAAATATCTGTGACAAAACATCAGGTTTCCATTTTCCCCATCTAAATTTGTTATAGAATGCTGATTAAAACAGAATAGGAATATGAACCCTGGGATGTCAGAGTGTCATTAACCTTTTTCAACAATTAGAGGATGTTGTAATGGTTACTGAACACTGAGTTCTTAATATGTTGGCATTACTTTGATATAATATTCTTTGTACCTGATTAAATACATTTAGAGTTACTGAATGTTCTTCCTATATTAATACTACTCCAATTAGCATAATGATGTTCCGAACAAAGTTGTCTTTCCTTTTAGTGATATTCCTTCATCTCAAAGGTTAGAGTGCAAATAAATTGCATACTATGATGCCAATTTACTAAAGATCACACTATAATGTGTTAAGTGGGTATGTGATTTCTTTTTAAGCAATAGATGTTGCTGGGGGTGCTTATGAGCAGCTAAGCAAGATAGCAGCAAAGTTTTGTTTTGCTATCTACCCACCAACTAAGTGCAGTGTTATACCCCCCACCTACAGTATTATAATTTTGTAGGTCCAGGTTTGAGTGAGGTGTTAAAAGGTGGTGGACTCATCGTGGGCTCTTGAGTTGGTGCTGTTGAGTCGGGGAACACTATCCTGGCAGCAACCTTGTTGCATGTGTGACCTGCTGTCACAGGACAAGAGAGCAGAAACCTGCTGACAAAGAATGGTGGAGACTGGAGTCTGCTGTGTGCAAATCCTGGGGGTGGAGTCAGTGAACTGAGTGAGAGTGGATTGGCACCAGAAGAGTGGCAACAGGAGAAAGATAGAGAGCCAGTGTTCCAACAGAGGGGCTCTTGCATAGAGAGCTGCCATGTTTCTGTGGAGGAGAGTGAAGGTCACCCAATCCCTGCAGTGCTGAGCTGGACAACTTGGATGGGGAAGCTTTAATTACACTGACTTCCTCTTGGGAGAGATTGGAAAGGAAGGAGCTGATCTGAAAGGAACCATAGATGAGTTGGATGTAAACCTGTATCATTCCACTTCTCTTCTTAACATGGGAACAAATATCCAGGTCAACATGCTGGAGTTGCAGTTGGAGGACGAGGTGCCTAGACTAATCCATCTGGACCAAATGAGCATTATCAAATGTTGATTGGTAATAGGGAACCAAGAAATGGTGTGAAAAAATCTTTGACAGCACACCAAGTTGAAACAGGAACATATTTATTTCTTGAGATCCATATCACTTCAATCTAGCCTACACAATCGTGTTTCATCTCAAACAGACTTTTTCAGGCATGTTTAATCTTAAGATATATGAAAATAATAATAATAAATAAAAAATAAAATGAAACTCATGTCACATAATTTGACAAACATTAATAAATAAAACATAAAATGTTGTTATGATAACAATTAAAAAAACATATCTAAACATAATTGGTCAATTAAAAGATATTAGTTGATTAAAAATAATGCATTACAAGACTTTGAGTCTGTGTTGACTCCTGGTGACCAACCAGATCTTGGGTTTTCTTGGCAGTGTGACTTGAAGTTCAGTAGGTTGCCAGACCTTTCTTCTGAGGCAATGGCGGGTTAAGTGACTTGCCCAAAGCCACACAGAGTGCAATGGGAATTGAACCCTGGTCTCTTGGCTACCAAGCCAGTGCTCTAATGACTAGGTTACTCCTCCATGTAAGACAATGAAGTCAAAAGATAAAAACTTGCACAGAAGGAATTCATTTTTTTCTGTACCTTTTCCACTACGTCTGGGTCAGTGTCACGTCAGGACATGCTAGGGAGATAAAGTTCCTAGATGAAATAAATGACTGCTTCTTGGAGCAGCTGGTTCATGAACCGACCAGAGGGGAAGCCATATTAGACCTAGTCCTTAGTGGAACACCAGATCTAGTGCAAGAGATAAGGGTGTTGGGGCCACTTGGCAATAGTGATCATAGCATGATCGCCTTTGATTTAATTAGTGGAGGAGGGATAGTAAGGAAATCCACAGTACTACCTTTTAACTTTCGAAAGGGAGACTATAATAAAATGAGGAAAACAGTTAAGAAAAAAATAAAAGGAGCAGTTGCAAAGGTTAAAGACGTACATCAAGCTTGGGTGTTGTTGAAAAATACTATCTTGGAAGCCCAGACCAGCTGTATTCCACGCTTTAAGAAAAGTGGAAGGAAGTCCAAAAAACTGCCAGCATGGTTTAAAGGTGAGGTCAGAGAGGCTGTTGTTGCCAAAAAAGGATCTTTCAGGAAATGGAAAAAAGAGCCAAATGACGAAACCTGGAAACAGCACAAGCACTGTCAAGTCAAATGCAAGGCATTGATAAGGCAGGCAAAGAGAGAATTTGAGAAGCAGCTTGCTGCGGAAGCAAAAACGCGAAACAAAGACCTTTTCAAGTACATTCGTAGCAAAAAAAAACCTGTGAGAGAGTCAGTTGGTCCATTAGATGATAAAGGGGTTAAAGGAGCACTAAGAGGCGACAAGGTGATAGCGGAGAGACTGAATGAATTCTTTGCTTCGGTCTTTACTGAGGAAGATGTAGGGATGTTATCCATGACTGAAGTGGTATTTAAAGGTGCGGAAGAATTGAAGGAAATATCGATACATCGGGAAGATGTATTACAACTATTAGATAAACTGAAGAGTAGTAAATCACCTGGGCCGGATGGTATACATCCAAGGGTGTTGAAAGAACTGAAATATGAGATTGCAGACCTGCTATCAGTAATCTGTGAACTATCATTAAAATCATCTCTAATACCTGAAGATTGGAGGATCGCCAATGTAACACCAATTTTTAAAAAGGGTTCCAGGGGTGATCCGGGAAACTACAGACCAGTGGCAAAATGATAGGTAAGCATTGACTTTTATATGGGGATAGGACTACTCAATACAACATGTTGGCTCACTTGCAAGAGGAGTCCATTTCTGCACTTTCATGGATGGAAGAAGTAACTTATGAACAAGTTACCCTTCATGGCAAGAACAATTTGCAGGGCAAAAGGAGCAAGGCTTGTATCGATGATTGTCACATTGTATTAGCAGCAATAAAAGAACCTCTGTTTATGCGCACAAAATGAAATACAGCTGATACTTATCAGTGAACCAGTATCATTCCACAATTTATCCCAACAAAGTCAGTCCTGACTTGGTATCCAAGTTTTGTTAGACTGCAATGTATCAGAGGAAGATTGCTGAAGAAATTGTTGAGAAGGCTATAAACATGCTTCTAATGTACTTTCAAAAAACCAACATCTTCCCCCAGACCTCAGTGATTCAATGTCACTACCATATTTTAGGTGATCTTCATAAAGAAACATCATACATGTGTGTGTGTAGATAAATATGGATATAGATCTCTCTCTCTCTCTCTCTCTCTCTCACATAAGATATGCCATACTGGGTCAGACCAAGGTCCATCAAGCCCAGTATCCTGTTTCCAACAGTGGCCAATCTAGGTCATACGTACCTAGTAGTTTCCCCAAAAGACACAGGTTCCACAATGCTTGTTCTGGGTCAAGCATTGATATCCTGGGTCCCTTAATAATGGTTTATATATATATATATAGATATATAGATATATATAGATATATATAGAGGGAGAGAGAGAAGAACTAGATAGATACTGGTATATAGAATATGGGGTCCATGTCCTGCATTGTGATTACCATGGGGTCTATTTTGTCCCATTGGGACATCCATTCCCACTATTCGCCCCCTGCTGGCCCTGTCAAAAGCCTCCCCATATGAACAAGGAATTTATATGAGGAGGCTTAGATAGGGGCGGGAGGGGGCATTGCAGAGGTGGGGTTAGGGCAGGAAGTGGGCGATCCACGACCCCTGATGTACAGGGCCGATTCTGACGTCAGCCCTGTACGTCCAGGATTGGCAGACTGGACGGGGGACTTATTCCAAGTCCCCCTGGGCATTGGGGGATGGCAGGCCCAGGCAGCAGCAAAGAGATGAGGGGGTGCAGGGGATTCTCAACAGCCCGACTCTCGCCATGGAAAGCCAGATTGGGGGTTGAACTGCGGGGAAAGGAAAGAGCGGTCGGCAGTCAGGGATTGTGGCTCTTGAATGGAGCTGCAGTGCTATGGCAATGGGATGCCATGGCACCGCAGCTCCATTTAGGAGCCTGACTGCGTTAGCCGGGCATGGCTCTTTATGTGAAGGCCAATCGGAATTGGGTCCCGGTCTGCACGTACAGATCCTAGACCCAATTCTGATCCCATGGGGTACATCTAGTCCCTATGGGATCAGAATCTGGTCTACCTCTGTGCATCCCAATTCTGATCAGGTGCCCTAGGGGCCTGGACATGCTTTATGGAATGTGCCTCTATCTCTATAAACCAATGTATATAGAGCAAGATCCATCTATATCTTTCTATCTCTATATTTACATGTTATTAAGAAGCTTTTTCTGCAGTTATCCTGTGTATGTATGTATGTACAGTTATGTATGTACAGTATGTATACATACACAAGATGACTGCATATGCATAATATTTTTTTGTTATTTTGCCCTTTATAAAAAATCATAAAATAAGCACATTCTTTACCATTTTTGATCTTTTATGAATTGATCCCCACATGTCTTATTTACAAGGCTAACACTGACTGCCACCTAGTGTTCCTATAATACTTTTTAATAACTATTTTTGAGCTTAATTTCTCAAAATGTTTCCCATATATCCAACACAGAAGAAATGTGATACTGTAAGGTGAATTTATCATTTGGCAGTGTTCATGGAGACAACTGAGGTTCCTTTTAAAATATGTGCTGGTTGTTGGAACGAAGCTGCTTGTCTCACCATATATTTGTACCTGATTTAAAGCAGATTCAAATTGAAATTATGTACAGAATTTTGAAAATGCAACCATGTGAACTTATGTCCCATCACCAAGCCACATTCTTCTTTAGCAATGGGTAAATTTGCCTGCCTATGACCGATGTGAATATTTTTATTTGCATTGGTGAGGAACAGGGATGTGTGATAATTTTAAACTAAGTAATGGTAAAATGTGACAAATGAGGCCTTTTTCAGAATATGCCTTTTTAAATGAACTAGTAATGACTGGCTTTGGAATAAGTCAAATCCTAATTTCTGTCTTTCACATTAGGTAACAACACAATGCCCCAGATATAGCAGATACAGTTTGCAACTGGCAGAAAGAAGCAGAACCAGTCACTTCACTAATCAGGATGAAACCTTTTGGCAAACAACCAAACAAGACTATCCCGGCCTCAATTCTCCCAAATCCCATGGCTGATATCAGCAACTCGGCAGAAAACGTAAAGCAAACAACCGCGATCCAGAACCATTTTCACTAGTGCATTCAAAGAAAGAAGTTGGCAGGAAACTGGCAGCTTCAGAAATTTTCTTTGGAGAAGTCCGTAAGATCTGAAAATAGAAAAATTATCCAAAGATCAAGAGAGAGAGAGAGAGAGAGAGAGAGAGATGGCAGAGAAAAATGACTTGTAAAAGGTCTTTGTGCCACTTGAGACAGAGAGAGACGGACTGCATAATCAGAGAAAAATAGCCAGGACAAAACTTTTCTTTTTTCCTTTGAGTTCTTTAGTTTCCCATACAAAACAACAACAAAAGAAAAGATATAAAAAGCATCCTCTTTAATTGTCCCTCTCTTTTTTTTTTTATGGTGCTGCAACTTCTGCCACTACCTGTCCTTCCTGCTTCAAATCCTGCAGCTACCCTGTCTCCCTCCTTGGTCCCACACACAGAAAAACAGAAAGAGAAACACATCTCCACTTTCCTTTCCCCTCTTTGCTTCTGCAGCAGTTGCCGTCTGTCTCACTACCAGCCCTGCCTGCTCCAGGCCCTGCTGTTGCCCATCCTCTTCTCTTTCTTCAGTGCTGTTGCCCTGCTACATTGTTGCTAGTGCTTCACTAGCTGCTACTGCCCAGTATGATCAACTGCACTGCCACTCACTTGTTTCCACTGGGGTATTTGGTTAATGATAAGAGAGATGTTGTTGGGATGGTATTATGATCACTGGACCCAATTATTAAGGCATTTACACAGGTAACTGCCCTAGTTACCCATATAAATGCTTTAACAGGGAACTTTCGAAGGCACCAACATAGGTAGTGCCTTTGAAAATTCCCTGGTTTCTCCCTTACATGCCCCGATGCTATGTGCTCAGCACTGGGGCATGTCGGGGGCATTCCGGGCAGGAGCAGGGGTGAAGGAAAGGGCTAAGCAGGAAGCAGTGATTTTCGATGCTACCAGATTAGCCCTCAGCGACTGCCGGCATGTCTGGCCAACCCAGATTTTCACTTCCATCACCACAGAAGTAAAAATTTGGGTTAAGGAGGTTGGTCGGCAGGCTATGCGCTGACCTAGCACATAGCCTGCCTAAATGAAAATTGGGCCCGTTCTGTTTAAATTACATATTCTGGATCGTAGACCATTGTATCGGGATGTTAATTGGAGGGAACATAAGCTGAAGACTCATTTAAGCTGAATAATACCTTTGCACAGGTCCTGTTTAAACAGCTACTGTAAAAATAAAATCTGGATTTCTGTAAAAATTTTAGTTATATATTTTCCTATCATTCATTTGCTGCTCCAAAGCTACTGTTTTTGATTTATGATCCATCACATTTGTGCCTATTAACTTGAGTTAAAACCATCGGAGGGTCATCATAGAATTTGGAACTCATAGACTGCTCAAAACATGTGATAGTATCCCATAAAGAATCCAAGATGACCACAACTGGACACTTCAAACCCCTGCAGAACACCCCCAAAGTAACCTCTACTTCCTCAATAGCTTGTTTTGCCAACTCTATGATCTCCAGATATTGTGAGCTGACTTCTCTCAGGCCAGCTTCCCACAGAGAGAATATCCCGAGTGTTTCATTAACACCAGCTGCTCCCACTCCTGCTACATCTCCTGCAGTGTTTACAGGACATTCCAGGACATGGAGAGATTATTCTCCCCTTCAGACATAAAGAAGTCATATCAGTGCAGTCACTCCATCATCAATGCCAAGATGAACAGAAACCCCTTCTCCTCCTACCAGTGACTCAAAACTATTGATAGTGGCCTCCGAGGGGTAAGAGCAAATTTTCCTCTGTCTCTTCCTCGTTGTTGCTGTTCTACATAAACGTCTCCAGTTCACAGATCTCACTCAGCATGCCAAGCTTGATGCCATTTTACCTCCCCCAGATCTCGCCATCCTTTGATCATGTCATTCCTAGGTCCCATTTTGTCCATTCTTTCCTCCTTCTTCTCTTGCCTGCTTACAAACATACTCTTTAATCCTCTCAGTCATGCCAGGGCAGTAACAGCAGGAGCACACACTAACAATCACCTCATAATAATTCCTGCTTTGGGCCTCATGTTGTGAAAGGAAATAGGCTAATGGGGTTATTTTAGAAGCCTTATTCACAATTTGAGCATGTATAATCAGGCATATACACATGTAGAATGCATCCACATGCAAACTGCCATGTTAGAAAGGGTCTAAGTTACACATGGCTGTCCATACCATGATAAAACTCCATGGGAGCATCAGAGGCATGTCCTAGGCAGGACAAATGTCTACACCTGTAATCCCCATTTCATACACTGTAGGGAATGCACATGGAAGCCCAAAATTGCCCACATTGGGATTTAAGCCTTCTCCTCAAAATTAATAGGTATTAACAAAGTGCTCTTTTTGGCCAGCCCTTTTCAAGAGGGATTAAGGGGAAGATATCCCCCTTTAATCGGCCAGTTTTTCCCTCCAAACTGAAATGAGTCAAGATACTCATCCCAATGCACCGCAGGGCCGGGTCCCAAGGCCGGCATAATAACCTGGTGCTTGGGGGCAGCGGTTTGCGCGGGGGTGGGGGGGGGAGAGAGAGGAGTGCAGAGCATTCTTCAAATTGCCCCATGTCAGACGCGTGGGGCGATAGGATTGGTGTGACAGCGGTCTGGTGGGCGGGGCAAGCAGGAAGCATGGGAGACCAGCGGAGCGCGGTCTTTCTCTTCCTGTTTGGCAGGGCTGGAAAAAAGGTGTGTGCTCGGTGGGGGTCCGGTCTCGGGAGGCGCGGTGTGGACTCCGGGGGGGGGTAATGTTGGCAGGGTAACAGGGGTGAGTAGCGGGTGTTGAAAAGGGGGGGTGGATTTGGTGCTTTTGTGTCAGGGTGTGCATGGGAGTTGTGAGCTGAGTTTTTGGGGGAGCGCATGACGGCGGGTTAAAGGGAGAAGATACAACATAAATAAATAAAATAATAGTAAAAAAAAAAGAAGAAACTGTGGGGTGCAAGTGATCTTAGGGTTGTGCAGAGATCTCTCAGGTGTTCTTCTGGGGTCGGGGCAGCCAGATAACTGTCCCTCTTTGCAGGGGTCAAGCATAGTAGGTTTAATTTATTGGATTTTTGTGGCCAAGACTCAGAGTACACGTGGCCTTAAGCACTAGCTCTGTTTTGTTTAAAAAAAAAAAAAAACAGGCTGTGGGGAGTGCGTGTGTGTGGGTTTTGTAGTCAGGGGCAGCTTTAATTTAATTTAATTTTGATACCTTTTGGTGGTAAAAAGGGGGGGGGGATTCTTTGGTCCTGCTGAGGTCCATAAGCATGGCGTGGACCCTAAAAGGGCGGGGGGTGGCTAGGGGGAGTGGAGGTTCTGGGCAGAGACCCTCCAAAAACAGGGCTAGTGGGTGGGGTGCAGTGCTGCATGGTCTCATGGTGGCAGGGCCCAGGGGTCACTGGCCAGAGGTTTACCAGCAATAAAGGGCTCAAGAAAGGGAGTAAGGCAGGCGTAAAGCAGGGGTCTTGGGAGGGGTGTGGGGCCAAGGGGCAGGATGGGGGTTTCTGCGGGTGCAGTGGCAGGGACAGAGATGTCAAAGATGATACAGTTGGAGGAGGCTGGTGCAAGAGCGGTAGGGTCTACTATGGTTGACAGTGCCGAGCAGTTGCAGGGGACGGGGGGGTCAGCACACCCCTACGGAGAGATGGGGGTGCCGGGAGCAGAAGTAGTCGGACAGAGTGCTGACATGGGTGGGCATGGTGCATTGGGAGTTTCTTTTCCACTCCCTGTTCCTGGGTATTATTCCCCATGTCCACTGGGTGGGCGCTTTCCACATCCAGCATTTACCGGGACCCTTGGTCATTGGTCTTTTGGGGCGGGACACTTTGGGGGTATGGGGCCATGGGGTTGCAGTTGGAGTGATTGGCTGGGAATTGGGTTGGGTGGGCCAGGGATGACGCTTGGGAGGGGTACAATCGGTTGGGAGTCCGGGGGTATGGTCTCTTCAGCTTGGAGCTGGGGGGGTGGGGGGAGGAGAGTAGGGTGACTAGGGCTCCGGGAGCTGTTGCTGCTGATGTTTCTCCTTCTTTGTCTGTTCAGGTGCCAGAGAGTTTGGGTATAAAATCGAGTATGGCTGACCCAGGATGGGCAGGTGGAGCGGTCTCTACAGTCCAATTGTCGGCGCAACCCAGTTCGGCGGCGGGATCCCAGACTGTGAGCGAGCAAGCGCTGTCCAACCCAGAAGCCGGTGAGTATGCGGGGGGTTCGTCTGGCTTGGGAGGCAGGCTTCTTCCTTTGGGGGCGGACCTCAAAGCTGGGAGGAAGGCTAAAGCGAAGTATAGATGCGGATACCGGTGTCGGCGCGATTCCTCTTTGTCGTCATCCTTGTCTTCATCTGGGGACTCTTTGGTGGGTTCTGCAGCAGGGGCAGTCGAGAGGGTTGATGGAACTGGGCCCACTGTAGTCCATTGCGCTGTGCTGTGGGAAGGGGTACCTCAGAAGTTGAGACATCAAATTAAAAGGTGCAGGTATATCGATATCTTTCGTCTATTGGACTGGAGGAAATGCTTGGGGGAAAGTAGAAAGAAGCGCAAAGAAGATGAAAAAGCTGATCGGGTATGGAAGGTCTCCCGTAACATGCTTAATTGGACTCGGGCTTTCTTAAGGTCAGCAAGCGTTTGGGGTCATTACTTTCCAGGACAATATGGTGCGTTGTTAGCGTATGTGGACACGATACTAGCAGCGTTGCAGGTCCATGAGGGCTGGGTGTGGCTAAACTATGATGAGGAATTCAGGGACATGATGGAAGAGAATGTTCAACTCTCGTGGGGGACAAAAGACATTAATCTGTGGCTGACTCAAATGTCCGCAAAGAACAGGTCGGGGGGGAGCAGGGAGAGGCGGATCTCTGGTAGGGCCTCAAGAGGCATTGGTGGGCACGCTGTCCTTTCGAGTACCAGTAGTTTCCACTCCTCAGCCGAAGGGAGGGACAGGAGGGGGAGATGTGTGTTGGCATTTTAACAAATCTTCCTGCCCTTTCCTGGACTGTAAGTTTAGACATGCCTGTTCCCTTTATGGAGGTGGGCATGCAGCCGCAAAGTGTAGCCGAAAAGGGGTGGCAGGAGCCCCAGTGGGGAATAAGTGAGGGAGATTGGCATGCATTGGCCCCTACCCCTATAAAGGTTGACGTGTTGCGTCCGTGGTTGCTTCGTTTTGGGGGGTGCTGGCAGGGCAAGGCATGGAGGGTCATTTTGTCAGGTTTTTTGGAGGGTTTCCATATTCTGTTTCAAGGCAGGGTAGTGGGTGGAGTGGCTAGGAATTCCAGCTCAGTAAGGCCTTTGGTTGCTGTTGTTCATAAAAAAATTGAGGCCGAATGTGCTTTGGGCAGAATAGCTGGTCCATTTCATAAACCCCCATTTGCGCCTTTTATTGTTTCTCCATTGGGAGTGGTTCCCAAAAAGGAGCCGGGCAGTTATAGGTTAATTCATAACTTATCTTTCCCGCCTGGGAATTCTGTGAATGATCACATCTGTCACGAGTTGTGCACGGTTTGTTATGCTTCCTTTGACATGGCAGTTGCATTAGTATGGCAGTGCGGGTCAGGCGCACTAATGGCAAACGTTGACATCGAATCTGCGTTCCGGTTGTTGCCGGTTCACCCTTTGGCATTTCCGCTGTTGGGATTTCAGTTTCTTTCTCAGTTTTACTTCGATAAGTGTATGCCGATGGGTGTGCGATATCCTGCGCTATCAAGATATCAAGATGAACACAAACCCCTTCTCCTCCTACCAGTGACTCAAAACTATTGATAGCGGCCTCCGAGGGGTAAGAGAAAATTTTCCTCTGTCTCTTCCTTGTTGTTGCTGTTCTACATAAATGTCTTCAGCTCACAGATCTCACTCAACATGCCTCGCTAGGTGCCATTTTACCTCCCCCAGATCTCGCCATCCTTTGATCATGTCATTCCTAGGTCCCATTTTGTCCATTCTTTCCTCCTTCTTCTCTTGCCTGCTTACAAACATACTCTTTAATCCTCTCAGTCATGCCAGGGCAGTAACAGCAGGAGCACACACTAACAATCACCTCATAATTCCTGCATTAACCGCTTGGTTCACTTTAGTAAAAGGGCCTCATGTTTTGAAAAGGAAATAGGCTAATGGGGTTATTTTAGAAGCCTTATTCACAATTTGAGCATGTATAATCAGACATATACGCATGTAGAATGCATTCACATGCAAACTGCCATGTTAGAAAGGGTCTAAGTTACACATGGCTGTCCATACCATGATAAAACTCCATGGGAGCATCAGAGGCATGTCCTAGGCAGGACAAATGTCTACACCTGTAATCCCCATTTCATACACTGTAGGGAATGCACATGGAAGCCCAAAATTGCCCACATTGGGATTTAAGCCTTCTCCCCAAAATGAATAGGTATTAACAAAGTGTTCTTTTTGGCCAGCCCTTTTCAAGAGGGATTAAGGGGAAGATATCCCCTTTAATCGCCCAGTTTTTCCCTCCAAACTGAAATTAGTCAAGATACTCTTAATTAACTAGAGGAGACTATCTGCATGTCTAGGTTTGCAAAATGGTTCGGTGCACATGCAAGTGCTGGCGCTTACACATGTAGGTTGCCGGGGTTCTCTGTAGATTTTCTCAACATGTACATTTGTGAAATGGCTCCTGCTGCATGTGAATATACATTCCTGTGCATCCTTGCACCCCCTTATTCGTATTTTAGAAATGGTTCTGCCTTCAGCAGAGCCATTTTTAAAATTCCATCAAAATTATAAATGTCGTAGCCTTGACTTCTCAAGTCTGATCTGTACATCCTAGGTAAAATGTTCTTTCACACCTATTAAATAAATGTTCTCTCTTACCGTATCTTATCCAGAGAAACACTCCATCATTTCATTAAAATTTCAGCACGGTTTTAGATTCATATGTTGCTGCTTGACTTGTCCTACCACTAACAATTATAGTTGAAGCATATTCTTTCTCCACTGGGATCAACTGTGATAGAAAGGTACAGAAACTGTAAGTCTTTAGTATTATGATTTTCTTTTCCATTTGAGTTTGGTTGTATGTATGTTCACAAAAATGCATATATAAAAATTAATTCTAATATAGTCAATGTATTAAAAAAATAGGGGTCAGTTTTCAAAAATGTACTGACTTTCTAACCTAGGCAGTCTACTTTTGGTTAGCTAAGTTAAGCTATTTTTCAGATATGAGGAGCTAAATCCAATCATTAGTTAGCTAAAAGCTAGCCAACTACAATTAAGGCACTCTGTCAATGCCTAGTCAACTAACACTGATAATAAGTATTAGCTAGATAGATCCTCTCTTACTCACTCAAACAGAAAGTACACCAGAGTGCTGAAAGACCCTATTAGTGTTTTTTCCTGTCTTGAAACTGTCAAAGTTTAGCATGGGACTACCCTCCATGGCTTGGATGTGCTTAGCAGAGCATTGCAGGATACTAAGCAGGTAGGAAGTAAGGTTATATCTTCCTCCAGGATTTTATTGGAGAGATACCGGAGAGGTGATGAGAAAGTCTAATTCCGAGGGAGGATCTTGGGGACGTCTGACAACTCTCCTTCCCCTGACTTTCAACCTAGGCAGTGGTAGAAAACCTCTGGCCAGTAAGATTTATGTCATCTACAGCAATGCTAGATTTGGTTCACCAACTAAGGAAACTAGCACTGAAGTTCAAAGCTAGAACCCTAAATTTATTCACAGAAGTAAACCCACCCTCTTAAAATTTGGCCTTTACCTAAGGGCCCGGTTTTTAAAAGGGCTGATATTTAAACACCACAGGGGTCAGCTGTAGCGCTTAAATATCAGTGGAATATTCAATGGCAGTATCTGGATAGTATATGGATTACGGCCTTACTGGATAAGTGCTGACCTTAACTCAGATAGCGCTGATTTTTAGTCAGCACGTATCTGGATAGCAACTTAGGCTTGATTTCTGTGCAGCCTAGGTTCTCTGGATAAACGCCTACTAAAAATTGCCACTGTCCGGATAAGGTTGGCACTTATCCGGATAGTGGTGGTATCATCCTCGCTCCACCCACAGACCGACTGCATTCACCAGTCAGTGCTGGGACAGCCTGTGAAAATGTTCAGCAGAGTTATATGGATAGTGCCTTCTAGCTATTGCCCCAACCCTCACTCTTATCTAACACATACTTCTGTCCTCCTTTTACAAGCTCCACCCTCATCCAAAAACAGTATCACCTAGTGCTGCCTGCTGATATACAGCTAGGGAACAGGCAGTGTCATTTTAAACAATGACACCACCAGGTAGGAATGACTGGAGACTGGTCTTTTTCCTTACTAAAACTCCAGAGATCTTAAGCTACAGAGGTGATCAAGAGGGGTTGGGGGTACTATTCTGCATAGGTGTAGGGCTTCAGGGACCCTATGCTTTATTAATAAAGTATGGACTAGATAAGGGTGGGGTAAACACCACCAGGGGTATTTTGGAGGAGAGGAAAAAGAGCAGATCTTTGGTCTGCATATTAATTTTGTAGTTACTCTTCTGGGGAGGTCCTGCTTGATATCATTAGGACACCAGAGACTTGTACAAGGAAGGTCTGGTGAGGAGATTTCCTTACATTTTCAAAAATTATTGGCCTTTTTGAAGATTTTGAGCCTAGGATGGAGGCCAACCATTATGCGTTTTTGTAGCCAGGCATGTGTGATGTTCCCAGTCACAGTAATGCTGGAAAATGTAATGAGGAATTTACAAACCTGTGGTACTCAGAACAGTTTACTGTATTTTCCAGTATTTTTTCACATGCTCAATTTGCATTATTTTATCACAGTTTAGTAAATTGGCATGATTTTATAACAGGGCACATATTGCATTTCATTCTGCCCCTTGAGGAATGCCAAAAAAGGTGCCAACATTAAGCCTAATTTATAAAGCTGACCCCCAGTACCACCAAAGCCTCATAACTGACAGTGTCATAGAGGAGGAGGAGGGTGAGGCACTGGATAGCAGCCATGCAACATGTGGCAAGGACCCTGCATCCACTATGCTTTGTGGACACCCAGAGCCAACCCTTGAACTGATGATCCTGGAGGTTGTGGCAATAATCCAGATCTAACAGAGGCTCACAGAGGGACTGCAGTGTACTGTAGAGGGTGGGTGATAGGGGGTAGAGGGGAGTGGTGGGTGGGGTAGGAAGGGGGAAGAGTTGGGGAGGGGCAGGGTGAAAGGGGCAGAAGGGTGGGGAGGAAGTGTGTGGCCATGTAGGTCCCGTATATGTATAGGAGAGCTGCCAGCTGCCGTGCGCAGTACAGGGCAGTGTGGCTGTTTCATCCCTGCACATGGGTCTCCCTGACAACCCCTCTTCCCCTTAGCACCACTGCGGCCCTGTCCCACGCATATCATACCCCTGGTATTCTTGGGGCTTCCTGGCATTCATCTAGCTCTTCTTTACAAATTTCACAAACCACTTTTATTGTTTTGCACATCTTAGCCACAAGATATTATTGTACTTTCAAAACCTGTTAGCATTTCTGTCCTAAAGCTGGGCATCACTAATATGCATGTTTTATGTTGCACTGACTACATTGCTTTGAAACACCTTGCACTATCTTAGAATCTTTTCTAGGACTTTGTTTCATGTCTGTTTCTGGCCTTCATTTGCCATTTGCTCAATCCTTTGTCTCTGGCTAATACCAGAACAAGAGAACTGTCACAGCAGTTACCTGCATCCATGAATGAAAGGCCTCCCCTGCCTGTTTTTTCAGTGATGGATCAACCTCTCTTTTATTTCATGTACCTGGACATTTTACTCTGTCAACATGCCAAAACGTACTTTTTAGTTTTCTATCAGCAACAAATTTTTCATTTGTCTCATATCCCTTCTGTAATTAGGATCTGAGCAGCAACAGTGTGTGTCTTTGAGTCAATGCTGACTCCTGGCGACCCAGCAGCTCCTGGGTTTTCGTAGCAGTGCTTCCAAAAGTAGACTTACAGGCCTTTCTTCCAAGGCAACAAAGGGTTAACTGACTTGCCCACAGCCACAAGGAGTACTAATGGGCATCAAAGGCTGGTCTCTTGGTTACCAAACTAGTGTTGTAACCACTAGGCCACTCCTTCACTCCAAATAGGATCGGAAAAGATATCTTTTTCTGCATCACAGTTTTTCCGTTGCACACAGTAGGCTTCATTTTTTTTTTAATACTGCCTAGAAGCTTTTGCATTCTCCTTGGTAACTGTGAAAGTACTGTACAAATCCAAAGCAACTGCTCCCAACACTCTTAGGAACAGAACTATTTCTGTTCATCCCCACCTTGATGTCATTCTATTGCTCTTAGCTACAACAGGAACTTTTCTGAAAGCACTGCCAGGATCTATCAAGTTTTCATGTAAACTTCTGTTCAAGTGGCAGCTTCAAAGTATCCATGTTGCTGTTGGCTACCACTTGTTTTTTTTGATTGGTTGCTTCTTTCAGGCAATTGCTCTATTATACTGCAGCTACCAGATTATTTGTGCTCTGCCTTTCTAAGTTATTGCCATGCTGCTCAGACTAATATATCTTTCTTCTTATCTAGCCAAATATATCCTGTCCTGCAGCCTCCTACTGACAATTACAATGGAGAGTGAGAGATTGAGAATATGTGAGATGGAAGGGATGACAGACAAGAAAATGGAATTAAGGAGATTGGTGAGGATAGGATCAGAGGAACAGATAGTAAGTTTAGAAGAGGAAAGAAGCTGAGAGGTTTCCTCTATGGAAATCTTAAAAAAGGATGAAAGGTTAACAAAGATTGAAGAGAAAAGCTGGTATTGAAGAGGGGGAAAGATGGAATGAAGCTGATTTAGAGGGGAATTGGATGGTAATCTTGTGTACTTTGTCATGGAAATAATCGGTAAGGGTTTGGGTAGAAAGAGAAGGAGGGGCTGGAATTGCAAGCACTTTAAGGAATGAGTTGAGAGTAAAGAAGAGATGGCAGGGGTTAGAAGCAAGAAAGTTAGATGGAGATAGCAACTTTGCCTGGCGAGTGATATGGCTGACTGGAAGGATGCAAACATGAATTTGAAGTGAAGAAAATCAGAAAGGGAGTGGGATTTGAGCCAAATGTATTCAGCTGAACTAGCGGGTAGTTGAAGACAGCCAGGGTTGAGGCCTAGTGCGCCTCAAAGGACATGGGATGGGCAGAGTGAGAGCATCCAGAGTAGAGGAGAGAGAAGTATTACAGGAAACTATAACCTCAAGGAGGAAAGATGTGATGAAACAATAGTGGAGAGAACGAAGAATCGATAAACTGAAGATTCCTAAAAAGGTAGGAGGAAACTGGGCATGATTGAGGTGGGGAGCAATGGAGAGTGATGCTTAGCAGGTGACAGTCAGATAAGGGAAGAACTGAGGTACAGAAATTAGAAGGTAAACAATTAGAGAAGAAAACAATGTCAAGACAATGACTATGCTGATGAATGGGGGCAGAAGAGCAAAGTTGGGGGTTAAATGAGGAGGTAAAGGAAAGGAGTTTAGAAGCATAGGAGTCACAAGGGTTATCAACATGAATATTAGAGTCACCAAGAATAAGAGAGGGGGAAGAAGAATCCAGAAATAAGGAAAGCCATGTGTCAATGTTAGAGAGAAAGGTAGAGGTGGACTTGTCAGGGGGTCGATAAGTAACAGCAATGGAGAGATAAGGGATTAAAAAGTCATATGGAATGGATTTCAAAGGAGGAAAAGGAGTGAGAGGAAGGTGGAAGGAAGGGTTGAAATTGACAGGAAGGAGAAAGAAGAAACCCAATACCACCACCATGGCCAGTGGCACAAGGAGTGTGGGAGAATTGGTAGCCACCATGACAGAGGGCAGCGACCAAAGCAGTATCATCAGGAAGGAACCAAGCCTCAGTAAGAGCTAGAAGATGGAAAGTGTTAGAGGTAAAGATATCAGGCACAATATTGATTTGGGCAGGCTATGCACCCCTACGGTGCATAGTCCTGCCCGCCGACTCTTAACCCTGGATATGGAATGCCATGGTCACATGCGGCCCTGGCATTGAATTTCTGGGGGTCGCCATAAAAGCTGAAACCACAGTAGCTAACCGGGCAGCAGCAATACATGCTGCCCGGTTAGCTCCTGTGCTTTAAAGATAGGTGAGGGTTCTCCTCACCTATCTTTAAGGTGCAGATCCCTAACTGGGTAGCATACAATATTGCTGCTGCCCGTTTAGCACTTGTTGCCGCCTCTGCTCCACCCCAGAATGTCCCAGAGGTGCCCCAATGCTAACTGGATAACATCGGGGTGCGTAGGGGAGTTAGGAGGGGATATTCAATGGCATTAACTATGTGTGCCATTGAATATCCCCATTTAAAGCATTTACACAGTTTACTGGGCTTTTGAATATTGGGCCCATCGTGAATAAAGGGGAGTTTATTAAACACGGATTCAGAGTTCCATAGGGCACATGAGAATGGGAGAGAGGAGGGGGAAAGGAGAGGAATATGAATGAGATTGGAATGGTCGAGTGAGGAACAGACACGGGAGTGAGAGAAAAGTCTAGGGGTACCAGGGTTGGGATTAATGTCTCCGGATGGTAGAAGAAGTAGGAGCAGAAGAGTGTGAGGCAGAAAGGAAACAGAATGGAGGAAACGAGGATGAGGTTATTTCAGGTAGAAAGGGGAGGGATGAATGAGAAAAAGAAAAAAGTGAAGTTCAAGAGGTGGAAGACAAGATGGGAAAAGAAATGAAAAAGGTAGACAAATGGTGACAAGGAGAGGAGGTTTGAAGATGTAGGTATGAGAGGAGAAGGTTAGGGCATGTCTATAATAGGAAGAAAAAATAATGTGGGGCCATAAGATGAAATAGAGAGGAAAGCAAAAGAGAGAGGAAATGACTGAAGAATTGTTAGGAGAAAGATCAAGAGATTGGGAGAAAAGGTGGAAAATCACCTTAAGAAGTGGCTTTCTAAAAGGGTGAGATTAAAACAAAAGAAAGGAGAGGGATGAAAACAAAAATAGTTAATTTGTAAAATTACAGTTAAGTAACAAGTAGAAAATGTATTTAAAAACTGGAAGACCAAGAGGTCAGTGTTGATTTAGACTAGATCAGGTGGAGTATCAAGTAGAAAAAGTCATAGACTATTATAAAAGTACTACTACTACTAACATTGATTCCATACAGTGCCACAAGGCGAACAACACTTCACAAGTGCATGCAAAAGATAATCAAAGTTCATAAATAGTCTTAGCGCTTAGAATTTAGAGTTCAGGGCCTAGCTGAAAAGGTGTACCAACAGGCTGAACCGATGTCCCATGGAGTTTCACAGGATGGCAGGACGTACCAAAGGTTTCAGTGGAAAAAATCCATAGACAGGATTCACAGTCAATATACACAGTCAAGATAAGCAGATATCAAGATCAATATGTTGTTCTAGGAACAGCTGGGTCCAGCAGTCTCCTCCACACAGCTCAGGGCCCTTGAATTACCTGGTCGCAGTACTTTCATAGGAACAACCTCTCTCCCAATGCTAAAAAGTGGGGAGTGCCGCCAGACGACAGTTAGATCGTTCCAGGTGGCGGGGGTGGGGGGGGTCTGCTCACTTTACTTTAGCCACTTCTCAATGTCAGATATCAGACCTCACAAACTATTGCAGAGCACATGGGAGCAGTCACACATTTCATAATGGCTGTCTCCATCTTTATCTCTCTTTCTCTCAGAATGCTGCAATCCAGAGTGCTTTGAGATTGGAAAGAAACCCGTTGTCTTCCTCCTCTCCTCCCTCTGTTTGGGGGCGTGCAGGTCACTGCTGCTGAGTCTTGTGTACTGTGTTTGGGTGGGAGCGGTGAAATGCCAGAAATAGCTGTTGACCCCTCTTTTGATTTTGTTCTTTAGTCCACTTCCACAATTCTGTTATTCTCTATGTCTTCCCCTTGTAAGTTTTGGAAGGAGTCTTCCCTGCAATGACCAGTCTAGGTATTTATTTATTTAAAACATTTATAATCCACTCCATTCACATCCTAAATCCTAATAGGGTCCCAGAATCCAGGCCTTGGAATATTGTATGGTCCTTGAACTGCTTGCTTAAAAAAGCTATAGAATATTAATATAATTTCATCGGATGGCTAGAATGAACCGTTCTTGGGCAAACTCTGAATCACTTTCACGGCCGCCTCAAACCTAGTCTGAGGTCACCGGTCTTTACCATGTTAACACTCATCCTGTGGCTTTAGAGGTGCCACACGAGATCCAAGGTGCTTCCACTGAACCAAATGTAAAAACTCCCCAGCCGAGAAAGGTAATAGCTCTGTCTCTCAACAATCAATGTCACGAGATTTTCAGCTGACTCATCATGGAGAGAAGAGGTGCAGCAATGCCACCATTTACTGACTCCACTATTGCCCAGAGTCAGGTCTTCCTAACAATCTTACGATCAGGGACACACAGCCTCCCCCCTCCTGGGACCATAATGGGCCATTTGGTGTATAGTGAGTAATCTTCTCCTCTGGGTTAACAAGGGACCATCCAATACAACAGTTTCAAAATCAATGACAGAACCTTGTAATGATTCAGTGTTCACTTTGCATTTCCAACTTCCAAAGCTGCTAGATGCTAAAGGCAATAGATAATATTCAGTGGCACTAATTGTGTTAGTGCTGTTGAATGTCCCGTTCAGTGGCAATGTAAATGCCTTTGAATCGTGCCCTTAATGTCGAGGAATATGAAATTCATTGTTTTGTTATATATATTTTTTAATTTATATATCTGTATGAAATATACGTTTTATTGATGCATTATCACTTTTCTTATTTTGTTTACCTGTGTTTGTTTTTTAGATCTTGCTTTGCATCACTGTGACATTTTACCATAGTGTGTTATTTATTTATATGTGCCCCTCACGTAGACTTCAGCCGAAACATGTTGGGCGTTTTTTGATATGTTTTTAGGGTAATGGTTTTGTAATATGTTTTTTATGGAATGTTAATGTCTTTGTAATAAAATTTTGTCTACTTTGTTGGTTTTGGACTACCACGTTTTGATTTATAACTGACAATGAGCCACAGTTTGTCAGCATTGAATTCAATGAATTTTCCACAACATATGAATTTATACATCTCGGGTCTGATATTGATCTGGGGTGGCTATGTGCTGTTACAGCGCATAGCTGTTGCCTCCAACCTTTAACTCTGGATATTCAATGCCAGGGTCACATGCAGCCCTGGCATTGATATCTGGGGTCGCTGCATAGCTTCCACAGCCGCAGAAGCTAATCGGGTGGTGGCGATATTGAGCCGCTGCCCGGTTAGCTCCTACGGGTAAGCTAGGCCAGCTTTTGCTGTGCCTAACTTTACTTGTATGTCGCTAACTGGGTAGCGGTGTAATATTGCCACTACTCAGTTAGTGACTGTCGCTACCCGTGGCACGCCCTAATGCTAAGCAGTTAGCATCGGGGCATCTAGCGGCAATTAGTAGGGGATATTCAGCAGCACTAACTGTGTTAGTACCATTGAATATCCTGTTCAGTGGCATTTACACAGTTTACAAATCTGTAACGCATATAAATGCCTTTGAATATTGGGTGGTCATATCTAGCTAAAAATATCTATGATCTAAACCAGGTTAACAGTTAACCCCAGCTATCTGCAACTAAGTCCCATTGAATAACATGGGACCTAGTTGTGGTTAGCCCTGGTCAACAATTAGCCAGGTTTAGTAAACATACCCTAGCTTTCACTCATGAAGATGATGCAAAACTTAAAGAATCAATTGAGTATCGTACTATCTCTTCACTAATACAAGGAAACGCAAGTAAACCAAACATGATATTGCAAATCACATAGGGCCATGTTTACTAAACATTAGCATGTGTGCTATCTGCTGCAGTACCCATGTTATTCCAATGGGCAAGGTGGCAGATAGCAAACCTGGCTCACAATGGGAAACATCTGCAAGGTTAATTGAAGAATTTTAAGTAAGGAGTTTATGAATTTTTTTAAAGCAATTGAATAGTTAGTTAGATAAAGGTTTGTGCTAGTCAAAAAAATGTTGAATCTTAGATTTTCTTAGATTTATCTTTTTGCTATTAGAACAGATGTAATTTACATAGAAAAGGGGGATGTGAAAAAGATGACATTTATCAGAGGTTAAACCTAATTGTAATACAGAGTGTAATGGTTTTGCCATCCAATGTATATGTTTTCCCGTTCTGGGTCAGTTATGTTTAGGTTTAGATTTGAATAAAGAAACACATTTTTTGAATATTTACCTTACATGTAAACACCACATGTTCTTGCTTGGAGGGTGACTGGTCCCCATGTTTGGAAAAGAGACATCTGGCAGCTGCTTTGGCAAAAGTAGAAGGAAATGTGTTTGCATGCATGAAGACAGAGGAAAATCTAAGGCGAAAATAGGGCACAAAAGCACGCACTGTTTGCATACGCATGAATAGTGCTTAAAAGGTTAATGCTCCTCAGTTTGGAGAAGATACATCTGAGAGGAGATGTGATAGAAATCTATAAAATAATAAATGGAGTGGAGAGTGTGGTGAAAGCCATGTCTTTGATCACAGTGTTTCAGAGGACAGAACAAATAATCTTGCATTAGACCCCTCTGAAGAATCAGAACCAGTTAGCTATGTTCAGTTTGTGAAAAGGTGGGATCATAAATTGGACAAGTTTAATGGTGTAATTTATTCAGAAGAATTTCAGTTTATTAATTTAGACAGCGTAACCTCATTATCTAATGCTCAAAATGCCATTCAACAAGGTATTCAGCATATTCTGGATGAGGTTAGCAGCAAAGTTTCACCTGGTATTTATGTACAGGCGCATCTACATTCATCTCTTTTTCACAATTCCTTGTATTCTGGAAAGTTAAACCCAGAAGCATTGGATGCTGATGATTTCTTAGATCAGATCACTAAACTCCTTCAGAGTCACAGAGAAATCCAGGTTTGTGATATATTCCGTGTTGTTGTACTTGTCATAAGAAATCAGGGGGGGGGGGCTCGTAGGGTCTTAAAGACTATACCATTTAGCCAAATTATTCATAAGAAAAGGATGTATTTGATCGACTTGAATAACACTGATAATAACCTGAGTTTTGCAGGTAGCCTCACAGCCCTCATGTCACTGATAAAAATGTCAGATGTCAAACTGTTAGAAGGTACTAAAAAACTACATAATGAGTTGGGATGGCCGATACATAGAAAAGTTATGCTCAATGATGGAGCAATATTTGAACAGCATTTAAAGATAAACATACTCGTTGTGCTTTACACAAATTCATGGGTTTGTTTTAAGACACAGACAGACCTGTGTTCCCTAAAACAGTTTTCTTGTTGCTACACGATGACCATTTCTATGGTATAACTGATGTAAAAAAATTCTATGGGGAGCGCAACTTCTGTAGTTACTGTCAGAAACCGTACAGTCACGATCATAATTGCACATTATGGTGTCATCTTTGTTTGACACTAACGTGTGTGAATAATGTTAGTGTACAACAGAGATGTCCTAATTGCAAACCCTTTTGTCATTCTAGAGTGTTTCGATAGACACACGTATTTGGCACTGAAAAAAGAAGTGACGTGTTTATCTAAGATACTGTGCCAGAAATGTGAGTCTTACGTGGACAAGAAACATAAGTGCAAGGATCGGCATTGTAAACTATGCATTGAACCCTTAACCGGGGATGGTGTCCACTTATGTTTTATGACCCCTATTGGTAAAACTGAAACACCTGAAAAGTATATTTTTTATGATTGTGAATGTATGCAAGAAACAGGCTGGCATGTCCCTAATTACATATATGCGATGGACTTAAATGATGAAATAAACTGGGAATTCAAGGGCCTTGAATGTATTTCTGCCTTTATACAGATTTTTTGTCACAAAACATTTAAAGGTTACACCTTCATAGCCCACATTTCCAAAGGTTATGATGGGTATTTTGTTCTTAAACAACTGCTAAAGTAAAAGATGAGCACAGGGCTGCTGGTTCAAGGTGCTAAACTTTTACAAATTACCATTGAACATTTGACTATCCATTTTATAGACTCTAAATTTCCTGCCTATGAAACTTAGCAAACTTCCACAAGCCATGGGTTTTACAGGCTGCAAGGGGTACTTTCCACACTTTTTTAATACTCTGGAAAATCAAAATTATGTGGGCCCTATGCTGGGTGTTGAACATTACGATGTGGGAAACATGTTGCCTGAAGAAAAAGAGGAATTTTTACAATGGTATAAGGACAATCAGTATAAAACTTTTAATTTGCAAAAAGAGTTGGCTTATTACTGCCAGCAGGGTGTATCTATTTTACGGCAGGCCTGTGTTCTCTACCGAGCTGAAATCATGAAAAAAACAGAGAAAGAAGTGGTTGTAGAGCAGAGTGATGTATCAGAAATTCTAAAAAGTTGTTTATACCCTTTCCAATATATAACCCTTGTATCTGTATGTATGGCTATGTTCAGATTAATATTTTTAGAACCCAAGACTGTGGAGCTCATTCCACCGGATAACTATCACCGGCAGACAAAGAGATATTCATCCTCCACTATTCAATGGCTGATGTATGTAGAGGACAAAGAAAATATACAGATCATACATGCTCTGAAAGGGGGCGAAAAAAAGGTGGGGTCTTATTTTCTTGATGGTTATGCAATGATCAAAGGGGTAGAAACAGCTTTTAAATTTAATAGTTGTTTTCATCACGGCTGTCCGAGTTGTTATAATGATAAAGACCAGAATCCTGTAACAACCACGACCTATGGTTTTCTTTATTACAAAACACAGCTAAAAGTTGCATTCCTGGAAAGCCGGGGGTTCAAGGTCATAAGTCTATGGGAGCACGAGTGTAAGCGGATGGTAAAAGAAAATGACAGGGGCTGTGCAGATTTCCTGGCTGACTCAGCATTACCGCAACCTCTGATTCCATGAGATACTCTTTTTGGGGGTAGAACAAATGCCATTTGTCTGTACTACAAAAGAAGACCTGGCGGAAAAATACACTACTATGATTTTACTAGACTATACCCTTTTGTCAATAAAGCAAAGGAATATCCAATAGGCCATCCACAAATCATTTATGACAAATTTGGTCCCCCTACAAATTACTTTGGTTTTATAAAAGCAAAAGTATATCCTCCATGAAAACTCTTTTTCCCAGTGTTACCCATACAGTTGAGCGGTAAGCTTATGTTTCCTCTGTGTCACACATGTGCTGACACACGGCAACAAGAAATGTGTGCCCACACAGATGAGGAGAGAGCTTTGTGGGGACTTGGTGTACGGTGGAGATGAATTTTAGCCATTGCAAAAGGGTATGTGGTGGTTGAAATCTATGAAATCTGGCATTTCGAGCAAAAATCTGATAATCTCTTTTCCGAATACATCAAAATGCACCTCCGTCAAAAACAAGAGGCTTCCGGCTACCTTCGGTGGTGCAATGATACTGAAAAACAAAATGTATACATAGCTGATTTCTTTAGAAAAGAAGGAGTGTGTTTGCTTGCAGATCAGATTAATGTAAACCCTACTAAGCGTCAAATAGCAAAACTTTTCTTAAATTCTCTGTGAGGTAAATTTGGTCAAAGAACAAACCTGCCTACCACAAGCATTGTGAGAGAACCTGATGATCTCTTTAAATATCTGTTTTCTCCTGAATTCAATGTTTCATCATGTGATTTTATTGATGACGAAACAGCCTGTGTGTCTTGGAGGCACTCAAAAGACCACAGCATATTGTCGGCTAGCACAAATGTTTTCATTGCCTGTTTTACAACGGCTTATGCATGTCTGGAGTTGTACAATCTTCTAGATAGTTTGCAAGAGCGCTGCCTGTACCATGATACAGATTCTGTGATATTTCTAAGTCCAGAGGGAGATTGGAACCCATCTTTGGTGAGCTCACAAGTGAGATACCCGCAGATGAACATATCACAGAGTTTGTATCAGGGGGGCCTAAAATATATGGTTACAAGCTGCCAAGCGGAAAGACCTGTATGAAAGTGAAAGGGATTAGGTTAAATGTAGAAAACTGCCAGAAAATCAATTTCACTAGTTTGAAAGATCTAGTTTTTGACTACAAGCCTGGGACAGCAGATTTACCCCAGAAAAAAGATAGAAGTACAACAACCTGGTATTATAAGAAACAAAAAGAGTTGGACAATAGAGACTGGTATGATTAAAAAACATAAAAGGTTGTGTATGACAAAAAGGTGAAGTTGGAGGATGGCTTTAGAACACTACCTTACGGATACTAGCATGGCGAATGTGCACTGGTCACATCCTTTTTCTTGTATTTTAGCTGGGCCATCCAATTCAGGCAAGAGCTTCTTTGTTAAAAAGCTCTTAGAACACGCTGGTCGTGTTTTGACTGTAATGCCTAACAATATTGTATGGTGTTACAGTTGCTGGCAACCTTTGTATAAAACAATGTTAAATAAATATCCTTGTATTACATTTATGGACACTTTGCCTGATACTTTTAATGATGAACCAATGTTTCTGACCAATAAAGTAAACTTGGTTATTTATTTATTTAACAATTTTTTATATACCGTGCTATTTGTTATCAGCGCGGTTTACATATAACAAAGGTTGCACAGTCAGAAACTGTCCTGTGTTTACATTATAACAGGGGTTTAACTTGGAGCAACAGGGTAACTATATACATATGTACATCAAACACAGTTTATTTATTTATTTATTTAACAGTATTTCTAAACCGCCTTATCTTAATAATCAAGGTGGTATCACAGCAAGCAATCAGGTAAAGTGTGTGTGTTGTACATGCAGTGAGGATAAAACTTAGTTGTGTGAGGGATGTGTTGGGTGCTTGATTTGTTTGAGCTATATACAGGGTGGGCTATTTACAGTGGTGCTAGAATCATATTTTATATATATTCAGTTGTTTGGGAGGATTGGAGTGCTGTTATCCATTCTCTTAGGTTATGTGATGTGACCATAGTGCTCTATGAACAGCATGGTTTTCAGTTGTTTTCTGAAGTCTTTGAGGTCTGGAGTTGCCCTTAGATCGTCCGGTAGATTGTTCCATATTGTTGGAGCAGCCATGGAGAGAGCTCTGTCTGTTGTGTCCTTGCGTGTGTGCTTGTACTCATTTGGGGTGCTGACTCGGTTGCGTGTTTGACTTCTTCTGGGACGTGCGCTGGTTTCCGGTTGTATGAGCAGGTGGAGGCTGTTGGCTGATGTGTGTTCTTTTATCTTAAATAGGTTTATGATAGTCTTGTATCTGATGCGAGCAATGATTGGGAGCCAGTGTAAGTCCTTTAGTGTAGGTGTGATGTGCTCCTGCCTTGCGGCTCCGGATATGATTCGAGCTGCAGTGTTTTGTGCCAGCTGTAGTGGTTTGAGAGCTTGTTTTGGTAGTCCGAGGTATATCGGATTGCAGAAGTCCAGTATTGGGGTTATCAGTGCTTGACAGACTGTACGGAAGTGTTCTGGAGCGAGGAGTGGTTTCAGTCTCCTGATGATTCGCATCCTGTAATATGCTTTTTGGATTGTTTTGTCTATGTGTGGTTTGAGGTTGAGTTTACTGTCCAGAGTAACCCCAAGGTATCTCACCTCCGATCTTATCGGTATCGTGGTGCTTTGTATCTTTATGTTTGGTGGGTGTGTGAAGCTTTGGTTTCGAGTGATGATTAAAGCTTCAGTCTTGTTGTAGTTTATAGCTAGATTGTTGTTTTGGCACCACTTCGCCATTTGGGTAAGGCAGTCTGCTATCTTAGAGAAGTCCGGGTTTTCGATTGATATCGGGGAGTATACCATTATATCGTCTGCGTATATTGTGTATTGGATGTTGTTCTCTTTCATAATGTTGCATATTGGTTGGATGTAGATGTTAAAAAGGAGTGCTGAGAGTGCGGATCCTTGTGGTACTCCTTGTTGGACGTTTATGGGCCGGGAGGTGTCCTGTCCCACCTTGACCTGTAGCTGTCTTTCTGTTAGGTACGAGTGGAACCATTTTAGAGTGGTACCGTGTATACCAGTGTTCTTCAGTCTCTCCAGGAGTATATTGTGATCAACTGTGTCGAACGCTGAGGAGATGTCGATGAAGATCATTATAATTCCATTCCTGATGTCGTCAATTATTCTTATGATGCTGTCGAAGAGGTAGATCAGGAGAGTTTCGACTCCATGGTTGGGACGAAATCCGTGTTGGTTGTCGTCGAGAGTTCCGTGTTCGTCAATGTGTTCCTGAAGTTGTAGTTGAACCGTCTTTTCGATTATTTTTGCGAGGAAGGGTATGCTGGAGATTGGTCGGTATGCTGCTGGGTCCTTTTTGTCGAGAGACGTTTTCTTTGTGATTGGTCTTACTGAGGCAAGCTTTAATTGCTGTGGCATGAGTCCTTGAGTGAGTGAGTTGTGTACCATTTTATGAATGTTTGGTATGAGGCTTGCTTTGGTGGCTTTGACCCATGACACTGGGCAAGGGTCTGTAGGAGCAGTGCTTGTGTTGATTGTGGAGATGATGTCTGATATCTGCTCTTTTGAGGGTGAGTGGAATGTGCCCCAGTTAGATTGGTTGGTATTTCTAGAAGAGCTGAAGGTAAGCTCAAGGTATTTGTGACAGATTATTTAAGTGGAGAAAGGAAGGTTTGTGTGCGTTGGAGTGTGGGAGAACAGAGGAGGGGTGGACGCTTGAGCAAAGTGAAGTAGGAAAATGTTGTGTTTGATTGCCTTATGGAACTGAATAAGGTCTTTGATGGCTCTAATTTCTGGTGGAAGGTCGTTCCAGGATTTTGGGGCATAGAAGGCGAAGGTTCTTTTCTTGGTCGTCTGGGTACACTTGATGGACTCTTTAGGGATGATCAAAGTGTTGTCAGCTACAGATCTTCTCAATCTGTTTTTCGGGGTGAGAGTGATAAGGTCACCGAGAGCTGCAGGGGCTAGGTTATTGATGATCTTGAAAATGATGAGAAGGATTTTGTATAATAATCTGCCTTGAATTGGTAACCAGTGGAGATCCATAAGTATCGGGGTGATATGGTCTGATCTTGCTGTACCACAGAGCACACGCGCAGCCGCATTCATGGCGAGTTGCAGCGAATTAAGGGTGTTCTTGGGGAGACCATATAGGGCAACATTTGCGTAATCAAAGTGTGGAAGAGTGAGGGCCTGGAAAATGGTTTGGAAGTCCTTATGAGGCAACATAGGTCTGAGGTGTCTTAACGTTCTAATTTTGTTATAGACGGATCTGGTAATATTTCGTATGTGCTCCTTAAAGTCGAAATGCTGGTCAAGTGTGATCCCTAGGTAGCGAATGGAGGGTTTACTAGGGAGTTCCGCATCTCTTACTCTTAGGGAGGATGGAGGGGAGGAATCTTTGTTCCTTGACATGAACAGAACTTCAGTCTTCTTGAAGTTTATTCTGAGATTTTGGGATAGTAACCAGTCGGTGATGGCGTTAAAAACAGTTGATGAGGTCGGTGAAGTCTGGTTGTTTGACTTTGTATGGTGTGAACAGCAAGACGTCGTCAGCATAGATTAGAGTGGAGATATTGAAGGAGCGTATGATGTCGCATATCGGCTGCATGTAGACATTGAACAGCAGCGCAGATAAAGAGGAGCCCTGCGGAACACCTTGACGCTGGTGGAAAGGTGTGGATGTGGTGGAACCAACTCTGACGTGCTGCCAACGATCTGATAGATAAGACTTACACCATTTCCAGGCGAGGCCACAGATGCCCTTCTCGAGTAGATGGGTTAGAAGTTGATTGTGGTTAACGGAGTCAAAGGCAGTGGAGATATCCAGGAAGATGAGAGCGAATCTGTTTTCAACTTTGTCCAATCCTTTATTCAAGGTGTTGGTTAGGGTGGTGAGGAGAGTTTCTACACCATGAGATTCCCTGAATCCGTGTTGACAGGGGTCCAGGGGTGACGCTACATCAATGTGGTGTTGAATCTGCCTCTGGACAACCTTCTCTATTATCTTGGCTAATAGAGGTAAACTCGGAATAGGGCGGTAGGAGTCAGACTTTAGTGGGTCAAGCTTGGTATTCTTCAGAAGTGGTCTTATCGATGTTTGTTTGAGGAATGCAGGGAAAGAGCCTTTTGCAAAGGATAGTCCAATGATGTTGATTAGGATTGGACTAAGTTCAGCTCGCAGCGTTCTGACCCAGTATGCTGGGCAGGGGTCACTTGGGGCTGTGGAAGTGTTGATGATGGCAATGAGATCTTGGATGTTTTTCTCTGTTGGGGTGGAGAATGTTGTGATAGGGGGAAGTGATGTGGGGGAGTGACAGGGGGTGGTAACTGAAACTGTGTCAGTTATGGAAGTTTTGGACTGGAGGTAGTCGGCATATGATTGGGGGGAAATAGGGACAGGTTGGGTAGGTGAAGGTTCCTTAATTAGGGATTTTGCTAGGTTGAAAAGGTCTCTAGGTTTGTTTAGAGAGCGGAGAAGGATCTTGGCATGGTATTCGCTCATTCTGAGGTATATAGTTTCGTGGTGGAATTTAAGGTGGTTTAGGTATTTTGCTTTGTCAGTTTTGGAGTGGGTTCTTCTCCATTTCCTTTTGAGTTTCCTGAGAGATAGGAGAGATGTCCGAAGATCTGCTGTAAACCACAGAGCTGGATGTCTTTTTCTTTTAGAGCGGTTGGGGGCAGATGATTTGTCTATGGCTGGTAGTTGAGCGAAAGTTTTCAGTGTGACGTTCCAGTTGGTGATTGCTTCATCAAGGTCGGGTGACATTAGTTTGAGCGTGGGTAAGGCGTGTTTTATGAATTCTTCTTTATCAAGTTGTCTGAAGTGAGGAATAATTCTGGTTTCCGTACTGGAGTCATTGGGGTGGAGTTGAGTGAGATGAGCGGGTATCTGGAACGTGATTAGCTTATGGTCCGACCAAGGGATGGGAATGATATCCATGTTGAGGTTGGCTTTATGGCTGGCAGCAGAGTGGGGAGCGAAAATTAGGTCCAGCGGATTTCCTTTAAGATGGGTGGAGGTGTTCACTATTTGTTCAAACTCAAGTGTTTGCATAGCTTCTAGGAAGGAGTCTGCTTGGAAGGACTGTAGGGAGGGTAAGTTGAAGTCTCCAAGCAGCCAGTTGGGGTTACGGGGGTTAGCTGGGTTGCAGGCTAAGTCAATGAAGGTGGAGATGACTTCAGGTGGAGAGGAGGGGGATCTGTAAATGAGGTTTATGGTGATATCTTTGTTGGCAATGGTGATTATGTCCGCATGTATGGAGCTCTTGGCTGTGATTAGTTGAAATGCTAGTTCTGTTTTTGCAAGGATAAAAACACCACCACCTTTCCGGTTGACCCTGTGGCTGGTGTGAATGGAGAAATTGGGAGGGATCAGTTGGTTTATGAGGGCTGTATCAGTATCTTTGAGCCATGATTCTGTAACCATGAGGAGATCCAGGTCATGGGCAGCTATCAGGTTGGGGATGACCGGCCATTTCTTGCGTACTAATCGTGAGTTTACAAGGGCACATTTCAGGAAAAGTTGTGTTATTGGTGTCCCTTTTTTGGGGTTGTCCGGATGATTGAGGACAACATAAAGTAGGTGTGAGTGCCGAGGGTGGTGTGGAAGGCTAGTGGCAGAGTGGAAGGGGTTAGAATGATTCTTCTTGCCGTGGTAAGGTAGAGTAGTGATGTGGTACTGTCTGGTTAAGAGGGCTGTGGCACATTGTAAGGTGTTTGCTAGTAGGATTAAGGTGGAGAGGGTAAGTAGGGGGAGGGCCATGGTAGCTTGGTGGGTGCTGTGTGGCCCCAAGGTGTGAGAGTAGTGATGAAACGTATTTGTGCAAAGTTAGATAGTGTACAAGTGGGTGTGTAGCTTCTTGGGTCAAATTACAGTGGAGACAGCATGTGGGGAAGAAACAGTAGGGTCTAACAAGTGCTTAGAAGAATAACACAGTAGCAAATAGAAATGATTGCTTAATATCACAGTGTAATTGATATCATGTAGCAATGTTATCTATGGAAGAGCTCCTAGATGACAACGGCAGCAGATACAACAGACTTAACACTTATGAGGCTTAATTAACAATGAGGGATAACACTGTAGTATTGAGAACGGATTACTTATTAACCTCTTGTAGCAAATACAAAGTAGCAGAATTATTTAGAGATAAGCTCTAGAAAACAAACAGGCACTGCAGGGAACAAAGTTACTGAGGGCGTCATGAGCAGGTAGTTGTAGGCTGTTGGGTTTGTGTAGTTACCGGGCTCAGTAGTCAGCTCCAGATATCAGCCTACTGGGGGCTCCGGCTGCTGGTCGCTGGAAGAGGTGAGACTGGGTCTCTCTGAGATATGCTTCTGGCAGGGTCCGGAGAGGATTCTTAAGTGTCCCAATGTGGTCCTTTGCCTAAGGGCCGTGCCAAAGGGCCCTCTGGTGAGGCTCTCAGGCGCGGGACCGCAGAAGAGGGCTGCACGCCGTGGAGGTGCTCTTTTTAAACACGCGATCCGGCTGCCCCAATTGGGCAGCACTTCCTGCTGGGGGTGTCTTGGTGCTCCGGCCCGCTCAATCCCGGCCGGGAGAGCAGCTGGAGAGCCGGAGTGCTGGGCGGAAGAGAGCTGCACGCCGCGGAGGTGCTCTTTTTAAACACGCGCTCCGGCTGCCCCGATTGGGCAGCGCTTCCTGCTGGGGATGTCCTGGTGCTCCAGCCCGCTCGATCCCGGCCAGGAGAGCAGCTGGAGGGCCGGAGTGCTGGGCAGAAGAGGGCTGCATGCCGCGGAGGCGCTCTTTTTAAACACACGCTCTGGCTGACCCGATTGTGTAGCTCTTCCTGCTGGGGGTGTCCTGGTGCTCCAGCCCGCTCGATCCCGGCCGGGAGAGCAGCTGGAGGGCCGGAGTGCTGGGCGGAAGAGGGCTGCACGCCGCGGAGGCTCTCTTTTTAAACACATGCTCCGGCTGCCCCAATTGGGCAGCGCTTTCTGTTGGGGGTGTCCTGGTGCTCCGGCCCGCTCGATCCCGGCCGGGAGAGCAGCTGGAGTGCTGGGCGGAAGAGGGCTGCACGCCGCAGAGGCGCTCTTTTTAAACACGTGCTCCGGCTGCCCCAATTGGGCAGCGCTTCCTGTTGGGGGTGTCCTGGTGCTCCGGCCCGCTCGATCCTGGCCGGGAGAGCAGCTGGAGGGCCGGAGTGCTGGGCAGAAGAGGGCTGCACGCCGCGGAGGCGCTCTTTTTAAACACGCGCTCCGGCTGCCCCGATTGGGCAGCGCTTCCTGCTGGGGGTGTCCTGGTGCTCCGGCCCACTCGATCCCAGCCGGGAGAGCAGCTGAAGGGCCGGAGTGCTGGGCAGAAGAGGGATGCACGCCGCGGAGGCGCTCTTTTTAAACACGTGCTCCGGCTGCCCCGATTGGGCATCGCTTCCTGCTGGGGGTGTCCTGGTGCTCCGGCCCGCTCGATCCCGGCCAGGAGAGCAGCTGGAAGGCCGGAGTGCTGGGCGGAAGAGAGGTTATTGTAGATGATCTAATGGATTCTGCCTGTAAAAGTAGTGAAACAGAGAAAGCCTTTACCAAGTATGTGCATCACAGAAACCTAAGCATCATATACGTATATTGTTCAAAATGTTTTTTGCCAAGGCAAAGCAAGCTGAACTATAACTTTAAATACCAAATACATGGTGTTCTTTAAGAATCCTAGAGGTAAGTTACAGATTGCCATTCTAGCCAGGCAGATGTACCCTGGAAAATCAAAATTCTTTTTAGAAGTCTTCGAGGATGCTACCAGGAAGCCGTTTGGTTATCTCGTTGTGGATTTAAACACACAACGCCTGAGGCTTACAGACTGAGGATGGATATCTTCCCGCCAGATTGGACTACGGTATACTATGAAAAAACACAAATCTCCCATAAAAAGAAATGAATATGTAACCGGCCCTTCATACATGCTTGTGAGTCTCAGACAACATGTCTCGCCGTGTAAAGAGAAACCTGCCTCTTTTAAAACTTTTGGTTCAAGACTCTCCGCAGCATAGAAGAGCCATCCTGAATACAGCTTCTAATGATTTGGTAGCAGCTATAGCTGAAATCGCTCTCAACACCCTAAAAGGTAACATTCCTCTTTCACAACACCAGATAAAGGTTTTAAAAGGGAAGCGTCATGCCATAAAGTGTCTGTGTGATAAAAGACTACCCATTAAATAAAGAAGCAATTGGTGAGACAGTCGGGTGGATTTATCGGGCCCCTATTAAGTTTTGCATTACCATTGATAACGGGGCTTCTGACAAACCGCTACTGCAGCACGCTGAAAAAATGCACATAGTCCCTAGTCAACAACTCGAGTGCTTGAGAAACCCGCCAGATTGGGATGAAAATACTAGAACCACAATCATTCATAAATTAGATGAAGAAATGAAAAACATCCTGCAAAGCGTTGGTATGTCCGAAAATGAAAAGGCTAAATGTTACTCAGAAGTGTTACAGTGCTATCTCGTGCTTAACAGACAAAGGGATATGGAAAAAGAAAAAAATAAACTTGTATCTACAGGCACAAGATGAGACATCAAAGGCAGCATCTCTAGAAAATATTATACCTCCAGACCCTGCAATACAAGGAGCAGTTGCAAAGGTTAAAGACGTACATCAAGCTTGGGTGTTGTTGAAAAATACTATCTTGGAAGCCCAGACCAGCTGTATTCCACGCTTTAAGAAAAGTGGAAGGAAGTCCAAAAAACTGCCAGCATGGTTTAAAGGTGAGGTCAGAGAGGCTGTTGTTGCCAAAAAAGCAACTTTCAGGAAATGGAAAAAAGAGCCAAACAACAAAACCTGGAAACAGCACAAGCACTGGCAAGTCAAATGCAAGGCATTGATAAGGCAGGCAAAGAGAGAATTTGAGAAGAAGCTTGCTGTGGAAGCAAAAAACGCGAAATAAAGACCTTTTCAAGTACATTCGTAGCAAAAAACCTGTGAGAGAGTCAGTTGGTCCATTAGATGATAAAGGGGTTAAAGGAGCACTAAGAGGCGACAGCGGAGAGACTGAATGAATTCTTTGCTTCGGTCTTTACTGAGGAAGATGTAGGAATGTTACCCATGACGGAAGTGGTATTTAAAGGTGTGGAAGAATTGAAGGAAATATCGATACATCGGGAAGATGTCTTACAACTATTAGATAAACTGAAGAGTAACAAATCACCTGGGCCGGATGGTATACATCCAAGGGTGTTGAAAGAACTGAAATATGAGACTGCAGACCTGCTATCAGTAATCTGTGAACTATCATTAAAATCATCTCTAATACCTGAAGATTGGAGGATCGCCAATGTAACACCAATTTTTAAAAAGGGTTCCAGGGGTGATCCAGGAAACTACAGACCGGTGAGTCTGACGTCAGTACCGGGAAAAATGGTAGAAACCATCATAAAGAATAAAATTATTCAGCATGTAGATAGTCACAACCTAATGGGAGACAGCCAACATGGCTTTAGACAAGGAAGATCTTGTCTTACTAATCTGTTATGTTTTTTTGAAGGAGTGAATAAACAGGTGGACAAAGGTGAGTCGGTTGATATTGTGTATCTGGACTTTCAGAAAGCCTTTGACAAGGTCCCTCATCAGAGACTTTTGGCAAAACTAAAGAGTCATGGGATAGGAGGCAGTGTACTATTGTGGATCAGGAACTGGTTAAAAGATAGAAAGCAGAGGGTAGGGCTAAATGGCCAATTTTCCCAATGGAGAAAGGTGAATAGTGGTGTACCCCAGGGATCTGTGCTGGGTCCGCTGCTTTTTGACATATTCATAAATGACCTGGAAAGTGGAATAACGAGTGAGGTTATCAAATTTGCAGATGACACAAAACTATTTAAAGTTGTTAAAACCGAAGAGGTTTGTGAAAAATTGCAAGAGGATCTTGATAAATTGGAAGACTGGGCATCAAAATGGCAGATGAAATTTAATGTGGACAAGTGCAAGGTTATGCACCTAGGGAAGAACAACCCAAACTATGGTTACACGATGCAAGGTTCCACATTAGGAACCACCACCCAGGAAAAAGATTTAGGCGTCATTGTGGATACCATGTTAAAACCCTCGGCCCAGTGTGCAGCGGCGGCCAAGAGAGCAAATAGAATGCTAGGTATGATAAGGAAAGGAATGGAAAATAAAACAAAAGATATTATAATGCCTCTATATCGTTCCATGGTGAGACCGCACCTTGAATATTGTGTGCAATTCTGGTCGCCGTATCTTAAAAAGGATATAGCGATTTTAGAAAAGGTTCAGAGAAGAGCCACCAAAATGGTAAAGGGGATGGAAGGATACTCCTATGAAGAAAGGCTAAAAAGGTTAGGGCTCTTTAAACTGGAAAAGAGACGGCTGAGGGGAGATATGATAGAAGTCTATAAATTAATGAATGGAATGGAACGGGTAAACGTAGATCGATTGTTTACGTTATCAGAATATAGAAAGACTAGGGGACATGCAATGAAGCTACAGGGTAAACTATTTAAGACCAATAGAAGAAAATATTTTTTCACTCAACGTGTAATCAAACTCTGGAATTTGTTACCGGAGGATGTAGTAAAGGCTGTTAGTGTAGCTGGGTTTAAAAAAGGTTTGGACAAGTTCCTGGAGGAAAGGTGCATAAACCATTATTAAGAAGTGACCGAAGATATCAATGCTTGACCCAGTACAAGCATTGTGGAACTTGTGTCTCTTGGGGAAGCTGCTAGGTACATATGACCTAGATTGGCCACTGTTGGAAACAGAATACCGGGCTTGATGGACCTTGGTCTGACCCAGTATGGCATATCTTATGTTCTTATGTTCTTGTTTGCGGGACTATGCAGCCCCAAGCTCACAACGAAGAATACCCAAGGGCTGGGGGGAGTTCATGCAAACCCTGGCCAAATTAAATATGCCCTCCACGGTGATGGGTAATGCAGCCAACAGAGATGTACTGGCACGCCTCAAGGAGAATCCCTCTGTGAAGGTTATTAAAATGTACACGAAGCCGATAAAGAGCAAAGACTATTCCCTCACAATAAAACGTAAATTATCTCACAGCTACCGGTGGTTGAGTGTATAAAAATGTATTTTCAATAAAATATTTAAAAACAAAAATAAAAGACTAGCCAGTGGTTTCTTTTCAAAAACCTCCTTAGAGGAGGGTACTTTTTATTTAGAAACAGCATAACATTCACGATAGGAAACACACAGCTGCTGGTTATGAAACGGATTTCTAAAAGATCTACACAAAGTTTGTTTGTTGCGTTTTACAAAATGTAACATCATATCATCATTTTGCATTAAATCTTCAGAATACATTTCTAAAATATTTTCAAAAGGCACCTCTTTACAAAGGTGGTGCAAGAAAAACACAGAGTGATATCCTCAATCCGTGGACATTGGGTGCTGTAATTGTCTGCTGTGATATAAAACAGCTTTACAATGCTTGTTGAAAAAGCTCATAATGCTGGTAGGAAAGAATAAGCTATATAGGGGTTGTCCATAAGAATCAAAAAATTCCCCTGTTACATCTCCACATATATAGATGGCTAACCAGTGTTCTCCAGATAGGTTATGAGGATGTGTATTTACCACCAAACACACCGGCTCCTTGATATTTGTACATCAGCTAACCAATCGCTGGGTAGCACATCTAAAAAGAAATCTGCAACACAGGGGTCCTTCTTTAAAATACGGAAGATCTGCATGGTGTTCATTTTCACGAATGATCAAAAAGAACATTCCTTCTACGATTAATTTCTATCACATTGTCAAAAACCCCATAAACATTCATGGTAACTGGCAAAACGTATTTCAGCCAACAGGTTACCAGTTTTAATCAGCGATTAATGGTCTGCACACTCCTGATCCGGTGAAAGGTCAAACGCCAACAGGGTATAATCTTTGTAAAACTCCTGACGGTCAATCAGCAACGCTGTGTCTTTCAGATGTTTGCCAGTTGCTTGCACCAGTTGTATATATTCTCTTACACAACATCCATTTTGAAAGTCAGGTTGAAGAGGTTTCCAGGTACTTGTTCACCATTCACATACAGAGCGGCAAAATTAATATCATAATGTTTAAAATTGAAGGGTTTTTAGCATAATTACCACTGAAAGCATCATTATCCACAAATCCCAGCACAATGAGTTTTGGTAACTTCCCCAAAAAGAGATTTTCCTGGTTAGTCACCCAGGCTCCAGCTGGTATGCTAAACACCTTCAGCCCCACACGGTCAATAGCATAATTGACGTTTGCTTTCAGCAGAGCTTCCGCATGTCCCAAGAGCACTCCGGGGGAAACTTTAACTCTCTTTATAAAGAGCGCAACATTTAGGATAAGGAGTTTATAACTTTCTTCGGCATCACCGCTCATTAAACAGAAATTTTTGTTGCGGGTCAATTTAATTTTGAGATCCACACCATTAATCAATAGCTTTTCTTGAAAAAATAGATCGCTATGTAAATGCCCCAATAGCTCTGCCTTGTGACTAGAGGCAGTAAATTGGGCCCTTTCAGTAAAACTGACGTTGCGAGATCCTATCTCTCTCACTTTATGTTCCCCAGCTGTGTCTTTAAAAAACAGCCCGCTTGTAAACTGTGATTTGAGGGGTCCTTCACCATAATTGAGAAGCAGCATTATGAGGGCTCTGTAGGAGTAGCAGTTGTTGCTCTGGCTAATGAGTTGGTCTCCAGCTGGCTAAACAGAGATGCGATTGGATAGTTCACCAACGCTACTTTGGCTGCTGGACCGATATTTGAGCCATCTTCTTCCACAATTTTACAGGTCAGGTACAAAAGAGTGCTATTTAAATCAATGTAGTCTTCACCATGATCTGCGATATAGAAGTCCAAAGGGGCTGTTTCCTACAAAGCTGATAATGGCGGAATTTCCACATAAATACTTTTTTTAATGCTTGTTTGGGTTGGGGCTAGTTGAAACAGGTCCAGTTCCAATTTAACACACTCTTCAGAGCCGTGGTGTTCAAAAACCATGGTGCTTTTTTAAAATATATCTTGCTTCCTAGAGCGAGTGCTTCTCTTCTTAGACCAGTGGTTAAGCTTCTGAGACTTGTCACCTTTGAGTTTCTTTATTTTGAAAGGCTTTGGAGGTCTTTGCGGTAACTCCTGAGACTTGGTTCTCTTTCTTTTAACAGCTCTTCTAATCACAGCCAGTCCCGATCCTGCCTGTTCTGAAGAATGGTTCATTTTATTTAGAACAGCCGTTGTGACATGACTCATGACATCCTTGGCTATGTTTTTTGCTGTGCCTTTCACGTATGGTTAAATAATTTCAAAACCCCTTCTCAAAAACGGAATAGCTTTTCTAAAGAGACTGTGAAACACCCCACCGACACCAGTACCATACATGACTGGTACTCCATGATATCCTGAAAGTCCATAGTCGGCTTGTACTGTATAATAATGCTTATATGCTTTGGGGTTTCTGTAGTCTTAAGCCAGAACCATTTTAAAAAACAGCCACCCTCCAGGGACGCAGATGAAGCTTAAGGATCACCTTCCCGTAACGAAATGAGACATATCTGTTCTGATCCATCTTTATTTCAAATGTGATGGTGTCAATATGTTCACAGGGACATAGTGCGGCTTATCATAAGTTAATGTGATAAACTCATCCCTAAACCCCTTAGTTGGAACACAGCACAGCAGTGGCACAAAATGGTCACCTACTAACTGGTGCTCTACAATATCTGTGTACAGGTAGAGGGTTTTAAAACCGCCCATGATATCCGCTGAAAAATGGGAATACTGTGTATTAACGTCAGCTTCTATTCCCAAAATGGTTGCCAAATCACCATTTGCAGAAATAACAGACCTATCTTCCGATTTTATTTGGATTCTTCGTGCATAGGGTTCATAAATGATTTGTGGTGGCACAGATTTATAGATGCTGCTAATGTCTTGATTCATAGATTCCACTAAACTCTGCATGGTCACGTAATGTCCTCTCCTGACTGTCATGTGGTGCTATATATTTCCTGCTATGGAGGTGACAACATACTTTTGATCTTCCTTAATATTCTCCCACTAGCCCTACTTCCCACGGTCCTTGTAAGTCCAACGGCCTTGCTAGTTGTATGGTAAAATTAGAGCTGACATTTTGGGGAAACAGACCTGCTGAGGCATTGTTAGGCAGTGTAATATAAAAGCCATAATCATTTTTTTTTATGTTGCTTCAAAAGAAAGAAATCAGATGTCTTGAATCTCTGATGCTTTAACCCAACTGTTAAATTTAACAGGCCATCCCCTCCATTTCACGAGGTAGAATCTGTTCCTGCCACATCCTTTTACCTTTAGAACCTTATCGATATGGTATATTCTGTCCTGTTGTGGTGTGACTTTTAACAATTCTTCAGGATAAAAAGAACCTTGTATGGCTTCACCGTCATAATCATGTATCTTGTATGTCGCTTTCTGTCCCCTGTTTAAAATGTCTGTTATTATAAATAACTCATCAGTCCACATTTGCTCATAACCTTTTTCAAATTTTCCTTTAGGTTTTTAAAGTCTTACATGATCTCCTTTCTTTAAGGGGTTCTTGGTGTGCTTACGTTTGATGCTATCACCGTAGACTCTTTTCCAGATCTGCAGAGAATTTATGTATGTCACATCTATAGGCCACGCCTTTATTGCTCTGTGAAAACTATGATTATAGCTGTGTACAAAAGCCTGCATTACGCCTTGGTACTTAAAGGTGTTGTGTGCTGTAAAATAACGCCACATTTTGGATTTCAAAGTCCTGTTAAACCTTTCTGCCACCGCTGTTTTAACATCATTATTGGTTACAAAATGATGAACTCCTCTTTGTTTTAAATTCATTACCCCTGTCTGTCTGTATTTTTTCAGGTAAACAACCGAGATTAAATATTTTTTCAAAGGCTTTAGCAACTTCATGACCGGTTTTCGATTTTAAACTTGCAGCCCAAGCATATATATATATTTTTTTTTTATTAAGTATTTTTAGATTGTACATAAATGAACAATGAAGCAATACAAAGAAAAAACCAAACAAAATATCAGGCTGCAATTTATTTAATTCTCTTATATACTGCACTATTCTGCATCAGTGTGGTTTAATTGAACAAACTGAAATTACATTGAACAGGGCATTATAACTTGGAGAAAACTATTTTACAGGGAACATGGGCTATGGAGGGTTAAGTGGCTTGCCCAAGACCACAAGGAGCACCTGTGGGACTAGAAACCTCAGTCCTTCCAGCCCAAGGTTGCTGTCCTCTAGTGGGATTTGAACCCCTGACCTTCTGGCCTGAGGTACCTTGCCCCAACCACTAGGCCACTCCTCCACTCCAATGGCCAATGGCAATGGCCAATCATACACATATCATCTTAAGATGATAATAAGAATTTCTATACTGTGTATATAGGTTCTTTTCAAGTTACAAATATGTACAAAGTTCCCCAAAGTTATAATCCCAGTTGTATTATCCTGTTATTTGTAAACTCAACAGTCTGTTGATTGCAATGAGTATTCCTGTTTTAATGTAAACCGCGCTGATGAAAAAGAGTACGGTATAAAAGAACTATAAATAAATAAATAAAATAAATAAATCTCTAAATACAAGTCCACATCATGGGAGAGAAGAGAAACACATATACTTCAAAAACAAAGAAAAGAAAGTTGCCTGGGAAGTGAGATAATTAATTCTAAACCCTAAATTCTAACTTGTCACCTCAGGAAGGGATTCATAAGACTTAAGATAGGCCAATAACTGATCAGGTTCCAAAAAAACATAACTCTTCCCTGAATGGCCAATTACACATTTGCATGGGAACTTAAGAAAGAAAGTAGCTCCTAATGCAAGCATACGATCTTTCAACTCCAGAAAAGTCTTACGACGCATCTGGGTTACTCTTGACACATCAGGGAAAAGGGTGACCTTATGGCCACAAAATAAAACATCCTTTTTAGGAAAATAAGTTTTCATAACAGAATGCTTATCCATCTCAGAAACAAACGTAACCAGCAATGTTGCACGAGCAGTAATATTATCCAAGGAGGATTCCAAAAAATCTAAACTAGGGGGAGAGGCAGCCTGTACCCTCACTACATCATCCCTATCACTAGGCACTTTTTAAAACTTGGGCACATAATCAATATTCGCAAGCTTAAAGGTTTCAGGCTGTTCAAACAGCAAAACCTCTTTCAAATATTTATGAAAAAGGAAAAGGGGGGAAAGATAGTGCATAATAGGAAAATTTAAATACCTCAAATTTTTTGATCGCATCGAATTCTCAAACATTTCCAATTGTCTATGAACATACAAACTATCAGTTACAGAGGCTGCAGAAACTGCCTTAACAGTACCCACTTTAGCCTCTAATTGTGCCAGGCGATCCCCAACAACCCCTAATTGACCATCATACTCTACAAATTTAGCCACAGCATCTCGCGTAAATTCTTCAATTTGTCCCAAAGTTCCAGTTATACTCACTTCAGTTCGAGTGACTACTGTCCAAATGTCTTTAAGTGACACATCTTGAGGAGGGGTCAAGCATATTTTGACAGGATGTCTACCACTGTTAAGATGTATTTGTAGCCATTGTTATAATGGGACAAAGCTGCCATATCAACTAAATCAGCCTGCCATTGCGCATCCACATCTGACATGATTGTCTTGTTTCTTTTAAAACGGACCCTAGCAGGTCTGTGTAAAGTATAAGCATCTTGTCCTGTAGCCCATCTAACTACATATTTTCTGTTGACTGTTTTATCATGCTTTTTAGCAGCTTGAAGTAGAGGATTTATGCCCCCAAAGCTCCCTATCCCTTTTGGGTCATACTAAATGCTCTTCACTAAGGTTTCCTTCATGATTGCCATGCTATGACTATTCTTTTTATTTTGCTAACATCTTCAGAATGGATTTATTCCACAAATCCTGTGTGTTTTAAAGTATAGCCTGTTTTTTCTACACTCACCAGGAGCATGCTCAGAACAAGGCTCTTGTTTTTGCCAATCACATGTTGCCATTTCCTTTCCTAGAAGCATGCCCAGGCTTGTTTCTCTGTATTGTTTTTTTTCAAAGCCACTAAAAGAAATAGCTGTAGTGGGATTTTACTCAGATCTCTTTCTGTGTTTCAGCCTGAACTACTCTGCTGTCAGAATACTTCTCACTAACAGTGAGGTCTTAAAAGCAAAATTCTATCATATGGACAGCACTGGTTTCTCTAACAAAGATGTGTTAATTGAATTTTAACATTTGGAAAGAAAAGCCTGTATACAAAATGCTGTGTGCCTGCTTCACATTACAGATAGAGGTTTGTCTTCCTGTTGCTACCAAAGGGTTATTTTTAACAATCAGTTCTAAATAGTCTGCAATACACACAAAAGCAATGCACTGCTTTGTGAGAGAAAAAAAAAAACTCGGGCAGGGAGAAAGAAAGCATTTTTGTGATTTCCGGGATTCCTGCTTTTGCTGATGTCAGCATAAACCAGAAGCAAAACACATTTCCGGAGTCAGTCACTCTGCTTCAACTGATGCCAGCATAAACCGGAAGCAAAACACATTTCAGACACCCTGTTTCTGGTGATGTCATCGAAAAGTGACATCGTCCATTTACGATGATGCCCTTTTTCTGGTGATGTCATTTCTGATGATGTAGGCGGGGTGTGTGGTTGAGGGTGGGAGGGTGTGGGTGTGGCACAAACCCAGAAGTGGGTGCTGATTGGCTAATGTCATCCTTGGGGGTGGGGTGGGGGCATGTCAGAGTGGGGGTGTGGCCACACCTGGGGGCATGGATGGGAGGAGCTATCTCACCATGCATTTCTGTGGGAGGGGGTGTGGCCAGGGGCAGGACATATACCGGAAGTGAGCGCTGATTGACTGCTGTCATCCTTATCTCACCTGTCAATCAGTTTGACGAGTAGTGTACCCATTATACTACTAATGCACGTTTGCAGGCTTGCTAGTTATACTTGGTTCTTGCATGCAGGATGGTAAGGGAGGTCTGGGAGGTGGTCTGTTATTCTGTGGGATTTGAAGTAAGGCGTGGAGGTGCGTTGGTGGGTCAGAGTGTAAGGATTTATGAGTGAGGAGGATTATTTTATATTTTATGCAGCTGGATAGTGGTAACCAATGGAAATATTTAAGGATGGGTATGATATGATCATACCTTGAGGGAGGAGTGGCCTAGTGGTTGGGGCAAGTTACCTCAGGCCAGCAGGTCAGGGGTTCAAATCCAACTAGAGGACAGCAACCTTGGGCTGGAAGGACTGGGGTTTCTAGTCCCCCAGGTGCTCCTTGTGGTCTTGGGCAAGCCATTTAACCCTCTATTACCCATGTTCCCTGGAAAATAGTTATCTCAAAGTTATAATGCCTTGTTCAATGTAATTTCAGTTTGTTCAATGTAAACCACTTTGATATCATGAAAGACAGTATATAAGAAATGTTAAATAAATAAATAAATAAAAATACCTTGAAACACCTTGAATGATGCATGCCATTGTTTGTAGTGCAGTTCATAGAGGGAGCAGGGTGGCTTGTGGGAGGCCTTGATATATTGCATTGCAATAATTGAGATGCGGCAGGACCTCAAATAAATTCTGTTCCCATTCCACTTACCTCTTCTTTCCGTTATTTAGGAGTGACCCTGGACTCGTTCTTTCTTTATATTGCGACAACTTCGATCAGTCCGTTCTGTTTTGCCCATTGACTCTCTTATTACTCTTTTACTGGCTTTGGTCATGTCCAGATTGGACTATTGCAACGTGGTCTATGCAAATCTCCCAGCTTACCAACTCCAGCGCTTACAGCTTTTGCAGAATACAGCTGCTCGACTTGTTACTTTTGCTCGTAGATCTGATCATGTAACCCCTCTCTTGTATCATCTTCACTGGCTCCCACTGCGTTTTAGGTTCAGATATAAGTTCCTCATTCTAACTCATAGAATCATCTACACCTCAACCCCTCAATATTTAGCAAATCTGATTTCCCTCCATACTCCCTATCGACAGCTTCGCACCTTGCATGCCAATGGTCTATCTCTTCCTTCCCCCGCACAAGCTCATCTAGAACAGACACGCCACGCCGCTTTTTTTTTCTGGGACCCTCACTTTGGAATTCACTACCATCCTCTCTCCGGTTAGAACCCCCCTATCACAATTTCAAAAACCTACTATAAACTCATTTATTCCAACAGGCATTTGACTTCCTTCCTAGTAGTCCTGTGTAGTCATTTATTTGTCTGTCCTTTGTGATTTGCAGTTCTGTCTAATTATTGTTTATGATTTACTGTTTGTCTCTAGTGGCCCCTTCGGCCCTTCTTTACTTTATTTTAATGGAGTTCCTTTCTGATGCTAGCATTTATATTTTATTGTAAACTGCCCTCATGTCTTGACAAGGGCGGTATATGAAGTGTTAAATAAAGATAAAGATAAAGACCACTACTTGGAGTGCGGAACAGAAGTCTGGTGGTCCGAGGAGCATTCGAAGGTGTTGAATGGTTCTTATTTTAAATTATTTATTTATTTAATTTTTATTTATTTATTTATTTAGAAGGATTTAGTATACCGCCTTATCGTTAAATCAAGGCGGTATGGCACATCAATCAAAATCAATAATAAAGTGTGGTTTGTAGCATGCAGTGTGAGAACTGAGAAGTGTAGTGTGTGGGGCAGTGCGTTAGATTATATCGGTGAACTATTTACATAATGAGCTATATACATATACATATAATAGAAATACATATATACATATAATACGAATATATACATATAATACAAATTATATTGTTGTAGTGACATTATTTATGTGTGCTTTGAAGCTCAGGGTCTGATCCAGGGTGACCCGAAGGTATTTTAATTCCATATTGACCTTCACTTGGGTATTGCTGAGTGCCAGAATGTCTGGCAAGGAGAATGTATCACCCCTTGTTATGATAAGAGCCTTAGTTTTCTTATAGTTAACTTCTAGATTGTTTTCTTGTAGCCAGCTGGAGATGTCTGTGAAGCACTGTTGATGGGTGGAGTAGGATGGTTGTTTTGTGTTGAAAGTGCCATAGATCATGATGTCATCAGCGTATATATGGAAATTGAAATTATGTTGCTTGATGATTGAGCAGAGGGGCTGTATATAAATGTTGAATTGCTGATAGGGTGGATCCTTTAGGGACTCCTTGTGTTTGGTGATAGGGGGTTGAGGTATTTTGCCTGACTTTTATCTGTTGATTCCTGTTGGTCAGGTAGAATTGGAACTATCTGAAAACTGTTCCTGGATACAGTTGCTTTTGAGTCATTGGAGGAAAATGTTGTGTTCGACATTATCAAAGGTGGAGGACATATCCAGGAATATCAGTAGGAAACCTTGGTTGTTGTTTTGTATTCCCTTTATCAGGGTGTAAATGAGGGTGGCTAGTAGTGTTTCTGCTTCATGTTGAGGGAAAAATCCATATTGCTGCAGGTTGAGTAGATTGTTCCTATCAATGTGATCTTGCAGTTGTTGTTGCACAGCTTTTTCAATGATTTTGGCAGTAAAGGGACTTATCATTTGTATAGCGCTACAAGGAGTACATGGCGTTGTACATATTGACCATTAAGATGCTATATAATTAAACAAACAAATTTAATTAAGCTCTGGAATTCATTGTCTCAATCACTCTCCTCGGCGTGGCTTTCAGAGCCGCGAAGGGAGAGTTTCCCTATCGCGGTTCTGTTAAACCTGACGGGGCTGATAGGAAAATTTCCATCAGCCCCAGCGAGCTTAACAAACAGAATCACGAGGAGAGGGATACTCTCTTCGTGGCTCTGAAAGCTGCGCCGAGGAGAGTGATTGAGGCGGGCTCTGTCTGGCAGCCGGGGGGGCCCGCGGGAGACACTTGACCATGGGAGACACTTCATTCTGCCGCTGCCACGGCGGCGGCGGCGTCAGCAGCAGCAGCAAGTTTCTTTTTTCTTTTAAAGTGACTGATGGGCAGAATGTTGTTTGCTTGCGGCCCCCTGAAACACGGGGCCCTGTGCAAACAACATTCTTGCTCAATGGACGGGGCAGCCCTGATTGGAAACAGGATACTGGGCTTGATAAACATTTGGTCTGACCCAGTATGGCACATTTATGCACTTATGTTTCTCTGTGTGCACTTTGTTGACTTTTCAAACAAAAGTACTGTATGCATGTGCCTCCATTTTGAAAATTACCCCAGAAAATGTATGTGTTATTTTTACCTCCTCTTTGGCATGTACACATTTCTAGGGTTAATTTATAAGCAAATGCAAATATTTTCTAAAGCAAGTGCATAAACGCCAACCCTTCCAGAACTCTCTTTCTGGGAATACCTCTGCTCAGCCCAGATAAACTAACACATATAGAGGTGGTAGCATATAAACTAACCACTATACCACAGGGGAAGATGTTTACAAAGCCTATTTTCACTCATAAAGCACAACTTTTTACACTGAAACATTTATAAAGATTCTACTCTGCCTTTCCATGTGCAATACAAATAGTCAATAGAAATAATATCACGTTTTAAAATGTTCAAAAATATAATTCTATAAAGTGTCAGAATCAGAAAGGAAATGTCTCATATAATACATTTTGTAAGTGTGCAAACCTCAGGAGCAACATTAACCTAAAAGCCCTCTGCTTTAGCTTGCTTTCAAAATGTAATCTATCTAGACAGATACACACGTAAACCAAAGCTGAGAACTGAGTTGTGGATCCAGGTGGGGATGAAGTAGAAGCTATCAATTTATGACTGAGGTATTTCATAGTCTCATTCTGTTTTCTCTCCAAAGTGATGGCCATAAGAACATATTTTTCATTTTAGAATCCTCATGTAAATATGAGTTATGAGCCATGTGCAGAGCTTTCAGTAAACAAAGAGAAATGTTTTATGTTACCCATATTCGATTTCTGTTTGCCACTTCACTCACTGACAGTAAGTAAGTCAGACGAAGCTGAAGCAGCAAAGATCTGTATAAATCTGTTTTTCTATATTACTTGGATTGTGAAATCCTAAATAATATACACATTTTATAGGGAAAGACACAATCCTGTATACTTGAATACTCCACTGCACTCCTCCAATGTTGCCGGAAGTCTCAGCAAGAGTTGACCCCACACAGAGGCTTCCTCTTTCTCTTCCCAAAGGTGATACAGTTAAATGTCAACATTTACAGTTGCTACAAATTATGTGTTATTGCTGACTTCACTAATCTTTCATGACTGCCTGTGGCATCAATGACTGGAGGAGATCTAATAGTGATTTTATTTTGCTGACTGTCATCTGTGTCCACAAAGGTGTGTCCTTGATTACCTTTATTTCCCTGCTGTCTGTCCTATCTTCATTAACTCTTAAAACATCCCTCCTTAAACTTTACTAGTAGTACTAGTACCTATACTACTACTACTACCACTAATCATTTATAGAGTGCTATAGATATATGCAGCACAGGGTCAGCCCATCTATTGTGCTTGAATGTTGTTCGCACAGGGCACCGCGCTTCAGAGGACTCTGCGTGAACTTCATTCTCACACGATGGATGGCTTCAGAAGTGAGCCGAGGAAGCCCGGGCAAGATCCCAGCTCACCTCTGCACAGCCACCAGCATGAAGAGAGCAATTTTCCTCAAGCTATCAGCTGTGTTCTTCTGAAGCATACGAGTGCTGGGAAATGCCCATTAAGCTTTCCCAGCATTCAGTGTGCTTCACTAGAACACAGCTACCAGCATGAGGGGAAGTTGCCACTCTACACACTGGTGGCTATGCAGAGGTGAGCAGCGACCTCACACAGGCTTCCCCGGCTCCCTCTGAAGCTGCTTAGACAGGCATGGGGCTCTTCTGGGGTGGGGGGCTAGGATTGGAAATGAGCTGATGGGGGACTAGGATAGGACTGGAAATGGCTGGTGGGGAGCTAGGACGGCAAATGGGCTGATGGAGGGAGTTTGGACTGGAAGTAGACTGATGGGAGCTGGACTAGGACTGGAAAGGGCTGATGGAGGAGCTTGGACTGGAAATGGGAGGGGACTGAAAATGGTTGATGGGGGCTAGGACTGGAAATTAACTAATTTTGGGGGATTAGGACTGGAAATGGGCTGATGGGGGGCTACCATTGGAAATGGGGGCTAGCATTGGAAAATGGTTGATGGTGGAGGGTGTGGACTGGAAATGGACTGATGGGGGCTGGAATAGGACTGGAAATGGGGTGATGGGGGCTAGGATTGGAAATAGGTTGATGGGGTGGAGCTTGGACTTGAAATGGGCTGAAGGGGGCTGGAATAGGACTGGAAATGGCTGATTGGGGGCTAGGATTGGAAATGGTCTGAAAGGGGCTGGAATAGGACTGGAAATGGCTGATGGGGGGTTAGGATTGGAAATGGACTGATGGGGCAGTTTGGACTGGAAATGGGCTGACAGCAGGACTTGGATGAAATGGGATGATGGGGGGCTAGCTTTGAAAATGGGGGCTAGCAATGGAAATGGGCTGATGGGAGGAACTTGGATTGGAAATGGGCTGATAGGGGGCTGGAATAAGATTGACAATGGCTAATGGGAGCGGCTAGGACTGGAAATGGGCTGATGCAGGGGCATGGGAGAAGGGAGAAGATGCTGGGTGGGGCTGGAGCTAAAAGGAAGCTTATGTTGGGGGAGTACTAGAAGGGGATGGGGCTGGGGGAATGAAAATGAAGAGGGAAAATATATTTTGTGTGAGAGGGAAGAAAAATCTATGATTGCCCGTGTATTGGGAGAGTAAGTGAGGATTGAGAATGGGAGAGTGAAATTTGAGTGGATGATAAAGGAATAAAGAAAGAAATGGAGGAAAGAGCAAAAGGGAAAGATCAGTATGTTAAAGCAGATAAGAACATAAACATAAGAACATAAGATATGCCATACTGGATCAGACCAAAGTCCATCAAACCCAGTATCCTGTTCCCAAAAGTGGCCAATCTAGATCACAAGTACCTAGTAGTTTCCCTGAAAGACACAGGTCCCACAATGCTTGTGTAGGGGCAAGCAGTGGATATCCCAGATCCCCTTTAATAATGGTTTATGGATCTTTCCTCTAGGAAATTGTCCAAACCTTTTTTAAACTCGGCTACAGTAACAACTTTTACTAAATCCTCCGGTAGCAAATTCCAGAGTTTGATTACACGTTGAGTGAAAAAATATTTTCTCTTATTAGTTTTAAATAGGTTGCCCTGTAGTTTCATTGCATGTCCCCTAGTCTGTCTATATTTTGATGGCATAAACAATCAATCTAGGTTTATCCATTCCACTCCATTCATTAATTTATAGACCTCTATCGTATCTCCCCTCAGCCGTCTCTTTTCCAGGTTGAAGAGCCCTAACCTTTGTAGCCTCTCTTCATAGGGGTAATCTTCCATCCCCTTTACTATTTTGGTGGTTCTTCTCTGTACCTTTTCTAATAACGCTATATCCTTTTTAAGATACGGCGACCAGAATTGCACACAATATTCAAGGTGTGGTCGCACCATGGAACGATACAGTGGCATAATATCCTTTGTTTTATTCTCCATTCCTTTCCTTATGATACCTAGCAATCTATTTGCTCTCTTGGCTGCCGCTGCACACTGGGTGGAAGGTTTCAACATGTTATCCATGATAACGCCTACATCTTTTTCCTGGGCATCGTGTAACCATAGTTTGGGTTGTCCTTTCCTAGGTGCATAACTTTGCACTTGTCCACATTTAATTTCATCTACCATTTGGATGCCCAGTCTTCCAGTTTATCAAGGTCCTCTTGCAATTTTTCACAATCCACATGGGTTTTAACAACTTTGAATAATTTTGTGTCATCTGCAAATTGGATTACCTCGCTCGTTTTTCCCATTTCCAGGTCATTTACGAATATATTGAAAAACAGCGGACCCAGCACTGATCCCTGGGGTACTCCACTATTTAACTTTCTCCATTGAGAAAACTGGCCATTTAGCCCTACCCTCTGCTTTCTATCTTTTAACGAGTTCTTGATCCACAATAGTACGCTGCCTCCTATCCCATGACTTTTTTATTTTTGTCAAGAGTCTCTCATGAGGGACCTTGTCAAAGGCTTTCTGAAAATCCAGGTACACTATATCAACCAACTCAGCCTTGTCTACCTGTTTATTCACACCTTCAAAAAAATGTAACAAATTAGTAATACAAGACCTTCCTTGGCTAAAGCCATGTTGGCTGTCTCCTATTAAGCCATGCCTAGCTACATGTTCAGTAATTTTGTTCTTTATAATGGTTTCTACAATTTTTCTCGGTACTGATGTCAGGCTCACCGGTCTGTAGTTTCCCAGATCACCCCTGGAAGCCTTTTTAAAAATTGGTGTTATATTAACCATCCTCCAATCTTCAAGTATTACAGATGATTTTAATGATAGTTCACAGATTATTAATAGTAGGTCTTCAATCTCATATTTCAGTTCTTTCAACACCCTTGGATGCATACCATCCGGTCCAGCTGATTTGCTACTCTTCAGTTTATCAAATAGTTGTAATAGATCTTCCCGGTTTATTGATATTTCTTTCACTTCTTCTGCGGCATCACCTTTAAATACCATTTCAGTCATGAAAAACATCCCTAAATCTTCCTTAGTAAAGACCGAAGCAAGGAATTCATTCAGTCTCTCTGCTTATGGCCTTGTCCCCTCTTAGTACCCCTTTTTCTTCTCTAATAGTCCAACTGATTCTCTCACAGGTTTTGTGCTACAAATGTACTTGAAAAAGTCTTTATTACACGTTTTTTCTTGCACAGCAAGATTCCCAAATTTTCTCTTTGCCTGCCTTATCAATGCCTTGCATCTAACTTGTCAGTGCTTTTGTTGTTTCCAGTTTTCATCATTTGGATTCTTTTTCCATTTCCTGAAATATGTATATTGGCTACAATAGCCTTTCTGACCTCACCTTTAAACCGTGCTGGCAATTTTTTGAACTTCCTTCCACTTTTCTTAAAACATGGAATACAGCTGGTCTAGGCTTCCAAGATAGTATTTTTAAACAACACCCATGCTTGATGTAAATCTTTAACCTTTGCAACTGCTCCTTTTAGTTTTTTCTTAACTATTTCCCTCATTTTATCATAGTATCCCTTTTGAAATTTAAAAGGTAGTATTGTCCTTCTTTGATTTATTAAATCAAAAGCAATCATGCTATGATCACTATTGCCAAGTGGCTCCAACACCCTTATCTCTTGCACCAGATCTTGTGTTCCACTAAGGACTAGGTCCAAAATGGCTTCCCCTCTAGTCAATTCATAAACCAGCTGCTCCAAGAAGCAGTCATTTATTTTATCTAGAAACTTTATCTCCTTAGCATGTCCTGCCGTGACACTGACCCAGACGATACAGAGGTAATTGAAATCACCTATTATTTTTACTGTGCTGTAACTTTTGTTAGCTTCCATGATTTTTTTTTTTTTAGCATTTCATCATCCATTTGTTCATTCTAGCCAAGCGGTTGATAGTACACCCCCACTGCCATCTCCTTCCCCTTCCACTTTTTACATGGAATTTTAATCCATAGAGATTCTACAGTGATTTTTTTTTTCCGCAAAAGGTTTATCCATTGTGACTCAATGCTATCTCTAACATAGAGTGCAACCCATCCAACAATATTATCTGCTGTATCATTATGATATAGTTTGTACCCAGGTATCACAGTGTCCCAGTGGTTGTCCTCCTTCCATCAGGTCTCTGAGATACCAATCATATCTATCCTGCCATTTAGTGCTATATATTCTAAGTCTCTCATCTTATTTTTTAGACTTCTAGCATTTTCATACAAGTATTTTAGAGGCTGTATTTTATTCATATTAATCTGGCTATTGGTAGGCAGGGGTAATTTGCAGTCTTTAAGCTCTCTATGCTTTATACGAGTACTCAAGGACATTTGGGTTATTTTTGTCATTATTGGAACCTCTCTGTTGACATGCCCTAACTTCAATCTTTTGCTATTATCCTACAAGGATACATCTTTCTGAACCATGCATTCTTGGGTGACTGTTGGCTTTCCCCTATTTTCTAGTTTAAAAGTTGCTCTATCTGCTTTTTAAAGGTTAATGCCAGCAGCCTGGTTCTATCACAGTTAAGGTGGAGCCCATCCCTTTGGAAAAGCCCCTCCTTTCCCCAGAATGTTCCCCAGTTCCTAACAAATCCAAAACCCTCTTCCTTGCACCATCATCTTATCCACACACTGAGACTTCAGAGCTCTGCCTGTCTTTTGGGTCCTGCACATGGAACTGGAAGCATTAGAGAGAGAATGGAGAAAATCTAGAAGCGAGAAGAAAGAACAAACGGCCAGCTAGCAGAAGACACAAAAAAAACAGAAGAAAGTGACTGGAGCATTTGCAACTGAAAAATAAAATGCCCAAATAACAAAAGGTAGAAAATATTCTTTTGTTTAGAATTTATTAGCTGGAATATTTCAGCTCTGAGAAATGTGTATCGCTAATGTCTTTGTGTTTTTGTTTAGTACACTTTTATAGTTTTGTTTCTCCAGTGTTGTTGTACATTCCAAGTTTGGCTTTGGGGGTTCCCAATTTAATTATTATCTTTCTATTTCTAAATTGTGCTCCCTTGTTTGGTGATGGTCTATGTTCTGCATGTACCGAGCTGAGGTATTCTGTTCATTTAGTTTCTATTTGATAGTGCCACTTGTTCTCTTTCCTTATTAGGAGATGTATTGGTATTCTCTGAGATGTATTGGTTTACTATTTGCGGTATTGCCTTTTGAAAAGTAGGGTTTGGTGCTTTGTGAGTTCTGATAGTGCTGTTATGATACAGTGAGTTTGCTATGGGTTCTAAATGTGCAGTGTTTATAGTACTTCCTAATGTGCCTGGCGGTTGGCACTGGAGTACAGTGATGTAGAAATCTGGTAGTCTTTCTTTATCCAGACACTCATTAGAGGCATGTTTACTAAAAGTTAGCGCATGTTAACATTATGCAAATGTTTATGCAAATGAGGTGCCTTATGCAAATGATGCCCCACAATGAGTCTTTGCACATGGCCCTGCACCCCCCTTGGGCCACCCCTCATGCAGCACTCATCACAAACATGCAAGAGACAGTTCCTACTCCACCGATCTTTACAATCTAATCAAGTCAGAGGAACAGAACAAAGAGAAGACTAGGGTAGCTCAAGAGGGAAAAGATTAAAACACACATGAGTGGACATGTATGGGCTACCACCTCTGTGTGGTGGAGAGGAGTAGAAGCTAGGAACTCCCTATGTATCCCTTTCCAAAATCCCCAACTGCCCCTGGCAGTGCTTCTTTCAAACTCCCTGTATTTGCCACTTTGTTCTCATGTGTGTGAGTGTGTGCATGTGCGTGAATGCATGCCTGTCTGTGGCAGAATATAACTGACTGATATTTTGTTGGTGGAAGGAGTAAGAAATCATGAGTGAACATAACAGCTGCTTAGTGCAGGACATACCACATGAGGCATAGAGGAGGGCTTGGAAGAGGCATCCTTATCAGAGGATTTACAGTATAGGCCTAAGATCCAGTTCCTAGACCTCACAGAGGACCAGTACCTTTCCAGGTTCTGGACACAGAAGAACTCAATATGGGAGTACTGGAGGGCTAGAGCCATGTGGCAAGAGGGGTTGTGAGGTCTGTGAGAGATTGAAGGGCCAATATTAACTGCTGTCAGGGCTGTAGACCACGATATACAGTGTCTGCATATGGGGTCCACAATAACACTGAAAGCATGCATGATAGCCTGATAGAAGTCATTTTGGAAATCTATTGATGCTTTGGACATCCAAAAATTGGCATAGAGATGTCCAAAGTACAGAGACATCTCTAGAGCCTTTATAGAAGACAAATCTGGGGACATCTCCAGTTTGAGGATGTCTAAGTTTGAATGAGGGCATAGTGGAGGCTGGAGTGTTCCCAGGAACCTGGACATCCGTGCCAAATCTCAGAAACATCATGGATGTCTAGTGTTGTGCCTAAGTTTAAACCTGCTCTAGGCATGAACAGTGGCTGTTTTGGCTGACAAACATCTAGAATGTGTACAGGATAAGGCACTCTATCATTCCCAGCCCTATGTCAACAGTAGGATTTGAATTCTGTCTGTCTTGTTAATAGCTCCCTACTCTAACCATTAGTCTATCCTAGATATCCAGGTTCTGAAATACGGTTCTGGGGATGTCAATTTAGAAGCCCCCACATATGTCCATATCGGGCACGTACACGTTTGAGAAATCTTGTCTGCACCTGGATGTGCCTGCAATTTTTTCAAATATACTGGCTTAGATGTCCCAGATTTCACTTGAACATTCCGTCTAAAATTCCTCTTTATGTCTCTTGTGAGATGGGACGCCGAGGAGCTGTCAAGTCCACCGACCCCTCTCACTGATTCCTCATCAAAGGTAGCCAGGAAACATTGGTCTGACTTAGTTTGGGCTGGAGGCTGATCATTTGCAGCTGTTGCCTATCTTTGCATGTCTCTCCACTTCATGTCCTCAATGTCCCTTTTCTGTGATATCTGGCATTGACTTTCACACAAATCGAATGCCAGAGATGCTGCTTGCAGTGAGCATTCACACGTGCAGCAGCAGGACCAAACAGAATGTGATACTTGGTTAGAACCTCCCTGAGCAGCATCTCTACTCCCCGGGACAAATGTTATCTTTGCAGAAGGATATTTTTGGCTTTAGGGGCCATAGAACAGAAACAGGAGCAGACACGTTGTCAAAGTATTCTAAAATTGGAATGTTGGACATGCACCCTCACTTTTCAGGGCATGTGAGTGAGTAGTTCGAAGACATGCTAAATATAAATGACCCCAATCCAAAAGACCCATTTCTGAAGACATTCATATAAGACAGACATCCACAGACTGCATTCCAGAACCGGTTATATGCACATCCTTATTGACTGCAGGTCTGTCAAGAATAGGCATAATCTGTGCTGTTCTTTTGGTGTCCCAGGCAGCATCCCACTGCTACTACTATTGGCATGGTATGCTTATATGGACATTCTGGTGTTGTGGTGTCCACAGCCTGTATTTCCTGGGTGCATAATATTCTCTACTGGGCTGTTTTAGCAGCAATGGCCTACTAAAGGTAACATGGCCTGTGTGTGTTATGCTCAAAAAAATGTCCTGTTGCGGTTGACTCCAAGGCAGCATTCATGCTCAGCCCTATGTACATGTAAGTTTCCTCTTGATGTAGCATAAAAGTGGATGGCAAGTGGGAAATCACTGGTACTGTAGGAAGCTATGCCAGGACATTCTGCATAAATCTGGTAACTGGTGGGTTGTGTGTTCTGACTTTATAAACTGTGGGACATAGTTGCACTGCAGCTGTATATCAGGTGGGCATTGTGAGAGATATGCATGTCACTTTGGCATGTTGATATTGTGATGATCACATGGGTCGGACCTGCATGTTGGCTATAGCATCGTATATGTCACGAGAATAAAAGGTGCCTACTGTCAATTGCTGTAGCCACAGTGGAAGACGTACATCTATAAACCCCCAAAAACAGAAGACCCTGTATCCCCCAAAATGATGTCTTTGAATACAAATATTTACAAGATGATTGATGGAAGGAAAAAGACCTCAGAGACCGATGTTCTGGCTAAAAAAATTACTACTACTACTACTATTAAACATTTGTATACTTTGGACACATAATGCGAAGAGAGAGATCATTAGAGAAAGACATTATGCTTGGCAAGATAGAAGGTCAACGCAAAAGAGGAAGGCCAGCAATGAGATGGATCGATACAATAACAGCAGCTATGGGTACCAGTCTGTCAACAATGAGCCGCCTGACTGAAGACCGAACACAATTTAGGATAGCTATCCAGAGGGTCGCCATGAGTCGACTCCGACTCAACGGCACTTAACAACAACAATAGCGCTACAAGGCATATGCAGACTGCACAAATAAATGTAAAAGACAGTCCCTGCTCATCAGAGCTTACAATTAAGTCAAAATAGATAACACAGTAGCTGTAGGCATGGGATACAGCTAGGGAGTATGGGAAGGAAACACAAAGGACATCAGGTGAGTCAAGATCTGAAAGCGGCAGCGAAGAGGTGAGTTTTCAGCCTGGATTTGAAAAGGGTCAGAGAAGGCACCTGATGTACAGACTCAGGTAGTTTGTTACAGGCATAAGGAGCAGCAAGGTGAAACGAGTGAAGTCTGGAGTGGGCAATAGAAGAGAAGGGCACAGAAAGGAGTGATTAGCCAGAAGAGTGGAGTTCCCGAGGAGGGGTGTAGGGAGAGATAAGAGGAGAGAGGTAATGAAGAGATGCAGTGTGAATGCACTTATAGGTTAGCAAGAGAAGTTTGAACTAGATGTGGGAATGGATAGGAAGCCAATGAAGAGAAGGGTAATATGAGCATTGCAAGGCTGGCGGAAGATTAGTGTGCAGCAGAATGTTGAACAGATTGAAGAGGAGCGAGATGATTCAGGGGGAGGCAAGCAAGGGACAGGTTACAATGGTCTAGGTAGGGTGTGACTAAAGAGTGGATAAGTGCCTTAGTAGTGTGTTCATAAAGGAATGGGTGAATTTTGTTGATGTTATAGAGAAAGAAGTGGCATGTTTATCTATCAGTTGGATGTATGTGGAGAAGAAGAGAGAGGAATCAAAGATGACCCCAAAGTTGCAAGCTGAAGAGACAGGGAGGAGTAAAAAGTTATCCACAGAGACTGAGAAAAGAGGGAGGGGAGAGGAGGGTTTAGGGAGATAAATAAGAAGCTCAGTTTTGGCCATGTTCAATTTCAAGTGGCAGTGATACATCCAAGCAGAAATGTCAGAAAGGCAAGCAGAGTTCCGGGCCTGGATTGCCAGAGAGATTTCAGGTGTAGAGAAGTAGATCTGGGAGTCATCAATTTAAAGATGGTACTGAAAGCTAACAGAAGAGATGAGTGCACCAAGGAACTGGGTACAGAGAGAGAAAAGGGGTGGACCTAAGACTGATCCTTGGGGTAGACCAACTGAGAGCGGGATAGCAGTAGAAGAAGATCCACCGGAACAAATACTGAAAGAGTGATGGGAGAAATAAGAAGAGAACCAGGATAGCACAGAATCCTTAAAACTAAGCGAGGACAAGGTAGCAAAGAGAATGTTGTGGTCAACAGTATCAAAACCAGCAGAAAGGTCAAGAAGGATGAAGATCAAGTAAAGGCCCTTGGATTTTGCCAGGAACAGGTCACTGGAGACTTTGGCAAGAGCCAGTTTGGTAGAATGTAAAGGATGAAAGCCGGATTGTAGAGAATCCAGAAGGATTTGCGAGGGAATTGGAGTGTGATCTTGTGGATTTTGAATGGAAGTTATCAGCCAGGGTTTTGGCAAAAAGGAAGGGAGGGGTCAGAGGTAGAGGCAGCTTGAGGAGAGAGTTGAGAGTTGTAGATGTGGACTTGCTAGTCGGAGAGGTAGTGGGTTAAAAAGCCGAATGGAATGGACTTCAAAGAAGGGAAAGAAGTGAGACTGAGGTAGAAGGAGGGGTCAAAATTGACTGGAAGGAGAGAGTAGAAACCCAACACCTCCACCATGGCCAGTGGGACGAGACGTGTGGGAGAACTGATGGCTGCCATGACAGAGAGCAATGACTGACGCTGAGTCCTCAGGGAGGAGCTAGGTCTCAGTTACAGCAAGGATATGGAGAGCATTAGAAATAAAGAGATCATGAGTAAAAACAAGTTTATTTGAGATGGAGTGTGTTTTCCACAAGGCACATGAGAAAGAGAGAGAGGAGGGTGAGAGTAGAAGGATATGAATAAGATTTGAGCTGTTGCATAAGGATCTATTCTGGGAGTGTGACAGAAGTCTAGGGGGGGGGGGGGCAGGGTTGGGGTTGATATCTCCAGAAAAGAGAAGAAGAAGAAGAAGGAGAAGAGTGTGGGGCAGAGAGAAGGACGACAACACAGCAGTAACGAGGGTGAGGTTGTTTCCGAGAGAGAGGAGATGGATGAAAAAGCCTCTCATATGTCTTCCATCACAGATCATAAAAGACCTCCATATATTAAAATCACACTTTCCCCTGATTACTTCAAAATACAATATTTTTGTGTCAACAACAATCAGTCATTGTGCTGTCACTTTCCCTTAGTTATTTCAATATGAAACTGTTTTCATATCGGCAACCAACAATCAATTTGTTTTAATCGCCCCTCTCTGTGAATGATGCCAGTTGCTTTTTATCTATCACTAGGGTCCATGTGGGGCATCTTATCTAGTACACAAAGCCCAGACACAATCTCTATGAGGTCTTACATCTGCTGAGAGCACATTTCACTATTCCATATATGTTACCATCCCAATAGGACCTGTGGCAAGCTGCCCCAGGAAACAGCCCAATGGAAAGTGCACAGTGTATTCAGTGGGGGGTTCACACAGTCCACAAAGGGGCAGTTCACACATATTCATGTTGCTGTCACCTTGTGTCCCTGGTTCTAGCAACAGTTCTGGCCATATTGTTTGTGGCCTACACATCACCCAATCTTATCCCCATTTGTTCAATATACCAGATGTGCCCCTTGTCTCCTAGACTGCCCTCTATGTGCATCTGCAACCATTATAGGTGCCATAGTGTTGTGAGTATGACATTGAAGTAAGCTAACATATATGCCACCTTTATTCACAAAACCATAAAGAAAATATGCACAAAAGATAACCCCTCCCCTAACTAGAGCCCTTCCCCCCATGTGTAGAGGGATTAAGGATAGAAAAACATGCATCATAGGCTCTGATAGGGCATGTGTGTCTTCCCTTATTCCCTCCAGGTGTCCCCACCATAAGGTCCTGGGTTGTGTTAGTCCTGGATGATGGGGAGGAGGGAAGATCATGGTGATGCACCTGCTGCATTGGCACAGGGAGACTATGTTGTGCCACCTATACTGTTTGTGGTGACACAGCATGGCACTCTGTGCCAGCCCATCCTACCATCCCTTCTCCTCCTAACGTTTCACCCATCTCCAACCCTCACCTACCCTTTCCTCTCACTACCACCACCACCATCCTTGATATACCATACTGGACCAGACCAAGGGTCCAACAAGCTCAGTATATTGTTTCCAACAGCAGCTAATACAGGTCACAGGCCAGTGGATTTCCCCGGCCCTCTTTAATAATGGTTTATGGACTTTTCCTGTAGTAATTGTCTAAGCCTCTTTTAAACCCAGCTACACTAACAGCTTTTACTGCATCCTCCGGCAATGAAGTTGAGAGTTTGATTACAATTTTAGAGAAAAAATATTTTCTCCAATTAGTCTTAAGTGGACTATATTACAGCTTCATTGTATATCACTTGGTCTTTCTACTTTTTGAAGGAGTAAACAACCAATCTATGTTTACCTGTTCCATCCATTCATTATTTTATAGAATTCTATCATATTTCTCTTCAGCCATCTTTTTTCCAAGTTGAAGAACCCTAAGCTATTAAATCTTTCCTGGTAGAGGTATCTTTCTATCCCTTTTACCATTTTGATGACTTCTCTCTATAACTTTTCTAATTCTGCTATATCTTTTTAAGATATGGCAACCAGAATTACACGCAATATGCAAGGTGTGATGGCACCATGGAACAATAAGAAGCATTATAATATCATTGTTTTATTCTCCATTCGTTTCCTTATGATTCCTAACATTCTGTTTGCTTTCTGGCCATTGCTGCACACTGGGCAGAGGGTTTCAACATATTATCCATATATACCTACCCATTCATTTAGTGCTATATATTCTTACTCTCCCATCTTATATTTTAGAAATGGAGTATTTGCATATGGGCATTTCAGAGGTTGTATTTTGTTCATATCAACATTCTGGTTATCAGTTGAAAAATATTCAGAGGATGTAGAGAAGACTGCACTCTATCTTCCCCACTGCAATCACACTGATAGCAGCAGTGGGATTTCAACACTGGTCTACCTTGGTCCTAGTCCACCTCTCTAACCATTAGACTATTCCTAGGTTAGTTTAATTGTTCTGGTGAGTAAATGCTGACTCCTGGTGATCTGGTAGTCCCTGGGCTTTCTTGGAAAGGTGAGATAAGAAGTAGATTCCCAGTCCTTTCTTCCTAGGCAATGGAGGGTAAAGTGACTTGCCAAAGGCCACAAGGAATGCCAGTGGGAATCAAACCCTGCTTTCTTGGTCATTAGGCCATTGCAAACACCTCTGCTATATTCAGGGTCTCACTGCTATCTTCTTTTTTCCTATAGAGATATTGTACCTCATGATCCCACTTTCTGTACAGTGTGACCACTGCTCTTTGTGCTTTCATTTCTACCATCTTATCTCTGCTCCCTAAATAGCTGTGGTCCCCTGAGTGCTCCCTGTCATCTCTGCACCATGGCCTTGTTGAGTGTGCCATTCACTCATCTTACCTGTCCCCATCTCTATCCACTAGTGTCTGATCTTGAGCATAGGGAGCCCCTTGTCCATAGTGGTTTAGTCACTTACTGAGACAGGATCTGGCAGATCTGCTGCTAAATCCTGTGTGCCTCACTGTAGGCTGCCCTATGCTCTTGCAATGGATAGAACAGCACCTCATACTCCACCACCATTCGACAGAGCCTTCTGGCCTTCACCCAAGAGAAACTGCACTGCTGCATTGCCATCTCAATCACCTCTGACCGTGTCCTGATGCTGTGCCAGTATGTGCATGCGTATCTTCCATAACGCATGTGCCTCCATGTCTCCGTTTCTGGAAACAGGTCTTTGCACTGCTTTTATGCCTATCATCCAGTTGCCTATCCAGTGCGCTATGTCCAACCTCCCGAATGTTCACATGGCAATTTCAGATGGGGCCTACATGTTCACAAACCCGGTTTTGAAATTGGATCCATTTCCAGGACATCCTTATTTGAATGTTTTCCCCGACTCCAGGATGTCCTTTCTAAAATCCCACTTAACATGTTTTGTGGTGAATTTACATATTAATTTAAATGCTGTGGCCAACGTTTAAATTAAAACACTTGGTGCTACCACTGAAAATGATTTTCTTTATAGTTTCTAAAGGCCAAATGAACATATTTTAAAGGCCAAAATCATTGAAAAAATAGTATACAAGCAGTTACAAGATCATATCGATACCTACGCCCCTCTGGATTCATCCCAACATGGATTCAGAGAGTCACATGGAGTTGAAACACTACTCACAACTCTCTTTGACACCATAATCTCGGGCATTGACAACATACATCAAGGGTTCGCACTCATCTTCTTGGATATAGCGGCGGCTTTCGACTCGGTTTGCCACGAGATTCTCCTATGTCGGCTAAGAGAAAAAGGCATCAGTGGAACAGCTCTCGAGTGGTGTAGATCTTACTTATCTGGAAGATGGCAATACATTCAAGCTGACGGATCCACATCCGAACCATTCCTACAAAGTCAAGGAGTACCTCAAGGATCCTCCCTATCATCACTTATGTTTAACATCTATATCCAACCCATCTGTAACATCATCAGATCGTTCAATGTGAGTTGCATGATATACGCGGATGATGTCCTACTATACATGCCAATATCCCTGGATTGCCCAGACCTTACCCCTCTGATTAAGTGCTTCAACACAATATCCGAATGGCTCCTATCTCAAAATCTGCGCATACAACACAAGAAAACAGAGGTCCTCTTCATCTCGAGAAATCCCAAGTTCACACCACCCAGCTATTTGAGAGTGAATAACGCCGAGTTACAAGTAAAATCAGCCATACGTTACTTAGGAGTGACACTGGATCAGAACCTCAACATGAAGCAACACATAGCCAATTGTATAAGAGCGATCTACTTCAAAATCAGATCCCTCAGACACTTACGCCCGTTACTCGAACCAGGAGACTTCCACACCATTTATCAAGCCCTCATTCTTCCTCATTTTGATTATTCAAACGCCATCCTACAAGGACTCCCCCAGGTCACATTAACCCCCCTGCAACTGGCCATGAACAGTGCAGCGCGGGTACTCTTTGGAGCTTCCAGAAGAGAGCATATCACTCCCCTCCTGAAACAGCTGCACTGGCTCCCCATTCAAGCCAGGATCAGTTTTAAGACTTTAGTGATGACTTTCAAGGCCACCAAGGGGCTCTCCTCCTCTTCGCTATTTGATCTCATCCAACCACTCGCACCCAACAGGCTAAGGAGAACGGCAGAGGCCAACATGCTATTGATACCGATAAACATGACAAAATGCAACAAAGCAACATCTAATAGAGCCTTCAGTCTCTGCGCCCCAAGTCTCTGGAACTCCCTACCACCACATATCAGAGCAATCCCCAACTTGAGCCAGTTCAGGAAGGCCTTAAAACATGTTCTCTTTACCAAATACCTCACTGATAGCCCTGAACCCCTGTCACACTTGAATAGGGTGTCCCCAAGTATGATCAATACCTAATAATATCTGCCTTCATCTCATTTGTACATGTATATAGTTACCCTGTTCAATGCACCTTCACATGTATATAGTTTACCCTGTTCTCCAAGTTGCTTTTTCCTGTTCAATGTAATGATCTGACTTTTGTTTATTGTCGGATACTGTTTTGTTTAATGTAAACCATGCTGATCGCAAATAGTGCGGTATATAAGAAATGCAAATAAATAAATAAATAAATATCATCTACAGTTTTTTCTATACAGCTCAAATTCTCTAGATTTCTTATTTTAGTGTGCACCTTTGCATATTTCTTATCCTATTGCAATTATGGAACTTTAAACTGAACCAAAGCACTCTTAACCCTGGAATTACCGAGATCTTTTGCACAAACTGAATACCATTGGGGTCATAAATGACCCCACGACTAATTTTAATTGTTAACCATGAAAATTTTAAACTAAACAGACAAAATATAATTCAGAATTAATTATTTATTATATGAAGGTTAAATGTTTTGAAATTTGATGCTTTATCATAAAATTACATGAAGAAGAGTTGCCATGAAAGCAGTTTTTGCATGCACTTGAACACAGTAAAGTAATACAGTCATGCAAACTGCTTAGAAGAACAACCACTTTTCCTTTCTTTGGGCAATAGGAAACCAGAGTGGTGTCATCGCGAAAGGCAAACAGTGAAGTGAATACCTCTCGACCCTTTGCTGTTACAAATTCTGGAGGTAATTCTTTTCTGTTCTTTTTGAATTGCCCCCAAAAGTGTCATTTGTTTTTCTAGCAATTTCCGTGACAGGGATAAACTGCAGAAGAAATTGTCAACAGTAACATTTCTGCCAGATCGTGTCAATCCTTCAGTGAGTTGCAGCACACCCCTTTTACCCTGATTCTGTTCCCTGTTTTGTCTGAGTTCCCTTCCTGTATATACTTGAAGACACAGAACATATGATGTTGCACTGTCACACAACATCCATAGCTTTATGCCATATTTCCCAGATTTGCTGGGAATATATTGTCTGAATGGAACACGGTCACAAAATGTAAGCAGTTGCTCATCCACGATAACATTTTCACCAGGAACAAAGGCGTCACTTAGAGTTGCTTCCCAGGTATCAAAAATGTGTCTGATTTGAGCAAGCTTATCCATGCCTCATTATTCACGTCTGTTGGTTGCATCATCAAATCTGAGAGCACAAGAAATTTGCTGAAAACGGTTACAGGCCATATTTTTGCCAAAATCAGAACGACCATCTTCAAGTTTCCACAACTGAACTATGGATTCATTTTGTGACTTGTACACGCCTGAGAGGATCAGAAGTACAAGAAACCGTTGAAATTCTCCGTCTGTCAAATCTTTCCAGGTGTCATCATAAATGTGTCTTCCTTGTATGCTCGTCCACATCATGATTTCATTCAATAGGTTCTTCCTCATGAACAAGTGGAATGCTGCGAGAGGGCCAACAACATTTCATACAGCATACCTTGTAGGACCTTGTTTTATGGACATGACATTAGCTGTGGTGTATCTTCCATCAGCTTGCTTTATAGGTTTCCTATTCCATGATGTGGCATCCTTAGATACATAGGCTTTAATGGCAACATTTGTGCTTATAGTTGAAGACCTCTTAGCTCCTCTATGGCCACAACTAAGATTCCTCACAGATGATACTGACACCGAGGACGCCTGCCTTCTTCCCCGTCCAGCACAACCTCGACCTTTGCCTCGACCTGTAACTTGACTCTTTGCTACAGATGATGTTACCGACTCAACATCAGTCTCACATTCACTTGGCGACCAACTGCTGTCGCCATCTGAATCATGACTGTCATCATAAGATTTATTGCCCGAACTTGGCTGATATGCTTCTTCGCTTGCTGAATATGCTGCATCTTCAGACGACTCAGAGCCATCACTGTCAGCATACTGTTGCAATATTTCTCTTACTTGGGCAGCTGAATACTTTAGTTTTGACATCATAAACAATAACCTAACATAAATAAACAAAGATAAAGTTGAATAAAATGCAAAGCAGTTTTACTATAGGTGTACAATAATTGTGATGAACGAGCTAAGCCTTTAGATTTCATTGGAAATAATGAGAGAACATATGATATCAATTACAGAAAATGTGTAATTTTCATAAAATAAGAGTATAAAAAATGATACATAATTAATGATAAATACCTTTGTCAGATCAAAAAATTCACAAAACTGCAAATTGTATCACGATCCAAACCGGACGTAAGCAACTGGGGTCAAAAATGACCCCACTGGTACTCTGTGCTGCAATTCATCACTAGCGTCACCTAGCGGATGAAAATGATTCCTCTCATGGTGCAATATAAAGAGAATATTGACATGTGAAAAGTCATAAAAAGATTGCATTCTTGAACAACTAGTTTCCGAGATATGCGTTGTGAAACTTGCAGTGGGGTCACTTTTGACCCCATCGGTACTCCCAGGGTTAAAAATGTGGATTAGAATGGAGAAATTACTAGTATGCCTGAAATGTGACTCTCCTGTTCATATTTCATAATATGTTAGCATTTTTCAATGACGGTTTTGTATTGCTGACTCATATTCGACTTGTACTTGCTGTGTTCCTCAGATCCCCATTTTTCATTTATGTGTTCATTTAACCATTTCTAAATGTAATTAATTACTTATATTCCATCCCATCCTTTTCATTTCTGGCCTTTTTTTCAGTTTGACTAGATCATTTTGAATTCTAATTCTGTTCTTTGTGGTGTTTTTTTTTTAATTTGATAGCATGGCATTATCAGAAAATTGCATACGTTTATATTCTTTAAGGTATATTTAAATCTGTTTTTAAAGATAGCTTCCATTTCTAAGCATGAGGTATATCTGGAGGTCTGAATAAATTTAATATAAGATTTCATTAAATTTGCATACTTTGTTCATTTTAATGTGGAAATTTATTTGTGAATCTGAAGCATATCTGTTCTGTGTCATCATCTAAATCATTAGATGGCTTTGTCCTTCTGGGCTTTTATGCCCTCTTTGTGCAGAGATTATAATATTTTAAGGTAATTGTCTATACATTTCTACTAAAGGGTTGTTCTCCATCTCAGCTGAAAGAGGATTTCATCTCACCTCCATTTTAAAAATGTCTTTAGTTCATTCTGTCACTGTTAATTTTGACTTTTATCCAACTTGCTCTATATGGATGAACTCATTAAAATGACAGTGAGTCTTCAGCTGGATGCTTACCTAAACACATTTGGATAATTACCAATCTTGTTTCTATCCTAAACACAGTAAGGAAAGAATTTTGCTTAAATGACTACACAATCTTCATTATAATACATGATCTTCATTATAACATAAATTACAATCTATTTTCAGTTGTGGTTCTGACACAGTATATCACAGTGTCCTTTTTGCTTAGGCTTCAGAACATTGAGTTAGAATCAAATAGATTCAGATGTTTTTTTAATCTAACAAATTTCAGAAAATTAATTGGAGTTCATTTCATTCCCCTGCCCCTTCTCTGGTTTGTAGTGTTCCACATAGTGCATTTCTCTCATTCATCCCTTTCAATGTGTAATTTATGCCTTTGACATCAGCTGTTAAAATTACACTGAAGATATTCGCTTGTACATATTTCTAGCTACTGCCATAGGAATGGTGTGATCTAGCTTAATAATTGCAAGAAATTTCTCTGGTGGATAAATGCACAAGTATAAATTAAATCCCTTCAGAATGGAGGCCTTTGGTATTAGGACACCTGAAGCTTGATTTTAGCTAGGGTTTCTAGGTAGGAACTGGGATGACTAGTTCAGGACATTCACAGTTCACCAAACCTTACACACATTACACTCTCCCTGCATACAGTCACAACTACTCCTCCCCCCACTGAAAATAGAGTCAAATACACACAGAAGACTGTTTTTAGAGGCAAACATATTTAGCTAGTGAAGCACTTGACAGAATATGTTCAGATTCTGCAGCTGCGATAACCTCAGCAGTCTTTGTTCCAGAGTCCGTCATTAGAATCTAGCTATCTTCTACCAGAAGAGAAGCATTCAACTACTCAGGCCCGCAACATTGGAACAGTTTGCTTCTGGAGCTGTGAGGGACTAGTAATTATCTTTCTTTTAGGAAAAAGTTAAAAACGTCATTAGGTTCTCAATATTTTAACTATTTTTTTAAATTGTAATACTCTTTAATAAGCAGTCTATTAAATCAGTCAATCAATCAAAACCAACCATAATGGAGCTACCCTATTGAGAGAGACTTTGTCTCTTCACACAAAGCTGGTCCAGCTGCTTCTGCCCCCATGCAAACAGGAATTCTGCAGCAGAAGGAGTGGAAGCAGGAACAGCACCACAGTGCCAGAGGTTTTGGTAAGGTGTGCTGTTTCAAGTCATTACCACTGCTGCTGCTTGCAGAGAGGGGGGGTGGCAGTGGCAGCGATGGACCACTGTCTCACCACTGGCACTCTAGATGACCAACTAGTTTGACTAATGATAGCGAGGGCCCTCTGTCCACTTTCACTGCAGCCTCTCCCACTGGATTTCAGACATTTTGACATGGACATCCCAGATTTCGCCTAAATGACCTTTCTAAAAACTGCCTTCACAAATGTGCACTTGTCAAGTTGCTTAATACCAATATTTCTTCAATTCTAAGATGCACATAAGCTATTCATATTATTCCTTCTTACAATTGATGGTGTCCTGTATTTTTTGTCAATAGAAAGTTGCTAATCAGCAGGTAGAAGGGGAAGTTGTGATTTAGCAGAAGTAGTCATTGACATCTTATCAACTAACTTGGGCACGTGTCTGAACAAGCAGGTGTCTGACACACATCCCTTGGAGCAGGGGTAGACATCAACATGTTTGTTCAACCATATAAGTTGCTAACATGGCAGAGAGTTCATGCTATCTGGCCATGGTAGCAGTTAACACAGGGCAACTGAAGATAACACAGTGATTTTCTATGCTATTTTCAGAAAGTGTGTTATCTGCAGGAGTGAACGGAATTAGGGCAAAGAGTGGGAGTGAGATTTGCAGACAGTGTGGGTGTTGCTAACGTCACCTTAATGGATGGCATTAACTGCATCCATAATACTGCTTAACCTCGTTCTCTGCACTTGTGGTGTGTTTCGGTGCATTTTCTGCTGGGGAAATGTTGTGCATGTCCCCAACAGATAACACACAGCTCTTGCAGCTAACACGGCACTATCTGCACATTTTTGGCACTTTTGCTGCAAAAGTTTAATATGGTTTAGTAAACAAGCCCCTATGTGTATCTCCCATTGTAGAATGGAAAATACACATATATTTTTGGACTACTGAAAACACAACCAGAACATGTGCACTTCAAATCTGTGTGACCTATGGCATCTACACCAGGGCCGATTCAAGAAGAGGAGGTGGCCTAGGTGAACCACATCTCTTGTGCCCCCTCCTTCCCTTTCCCCCATCCGGCATCTACTGCCACCACTACTGCCCCGTGGCCATGATGTGCAGCAGCAGCAATAGCAGCAAATAGCCCCACGGTGCTTGCTTTTAAACCTCATTGCCATGGAGCTGTCTGCGTCTGCCGCCTGATTTTGACTTCCTGTTTGCAGCAGGAAGTCAGCATTGGGCATCAGAGAGCCGGAAGCAAACAGCCCCATGGCACTGAAGTATAAACATATTTGTCTAAAGATGTCCCTATGATAGTGATTTAGGCATTAATAATTTCAAGACTAGACTGATAGGGGTCATGTGGCACCATTTTAACATAGGAAGCTGCAGGAGCAACAGGAAGTAGGTATTGCTCTTCCTGCAAATGCCCCCCTGATCCTTAATGTGACTTGGGGTTCTGGGGGAGGGGCAGGGTGACATGGGACAAGAATATTGGGCCAGGGCTGGCTATCTATTTGTGCATTGGATAGCATTGGGCTTCAAAGGATAATATTTTCATTTTTGCCATGTCTCATAGCTGGAGTGTTGATGTGGTTGCCGAAGGTCTACCAGGGAGTAGAGGCTTCTTGGTGGGACCTAGGGCTTCTGATTCAGGTCTTGAGAGGCCTTTAAGGTTTGCCATTACTGCATGAAATTTGACATCTTATTTTGATAGGGTAGCAAAAAAATAACTACATCTCCAAAAAGTAGTTTGTTTTTCTTTGTTTTCCTTTTAAAAACAGAACTGTGAAGTCTTTTTTGCATGGCTGGTTTTCACAAAACATCTTATTAATGAGTTGATTTGCATAATGAGAAATGTGAATAAATGTTTGAACAAAGTGATTTTTGACATTTCTGCACATCTGCTGATGTTTTTGTACTATTTAACACATAAAGCTCCTTTACTGGAAAGAATTGCCCTTTGTACATGACACCACCCCTACCCCAATTTGTTGCTATTTGGCTTGCATTATCCAGTTTGTGAAGGCATATGCACTTTAGTTCACAGAGCTCTAAATATTCTGTTATACTAGGCACTGACTTAAATTGTACGATATTTGTGGCAAGGACTTTACAATGCATGAATGCTAATAATGCTTTGTCATTATTTAAACAGATTGGTAAAATTCAAAATTATGAATCAGCTAAAAAAATAAAACACAATTTAAACCAAGTTCCCTCAGTAACAGGGACTTTCTACTTTAGAATACATGTAATCCCAATGCATTGCTACTGTAGGTAACTGTAATTTATAAAACTGCTTGCAGAAATACTCAGTGTCAGATTGGGAAAATATAGTAAAAGGTGTAATGGATAAACTACCTCAAACTACCTCAATCATGTTAGCATATGTCCTTCCCCGCCTAGGGCCGGTGGCTCAAGGGCAAGGGTGGCCTTTATTTTTGTCTTCAAGTAATGTCTTTGGCTATTGTGCCAGCAAGGGATGCTGGGACTTGTAGTCTTGATTACTATCCAACAAAGTGTTGTGACACGAGGTTTCAGGCAAACAGATAAATTTATTTGGGTTTTTTCACATTGAATTCACAGCACAAAACATGGCATGGATTATTTTCTCCCAAAATAATAGGAAAACCAGAGCAAATAAAGTTGAGAAATAAAGCATAGAAAAACTGTGTCATTCACAGCAGTGCTCAGGCAAAGTTAATTGTTTGAGCACAATGTCCTTCTTTCACAGAGTTAGGAAACAGCTTTGCATTCCTCTCATGCAAAGGCTGTTCAGCGTAAGTCCAGGTGATTGGTCTCACAAAAAGAGCAATCCATTTCACAAACGTCATTCATATCAGGAGTATCTTCTATATCAATTATCATGTCTTCCCAAGCTCCATTATCACTCTGCTCTAAGGAACTTTTAAAACCAGAATTAGACTGAAGGTTATTAAGAACTTCCTGCAGCTGTTCTATAAATTGTTCTCTCTGGTTTTCATTCACTTTGTTTAAGGCAGGAAACTGATTCCCACGTAAGCTTTTAAATACAGAATTGGAATCTGTCTCATAACACTTACTTGGAATGTTTCTAGTTCTGACTGGAGTTGTTTTCACTGCAGTCCTATCTTGCCTCTAGTTAGCACTTGTCCTTAACTTCTGTATAATATCTTCAGCATAACTCTTGGTAGGGATTATAGCAGACGTACCTTTCTCACGTGCAATGCCCTCTCTGCAATCAGAGCTCTTTCCCCGTGTGAAGGTAAACTTTTCTACCTTTTCTTTGGGTTGCTTTAGCAGAAGTTTTGGGTTTGCTTCCAGAGCTCCTGGAGTATAGGAAACAAAAGACCTTTCAGAATCCTTCTTAGCTTGTTCTGAATTCCATAGCTTTCCTTGTTCAGCTGGCTTTTCTCGTGGCTTCTCTAGCTTCCTTAGCTTCCCACGCTGCTCCTTCCGTTGCTCCCTTCGCTGCTCTCCTCGCTGCTGCCCTGCACTGAACTCTGAGGCAGGTTTAAAATGGCTTTCCTCAGCAGCCACATCCTTCTGGGTACTCATGTGAAACTCGTTAGGGCTCCACTTAGCTCCTACGTCACAGCTGTGACAGGGCTCCGTTCTAGCTAGAAGCTTGAGGTTTCCATGGGAACCTTGTTTGCCTTTACTTTTAAAGGAGTATTGCTCATTTCCTTCCCATTCCATTTGCTCTACACTGCTGTCATTATCACACATAGCATATTTTATTAAAACACTTTTATTTAACTATTACTTTAAGAAATTAACAGACATTGTCACAGGTGTGAAATGGATCCTTGTAAAGACAAAAGAATATCAAAAAAATATCTATATGTATTTTATTGACTACAGCAAGGATTTTGATAGTGTAAACTATGAGAAATTCTGGGCCACATTAAGAAGCATGGGTGGCCCAGATAATTCTCTTGCACAACCTTTACATTGATCAAGCAGCAACAGTTCAAACAGAACAAACACTCCATAGTCAGAACAAACACTCCATAGTCAGAAAATTAACTAATAATGAGCAAACTTCTAGCAACGAAATCCCAGACATCTCAGTTCAAACCCTAGCTAACCATTATCAAAACAAATCTAAGAAACCTGCCATGCCCTCAGAAAATATCAACATCACTTATCAACCTGTTGATGAATGGTCAGAATTTTACCCCATTTCAAAAGCGTCATTAAAAACAATCATCTCCAGCCTAAATACCACAACTTCATACTTAGATCCATGCCCAATATCATGGATAAAAAACACACTACCAACTCTACTATCCTATATTCTCCCAATAGTAAACCTCTCACTCACCCAAGGATACCTTCCATCCCCGCTCAAACATGCACAAATACGTCCAATTTTAAAGAACTGCAAACTAGATAAAACATTGCCAACATCATATAGGCCCATTTCTAGCATACCATTCTTGGCCAAAGTAATTGAAAAGGTAGTGCAACTACAGACACAGGAATTCATAGACTTATCTTACCCACTCGATGAACAACAATACGGTTTCCGGCCCCGCCATGGAGTAGAAACACTACTAGCAGTATTAATAGATACACTCCTAAAAGGAATTGACAATCACAAACAGGCGTTCATTCTCCTTTTCATTGACATATCAGCAGCTTTTGATAGCGTGCATCACTCAATATTGCTCAACAACCTAAGACAGTTAGGCATAAACTCCACCGTACATAAATGGTTCACATCATATTTACATAACAGAACACAAAATGTAAGAGCAGGTAATCAAACATCCAACACATACAAACAAGAAATAGGTTTACCACAAGGCTCAGCACTGTCAGCCCTACTTTTCAATATCTATATAAAACCGGTCTGCAATATCTTTAAAAAATTTGGAGTACAATATCACCTTTATGCGGATGATATCATGATGTACATACCTTTCACAATTCCTAACCTACCGATTCAACTTCTATCAGACTGCTACAATGAAATCACATACTGGCTAAAAACCCAAAACCTCCATATAAACCATGCTAAAACTGAAGTCCTAATCGTAACAAAAAACCAAACATTCACTCCTCCAACCCACATAACATTACAAAACCAAGAAATTAAAATAAAAAATGAAATAAGATATCTAGGTGTCATTTTAGATACACACCTTACTATGGAAACGCACATTAGAAATACCTTAAAGAAAATCTACTTCAAACTTAAAATCCTCAAGCAATTACGCCCCCTTGTATTTATACAAGATTTTATCAATATAATACAGGCTACCATAACTCCACACTTCGACTTCGCCAACTTAATACTTATAGGCATTTCAAAACAAAACATCAAAAGGATCCAACTTGCACAAAATGCCACAGCTAGAATTATATTAAAGATAAATTCACTCCAACACATTACACCAATACTAGCATCCCTTCACTGGTTACCAATACAAAGCAGGATAACATACAAAACAATAATAACTACATTCAAAGCCCTATATGACATGGCCCCGAAGACACTCTGTAACCTAATAAGCAAGGAACCACCTAAGCCCACTCATAGAAAAGGACAATCAAATAAACTTAAGATGCCAAAAGAATATATACGAACTCACAAATTAACAAATAATAGAGCCTTTTCACACATAGCCCCAACAGTCTGGAACTCTTTACCAGAAGACTTACGATCACTAACAGAGATAATAGAATTCAGAAAAAAATTGAAAACCTACCTATTCACTAAACACTATAACACCATAGAAAACCCTCCACTCAACTTAGATAAAGGCTAAACATGAACCTGCCCAAAATCTAGATTATACTCCCTACTACAATCAATACGTACAAACATAAATGAATAATCATCCCATTCCTATGCATTGATACCCCACTTTTATAGTTACAACTGTTTTAGGGACAGTACTTCTGTTTAAATTGTAACACAAACTGTGTTAGTTGATTTATTGAATTATTCTGCTTAGTCTTTTAAACCCTTTGTTGTACAAGTTAAGATGTTCTATGTAAAAAGTTATAATTGTTCTATGTAAAACAAGCTCTGCATTGTTAATTGTTGTTAATTGTACACCGCAACTGATCGCTGGAAGATGCGGTATATAAATAAGTGTTAAATAAATAAATAAACAAGGAGAAACAGCAAAGGTGTATAGTGAGATCGCATACTTTCCCCTATCTGCTTAATTTATATGCAGAACAAACCATCAGAGAAGCAGAACTGTACGAAGACAACCGAGGTGTGAAGATTGGTGGAAGACTCATCAACAACTTTCATTGATGATACCACAATACTGGCTGAAAGTGAAGATACTCTGAAACATTTGCTTCTCAAGATCAAGGGACATACTCTTAAAATGGGCCTGCACTTCAATGTAAAGAAGACAAAGATCCTGACAACTGGTAAAATCAATAAGTTAATTGTTGATGGAGACAAAATTGAAATAGTGGACAACTTTAACCTGTTTGGATCAATAATCAATATGAAACAACAAGCAGTGAAGAAATCCAATGACACATTGCTCTTGGCAGAATGGTTATGAAGGACCTAGACAAGATTCTCAAGAGGAAAGATGTCTCTCTCCATACAAAGATTTGACTTGTACAAGCCTTAGTATTTTCAATAACATCTTATGGATGCAAAAGTTGGACAATCAAAAAGATAGACAGGAAGAAAACTGATGCCTTTGAATTAGGGTGTTGGCGAAGAATACTGTGTATAGCAGGGGTGTCCAACCCTGTCATGGAGGGCCGCAACCTTGACAGGTTTTCGGGATAGCCCTAAACCTTTTGGTGGTGGTGAGAACTGAGGAGGAATGTGAAAAATTCTATCTACCCTTTTAATGTCTAGGACATCTGCACCTTGCCCACTCACAATCTTAAATGACAGAAGTGAAGACAGGGGTCTCCAAATCAAGTCCTGGAGGGCCACAAACCAATCAGGTTGGCAGGATATATCTAATGCATATATATTTCATGCATATTCATTAAGGCTATCCCGAAAACCTGCCAGGGTTGCTGCCCTCCAGGACAGGGTTGGACACCCCTGGTGTATAGCATGGACTGCCCAAAGAACAAACCAGTCAGTGCTAGAGGAGATCAAACCTAAGCTTTCTTTAGAAGCTCAGATGGCAAGACGTTGACTTTCATACTTTGGACACATCATGCGAAGAGAGAAATCATTAGAGAAAGACATCATGCTTGACCAGGTTGAAGGTCAGCACAAAAGAGGAAGACCAGAAATGAGATGGATCAATACAATAAAAGCAGCAATAGATGCCACTCTAACAACAATGAACCACCTGACTGAAGACTAAACACAGTTTAGGACAACTATCCAGAGGTTTGCCATGAGTTGACACTGGCTCGATGTCACATAAAAACAACAACAGTGCTGTGCTTACAAAATGCATTTATGTTTGTCTTATTACCTCGTAATAAGCAATGAAATCAATATTCAATTGTATGAAGAAAGTATAATTTGATACATCTAACCTAGGTGGTTTCAAATCATATATATTCAGCAGTGATGTCCTTTTAAGTTGTACCATTGAATATTCACATTTAATTTAGCACATCTAGTTGGATATGTCAAGCTGTGAAGGTGTTTTAGATCATTCATGGAAAGGGGAATTATGATGTCTAGATCAGGACATTGACCATTTGAACTCCATGTTACAAAGGCTTCAAAGGAAAAGGAGAAGGGATCCCCCGTAACAACCAAGTACAGTGCAAGGTGAAAGTATTCATCCCCTTGGGGTTTGTCCTGTCGTGTCACATTACAACCTGGAATTAAAATAGAGTTTTGGGGGATAGAACCATGTGATATACACAACATGCCTATGACTTTGAAAGTGCAAAGTATCCTTTACTGTGACACAAACAGTATTTTTTTCAAAGGAGTGTGTGCATGTATTCACCTCCCAAAGTCAATAAGTTGTTGAGACACATTTTGATGCAATTACAACTGCAAATCTCTTTGGGTATGTCTCTATTAGCTTAGCACATCTAACCACTGGGATTTTCAACCATTCTTCAAGGCAAAATTATTTCTTTACTCTCATTCTTGCTTGATATCCCTGTCTCTGGTGAATACACAACTTTGCATTCTATTGCGGATGTTCATAATCCCGGCTGATTTATTCCACTGGGGCAGGGCAGATGATCTCCTTTGTTGGAGGAATTGTGGGGGACAAGAGCATATGTGGTGGTCTTACACTAGATTGCAGCTCTTCTGGTCCCAAGTACATAAGAGTATCAGTCAAGTCCTCGGAGTGACCTTCCCCCTCTCGGTGAAATCCTGTCTGCTGAGTTATCTATTTCCAGATTTCATCCCTGAGGAAACCCGTGCCTCTCTGGCTGCCTGCCCCTCATGGCCTATAGCGTCAGTACATTATTGGAAGAAGACCTGGCCACCATCATATAATGAGTGTCTGATTATGGTCTGGAACATCTTTATTTATTTATTTATAAATTTCTTCTATACCGCCCCTTCCAGAGATCAAGGGCGGTTTACATCAAGGGCGGTTTACATCTATTGCATGGAAAAGCTTATGGTGGACCTCCAAGGTAAGCCCAAGTCAGTGTTCAAACTATGGTATAAATTGCTTTCCTTGGTGACCTGACTCCCTTTTGGCTAGAATGGCACCCCACTTGTGCCTGTCCTCCACTAACTGTTGTGCTTGATCTAGAATTTACTGCAGGTCTTATTCCTGAGGTCTTCATCTTTGACTGCCTGCAGGTTTATGTTTATGTTTATGTTTATTAAAACTTTATATACCGCCCAATACAATTAGCATTTGGGCGGTTCACAATACATAAAATCAATTTAAAAAAATGTTAAAAGAGAGAGAGCTGCGAAAAAGAGCCAGAAAAGGAACGCCATAAAAATAAAGAAAAAAGGGATAGAAACAGAGAAACAGATTGGGGGATAAAGATTGGTAACAAAAGGGAAAAAGAAGGGGATGACAACAACAAAAAAATAATATAAGACAGGGGTAGGGGGTATGCTGTCAGAGGCCTAGAGGGAGGGGGGAAGATGAGACCGGGAAAGGAAGGTTAAAGGCAGAACAGAAAAGATGGGTTTTAAGATTAGTTTTAAAGGACGGGTAGGAGGTTTCTAAGCGTAGAGAGGGGGGAAGGGAGTTCCAGAGCCTTGGACCAAGAAAAAAGAAGGCGGAAGATCGAGTAGATTCTAGGTGCGCTTGAGAGGGAGGGGGTAGAAACATACGGTTGGCGTGAATAGAGCGGAGAGAACGATGAGGGGTATGAAGGTGAACCAGGCTAGAAAGATATAGGGGGATACCTGAATGGATCACCCTGTGAACAAAAATAAGAATTTTGAATTGAACACGAAAGACAACAGGAAGCCAATGAAAATGTATTAACAGAGGAGTGACATGATCGAACTGTGAAGCATGGGAAAGGACACGAACAGCAGCATTTTGAACACATTGAAGACGACAAAGTTGGGATTGGGGAAGACCAGCAAGACAGACATTACAGTAGTCAAGACGAGACATAACAAGGGATATAATGAGAGTAATCATGGAAGAGATAGTAAGGAAAAGTCGTACGGCACAAAGTTGTTTTAAGGAAAGGAAGGAACGTTGAACAACTGAGGAGATATGGTCTTTAAAGGAGAGGGAGGAATCAAGAATCACACCCAAGTACCGCAAGGAAGAGACAGTGGGGATGAGAGAGGAAGAAAATAAGGGGGTGAGGGTAGGAGTGGGATTACTGAAAGTGAACCATATGGCCGAAGTTTTCGAGAGATTAATGTGAAGAAAGTTAGTTGAGAGCCAGGAGGCTACAGAAGAGAGACAAGTATTGAAAGCAGTGATATCGGGTGCAGCAGGATCAGTGTGATAGAGGAGAAAGATATCATCTGCCTAGTAATAGGCAGAAACACCGTGTTGCTGGACAAGGAGGGCAAGAGGGGCCAAGAATATATTAAAGAGAAGAGGGGCAAGAACAGAACCTTGAGGAACACCACAGGGAAGGGGTGTGGAGGGAGAGGACTTTGAGCAAGTGTGAACTGAGAAAGTGCGATTGAACAAAAAAGAGTGAAACCAACGAAGAACTAAACCAGAAAGACCCGCATCCTGAAGATGAGATAGCAAAGTGCGGTGATCAACCAGGTCGAAAGCAGCCGAGAGATCTAGAGAAACAGCAAGAGAAAGTAGACAACGATCGTGAGCGGAGTGCAAGTCATTGAGGAGGGAGAGAAGAACAGATTCAGTGCTATGACCTGGACGGAAACCTGATTGACGTGGATGGAGAGTGAGAGAAACCTCGAGGTGAGAGGAGAGCTGAGAAAAGACCAATTTTTCCAAGAGCTTAGAGAGAAAAGGGAGATTAGATATAGGACGCCAGTTGGAGGGGGAAGAGGGGTCTAGAGAACTCTTTTTAAGGATAGGACGGACAGTAGCATGCTTCCACGAGGAGGGAAAAGTACCAGAAGAAAGACTGGAGTTGAAAAGCGAGAGAATAAGAGGGGACAGTGCCAGAGAAGGTTCCAACAACCAGGAAGAGGGGATGGGATCGGCTGGACAAGAGGTTTTTCGAGTGGAAGTGAAAACTTTAGTGAGAGTGTCTAAGGAAATGGGCTCAATGGCGGACCAGTGATGAGAAAGGGGAGGAATGGCAGGAGAGGAAGAGATCAGAGAGGTAGGGGAGGGGGGTACTGCCAAAGGGGGAGGAGAGAGGGGAGCAGGACAGGATGGAAAGGAGGAGCGGAGGGTTTGTACTTTAGAAACAAAGTAAGTAGCCAAAGTGGAGGGATCGGGAGTAGAGAGGGAAGATGGAGGGATAGGAGAAGAGTGTGGAGCAGAAAGAGAGCGGAGGATGGAATGTAGTTGGCGAGAGGAGTTTGAAGAGTGAGTAATGAGATCAGAGAAATAACACTGCTTTCATGGTGCACCCTGATGCACTTCTCATGGATTACCTGATTTAATCATGGTCTGCAACTTGTGATTTCCTACATATTCCCAGGGAAATGCACTGCACCTTCTCTTTCACTCTATTGTAGCTGCATTCAGAGCTGGAGTGGCTGGGGATGAGGGGACCGGGATGAGTGTGTCAGTGTTTGATGGATGTTCAAGCTTAGTGGGGTGAATGCTTTTGCTAGTGATGTGTGCATTTCTCCATGTCCTGAACTTTTCCTCTGCCTGCTGTTGTTTTCTTATATCACCACTCCCCATACTCTCTGTATGCATTCATTGCTTACTCCCTGTCATGGGGAGAGCTTCCATATTGCCCTGTTTAATAATTGCTTTGCCTCTTTCTGCTCTATTTCCCACCCCCTTCTATGTGCCCAGTGTCTGCTGGGGGGTGTTTAGGGGGCCTGGGGGGAGCTAGGGAAAGGGGGGGGGAGGGACAGTGGAGCAAATGGGAGGAACAACTGTGATTCTTCCAGTCTGTTTGGTATTGATTGTATCTGGTGTATACCCTCTCACAGCAGCTAGATTTTTGCTTAGATACTTCTGCTTTTACGAATATTTATCTGGCTGCATTGACTGTTACTCCTTATGTTGTCTGCTCTAGAAATATTGTGATTTTGTTTTTCTGCTTTTTGTAGTTGTCATCCTTCTTCAATCAATTAATACAAATTATTTACTCCCCAAAAAAATGTACTTCCGAATCTGGTAAGACTGTGAATTTATCGGAGAGCAAGACGCATATGCTTGCAGCACCGAAAGACATTGAGCATTTTCTGAAGAATCTGGTTGCACCAGAAATGGGGTATGGATAGCTAGATTTATGCCATAAGTAGTGGTAACTGATGATAATATTTGACCTGCGGAAATGTGTTTAACGGACTATGCAATGGCATATTCAACATATCTGATCCTGAAACAAAACATTTGCAACAGAGTGGACTCCCCGAGGGACTGATTAACATGAGGAAAGATCTACAGAAGCTGGAAGAATGGTCTAATTCTTGGCAATTAAGATTTAATGCAAAGAAGTGCAGTGTTATGCACTTGGGTAGCAGAAATCCAAGGGAAATGTACGTGATAGGGGGCGAGAGGTTGGTGTGCACGGATCAGGAGAAAGACATTGGTGTGATTATTTCTGAAGATCCCAAGCTGGCAAAACAGTGCGACAAGGCGGTGGCAAAAGCCAGGAGGATGTTGGGCTGCATACAAAAAGGCATTACCAGCAGAAAGGAAGAGGTACTAATGCCACTGTACAAGTCACTGGTGAGGCCTCACTTGGAATACTGTGTTCAGTTTTGGAGACGGTATCTTGAAAAGGATGTAAAAAGACTGGAAACTGTTCAGAGGAAGGCGACCACAATGATTTGGAGCCTGCATCAGAAGCCTTATGAGAAGAGACTTGAAGACCTAAACATCTACACTTTGGAGGAGAGGAAGGATAGGAGAGATATGAGTCATACCTTTAAATACTTAAAGAGAAATAATAAACAAACAAACCTCTTCCAAAGGCGGGAAAGCTGTAAAACTAGGGGGCATAACAGGAAGCTGCAAAGATGGTAAATTGAAAGGCAATGTCAGGAAATACTTTTTCACACAAAGGGTGGTGAATGTTTGGAATGCCCTCCCGATGGAAGTGGTGGGGGCAAACACGGTGACGGAATTCAAAATGGCATGGGACAGACACAGTGGATCCCTTTACAGCAACAGGATAAAATCAAAATAAACTGAACCATCTAATTTCTCAACATATAGGGGTGTCCTACATGGAGTGGTGGGTTCACCCCTATACAAAGACATGGGGAGGAGTGGCCTGCACAGAGCGGCAGGTGCACCTACTCTTGCCATCGTACTGGGCAGACTAGATGGACCATACTGGTCTTTATCTGCCATCATTTACTATGTTACTATGTTCTTTTGGCAAGTTCTTACTGCAGACATACAGCAGAATGCAGGAATGAATATGATCACTGGTAGTATTTTTCTGCATGATTGTTGGTTTGCTTAAGTGTTGTCTTATATGGCTGTGTGTTTTGGGGTTGATTGTGGAATTGTGGTGGGGAATGAAAGCTTTGTTTGGTTTACTGGAGATGGATGTTTGCAGAGATGGTGTGAATTTTTTGTGGTTTGTGTTTCTGTGTCTGGATATTTGGGTGATATGTGGGGGCTGTAGTCTGAAATTATTGCTTGAATATACTACTGTAAGTGCACAGCCCTCTTTCATTTTAAAAGTATTTAGAAGCATTTGTTATTCTATCCATCTGCTATCCAGTGCATGATGCAACTTTTAATCAAAGTGCTGGTACAGGAAAGTAAGCCCTTTAAATCCACTAAGCATGTGCAGCAGCGTTTTTCAGATATTAAACAGTCTTTGCGGAGAAGTTTCTTTTTTTCACTTTGAATGCAATCTTTTAAGAGCAATATTTTATCAATATGTTATGTTTATTTAGATTTGATATACCACTCAGGCCAAGAGGCATTAGAGCGGTTTACAATACTATATCATTCAAAGAAATAAGAAAAGAAAGCCATTTATATGATAGGACAGGACAGAATAGAGGACAGAGACAGTCAAACAGATAAGAGAAGGAGAGGAACACGGAACAGCAACATACCACAATATATAGGCACCACAATCCAGCTTATGCATCAGTGTAAACTCCAGCAACAGACGCCACGGACCAACGCCTAAGGGCCACGCCAAAGGGCCCTCTGGCGAGGCCCTCAGGCCCGGGCCCGCAAGGCACGGGCGCGCCCCTGCAACAGCAGATTTTAAGCTGTTCTTCATGGCTGGTGATAGGGATTGAAGCAGCTTCATTGTATTCATCTATTTATACTCTTAGCACATTGAATTGGGTGGTAAATTTTCCTTTCAAATTTTCTTCAAAACCTATCAAGCTTATTTTTAGCTTAATCTTTTGTTGTCCAAAGTAGTAAATTACAGTTCTGTCAACAAGAAGGCATCTCTATAGCCAGTGTAAACATTTTGGTATATTTCAATGTAGCTATTTTTGGGCTTAATATATGGATAAGGCTTTATTTATTTCTATCTAGTTCAGGCCTTTTTCCAGTAGAGGTTCAAGGCAAGTTGCATTCAGGTACAGTATTTCTTTTCCTGTTCCCAGGGAGCTTACAATCTAAGTTTGCACCTGAGATAATGAAGGGTTAAGTGGATTACCCATGGCCACAAGAAATATTAGTGGGATTTGAATCCTGTTTTTTCCAAGTCCACACTGCTGCCCTGACCACTAGACCACTCCCCCAATCAAAGTTTCAATCAATTGATGTTTGAGACCCTCTTCTAATAGTGTTTTCAATTTCTGTTGATTGGTTTTCATAATTTAATCTTTTTTGGAAAACGGATTAGTCCTTTCATTTATTTTTAGACTTGCATGAAAAAAAACAACAACATGTGAAGCAGCATTTTAGAAAGGATGTCCAGGTCACAGTGTCCAAAATACAATGGGAGTGTCAGCAATGAAGGGAGGCATGTATACAGTAGGTGCCTTCTGCAATCACTCTGTAGTCCCCCCCCCCCCCTTCCGAAAGATGCATGTCCCCACAACTGGTTCTGGTGATAGTCCTGTGCATATGGCAAGGCCTGGCAAGTGCATGTTTACAGGCCATTTTAGAAATGTGGACATCCCTAAACTGCACAGCCCCAGAAATGTTGGTTAAGGTATTTCAGAACAGAGATGTCTATGCTGTGCTACATGCATGTCCCAGCCTGCCATTTTAGATCTACAGATGTGTGATGGTAGGGCAGCACAATTAAAAGACTGTTTATTAACATAGAGGTTTTGTTCACCTGGCAAAAATTACTGTGGTAATGAGAGCAGATTTTGCTCTTCCCCCTGCAAGCATCGCTGCCATGAAACAATAACTGTTTATCAACTTATTTGTAGTCAGGAGCAGGTATAGGTATGGACAAATCAGTAGCCAGAGCCTTTCTGTAATTACACAGCAGTGTGAATCTCCATAGGACTGCCCAGGCCACATCTTCATCATACCCCATGCAACATGAATGTGATTGCACCAGGGACACCCATATACCCAGCTTTCTAAAATAGCTCTGGGTGCATCTTTGTGATTTTCACATCTGAATGCCTGTTTTCAGATGTCAAAATCATGAATAGAGCTTCTAAAACGGCCCCCTTTATATTGAAATGTATTAAAATGTTTTTATAGATTTGGAACCCCTGACACAGGTGGTCTGCTTTGGGTCAAAGTTAAATACATTTCTTCATACAATCCATTGTTGAAGGCTGTTCCTTTAGCTATCTCCACTCTGCTTTTGTGTAGCTGGATTTGCAGAGGTATGTCCTCTTGTCTCTGAGGTATGTGTTGCCATGTCTGGATATTTGGATGGAATATGGGACAGCTACAAACTTATGGGAATCTTTCACTAAAGGACACTAGTTGGCGTGTACTGAAGGCATACTGAGACACATGTTGCCAGCTAGTGCAGGACCATGGCAGTTGTTAAGTGCCATCAAGTCAATGTTCACTCATGGCGACCCTCTGGATAGCTGTCCTAAACTGTGTTCAGTCTTCGGTCAGGCGGTTCATTGTTGATATAGTGGCATCAATAGATGCCGTTATTGTATCGATCCATCTCATTGCTGACCTTCCTCTTTTGCATTGACCTTCAACCTTGCCAAGCATGATGTCTTTCTCCAGTGATCTCTCTCTCTTCACATGATGTGTCCCAAGTACAGTATGAAAGTCAAAATCTTGTCATCAGAGCTTCTAAAGAAAAATCTCTTCTAGTACTGGCTGGTTTGTTCTTTGGGCAGTCCATCGTATACACAGTATTCTTCACCAGCACCATAATTCAAAGGCATCGATTTTCACTGTCCAGCTTTTGCATCCATATGATGTTATTGAAAATACTATAGCATGGACAAGTTGAATCTTTGTATGGAGAGAGACATCTCTGTTCTTCAGATTCTTGTCTAGGTCCTTCATAGCCATTCTACAAGAACAATACATCATTGGATTTCTAGACTGCTTGTCATTTCTTTATTTATTATTGATTCAAGCATCTTAAAGTTTCCCACTATTTCAATTTCTTCTCCATTAGCAATGAGCTTATTGATTTTGCCAGTTGTCAGGATCTTTGTCTTCTTTATGTTAATGTACAGGCCCATGACAACATGGGAACTATCCCATGCTAACCATGACAGTTAGTGTTGGATAATTCCAGTGCTAACTGTGCAACCCACATTAGGGTCACAAGTGGGCAGGTTAGAGGTTGAGAGTGGGAGTGGTGAGCTCAAAGCAGTTGCACTGGGGTCACACTGTGCACTAATTCTATTAGCATAGGTTCATCTAATGCCATCTCAATAGGTAGAGTTAGATACACCCACACTAATATTTATTTATTTATAAATGTTTAAACCACTTTTCTGAAACATCAATCAAAATGGTGTACAAATACAAAACATTTAAAGCAAAATCACAATACCCCCCCCCCACTACAATCCTCTCAAGTCCCTCTCCCTCAACTCACCCTCCAGAAAATAAAAATATTTTCAAGCTCTTCTAAAGACATTATAAACTGGTCATCACTCGTAACTCCACTGGTAACTCATTCCATTTCTCTGGGGCCACCACTCCAAACACTCATGCCTGCCAACCCATCTTCTGTACCTCTTCTAAACCCGAAACTACCAATAACTCCCTTGAGAAGAGCATAAAGGTCGAGTAGGGACATACCAGCACAGCATCTCTCTCATATAATATAGATGCAAGTCATTCAATATCCTAAAAGCAATAATCAACAGTTTAAAAACACAATTCTCCCAAACTGGAAGCCAATGCAACTGCTTTAAACAAGGCCATGCACTATCCCACCTACTTGCCCCCAAAACAGGAGGGCAGTAGTATTCAGAAACAATTGAAGCCTTCACAAATACGGTTTGAACAATCCTATATAGAAAACAAATAGCCATATACCAAGAAATTAACTATTATCTTTAAAGCACCCTGATCTAAAAAAGGTCATAACTGATGAATCAAATGCAACTTCAGGTACACCAGTCTTGAGACACAACTAATCTGTTTCACACACACACACCCTCCCTTTCCAAAATTGTCCCCAATAATTGTAACTCATCTTTTCATCGAAGATCACAACCCCTAATCCTCAATTCCATCCGTTTGGAGGGACTGACCTGCAAGCATACCATCTTATCTACTTTCAACATTAACCCACAAGTCATTAGCTGCCTATAGACCATCTCCAAACAACCATTCAGTTGCTTAATCACCCACCCCCATCATCCCCCAATAATTGGACCAATACTTGGATATCATCCACATAGGCAAAACAATGAAGCTCAGATACTCTAAATAATAGCGGGGATAGTGGTGGACCCTTGAGGCACCTCCATCTCTTATCCACTCCCCAAATCCCAAACCACTTACAATAGACTAAATCCAATCCAATATTATTCCTTCCACTCCCAATTCCTGATATTACTCCAACCGCAACCCTCTCTCAACCAAATCAAATGCTGCTGACAGATCTAATGAAATCAACCATACTTAAACCTCCCTTATCTAAGTGCACATGCAAATGGAGCCCCATGCAGAAAGGGGCACATACAGCATGTCATGATACCCATAATCTGGACAGGCCGGATTTGCACTAGGATGCCATGCAGTAGCCGTGCTCACCCTTGGACACAGAATAGCTTTCTTTCCCCATCACCCGATCCCTGAACAGGCTTGCTGAAACTGGGGTTGAGCTGTGGGGAATCTTCTGTGCCCTCCTTACCTTTCGGGTATGCTGCCACAGATTGCCACACACAGGATGGCTTATTCCATCCCTGGGGTGGAATAAGTCGCTTATCCATTTCATCTGGCACGGATGTACAGTGCCACAACTGGTATCGACCCTGTACATCCTGGGTCTGGGTCCTGCCTCCAGCCCGCCCTGTCTCCTCCCCCTGCCTGCCCCTTCCCACCCTGTCCAGAGCTTCTCGCAAAGCAGCCCTGAACATTCAGGGAGCTCTGGACCAGGAATCAGGTCCCGACGAATAGCAGGGGTTGGACGTCCACTCTGGATGTCCAACCCTGCTATTCAGGACTCTGCATGCTACACTTAGTCTAACAGGGTGTCCAAAAGGGTCTCTATACCAGGGCTGGCCCTAGAGTTGAAGTGTTGAAAGTATTGAATCCCTAGACAAACCTCAAACTTTACATCCCCTCTGACTGCCAAAATCTACTATTTAGCTTTGAATGGCCTGCTTTTGCTGTCCTCCAGATGTTGCTGCCCTAGGCAACTGCTTAGTTTGCTTAGTGGTTGGGCTGGCCCTGTCCATACCACAACCGGTTTGGATCCCTCCCTGTCCCCTATCTTACAGGGAAACATTTTCCATATAAGACCCTAATGGCAACAAGGGTCACCAACATATGCAAATTAGAAATGGGACTATAATTTTCAAAAGCCTTTTCTTGCTAACATATCTGAGAAATATTGTATAGCCCCATTTTATTGCATTGGCCATTTCTTCTTCTTTTTGTATCTTTGCTTTCCTGACTACTTTCCTAGCTTCTGCAAGTTTTTCCAAATATAGATGTTTGTCTTCCTCTCTCTGTGATCTCTTGTAATTTATGAAGGCCACCTTTTTCAGCTACTTTTGAGAACCATAGTGGCCTCCTTTTCCTTTTGCATTTATTTACCTTTCTAATTAAAGGGTTTGTTGTCCTTTCAGTTTAGCCCATTGCTTTTTTACATCCCTCAGCTATTCCCATTCTGCTAAAAGAGTGGAGGAGTGACCTAGTGGTTGGGGCAAGGTCCTTCAGGCCAGAAGGTCAGGGGTTCAAATCCCACTAGAAAACAGCAACTTTGGGCCAGAAGGACTGGGATTTCTAGTCCCACAGGTGCTCCTTGTGGTCTTGGGCAAGCCACTTAACCCTCCATGTTCCCTGTAAGAATTAGTGCATGTATCTCATATTCCCTCATGTTAAATGTATCCCCCAATTGTGTTGTGACCACTTTGAAGGATAAGGTGGTATACAAAACTGTCTAAATAAATAATGACTCCTTGAGGTATTGTCCCATCTTGGCAAAGTTAGTTTTCCTAAAGTCTAAGACCTTCACTTTTGAATGGATTTTATCATCCTTAGTCCTAATACTGAACCACACCATCTGGTGATCACTGGATGTGAGACGATCTCCCACTATGACATCAGAAACACTTTCCCTATTGGTAAGCACCAAGTCCAGTATGGCCCCTTTCACCAAATATGCAGGCCTATTTTTTGTCAATAAAGGCCTCAGTTTAAAAAAACAAACACAACCAACCTCACTACCTGCAAATCTACCTTGTATTGTTGCTATACCTCTATTACATATTGCCATAATTAGTCTTCTTTTAATTCTATCACTTCTTTCTCTGGCCTTAATACTCTTAGCTCTATGATAATTTCTTATACAACAGATTGTTTTCCTCCTAAACTTATCAAAGACTACGATACAGGTCTTTATTCATACCTTTTAGACATTATAAATAATAGTCTTTCCCTGGATATCTTTCCTTCTCTTGAAATATGCTATTACCCATCTCCTCATTAAAAAACCCCCACTATTGACCTTTCCAGATCTGATATCTAACTACCTATTTCCCTTTTAATGTTTCCTTCTAAAGTTTTGGAGAAAATGTTTCATACTCAATTTTCCTCCTTTCTGGAAAAGGCAAACATCCTTCATCCATAGCAATCTAATTTCTGGTCCAGACATTCTTCAGAAACCCTATTTCTACCCCCCTAAATGATTTAAAATGCAGAATTGACCATGAACAGACTGCTATTATCATTTCCATATATCTTAATGCCACCTTTGATTTAGTTGGCCACCATTTTACTACAATAAATATCAGATATAGGCATTTCAGCTATGTTGTTTTCCTGACTCTCTTCCTATCTCAATAACTGCATTTGTTTCTGTACAGAATACATCCTAAGAAATAAAATCACATCCATGTGGCATTCCTCAGCGCACCATATTCACACCTACTCTGTTTAACTTTTTCTTTTGGTCCCTTTTGCTACTGTTATCCAGAGTCTTGGCATACAAGGAAAGATCTTTACCGATGGCATACAAATAGTCTACTTCACAGATGTTTCCTCTCCAAATCTCTCCACATTAAAATCAGGATTCATAGTTATTGCACAGTGGCTGGAGCATTATGGAATGAAATTAAATTCCACTAAATCAAAGGATATATGGTTTCATGTCACCAATCTTGTCTTTCTCCTTATTCTTAATCAACCAATAGCGTTATTATATTGTCTTACTATTTTGGGTTGAAACCCAAATCTCAGCTAAAGTAAAATCTAAGGAGGGTATATTCCAAGGGATTGACATGGTTTGTAGACCTGCAAACTGTGTAAATGCTGCTGAGATGGATATTAGGCAAGAATAATATGGTTAATGCAGTTGAATATCTCTGTGTGTCGCCGCTAGATACCCCGATGATAACTGCTTAGCACTGGGGCATGTCGGAGTGTTCCGGGGTGGCACCCATCACTAACTAGGCATCCTTTTATAAAATTACCTTCTTAAACCCTGAATTCTCAATCTCTTGTTGTTGCTGGTCATCAGGGCATCCAGTCTTCCCTCTGTGCCATATCACTACCATCAGTGTAAAAACTGATTTGCACACCACCCTATATGAAATACTGTATATCCTTCCCATGGCTTAGGACATGTATTTTAAAACTTTAAAACTGAACATAACTTACAGTTTTGGGAAAGTAGAACAAGATACGGTAGCTTTGTGAAAAAATGAATTATACATCATAAGGCTTAACTTTATTTTCTTAAAAAAAGATAATCATAGAAGTGAAAACTTAGGAAATGATAGCCTTGGATTAATGCTTGCAAAGTAGGTAAGATGAGATCAAAACCATGGAGATTTATTAATGTCAATAGTACTCTGGCTGATAGCAGCATTGTATTTTTAGTAAGTTTTCAAGAATGCAATTTCCTAATTTGAATCTCACCCTTGTTTTCTACTACTTTATGATTTATGATTTGGGATATAGAGAATTGACTGAACTGCGATAATTGCCATTGGAAAAATGGTTATATCATTCTCTAGTGTGTAAAATTATAAGATATAAAGAAAACTATGCAGACAAGTAAATCTCTGTGGAAACAATCACATATCTCCTCAGTTGGCCCTAATATGTTTTGCTAGCTTAGAGAGAAATGCCATGGACCTAAACTCCATATATTCTTGCATTTACCCAGACCTTGGAATGACCCTATCTATAGCAGATGCCTACCAGAATGTCTTTCAGTAAGTTTGATTATTTATTTATTTTATTTATTTATTTCTCTTATATACCGCGCTCTTCAACATCAGTGCGGTTTACATGGAACATTTGGGTTTTACGGTGGGGTTAAAAATGGATAGAAAACCACTCTGTCAAAAGTGTATGCTTGATTGTCATGAATCATCCAAAAGGTCTAATAAATTTGCACTCTAAGAATGAACCAAATGGGTAATTGAAATTGTATATGAACCAAATCACAAATGCTTCCATGTACTTTAGGCATGTGCAGGAGGAAAAGCCATTTTAGAAAAAGACATAGTGCCATGTAGCTCAGAGCTTTGAATTTGTTATTGACACTTACATATGTAAGCAGCTAATTTTGCAACCTACATGAGTTAAGTCCTTTGGCTCATGCACCCTCTTAACTGTCAACATTCCTAATAATGCCACCCCCACACTCTCACACACACAAAGTCACATAGCTTCCAATGCAGTTTATATTCCCATATCCAATATTACTTGGCTTGCATGAATACAGTTACAAAAATGCAATGTGTGCCTTTGAGTCAGTCCTGACTCCTGGTGACCCAAAAGCTCCTGGGTTTTCTTGGCAGTGTCACCAGATGTAAATTGCCAGGCCTTTCTTCTGAGCCAATGGAGGGTTAAGTGACTTGCCCAATGCCACAAGGAGTACTAGTGGGAATTGAACGCTGGTTGCTTGGTTACTAAGCCAGTGTTCTAACCACTAGGCTACTCCTCCACTCCAAATACAATTACAGTAGGTATTAAAGCTGAATGTATTCTGCACTGCTAGCTAAAGAGATGATTATCATAAAGGTTTCATTAGCTCATTTGCATGAATGCTATGTTATCACAAAATAACAATAACAATGCAAAATGCATGCATTGAATGTGGGTATAAGGACTATATTAACACATATTAAGAACTGTTAGTACTTTTTAAATACAGGCATTAACCTTAATTTTGGCTGGTATTTAGACTCCTTCGTCTTTGAAAAATGATCCTTTAATTACTGAAATATTTCTGAAATAATTGTCGATTTATTCAAATGTAATCCTCAGTGATTGTCATTGTTTAGAACAGAGAATTGCAGCTTTTATGATGAGCACAATTCTTCTTTCTGCAAATATCCTTGTTATTTCTTCACAATACAACTAAAGCAATAAGTCTCAAAACTGAATCCTCCATACATTCATGTAATTATCACCATCTTTTTTCAGTGATTAATATTATAGAATATGTATGCCATTGGAAGACTTCAGATGCAAATTACTCCAAAATGAGAACATTTTATCAAGGTGCTATGAACCAAAATTTGAGTTTTCCTCTCTGGCTACTTCAGTGTCTGTTTGACATGGAGAAGTCCTTTTATGAAATGTGAAATGTTGGGACATTGGTAAACTGGAATTCCATCCATCAGAGCACGATAGGCAAAAAGAGTATTGAGATGTATCCTGATAGAGGACATATGGAACTTATATATATACAGGGTGGCGCAAAAAAAGTGAGACAATTGCAATGACAGTTTCCAGTCACCATCTTTGTTTTTTTAATTTGTCAATCGTTTACATCTGTCTTTTTGGATTTTTAAATAACTTATATGCTACGAGATGGAACACCTGTTGCGAGATTGCTCTTGGACGTCCACTACTGTGGCATAGTTTGAAGTCAAACTGAGACGAAGGATGATAGAAAGAGATCGGGAATGCCAATCCTATTGGAAATTGAGGTCTTGCTGAATCACCTAATTTTCAGTAGAGCAAAGTCTACATGAATGGCTGCAGTTGTGTGGCCCAAGAGCTGTAAAGAAAATCTGGCTGAGTTCTGCAGTTAAAGGTCCTTATTGCAGCAGTGCTCACAAAAGCTTCATGCTTCTGCATGGCCATCATACCCATTCAAGCCAAACCTTTCTCTCCCAAACAGTGCAGATGCGAGTATCAAAAGTAACAGTCTCTCCTACCTCCAATACTTTCTTCTAGAGTTCAATCTGCTGTGGTATAGATCTCCATGGAATCCTCTGGAAAATCCACTCTTACTGACGCCACATACTCTGTATTTTCCAATGTCATAGGTTCTACATCAGAGTATGATTCATCCAGCAGCATTTCCTGTCTCCTCACTCCCAACCAAATCCAGCTAACTTCCTTGGGAGTTTATAGCTCCCCTTTGACAGGAAGCCACATCCACCCTACTTTCAGGGCTTCCTCTTGCAGGCCCCCACCTATCACATCATTCCCTCTTAGATATGTCCCTACACTCTACAGACAAAATGAAATGAAGTCCTCTTACTGTTATTTACATTCTTTGGCCTGTGAGTTCCAATGGTTCCATGTTATTCAAGCCAGGAAAGGGAGGGTGGGGGTTCTTCCATTTCACAGAACATAAGATTTGTCAAACAGGGTCAGACCAATGGTGTATCAAGCCTAGTTAGTATCCTGTTTCCAAAGGTGGCCAATCCAAGTCAAAAATACTTGGCAGGATCACAAAAGGTAGACAGATTCCATGTTGGTTATCCAGGGGTAAGCAGTAGATTTTTCCAAATCCACTTTATTTATTTATGTATTTATTTATTTAACTATTTTTAATATACCATTTTTCTCCAATTCAAAACGGTTTGTTGTTGTTGTTAAGTGCCGTTGAGTCGGAGTCGACTCATGGCGACCCTCTGGATAGCTATCCTAAATTGTGTTCGGTCTTCAGTCAGGCGGCTCATTGTTGACAGACTGGTACCTGTAGCTGCTGTTATTGTATCAATCCATCTCATTGCTGGCCTTCCTCTTTTGCGTTGACCTTCTATCTTGCCAAGCATGATGTCTTTCTCTAATGATCTCTCTCTTCGCATGATGTGTCCAAAGTATGAAAGTTGAAGTCTTGTCATCTGAGCTTCTAAAGAAAGCTTAGGTTTGATCTCCTCTAGTACCAACTGGTTTGTTCTTTGGGCAGTCCATGGCATACACAGTATTCGCCACCAGCACCATAATTCAAAGGCATCAATTTTCTTCCTGTCCATATTTTTCACTGTCCAGCTTTCACATCAATATGATGTTATTGAAAATACCATGGCTTGAACAAGTCAAATCTTTGTATGGAGAGAGACATCTCTGCTCTTGAGAATCTTATCTAGGTCTTTCATAGCCATTCTGCCAAGAGCAATGTGTCGTCTGATTTCTTGACTGCTTGTTGCTTCTTTATTGATAGTTGATCCAAGTAGGTTAAAGTTGTTCGCAATTTCAATTTATTCTCCTTCAACGATGAACCTGTTGATTATACCAGTTGTCATGATCTTTGTCTTCTTTACATTAAGGTGCAGGCCCATTTTGAGACTATGATCTTTGATTGTGAGAAGCAAATGTTTCAGATCATCTTCACTTTCAGCCAGTAATGTGGTATCATCAGCATAGCGAAGGTTGTTGATGATACTTCCACCAATCTTCACACCTCTGTTGTCTTCATACAATCCTGTTTCTCTGATGATTTGTTCTGTATATAAATTAAACAGGTAGGGGAAAGTATGCAGCCTTGTCTTACCTTTCCTTATTTTAAACCATTCTGTTTCTCCTTGTTCCGTTCAAACTGTTGCTTCTTGATCAATGTACAGATTGTGCAAGAGTACAATCAGGTGTTCTGGTATACCCATGCTTCTTAATGTGGCCCAGAGTTTCTCATGGTTTACATAGTCAAAAGCTTTGCTATAGTCGAAAAAGCACAAATAGATATCCTTTGGTATTCTTTAGTCTTTTCAAGGATCCATCTCATATCTGCAATGATGTCTCTCATTCCTCGCCCTTTCCTGAACCCTGCTTGCACTTCAGGTAGTTCTTGTTCCAGGTATGGTTGTAGTCTCTTTTGAATAATCTTCAGTAGAATCTTGCTGGCATGTGGGATCAGAGCGATTGTGCGATAATTTCCATAGTCAGTTGGATCACCTTTCTTTAGTATTGGTATAAACACAGATCTTTTCCAGTCAGTTGGCCATGATGTTGTCTTCCATATTTCTTGGCAGAGCCTTGTAAGTATGGTAACAGCTGCATCAGATCGCTGTAATACTTCTATGGGAATGCTATCAATGCCTGGTGCTTTGTTCTTTGATAAGGCTTTCAATGCTGCTTCAGCTTCTTCTTTCATCACCAATGGTTCCCAATCATAAGGTGCAGGTTGAAACAGCTGTTGGTCCACTTGATCTTTATCATATAAAAACTCTGTATAGTCCTTCCATCTTTTCTTGATCTTCTCAGCATCATTCAACATAGAACCTTGAGCATCTTGTAACATTCCAATTCGAGGCTGAAACATTTTCTTTAACTCTCGTAGCTTTAGAAAAGCCGATCTTGTTCTTCCTCTAATAGTTTCTGCTTCTATTTCCTTGCATGCATCATTGTAGTACTTTTCCTTGTCCTGTCTTGCTGCACATTGGAAATCTCTGTTGAGTTCTGTGATTGTCTTTCTTTCTCCTCTGGCTTTAGCTTCTCTGCGTTTCTGGGCAATTTGCAGAGTTTCTTCCATCATCCATTTTGGCCATTTTTTCTTTTTCACCTTTTGTAGAGACGTCTCACTTTCTTCTAACACAACCTTCTTGATGTCATTCCATAACTCTTCTGGAGCTCTGGCATTTGTATCTAAAGCAGCAAATCAATTTTGCAGGCAGTCTTTAAATTCCAGTGGTATATTTTCAAGGTCATATTTTGCTGCATTCATGAGTGGTTTTCTCTTTTTCAACTTTAGCTTGAGTTTGCATACTAGTAGTTGATGATTTGTACCACAGTCAGCTCCAGGTTTTGTCTTTGTTGATGTTATAGAGCTTTTCCATCGTTGACGTCCACAGATGTAGTCAATTTGATTTTTATACAATCCACTGGGTGAAGTCCATGTGTACAGTTGCCGCTTGTGTTGCTGGAAGAAGGTGTTTGAGATGAATAGATCGTTGGTCTTGCAGAATTCTGTTAGTCTTTCTCCAGCTTCATTTCTGTTTCCAAGTCCATATTTTCCAACTACTTTGTCTTCTTCTTTGTTGCCAACGTTTGCGTTCCAGTCACCCATGACTATCAGGATGTCCTGTTTGCATATTCTGTCAATTTCAGCTTATACTTGTTCATAGAACGCTTCAATTTCATTCTCTTCTGCAGCTGTTGTTGGGGCATATACTTGAATTATAGTTGTGTTCCTCATAGATCAAGAGATTAAGCATTCACTGACTGCATTGTATTTCATTACAGTTCTTGCAAGTTTCTTCTTTATTATAAATGCAACACCATTTCTTCTTTGTCTTTCATTTCCAGCATAGTAGATCATGTGATCATCTGATGCAAAGTGACCGATGCCAGTCCATTTCAGTTCACTGACACACAACAGATCAAGTTGTACACCTTCCATTTCATTCTTGACCACCTCCAACTTCCCTTGGTTCATGCTTTGTACGTTCCATGTTCCAATGTGTAAGACATCTTTATAGCTTCTGACTCTCATCTCAAAATGGTTTACATTTAACAAAAGTAACAGTGTGATTACACCTGTTTTACATGGAACAAAAACAATTTTGACAATGGTTGGACTTTTTAACAGAAGTATTTACATTGATTAAGGGGTTAGAAAAGGGGTATATGGTAGGGGGGATGGAAGGGGAGAAGGGTGGATTTTGCTAGTTTAATGAGGGTTAATTAGAAGTAAGGAGGGGTTCTGGGGTTTAAGGGGGCATTGGGTAGTATTCAGAGAAGAGGAAGGTTTTTAGCATCTTACTTTCATAATGGGTTATGCACTTTTCCACCTGAAACTTGTCTGAACCTTTTGTAAACTCAGCTGCACTAACAACTTTCACTACATCCTCTTGCAATGAATTCCAGACTTTAATTACACATTGAATGGAAAAATATTTTCTCCAATTAGTCTTAAATAAACTACTTTGGAGTTTCATTGTGTGTCCCCTAGTGTTTTTACTCTTTGAGGAGTAAAAATCGGATTCACTTTTACTCATAGAACTCCACTCATTATTTTATAGACGTCCATCATATCTTGCTCTCAGTCTTCTCCAAGCTGAAGAGACCTAACCTTTTAAGCCTTTCTTCGTAGGGATTTCCTTCCATCTTCTTTATCATTTTGGTTGCCCTTCTCTGTAGCATTTCCAAATCCACTCATATATCCTTTTTAGATGCAGCAACCAGAACCATATGCAATAGTCAAGGTGCAGTTGTACCATGGATTATGATATACTTTGATTCTTTTTCTCTTTTCCTTATAATTCCTAACATTCTATTGGTTTTCTCAGCCACCACTTCACACTGAGCAGATGATTTCAATGTATTATCTACAATGATGCCTAGATGCTTTTCCTGGGTGCTGACTTCTAATGTGGCACTTTGTATCTATAGTTTTGTTTGTTTTTCCCTAAGTGCACAGTTTTGCACCTGTCCACATTCAATTTCATTTGTCATTTGGACACCCAGTTTCCTGATTTATCAAGTTCCTTTTACAATTTTTCACAATCTTTGTGTGATTTAACTACTTTGCTGTTAAACATATGACAGAAAATTATTCAGTGTGCCCAGCACAGATCCCTGGGATACTCTGCTATTTACTTTTCTCCATTGAGAAAATTGACCATTTAGCCTTACTCTCTGTTTTCTATCTTTTAACCAGTGCCAGTCTACAAGAGGACATTGCCTCCTATCCCATGGCTTTTTACTTTCCTCAGGAGTCTCTCATGAGGGACCCTATCCAAAGTTTTCTGAAAATCCAGATACATTATAGCCCCAGCTTACCTATGCTCATACCTGCAAAAATTTAGTTGATTGTGAGGCAAGACTTCCCTTGGCTAAATCTATATTGGTTTTGTCCCATGAAACCATTACTATATGCCACAGTAATTTTGTTCTTTGTAATGGTTTATGTCATTTTTTCCAGGCACTGATATCAATCTGTAGTTTCTTGCATCAAACTTGTGTGGTAGTGTGGCATGCGGGGGGAGGGGGTTTTCTTTAAAACAGAACAGACAGCAGTTCAGGGAAAACAAAATCAGCTTTTATTCTGTCTCAGCTTGTTATCTCAAAAAGCAGGTTCTTCTGGCACCTCTTCCAGCCCCAGTTAAAGTTTCTGCCTCAGAACTCCATTGCACAGCTTGCCTTGGAAGGACTTCTGGTTCCACGGGCCTCTCTCCCTCCTGCAGCCTGATGGATTCTTAACATCTCCCTGTGAGCCACACCCTATTAAATATAATTTTTGACATTGGTATCTCCCCTACATCTTCACAAAAGACCAAAGAAAATAATTCAAGTGGACCCTGATTCCAAGAGGGGCACATCCGAGACATCCAGGCAGCCCCAGGCAAGACAGGCCCATTTGGACCCGGTTCTGGACCGTGGGAACAAAACATTCCTCTGGTAGTCAGAATCGGGCCTGTGGATGACCCGGCATTCCCTTGCTACCTGAGGGGATGTCTTCCCCGCAGGCGCCCCAACTCCAGCATTTCCAGTCTCCCTATTCCCCACCAACCGACCCAAAGCTGGCCTGCTGTGGCCTGGATCGGGCAGCAGGGACCACTCCCCCCTCCCCATACCCGGACCCAATCACTGTGTTTTTGCTGCTTATACCACCTCTGAGGTGGTATGAGCAGCATGTCCCTATGGGTCCGGCAGTATATACAGGGCCGTGACCTGAATTGGCCCTGTACATACTGCCAGGCTGGCCTACCCCTGCTCAGCCCAGACCCTGTTCCCCACCAGCTCTCCCTGTCATAACGCATGAGACATGCGGGGAGGGCAGGAGGGGGAGTAGGGTCTAGGCAGCCCCACAGCCTGCGCTTCAGAAGGATCTCCTTAGTATCTCTACTTAATGCTCCTTTTACTCCTCTATGATCTAATGGTGCAACTGACTCCTTCACAGGCTTTTTGTGTTGATACCAGAAAACGTTTTAATTATGGATTTTTGCTTCCACGGCAAGCTTCCTTTCAAATTCTCTCTTTGCCTGCCTTATTATTGCTTTGCATCAAACTTACCAGTACTTTTGTTGTTTTCTAAACTCAGATCCTTTTTCCATTTTTCTGTTTTTTATTTTTTTTGCTAAAACAGCCTCTCTCACCTCATCTTTAAACAATGTTTGCAATCATTTGGCCTTCCTTCCACCCTTTATAAAGAATGGAATATGACTGGTGAGGGTTTCCAAGATGGTATTTTAAATAATATCCAGACCTGATGTGAACTTTTAACCCGTGCAACTAACCCTTTTAGTTTTTCATTAATATTTTTCTAATTTTATCAAAGTCTCCCTTTTGAAAGATAAATGCTATCTCCCTAGCATGCTCTGAAGTGGCAATGACCCATTTGATACTGAGGTAATTGAAATCATCTATTATTATGTGTTGCTATTTTTGTTAGCTTCCCTATTTTCTGTTAGCATTTCATCATCTGTTTGTTCATTCTGGCCAAGCAGATGACAGAACACCCCCACTGAAATTTCTTTCCCCTTTTCACATGGAATTTCTATCCATAATGATTCTAGAGTATGTTTTGTTTCTTGCAAAACTTGTATTTTGTTTGACTCAATGCTCTCTAACATATAGAACCTCCCCTCCACCAATTTAATCTATACTAGCATTGTGATTTGTACCCTTGCATCACAAAGTGGAATTTTAAAAGGGACGTCCAAATGCAGTCTGGGACATCTAAGCCAAAACATTTGAAAAAAAAATGCAGACACGTCCTAAGTGCAGACCTGATTTCACAAACGTGGCCGTGTCCAATATGGAGGTCTGTGGGGACATCTACATAGACTTCCCCAGAACTGTATTTCAGAACCTAGACAGCTACTGCTACTATTATTAATCATTTATATAGCACTGCAAGGCATACGCAGCACTGTACAAACCTATAAAGAAGACAGTCCCTGCTCATAGAGCTTACAATCTAATCAAGACAGACAGAACAATGCAAGAGAAACAAGGGGAGTTCAAACAGGGCCGGCCCGTCCATTGAGCGAGAATGTTTTTTGCACAGGGCCCCGCGTTTCAGGGGGCCCTGCGCAAAGAACATTCCGCTTTAAAAGTAGAATTAAAAAAAAAAAAGAAAAGCTGGCTGCTGCCGCTGCCCGGTGGTAGCAGCAATATCGAATGTCCCGCGGGGGCCCCCCCTGCCTGGCAGATCCCTTCCTGCTTGCCTGCCTGCTTCAGTCAGTTCTTCTCCGCTTCAGCTTTCAGAGCCGCGAAGGGAGAGCTTTTCCCTCACGACTCTGTTAAGCTCGCCGGGGCAGATGGGAAATTTCCCATAAGCCCCAGCGGGCTTAAAAGAGTCACGAGGGAGAAGCTCTCCCTTCGCGGCTCTGAAAGCCGAAGTGGAGAAGAACTGACTGAAGCAGGCAGGCAAGGAGGAAGGGATCTACCGGGCAGGGGGGGGGGCCCGCGGGACATTCGATATTGCTGCTACCGCCACGGCAGCGGCAGCAGCCAGCCTTTTTTTAAAGTTTTAATTTTCCCGGGGGGGGGGGGGGAAGTAGGACTTGATGTGGGCTTGGGGGGGGGAGTAGGACTTGATGTGGGCTTGGGGGGGAGTAGGACTTGATGTGGGCTGGGCTGGGGGGAGTAGGACTTGAGGTGGGCTGATGTGGTTAGGGCTGTGATGTGCTGTGGGCTGATGGGGGGGGATAGGACTGGAAATGGGCTGATGGGGGGGTTAGGACTTGAGGTGGGCTGATGGGGTTAGGACTGGTAATGTGCTGTGGGCTGATGGGGGGGTTAGGACTGGTAATGGGCTATGGGGGGGGCTAGGACTGGTAATGGGCTATGGGGGGGGCTAGGACTGGAAAGGCTGATGGGGGGTTAGGACTTGAGGTGGGCTGATGGGGTTAGGACTGGTAATGTGCTATGGGCTGATGGGGGGGTTAGGACTGGTAATGTGCTGTGGACTGATGGGGGGGTTAGGACTGGAAATGGGCTGTTGTGGGGTTAGGATGTGAGGTGTGCTGATGGGGTTAGGACTGATAATGTGCTGTGGGCTGTTGGGGGGGTTAGGACTGGTAATGGGCTATGGGGGGCTAGCACTGGAAATGGGCTGATGGGGGGGTTAGGACTTGAGGTGGGCTGATGGGGTTAGGACTGGTAATGTGCTATGGGCTGATGGGGGGATAGGGCTGGTAATGGGTTGGGGGGGTTGCTAGGACTGGAAATTGGCTGAGTGGAAGGGAAGGTTTGAACTGCAAATAGCTGATGGGGAGGGGGCCTTGGAATGGAAATGGGCTGAGTGGAAGGGGGACTTGATCTGCAAATAGCTGATGGGGAGGGGGCTTGGAATGGTAATGGGCTGTGAGAGGAGGGAGCTAGGACTGGAAATGGGCTGAGTGGGGGGGGGAGCTAGGACAGGAAATGGGCTGATGGAGGGGCTAGGATAGGACTGAAAATGGGCTGTTGGTGGGAGCTAAGATTGGAAATGGGCTGTGGTGGGGGGGCTTGCATTGAAATGGACTCATGGAGGGGCTAGAACTGGAAGTAGGCTCATAGGTGGCTTGGATTGAAATGGGCTGAGTGGAGGGGAGCTAGGATTTGACATGGGCTGATGATGGGGCTAGAAAAGGACTAGAAATGGGCTGATGGGGGGCTGGGATTGGAAATGAGCTGATGGAGGGACTCAGATAGGACTGGAAATGGATAGGGGAGCTAGGACTGGAAATGGGCTGATGGGGGGCTAGGACTGGAAATGGGCTGATGCGGGGACTAGAAGGGAGCAGTGGGGCTGGAACTAGAAGGGAGCTGATTTTGGGGGAGGATTAGAATGCGATGGGGCTGGGAGAGTGAAATGGAATGGGGAAAATATTTTGTGTGGGAGGGAAGAAAATCTACAATTGGCCGGGTATTAGGAGAGTATGTGGGGATTGAGGATGGAGGGGTAAAATTTGAGTGGATGAAATAGGAATGAGGAAAGAACAAAAGGAGAAAGATTAGTATGTTAAAACAGATGTAGAGAGAGAATGGAAAAAAAAACTAGAAGAAAGGACAGATGGACAGCAGATGATGGAGAGTTAACAGAAGACACAAAGAAACCAGAAGAAAGTGGCTGGAGCAATTGCAACTGAAAAAAAAATGCACAAAAGGTAGAAAAATATCTTTTTATTTTGAATTTATTAACTGGAATATGTCAGCTCTGGGAAATGTGCATCATTAATGTCTATGCTTTGTTTAGTACAAGAGGAAATTAATTTATAGTTGTATTTCTACAGTGTTGCTGTACATTCTAAGTTGGCTTTTGGGGTTCCCATTTTAATTATTATCTTCCTGTTTCTAAATTGTGATTTCTTGTTTGGTGATGGTCTATATTCTGCATGTGTAACTGAGCTGAGGTATTCTGTTTATGTAATTCCTATTTGACATTGCCACTTGTTCTCTTTCCCCAGTAGATCATGTATTGTTATTCTCTGAAATGTATTGGTTTAATATTTGCAGTGTTGCCTTTTGATAGGTAGGGTCTGGTGCTTTGTGAGTCCTGGTAGTGCTGTTATGATACGGCGGGTTTGCTATGGGTTCTAAGTGACCAACAGACTTAGAGAAACATTCACACATACATATTTTTATTGGAACTCACACCTTGAAGGACAATCCTTCTCGTGGCGTGCTGTTCCCTTTTATTCTTTATATAGGGACGCAACCCTAGCATGTGTTCAAAGGGGATATCTACCCCTCAACATCAACCAGGTAACATTCTTTCATTCAGGAAAAACCCTCTTAGAAGCCACTTATCTGAACGGAGACTTTCCACAGTTCATAGGCAACTCAGCGTCTTCCCCAGCTCATAGATAGACTCAACGTCCACTCCTGATGGTAAATGGAGAAGTCCCTTTATCAGCCGCCGATACCGGGTAAAACCCAACACCTCCAAATCAATGTAACCAACAGGGAAGGTCATCCGTTATGACTTCTGAGACTTATTCAAGTAGCAACCATACGAGAGTCTCCCCTCATTTTCTGTCATTTTCAGACTCTCGTATGGTTGCTACTTGAATAGAGTCTATCTATGAGCTGGGGAAGACACCGAGTTGCCTATGAACTGTGGAAAGTCTCCGTTCAGATAAGTGGCTTCTAAGAGGGTTTTTCCTGAATGAAAGAATGTTAACTGGTTGATGTTGAGGGATAGATATCCCCTTTGAACGCATGTTAGGGTTGCGTCCCTATATAAAGAATAAAAGGGAACAGCACGCCACGAGAAGGATGGTCCTTCAAAGTGTGAGTTCCAACAAAAATATGTATGTGTGAATGTTTCTCTAAGTCTTTTGGTTATATATGTGGGAGACATACGAGATTCAGGATTTAGAATGGGTTCTAAATGGGCAGTGTTTGTAGTAGTTCCTAATGTGCCTGACGGTTGGCACTGGATTATAGTAATGTAGAAATCTTTTAGTCTTTCTTTATCCATACACTCATTAAGAGGCATGTTTGCTAAAAGTTAGTGCATGGTAACATTATGCAAATATTTATGCAAATGAGGTCCCTTATGCAAATGAGGCCCCGCACAGAGTCTCTGCACATGGCCCCGCACCCCCCTTGGGCCGCCCCTGAGTTCAAATAGGGAAGCAGACACAAGGAGAACAAGGGATTAGGATACAAATGGTTAGAGTAGTGGGTTGGGAACAGGAAAGTAAGGATTCAGATCCCCTCTGCTGTTATAATTGAAATTGTACTGAGTACTGGGGATGATGGAGTGCTATCTTTTCTACACTCTCTAGATTTTCTTTCAGCCAAAACAAGTACTTCATGATGCTATTCATGCATGGAGCAGATATAACCATAAATGTGACTCCTGATGTTTATGAGATCAGGCAGTGATGTCTAGCTTCTTGGGAATACCCTAGGCATGCTTATACCACACCCCTGTTCAGTTATGGACATCCTCATGTTGGGGGCATCCCAGAGCCAGCTTCTAAAATGTCTTTGGATGTCTCTCTACCCCATTTTCAGACATCAAAAGCATGAATAGAGCTTCTAAAATTCCACTCACAGTGTCCAACTGGTGATCCTCCTTCCACCAAGTTCCTAAGATACCAGTTATATCTACATACCTCTTCCTTCAGGACTATATATTCTAATATCCCATCTTATTTTAGACTACTAACTTTTATATACAGGCATTTCAAAGAATGCTTTTTGTTCATCATAACAAACTGCTTATCATTTGACAGGGGTCATTTGGAATCTTTCAACTCTGCAGTTTACTTAAGGGCACTTGAACTACTTTTACCTTTACTGCAACCTCTCTATCAACATGCACTGCTTGACAACTTTTGACTTACTCCAATATTTGGTTTAAAGACTGCTTTATCTCCTTTATAATGATTAGTGCCAGCAGCCTGATTCCAGCCTGATTAAGGTGAAGCTTATCTTTCCAGCAAAGACACCCTCTTCCCCAAAATGTGTCCAATTCCCAACAAATCTAAAGCCCTCTTCCCTGCACTATTGTCTTATCCATGCTTTGAGACCCTGGAGCTTTACTTGCTTCTTGGGTCCTGCACATGCATCAGGGAACACTTCTAAGAATGCTAACCTGGATGTCCTGGATTTCAATTGTCTACCTAATGTCTACATTTAACCTCTAAAAAACTCCCTCCCACACATTTTTATGCTGTTGGTGCCCACATGTACCAAGACATCTGGATCTTCCCCAGCATTGTCTAGAATTCTGCTTAGATGATGTGAAGTTCACTGTCTTCATACCAGGCAGGCAAGTGACCAAGAGATCCTCATGCCAGGCAAGTGACCAAGAGATTCTCATGCCCACCAGCCACCTAGCTACCTACATGCCTAATGATCGAATCACCAACTAAGATGACCATCCTACTCTTCCCTCCTAGGTAGAAGACCCTGAAGAAAAGAGGATATTGCATCCTCTGTAGGGTCTGTCTTTGCTACAAAATCATTACCTACCACACCGAGGTGTTGCTCTTCTTTCAGCTGACCTCTCTTTTCTAATGCAGCATTGAGGCTGCCAGACTGGACGTGGCAATTTTCTTCAATGTACATTTAGGTCTTATCTATATACATCCCTGTCTTCCTCAGCTTCTCCAAGTCTTTTATTCTATCCTTCAGAGATCAGACTTGTTCTCTGAGAACTAGAAGCTCTTTGTACTAGGTGTATACATATGACCTCTCATCTACTGGGAAATAACAATATATGTGGCATTTAATGCAAAAGATCAGATAGCCCATATTTTACTGCTGGACTGATGTCTGCATCTTTGTATTAGTGTGTTTAATTATTTAGAGTTGTTTAAGGGATTATGGATACCCATAGAGGCCTTAAAGATTATTTGGTATACTTTGTCACCCAGCGAGGATCCCCACAGGTTAAAGCAGGGTATTACACTGGGGCCTTATCTTTAACCAGCCAGGAAGTGGTGCAGAGAGCCTTGCAATGCCCTCTGGGTATTGTAGTTTTTACAGGCTAGCCAAGAAATGAGTTGCAGTCGGGTGGTAAGGCTTTAAGACAGGATTTTTATTCCCCTTCCGGGTGGATTCTCTTATATCAATGAAAACAAAGGCAAACAGACCATCTTCTGGTACAAAATAAAGGAAACAAATATGAACCAATATTGCTTCTATCTTCAGCTTCTTTACTCAAATAAAAAGGTATCTTAAACAGTCCTTTTCCAAGCAAACAGAAAAAAAACCTTTCTCCTTCACTTCAGTGACTAGAAAGTTTCCACAACCTCTTTAACATAAAGAGGAGATATCATCGGCAATAATCAGTGTACAGTCCATGCATTCATCAGAGGGCTGTTCCCCTTGAATATCATACTGCATTTCTTCACTTTCTCCTTCAAACTGTCTTTCCTTCAGATAGCCAGAAGTATTATTGTTTAGCAGTCTCTCCCCATTGCACAGATACTTCCTTGCCTCCTCCGTGAAAGTGTGTGAGGGAACTTTGACAATTACATGGAAAGTTACTGCATTCAGCTTTCCCTCTATTAGAGCCAATCAGCTTACCTTCTTGCTCCCTCAAACTGGGGTTTCTCGGTACAGCTGAGATCACAGAAGTGGACCAGGACGGAAGCTTCCTATGGCCTTTTCCCTTTAGCTTTTCTCCAGATATAAAAATATCCTCAGGCCAGAACTCCTTTTCCCTTCTGTGCCTGTTGCTTGGGTAATTAGCTTTCTCAGCCTTTCTAAGCCTGGCTTCCAAACTGTATCCTCTGTTACCTTCGGGATAAACGTCACTGAGCTTAGACGTGTCTGTGCACTGCTCTCTGAAGCAGTCTCCTGGGTTGTCTCCTTCAGCTCTAGAACTAAACCTCTCAGCTTTTCCAGCTCTCTCGGTAGTTCCCTCAACGGCTCTCACGCTGGCTGAACTCCAACCCGAACTTCCACCTGAACTTCCCAAACTCTCCGAACTAACTCTAACTTCAGGTGAGTTAGGTTTATGTGTGTGTGCCTCAACTCCGCCCCCTCTCAGCTGCTCTTCTTTACTTAATGAACCCTGAGCCTTCCTGCTGCTTGGGCGTGTTCTCACACCTTGTGACCTAATTTGTGTGTGTTGCCTATAGCAACTCTGGGCCATGTGTTTCTCTGCTTTCTGCATTTCTACCTATTTCCATAGGCTCTGCTAGATCCACACCGTGACAACTTTAAGATATTCATGTGTTTGCTCTCAGTGAACTTCTAATTATCAGGTCTTCAAGTATCTTCTCATATGTCTTCTGGCACATACCCCAAACCGTTTGCTTGCCTTCTGCTGAACTGCTTTGTCTTTTTATATTCTTAAAAGTACAGTGACCCAAGCTGGCTGCAATGCTCCAAGTAAGGCATTGCCTTGAACATGGGCATTATAACCTCCCCCCTTCTGCTGGTTATGCCTCGCTGCATCTTTGTATGCAGCCTAGCATCCTTCTAGTTTTGACCACTGCCTTGGTTCATTGTTTACTTGGAGATCCTTGGACACTTTCAGCACAGGATCCCTCTCCTGGCCCACACACATCAGCCCCTTGCTTACTTTCATATACAGCTCCTTTGGATTTCTGCACCCAAAATGCATCACTTTGCACTTCTTCACAATAAAGCTTAATAGTGAAACTTTAGCCCATGTTTCTAATTTTTGTAGATCGCTATTCATATTGTTTACTCCCTCTAGGACATTCACTTTTTTCAAATGTTTGTGTCATCTGTAAAAATGTTTTTTTCTTTCTAACATCTTGGCATTTCACTACACAGCTTCCTTTCAAGTGAATTCCATTTACCATCGTCCTTTGTCATTTTCCAGTCAACCAATTTCTGATTCAGTTCACCATTTTGAGACCCATTCTCAAATTGCTCAGATTACTCATAGGTCTCCTTTGAGGAAAAATATCAAAAGCTGTTCTGAAATCTAAGTAGACCATATCCAACATATGCCCTTGATCTAGGTCTCTGTTCACCCACTCAAAGAAATCATTCAGATTGATTTGACACAATCTTCCTTTGCTATAACCATGTTGTATTGCATCTTGCAAGCCACTGGATTCTATAAAGTTAACTATCCTTTCCTTCATCAGTATCTCCATTACTTTTTGCATGTAGTTTCCCCCCTCTTCTCTGGTACCACTTTTGTGAAGAGACACCACATCAACCCTTCTTGAATCCCATGGAACTTCCCATGTCTCCAAGGGTCTATTAAACAAATCTTTAGAAGACTAGCAAGAACCTCTCTGACTTTTCCTATATATCATAGGGTATCTCTCATCCGGTCCCATGGCATTGTCCATTTTTAGTTTTGTAAGTTGTTCATAAGCACTTTCTTCCATGAGTGATATGGTATCTACTCCATTCCCAGGCATAGTTTGGTCAGTCTATGACCCTTCTCCAAAGTTTTCTTTTGTGAAAATGAAACAGAAGAATTTAGCATTTTAATGTTTTCCCTGTCACTCTCCCTTAGTATCTTTGACTCTTGTAATTCTATGCCTGGCCTTCTTCCTCTCCCCAATATAACTTTAAAAATTATTTTCACCTCAATTTATTTATTTAGCCATTTTTCTTCGGAAAATGTTTTTGCCATCTCAATATGAGCCTGTGAAATTAGAGTCTTTAATCTGTTCTTCAGAAATAGTAGATGGTAGGGAAGGATGTTCCTTTTAAATTTGTGTTTGTCAAGAAAGAAGTGAAGGTCTCTGTTCTAGTAGTTAATGTAGACTTCCTCTCTATTAGAAGTTAAAAAGTAGCTAGAGTAGTAGGCTTAGTTCTTTTGGAGGAAAGGAACTAGCTATAAAACATTGCACTGTGAAAGATTATTATCTTCTTTAATTAGTTACAATCTTAAAACAAATTAGACCGTCTTTAGTTAGGATTCAAATACTGTATAACTTACAGAAGAAATAAAAGAGCAATAGCAAACAACAACACTGGAAACAGGATAGCAATTAAAATTTATGGAAGATCTTTCTTTCTTGTCCATTCAACACTGTGAAAAAACAAAAAAATGATGTGCTGAGTGGATTACTGCATGTGGGAAATGCTGCACATGTTCAAACTTAACACTTAAGGGTATGTTTATTAAAGCGTCTCAGGCTTTTGTAGCTAGCATGGCTGTTTTGTGCAAATAGCACCACGTTATCTGCAAGCATGGTACACTGTCAGTAGCAACTGTCCCCCTCAGACCTGACCACCCTCACATTATCTACAGTTTTATCACGACTAGACTATTGTAACTCCGTTTTTGCTGGTATCACTAAAGTCCAACTTCGTCGGCTACAACTCGTTCAAAATACCGCAGCTAGAGTCATCTCTCACTCCTCCCACTATGATCATGTTACCCCTTTACTGCTTCACCTGCACTGGCTCCCAGTCGATTACCACATCAAATTCAAGATACTAACCCTAGTTCACCGAACCCTTTACACACATACACCTCAATACCTTACTGACCTTCTCCACTTCACCACCCCCACACGTAGTCTCCCCTCTCTTCATATCAATCGACTCCATCTTCCCCCACCGTCTCGTGCACATCTACAATCTACCCGCCACTCTGCCTTTTTCTTCTACGGTCCAGCTCTTTGGAATTCTTTACCTACCCTGCTTCGTCTGGAAGAGAATTACATTACCTTTCAGTCATTACTCAAAACCCATCTCTTTGCCTCTGCATACAACCTTCCGGCTACACCCAGTTGACCTGGTTTATCTATGTTTATCTATGTCTACCTCTGTCTTTGTCTTCCCCATGCTCTATGCTTTAACCCACTTCCTTCTATTTTCCACTTTTCCTGTCCCAGCTATGTAGTTCTTTTCTCGCTATGGGGTTTGTGCCCATCCCAGCTTGCTTTTGTACTATGTAAATTGCCCTGGTCTAACGAAGGGCAGTATATCAAATTAAATAAACATAAACATAAACAACAACAAAGTATCAGCAACAACAATAGTATTAGCAGCAAAAGCAACAGTATTAGCAGCAACAGCAACAAAGTCAGCAGCGGTTTCAACAAACCCTGCTAGGAGGGCAGCAGTAGCAACAATACCAGCAGCAACAACAACGTCAGCTACAAAACCTTATTCAGGTGCAAGGGGAATTATGGAGGAGTTCCCTGGCTCAGTTGATTCAAGCCCTACAGAGGCCACCACTCCACCCTCCAGCTTAAGCGCTACTTAAAATGATGACAGAAGATGAATCTGATCACTTTTTGGTGAACTTTGAATGAATTGGCAACATGGAGACAACATGGACTTCTTACTTGGGGAACCTGTTGACAGGATGCCAACCCTGATGTATGATCTACATATGCAGCTATCAAGGCTGCCATATTGAAACAGATTGACTGTACACCAGAGGCCTATAGCTAGCAATTCAGAAAGGGTGGGGACTCCAGATAAAAGAGAGCCTTTGGAGGTTCCTTTGCCAATTGAAGGAGTTCATATGGAAGTGACTGCAACTGGAGGGAAAGACTAGGCTGGAGGTAGCCACAATTGTGCTAGTGGAACAATTTTTGGAGGGCCTGTCTGCCCCAATGAAACAGTGGGTACATCAGCACCCCAAGCTTACACTGAAGAGTGCACTAGAAAAAGACGAAGGGTGCCATGAAGCCCTGCCAGTGACTGAAGCGGACAGTGAAAAGGGGAAGATGTCACCCATTAGCACAGGAGTATGAATAGGGAAGTCAAAACAGATGTTGGCTCCTATGTTACAACCTCCAAAGTCACCTCCTAGGTGAGGACATGGCCCCAGCAACATTCTCCTCACCTGTTTTAGTTTTGGAGCTCAGTATCCCTTATACCTGTGACTGTGTGGACACTCCCCACACAGGGCCACAGAACATTGTGATTCCAGTGGAGCTCGAGGGGACCCGCCTCCAGGCCTTGATAGACTCTGAAAGTGTGTGAACCCTCATTCATGGGAAATGGTAACTCAATTTCAAATTGACTATGGAAAGATGGTAATACTGGCTTGTGTGCATGGAGACCAGAGGCAGTATCCAATGGTACAGGTTTTACTCAATACTCTGGGAAGGCAAGCCCTAGCTCCCATATCCAGTGGTGATTAGCTGAGACTATCCAAACTTCGGAGTGATATGGGCTCAACCAGCTCTGCTAAGTCAGTTCAGGAAGATTTACCAGAGATTTTCTCCCTGGGAGATCCATACCTATATGTCAAGAATCCCAAGCCTGCTAAGTCCCAGAGTCAGCTTTATTTATTTATTTAGACAGATTTGTATGCCACCTTATCCTTCAATCAAGGTGGTCACGTCACATCACAATTGGAGGGTTACATTTAACATTAGGGTAGGTGTAAACATTTAGACATTACAGTTACTTATCAGCATATAGACAGTACAATTGAAGGTAACATTTAACATGAGAGTATTTTATAACTCAGTATGATAAACTTGTGTATGTGGGTAGGATGGGTGTGTGCTTAGTTGGCAATGGATGTAGTGTTTCAGTATAGGTTTGGGATGTTGCCTGGATGCTCATATGTTTCTATAAATAAAAATGTTTTGCTGGGAAAAGCTGTGCTACCACCAGCATCTGGGTGTGGCTATGGGGGAGGGATCCAGGGAGGAAGATCCTAGGGCTGAAACTCTCAGGGATACTTAAGGCTCAGTAATAGTGACCCAAATACAATTGTCCCCTTCCCCGTATGGTGGCTGGGGAAAGATTCAGGGAGCTTCGGGAGGGCCCAGCTAGAGGATGAGTCCATTAAACAAGCCCAAGAGTGGGTTCTGGAAGTGGATGTCGTTCCAGTAGGTAACAGAAAATCCTCTCTAAGAACCTTTCCCTATTTTGTGCTAAAGGGAGATTTGTTATACAGAGTGGCCAAAGGTGTTCTAGAAGTGGAAGAGGTGGAACAACTGAGAATTCCCCAGTTCTATTGTTTGCAGATGTTATCGTTGGCCCATAGCCATTTATTATATTGTTAACTGGGGGTGGAGAAAACACTGGAGCATGTCTTAGCCTAATTTTAATAGCCGGGGTCCAGAATCAGGTACAGTTATAATGCCAGTCCTGCCCCACCTGCCTATTTCATAATCCTGCCATAGTCCAACCTGCTCCTCTAGTGCCTATGCCCATTATTGAAACCCTATTTGAAAGAGTGGCCATTGACCTGTAGGACCTTTGGAGTGAACTGCCCAAGTCAACAAGTACATTTTAGTCATTCTGGACTATGTTACCCGATATCTGGATGACATTGCTTTAAGGAATATTGGGGGGATAAGATAGAGGTCTATAAATTAATGAATAGAGCAGAACGGGTAAATGTAGATCAATTATTTTTGCCATCAAAAAATAGAAAGACTAGAGGACACACAATGAAGCTACAATGCATTCCATTTAAACATAGAAACATAGAAATATGACGACAGAAAAAGACCACATGGCCTATTTAGTCTGTCCTTCCATATCGACAACTACAACAGTCCCCTTTTTTCCTTTAGAGATCCTCTGTGTTTGTCCAATGTGTTTTTGAATTCAGCTCCTGTCCTCATCTCCACCACTTCCACTGGGAGACTATACCACAGATCCACCACTCTTTCTGTAAAGAAATATTTCCGCATATCACTAAGAACATAAGAACATAAGATATGCCATAATGGGTCAGACCAAGGTCCATCAAGCCCAGTATCCTGTTTCCAACAGTGGCCAATCTAGGTCATACGTACCTAGCAGTTTCCCCAAACGACACAGGTTCCACAATGCTTGTACTGGGTCAAGCATTGATATCCTGGGTCCCTTCTTAATAATGGTTTATGGACATTTCCTCAAGGAACTTGTCCAAACCTTTTTTAAACCAGCTACACTAACAGCCTTTACTACATCCTCCGGTAACAAATTCCAGAGTTTGATTACACGTTGAGTGAAAAATATTTTATTTTATTAGTCTTAAATAGTTTACCTTGTAGCTTCATTGCATGTCCCCTAGTCTTTCTATATTCTGATAATGTAAACAATTGATCTACGTTTACCCGTTCCACTCCGTTCATTAATTTATAGACTTCTATTATAACTCCCCTCAGCTGTCTCTTTTCCAGGTTAAAGAGCCCTAACCTTTTTCGCCTTTCTTCATAGTATCCTTTAATCCCCTTTACCATTTTGGTGGCACAACTCTGAACCTTTTCTAATATTGCCATATCCTTTTTAAGATACGGCGACCAGAATTGCACACAATATTCAAGGTGCGGTCTCACCATAGAACGATATAGAGGCATTATAATATCTTTTGTTTTATTTTCAATTCCTTTCCTTATGATACCTAGCATTCTATTTGCTCTCTTGGCCGCTGCTGCACACTGGGCAGAGGGTTTTAAAATATTATCCACAATGATGCCTAAATCTTTTTCCTGGGTGGTGGTTCCTAATGTGGAACCTTGCATCGTGTAACCATAGTTTGGGTTGTTCTTCCCTAGGTGCATAACTTTGCACTTGTCCACATTAAATTTCATATGCCATTTTGATGCCCATTCTTCCAATTTATCAAGATACTCTTGCAATTTTCCACAATCCTTTTGGGTTTTAACAACTTTAAATAGTTTTTTGTCATCTGCAAATTTGATAACCTCATTCGTTATTCCACTTTCCAGGTCATTTATGAATATGTCAAAAAGCAGCGGACCCAGCACAGATCCCAGGGGTACACCACTATTCACCTTTCTCCAATGGGAAAATTGGACATTTAGCCCTACCCTCTGCTATCTATCTTTTAACCAGTTCCTGATTCACAGTACTACACTGCCTCCTATCCCATGACTCTTTAGTATTCCCAAAAGTCTCTGATGAGGGACCTTGTCAAAGGCTTTCTGAAAGTCCAGATACACTATATCAACCAACTCACCTTTGTCCACATGTTTATTCACACCTTCAAAAAAACATAACAGATTAGTAAGACAAGATCTTCCTTGTCTAAAGCTATGTTGGCTGTCTCTCATTAGGCCATGACTATCTACATGCTGGGTAATTTTATTCTTTATGATGGTTTCTACCATTTTTCCCGGTACTGATGTCAGGCTCATCGGTCTGTAGATTCCCGGATCACCCCTGGAACCCTTTTTAAAAATTGGTGTTACATTGACGATCCTCCAATCTTCAGGTATTAGAGATGATTTTAATGCTAGTTCAAAGATTACTAATAGCAGTTCTGCAATCTCATATTTCAGTTCTTTCAACACCCTTGGATGTATACCATCGAGCCCAGGTGATTTGCTACTCTTCAGTTTACCTAATAGTTGTAATACATCTCCCCGATGTATTGATATTTCCTTCAATTCTTCCGCACCTTTAAATATCACTTCAGTCATGGGTAACATCCCTACATCTTCCTCAGTAAAGACCAAAGCAAAAAATTCATTCAGTCTCTCTACTATTGCCTTGTCGCCTCTTAGTGCCCCTTTAACCCCTCTATCGTCTAATGGACAAACTGACTCTCTCACATGTTTTTTGCTACGAATGTACTTGAAAAAGTCTTTGTTTCGCGTTTTTTCATTTGCAGCAAGCTTTATCAATGCCTTGCATTTGACTTGCCAGTGCTTGTGCTGTTTCCAGGTTTCATCGTTTGGCTCTTTTTTCCATTTCCTGAAAGATGCTTTTTTGGCAACAGCCTCTCTGACCTCACCTTTAAACCATGCTGGCAGTTTTTTGGACTTCCTTCCACATTTCTTAAAGCATGGCATACAGCTGGTCTGGTCTTCCAAGATGGTATTTTTCAACAACACCCAAGCTTGATGCAAGTCTTTAACCTTTGCAACTGCTCATTTTAGTTTTTTATTAACTATTTTCCTAATTTTATCATAGTCTCCCTTTCGAAAGTTAAAAGGTAGTACTGTGGATTTCCTTACTATCCCTCCTCCACTAATTAAATCAAAGGCGGTCATGCTATAATCACTATTGTCAAGTGGCCCCAACACCCTTATCTCTTGCACTAGATCTTGTGTTCCACTAAAGACTAGGGGGTCTGTTTACTAAACATTCCTAATGTGCGGGGCCGCGGTAGTGTGCCTGTGCCATATAAGGAGTGGGCGGTTCAGGCAGAGAAAAGAAAAAAAACGGGAGTAAGCGATCGCACATTTGCGCGGGGCGCTATTGTGCGCCGAGCTATTGTGCGCCGTGCATAATAGTGCGTGGGAAGGCTAAGTGGCGCCCTGATGTACACACAAAGGAGCAGAGCCATAGTACAATGGTTAAGACACTGACCAATGGTGCAGAGATCAGGGGTTCAATCCCCCACAGTGCCCAATGAAGAAGGCTCACTGAGGCAGTGTGTATTATGGGGATGAGTGCTGTAGGGGGCAATCTATTTTTATTTCAGTTATCACTACTAGCAAACGCACTCACAAAGCGTGTTAACATAAGGCGGCCCATAAGGCACATGTTAAAGTTCACTGTCCGCCAAGGCACCCTTGAATGTCCCCTATAGGGCACCATATATGTTGCGTCACAGGATAATGTATAGTGCACCTTATATGGACGGCAACCATAAGGTGCCCTATAGGGTGCCCTATAAAGCACCCTCAGAGGCACCTTATGGGTACAGTACACTGAGGGTGTGTTTGATGGCAGCAACATATGTACATTAAATCTAAAAAAAGCTTTGGACAACCCTATCAAATAACCCCACTGTGGGCTTGAACCCATTACCGCTGGCTCCACAGGCAGTGAAGTAACCATTGGGCTACAGCTATATAGCTGCCAGCAAGCCCCTGGCTGGCTGCAGAGAGCCTGCATGTCACCACACAGACAGTCTGCTGTGGGAACCAGGATAGGGTTAGGCCACCCATACCCATGATGCACTGCACATGCAAATCAGCTGTCCACAGATGAACACAAGATGGGGAATGCACCCCAACAGCTCCCCGGCCTGGTAGGGGGACATGTCCGTGTGCACCCACACAGCACCTTGGCCTGGTAGGAGGTACTGACCGGGTGTTTAATTTGCACAGAGTAGCTACACACAGTCACACTGTGCGGGAACTGTGCTCACCCTGAGTGTGCGATGAGGCGCCCTGGACCAGGTCCACAGCACCCTCCATGGCTGAGAGAGGCCATGGCAGAGCTCCAAAACAGTCGTAATCTGTGAGATAGGTAGTTTCTGCAGGAACACCTTGGATATCTCTGTCTGTCTCAGTCAGGGGGAACCCCACGGACCCCTAGGTGGGCCATGTACCACCAACCCCCCCCCCCCAGCCAAGGGTGGCAAACAGGCAGGGTCTCCTATCAACAGATCCCCATTTTTTACACACCCCCCCCCCCCCCCCCCCCTGCAATGATGGCAGTAGAGTGGACCGTCAACCCCAGTCCTGTTGGGGAACAGACACCCTACAGGGCAGTCCAAGCAGCCCCACACACACCCAGACCACAATATCAGACAGACAGTAGGCCTGGATATGCTAAGATGCACCCCACCACTATCTGAAATTCCCCTGCATCAAGCCATCAGCCACTGCACAGCACTCCAGCAGGGCACATACCAGCTGTGAACAGTCTGCTGGTTAGTCCCACTGGAAATGCATGCAACCACAACTGGGATGGCAGCACACACAAGCAGATACATCAGTGACTAGGCCCCAACAGGTGACCCATATATATCACATGAGGGAAGTGCTATGAAGCACTATGGGGGTGCCTAGCCATGCTGCCATCACTGCACAGTCAGGGTGGAGTGAAAGCCCAGCAGCACATACAGAGGTCACCCTGTCTGTGGAGGTGGTGGACGGCCACTACAATGTCCCTGCCAGTGCCCTATGCCCTGTGCAGATGCATCCTGGCCAGCCCACCCTGTCTGAGCTATACCCATGGTACCTTGCTGCTCATTATGCACATCATCAGGCCAAAACTGTGGACAGTGTTTGCAGCCAACACACACTGTATAGACAGACACACACTCCCACACGTATGCCAGCATTGTGCTACTATAGAGGGGTTCAGAATCCTTGCCCACCACACCAGTCCTGGGCACAGTACAGGCATGGGTATGGTATGCAATACCGTTGGGGGTCCCTCCCTAGGGTGGTAAACACTGTCAGGGGCCAGACCTGACGCACACACCGCAAACATCAGATAGATTATTATGATGGAGCTCATAGAGCAGACTGTGCGTAACGTAGGGATATCTATCTGCCAGTACTCATAGCAAACGTTTGAGAGCTGTGTACCATATACCCTGGTGTAGGGTGACATTGCTAAGGTATGCAAGTGCTGGTATTGGGAGATGCACGCAGGGCCCAATGTCCTGCCTCAACAGGAGGCATTGGCCAATGGGGCCTGTGGGTGTGGGTGTGGGTGTGTCTGTCCCTGTTGGCTGCTGCTGTACGGCAGAGGTTCCCAAATCCAGTCCAGGTTTGCAATACACTGGTTGGAGTTTCCTGCTGTCCCTCATGAATATGCATGAGCTACATCTACATGCCATGGGGGTGGTGCATAGATATACAGCACGGTTATTTGTATGAGTGGCAGCATGGAACCTGAATGGTGTGTGGTCCTCCAGGACTGCATTTGTGAGACTCTGCTCTAGGTAATGCCCCTGGTCATGGTGTCTGTGCTTGGTGGTGTAAAAGATAGGCGTATGACCAATGCGTATATCCCCAGCAATAAAGGATTGCCCTTACTAACATGGTTTAGTTGTGGGGAAAATATGTGGATAGGAATGGCAGTAGCCCCAGCTGGGCTTTGAACCTGTGATCTTTTGCTCCTGCACACACTGTCTGTGTGCACTGCACCACTGTGTTGCCACAGATGTGCTGAATTCCCTGGGAAGTCCATGACTGTACATCCGACAGGGCCTATGTTGCAGTGGACGTGCCAGCCTGCACATGGCTCGGCCACTGTCTTTTGTGGCTAGCAGCCACTGCCCCCTCCACCACCTGTACCCTACCGCCAACATGCTGGCATGTCCGTATCTTGGAAAAGCATATGACCTGATTGAGTTGTGGCACTCCAGGACTGCATTTGGGGGACTCGGCTGTCGGTAATGCCCATTGTTATGGTGTGTGTGCGGTGTTGGGTACAAAATGGGTGTGTGAACCATGCTTATGTTCTCTGCAATAAAGGAGTGTCTTTACTATCTCTGTTTGGTGGTGGGTAAAATATGGGGACTGGGTTGGCAGGAGCCCCAGCTTGGATTTGAACCTGTGACCCTCTGGTCCTAGAGATACTGCCTCTGTCTGCTGCACCACACTGTGGCCACAGTGATAGTGCAGTCCCTGGGGGTGGGAAACCTGACCAAAGGAGTCAAAAACCCTGCTCTGCACATTTGTACTGTGGGCTCAGTCACCTTGTCTGGTGACAAAAGTGCAAATAAACCCCTCAACCGACCACGACGAACTGGGGATAAATATAACCAAGCTGGGCAACAGTGATATTAATGGGCAACCATAGCAAACACTCCCAGGAAGGCTCAGAAAAAAGGAAATTGGTTTTGGAAGGGTCTCCGCTCCGTAGCCCCTTCCATACTTCATTTCATTTTTTTGGAGCTTTCCTGGGTGTGTTTCTTATGTTTGCCCATTAATATCAGGGTTCCCCAGCTGACTTCCTATTTTTAATATGTTTGTTTGGGTCTTTTTCTATCTTTATTTGCACTTTTGTTCTGTGCACATGTATCACACTGCTCACGTTTTGCAGGTTTTCCCCGGTTTCCCTGTACATTGCTGACGGAAATGGTTTCTCTTCCCTTTAAATGCCCTCTACCGTGAGTGTTTCACTCGCGCTATTTTTAACCTGCAAATTCGTCCCCGATACTGTGCGGGGAGCCTCTCCCCTCCCCTTCCCCGCCCATTGACCCCGTCTCTCCGCCCCTCGGGAGCCTTCCTCCGCCCTCAGAATGCCTTTCCACGCCTCTATCGGACATTTGCGGGCCGGGTACTTGTGCGGGGCACGTTAGTGCGGCGCGCAATTGTGCGGGGCCCACGCGCACTTGTGCGGGGCGTTTAAGAGCGTTTCTGAGCGTTTGAGTGCCGCGTTTCCGTGCGCTATTGTGCGGCACGCAATTGTACGGCTTTTAGTAAACATGCCCCTAGGTCTAATATGGCTTCCCCTCTGGTCAGTTCATGAACCAGCTGCTCCAAGAAGAAATTATTTATTTCATCTAGGAACTTTATCTCCCTAGCATGTCCTGCCGTGACACTGACCCAGTCGATACCGGGGTAATTGAAAACACCCATTATTATTACTGCACTGTAACTTTTGTTAGCTTCCTTGATTTCTTTGAGCATTTCATCATCCATTTGTTCATTCTGGCCAGGCGGTCGATAGTACACCCCCACAGCCATCGTCTTCCCCTTTTTACATGGAATTTCATTCCTTAGAGATTCTACAGCAAATTTTGTTTCCTGCAAAACTTTAATCCTTTCTGACTCAGTGCCCTCTCTAACATAGAGCACAACCCCTCCACTAATTTGATCAGCTCCATCATTACGATATAGTTTGTATCCAGGTATCACAGTGTCTCACTGGTTGTCCTTCTTCCACCATGTCTCTGATATTCCAATCATATCTAACCTCTCATTTAGTGCTATATATTCTAACTCTCCCATCTTATTTTTTAGACTGTATTTTATTCATATTAATCTGGCTATTGGTAGACATGGGTAATTTGGAATCTTTAAGCTCTGTCTGCTCCATACTCAAGGGCATTTGGGCTACTTTACTCTTTTTTGGAACCTCTCTGCTTTTGGTAGTATCCTTCAAGGATACATTCTTCCAAACCATCCGCTCTTGGGCGACTGTCGGCTTTCCCTTATTATCTAGTTTAAAAGCTGCTCTATCTCCTTTTTAAAGGTTAATGCCAGCAGCCTGGTTCCATCCCAGTTAAGGTGAAGCCCATCCCTTCAGAAGAGCCCCTCCTTTCCCCAGAATGTTCCCAAGTTCCTAACAAATCCCAAACCCTCATCTCTGCACCATTGTCTCATCCACGCATTGAGACTCCGGAACTCTGCCTGCCTTTTGGGTCCTGCACATGGAATGGGAAGCATTTCGGAGAACACTACCCTGGAAGTTCTGGATTTCAACTTCCTACCTAAAAGCCTAAATTTAGCCTCCAGAACCTCCCTACCACATTTTCCTATGTCATTGGTACCGACATGTACCAAGAGAGCAGACTCCTCCCCAGCACTTTCTAAGACCTTATCTAGGTGGCGTGTGAGGTCCGCTACCTTCGCACTAGGCAGGCATGTTACCGGGTGATCCTCATGTCCACCAGCCACACAGCTATCTACATGCCTAACGATCAAATCCCCAACTATAATGGCTGTCCTAACCCTTCCCTCATGGGCATATGGCCCTGGAGAAACTTCCTCGGTGCGAGAGGGTTTTACATCACCTGGAGGAGAGGTCCTAGTTACAGGATCACTTCCTGCCACACCAGGGTGATGCTCTCCTGTCACGTGAGCTCTCTCCACCATGGCAACAGGGATGCTGCCAGACTGGAGGTGGGACTTCAGGACTATATCCCTGTAGGTCTCATCTATGTACCTCTCTGTCTTTCTTATGTTTTCCATGTCTGCTTCTCTAGCCTCTAGAGAACGGACTCGTTCACTGAGAGCAAAGAGCTCCTTGCACCTAGTGCACACATAAGACCTCTCACGAACTGGGAGAAAATCATACATGTGACACTCAATGCAAAAGACTGGAAAGCCCCCATCTTGCTGCTGGACTGCTGTCTGCATCTTAGTTTTAAGTTTGTGTTTAGATCTTTAAGTTCTTTACTTACTAAGGGTTGCTATGGATATTTATACTAACAAAACTGTACCTAATATGTTTAATATACCTTGTTCACCTGAAGCTTAATTAAACTCAGGTCCTTCGTGTATGACTGATTTGGGTAACGAGAGCACCTCCTGATTTGGTTCACCTGAGAGCACCTCCTGTCTTTTAAGATATGTAAGTACCTATAAAACTATGATTATCCCATGGGTGGGTGGGTGTTGGGGAGGGAGGGAGGGAAATAACACTTATTAAAAGAGGGTTGCTACAGAGTTCCCTGTCTTGTGCTGCTGAATTAAGTTATATTCTGATTTGATTTAAATTATAGCTATTTGCTGCTGCTAGGCTCTAATTTATTATGAAATTGAAACTACAAGCTCTCTGCTGGGTTCTAAATTTAACCAGAAAGCTTTCTTCTGTGTTTTAAATTTAAATGAAAAGTGCTTTGCTGATGCTAGGCCCTGAGTGACTATTAAATTTAAACTAACAGCTCTCTGCTGGGTTCTAAATTTAACCAGAAAGCTCTTTTCTGTGTTTTAAATTTAAACTAAATGTACTTTGCTGATACTAGGCCCTGAGTGACTATTAAATTTAAACTATAAGCTCTCTACTGGGTATGAAATGTAACCAGAAAGTTCTCTTCTGTGTTTTAAATTTAAACTTAAACTTAAACTGCTGCTAGGCCCTGACTGATTTAACAAAAAATAGTGGGTTCACAGATTAATTAGCTTTAATACAAAGAATTCCTTTCAGAAAATTCCCAGACGTATATACTCACAATTGCAGATCTCTCTCCAGAAGTAACAGTCCCTTTTTCTAGTCCTTCAAGACTCCTGAATCTATCCCCTTTCACCCTCATCCCATAGCCCCTTGTAGCAGAACTTGCTTTCAATTGAAAGTGGCTCTCCCCCTCAACATTTATGCCACGGAGGTATTTAAACATCTCAATTATATCACCTCTATCCCGCCTTTCCTCTAAGGTGTACATATTAAGATCCTTAAGTCTGTCCTAATATGCTTTATAATGAAGACCACTAACCATTTTAGTAGCCACCCTCTGCACCAACTCCATCCTGTTCACATTCTTTTGAAGGTGCGGTCTCCAGAATTGAACACTCTACTCCAAATGAGGTCGCACCAAAGACTTATACAGAGGCACTGTCACCTCCTTTTTTCTGCTAGTCATTCCTCTCCGTATGCACCCAAGCTTCCTTCTAGTTTTTGCCATCACCTTATCTACCTGTTTAGCTACTTTAAGATCATCAGACACAACCACGCCTAGGTCCTGCTCTTCTTTAGTGGACAAAATTACTTCACCCCCTACACTATATTGCTCCCTTGGATTGCTGCAGCCCAAATTCATAAGCTTACATTTTTTTAACATTAAATCCCAGCTGTCAAATTCTAGACCATTCTTCAAGCTTAGCTAGATCCCTCCTTATGTTATCTATACCTTCCTGGGTGTCTACTCTATTGCAGATTTTGGTATCATCCACAAAGAGGCAAACCTTACCCGACAGCCCTTCCGCTATATCACTAACAAAGATGTTAAAAAGAATTAACACGTTTTTTACTCAGCGAGTAATGAAACTCTCTAATTCGTTACCAGAGGATGTAGTAAAAGCTGTTAGTATAGCTGGGTTTAAAAAAGGTTTGGACAAGTTCCTGGAGGAAAGGTCCATAAAACATTATTAAAGAGGACTTAGGAAATTCACTGTTTGCCCCAGGACAAGCACTTTAGAACCTTTGTGCTTTTTTGGGAACCTGCCATGTACTTGCAACCTGGATTGGCAATTGTTGGAAACAGGGAACTGGGCTTGCTGGACCTTCATATGATTCAGTAAGGCATTTCTCATGTTCTTATGCTCTTAATATGAAAACTACTACAATGACAAATGCCCTCTCAGAAGTATTCATGCAGGTGGGAATACTCAATGAGATTCTCACCAATCAGGAAACACCCTTTGTATCCAAGGTGATGAAGCAAGTGTGTGCCTTGGTGAAGGTCAAGATGCTGTAAAAATCAGTATATCACCTACAGATAGTTGACCTCATTGAGCGATTCAATAAAACTCTAAAACAGATGTTAAAAATGTTTGGGCAGGAGGATTGGAAGAATTGGGACATTCTCCTATCCTACTTGATGTTTGCAGTCTGTGAGGTACCTTAGAGTTACACAAGAATTTTGCCTTTTGAGTTGTTCTTCAGAAGACAGCCAAAAGGCATATTAGATGTGGTAAAGGAAACCTGGGAAGAAGAACTCTGTGCCAGGCATAATTTGGTAGTGTACATTATACAAATACAAGACTGGAAAAGGAAAGTCAAAGAGATGGCCAAACTCAGACAGTTAAATGCCCAAGCCAAGCAGGCCAGGAGCTATAATCTGACAACCGTGAATCATTCCTTCTAAAGAAAGTGGGCCTGCTAAATACAATATTGCCCAGCCAGATAAAGGGAAGAAAGCCAAAGGTTACTATTAACCTACTGAAAAAGTGGACCCCAGTGATGGCTGTGGAAGTTTAGGGAAATGATTTTGGGCTGGAAATTTCAGGCCCGTTGGAACCAACTCAAGTCCCAATTGGAGACCATCTCTCTGCTGCCCAGAGAAGAGATTTAGAAGGTTTGATCCACCAGAACCTAGAAGTGTTCTCCACTCATCCAGGACAAACCCATCTCATTTGTCATGATATCACTACTGACCCTAAAGTGGTTATCCAGCAATGACCCATTCAGATTCTGGAGGCCTGGCAATAGGCTGTCACCAAGGAGTTGGAAGAAATGCTTAACCTTGGAGTTATAGAAGAGTCTATGAGTGACTGGTCATCCCCCATCATCTTCGTTCCTAAACCTAACAAAAGCAGCATATTCTTCATTGACTTCCGGGGGGTCAATGCAGCTTCTAAACTTGAAGAATATCCCATTCCCAGAGTAGATGAGCTAATTGACTGACTGGGTGCACCATGTTTTATATCAACTTTGGATTTGACCAAGGGATACTTACAGGTGCCTTGACTCCTGTGGCAAGGAGAAGACTTATTTTTCAATACCAGAAGGTCTGTTCCAGTTTATGGTGCTGCCCTTTAGATTACATTTGTCTCCTGCCACATTTTAACACCTATTTGACTGTCTGATGAGAAGCTCATGAAGTATGAGGTTGCATACCTTGAAGACATCATCATCTACAGTGGAGACTGGACCATCCATTTAACCCAAGTACAAGCCATGTTGACCAGTCTGTAGAAGACTGCGTTGATGGCCAACCTCAAGAAATGTTTTCTAGGGGGTTAGGATGTTCAATATCTGGGATATTTAATTGGGAATGGGTAGATATGGCCTCAGCTACAGAAGGTAGATGTCATTGCCCAGGTCCTTACCCCAAAATCGAAGAAAGAGGTTTGTGCCTTCCTTGGATTGATTGACTATTACTGCCAATTCATCCATATATTTGCAGAGGTGATGGCACTATTAACCATTCTCCTTTGCAAGGGAGTTCCTGAATGGATTCAGTGGTCACTGGACCTGGACCTGGCCTTCTAATGTTTCAAGAAGGCCATGTGTTCTGAACCCATCCTAATTAGCCCTGATTTCTGATTATTGTGCAAACAGATGCCTCTGAGGTGGGCCTAGGAGCTGTTGTGGCCCAGGAAGTTGGGGATGAGGAACAACTCCTAGCATTCATTAGCAGGAAGCTGTTTCCTCAGGAGAAGCATTATACAGTGATTGAGAAGGAAGTCCTAGCTGTCAAGGGGGTGCTTGAAACTTTCAAATACTACCTGCTTGGCCATATGTTTGTGCTAGTAGTGGACCTCAAGTGGCTGGCCTGACATAAGCAGTCCAACAGCCATATTATGTGGTGGTTAAGGAATCTCCAACCCTGCCAGTTTCAAGTCCACCATAGGGCTGGTTGGACTCACCTGAATGCAAGCTTCCTTTCCTGGGTGGAGGTCCTGGTTGAGACAGGTGTTCAATGGTGCATGGTTGAGCTGAAGGGGAGGGTGTGTGATAAGATATATAGAATGTTACCTGTCTCTCTCCAAAGGGATTGTCAGCAATCGCCTTTAAGGCAGTCTGCAACCCAGAGTTCAGGGCTTGGAAAGCATGGTTTACAGGGAGAGGTTAAGAACCCAGCAGCCTGCATGAGAGAGGCCTGTGGAGTCAGAAGTCCTTCCAAACTATGCAAAGAAGCTCTGAGGTATGAACTTAAGTGGGGCTGGAGGAAGGGCCGGGAGAACCAGCTGTGGAGGTTTAACAAGCTGGGATAGAATTAAGCTGATATTGTTTTCCCTGAACTGCTGTCTGGCTTGTGTTTTAAAGAAAACCCCTTCCCACCAAATGCTATACTACCACAGGAGAGAAGCTGAGATCACCTTTTCTGAGCACCCTATTAACAAAACTGATAGGAAGCTTTACCCTGCAGTCCTTTTATTTGCATATGATACTCTGAAACTGAATTTTTTGTTTACTTGCAAACTCATTCTTCTAAAGTTGAGTCTAGCATAAATGTAACTTCTCATGACTGAAAGGAAACTTTATTTCATTTTTACCAAGAAAAATATGTCATATTCAATCCAATGTACTCTTGGATAGGAGTCAACATTTCTAAAGTATAGTGTCATTATGGATATAATGATATTGAGAGAAATGGATTGAAGGCACTCAGAGTCCACAGGCAACATTTTAAATCAGAGTGAGTTATTATACAATGAAGCTCCACTTCTTTCACCAAAGAAAAGGTAGGGAGATGTTATCGTATTTTCTTCACATAATGAGAAATTGAATGGAAGCACTCACTGCCAAAAGCAAAGTTGTCTAGCTTGTCCTTACCTGAAAGCCTTCCGCATCAAGACATGTAAGTAAAAAACTCAGCACTATGAAATGGCCTCACTTGACTTTTGGATGGCAAAAATCATTGGGCTTGATTATCAGGAAGACACCACAGACAGTTTGTCAAGAACCCTATTTTGTTTGCTGTACCATGCATTATTAATTTTACAGGGGAACAGTAAAAATCAGTAAAAAATAAAAATAAAACAAAAATAAAATAAGATGATGCATTTTTTATTGAACTAAATCATTTTTGACTATCTTTTAGTGGAAAAACTCCCTTCCTCTGGTCAGAACAGTATGAGCAAAAGATGACAATACTAGACTGTATAAGTGAATCACAAAAATCATTATAGTGATAGTCTCAAGGTGAAAGGTGTGTGTGTGTGCAGAGGAAGAGATTCATAGGTGAGCAGGGTATGAAATTCAATAGAATTTTAAGGTTTATGAGGTGATAGGAAACCTAAATCTTGTTATTTTTGTTAGTTTCATATTTAATCATCTTTATTACTTTTCAACACTTTAACAACTATAACTTCACTTAACAGTTATACTCACTCGGAGCATGCATAAAATATGGTATTACAAATGACTAAATATAAAAACATCCAGGGAACGCCACTTAAGCAAGAGGGTTGGAACAACATTATTTTTCTCAGCAACCACATTCTGATATCTTCTCTACTGACAGACCATATTCTAGCAGACACTAAGGGGTATGTTTACTAAACCATCTTAACATCGCAGCGGTGGTATTATCGTGCGATAAGTGACGTTATCGCACGATATTATTGCGCAATAACGCAGCGGCGACATTAAGGCACACTAACGCTGTCAAATCCGGATCTGAAGGGTGGAGTAAGACTTTCCAGAGGGCAGAGAGAAGGGGTCAATGGGTGGAGAATGGGAGGGGAGAGGCTCCAGGCACACTAATGCTGTGAAATCCGGGTCTGAACACTAACACCAGTGAAACCCTCGCGTTAAGGCACATTTGTAGGAAAGAGAAACTATTTCAGTCAGCAATGTGCAGCAAAGGCAGGGAAACCTAGAAAAGTGATAGTTGTGATACATGTGCAGGGAACAAAGAGGCAAATAAACATATAAAAGGACCAAAACTACATCTAAAAGCCCAATAACCAAGCTGGCCAATCGTGATATTAATGATAAACATAAAGCAATACTACTGACAAAGCGTATAAATTAAGATATCATGTTTGGAAGGGTCTATGCTCTGTCCTCCTACAAAGTGAATGATCCCACATAGAACTAGCGCTGATCAGGGTTTCTGTCATTTAAATTGGGAAGGTTTGTTATGGCATGTACATGTGCAGCAACAGCAGAGTGGGAACGTAGGCAAGGGCAACTGTACTGATGCTGTAAATGGGATACAGGGGGCTGAAGGCGGCACATGCTGTGGTCCAGCTGGGGCACAGGGCGGGCTAGGCAGATGCCTAGGTGGCACATAGGAATGCCGAAACTGTAAAGCAGCAAGACAGCAACTGACAAGGGTCCATCATGGGCACGAGTGTGTGTCCCACAGTGTCATAGGGAAGATTACCCAGCAGGTACCCCCAAGGGCACATAACATTGGCAGGCGGTGCGGGAGGGGGGGGGAAGCACGCATGTCCATGTAGGCACCCCTACCCGAGAACCCACACCATAGGCAGCTGCCTACCAGCATACTGGATGGCCTGGAACTGCGCACCACCAGCACAACCGGCATAATGGCATGGCAGCATGGTGGCGGAGGGGTGCTGGTGGCGGAGGGGACAGTGGTATCTGCCCACAGCAGGCCATGGCCTAGCCCTGTTTAGGTGGGTGCCATGTAATGCAACAGACAGGGTCTGTCTGATGAACAGTCATGGTATCCCCAGGGAATGAGCAGTTCCTGTGGTAACAGGGTGGTGCCGTACACACAGCCAACATATTCAGGAGCAGAAGTTCACAAGTTCAAGTCCCAGCTGTGGCTTCTGCCAACCCTTTCCCCATATTTTACCCAGTACTAAACCATGGTAATAAATATGGAACCTTTATTGCAGATAAAATAAACATGCCTGAACTCCTATATTTTACCCTACAGAGCACAGACACCATAAACATGTGCAATCCCTAGAGCAGAGTTTCCCAACTGCAGTCCTGGAGGGCCAAACACCATTCAGGTTTCATGTTGTCCCTAATAAATATGCCTGTGCTGCATTAGTATGCAAATGTATCTAATGGATATTCATTAGGGACAGCATGAAAACCTGAACAGTGTTTGGCCCACCAGGACCGGAGTTGGGAACCTCTGCCCTAGAGCAGCAGCCAACAGGGGCATAAACACCCACACCCCCAGGCTCCATTATCCAAAGCCTCATGGAGAGTCAGGCTGTTGGGCCCTGCACGCAGCAGCATCTCCCAATACTAGCACTTGCATACCTTAGCAATGCTGCCCTAAACTTGGGAATACATTACAGATATATCAAAAGGTTGCTATTATTAATGGCAGATATCAATTCCTAAGTTAAGCACAATTTGCTGATAGAGCTGCATCATAGCAACCTTTCTGATATCTGTGGAGTGTGTTTCAGTTTTGGTTTCTGATAGTGTTTACCACCCCGGGGAGTGACCCCAACAGTATTGCGTACCATAGCCATGCCTGCACTGTGCCCAGGACTGGTGTGGTGGCCAGGGCTGCCGAAAGCCTCTATATTTGCACAATGCTGGCATAGGTGTGGGAGTGTGTGTGTCTGTCTATCCAGTGTGTTGTGGCTGCCTACACCTTACTGAGCCCACACTGCTTGCACTGTTTCCAGTGTTAGCCTGCCAATGTGCATAATGAGGAGCAAGGTACTGTGGGTATGGCCCAGACAGGGTGGCCTGGGCAGGATGCATCTGCACAGGGCATAGGGCAATGGCTGATACATTGCAGTGCCCGGCCCTCACCTGCACGGACAGGGTGGCCACAGCATGTCCTGCTGGGAGGTCACTCTCACCCTGACTGAGCAGTGACCACGGCATGGATAGGTTCCCCCATAATGCTATATAGCATTTCTCTCAAGTGATATTTATGGGTTCTCTTTTCTGGGGCCCAATCACTGACTTATCTTCTTGGTGTGTGTGCTCACATCCCAGTTTTGGGTGCACACATCTTCTCCAGGAACATGGACTAGCTAGCAGACTGTTTGCAGTTAGTATGTGTATGGCTGGAGACTCACTGTGCTTGCTGCTGGAGAATGTCAGATAGTGGTGGGTGGCAGCTGAGCATTTCTGGGCCTACTGTCTGTCTGCCATTGTCTTATGGATGTGTACAGATCTGCATTGACTACCCTGTAGGGTTCCTGTTCCCCAGCAGGACTGGGGTTGATGGTCCCCTCTACTGCCACCATTGCAGCGATGTAGAAAGTGGATCTGTTGGTGGGAGATCCTGTACCTCACCCTGAGTCCCAGAGGGCAGGTTGGGTGGTGCTACATAATCTGCATATGGGTCCAAACACCCCCTTCACTTAAATCATGTGACCATGACACCCACACAGGATATGCACTATTCTGGGTGCATCATATTCCACAAGGGCTAAACATGACTGGGAAATAGGAATGGACACAGGTGTATCCTAGGTGTGTCTGCAAGAACAACCTATCACACACTGGCACTGATGGCAACCTGCAGCATAGCCTATCTCAGCTAAGCTAGGTGCTGTGGACCTGGTGCTGGGTGCCCCACTTCGCCCTCAGGGTGAGCACAGTCCCCCCACAATGTGTCGGTCTGTAGCTACTCTGTGCCAGTAACACACACGGTTAGTTCCCCCTACCAGGCCGAGGTGCTGTGGGGGTGCATACCCCATCTTGTGATCATCTGTAGACTGCTGATCTGCATGTGCAGTGCATCATGGGTACGGGTGGGTTAACCCTATCCTGGTAACCACAGCAGTTTGTGTGGTGACCTGCAGGCCTTCTGTAGCCAGAGGTCATGGGTTTGATCCCACAGTGATGCTATTTGATAGGGATGTCTGTGGCATTTCCTTTTTTAATTTAAATTAGTGCTGCCAGCAAAAACACCCTCACAGTGCTGTAACCTTAAGGTACCTCATAAGGTGCCCTATAAAGCGCCCTATAAGGCGCCTTATAAGGCGCCCTATAGGGAATATTAAAAGGTGCCTTGGCGGACAGTGCATTTTATAATGTGCCCTCTGGAGTGCCTTATAGGGTGCCTTATGTGGCACCTTAGGTTACGGCACTGTGAGGGTGTGTTTGCTGGCAGCACTAATTTAAATTAAAAAAGAAAATGCCTCAGACAGCACTGATTTAAAGTAAAGGGTAATGCCTCAGACAGCCTTGCTCATTAAGCTCACTGGGGGATTGAACACCTGACCCCTGTTTCATCAGTCATTGTATTAACCAGTGTGCTACACCTCTGCTCCTATGTTTGCAGGTCAGCACGCCTAATTAAGGCTAATGCGCGTTAATGTGCCACGGCTCCCTCTATCGCATGATAACGGACTTTATCGCGCGATAACCCGAAATGCTACCTTAAGACCGGAACGCCCACTACCTTATATAGCATTCGTCACAGTAAGACTGCAACTAACGCCAGTAACATTAAGACGGTTTAGTAAACATACTCCTAACATCCAAAATGGTAGTTTTTTTCCAGTTGCTGTTAATCACTTTTAGAGCTACAGATAGTAAAATATACAGTAAGAAAGAATCAGCATCTGATAGCCATGAAACAATACCCAAAGATTTCCAGATAACCACCTGAAAGGTTAGATCTTCCCTCAGTCCTAAAATCAAAACATTCTTCCCCGACACTGCAGACTAGAAGCCTCTTTAATTTGGGGAGTCATATAGTAGATGGAGAAGAGAATCTATTACAGACTTACAAGATGAACACAAGTAACACTTGGCAAACTATGTGCCCTAAAATACATTGATACAGTATGTGTTATCATTACAGATAGCAAAATCCTGTTTTATTCCAAAAGAATTCTCACTGGGTATCAGACAGGTTGTCCCATACATCTACCTTCCATGCTCCACATAGCTCCATATAGGCCAACCCTCCAACTGTTTTGCAACTACTGATAAGAGGTAGTTTTAGGATGAACCATTAACTTTGGAGCCATGACCTCCAATGCTACTCTTCTTTTACAAGATCAAGATCTAATTCAGTCTGTTTAATGTCATGATGCAATTTCAGCCTTGCAACATAGTGGCTTCTTGGTAGTCACATGTGAATTAGAATCATTGAATTACACCAAAGAAGTGACTTACAACTGCAATCACTAAAAACTTGAGTTTCAAAGATTCTAAACACTGACATTGCTGCCATTGTAACTAGGCTTAAGGCTTGCTCATGTCATCATTATTCCAAACAGCGACTATATTGGGTAAGGAGCAATAGCATACTCATTCTAATTTCAGCCATCATGATGCATCTCCCTCCAGTTGAGAACCAAAACACAAGCAGCCCTGTCTCAAAAAGAAAGGATATTGTTTAAAATCCAGAAAATCAACTCTTCCCATTCTCTTTGTTGATGTAGGTTTAACCAGGGTAATTTAAGAGTCTTATGGAACAAGGTATTGTGTCACACCAAGCAAACACTCCCAGTCACACACTAACAATATTGCAATCAATATCCAACCCTCAAACACTTACAGAGGGCCAAACCTCACTAATATCACAAAATTTTACTTCCAAAAGCTAGTCTGTGAAAATTGGTGGGATACAGAAATTTATCTAATAAAAAAGTATCATTTTATATTTGTTTACTTTTTAGTTTTTATCAACCTTTAAAGTTGACTAACACAGCAACAGCACTACCTTAATCAAAGTGGTTTAAAAGAATAATTGGAGCCTGAACATTTATGAGGAGAATAGAGACTGAAAGTTATTGTAAGTCTCAGAAAGGCAGTAAGGCTCATCAGTGTTTGATCTGAAATTCACATTCAGAAGACTCTGATATCTGCTTGACCTGCCACATTTTCAACTGCTTTAAGAAAGTTGCACAGTGGCACTGAAAGTTTCATTCATCCATGATCAACTAGGAGGACACACACAAAAAAAGGCTTTATTGTCAGTGGTATTGTAAACTATTCCTTCACATACACCTTCATTGAAGACACAGAGTAATGTCTCTGACAGTGAAACCTCATTATGTTGTATGTTGCACTCTTAGAACTGTTTTTGAATGGACGCTCTCACTCTATAGTTATCCTTTAGAGAGTTGCAAAGCTATATAAATGAAAAGGTTATTCTGAATTTTTGACCTCTACAACAATTATAGGACTCCTTTAAAATGCTTTTTCTTTCTAAAAGGCATTATGGATTTATATACAATGTTGTTTGACAGTTCTGTAGAAAGCCTTATAAATACTGGGCCTGGTATTGAGCCTTGATGTTCCCTGTGCAAAGTTAAGGGCATTATCCATTTAAGGAGTGTCACTGAATATGAGTGGTGAGCACACCAAAAATTATCTAATTACTGAAATAAACAGAAACCTTATCTATTTAGTGGTACAATATTGCCACTAAATGGATACATGCCAGCACCATATTTGCTCCTCCACTATGCTGGCTCCTTATTACATGGATAATATCATTATGTTTAATAACTTAAATGGTTTAATATCATCTGTATAATGTTTGGACATAGGCAGATAGGCATCCTGACAAGCACATATCTAGCTCTAGAAAATCAGGCCCATTAAGCATAACTCAAACAAAATCAAAATTACATTGTCCTTGACTTTAGGAGTGGAGGAGTAGCCTAGTGGTTAGAACACTGGCTTGGTAACCAAGCAACCAGGGTTCGATTCCCACTTGCACTCCTTGTGGCCTTGGGCAAGTCACTTAACCCTCCATTGCCTCAGAAGAAAGGCCTGGCAATCTACTTCCGGTGACACTGCCAAGAAAACCCAGGAGCTTCTGGGTCATCAGGAGTCAGGAGTGACTCAAAGGCACACATTGCATTTTTGACTTTAGGTCTCTTTTGAATGATTAAAAGAAGCTAAAAGTGAACTATATTACATATACTCATAGGAAATAAAAGTAACTCACTTGGGGCATGTTTACTAAAGTGCTGCGAGTAGCACAGCGCAACCGCAGTTAGCACATGGATATATTATGGACAGGGCATAGTGGCAGAGTACAAGCAGGAGGCATGGCCATGTTAGGATATATGGCCACGCTAGGTGTGTCTCTAGTGTGATAGTAGAACTGTAACATATACACACTGCAAAGATGCTCACTACAAGCATCTTGCTAATGCATGCTACCATTATGATATTATGGCCACCAAGAAGCTACTAAATCCCTGTAAAGATAATATATAGAAATACCACGGTCCCTACCTCAGAAACATCTATGGAGCGTCCCCACTGATCCATATCACCCCTATACTGATCCAGCTACTCTGGCTTCCCATCACAGCCAGAATCGAGGTTCAGGACTTCCATGGTATACACAAAACTAATTCTACCAATATATGCTCTTAAATAAATAATCCTCACAAATACATCCAACCATTAAACTAACCTTACATGCAATTTCTCAGGCAAAATGACCTCAGGATAGCTCATATCCTACATTTAGTGAAAAACTCCACTATAGGGAGCAGCTGATGCTCACATCACAGGTCAATAAGCCTTACATACAATCCCATACAACATCTATACATACTCTTAAAACACAAAATCTTAAATACTACCAATTTACCCTTGGGAAAGACCATTCTCTAACTACAACCCACCATTCTCAACCTCATACATATCACATTTAACCACACAAATGCACAAAACTAGCCCATATGGAGAAACTACCCCAGAATCAAATACAAAACACTTACCACAATATTCAAAATGCTACACAATGAGTCAGCCAACAGCTTCCATCCCCTACTCTCAAAGCCTTCCAATGAAAGGTCACAGAGAAATGCTTCCATCAACCTCCGCACAATCTCTTCCCAGAAGCTAAAGAGCAAACAATCTATTTGCAACCGTGCCCTCTCACTATTTGCACCCACATTCTGGAACTCCCGGGGTCAAAGGGGTGTGCAGCAGCGGGATCAAAGGGGTGTGCAGCAGCTGTTGAATTGATTTGCATCTCTTAGGGAAGAGAATAAAGTTCCCTCCTCAAGTGCTGCTGAGTACTTTCATGTGGTGACCCTGTTGTATAACATCTATATCAAATCTCAGCAAGGCGACACTACAATTAAAGTATGTCAGGAACGAAGCAGAAAAATACATATTGGCTGTATGTCACCCAGGATAAAAAGGTGCCTACCTGTAGATTAAGCACTAGGGCTAACAATGGCGGTTGTGATAGTGCAAGTGCTGCAGAAGCAAATAATATCCCTGCCAGAGATAAAGGTCACGGTGAGCCTGTTGATGGACCCACTGTGACAGGAAATAAACCACAGAAATTTATGAAAAAGTTAAGAGGAATAACTATGGTTAAGTGGAATTCTGCAGATAAAGAGGAGATAATGTACTGCTATTTTTTATGCTACAAACCCTATATTTAAATAAAGAGGATATACACAGAGTGTCCACCAAAAACTGGAAGAAAGAGGAACATTGCCATTAGAAAAAACTGCAAAAAGGAACAGATGCAAATTTAAGATCTTTAATTTTGAAGATCAAAGAAAGTATGTGAATGATAGCATCTTGAAGCAACTAAGGGATTCCGTGGACAAAGAAATACAGAGAAGAGACCTAGGTCAAAGTACCAAAGGAAAGGAAGACACAGAAAAGGAAAAAGAGGTTGAGGGGCAATGGAGTTGAGAGATTTGGAACTGCAGGAGAGTGAGATGAACAAAGGAAGGGTCAACAAGTTAACTGAATTGGAGGAAGCAAGGGAGAAACAAAGAAACATAGAAATATGATGACAGAAAAAGACCACATGGCATATCTAGTCTGTCCATCCATAACAACTACAACAATCCCCTTTTTACCTTTAGAGATCTTCTGTGTTTGTCCCATGCTTTTTTGAATTCAGTTACTGTCCTCATCTCTACCACCTCCACTGGGAGACTATTCCACGGATCCACTACTTTTTCCGTAAAGAAATATTTCCGCATATCACTCCTGAATCTATCTCCCTTCAGCCTCATCCCATGTCCCCTCGTAGCAGAACTTGCTTTCAATTGAAAGAGGCTCTCTCCCTGAACATTTATGCCACGGAGGTATTTAAACATCTCAATCATATCACCTCTATCCCGCCTTTCCTCTAAGGTGTACATATTAAGATCCTTCAGTCTGTCCTCATATGCTTTATAATGAAGACCACTAATCATTTTAGTAGCCACCCTCTGCACCGACTCCATCCTGTTCACATCCTTTTGAAGGTGTGGTCTCCAGAATTGCACACTATACTCCAAATGAGGTCGCACCAAAAACTTATACAGAGGCACTATCACCTCCTTTTTTCTACTAGCCATTTCACTCCATATGCACCCAAGCATCCTTCTAGCTTTTGCCGTCACCTTTTCTACCTGTTTAGCTATTTTAAGTTCATCAGACACAACCACGCCCAGGGCCCGCTCTTCTTTAGTGGACAAAAGTACTTCATCCCTTATACTATATTGCTCCCTTGGATTGCTGCAGCCCAAATGCATGACCTTACATTTTTCAACATTAATTTCCCAGCTGTCAGATTCTAGACCAATCTCCAAGCTTAGCTAGATCCCTCCTCATGTTATCTACACCTTCCTGGGTGTCTACTCTATGACAGATTTTGGTATCATCCGTAAGAAGGTAAACCTTACATGACAGCCCTTCCACTATATCACTAACAAAGATATTAAAAAGAATCGGGCCAAGGACAGATCCTGGGACACACAACTGGTAACATCCTTCTCCTCGGAGATTGCCCCATTTACCTGTACTCTTTGTCGCCTCCCACCCAACCAATTTCTAACACAAGCAGTAACTTTAGGGTCCATCCCTAGGGTGCTCAATTTGTTTATATGTTGCCTGTGAGGAACAGTGTCAAAGGCTTTACTGAACTATAAATACACCACATCTAGGGCTCTCCCTCGGTCCAACTAACTGGTCACCCAGTCAAAGAAATCAATCAGATTTGTCTGACAAGACCTGCCTCTGGTGAATCCATGTTGCCTCGGATCCTGTAATCTGCTGGACTCAAGAAACCTCACTATTTTCTCTTTCAGCAGTGTTTCCAATAATTTACTCAACACCGAAGTTAAACTAACAAGCCTGTGGTTTTCAACCACATCTTTACTTCCGCTTTTGTGTAAAGGCACCACATGAGCCTCTCTCCAGTCCTTTGGCACCACTCCCGACTCCAACGAGGCATTGAAAAGGTCAGTCAGTGGAGCTGCTAGAACATATCCAAATCCTCTCAGTATTCTAGGGTGTATCCCTTCTGGTCCCATCGCTTTGTCTACTTTAAGTTGAGCTAGTTTCTCATGAACACAGTCTTCTGAAAATTGTTCAAGATGCCCCTCGCTTCTGTTCCTGTTTGTGGGTGTTTTCTGAGGTCCTGCTCCTGCTTCTTCATCTGTGAGCACAGAACAGAAATATTTGTTAAGCAATTCCGCTCATCAGCTTCTACATATTCCTCCCCTTCATTCTTGAGTCTGACAATACCACTTTTGCCCTTCCTCTTCTCACTAACATATCTGAAAAATGTCTTATCCCCCCATTTTATTGCATTGGCTATTTCCTCATCTTTTTAAATCTTTGCTTTCCTGACTACTTTGCTAGCTTCTCTAAGTTTTTCCAAATATAGATGCCTGTCTTCCTCTCTCTGTGATCTCTTGTATTTCATGAAGGCCTCCCTCTTTTTCTTCACTTTTTCAGCTACCTCTTTCGAAAGCCATAGCGGTCTCATTTTCCTTTTACCTTTATTTACCATTTTAACAAAAAGGTTGTTTGCCCTTAAAATATCTCCTTTCAGTTTTGCCCACTGTTTTTCTATATCCCCTAGCTGTTCCCATCCCACTAATGACTCCCTGAGGTATTGGCCCATCTTGGCAAAGTCTTCCTAAAGTCTAAGACCCTAATCTTTGAATGGATTCTAACAGCCCTAGTCCTAATACTGAACCACACCATCTGGTGATCACTGGATGCAAAATGATCTCCTACTATAACATCAGAAACACTTTCACCATTGGTAAGCACCAAGTCCAGTATGGCCCCTTCACATGTTGAGTCTGTTACCAATTGCTTGAATAGTTCTCCCTGTAGAGAATCCAGGATCTCTTTACTTCTAGATGATACTGCAGCAGGAATGTGCCAATCAACATCTGGCATTTTGAAACTCCCTATCAGTAGCACTTCCCCTTTCCTAGCAATGCTGCATATGTCTTCAATTAACTCTCTGTCCACTTCTTCCTCTTGTGAGGGAGGTCTGTATATCATGCCAATGCAAATAGATTTCTCTTTTTCTCTTTCTAGTTTAACCCACAATGCCTCCTCTCTCCCTTTTAAGCTCTGTAATTCCAAAGCTTTAATAGTATTTTTTACATATAGTGCCACTCCTCCTCCCCTTCTTTCTACCCTGTCCTTTCTGAATAAAGTATAGCCAGGTATAGTTACATCCCAGTCATGGTTTTCTGTGAACCATGTTTCTGTAACTGCCACTAAATCCAAGTTGGCCACTCCCACCAAAGCTTCAACATCAGGAATCCTATTACCCATGCTATGGGCATTTATACACACTGCTTTCCATATGTTACCCCTGTTACCCATTTCCATGAAAGTATTTAATGTATAACTTACCTGGGGGCTTTCACTTACCTGGGGGCTTTTTTCATCCATCCCCAACGAATCTAGTTTAAAGCCCTCTTCGGTAGATTAGCCTGTCTACTACTGAAGACGCGTTGACCTTTCTTGGACCAAAATGCTCTCGATGACACCATCCATGCAACCATGCATTCATCTCCAGGATGCGAGACTCTCTGCCTTGGCCTTTACCCTCAACAGGGAGGATTGAAGAGAACACCACCTGTGCACCTAACTGCTTCACCCTCTGTCCCAGAGCCATGAAGTCAGAGATATGAAGATGATCAGTACATCATTCCTAAGATTAAGATCCAGCAAGGAATATTTCAGGGAGATTCCCTGTCACCACTTCTGTTTTATTTGGTGCTTAATCCAATGAGTGATCTCATCAACTCTTTGGGATATGGATTTAACCTGAATTCTAAAGACTGTGAACTATAACTTCTCTTCTGCTATTTATAGATGATCTGAAGCTCTATAGTTTGAGTGACCAACAATTAGCAGAGCAGCTTCGTTTGGTGAAAAGCTTTTCTGAAGACATCAGATGACTTTTGGCCTCGACAAATGTGCTAAGGCAACTTTTTTCAGAGGAAAATTGAGCAAAACTGAAAACATCTCCCTTGCTGTGACATCAAGGACCTTGAACAGGAAGGTGCATACAAGTATCTTGGTATAGAGGAAGGAATGACACTCGAGCAGAAGCTATTGAGAGAGAAGATCAGTAAAGAATATTACAGGAGATTAAAAATGTTATTGAAAAGTGCTTTAACATCACAAAATAAGATACAAGCCATCAATCAGCTGGCAATTCCTGTACTCTCCTACAGTTTTGGGATCGTGGATTGGTCTCATAAAGAACTTGAAAAACTGGATGTGCGAACAAGAAAACTCCTCCATGCTCATGAAGTAATTTACAAGAATCAGTGTATGCCAAGATTGTACATCCCTAGAGCAAAAGGAGGGCTAGGACTTATAGAGATTGACTGTACCCACAGAGCTACTATCATAGGCCCTCAAGCCTATCTGACAGCATCATCGGATCCAAATACAAAAAAGTGCTGAAATATGAAAGTAAACATCCAGAATCTGTCTCCATCATTAAACATGGACAAGCATTCCAATGATTAGAAGGAATGAGCAAGAATTCACAGGCGTGCAATGAAAAGGAAGTAACAGAATTTGCAAAACAAGAAAAAAAATTCTTCAAAGTATTAGATCAGCAGGCGATGAAAAACAAGTGGCAAATGCACAAATACAGTGGAAAATACAGAGTGTTACTCAAAGAACCTTTTGTCTATGAAGAACTGACTCACAAAGGGTTGAGGAGAGGTAGACTGAAACTGAATGATGAAATATTGATAGTTGCAGCCCAGGATAGCAGATTACGGATGAGATGGTTTACAGCGAGTATTGAAAAAAAGCACTGGAAAGAGTGACTCACCTAATAGCGGGCTGTGAAGTTCTGAAGGTGGAAAATTTCTATACAGAAAGGTACAACAAAGTCATATGCCTTCTCCACTGGAAACTCTGTAAACACTACAAAATTACTGTCCCTGAAAAGCACTGGGATTGTGATCCTAAGAGAATAACAGAGTATGAAGAGGTTATGATCACCTGGGACATTCCCGTACCGACGGATAAGAAACTGGATGACAGGAAACCTGACATAGTGGTAAAGAAGAAGAACACCAGAACAGCATTGATACTAGAAGTATCGGTACTGAGTGATTATTCTGTGAATCATGTGGAAAGGGAAAAAATCTGGAAGTATCAAGAAATGCAATCAAAGACCAAGAAAATGTGGCAGAAAGATACAGAAATATTTCCCATTGTACTGGGAGCTACAGGCCTGATAAAGAAGAATTTCCAAGCACATCTTGACAAACTACCCATACATGTTAATCTTATGAACTCCAGCAGGAGACTTTCTTTGGCACGATGCAAGTATTACACTGAGCATTAGCAGTAAATTTGAGAGATTAAGATCATATTCCACATACCCTGTCTTAGAAGTGAGGTTCACAACTGCAGTAATATGTGCAAAGCTAACCCATTTGGAGAAACAACCCCAGAAGTGAGGTTCACGACTGCTACGGTATGCACAAAACTAATAATAGAACTAACTTAGCTGCCCTAAGAGTATACTAACCTAAATATACCAAAAACTCTTGAATTGGTCATCGTGACTTTTCCTTAAGCTCCTGAAGAAGCCTCTATTGGGGTGAAACAAAGTCCTTTGTCAGGCTGTTGGTGATTAAAGACTTTTTTAAGAAGATCCATAATGAAAACTAAGGGGTATGTTTACTAAACTTTCTTAATGTGCGCGCCGCGTTAGTGTGCAGGATGCCATATAAGGAGTGGGCGTTTCAGTTTAAAGTAACAAAACGGGATTAGCGCGCGCACTCTTGTGCGCCACGCACATTAGCGCACGAGTAATGCACACGGGAAGCATAAGCAGGCGCGCTGATGTGCAAACAGAGGAACAGGGCTGCAGTACAATGGTGAAAACACTGACAGATGGTGCAGAGGTAATGGGTTCAATCCCCCACTGTGCCCAATGAATAAGGCTGGCTGAAGCGCTACCTGTTATGTGTAATGTTGCATTATGAGGCAATTTAATATTGTTTTAATTAGTGCTGCTAGCAAACACACTCTCAAAGTGCTGTAACATAAGGTGCCGCATCAGCCGCCCCATAAGGCACTCCAGAGAGCATACTATAAAGTGCACTGTCCGCCCAGGCACCCTAGAATGTTCCTTATAGTGCGCTTTATAGGGTGCCATATGAGGACTCCGCAAGGTCATAGCACTGTTTTTGATGGCAGCACTGTGCATTTTAACACATGAAAATCTTAAGTAGGTGCGCTGACATGAAAAGAGAAACAGCAGTGTAGCACAATGGTTAAGACAGTGATTGATGGTGCATGGGTAATGATTACCTGTCTCAGGCATTACACTTTATTATACAGCAGTGCTGAATGAGGCATAGTGCTTTTTAATGTACATCAGTGCTGCGTGAGGCATATGTCTTCTTACATTACAACAGTGTTACCTGAGGTAGTCTCCTTTCTACGTTACAGCAGTTTTGCCAGGTGAAACACCCTCACAGTGCTATAAACGTCATGTGCAATGCAGCATGGTTACGAATGGATCAACCCTACCCTGGTAACCGCAGCACATAGTCTGCAAGATTCCTTCTGTAGCCAGCCAGGCATCTGTTCTCAGCTATAGAGCTGTGGCCCACAGGTTACCTCGCTGCCTGTGGAGCCAGAGGTTGTGGGTTTGAATCCACAGTGGGGTTATTTATGAGGGCTGCCTGTGGCAGGTTTTTTAATTAAAATTAGTAGTGCCAGCTCAAACACCCTCACAGTGCTGTAATCTTCAGGTGCCCCATAAGGCACCTTATAAGGCACCTTAAGGTTACAGCACTGTGAGGGTGTTTCTGCTGGCTGTACTACTTGAAATTACACACAAACTGCCCAGAAAGCCCCCCATGTACCCTGTAAAATAGTTATCTCCAAGTTATAATGCCCTTTTCAATGTATGTCCAGTTTGTGCAATGTAAACCGCAATGGTGCAGAATAGCACGGTACATGAGGGAATGTAAATAAATAAAGTAAATTAAATAAATAAACCCACTGTGGATTCAAACCACTAACCTCTGGCTCCACAAGCAGTGCAGTCACCAGTGGGCTACAGCTCTATAACTGTAAAGAGATGTCTGGCTGGCTACAAAATAACTTCTGCAGACTGTGTGCTGCGGTTACCAGGGTAGGGTTAGTCGTCTCGCACCCATGATGCACTGCACATGCAAAGCAGCAGTCTACAGATGATCTGAAGATGGGGTATGCACCTCCACAGCACCTAGGCCTGGTAGGGGGTACTGACCGTGTGTGTTACTGGTACAGAGTAGCTTCAGACCGTCCCAGTGTGCAGGTCCTGTGCTCACCCTGAGGGTGAGGTGGGGCACCCAGCACCATGTCCACAGCACCTGTCCCAGCTGAGATAGGTTATGCTGCAGGTCCCCATTAGTGCTGGTGTGTGATATGTGGTCCCATCAGATACACCTGTCCCCATCTGTATATCCCAGTCATGTCTGGGCCTTGTGGACTATGATGCCCATGGAATAGTGCATATCCTGTGTAGGTACCATGGCCACATGATATATTGGCTTGGTGGGGTGGGGTAGGAAAGGTGCTGTTTGGACCCATAGGCAGAGTGTGTTGTACCACCAAACCTGCCCTCTGCAACTCAGGATCCCCAAACAACGGATCCACATTCTATATCCCTGCAATAGTGGCGGCACAGGGGACCATCAACCTCAGTCCGGCTGGGGTACAGACAACCTACGGGCACTCCATGCAGTTCTGTACGCATCCAATAGCAGACAGACAGACAGTAGGGCCTGAAATGCCCAGCTGCCCCACCACCATCTGACATTTTCCAGCAGCGAGCACAGTGAGTCCCCAGCTGCTGCACCCTGCATGGTGCTCCAGCCATACACATACCAACTGCAGACAATCTGCTAACTAGTCCATAGTGCATGTTACTGGAGGGGACGTGAGCACACCCACCAGGCAGATATATCAGTGTTTGGGGCTCAGAAAAGAGAACCCATATATATCACTTGACAGATATTCTATATAGCACTATGGTGGAACCTAGCCATGCCGTGGTCACTGCTCAGTCAGGGTGAGAGTGACCTCCCAGTGGGACATGCTGTGGCCACCCTGTCTGTGCAGGTGGTGGCCGGGCACTACAATGTCCCAGCCATTGCCCTATGCCCTGTGCAGATGCATCCTGCACAGGCCGCCCTGTCCGGGCTATACCCACAGTACCTTGCTCCTCATTATGCACATCGGCAGGCCGATACTGGCAACAGTGCTAGCAGTGTGGGCTGAGGAGGGTGTTGGCAGCCACCACACACTGGATAGACGGACACACACTCCCCTCACCTATGCCAGCATTGAGCAACTATAGAGGTGTCTGGCAGCCCTGGCCACCACACCAGTCCTTGGCACAGTGCAGGCATGGCTATGGCACGCAGTACTGTAGGAGTCACCCCCCAGGGTGGTAAACACTGTCAGACACAGGACCTGTATCACACTCCACAGACATCTGAACGATTGCTATGATGCAGCTCACTCAGCATATTGTGCTTAACTTAGGAATTGCTATCTACCATTACTCATGGCAACCTTTTGATAGATGTGTACCGTATTCCCAGGTGTAGGGTGGCATTGCTAAGTTATGCAAGTGCTAGTATTCGTGGAAGGAAACAGGGCCCGAAGCCCTGCCTCTCCAGGTGGCTTTGGATAATGGGGCCTTTGGGTGCAGGCGTGTCTGCCCCTGTTGTCCGCTGCGCTGGGGCAGAGGTTCCCAACTCCGGTCCTGGTGGGCCAAACACTGCTCGGGTTTTCATGATATCCTTAATGAATATGCATGAGATACATCTGCATGAACACAAAGAGGCAAGAGAAGTGGATAGTCACACGTGCCTTTATTGAGTCCCCTACGCGTTTCGGCGAAAGCATTCTTCGGGGGGAAGTGCTTAAATAAACAAATAAAACATATAAACGGTAAATATAAATAAAAAACCACAAGTAATAGACATACACAGGCATGTGATATTTATAAACCATTATAAAGATAATTGTATAAACATATTAAAAATATAACAATAAATAGGAACACATATTAATAAATATAAAAACAACATAAAATAACATAAACAATTCAAAATCAACATAATAATACAATATAAAACTGTTAAAATAATAAATAATAAAATAAGACGCAGGGCAGAACAAGGAAAACCATATCAAATAAATAATCACTGATAAAAATGACATATAATGGTATCTACTTACAAGGCACGACTGCTGAATAGACAATGTGAATGTCCTAATAGGGTGTAGATTCCTTTTATTATAGAAAACTGTAAACATATAAATAGTAATAAAAACAACGGAAAAAGATAACCAATTACTATGACCATCTACCATAAAACATCATTGTATAGTATGTAAAATATAACCAAAGAAAATAAATAAATAAATAAATATGCTAAATGAACGTATCATTATAAACATCTAGGCAAATAAAATCCGAAGAACGCTCGTACGACAGTTGAATGACTCACATAGAACTGACAATTTAACTCAAAATGGATGAGCAACCATGAGAAGAACATAATCCCTGATAAGTTCATGGAAACATATTCAAAAATCATCCTATATCTAACCAGGAATGGAATAGGCATCAATACAATCAACTGAACAGCTAAAAAGAGGGAAAATAAAATAAAACAAAATCTGCATCCAATAAATAAATAAATGAGAGTCTCCTAAATGTAACAATAATGGGAACAAATACAATAATTCTACTACTTTATATAATATAGTATATAGTATCTTTATTTATAATAAAATGTCATAAGTATAAAAATGTAATATGTAATAAACTCCCCCATGAGCTTAGTGTAGTAATAAACCATGCGTCAAGGAAGACACGCAAGTAAATTGAAAGAAGACTAACTCTATGCTATACACAAAAATGAACTAATGTAACCGGATCGTGCATATGAAATGATAGTCTAACAAGCATAAACATAATGATAAAAGTAGGATGAGTGTATTAATCAAAACCGACATGGAACAAGGACCACCAACTTATGAGTTCTACAAGAAAACGCCAGGTAGTGCCCCCGTCCCGGGGTGAATGAACTAGATATGAGTCTATACTAAACATCAAAAGGAATGTACTAATGGTAAGCATATTAAACAAACCTGACAGATCAATATAAACATTTAAACTGGTGCATTGTAAGAGGTGCATGGTGATGCAGCACAGACATATGTATTGGAAACAGCATGGAACCTGAATGGTGCTTGGCACTCCAGGACTGCCTTTGGGGGACTCTGCTCTAGGTACTGCACATGCTCTAGGTACTGCACATGTTTATGGTGTTTGTGCTCTATGGGGTAAAATATATGCATTTGAGGCATGTTTCTGTTCTCAGCAATACAGGTTCAGTCTTTACTACCATGTTTTCTTCATGGGTAAAATAAGGGGACTGGGTTGGCAGGAGCCACAGCTGGGACTTGAACGTGTGACCTTCTGCTTTTGAACACACTGTCTGCTTGCACTGCACCACCGTGTTGCCACAGATATGGTACATTCCCTGGGGAGTCCATGACTGTACATCCAACAGAGCTTGTCTGTTGCAGTGGATGGCACCCGCCTGCACAGTGCTAGGCCACTGTCTGCTGTGGCCAGCAGCCACTGCCCCCTCCACCACCAGTACCCTTCCGCCAACATGCTGACATGTCCTTATATTGGAAACAGCATATAACCTGATTGATTTGTGGCCCTCCAGGACTGCATTTGGGGGACTCGGCTGTAGGTAATGCACATTTTTATGGTGTGTGTGCTGTGTAGAGTAAAATATAGGTGTTTGACCCATGCTTATGTTCTCAGCAATAAAGGTTTCAGTCTTTACTACCATGTTTTCTTCATGGGTAAAATATGGGGACTGGGTTGGCAGGAGCCACAGCTGGGAATTGAACCTGTGATCTTCTGCTCTTGAACACACTGTCTGTGTGCACTGCACCACCATGTTGCCACAGATCTGGCATATTCCCTGGGGAGTCCATGACTGTACATCCGACAGAGCCTGTCTGTTGCAGTGGACGGCACCCACCTTTACAGGACTGGGCCTGGACTGCTGTGGGCAGCTGCCACTGCCCCCTCCACCACCAGTACCCCTCTGCCACTATGCTGACATGCCCTTCTGCTGGTGGTGCTGGTGGTGCGCAGTCTCGGGCCATCCAGTGTGCGGGTAGGCGGCTGCCTATGGTGCGTGTTCTGGGGTAAGGGTTCCTGCATAGACGTCCACGCTCCCCCCCCCCAGCACCTCCTGCCACTGCTCTGTGCCCTTGGAGGCCAATACTGGCAACAGTGCTGGCAGTGTGGGCTGTGGGGGGTGTTTGCAACACCACACACTGGATAGCAGGTACACACTCCCACACCTATGCCAGCATTGTAGAACTTTAGGGGTGTTTGGCAGCACTGGCCACCACTCCAGTCCTGGGCACAGTGCAGGCATGGCTATGTCACGCAATACTGTTGGGGTCACTCCCCAGGGTGGTAAACACTGTCAGACACAAGACCTGTAGCACATTCCACAGACATCAGAAAGTTTGCCATGATGCAACTCAATCAGAATTGTACTTAACCTCGGAATTGCTATCTGCCGGTTATCATAGCAACCTTTTGATAGCTGTGTACTGTATTCCCTGGTTTAGGGTGGCATTGCTAAGGTATGCAGGTGCTAGTATTGGGAGATGCACGCAGGGCCCAATGTCCTGCCTCTCCAGGAGTGTAGTAACGCTAAACAAAAAGGGGGTCTATCTCTGTGAATGAATACTATAGAAAATATAAACTCCTCATTCAACTCTTCAACAATGCTAACAGATTCAATGATACCAAAAAATGTCACAGCACAGCCTCAGAAAACAACCATAGGCACTCAATTATTCTGGGTTAAGTATATGGTACTCCCAGACTCGTGCCGTTTTTTTACATCAATGGCTGAGTGTTATGTTATGTTAATCATATCACAAGTTCTTATGTTGAGCAATAATATCAAAAATAATAATAATAATCAAAAAAGTACTTAGCTCATGCTGAACCATGGGACTGTGCTGAATGTTTCACTCGTTATTTGTAAAAATTTTTCTTTTTCTTTCTCTTTCTTTTTTTGTTTTTTTATTTATATAGCAACTATATGTGGAAGAACATTTTCTATATAAATAAAAAAACAAAAAAAGAAAAAGAAAGAGAAAGAAAACTTTTTACAAATAACGAGTGAAACATTCAGCACAGTCCCATGGTTCAGCATGAGCTAAGTACTTTTTTGATTATTATTTTTGATATTATTGCTCAACATAAGAACTTGTGATATGATTAACATAACATAACACTCAGCCATTGATGTAAAAAACCAGCACGAGTCTGGGAGTACCATATACTTAACCCAGAATAATTGAGTGCCTATGGTTGTTTTCTGAGGCTGTGCTGTGACATTTTTTGGTATCATTGAATCTGTTAGCATTGTTGAAGAGTTGAATGAGGAGTTTATATTTTCTGCCTCTCCAGGAGGCATTGGATAATGGAGCCTGTGGGTGCGGGTTTGTCTGGCCCTGTTGGCTGCTGCTTTATGGCAGAGGTTCCCAACCCCGGTCCTGGTGTGCGCAACACTGTTCGGGTTTTCATGCTGTCCCTCATGAATATGCATTTAATACATCTGCATACCATGGGGGCGGCGCATAGAAATGCAGCACAGGCATCTTTATTAGAGGCAGCATAAAACCTGAATGGTGTTTGGCCCTTCAGGACTGCATTTGGGATACTCTGCTCTAGGTAATGCGCCTGTTTCTGGTGTCTGTGCTCTGTTGGGTAAAACGTAGGTGTTTTGGGCCTGTTTACATCATCTGAAATAAAGGTTCTGTCTGTTGTAGCACATTTCAGTTGTGGGTAAAATATGGGGACTGGGTTGGCAGGAACCATAGCTGGGACTTGACCCTGTGAACTTCTGCTCCTGAACACACTGGCTGTGTTCACCACGCCACACTGTGGTCACAGAAATGGTGCAGTCCCTGGAGATACCATGGTTGTTTGTCAGACAGAGCCTGTCTGTTGCAGTGCATGGCACCCACCTACACAGGGCTAGGCCATGGTCTGCTCTGGGCAGCTGCCACTGCCCCCTCCACCACCAGTACCCCTCCGCCACCATGCTGACATGGCCTTCTATTGGAGACAGCATAAAACCTGAATGATTTGTGGCCCTCCAGGACTGCATTTGGGGGACTCTGCTCTAGGTAATGCGCATGTTTCTGGTGTCTGCGCTCGGTGGGGTAAAATATAGGCGTTTGAACCATGCGTATGTTCTCTGCAATAAAGGTTTGTCCTTACTATCACGGTTTAGTAGCGGGTAAAATATGGGGACTGGATTGGCAGTAGCCCCAGCTGGGACTTGAACTTGTGACCTTCTGCTCCTGAACACACTGGCTGTGTTCACTGCACCACACTGTGCTCTCAGGGGCAGTGCAGTCCCTGGAGATACCATGGTTGTTTGTCAGACAGAGCCTGTCTGTTGCAGTGCATGGCACCCACCTACACAGGGCTAGGCCATGGTCGGCTCTGGGCAGCTGCCACTGCCCCCCTCCACCTCCAGTACCTCTGTGCCACCATGCTGACATGCCCTTCTGCTGGTGGTGCTGGTGGTGTGCAGTCTCAAGCCATCCAGTGTGCAGGTAGGCGGCTGCCTATGGTGCGTGTTCTGGGGTTGGGGTGCCTGCATGGGCGTCCACGCTTCCCCCCAACACCGCCTGCCAAAGTTCTCTGCCCTTGGGGGTACCTACTGGGTACTATCCCCTGTGACACTGTGATAAACACTCTCATGCCCATATTGGGCCCTCATCAGTTGCTGTCTGGCTGCTGTTCAGTTTCAGCATTCCTAAGTGCCACCTAGGCATGTGCCTAGTCTGCACTGTGCCCCAGCTGCACCACAGCATGTGCCGCCTGCAGCCCTCTGCATCCCCTTTCCCAGCATCTGTTCAGTTGCCCATTCCGACATGCCCGCCCTGCTGTTGTGGAACATTTGCATGCCATAGGTAACCTGTCCAATGGAGAGGGAAACCCTGATCAGTGCTATTTCACTGTGGGATCATTCACCTTGTATGGGGACGGAATGTAGACCCTTCCAAAATTCATATTTATTTTTTGGGGCTTTTTTGGGAGTGTGTTTTGATGTTTCCCATTACTATCACTATTGCCCAGCTTGATTATGATTTTTTTTCAATTTTGTTGGGGTCCTTTTCAATGTTTATTTGTACTTTTGTTCAGTGCACATGTATCACACATCACTTTTTGTGTAGGTTTCCCTGGTTTTGCTGTACATTGCTGACAGAAATGGTTTCTCTTCCCTTTAAATCGGCTCTAACGCGAGGTTTTCACTTGCGTTATTTTTGGCCTCGAATTTCACCTCGTTAGTGTGCGGGGAGCCTCTCCCTTCCCACTCTCCACCCATTGACCCCTTCTCTCCACCCCTGGGGAGCCTTCCTCCGCCCTCCGGGAGCCTTTCCCCGCCTTCAGTGCTCGTTTGCGCCGCTGCGCGCGTGAGCGCGCACTAGAGCACATTTTTGCCCCGTAAAGCATCATTAGCGTGCGCTAAGGTACCTTAGCGCGCACTAATTGTGCGGCGTGCACATTAAGAAAGTTTAGTAAACATACCCCTTAGTGAGAACAATTTTATATGACCATTGTCGGAAAATGTTCTATGCAGCCAATGAAGAAAATACAGGGTTTTTTTGTGATTTCTCTAACATTTATGATGAACAGCCTTAGATGGCATATATACATGTTTGATCCTAATTTTCATATTAAAGTTTTTCAATTAAACTGAACTTTTCTCTGGCCAAACATCCATATTGTTCTTTAGTCAAATGCAATATTGGCTTAAAGAAAATATTTATATTTTAAGATAAGTGCAGTACTTTGAAACATCAACTTACTGTGTTCCAGATAGACTTTGAGATCAAACAATGCATTATAGAGAGAGAAAGAAATGGCTGAGCTATGTCTGAATTATTTTATTTTCAAGTGTTCAGTCATCTTATCTGAGAATATACAGAGGTAACATTGTAATCAATATTGTTTCAGGGATTTCCAGTTTAGGGTTTAGTATGTTGTAGTCTTCTAAAATCTATACTGCTATATTTGCACTGACTTTAAAAGATGTTTAGTCCACACTGCTCCCTTAGGAATCACACCTATCTACCATGAATTATTTTTAGAAGCTCAAGCCCTAATCCTCACATTGCTCTTTGCAGTGATGTTAAGGAAGATAAGAATCAACAATCCTACTTTTTGACACATCCAGTTAGCTCTCAAAGGGCGTCCACCATTTCTCAGTCATTTGTTATATATCTCCAGATTCTTGTGGTCTTATTAAAACTATCTCAGAAAATAATCAAGTAAGTTGCCTTGACTACAAATAGACAGGGATATCCGTACACTATAAAGTTCATCTTTCAGACTTCACTACATAGCTTCACTGAAAATCCTCACAAAGTTAGACAGGAAGAAGTAAAAAAGAACACACATATAGTGTAGCAAAATGATGCATTTCCTCTTTTTCCATTTGCAAACTCTCTCTGGTTGGGGGGGGAGGGGAGTTAGAAGAAAAGCTCTAGTTGGGGAACTAGGGATCCCCTCACTCAGGACAACAATCAGGTGATTGTCCTAAGAATAAAAAAAAAATATGTTTCCAGGCTAAACAATTAAAAATAAAAAAAACCTTTGCGATGATGTTAATATGCAGCAAAAATTGTAGCAGTTTAATTATCTAGCCTGGGAATCTAATATAAAACATATCAAATCCTGACACTACTCACTGGATTTCTGTGGTTTTTAATGTAAATATTCTGTAAAAGACACAGAGATGCAAGGTGATCACATATCAAGGAGCAAAATCAAAAAGCAAGAACCATGGCACAATTTATAACATCAAAATACAATTATTATAACTAATTTTATTTTAGCATTTTATACTGTGCCAAGGTTCTCTCATTTTCTTTTTGAACATATATTCTGCATCCATAGAAACCCCTCTCCCAACAATGGGTGCAGAGCAGAACTAGGATATTTCTCATAGGACTCAACATGCCAAAAATAATTTCTGATTCTGGTGTCATCTCACTTAACAGCAATATAAATCTTCACCAGTACTGGATATACAAAAACCTTGCAAAAATGACTTAGGACCTACAGAGAAAATCTACTATAGTATTTTATGCGCTATACAAGAGGTCCTATCCAGGGGCCTAACCAGAAAAGAGCAGCACTGTAAATATTGCAGTGGGCCTAGAATATCCATACATCTATTTAGAAAACTCAATAAGCCAGATTGCTACTGATCCTTACATAGAAACCCTATGCTAGCAGAATACCTTGGTTTGGTCACAAACTCAGAAGATAGATCCTTGCCAAGTAAGGAATAAATTACCACAAACTAAAAATAGACACAAATTTAAAAAAGACAGACTCTGCATCAGTGGCACAGCCAAGACTGATGTTTTGGTGGGGCCTAGGAAGGGCCAGCCCAACCATTAGGCAAATCAGATGGTCACCAAGGATGACAGCTTTTGGAGGGAGGGGGTGGCAAAGAACAGAACATTCAAAGCTAAACAGTAGATTCTAACAGCCAGTGGGAGCCTAAGGCTTAAGATTTGCTTAGGGTGCCAGCACCTTGAACCCACTCTGGGGCCAGCCCTGGGCCTGGGATTAAACTGCATGGGCACAAAGCAAAGCGAATGTTGACACTGCCTCCAGTTATCCTCTCATTTGACTGTTCTGCTGCCACTGATTGGATGGACCTGATGCCAGAGTGGAGGGGCATGGCCCACCAAGACCCATCCTTGGCTAAACCACTGTATGCAGTACAACATCAGGGAAATAGAAAGAGATGCATATGCCCTGTAATGTGCAAAATATAAAGACAAACTAAAAGAACTGACATATTCCAATCACTAAATTAAAAATAATATTTCTACCTTTGACAACTGGCCATTTTAATCTGTAATCATGTTGTTGTCAGTCTCTAGCTTCTGCTTTCCTCTATCTTCTCTTAACTCGCTTTTTAGGGTCTCTGGCCCATCTGCCACTTCTCTTCTCTCCTCTCCTCTTCACTTCCTTACATCTCTGGTGTTCCTTTCAGCTTTCTTCCATTTATTTCGCTCTCTATCAATTCAGATTTTGCTCCTCCTCCTTACCATCCAGTCTTCAATCCCCTCCTAATACTGCATCTACCACTTTTCAACCCTTAACACAGTTTTCTCCTTTCCCAGTCTCATATTCCACCCAGCCTTTAACTCTCCCCTTTCTCTCTTCCTCCCCTGTGTGCAGCATCTCTGCCCTTTCTCCTCCCTACATCCAGCGCTTCAGCACATTTTTCTCACCCCACCCCACCATTCCCCTCCCTATTCCTGCCCCATTTCCAATATATTCTCCTTTTTCCCCATACACCATGTCCAGCATTTAACCTCTTCTTCCTCTTCTAGAATTTCACTCCTCTTTCTCATCCCCCAGTCTATCTCTCCCCCTCCTTCTGTTTCCAGCTTCTCTCCTCTCATTCTCCCCCATGAAATGTCCAGCATCTGTCCTATCTTCCTCTATCCCCCCACCAGTATCCAGCATCTGCACTTTCTCACCATCTGCCCTCAAACTCCCCATGTCCAGTATCTTCTCTTTCTCCCCATCTCCACCCCATGCCCTGCATCTGCCCTCCATGCTCCCATGTCCTTCATCTGCCCTTTCTCCCCTATGCCATCCTGGCCAATATCTGCCTTATCCCCTATGTCCCCCTACCATGCCAAACATCTGCTCTTCATCTTTCCTGTGGCAACTTTCTGCCCACTGCCCCCTTTGTCCCATAGCCTGCATCTGCCCTCTGCCTCCCCTGTGACCATCATCTGCCCTCCTCCCCTCTCCTCCCATGGCCAGCATCTTTCCCCTGCTCCCAGTGTCTGTCCTCTGTCCTCCTGCCCCCACCCCCGTGTCCATTATCTACCTCTTTTCATGTCCATCTACCCTCCACCTCCGTGCTCCCTGCCCTCCAATGTTCATCATCTACCCTTCATCTCTGTGCCCCCACCCCCACAGCCAATGCATGCCCAACATGGCTTCCCTCCCTTCCTGTCCCCAAACTACTGCCATTGCTGCTTATCTTAATGAGTCGAAGCTTAAAAAAATGCAAGCAAAAGTATGGAGTCTTTCTGACTCCAGCATGCTTGTTCAGTAAGTCCTTGTAGGTACTGCACCCCCCTCTCTCTGATGTGAGCATGCATTAGAAGGGGGCAGGACCATTAGAGCCTTACAAGCGTGTTAAAGTCAGAAAGACCCCATGCTTTTGCTTGCATTTTTTTAAGCTGCCACTTGTCATTTTAAGGGGGAGAATGATGCCATCACTGCCACTTCTCCTAGGTCTACTACTACTGAATTTGTATAGCGCTACAAGACGTATACAACGCTGCACAAACACACGTGAAAGATAGTCCCTGCTCATCAGAGCTTACAATCTAGTCAAGGCAGTAGCTGTAGACCTGGGATACATCTAGGGGGAATGGTAAGGAAACACAAAGGAGATCAGGTGATTCAAGATCCAAAAGCGGCAGCGAAGAGGTGAGTTTTCAGCCTGGATTTGAAAAGGGTCAGAGAAGGTGCCTGACATACAGACTCAGGTAGTTTGTTTCAGGCATAAGGAACAGCAAGCTGAAAGGAACAAAGTCTGGAGTTAGCAATAGAAAAGAAGAGCAGAGATAGAAGCAATTTGCCAGAAGAGCAGAGCTCCCGAGGAGGGGTGTAGGGGGAGAGATAAGAGAGAAAAGGTAGTGAGGAGTTATAGAGTGAATGCACTTCCAGGTTAGCAGGAGAAGTTTGAACTGGATGCAGAAATGGATAGGGAGCCAATGAAGTGACTTGAGAAGAGGGGTAATATGAGCATGATGAGGCTGGTGCAAGATTAGCCACATAGCAAAATGTTGAACAGTTTGAAGGGGTTAGAGGTGATTCAGAGGGAGACAAGCAAGGAGTAGGTTACAATCGTCTAGATGGGAGATGACTAAGGAGTAGATAAGTGTCTTAGTAGTGTGTTCAGAGAAGAATGGGTGAATTTTGTTGATGTTATAGAGAAAGAAATGTCAGGTTTTAGCTGTCAGTTGGATGTGTGTGGAGAAGGATAGAGAAGAGTCAAAGATGACCCCAAGGTTGCGAACTGAGGAGACAGGGAGGAGTAGAGAGTTATCCCCAGAGACTGAGAAAGGAAGAAGAGGAGAGGGGGGTTTAGGGGGGAAAATATGAAGCTCAGTTTTGGCCATGTTCGATTTCAAGTGGCAGTGAGACATCCAATCAGCAATGTCAGAAAGGCAGGCATTAATTCCACCCATCTTCCGCCCCTGATGACAAACGGCAGCTTAGAAAAATGCAAGCAAATGTGCAGGGACTTCCCAACTCCAGCATGCTTGTTAGTCTTTGCCCGTACCTCCCCCCTGTAATGTGAGTATGCATCAGAAGGGGGCGGGGTCATTAGAGCCTTACAAGCATTTTGAAGTCAGGAAAACCCCACGCTTTTGCTTGCATTTTTTTAAGCTGCCACTTGTTGTCGGGGGGGGGGGGGTTATTGGTGCCACCACAGACCAGGGAGAAGTGGCAACAGTGGCAGCAGTAGGTCAAAGGCAGAGTAAGGTGGCCACAGCTGGGCTGTTTTGGGGACATTTTTTGCCACCCCCAAACTTTGTCACCTGAGGTGACCGCCTTACTCTGCCTAATTATAGAGCCACCCCTGTGTATGTGTGTGTGTGTGTGTATGTGTTGCAAGTGCCTGTGTGTCTGTGAATCTGTGAGTGTGTTGCCTGTGTGTGTATGTGTGTGATGCTGATGTGGGGTGCCTATGTGTGTGTGTGGGGGGGGGAGGGGGTGGTGTGTGGGGGGGGAGTACCTATGTGTGTGTCCTGTGGGAGGGATGCATCTTTTGGCATATTCACATTGTGCCCTTTTGAACCCATGTATTCATCTTTTCAACCTCTAACTCCTTGCACTATTCTCTCTCTCCCTCAATCCCCTCTCCTGCTGCCCTCCATTCTCTGTTCCCCTTCCCAGACTCTCTCCCCTTCTCCCTCCAACCCCATGCATAAGTACATAGAAATAGCTCAAAGGAAGGTGGAAAGAACAAAACAATGTAAAGGATGAACATATCCCAAAATAGTATATAACAAATAGAAAGGTATCTTAGCTGGTACCTAATTAAGAAACCCAGTCATGGAGGAGCATTGGAAAAAAGGCAACTCTTATAACCCTAAATTCATCCAGCTGTCTAATCCACCAACCTTTCTGGCATTTTGATATTCCAAAAACTTCTCAAGATCCATAGGTTTTAAAAAAAACATGCCCTGACATTTGGTAATACCTAACAGGAAATCAAAGAAAAATTCATCTAATTGAATAACCATGTCTAAAAATATTGTTTTCTTATCTTGTGCAACTCTACAGACCTTCTGAACTTCTAATTAAGAAAATAAGTATTTTCTAGTAACAAAAGCCTTTGAGATTCTAGCTCTTGTCTGGTTCTAATGCAAGTCTCCAGTAAAGGAGCACTTGACACTATTCGTGATTGTTCCAAAATTGCTGTAAGATCTAAAGAATTCCCTGTGCAGGAGTGCTCTGAATTTCATCACTATCAACTGAGGCCCTTCTTGAAGATGGAAATGTAATTTCCATGTCATTAATTTTCCTATTTCTCTTCCTAAGATATATTCAATAGATATTTGACTGATGCACTTACATTTACACCCAAAACAATGCCTCCCACAGTGAAAATCCTATTAAAGTTGAATCCAGTTTTAGTATATAGAGCTGATAATGCACCTAAAATATGGAAAAAGGCTTCCATTTTAAGCTTATATTCTAAAGACTACAGAGGTGCCTATTGGCCTTTATAAAGTATGTACCCAGAACCAGCCCTAATAGCTAGTGTTCAAATCCTCATGCATATATGTAAACCTGCTCCAAGGCAGGTGTCTATGGTACTCTACAAAGATAATTTTATAATGGGCTGCATAAAGTTCTGTGTCATCCACAATCATAAGAAACCAAAACTGGAGCACCTACTTACAAAGTACCTTCAGGAAACACAAAGAGGGCGAGCGGAATTGGCGGTCACAAGCGCTTTATTGATACAAAGACGCCCCAACGTGTTTCGGCAATGCCTTCATCGGGGGCTGAGAAAATTGTATGTACCATGTATCGATTGGAGCACACAGTAGTTCACAAAATCAATCAATTATTACAGTTGATTACGCTTGGTAGCTGTGATCTGTACACACAGCATAGAAGCCTTTTCCACTCACCCTATTTGTGTTTCCTGAATCCACAATCATAAAACATGAATATTCCATGACTTGCATGTGTGGATGGTCACTTATGTGCATAATTTAGGTGGTTGCTATTGTATATGTTTGTGAATTAGGCCAATGATACGTAATTTTGGAGTGGGCAAGCACAGAGATGGAGTTTGGAAAAACCTAAATTTATATGCGCAAATAAATTATAATATATTATAACTTATGTGTGTTCTTTACAAATCTAGGGATGTGCATTTATACCAAGTCAAGGATTGGCATAAGTGCTCATGTCTAGGTTAGGTATGCATATCTTATGACTTACAGTCCTAATGTATAAAGAAAAGCAAGCACCCACTTTTCTTTATACGATAGGTGCAAAACTAGGCAACCCTCATAAAATTACTCTCTATAAGGATGTATGTTATAAAATATTCATATACATCACAACTGCACCTCTGTTCTACTAATCTATACCCCTGGGAAAGCCTACAGAGAGAGTGTATATACATGTGTGCATTCTTATCAGAACTATTGCTCACCTATTCATATATAGCCGCACGGTTACCCAAAGGCCCTTTTTCACATGTGAAAAAGGATTTGAACTCAGAAAAACTTTATAAAATTATCCCTATGTCTTGCAACCTTAGAAGTTGATGTACTAAAGTGTGCAGAGTTTTATACATAAGTAGCACTTTTCTATAGGTATTAGTGTTAGGGGTATGATTACTAAACGGTGCTAAGAGCGCAAAGATGCAATTAGCAGGTGCTATCAGCTAGTGGATAACTCAGGCTTAATGGCCAGTAGCCTGTTAACAGGTGTTAAGGTACAAAGGAGTAGAGAAGGGGAGTTAACTGGGCGGAGTGTGGTTGTAGACAGCATGTGCTCTCTTAAAGGCAGGTGCTATTCAAGGGCATTAGAAGCACAGTCTCTGGGAGCCTTAATAGGGAAAGAGAACAAGTGACACTGTCAAATAGAAACTACATAAACAGAGTACCTCAGCTCGGTTACACATGCATAACATAGATCATCACTAAACAAAGAACAAAGGATCACAATTTAGAAATAGGAAGACAATAATTAAACTAGGAACCCCAAAAGCCAAACTTGGAAAGTACAGCAGCACTGTAGAAATAAAACTATAAATTAATTTCCACTTGTACTAAACAAAATGCAGACGTTAAAGGCACACATTTCCTAGAGCTGACATATTCCAGCTAATAAATTCAAAATAAAAAATATATTTTTCTACCTTTTGTTGTCTGTGCATTTTATTTTTCAGTTGCAATTGCTCCAGTCACTTTCTTCTGGTTTCTTCTTATCTTCTGCTATCTCTCCATTGTCTGCTGTCCATTTGTCATTTCTTCTCCTATTTTTTTCCATTCTCTCTCTACATCTACTTTAACATATTGCTCTTTCTCCTTTTGCTCTTTCTACCTTCTCTTTCTTTATTCCTTTTTCATCCACTCAAATTTTGCCCCTCCATTCTAAATCCCCACTTACTCTCCCAATACTCGGCCAATCACAAATTTTTAAACCCTCCCACTCAAAATATTTGTCCCCTCTCCATTTCACTCTCCCAGCCCCATCCCATTCTAGTCCTCCCCCAACATCAGCTCCCTTCTAGTTCCAGCCAAACCCAGCATCCGCTCTCTTCTAGTACCCGCATTAGCCCATTTCCAGTCCTAGCCCCCATCAGCCCATTTCCAATCCTATCCTAGCCCCTCCATCAGCTCATTTCCAATCGTAGCCCTCCATCAGCCGATTTCCAGTCCTTTCCTAGCCCCCCATCACGAGTCCTAACTCCCCTCCACTCAGCCCATTTCCAATCCTAGCCCCCCAACAGCCCATGTCCAGTCCTATCCTAGCCCCTCCATCAGCCCATTTCCAGTCCTTTCCTAGCACCACCATCAGCCCATTTCCAGCCCTAGCTCCCCTCCACTCAGCCAATTTCCAGTCCAAACCCCCCACGCAGTCCATTTCCAGTCCTAGCCCCCTCCCCACACTCAGCCCATTTCCAATCCAAGCCCCCCTATGAGTCTATTTCCAGTCCTAGCCCCTCCATGAGGCCATTTCAATCCAAGCCCCCCCAACAGCCCATGTCCAGTCCTATCCTAGCCCCTCTATCAGCCCATTTCCAGTCCTAGCTCCCACCTCCACTCAGCCCATTTCCAGTCCAAGCCCCCCTCTGCATCAGTTATTTACAGTTCAAGCCCCCTCCCCATCAGCTCTTTCCAGTTCAAGTCCCCTTCCACTCAGCCCATTTCAAGTCCTAGCTCCCTATTCCAGCCCATTTCCAGTCCAAGTCCCCCCTTCCCTCCCCTCCCCTCCCCTCCCGAAGAGCCCAGCAGCTTTCTAAAATGCTTACAGTACAGTAGGAGTGGTCCCCACTCTGCAACTTCTCCTATTTTAAGTAACTTTCTTGAAAACACATTTTCCACCAAACAAAAGACCTCACTAAAAGGACTGTGTAGTAAATCCACGTGAAGGATTACCATGCTTCCAGTCTAACCACCTTTTGCTTTTTCATCCCGCATCATTTAACTTCGGCTTGATCTGCTATAACTTGAAAGCTGTGTTACAACTGCCATTACCGCATCTCCCAGGGACCTGAAGCAGCAGAAAAAGCAGTAAAAACTGAAAAGAAGTACTTTGCAGAGACTCTGAACCCCTGTATGCTATGTTCCAAAAGTTCAGCAGTGTCCCACCCCTCCAGCACAGACTTCTTGTTTACATAGGGACAGGATAGGACAGGCTAGACTTTCAGAACACAGCATGCAAAGATCCAGAGGCTATGTGCAGTGCTTATTTTCTGTTTTATTGCTTTTGCTGTTGCTATAGGTTACAAGAAGATGTGGTAGCAGTGTGGGAATGACCAGGGAGAGGGTGGAGGGATAAGAGAGAATAGAGGCCATTATTCATGGCCTTATCTGGGGGACACTTTCTGAAAATTTGGCACTCTAGGTGGCCACCAAGTTCACCTAATGGTAACACCAGCCCTGCTGGGCCGTGGCATATCTGGAAGGCCTGCATGCAAAGTCACAGCAATAAGCCTGTCACTGGTGAAAAAGCATTCACCCAGCAAAGCCCAAAGGCCTGATGATGTTTCTATATGGAAGGGCCTGAGACCTACTAACAACTCTATCAAAGGATGAACACCAGAACGTAGGGCCACACTGGTGAAACACTACTGTAAAAGCCACTGCCCCTTGTTATTAAAACTGTGCAACAGGGAAATAATCTATAATCAAGATGATTGCTGAATAGAATTCATGAGATCAATGACAGAGGAAATCTGACTATGACTTCTGATGTACAGTTGCCACTGGATCTCTCAGGTGGACTTCTAGTAAAATTCTTCTTTTCATTTGGAATTGCAAATATTATTTTGCATATGGAAAAAATACAGCTGGTCGTTGATGAGAATAACTACATCTAATTCTGATAATATCATTTATAACTTGACACAATAAACATATTACTGAAGAGCAAATGAGGAAAATGGTATATTTAAAATATTGTGAATGCTAATTGTATGCAATATAAATACAGTACCTAGTCACACAATTACATGTGTCATTTTTACTGACCTCCAATAACCCTCTGACTTGAATATACATATGGCTGAAAGAATGATAGTTGACTATCTGTATCTAAAATAGTGCTTCCCAAGCAAGTCCTCAACTATTTGCTAGTGAATCAATTTTTCAGTATATCTATAGAAAATATGCAATAGATAGATTTTCATACACATCTGGAAAGAAGTAAAAATTGTGGATGCCTTCAAAGATGCATTACTTAGACAAATGGTGATGGAACCGACCAGGGAAAGCTCTATGCTGGATTTAGTGTTCACCAACGGAGATAGCATATCAAATATCCGGGTGGGTGCCATTGTGAGCAGCAGCGATTATCACACGGTGTGGTTTGAGATAAAAGCCAAGGTGGAATCCTATCACAGCAAGCTCAAAGTCCTAGATTTCAAAAACACTTGCTTCAGTAAAAAGGCCAAGTACCAGAAGGAGAACTTGGTAGGGTGGGAGGGGATAAGAGAAGTGGAATTACAATGAGCTAAACTAAAGGAGGCAACAAAAGGGGCAACAGATACATATGTAAGGAAACTAAATAAAAACAAGAGGAACAGGAAACCTATTTGGTTCTCCAAAGAAGTGACTGCACAAATAAAGGCAAAAAACACAGCTTTCACAAAATTCAGAAGTTCGCAAACAGAGGAATACAGAAAAGAATACAGGAACAAACGAAAAGAGACACAAAGAGAATCAAGGAAAGCAAAATCAAAGGCAGAAGAAAAGATGTGTAAAGAAGTGATGTGTGAAGACAAAACATTTTTCAGGTATATTCAGGAGAGGAGGAAAATCAGACAATTGCAGGACTCAAAAGGGCTGGGAACGGATTTGTGGAAAGTGACATTGAAAAAGCAAAAATGATAAGCAAATACTTTTTCTATTTTTACTAAAGAAAATCCTGGAGAAGGACCACCTGTGATTGACAAATATATAAATGGGAATGGAGTAGATATCACACCATTTACAGAAGATGATTTGTTTGAACAGCTTGCAAAACTGAAAGTGGACAAGGCCATGTGACCGGATGGGATACATCCCAGTATACTGAAAGAGCTCAGAGAGGTTCTTGCAGGGCCGTTAAAGGATGTTGTTAATAGATCGTTGGAGACAGGAGAAGTTCTACAGGACTGGAGAAGGGCTGAGGTGGTACCTTTTCACAAAAGTGCTAATAGGGAAGAAGTGACAAACTATAGGCCAGTAAGCCTTACTTTGGTGGGGGGAAAAGTAATGGAGGTTCTCCTGAAAGAGCGAATAGTGGACTTTCTCGAAACCAACAGGTTGCATGATACGAGACAACATGTTTTTACTAAAGGACAACCATGCCAAACCAATCAGATTGAGTTCTTTGACTGGGTGACCAGAGAACTAGATCAAGGGTATGTGATTTACCTAGATTTCAGCAAAGACTTCGATACTGTTCCTCATAGGAGGCTTATCAATAAATTCAATAGCTTGGGGACAGGTCTCATGATGGTGAACTGGATCAGAAATTGGTTGACTGACAAGACAACAGAAGGTGATGGTAAACGGAACTCACTTGGATGAAAGGAAGATGATTTGCGGTGTGCCCCAGGATTCGGTCCTGGGACCATTACTGTTCAATGTATTTATGAGTGATATTGCTGAGGGACTGAATAGAAAAGCCTGTCTTTTTGCAGATGACACGGAAATTTGCAACAGGGTGGACTCCCCTGAGGTAGTGAATAACATGAGGAAAGATCTACAAAAAGAGGAAGAATGGTCTAATGCTTGGCAGTTAAGATTTAATGTAAAGAAGTGCAGTGTCAGGCACTTGGGAAGCAGAAATCCAAGAGAATTGTATGCGATAGGGGGCGAGAGGTTGGTGTGCATGGACCAGGAGAAGGACCTCAAAGTCCTTCTACAGCTACAGAAATGTATAAGTTTTGATGTTCTATGTAAACCGCACTGAAGCGGAATAGCGCGGTATATAAGAGAATGTAAATAAATAAATAAATAAATAAAGTGGTTGTTTCTGAGGATCTCAAGGTGGTGAAACAATGTGGCAAGGTGGTGGCCAAAGCCAGAAGGATGTCAGGTTGCATACAGAGAGGAATTGCCAGCAGAAAGGAAGATGTACTAATGCCACTGTACAAGTCACTGGTGAGGCCTCACTTGGAATACTGTGTTCAGTTTTGGAGATCATATCTCACAAAGGATATAAAAAGACTGGAAACGGTTCAGAGGAAGGCAATCAAAATGATTTGGAGCCTGCGTCAGAAGACTTATGAGAAGAGACTTGAAGACCTAAATATGTACACTCTGGAAGACAGGAGGGACAGGGGAGATATGATACTTAAAGAGTATTAATAAGAACATAAGATATGCCATACTGGGTCAGACCAAGGTCCATCAAGCCCAGTATTCTGTTTCCAACAGTGGCCAATCTAGGTCATATGTACCTAGCAGTTTCCCCAAGAGACACAAGTTCCACAATGCTTGTACTGGGTCAAGCATTGATATCTTCGGTCACTTCTTAATAATGGTTTATGGACCTTTCCTCCAGGAACTTGTCCAAACCTTTTTTAAACCCAGCTACACTAACAGCCTTTACTACATCCTCCGGTAACAAATTCCAGAGTTTGATTACACGTTGAGTGAAAAAATATTTTATTTTATTAGTCTTAAATAGTTTACCCTGTAGCTTCATTGCATGTCCCCTAGTCTTTCTATATTCTAATAAGGTAAACAATCGATCTACGTTTACCCGTTCCACTCTGTTCATTAATTTATAGACTTCTATCATATCTCCCCTCAGCCGTCTCTTTTCCAGGTTAAAGAGCCCTAACCTTTTTAGCCTTTCTTCATAGGAATATCCTTCCATCCCCTTTACCATTTTGGTGGCTCTTCTCTGTACCTTTTCTAAAATCGCTATATCCTTTTTAAGATACGGCGACCAGAATTGCACACAATATTCAAGGTGCGGTCTCACCATGGAACGATATAGAGGCATTATAATATCTTTTGTTTTATTTTCCATTCCTTTCCTTATCATACCTAGCATTCTATTTGCTCTCTTGGCCGCCGCTGCACACTGGGCCAAGGGTTTTAACATGGTATCCACAATGACGCCTAAATCTTTTTCCTGGGTGGTGGTTCCTAATGTGGAACCTTGCATCGTGTAACCATAGTTTGGGTTGTTCTTCCCTAGGTGCATAACCTTGCACTTGTCCACATTAAATTTCATCTGCCATTTTGATGCCCAGTCTTCCAACTTATCAAGATCCTCTTGCAATTTTTCACAATCCTCTTGGGTTTTAACAACTTTAAATAGTTTTGTGTCATCTGCAAATTTGATAACCTCACTCGTTATTTCACTTTCCAGGTCATTTATGAATATGTCAAAAAGCAGTGGACCCAGCACAGATCCCTGGGGTACACCACTATTCACCTTTCTCCATTGGGAAAATTGGCCATTTAGCCCTACCCTCTGCTTTCTATCTTTTAACCAGTTCCTGATCCACAATAGTACACTGCCTCCTATCCCATGACTCTTTAGTTTTGCCAAAAGTCTCTGATGAGGGACCTTGTCAAAGGCTTTCTGAAAGTCCAGATACACAATAATCAACCGACTCACCTTTGTACACCTGTTTATTCACTCCTTCAAAAAAACATAACAGATTAGTAAGACAAGATCTTCCTTGTCTAAAGCCATGTTGGCTGTCTCCCATTAGGTTGTGACTATCTACATGCTGAGTAATTTTATTCTTTATGATGGTTTCTACCATTTTTCCCGGTACTGACGTCAGGCTCACCGGTCTGTAGTTTCCCGGATCACCCCTGGAACCCTTTTTAAAAATTGGTGTTACACTGGCGATCCTCCAATCTTCAGGTATTAGAGATGATTTTAATGATAGTTCACAGATTACTGATAGCAGGTCTGCAATCTCATATTTCAGTTCTTTCAAAACCCTTGGATGTATACCTTCCGGCCCAGGTGATTTGCTACTCTTCAGTTTATCTAATAGTTGTAAGACATCTTCCCGATGTATCGATATTTCCTTCAATTTTTCCGCACCTTTAAATACCACTTCAGTCATGGGTAACATCCCTACATCTTCCTCAGTAAAGACCGAAGCAAAAAATTCATTCAGTCTCTCCGCTATCGCCTAGTCGCCTCTTAGTGCTCCTTTAACCCCTTTATCATCTAATGGACCAACTCACTCTCTCACAGGTTTTTTGCTACGAATGTACTTGAAAAAGTCTTTATTTTGCGTTTTTGCTTCCACAGCAAGCTTCTTCTCAAATTCTATCTTTGCCTGCCTTATCAATGCCTTGCATTTGACTTGCCAGTGCTTGTGCTGTTTCCAGGTTTCGTCGTTTGGCTCTTTTTTCCATTTCCTGAAAGATGCTTTTTTGGCAACAACAGCCTCTCTGACCTCACCTTTAAACCATGCTGGCAGTTTTTTGGACTTCCTTCCACTTTTCTTAAAGCGTGGAATACAGCTGATCTGGGCTTCCAAGATAGTATTTTTCAACAACACCCAAGCTTGATGTACGTCTTTAACCTTCGCAACTGCTCCTTTTAGTTTTTTCTTAACTGTTTTCCTCATTTTATCATAGTCTCCCTTTCGAAAGTTAAAAGGTAGCACTCTGGATTTCCTTACTATCCCTCCTCCACTAATTAAATCAAAGGCGATCATGCTATGATCACTATTGCCAAGTGGCCCCAACACCCTTATCTCTTGCACTAGATCTGGTGTTCCACTAAGGACTAGGTCTAATATGGCTTCCCCTCTGGTCGGTTCATGAACCAGCTGCTCCAAGAAGCAGTCATTTATTTCATCTAGGAACTTTATCTCCCTAGCATGTCCTGACGTGACACTGACCCAGTCGATACCGGGGTAATTGAAATCACCCATTATTATTACTGTGCTGTAACTTTTGTTAGCTTCCTTGATTTCTTTGAGCATTTCATCATCCATTTGGTCATTCTGGCCAGGTGCTCGATAGTACACCCCCACTGCCATCGCCTTCCCCCTTTTATATGGAATTTCAATCCATATAGATTCTACAGCAGATTTTGTTTTCTGCAAAACTTTAATCCTTTCTGAGTCAATGCCCTCTCTAACATAGAGCGCAACCCCTCCACCAATTTGATCAGCTCTATCATTACGATATAGTTTGTAGCCAGGTATCACAGTGTCCCACTGGTTGTCCTCCTTCCACCATGTCTCTGATATTCCAATCATATCTAACCTTTCATTTAGTGCTGTATATTCTAACTCTCCCATGTTATTCTTTAGACCAGTGTTTTTCAACCTTTTTTGTGCAAAGGCACACTTTTTTCATGAAAAAAATCACGAGGCACACCACCATTAGAAAATGTTAAAAACATTTACCTCTGTGCCTATATTGACTATATATAAAGTAATTCTCTTGAATAGGAATCAAACACTCACACCAACCCCCCTCCCCTGCTGGTTCACACCAACCCCCCTCCCCTGCTGGTTCACTCACACCACCCCCCCCCCTCCACTGCTGGTTCACTCACCCACCCCCCCTGTCACTTACTCACCCCTCCTGCTGGGTCACTCACTCACTTACCCCCCCTCCCCTGCTGGTTCACTCACACACACCCCCCTCCCCTGCTGGTTCACTCACACTCCCCCCCCCTTGCTGGTTCACTCACACACACACACACACACACACACCCCTCTGCCCAAGCCGCTGCTTCTGCTTTGTACAGAGCAGCGGCTGCATTACACTTACGTTGAAAAGTAAAGAGAAACTGTGTCAGGAGCCCTCCGGTCATTGCAGAGCCCGAGGAAGTGATGTCATGGGGGCGGGCTCCTCACAAGCTGTCTTTCCTTTTCAAATTAACTTTATTGCAGCTGAAGTTAATTTGAAAAGGAAAGACAGCCTGTGAGTAGCCCGCCCCCATGACATCACTTCCTTGGGCTCTGCATGATCGGAGGGCTCCTGACACAGTTTCTCTTTACTTTTCAATGTAAGTGTAGTGCAGCCGCTGCTCTGTACAAAGCAGAACCAGCGGCTGCACTGCTATAGGGAATCGCAATCGCGTTCGCGCCGCGGACTTCGGCACAAAAGCCGGTTTTTTGCTCTGGCCGCTCCCGATCTTGCGGCCAGAGCAAAAAAACGGCTTTTCAATGGCCAGTTTTACAACTGTGCCGGCAGCCACCCTGGCCATGGAAAAACCGGCCAGGCCGGCTGAAAACAGGCCGGTTGGCAACCCTAATTTGTGAGCCGAGGCCACATGTTATGGATGAAATTGGAATTTTTCCCACGGCACACCAGACAATATCTCACGGCACACTAGTGTGCCGCGGCACAGTGGTTGAAAAACGCTGCTTTAGACTTCTAGCATTTGCATACAAGCATTTTAGAGAATGTATTTTATTCATGTTAATTTGGCTATTGTTAGACATGGGTAAATTGGGATCTTTTAGCTCTATCTGCTCCATACTTGAGGGCATTTGGGCTACTTTACTCTTTTGTGGAACCTCTCTGCTTTTGGTAGTATCCTTCAAGGATACATTCTTCCAAACCATCCGCTCTTGGGCGACTGTCGGCTTTCCCCTAATATCTAGTTTAAAAGCTGCTCTATCTCCTTTTTAAAGGTTAATGCCAGCAGCCTGGTTCCATCCCGGTTAAGGTGAAGCCCATCCCATCGGAAGAGCCCCTCCTTTCCCCAGAATGTTCCCCAGTTCCTAACAAATCCAAAACCCTCATCTCTGCACCATTGTCTCATCCACGCATTGAGACTCCAGAGCTCTGCCTGCCTTTTGGGTCCTGCGCGTGGAACAGGAAGCATTTCGGAGAATACTACCCTGGAAGTTCTGGATTTCAACTTCCTACCTAAAAGCCTAAATTTTCCCTCCAGAACCTCCCTACCACATTTTCCTATGTCATTGGTACCGACATGTACCAAGACAGCAGACTCCTCCCCAGCACTATCTAAGACCTTATCTAGGTGGCGCGTGAGGTCCGCTACCTTCGCACCAGGCAGGCATGTTACCAGGGGATCCTCACATCCACCAGCCACCCAGCTATCTACATGCCTAATGATCAAATCACCAACTATAACGGCTGTCCTAACCCTTCCCTCATGGGCACATGGCCCTGGAGAAACGTCCTCGGTGCGAGAGGGTTTTACATCACCTGGAGGACAGGTCCTAGTTACAGGATCACTTCCTGCCACACCAGGGTGATGCTCTCCTGTCACGTGACCTCTCTCCTCCATGGCAACAGGGGTGCTGCCAGACTGGAGGTGGGACTTCAGGACTATATCCCTGTAGGTCTCGTCTATTTACCTCTCTGTCTGTCTTATGTTTTCCAAGTCTGCTACTTTAGCCTCTAGAGAACGGACTTGTTCCCTGAGAGAAAAGAGCTCCTTGCACCTAGTGCACATGTAAGACCTCTCACCAACTGGGAGAAAATCATACATGTGACACTCAATGCAAAAGACTGGAAAGCCCCCATCCTGCTGCTGGACTGCTATCTGCATCTTAGTTTTAAGTTTGTGTCTAGATCTTTAAGTTCTTACTTACTAGGAGTTGCTATGGGTATTTATACCAATAAAACTGTACCTAATACGTTTAATATACCTTGTTCACCTGAAGCTTAATTAATCTCAGGTCCTTAGTGTATGACTGATTTGGGTAGTGAGCTTCACCTGAAAGCACCTCCTGTCTTTTAAGATGTGTAAGTACCTATAAAGCTATGATTATCCCAGGGGAGGGTGGGTGTGGGGAGGGAGGGATGGAAATAACACTTATTAAAAGAGGGCTGCTACACAGTACCCTGTCTGTGTACAAATAAACCTCTTCCAAAGATGGGGAAGCCGTAAAAGGGCATAACATTAAGCTGCAAGGGAGTAAACTGAAAGGCAGTCAGGAAATACATTTTACTGAAAGGGTGGTGGATGCTTGGAATGCCCTCCCGATGGAAGTGGTGGGGGCAAATACACTGACAGAATTCAAAATGCCATGGGACAGACACAGTGGATCCTTTTATAGCAACAGGATAAAATCAAAATAAATATAACTACCTCTTATATCTCAACAAATAGACTTGATGTACACAGTGCAGTGGGTACATCCCTAAACAAAGGCATGGGGAGGGGTGACCTGCATGGACTGCTGGTCCTATCTGCTGTCATATACTATGTTACTATGTAATGGAAGCAGTGCATGCAAATATATATTATGCATATTCACTATGGATATTTTGGATATTCTATGGGGTATGTTTACTAAAGGGCGGTCATTCCAGAAGCCTAATAGAACTTTTGCATGTGCAGTGCCTGTGCATGTCCACATCATTTGCACGAGGCGGAATGGGGCGTGGTCTGCCCTGGAGACGTGTATGCTGTATTCCAGAAAACGCCATGTACATTTCCGGCCTTTACCACAGATGTGCCCATTACTACTGTCGGAGATTTGGAACAGGGCCAATACTTAGTATTTTGCATGATCTTTCCCTGCAAGTGAGAGCATGTATATGGTTAGAGGGTTGCACGGGAGGAGCTGGTGTGGTGATCTGCAAATCCTGGAGGACATGAATGCCTGGTTTGTAATGGCCATGCTGCATGGGGCTGAGAGATAAAGGAGGAAGGCAGCAAGGAGGCCACCCTATCAGAGGGGACCTAGGCTTAGAAGCCACTACCTGGATTGGACTGATGAACTCAGTGTGACCAGGTTCCATTTCGATCGGGCAGCTATACTGCAACTATGCCAGGAGATGGAGCCCCACTTAACTGCCATAACACACAGAGGACAAGCCCTGCCTTGCATCTGAAGGTGACAACAGCACTCACTTTCCTGACAACAGGTGCATTCCAATATGTGCTGGCAGCCCCTGCAGATCTGAGCCAGACAGCAGTGTCCAGGTGCATTACCCAGTTTCTGAGTGCTTTCCTCATACGTGCCTCCCCGCACATAGCTTTCCCGCACACAGCACAGCAGAGGCAATGCTTCAGTTCCATGAGGTGGCTAGGTTCCCTTCTATGTTGAGGTTGATTGTATGCATGTGTCCCTCAGGCCCCTCGACAGAGTGAGGCCACATATCGCAACTGGAAAGCCTTCCACTCCATGAATATGCAAGTAGTGTGCAATGCACTGGGAGAAATAACCAGTGTGGCAAGATTCCCTGTATCTCGCCATTATTCCTATATCCTCAGCCAGCCCAGGATCTATACAGGCTTTGAGAGAGGTGAAATCTTCGGAGGCTGGTTACTAGGTAAGATGACACAAAGATCCCCCTCCCCATAGAGATCCCCTTCCCCTGGTTAAGCCCACACAGGCTTGACCAGGGGAGCATTGTTACAAAGCAGACTGTGGGAAGGCAGGCAAGGTTGTTCCACAGATAGCAGATGTGTACAGACCAAAATAAGCCAAGAAAGCAGGCATTGTATGGGATAGGTATAGCCACATGTAGGTTGCTGCTGTGAGAAATGTCAGTATCCAGATATATGGTAAAAAGATGCCATAGCCATGGAGTGAGAACACAATAGAAACAGTTAGCTATAGTTACTCATGATGTCCAGATGTAAGAAACATGAGCAATAGCAATGAAAGCACCAAAGGGTCATCTGTGATCTGTCATCTATAAAGGTCCCAGCAAAAGGATGCAAGTGAACGGACACAAACACAGCACTTGACTGTATCCCCCCCAGCAATTAAATACACCTGACACCCAAGCAGTAACCCTCTGACGAAAAGGGAAAGGTAAAGCACAGGATGCACCTGCTCTCCAAAGGGGGTGGGGGAGTGTTTCAGAGGCCCTGTAACAATCAATTCTACTCTGTCTCTCAAAGGGCAGTCCCTTGCTGGGGTGAGAGATGGCAAGGATTATGCTCTGTCCAAGTGCACAAGTATTTCTCTCTAGCAATGTGGCTCATCAAAGGTCTAAATGCCACCATCTTACTGGTTGCAATTCCTGGCCTCACTCACACACATCATGATGCAGCGTCTCCTACATTTATTTATTTATTTATTTGCATTTCTTATATACCGCACTATTTGCGATCAGCGCGGTTTACATAGAACAAACAGTATCCGACAATATACAAAAGTCAGGTCATTACATTGAACAGGAACAAATAACTTGGACAACAGGGTAAACTATATACATCTGCGATACGTTGAGTAAGGTAAATTAAATACATGTACAAATGAAATTATTAGGTATTGGTTATACTTGGAGGTGCCCTAATAATGATGGCTGGGGTTCAGGGGAGTCAGTGAGGTATTTGATAAAGAGAAAGTGTTTCAAGGCCTTCCTGAACTGGCTCAAGTTGGGGATTGCTCTGATGTATGGTGGTAGGGAGTTCCAGAGACTTGGGGCGCATAGTCTGAAGGCTCTATTCGATGTTGCTTTGGTGCATTTTGTCATGTCTCTCGGTATAACTAGGATGTTGGCTGCTGAGGATCTCCTTAGCCTGTTAGGTGTGGGTGGATGGATGATGTCACTTAGTGAAGAGGAGGAGAGCCCCTTGGTGGCCTTGAATGTCATCACTAAGATCTTGTAACTGATCCTGGATTGAATGGGGAGCCAGTGAAGCTGCTTTAGGAGGGGTGTGATATGCTCTCTTCTCGGAGTTCCAAAGAGAATCCGCGCAGCACTATTCATGGCATGTTGTAGGGGGTTCAAGGTGGCCTGAGGGAGTCCTTGTAGGATGGCGTTTGCATAATCAAAGTGTGGAATAGTGAGGGCTTGATAGATGGTGCGGAAGTCGCTTGGTTCAAGTAATGGGCGTAGGTGTCTAAGGGATCTGATCTTGAAGTCGATCGCTCTGACGGTGTTGGCTATGTGTTGCTTCATGTTGAGATTCTGATCCAGTGTGACTCCGAGATAGCGTATAGCTGATTTTACTTGCAACTCGGCGTTGTTCACTTTCAAGTAGCTGGGTGGTGTAAACTCTGGATTTCTGGAGATGAACAAGACCTCTGTTTTCTTGTGTTGGATGCGCAGATTTTGAGATAGGAGCCATTCGGATATTGTGTTGAAGCACTTAGTCAGAGGGTGTTTACACTGCTTCTCAACTGGCCTTGCCACACATCTCTTATACCTTTGAGTTCTCTTCCTGTCTATGCAGGTGACAGAGGATACCCCATGAGGCATTGGTTGAAGACCCCCATTATACATCCCCACTTCCAGCAGAGGAGCGATACAACTGGGCACACAGAGCCCCTTCAGGTGTCTCGGTCGCTCTGGAGGGGAACTGCTGTACAAACCTGTCAAGGTGTGTGAGATATTCATGGCATGCTGCATTCTGCCTAACTATGTGTTATGGTGAAGGCAACCCCTGCCAGATGGCCCAGAGATACCCATGGAGGATGGTGACATCAATATGGAGGTAGCTCTGCAAGTGCCCATTGGCCAGGATTTTCGAAGGGGAGTGGCGGCAAGACAAAACCTGATCTAGACACATTTTGCATGAAGGTGGGTTTATGTTTCCCACAAGTGACATATTTTCCTGGTCACTACCTATAGTGCTGGCAGAATGCAGTATTATGAGTATAATTATGATGACTGGTAACAAGGACATTACCATAAAAAATGGCTAAGAGTGGGAAAATGGCTAATATTTCAAACGATGCAAAAGTGTTAATTGTTTTAGTTTGATTTCAATTTTTTTTGTTTTTTATTTTGAAATAAAAGTGCAATCATGCCAGTATCTGTGTTTTGGTGGCAAGGTATGAGTGCTAGTAGAAATTGAATCATGATAGCTTGGGTAGTAGGTTATTGCTCTAACCACTACACAATGCCTCTGGAAAGTCTTGTCCTTTCCCCTAGACCCTCACCCTGACCCACCCACTCCCCATGCCTCTCATACCCCCATACTCCATAGCCAAACCCATGTGCACCCCTCACACGCCTCACTCACCCCAACCCCACAAAATCTTAGCTCCCCCCAAACATCCCACCATTCCCCACACAGACCAAGAACCATACTCCCTCCCTCACACAAACACAGTGGCACACAAACCCTCTTGCAAGGCACACACACCTGGCCCATCCAAGGCCCCTGCCCCTTCCCATCCCCCTCACAGAGGGCACATGTACCAGTGCCTGTGTTACAATAGTGGATGGGGTGGAGGGCGGCATGCTACTTGAATCAGAGCTGTCATCACTCTGGCCTCTAGCCTCCTCAATCGCCTCATAAAATGGTGGAAATGACATGACAGGCCCCCTGCCCTGAGGAACAAATCCCAGAATATTGGAGGCCTGTGCAGTGGCAGTGTCACATGTGGAGGCCTGGCTTGTAATGGTGTGTATGGTGACCCAGGTGCAGCTTGGCATAGACATTCTTATAGCAGTAGTCGCAGCAGCAGTTGTAGCAGAAGTGCCACCTGGAGCAGATTCACCACTGCCATGAGTATGGCTTGTGGCCACTGGCTGGCATGTGCAGGAGGCTGGCCCCTGGATGTAGACTTGGCAGGTGCAGGTCTGGCACAGCTCTCTCAGAAACTCCACAACAGTTTCCTGCAAGAGGCAAATGGATTCATCAAGGTGCTCTATGGCTGCAAGCTGGTGCCCCTGCAACCCACACTTTGCTGCAAAAGCTCCAGCTTCACCCTTCCCCATGCCTGCTGTGCATTGTTGTGGGTGAGCAGCTTCTTGGCACACTTGCTGAACAACCTCAAGGTCCTGGTGCTGCTACGTGGCTCCTGGCTATTGCTATACTGCCTTGTTTTTGGAGATGATGAGGATGTGAGGAGCTCGATATCACCACCTCCTGTCTTCTCAGATGCATGAAGGAAAACAAAAGGGGACTGCTACTTCTGGAGACAAATCTGCAATAGTAAGTATAGTTCTGGTAATATTTCTGAAGGGAATTCTTTGGATTAAAGCTGATTAATCTGTGAACCCAGTGTATTTGTTAAATCAGTCATGGCCTAGTAGCAGCGGTTTAAGTTTAAATTTAAAAAACAGAAGAGAGCTTTCTGGTTAAATTTAGAACCCAGCAAAGAGCTTGCAGTTTAAACTTAATAATCACTCAGGGCCTAGTAACAGCAAAGTGTTTTTAGTTTAAATTTTAAAAACAGAAGAGAGCTTTCTGGTTAAATTTAGAACCCAGCAGAGAGCTTCTTGTTTAAATTTCATACTAGGTCAGAGCTAGAGCAGCAAAGAGCTTTAATTGAAATCAAATCAGACTATAACAGCATAAAGGCAAAACTGGGTCAGTATTCTTTGAGCAATAAATAAAATCTTCTAGAGACCTTTACAAAGTGGCCTTCTACCTAGAGGGCAAGAGACCTATGAAATCTTTTAAATAGGTGTTAAAGTAAGGTGTCAGGTCAAAAGGCCATTTTGAAAGACTCCTTCTATCCAAGCAAGGACTGTTAATTACCCAGGAAGTTGGTCACAGTTTACCTTAGAAGCACAGGAGAGGGTACTGTGTAGCAGCCCTCTTTTGATAAGTCTTATTTCCCTCCCTCCCCAACATCCACCCACTCCTGGGATAATTGTAGCTTTATAGTCCCTAAAAGACAAACATGTTGACCATTACTCTAATTTGTACATAGTGTATATACTTCACCCTTTCTCCATGTTTAAGTTCCCTGTTCTTTGTAATGTCAATGTTTTACATTGTACAACTTTGGTTACCTGTAAACCCCACTGATGATAAATAGTGTGGTATAGAAGAAATCATAAATAAATAAATAAATAAATAAATAAATAAATAAATAAATTATAGGTAGGTACACATCTTAAAGGAAAGGAGCTGCTCTCAGGTGCAGCTCTTTATCTAAATCAGTCATACATTAAGGACCTGAGATTAATTAAGCTTCAGGTGAACAAGGTATATTTAATGTCTTAGATACACTTTTATTTTCTTTGACTGGGTAACCAGGGAGTTGGACTGAGGGAGAGCTCTAGATGTGGTGTATTTAGATTTCAGTAAAGCCTTTCACACTTTTCCTCACAGGCGACTTATAAACAAACTGAGCACCCTAGGGATGGACCCTAAAGTTACTGCTTGGGTTAGAAATTGGTTGGGTGGGAGGCGACAAAGAGTACAAGTAAATGGAGCTCACTCTGAGGAGAAGGATGTTACCAGTGGTGTGCCCCAGGGATCTGTCCTTGGTCCGATACTTTTTAACATCTTTGTTAGTGATATAGCGGAAGGGCTGTCGGGTAAGGTTTGCCTCTTTGCGGATGATACCAAAATCTGCAATAGAGTAGACATCCAGGAAGGTATAGATAACATGAGAAGGGATCTAGCTAAGCTTGAAGAATGGTCTAGAATTTGGCAGCTGGGATTTAATGTTAAAAAATGTAAGGTCATACATTTGGGCTGCAGCAATCCAAGGGAGCAATATAGTATAGGGGGTGAAGTACTTTTGTCCACTAAAGAAGAGCGGGACCTAGGCGTGGTTGTGTCTGATGATCTTAAAGTAGCTAAACAGGTAGAAAAGGCGACGTCAAAAGCTAGAAGAATGCTTGGGTGCATACGGAAAGGAATGGCTAGCAGAAAAAAGGAGGTGATAATGCCTCTGTATAAGTCTTTGGTGCGACCTCATTTGGAGTATAGTGTGCAATTCTGGATATCGCACCTTCAAAAGGATGTGAACAGGATGGAGTTGGTGCAGAGGGTGGCTACTAAAATGATTAGTGATCTTCATTATAAAGCATATGAGGACAGACTTAAGGATCTTAATATGTACACCTTAGAGGAAAGGCAGGATAGAGGTGATATGACTGAGATGTTTAAATACCTCCGTGGCATAAATGTTCAGGGAGAGAGCCTCTTTCAATTGAAAGTAAGTTCTGCTACGAGGGGACATGGAATGAGGCTGAAGGGAGATAGATTCAGGAGTGATATGCGGAAATATTTCTTTACGGGAAGAGTAGTGGATCCATGGAATAGTCTCCCCGTGGAGGTGGTAGAGATGAGGACAGTAACTGAATTCAAAAAAGCATGGGACAAACAAAGAGGATCTCTAAAGGTAAAAAGGGGACTGTGTAGTTGTTGATATGGAAGGACAGACTAGATAGGCCATGTGGTCTTTTTCTGTCATCATATTTCTATGTTTCTATGTTTCTATTAGTATAGGCATCCACAGTAACTCTTAGTAAGTAAAGAACCTAAAGATCTAAACACAAGTTTAAAACTAAGATGCAGACAGCAGTCCAGCAGTGAGATGGGGGCTTTCCAGTCTTTTGCATTGAGTGTCACATGTATGATTTTCTCCCAGTTTGTGAGAGATCTTACATGTGCACTAGGTGCAAGGAAATCTTTGCTCTCAGGGAACAAGTCCATTCTCTAGAGGCTAGACTAGCAGACTTGAAAGACATAAGAAAGACAGAGAGGTACATAGACGAGACCTACAGGGATATACTCCTGAAGCCCCACCTCCAGTCTGGCAGCATTCCTGTTGCCATGGAGGAGAGAGGTCATGTGACAGGAGAGCATCACCCTGGTGTGGCAGGAAGTGATACTGTAACTAGGAACTGTCCTCCAGGTGATATAAAACCCTCTCACACTGAGGACATTTCTCCAGGGCCATGTGCCTAAAAGGAAGGGTTAGGACAGCCATTATAGTAGGTGATTCAATCATTAGGCATGTAGATAGCTGGGTGGCTGGTGGATGTGAGGATCACCTGGTAACATACCTGTCTGGTGCAAAGGTAGCGGACCTCATGCACTACCTAGATAAGGTCTTAGATAGTGCTGGGGAGGAGTCTGCTGTCTGTACATGTCAGTACCAATGAAATAGGAAAATGTGGTAGGGAGGTTCTGGAGGCTAAATTTAGGCTTTTAGGTAGGAAGTTGAAATCCAAAACGTCCAGGGTAGTGTTCTCCAAAATGCTTCCCATTCCACGTGCAGGACCCAAAAGACAGGCAGTGCTCTGGAGTCTCAATGCGTGGATGAGACGTTATTGCAAGGATGAGGGTTTTGGATTTGTTAGGAACTGGGGAACATTCTGGGGAAAGGAGGGGCTTTTCCGAAGGGATGGGCTTCACCTTAACCGGGATGGAACCAGGCTGCTAGCATTAACCTTTAAAAAGGAGATAGAGGGGCTTTTAAACTAGATAATAGGGGAAAGCAGATAGTCACCCAAGAGCACATGGTTCGGAAGAATGTATCCTTGAAGGATACTACCAAAAGCAGAGAGGTTCCAAAAAAGAGTAAAGTAGCCCAAATGCCCTTGAGTATGGAGCAGACAGAGCTTAAAGATTCCAAATTACCCATGCCTACCAATAGCCAGTTTAATATGAATAAAATACAGTCTCTAAAATGCTTGTGTGCAAATGCTAGAAGCCTAAAACATAAGATGGGAGAGTTAGAATATATAGCACTAAATGAGAGATTAGATATGATTGGAATCTCAGAGACAAGGTGGAAGGAGGACAACCAGTGGGACACTGTGATACCTGGGTACAAACTATATCATAATGATAGAGCTGATCAAATTGGTGGAGGGGTTGCACTCTATGTTAGAGAGGGCATTGAGTCAGAAAAGATTAAAGTTTTGCAGGAAACAAAATTTGCTGTAGAATCTCTATGGATTGAAATTCCATGTAAGAAGGGGAAGGCAATGGCAGTGGGGGGTGTACTATCAACCGCCTGGCCAGAATGAACAAATGGATGATGAAATGCTCAAAGAAATCAAGGAAACAAACAAAAGCTACAGCACAGGAATAATAATCCTAGATGATATAAATGACTGCTTCCTGGAGCAGCTGGTTTATGAACCGACCAGAGGGGTGGCCATATTAGACCTAGTCCTTAGTGGAACACAAGATCTAGTGCAAGAGATAAGGGTGTTGGGACCACTTGGCAATAGTGATCATAGCATGATCGCGTTTGATTTAATTATGGAGGAGGGATGGTAAGGAAATCCACAGTACTACCTTTAAACTTTCAAATTGAGGAAAATAGTTAAAGAAAAAACTAAAAGGAGCAGTTGCAAAGGCTAAAGACTTACATCAAGCTTGGGTGTTGTTGAAAAATACCATCTTGGAAGTCCAAAAAACTGCCAGCATGGTTTAAAGGTGAGGTCAGAGAGGCTGTTCTTGCCAAAAAAGCATCTTTCAGGAAATGGAAAATAGTGTCAAATGATGAAAACTGGAAACAACACAAGCGCTGGCAAATTAAATGCAAGACATTGAGAGAATTTGAGTAGAAACTTGCTGCAGAAGCAAAAACACGTAATAAAGACTTTTTCAAGTACATTCGTAGTAAAAAACCTGTGAGACAGTCAGTTGGACCATTAGATGATAGAGGGGAAAAAGGCACAGTAAGAGGGGACAAGGCTATAGCAGAGAGACTGAATGAATTCTTTCCTTCAGTCTTTACTGAGGAAGATGTAGGGATGTTACCCATGACTGAAGCGGTATTTAAAGGTGATACTGCAGAAGAAATATCGCTACACAGGGAAGATGTATTAGAACTATTTGATAAACTGAAGAGTAGCAAATCACCTGGATCAGATGGTATACATCCAAGGGTGTTGAAAGAACTGAAATATGAGATTGCAGACCTGCTATTAGTAATCTGTGAACTATCATTAAAATCATATGTAATATCTGAAGATTGGAGGATCACCATTGTAACGTCAATTTTTAAAAAGTGTTTCAGGTTTGATCCGGGAAACTACAGACCTGTGAGCCTGACGTCAATAATGGGAAAAATGGGAAAAATGCTAGAAACCATCATAAAGAACAAAATTACTCAGCTTATAGATAGTCATGGCCTGATGGGAGACAGCCAACATGGCTTTAGACAGGGAAAATCTTGTCTTACTAATCTGTTACGTTTTTTGAAGGTGTGAATAAACAGGTAGACAAAGGTGAGCAGGTTGATATAGTGTATCTGGACTTTCAGAAAGCCTTTGACAAGGTCCCTCATCAGAGACTTTTGCTAAAACTAAAAAGTTATGCGATAGGAGGCAGTGTACTATTGTGGATCAGGAAGTGGTTAAAAGAGGGATCTGTGCTGGGTCCACTGCTTTTTGACATATTCATAAATGACCTGGAAAAGGGAATAATGAGTGAGGTTATCAAATTTGCAGATGACACAAAACTATTTAAAGTTGTTAAAACCCAAGAGGATTGTGGAAAATTGCAAGAGGATCTTGATAAATTGGAAGACTGGGCATCAAAATGGCAGATGAAATTTAATGTGGACAAATGCAAAGTTATGCACCTAGGAAAGAACAACCCAAACTATGTTTACACGATGAAAGGTTCCACATTGGGAACTACCACCCAGGAAAAAGATTTAGGCGTCATTGTGGATAACATGTTAAAACCTTCCGCCCAGTGTACAGCAGTGGCCAAGAGAGCAAATAGAATGCTAAGTATCATAAGGAAAGGAATGGAAAATAAAACAAAGGATATTATAATGCCTCTGTATCGTTCCATGATGTGACCACACCTTGAATATTGAGTGCAATTCTGGTTGCCGTATCTTAAAAAGGATATAGTGTTATTAGAAAAGGTACAGAGAAGAGCCACAAAATTGGTAAAGGAGATGTAAGGCTCCTCCTATGAAGAGATGCTAAAAAGGTTAGAAGTCTATAAATCAATGAATGGAGTGGAACAGGTAAATGCAGATCGATTGTTTACGTTATCAGAATATAGAAAGACTAGGGGACATGTAATGAATCTACAGGGTAAACTAGTTAAGACAAATAAGAGAAAATATTTTTTCACTCAACGTGTAATCAAACTTTGTAATTTGTTACTGGAGGATGTAGTAAAGGCTGTTAGTGTAGCTGGGTTTAAAAAAGGTTTGGACAAGTTCCTGGAGGAAAGGTCCATACTCTTTATTAGAAAGGGACCCAAGATATCAATGTTTGACCCAATACAAGCATTGTGGAACCTGTGTCTTTTTGAGAAACTGCTAGGTACATATGACCTAGATTGGCCACTGTTGGAAACAGGATACTGGGCTTGATGGACCTTGGTCGACCCAGTATGGCATATCTTATGTTCTTATGCTTGCAGCCTGTCTGCCATGGTCCGAGGCATCCTGGTGCTCCTCTCCCTAGACATTGGCAGAGAGCCGTGTAGCAGAGGTGGCTGTATCCTGGCAAGTGAACGGTGTTGGAAGATCACTAGGGATTGTGCCATATCTGGCTTACTGCTTATGCTGGCAGCTGCAGCATCATCAGTACCTGTGAATACACAGATCAGTTATGGTAGCTTAAAGGTATGATCTGCCTATCTCTCACAGAGGGATGTCAGTGTATTAGCAATCAAGATGACACAGTTGACCCTATCGGAACAGGGTCAAATTGTTAGATGGGGGCTGCTGTCCCATTGTACAATGCTGCTCTCTGAAAAAAGGAAATGCAGAGCACAACATGGTATCTTACGAACCACACAGCTCCACAAATTGCTATGAAATTTCCATATGCATATTTTGCACCACAACAGATACATACCATTGGGATATAATTTGTACCCAGTTATCAAGGCGTCCCACTGATTGTCCTCCTTCCATCAGGTCTCTGAAATACCAATCATATATAACCTCTCATTTAATGCTATATACTCTAACTCTCCCATCTTATTTTTTAGACTTCTAGCATTTTCGTATAAGCATTTTGGAGGTTGTATTTTATTCATATTAATCTGGTTATCAGTAGATAGGGGTAATTTGGAATCTTTAAGCTCTGTCTGCTCTGTAATTAGGGGCATTTGAGTTACTTTTTCTTTATTGGAACCTCTCTGTTGATATGCCCTAACTTCAATCTTTTGCTAGTATCCTTCAAGAATATATACTTCTGAACCATGTGCTCTTGGGCGACTATCGGCTTTCCCTATTATTTAGTTTAACAACTGTTCTATCTCCTTTCTAAAAGTTAATGCCAGCAGCCTGGTTCCAACCTGGTTAAGGTGGAGCCCATCCCTTCAGAAAAGCCCTTCCTTTCCCCTGAATGTTGCCCAGTTCTTAATAAATCCAAAACCCTTTTCCTTGCACCATCATTATCTTGTGCTTTTAAGAAAATGGGTCAGACTCAGCAGGAGGGCCTTAGGAAGAACATTTAAAGTTGGAACAACTCCATTGGAGAGGAGGTAATCCTTCTGTATGGTGGAGTTTGGTTCATCTGAGAGGTGAGTTATCTGCTTTAGAGACTGAAGACATCGCCTCTATGATGTTTCGTACCAAGAGACACTTTTTCAAGCACAGGAATAAGGCACATATCGGTTGATTTTTTGGCAGTTGAAAAGGAAGAGACTCAGGCATTGAATACACACCCTGGCCCCCACTCAGGACCCCACAGAAAGTCGGTCACAGAATGCCGATACCTTTTGCTTGTTTCTACAAGGAATTCTATTCTCATTTGAAGGCTGATGGAACGATGATCAGAGAGTGATTGGAGGTGGCTGATATCTTACATCTTTCTCCTGAGGCTCAAGAAGATCTGGAGAGCTCTTTCTCTCTGGAAGAAGTGTACTTGGCCATCCGCCATTTAAAAACTGTAAAGGCATCAGAGCCTGATTTTCTACCAGCTGAGTTCTATAAGGCCTTATCTGACCTTTTTGCTCCCTTTTTAGTCTGGGTTTTTAATGACAACTTGCTTAGGCAACATTACCAGTGTCCTTCTATCAAGAGGTAATTACTGTCATTCCCAAAGATCACCTTCTCTGTAGCAATTATAGGCCTATCTCATTGCTTAACATTGGTTATAAAATTTTCACCAAAATCCTGTATGCCTGGTTGCAATCAAAAATTCAAAACCTTATCCATCCAGGCTAAACGGGCTTTATCAAGCAGAGATAGGGATTTGAAAATGTCCTTCGATTAATAAATTTCTTACATGGTCTCTGCAGAGAACCTGGTCACTATGTGATAATTTCATTAGATGCTAAGAAGGCATTTAACAAGGTCGAGTGGCCTTATTTACTTGAGGTTTTGAAGTATTTTGGATTTGGTTCTAATTTACATGGCTCGATAGCAGCATTATATGCCAATCCCATGGCTTCTGTACTAATGAACAGTTATTGTTCCCCTTCTTTTCCTCTCAGGAGTGGCACTAGGCAAGGTTGTCCCCTGTTTCCCTTACTCTTTGTGCTAGCCATCAAACCACATGCTTACCATATATGTAAACGAGCGAAGGACACAGGGATTTTGCTAGGAGAACGTTTGCATTCTATTTCACTTTATGCAGATGGTACACTCATTTATCTTTGAGATCTGGCATCTACACTCCCGGATATTGTAGACACTCTTGATTGCTTATCTACAATTTCTGATTTCACTATTAAAAAGCAAAAATCAGCCTTGCTCCTGTGTGATTCTGCAGCATCTTCACCCCCCTATGGGTTGCCAGGGGTTTTCTTAAGTTGAATCAGTTTCGTTATTTATGCATACTCATCCACAGGAACCTCTCCCATCTTTATACTCTTAACTCATGTAGAGTCTGAACAGGGATGTGGAGTCCAGGAGATCCGTCTCTGTTACATGGCTTATTTGCATTAATACTGTTAAGATACTTCTCCTCCCTAAGCTGATATTTTTGTTTACACAAATCCGTATCTGGGTGCCTCAGGGTTTTTTCAAATCGATACACTGTGCTCTAACCTTTTTTTAAAATACTTTTTATTGCATTTTTAACAAAAGACATCACAACACAGAAACAACAACAAAACAGCAAAAAAACAAAAAAACAACTCACACCAACCTATACAAACCCCCCAATACCCCGGGTAACCTACCCGCCCACCCCAATATTCTGTAAGGAGTACCGGGGCACTTCAATATCAATTCAAGTCCTGTATATTGTGGCACTGCAGACCATCTGCAGGCAGAAGAAAATGTTTTAAACGCAGAAAAAAGAAGCAGACACCGGCTGCAGCATCACGAGGAGCCATATAGGGGGAGCAAGAGGGACCTCTGGAGGACTGAGGAACCACGCCCTAGAGCCAATGATGCAATACCGGCCTGCACCCAATCCAGAAAGGGAAGGATTCCTTTTAAAAGCCCAGATGACTGGAGAAAGTCAGACTGGCAGGGAGTTGTGCAAGGAGTTCCAGTTCCAGATTCGCATGGAGATCCAGATCCAGGAAGGAAGCTAACCTGGGAATGAGAAAGGAGAGCTTTCCTGGAGGGAGAGGAGGACCTAGGAATAGGAGTCCTGACAGATGGAATCGGCCTAGCAGACTCAGCAGAGCCAGGTGAAGAAACTTGCTTTAGATATCTCAAAAGGGGAGAGGACACACTTTCCAGGAGGGAAAGATACAGTGTGGAAGCTAACCCTAGAAGGAGAAGGACTGTACCAGAGAGTCCAAGGCCTGAGTTTGGCAAGGGCCAGCAACTGTTGAAAGGCAACAGGAAGTAACCAGGAAAGAGGTGAAAGAGGAATTTTGAAAGGCAACTTTCAAGGCCCTGGGAGAAAGAAGCCGTGGTGCACGTGCGGTTTAACCCCAGCAGAAGGCCGACCTGAGAACCGGAGGCCTACCTGGGTGCCAGAAAAACCAAGCCCCAGCAGGAACAGGCCTCAGCCCTCACCGCACTGTGATAACCTTAGAAGAAAAGGTAATTACTATTTCACTGACTATGGTTTTACAAATGCTGTAACGCAGAAAGAGCAAGGCCCTGGAGAATACTGTCCTACTAGATGCATTCATGCTACAAAATATAAACCTGTACCAAACAAGAGACTTTCTAGAGAAGGAACAGTGTGCAGGAGAGACTGTCCACATTCTAAAAGTGTGCAAAGCAAAGGCTTACCTTTAGATGCTGAACATTGGGGCATCATACAAGCATTATACAAAAAGGAGATAGCTTAGCACGTACGTTCAACGTATTTGTCCAAATGGCATGGGAACCACCTAATGACAAGCAAATACGCTCACACTTACTATTTAGACCCAATTGATTCCACCATAGGGCCCAGTTAAGCCCTAAGGGGTCTTTCCAATGCTTAAGTATTAAATTCAAGGTCACTGCCAACATAAAGTCCAAAAGAAAGTGTTCTCTGGCTTTACGGGAGGGAATATCTGCCAGAGATCGAAAGATAATTATATGCCATGTCAGTGGTTCTTGGAATTTGAGAATCTGCTGAATTCGTTCCCACACTGGTGTCCAGAATAACTGAACGTTAGTGCAATCCAGTATCATGTGAGATAAAGTACCTGGTGTGACTTTACAAGACCAACAAACGTTACTCAAATTACTATCCCATTTAGCTTTTTTAACAAGGGTAATATATGTTCTGTGTGCCAAAAAGTAGAGAGATTGTGTAAGAACAGCAGATTGAGACACACAGACTGCTGAATCCCAGAACCTGGCCCAGAGCTGAGGACCAACTAGCTTTCTAATCTCGTGTTCCCAAATCATTTCCACCACAATGGGTCTATCTTGGCTGTGTTCAGGGATAATTTTATATATTTGCAAGGCTACCCCTGATTCGTCCACCAACGAAGACATATATTTCATCAATTCAGAATTTTCTATGAGCGGGGATATTACTAAATTTGACTTACTAATAGTGTTTTAATTGAAGCCATTGATAGTAACTTGACTTAGGCACGTCAAATTCTTCTTGCAAGGTGTCAAAGATTTTCCACAGAGAATCTTGAAAGAGCTGAGCTAGCGACCAGATACTACGAGAGAACCACGACTTCCATTTAGCAGTCCTACCTTGAATTTAAAATCCGGATTAAACCATATTGGGAGTTTCATCAAAGGTTTATTCTCCTTATGCAGTTTATTGGCTAAAAATCTGTAAGCCCGTTGAGTATCACTAATTATTGTAGAAGCACCATCAACATCCTGAAAGGACATTTCGAGCAAAGGTTCCATCGGTATGGGTGCTACCAATCGGTTCTCTATTTACCACCATCTCGGGCACAGATTTAGCTCACTATATCCCACCCATTGTGTGGAAAGTCATAGTGGTACCAATGAAAGTCTGAGAACTGAACACCACCTGCCTCTCTACTCCACTTTAATTTCCATAAAGTGATTCTAGGAGGTTTCTTCTTCCAAAGGTATTGAACTAAAATACGTTCCAAATTTTTATAAAAAGAGTCAGCCAGTGAAAAGGGAAGCATGGATAGAATATAATTTACATTGGGTGCAATGGTCATCTTTATCATTTCCAATCTTCCCCACCAGGTCATTCTCAAAGGTGACCATTTTTCTGTCATATTACGGACTATTGACAACAAATTATCCTCATTATAATGCTTCGTTTCTGCGAGCGTTGCCATGTAGCGTACCCCCAAGTATTTAATCTCATTTGATTCCCAGCAAAAGCGGATGAAAATCAACTGCAGCTTTATGTGTCTGACAAATAAGAGGAAAAACAAGGGATTTGGCTCAATTTATTTTATAACCAGAAATTTGAGAGTATAAGCCAATCTGTTCGAATATCTTAGGAAAGGAGGTGGGTGTGACAGATAGTAACAAGTCATCAGCATAGGCTGATAACTTTATCTCAAGGTCTACCACCTGCAACCTGTGTATATCTGGATTTTTTTTTTTTTTTTTTTTTTTTTGTGTAATAAATTTTATTGAGCAAAGTTCAATAACATACAGTCCAATATTTTAAACACAACAATGTAGGACATTCTCCATTCTCTTAGAACATGACCAACCAGCCAATAAATAGTAAGAAACAATAACAAATCCGTTACAGTAGCCCGTACAATCATCAAAATCACAAGCAGGTAACAAACGACAGATATTAACCAACCCTGTAATCAGAACCCCTCCCCTCTCGTACCACCCAACTCAAAATAAGAGGGGACCTCTACATTAGAGATTCATAAGAAACAAGTACAGAAGTGCAGTGACATATAATAACACATTACAAAACAGTTCAATCAACCCAGAAAATTTCAGAATAAAGCAGTCCAAAAACAGGCTAGTAAGAAGGGAAGAAATCACTACTACTACCATACCCTTCTAAATCGTAAGGTAGAAGATACCCACAATGCCTGAAATCAATAGAGGGAAATGCCAAACTCTACTCCTATAACCCCTCCCCCCCCCCGAAATCCCACTCCCAGCCCAGACCCCCTATCACTACCCCCCCTCCAACCCTGTTGACCTAGCACTCCCCCCGAGATGAGGGAGGAAGAAGAAGAAGAAAAGAAAAAGCAAGCTGAAACAGGAAGAACAGATCCAAAAGACAACCACGGTCAAGAGAAGATACCGCTCATCCACTCACCAGAACAAGTCGGAGATCATCAAGTGTCTTCTTGAAACATTAAGCTCCAAAGATCCGCTTCGAGAAAAGGACGACCCCGAATTGAAGCAGTCATTTTTTCAAACCGGTACATTTCCCAGCACTTAGCATGCCATTCAATCAAAGAGGGAGCCCTACTTCGTTTCCAGAAGCGAGCCAACACTGATCGGGCCGCCAAAAGAAGGGACTGCACCAGTCTTCTGAGAGGACGCCGGGAAGGGAATTCCGGACACATCCCCAATAAACAGGACTCCATGTCCATCGGGAGAATCACCTGTAATTTTACCGCAATATATCCCGTTACCCCCCGCCAATAGTTCTGAATGTACGGACACCCCCACCACATATGATCAAAAGTGCCCTGCCGGCCACACAATCTCCAACAGAGCGGATCATCAGCTCGTCGCCAGTGAAAGAGATCAACCGGCGTGATACTTAAGCGATAAAGAATCCGAAGTTGGGTATGAAGTAACCCCAGCGAGATAGAACAAGAGTGGGAATAAGAATATACCTCCAGCCAGAACTCCTGCTCCTTACCCGGCAGAGACGGCTCCCAACGTTGTTGAGGAAGCTTCATAGTTGGCGGAGCCGTAAAGTCAGTAATCACATGCCTGTACAATCGAGCTATGAACGCCTTAAGTTTTCTAGATATAAACAGATCTTGCTCCCAACCTCTAGGATGTCGAGAAAGTTCAGTCACGGAGAATTGAGTAGTCAAGCAGTGAGAGATTTGCAGATACTGGAACAAAGATAGGGAACGACCCATATGTTCCTCCAAGTCTCGCTTTGAAAGGGGTCGTAAATGTACATACAAAGATGCTAATCTGATCGCCAATAAATCCATGTTCGAGCCCGGGAACATGTCACGGATAAAGCCCAAAGCTCCCAAAGTAAGAAAGGGCGATTGGAGATTAGAAACTCCGGCCTTCTTACAGATCCGCTGCCATGCCGTCCAACAGGGCCCAATAAACACATGCATCTGTGCCTGACGAATCTCACGATACCCAGAAAGAAAAGGTACCGTGTCCAACGGGATCGGGCGTAGCCAATCCGCCTCCAGTGAGACCCATTCCGCCCCCGAGTGAATTCTCCACAGGAGTAGGGATCTCAAACAGATACAGGAGTAGTAAAATTCCGGATCAGAAAGACCCATCCCTCCAGACTCTCGAGGCAGCGTAAGTAGCCGCCAAGCAATCGCCGGGCGCTTCCCCAACCATATAAACCCAGTAATTGTCGACCGAAGCTTCTGAAAAAACTTGCGAGGTAAAGCGATAGGCAGTTGCATAAAGAGAAAAAGCAACCTGGGTAAGATCAGCATCTTGTAAGTATTAATGCGACCTAACCATGTAACCGAGCAAGAACTCCAACGCCCCAAGTCCACCTTAATTGAATTCAAAAGGGGAATATAATTCAAACTATACAGTCGCGAAAGATCACGATGAATAATAATGCCTAAGTATTTAAAGTGATCAACCACCGGGAAAGCATCTCCAAAGTCCTGAACAGCAGCGGAGGAACGTGATACACAGCGCAAAAGCGTGGACTTCTGGCGATTAATAGAAAAACCAGAAACCGAGGAGAAACGGTCTAAAATACAAAGCACGATAGGTAAAGCCCTAGAAGGTTCCCGTAAATAAATTAAAGTATCATCCGCGTATAAAGATATAGAATGCCATTCCGACCCAAGGGAGATTCCGATGTCCTCTGCTTTTAGCCGGATATGGGCTGCCAGCGGTTCCATTGCAAGTGCGAACAGCAAAGGAGATAGAGGACAGCCTTGTCGCGTGCCTCTCGTCAAACCAAAGGAAGAAGAGATCGAGCCATTAACAGACACCATCGCTTGAGGGCTGGAGTATAACGCTGTGATCCAGGTACAAAAGATTGGCCCAAACCCAAATTCCCGCAGAACCTGCAAAAGATAAGGCCACTCTAGGTATATCTGGATTTTGCTGAATGAGGAGGGCAAGAGGTTCCAGAGCAAGACTAAAAAGCAGGGGAGAGAAGGGACAACCCTGCCGAGTGCCCCGCTCAAGCAGAAAGAATGTAGATAAGGTGTTGTTTACAAAATTGAAGTCTCCCCCTATTATTAGCGGGTGCAGGCCGGCTTCTGAAGCCTCTTGAGCTATTCGCTGAAAGAAAGCAGGGTCATCAGAATTAGGAGCATGGAAATTTATTAATGTAAAGCTGCGTTGACTAACCTGCATCACCAATTTGACCCATCTCCCTTCCACATCCGAACTTATATGAGAAATCGTCGGCGCCAATGCCCTACATATCAAGATAGCCACTCCATTTCTTTTTTTCATAGCAGGTGAAAAGGCCACCACGAGGAACTTCCCATTCATTAATTTCTGGGATTCAGCAGCATTCAAATGTGTCTCTTGTAAGTTGATTATATCTACCTTCTCTTTTTGACAGTATGCGAGAATTTTCGTATGCTTAATTGGGTTGTTAACACCCTTTACGTTCAGTGAGAAAAATTTAGGTTTGTTTACCATTTGACCAGGTTTGAAACCATTTAGATCTCCCTTCCCTTTGGTTTGCCCCAATAAGAATTGTCCTAAATTGCAGTAAAAATCCCCAGTATCTTATCTCCCAAACATAGCGAATGACCATCCAATCAAACCGTGTAGAACCTTTATTTATCGGGCAAGAGGTTACCTCACCTACGCTCATGTGGGTGAGACTAACTTCAGACAAGAGACCCAGAGGAGCCCAACTGGAATTGCTCATTGCTGCCCAATTACCCTACTACAGACACAAGAAAGAAAGAAAACAGGATATTTGTTATCCCAACAATAGGGTCAATAGAGAAGAAGGCATCACTTATGTGCTGATGATAAAGCTATTAACATTAATAATATCAGTTATTACAGACAAACTATAAATATTACTAGTGTCTTTCACCCCAGCTTTGCCTATTTACTCCCTTTAACCATCCTAAAAACTTAAACAGGGTTTATATAGTCTATCCCCTCTCCCCCTCTGTCCAGGTATTCATAATGGTCTAAGGGGGCCCTCTATCTGTATATTCCAAAACTCACAAAAAAAACAAAACAAAAGCAAATTAAATTAGGATAGCTTTAACTTCTTAGTTTAACCTTACAGTCCCCTTTCCAATTCAACAGAACCCAATTTTAAGTTCCAGCAAAGGGGAGCATTCACGGTCAGTTTATAATGCAACATGTCGCTGAACACAAGATATAAGAAGTATGACCACTACCTAATTTGGTTTCATTTCACTAGGGTAAATTCCCCAACTCAAACACACAAAAGAATTACAGTTATTATTAACTGACAAACGAGTCCAGTCAACGCATCAACGCGGCTTCCTGATCCTCCACATATGCACGCAAGGCCTTTGGATCCGCAAATGACCACGTTTGGTTGTGTAAAGTGATCCGCATTCGCGCGGGGTGATACATCCCATAGCGAGCCTGTAACTACTGAAGTCTTGGATGCAGTGCCAGTAGTTGTCTCCTTTTGTGTACAGTGACTTTTGAAAAATCCAGAAAAAACATAAGTTTATGGCCTTCGTGTGTTGTCGGCGATTGAACTTTGGCTGCAGCCATAATCGCTGCTGTTTGTTGGTAGCGTAGTACCCGAAATATCATCGGGCGTGGGTACTTCCCTGTGGTTTTCATGTGTGAGGGGACACGGTGTGCCCGATCAATTTCCAACGGATGGGTCAACTGCAGTTGTAACAGCTTAGGCAACAGAGTCTCTAGGAATTTAACCAGGTCTACCCCCTCCACTCCTTCAGGCAGTCCTAGTATTTGAATATTATTTTGCCTGGCTCTGTTGTTCATCTCTTCCAGACTTCGCTCCAGCTGCACAATTCTTGCAGTGTTTTGCTCTATCCCGCGGAGCCTCTCTTCATGGGCTGTGATAATATTTTCAGCCTTATCCGAACACAACGTAAACGTGGCCATTTGTTGTTTCAGGTCCAAGAGGTCAGTTGCACAGAGCCCAGCGCGTTGCCGTTTTGTATCACCAACTCCTTCACTGCTCGAATTTCAGCAAACAGTTCCATGAGGTCCTCTGGCTGATCTCAAGAGGACGTCATTTTTTGCGGTGAAGGTGGCTCCGGTTTAGAGTGCTTTGCACCTGCTGCAGTGTTACCCTGAAAGTCCAGTCTCACTGGTTTTGATGCCGACATACTCCTTGTCAGATATAAAGGAGGAAAGTGCAAGTCAGCACACAATTACCAACTCTGGCAGCTAATTCACACAGAATTCCCCTGGAGCTAAGACTCTAGGCATCCATCTTGTTCCGCGGCTAGCTCCTCCGCCCCCCCCCCCCCCCGTGCTCTAACTTGTTTCAATAGGCAGGGTAAAAAGTCCTGGATTAGTTGGCCTACCATAGGTCAACCTAAGCATTTTGTCAGTTTGGGCTTCCTTGATCCAGAATTATACTATTGCTACTCGTGTCTATGTGCTACCTATTTCTGGATATCTAATTCCACTTCTGAATGGATCATCAATCTGAAAAATGTCTTGTCTTCTCTCACCCTTTCCTTGAGCCTGCAAGGGGAGCATGGAATGCTCTCTGTAATCGACACAACTCTTCTTCGCAGATGACGCCTTACATTCCACTTTCCTCTTTTGCTTTTGTGAGAGATTTCGGGGACAGGGTTCTTCACCTTGGAAATATTTTAAGGGTCTCATCATTGTTTGAAGGCTCCATCTTTATCTAACGCTCACCTGGAGCAGCACTGGGTCACCACACTAACCTTTTCCCAATATTTCCAACTTTGTCACTGCTTTCGAGCATATCTCCAGCTTCCAGACATTTTGTGCCCTCCTAGACAATGGGAACACTTCCTCTTTGAGTCTAAATTATTGAAATCCTTTCTGGCTCACTTATATAGGTCATCCTCTATGGACCCCCCTATCTTAGCTTGTGCTCTCACCCATAGAGTGGGCTGGAGTTTGTCAGTGGGAAATGTTTCAGAGGACTTTTGGAAGGAGGTATATTGCTATTCCCATTCCTGTTCCATTTCTCTCTCTCTGATGAACTCTCAACTTCATATTTTACTGTGTATGTCAGTTGTCCCGACTGACCTCTTCCAGTGTGGGAAAGCTGATGATCCGCTATGCTGGAGATGTTGTGGACAGCGTGGTGACTGACCACATATGATGGTCTTGCCTAAAATTGCAGGTGTTCTGGTCATTAGTATATGAGCATATCACACATATCTTAGGGGTGCAGTTCCTTTTTTCAATTGTATCGTGTGTTTTGGTGTATATCTCCCCAGATCTTCTGACTGAAGGACCTTGTTGATGTTTGAACTATCTGCATTTGGCTGCCTGGTTTGTTATTGAATGTTATTGGAAGAGGCTCCAGCCACCTTCACATGCAAAATGGCTGGTTAAAGTGTGGGATAACTATAACATGAAAAAACTCACAGCTGAACTTCATGGTAAGTCTTCAATAGTTACGAGTCTGTGGTCCAGATTTCTGAACTTAGAGGTCTGACACCCTTCTGGGTGGGACTAGATCCCGCCCTTTAGGTCTTGCCATTACTGTTTGACCCTATGGCTATCCCTCATGTTATACTTCTCTTTCACTTTTTTTTTATACATTTACTTATTTATTTATTTAACAATTTTTCTATACCACTTTTTTTACATTCAAAGCAGTTTACATTGAACGTTAAACAAAATGAACTTTACATAGAACAAGGAATTAAAAACTTGGATATAACAGGGGTATTAACAATATTGGATTCATGGTTTCTTGATGTTAGTTATGATGGTTGCTGCTATTGTATGGAAGGTAGAATGATAGGATGTGTTCATATTTCATTGAAGTGGGTGTGCTTTGCACAGTGTTTCAGGTTCTGGTCCATAGTATTCCAAAAAAAGGTGTGTTTTTAAGGCTTTCTGAAAGTCCCACAGGTCATTGGTTGTTCTTATATTTTCTGGGAGGGCATTCCAGAGTGATTGAGCATATTTTGAAAAAGCTCTATGACAGGTTGTTTGTTAAGCTTTGGTTTAGGTCTTTGGTATTATTGGTAGGTTTTTATTGAGTTTCCTTTTTGTTCTGTTTTTAGGGTCCTTGTTGATGAGGATTTGTAGTTTTGATGGTGATAGTTGGTGTAGGATTTTGAAAAATGGTGAGTATTGCTTTGTATTTGGTCCTTGTAATTATGGGGAGCCAATGTAGTTGTCTCAAGGTTGGGGTTATGTGGCTGGTCTTGGTGCCCCAGTTATGATACGGGTCATCGTGTTTTGTAGTAATTGCAAAGGGTAGATGGACTGGGTAGGTAGCCCCTGATAGATGATGTTGCAATAGTCCAGTATTGGCATTATCAAGGCCTAGCAGACTGTGCGGAAGTTATTAAAGTCCAGAAGAGGTTTGAGATTATGTATTGCTCTTAGCTTGTTGTAAGCAGTTTTTGTAATCTTGCTTATATGTGCTTGAAAGTTTAGATTTTGGTTGAGGAATATCCCCAGATATTTGACTTCTGTTTCACTTCTGTGGTGTTATGTGCTATTTGCAGAGATTTTGATGGAGCAAATGCGGAATTCTTTGTTATGAAGATTGTTTCTGTTTTCTTGTAGTTTATCATTAAATTTCATTCCAGGAGCCAGCTTGACATTTCTTCCAGACATGTTATTATGTTCAAGTAGTCAGGTTGGAAAATGTTGAATGAGGTGTGGACCATGATGTCATCCTCACAGGTATTGTACTCTATTTTGTGTATGGCTATTATGCTGCAGAGGAGCTGCACATAGATATTAAACAGCACTGCAGAGAGTGCTGAGCCCTGCAGTACTCCTTGTTGCTGATCTATTGGATCCACTAAGGAGGAGTATTCTAATGGTCAGAGCACCGGCTTGATAATCAGAAACCAGAGTTTAATTCCCACTGGCACTCTATCTGATATTGCAGACAATAAAAACAATGTAATAGTCTTCCAATATTTTAAAACATTTTCTAAGTTTAGCATTGTCAGAGTTGCATTTAAAGGAAATGCAACATTTGCCTTTTAAAAACTGCTGCTTGGGAGTGCCCGGGAAGGCTGCTAGATGGATGCTGAGGTGTTGAGATCTCACCATATCCTCCTCACAAGTAGTTTTGTCTAGTACTGAAGTCAGGAACTAACAGCATGGACAGAGGCTCCAGTATGATTTCATGAGGATGTGTCTACAACTGCCTCTGACTAAGGGACATTGCCCCTATCTGTGTGCTCTTGCATAAAAAATATGGGACACTGTGGTGTCACATGTTACTGAATGGATACAGCAGTGTATATTATGGCTGTTAGCCAAATACCTTTCTTTTTCAAGAAAAAAGGCACACATCCAATTTGTTGACCCATCTTTTAAATCAGAGGTGTTAACCGTGTTGTTGAATACTTTAGAACCACATTTATGAGTGGAATAGACAACATTCTGGTTCTTGCAAATGTCACTAGATTTACTTTGGCCATTCCCATCTGGCATTCAATGGCCAGAACCACAGCCTGAAGTATAATACAGAACTGGACCAGGTACTGCAGTAGTCTGCAATACTGCACACCAAAACTTTGAATTTGATATTATTAAAGTATTTATAATATCTATGGGTTGTCAAAATGCAGGAACATCTATTTAATCTTCAAGGGTATTCTATATAGGAACACTTTAAACAAAACCATGCCCGACAATGCTGAAAAACTTTTCCATGAAGAAAAAAGGGCAATGGGTGGAGTAACTACATGAACTGGTGTTCCTTACAAGTTTCATACACACTTCAAGGGGATATGCCTCCTTTCATTTGGCTTTTTGGATATGGCTCAAGACTATCATAGGATGTGCTGATGAAGGTCCCTATTTCCTATATATTTTTCCATAGACACAAAGGAGGTAATCGTATAAGGAGCTGTGTAGGGTAAGTCATGCATTTTCAATGATTTATCTGAGTGGATGAGCCTTTGCATGCGTATTTTAGCCAATCACTATTTATTTTTTTTATTTATTTTTTTTTTAATAATCTGTTTATTGAAGAAAACATACAATATAAAATAACCAACAGGTTCATAAAACAACAGCAAAAGAAGAGAAAGATATAACAATAATAAGAAAACTTTTTTTCCTTTTTCTTTTATCCATGACATGACCCCTCCAGGCGTGGTTGTGTCTGATCCACCGCCGGAGGCCAGGAACCTCACTCAAGACAAAACAATACGGTGAGGACTATCTCTAATAATCCCTCCTCCCCAAGCCTTGTCTAATCACTAACTACTAAACCAGGAGCATCTCTATCCAACCTTTAGCACCTCGCTGCGGGCGATAGGGCCCAAGTTCTGAACATAGGGCATCCAGACCAATAAAAAGGAGGCCCAGCACTTGGGGGACCCTAGTGCTCGGCGTCGCTCAAAAAGCATGAGTTGATGGAAGCAATTGCGCCATTCACAAAATGTAGGGGCCGATGTCTCTCTCCATCTACGAAGAATAGGGCCTTTCCCCACCAGACAAGCCTTACGTACTAGAAAACGCTCCCATCGCCCCTTAGGGTGGAGTGGTCCCAAGCAATCCAGCACCACGAATAACCCCGTCCAATTAACCCGCTGTCGTAAAAGCCCGCCGAGGTAAGTTCCGATACGCTGCCAGTAGGATTGTATCATGGGGCAGGTCCACCACATATGACCTAGGTCAGCTAAGGAACACGAACATTTAGGGCAGCCGCCAGATTCGGCAAGATGGCTCCGCAGCGCCCTTCGTGGGGAAAAGTGTGCACGAAGGATGGACTTATATTGCACCTCCCCCCATCTGGACCCTTCCACTAACCATCGAATCTGTGATAGGGCGGTCAACACAGAGCCCGGGTTAACCACTCGGCCCAGGTCCCGTGCCCACGCCTGCTCCACAGCTGAAAAATCCGTGGGGCGTTCCAGGCAATCCAGTCGCCTTTTCAGATTGGCAATGGTTGGAGGGCCCTCCGCTCCCAAACTCAAAAACTCCAAGATCTGGGTCGAGTGCTCCACCCGGAGCTCCGACTGGGGCAGAGAGCCCACATAGTGGGATAGTTGGGCGTAAGCAAAACCGGTAGCAGGCCGACTCAAACCATATTCCGCAGCAAGCTCCACCAATGTCTTACATTTCCCTGTCTCATCAACTACATTTCCTAAGCGAGTGATCCCGGCTCTTTCCCATTGCCGAAAAGCGGACGAATTGGAGCCAGGGGAAAACTGAACATTGCCTTGTATTGGTAACCACGAAGATACCGTGGGGTTGCTGTTCCAGAGTTTATTAAGCTGCTGCCACGTGCGCCGCATCGCCTGCAGTAAAACACTATTAGTCAGCCGAATCGGCAGCTGCCCCCCCGGTAATTGCAAGGCCGCCTCCAGGGCATGTGGCGCCAGAAAGGCGCGCTCCAACTCCCTGGGGGTATACACCGCTGTGTCCCCCAACCAATCGCTTAGATGGCGTGCTTGACAGGCCAGCGCATATTTCCAAAAGTCTGGAACTCCCACCCCTCCGGTTCTCCAACCCCCCCGCAACTGGGATAACGGTATGCGCGCTCGGGCCCCTTTCCATAAAAAGCGTCGAATTTCACGTTCTATCCGCATCGCATCGCGTCGCAACAACCACACTGGGAGGATCTGAATCCAGTAAAGTACGCGTGGAAGGATAACCATCTGTAAGGCCGCCACCCGACCCAACAGTGACAAAGGCAGCGGCATCCAGGCCGGCAACTGCGTCTGAAGTTTGAGAAACACCCGGTCAAAGTTCGTTTTATACAACGCCGCAGGCCGCCTCGTCAACACTATACCTAGATAGACAAAGGCCTCGTCGGCCCATCGGAGGGACAGGCGCCCGACCACTGAGCCCGCAGCGCCCCCCCCACGTCTAAGGCCTCAGATTTCTCTGTATTAATACATAATCCGGCAAATCTCCCATAGCTTGAAAAGGCTTCTAACAAATGTGGTAATGAACGCTGGGGAGATGTGAGGTGAACCAATATATCATCCGCAAAGGCGGCCATTTTAAAACCCACTGCTCCAATCTGGACCCCGAGATGAACGTGGATTCTTCCACGGTCCGTATCAAGGGATCTAATGATAGAACAAAAAGTAAAGGTGACAGCGGGCAGCCCTGACGTGTGCCCCGCTCTATGTGGAAAGGATCGGAAAGCAAACCATTGCAAAGGATGCCCGCGGTCGGGTCGGCATATAACAGCGTCACAAACCTGCAGAACGTGTCTCCCATTCCATAGTACGGCAACAAATCTCTCAGATAGTCCCAATGCACCTGATCAAAGGCTTTCTCTGCATCGAAGCTGACCAGTAGAGATGGCAACTCCCATTCCCTGACCCATTCTATAGATGCCAAGATCTTGCGTAAATTACGGACAGCGTGGCGCCCTCTCACAAAGCCCACTTGCGACTCATGAATCAGCCCATCTAGCACCAAAGCCAATCTATCCGCCAGTACTTTCGCCAATATTTTCATGTCGAAATTCAACAGTGAGATAGGGCGGTATGAAGCCGCCCGAGTAGGATCCTTCCCGGGTTTGGGTATTAGAGTAACATAGGCATGGTTTAACCTACTTGGATCAACTATCAATAAAGAAGCAACAAGCAGTCAAGAAATCAGACGACGCATTGCTCTTGGCAGAATGGCTATGAAAGACCTAGATAAGATTCTCAAGAGCAGAAATGTGTCTCTCCATACAAAGATTCGACTTGTTCAAGCCATGGTATTTTCAATAACATCATATGGATGTGAAAGCTGGACAGTGAAAAAGACAGACAGGAAGAAAATTGATGCCTTTGAATTATGGTGCTGGCGGCGAATACTGTGTATACCATGGACTGCCCGAAGAACAAACCAGTCGGTACTAGAGGAGATCAAACCTAAGCTTTCTTTAGAAGCTCAGATGACAAGACTTCGACTTTCATACTTCGGACACATCATGCGAAGAGAGAGATCATTAGAGAAAGACATCATGCTTGGCAAGATAGAAGGTCAACGCAAAAGAGGAAGGCCAGCAATGAGATGGATCGCTACAATAACAGCAGCTACGGGTACCAGTCTGTCGTCAATGAGCCGCCTGACTGAAGACCGAACACAATTTAGGATAGCTATCCAGAGGGTCGCCATGAGTCGACTCCGACTCGACGGCACTTAACAACAACAGGCATGGTTAGATCCCCAGGTGAAATGCCCAACTTGTGCCCTGCGACCGTACAGGTCTACGAGAACCGGAGAGACCACGTCCTCAAGCACTTTGTAGAACTCAGCCCCAAATCCATCAGGCCCAGGCACCTTATAACACTGTGCTCTCTGAATGACAGCACGAACTTCCTCCATAGTGATCGGGGCGTCCAAAGCTGCCCGCTGTGTGGTGGACAACTTTGGTAAGGTCAATTGTCGCAAATAACCCTGCATCTCAGAGATAGTCCCCTCCCGGCGTGCGTAGAGCTTTTGAAAAAAGGAACGGAATTGCCCCACAATTGCCCGGTTATCCTTATGCAAGTGACCTGTCTCATCCCGTAAAGCGGCTACCGATCGGACACCCCGGCTGCCACGAAGGCAGCGAGCTAAGAGACGGCCTGGTTTGTCCCCAAATTGGTACAAACAGTATCGATAGTAAAAATGGGACTTTTTCGTCCGCTGATGTATGAGTTCGTTCAGCGATGTTTGCAGTTCCCAAAAGCGTTTGCGGTTGCCCACCGAGGGGTCCCCGGCACAACGACGGCGCGCCCTGACCACCTGTTTTTCCAAAGACACTATTTGCCACGCCAATCGTCGACGCTTTCGCACCACATATTCTATAATGTTGCCCCTCAGCACCACCTTGGCGGTCTCCCACAACAATTCCGGGTCAGCAGCATGCACTTCGTGATGGAGCATAAAATCATCCCAGCAGCTCCGCAGATGGGCTTGAAATTCCAAATCGCGATCCAGACCAGTGGGGAACCGCCAAATGCGCGTCGTATCAGCCACTACCCCCCACGCTAAGTCCACCCAAATCGGGGCATGATCTGACACCTCAGTGGGACCAATCTGCGCTTCATCCACCTGTGAGAAAATCCCTTCCGAAACCAATATATAATCTATGCGGGAATGGGTCCCGTGAGCCCTCGATTGATGGGTAAAATCCCTCTCCAGGGGGTGCAACAGACGCCACGGATCTACGACACCTAAACGTCGACAAAACTCCCGAAGCATCGTCGTAGTAGGGGCCCGCCCCCTCTCCCCTCCCGTTGTGGCAGTGTCCATGTCTACATCTAGGACCCCATTCAGGTCCCCTGCCAGTATCAGAGGGACATCCGGTAGCTGCTCCACCTGGGACGCCAAGCGGGCATAAAATTCACGATCCAAAACATTAGGGCCATAAAGGTTCCCTAGAACAACTGGTTTACCATTTAAGTGACCATATAGTAAAAGGTAGCGGCCTTCAGGGTCCACAATTTCTTTAATTAGGTCAAATCGCGTCGTTTTGTTGATGAGTGTGACCACTCCACCCTTTCTGCCTTTGGCCGGGGCTCCTCTGCTTTGCCCCACCCACGCCCTTAGTAATTTTGCATGCTCATCGGCTGTCTGGTGGGTCTCTTGCAACAATGTGACATCGCATTTCAATCGCGCCAGCACTTGTAATACTTTTGATCTTTTAATAGGATTGCCTATCCCGCAAACATTCCAGGAAATGATCCTCAGGCTGGATAGTAAACTCGCAGCAAGTATAACATTAACCATCTAATATAATAAAGGCGGACCTCCCCAGCCTGAGGTCCCCCCCTGAATAGAAAGATGCTCCTGGTTGACCATGCACGCCATACCCCCTGCTGCCTTTCCCCTATCTTACCCAATTCCTTCTCCCTACTCCCCCCCCCCTCCTGCCCTCGCCCCTTCTTCCCTTTCCCCCAACCAAATAAACTCCTCTCCCTACCCATAAGAGATCTTAGGATGTGAACAGGACCCCCTCCTCCCCTATACAGCAACCTCTCCCACACCGTCTACCCCCATGTTAGGCACCCTTTAACCCACCCCGTCATTACCGCCCTGCGCCAACTACATTACACTCCCCCCGATTACCCCAGCAATACCACAGGTTACCACCACTCAAAAGGAAAAGCCGGGAAAAGAGGGGGGGAACAGAGTAAAAACTCCCCCCCGAATCCAATTGCTACAAACACCACATCAACTCTGAGAACATACGTTGGGCGGGCAGCACTCCACATGCAGCAACTGAACAGCAGAGAAGATTATGGTTACACTGCAAAAGATGACCCTCCCCCGCCTAGCCCCTAAGGGGCGCAGCCTAGGCGTTGCAGCGGCTACCCCAACATAGCCCAGTATGGAATGCCCCCCCCCCACACGACCCATAATAAGTTCTGACCAATGGCAGCTCGCATGGGGGGTCCAAGTAGGGAGGCCACTTAAGCATCTCAGGACCCATCGGGCTCTCCTCAAACACGTGAGACCGAGGCTTAGACTGTGCGGGTCCTGGAGGCCCCCATCGTCCCGGAAATATAATAATCCCAGAGAGATGTGGGTGTCCACTACAGGACTCGGTGCATTCACTGTTCCCCGTTATCCCATATGGATGAATTCCCTCGAGAACCCCCCCCCCCCCTTAACAGAAAAATTTCCAACCAGAATATGGCTGTTTAAATGGACACCGAGGGTCTAACCAAGCCTCCTGCCTGTCCAACACAAAGCAGCTATTATGTTGCATTAACTTTAGCCTCAGGGGAATGTGCAAACATTGTAACTTTTTTTGTGTTTTGTTAACTTTACATAGTAACACAGTTGCCTGACATCTGCTACATTAAGACACAATCTTGCGCTCCCAGCTTCAAGTCTGCCTTCCGAGGGGAGGAAAAAGATCTCAAGGTAGTCCGCTGGCTCCCGTCCTCACTGACTCGTCAGAACAAATATTGGGGCCTGCACTCCCACTCTCCGCTAGCCAAGGGCCCTCTCCCCTAGGCCTCACGTGAGCCTCAACAGCGTGGGTAGAATGAGTGCTGAAAGGTCCCGCAAGCCCATGGAACAAACCGTAGGGTCCCGGGTTCAGTCAGGGCAATATTGAATCAACTTACAGACAGCCCATACGAAAACGCAGGCAGTTAACGGCCTACTCCAAACTTCACCTCAGGGGGGGCAGTTCCTCACTCGTTGGGCGAATCATTCCGGTCCGCCGCAGGTAGTGTGAGCCGGTCCACATACGCAGCAGCCTCGCCTGCTGCTTCAAAGCTCCGGCGGGTCCCCTCATTCCAAATCACCAGGCGCGCTGGATACTGTACTTGGAAGCGAATGTTAGCCGCTATTAGTTTTTGGCAGAGGGAGGCGTAGGCTTTCCGGCGATGACTCAACGCAGCCGAGTAATCCTGTGTGACTCGGATGCGCATACTCTGCCATTCCACCGCTCCCTTCTGCCGCACTGTTCTGAGCAGCTCCTCCTTCTGCGGGAAGCTGAGGAATTTTGCCAGGACTACTCGGGGACGGCGGTCTTTCGCCGACTGCTTAGGCCCGATCCGGTGAGCACGCTCCACTGTAATAGGGCCATGTGTTCCAGCTTCAGTTCGTAAAGATGTCGCCAAAGCCTCCACGAACCCCGGGAGATCTTTATCGGGTATTGAGTCAGCGACTCCCAGAAATCTTAAATTGTTCCTTCTGGACCGATTTTCTAAGTCATCCAATTTGAGTGCCTGGTCCTCGGCTAACTTTTGCACTGCTCGAAGCTCCCGCTGGAGTGTTGCCAGGTCTTCCTCAGTCTGTGTGATGCGGGTCTCGGCCTCCTGCATGCGGGACCCCAACCCCCCTAGGGTGTTGTGAATCGCATCCATTTTTGTGTGCAGGGCTTCGAATTGTCCCGACAGTGCAGCGGTCACCGTCTCCACCGTCAGGGTCGGTGGTGGAGGAGACCCGGTCTGTTTCGGGGGGGAGTCCACCATCTTGGATGCCCCGGCGCCACGGTCCTTTTCCCTGCGACCCAGTTTGACCGCTGAAGCCATGGCAGTTTCAAGGCGAAATGCAACGTCGGGGAATGGTCGAGTCACCCCTCACACTGGGGTAGCAGATGGCAGTCGTTCACGGCGGATTTTCACGGTGTAGGGGGCAGGGGGCCCGGAGCTCTAAGCGGACACGTCCGTTCGAGCTCACCACATCACGTGGTCTCTCGCCAATCACTATTTTTAAATACAAGTGCCAGGCTGACTTTCAATACTGGAGTGCACTTAGCAGAGCAGGGACAGAGTGCAAATCTACACATGTAAGTCATACAGTACTATAACTTACACTGGTGTGAAGTGCTTGTGCTTAGACTTCATGTGCTTTTTCATGCTTATGCCCCTATTTTATAATGAAAAATAGGCACATACTTTTCTTTAAAAGATATTCTGAAGATACAGTAGGTGCATAAATCTACCCTCCAAATGGAAGAAACATGTTAGTAAATAGACCCCTAAGGGGTATGTTTACTAAACCGCGCAAATGTGCGGGGCGTACTTGAGCGTGCGCTAAGGTACCTTAGCGCACGCTAATAGTGCATTTTTGGTGCCCCGCATGCGTGTGCGCCCCCCGCACAAGTGCGCTCCGCCCGCACAAGAGCGGGTCGCGCTGATGTGCGATAGAGGCGTGGAAAGGCATTTTGAGGGCGGAGGAAGGCTCCCGAGGGGCAGGGGGACGGGGTCAATGGGTGGAGAGTGGGAGGGGAGAGGCTCCCCGCACAGGAGCGGGGCTGAATTTCATCAAAAAAATACCGCGAGTGAAACCCTCGCGTTAGAGCCGATTTAAAGGGAAGAGAAACCATTTACGTCAGCAATGTACAGCAAAACCGGGGAAACCAAAAACCGTGAGCAGTGTGATACATGTGCACAGAACAAAATCTCAAACAAAACCTTAAAATGACCACAAGAAAAATTGAATAAAATTATAATTCAGCTGGGCAACAGTGATATCACTGGGTAACAATAAAAAACACTCCCAGGAAAGCTAAAAAAAAAGAAATGATTTTTGGAAGGGTCTACGCTCCGTAGACTCTTTCAAAAATCACTTCATTTTAGTGGAGGTTTCCTGGGAGTGTTTTTTTATGTTGCCCATTGCTATCACTGTTGCCCAGCTTGGTGTTGGTTTTTTTCCACCTTTTTGGAGGTCATTTTTGAGGTTTATTTGCACTTTTGTCCCCATACAAGGTAAATGAGCCCACAGTAAAATTGTGCAGAGCAGGGTGTTTGACTCGTGCGGCCAGGTTTCCTATCTCCAGGGACTGCACTGTCTCTATGGCCACAGTGTGGTGCAGCGGACGCAGCCAGTGACTGTAGGACCAGAGGGTCACAGGTTCAAATCCCAGCTGGGGCTCCTGCCAACCCAGTCCCCATAGTTTCACCCTCCACTGAACAGTGATAGTACAGACACTCCTTTATTGCAGAGAACATAAGCATGGTTCCAACACCTATATTTTACCCTACACCGCACACAAACCATAACAATGGGCATTACCTACAGCCGAGTCCCCCAAATTCAGTCCTGGAGTGCTACAACTCAATCAGGTCATATGCATTTTCCCACATAAGGACATGTCTGCATGTTGGCGGAAGGGTACAGGTGGCGGAGGGGGCAGTGGCTGCAAGCCACAGCACACAGTGGCCTAGGCGTGTGCAGGATGGCACCGTCCACCGCAACAGACAGGCTCTGTCGGATGTACAGTCATGGACTCCCCAGGGAATGCAGCATATCTGTGGCAACACAGTGGTGCAGTGCACACAGACAGTGTGTGCAAGAACAGAAGGTCACAGGTTCAAAGGCCAGCTGGGGCTACTGCCAATCCTGTCCACATATTTTTTCCCACAACTAAACCGTGATAGTAAGGACAAACCTTTATTGCTGAGAACATATGCATGGTTAATATGCCTATATTTTACCACACCAAACACAGACACCATAAACAGCCGCATTACCTAGAGCAGAGTCTCCCAAATGCAGTCCTGGAGGGACCCACACCATTCAGGTTCCATGCTGCCTCTAACAAAGATGCCTGTGCTGCATATCTATGCACCACCCCCATGGTATGCAGATGTAGCTCATGCATATTTATGAGGGACAGCATGAAAACCCGAAAAGGGTATGGAACACCAGGACTGGATTTGGGAAACTCTGCCGTAAAGCAGCAGCCAACAGGTCCAGACACACCCACACACACCCCCACAGTCCCCATTGGCCAATGCCCCCTGGAGAGGCAGGACATTGGGCCCTGCCTGTATCTCCCAATACTAGCAGTTGCATACCTTAGCAATGCCACCCTACACCTGGGTATATGGTACACAGCTATCAGATGTTTCCCATGATAACTGGCAGATATAAATTCCTACGTTAAGCACATTTTGCTCCTTGGGCTCCACCATAACAATCATTCTGATGTCTGCGGTGTGTCCTGCAGGTCTGGTCTCTGACAGTGTTTACCGCCCTGGGGAGTGACCCCCAACAGTATTGCATACCATATCCATGCCTGTACTGTGCCCAGGACTGGTGTGGTGGGTATGGCTGCTGAACCCCTCTATAGTAGCACAATGCTGGCATAGGTGTGGGGGTGGCTGTCTGTCTATCCAGTGTGTGGTGGCTGTAAACACGTTCCACAGCCCACACTGCCAGCAATGTTGCCAGTATTGGGCTGCCAATGTGCATAATGAGGAGCAAGGTACCATGGATATAGGCCGGACAGGGTGGCCTGGCCAGGGTGCATCTGCACAGGGCATAGGGCACTGACTGGGACATTTTAGTGCCCGGCCACCACCTACACGGACAGGGTGACCTCAGTATGTCCTGCTGAAAGATCACTCTCACCCTGACTGTGCAGTGACCACAGCATGGCTAGGCACCCCCATAGTGCCATATAGTATTTCTCTCATGTGATAGATATGGGTTTCCTTTTGGGGCCCAGTCACTGATTTGTCTGCTTGCTGTGTATGCTGACATCCCAGTTCTGGGTGCATGCATCTCCACTGGGCACATGCACTGTGGACTAACTAGCACACTGTTTGCAGCTGGTATGTGTCTTGATGGTGCAGTGGATGATGACTTGCTGCAGGGGAATATCAGATAGTGGTGGGGTGCAGCTCACCATATCCAGGCCTACTGTCTGTCTGCTATTGTGTTATGGATGTGTATAGAGCTGCATTGACTGCCCTGTGGGGTGTTTGTTCCTCAGCAAGACTGGGTTGATGGACCCCCCTCCCACCCCTGCAGGGAGGTAGAATGTGGATTTATTGATGGGAGGCCCTGTTTGCCAGCCCCAGCCCCAGCCCCAGCCCCAGCCCTAGCCCTGGGGGGGGGGGGGGGGGTGGTGGTGGTACATGGCCCACCTAGGGGTCCATGGGGGCTACACCTGACTGAAACAGACAGAGATATCCAAGGTGTTTGTGCAGAAAATACCTATCCCACACATTAACACTGCTTTGGACCTCCGGCATGGCTTCTTTCAGTCAAGGAAGGTGTTGTGGACCTGGTCCTGGGCACCTCATTGCACCCTCAGGGTGAGCACGGTACCCGCACAATGTGACGGTGTGTAGCTACTCTGTGCCAGTAAAACACACGGTCAGTAACCCCTACCAGGCCGAGGTGGTGTGTGGGTGCACATGGTCACTTCCCTCTACCAGGCCTAGGTGCTGTGGGGGTGCATTGTCCATCTTGTGTTAATCTGTGGACAGCTGATTTGCATGTGCAGTGCATCATGGGTATGGGTGGGCTAACCCTATCCTGGTGACCACAGCAGACTGTCTGTGTGGTGACGTGCATGCTCTCTGCAGCCAGCCAGGAGCGAAACCTGGGCATAATTGTAACTGACAATCTTCAAGTAACCAAACAGTTAGGAAAGGTAATTGCAAAAGCCAGAAGGATGCTTGTGTGTATAGGGAGAGGAATGGCCAGCAGAAAAAGGAGGCAATAATGCATCTGTATAAGTCTCTAGTGCAACGTCATTTGGAGCATTGTGTGCAATTCCGGAAACTGCACCTTCAAAAGGATATAAGCAGGTTGGAGTCAGGGCAGAGAGTGATTACTAAAATTGTTAATGGTCTTTATTATGAAGCATATGAGGACTTATATATCTTAATATGTATTCTTTAGAGGAAAGGTGGGATGAGCAATATAATGCATAGGAGGGTTTCTTTCAATTGAAAGCAACTTCTGCTGCAAGGGGATATATTATGAGAGTGAAAGGAGTTAGACTCAGGAATCATATGTGGAAATATTTCTTTATGGAAAGAGTGGTAGATGTGTGGAATAGTCTACCAGTGGAGGTGGTAGACACGAGGACAGTAACTGAATTCAAAGAAGCATGGGACCAACACAGAGGATCTCTAAAGGTAGAAAGTGGACTGTTGTAGTTGTTGTTATGGAAGGACAGACTAGATGGGCCTTGTGGTCTTTTTCTGTCATCATGTTTCTATGTTTCTATGTTTCTATTTTAGTAATTGATATGGAAGGGCAGACTAGATAGGCCATGTGGTATTTTTCTGCCATCATGTTTCCATGTTTCTAAATAAAGGGTAGCAAATCACCTGGACTGGATGGTATATATCCAAGGGTGCTGAGAGAACTGAAATATGAGATTGCAGATTTACTATCAGTAATCTATGAACTATCATTAAAATCATCTGTAGTACCTGAAGATTGGAGAATGACCAATATAACACCAATTTTTAAAAAATGTTCCAGGGGTGATCTGGGAAACTACAGACCAGTGAGCCTGATGTCATTACCAGGCAAAATGGTAGAAACCATTATAAAGAATGAAATTACTGAACATATACGTAATCATGGTTTAATGGGAGAAAGTCAACATGGATTTAGCTAAGGAAGATATTTTCTTATTAATCCGTTATATTTTTTTGAAAGTATGAATAAACATGTAAATAAAGGTGAGCTGGTTGATATATATGGATTTTTAACTGTTTTATATTGCCAGAAGTTTCTTTTATATGGATTGCATGACCAACTGGAATCAATGGCAAAAAATTGCCATATTCAGCAAAACAGCTTTAAGACTCGGCTTCGATGAATCGATGAACAGTCTCCCCTCATCTGCCATCAGAATATCGATGTTGTTGCAGGCTACAAGATCACCTTCCATGAAGAAGAATATAACAAGATCTTTTTTACATTCATAGAACATGGAAACCCTAACATCATTTAACAGGAGATTCCGCTGCTGCAGTCTGAAGCCCAACAACTCTGCCTTATTCTTAGATAGTTTCAAATTCCTGACAAGATCATTCAGTTCACCTTGTGTTATGAGGTGTGGTTCAGAGGGGGATGGGAGAACATCTGGATCATATGACATTGATGGTTCAGGACCAGCAGTTTCATTCCCTTCCTCTTCCTTGTCTGACTCAAGTGAGAATGACTCTGTAGCATCAGGAACCAGCAGTCCTTCCCCATGGGGTACTGGGCATATAGCTGATGGAATCTTTGGATACTGCACAGCCCACTTTTTCTTCTTTAATAAATATTTTCCAACAGGAGGCACCATGCAGAAGTAACAATTGCTGATATGATCTGTTGGTATCTCCAAATCATTGGCACTGCAAAAGTCATGAATTTCCTTTTTCTATTCAACCACTGGTGAAGATTTGTTGCACAATGTTGCAGCATATGTGTGAGACACAGTTCTTGTCCTTATCACTCTTACAGCCAATGCAAAGACTTTCTTAATCAAAGCGGTTATACTGTGTTTTTGTGATACAAAAGGCAATTCACCACAAATGTAGCAGAAGTGATATGCTTTGTTCATAAAATTACAAGGCATCTCACTTTGGCTAAATGGAAAAAAAATCAAACACTGAGAAGCCTGCTCTACAGCAAAAATATCATGTTCATTAAAAAAAATGCAACAATTTGTTCTGCAGAGTGATGTAATTAAACTGAGTTAGGATTGCATTATCTATGATTTCTAGGAATAATATGATTTATTTTATTTTTATTTATTTAGACAGTTTTGTATACCACCTTCAAAGTGGTCAACAAGACATTGGGAGGCATACATTCAACAGGAAGGGATACAATTCACATACGTAAAAGGCTATCTACTTATAGGTCTAAATGGGGCTGGGCGGTTGGGGCTAAGGGTGAAGGTAGCTAGTGGGCCACTTGGATGGTATCTAGTGCTTGGCAACTTAAGGTGGTTGCTCATAGGCCTTGGTGAAGAGATGGGTCTTGAGAGCTTTGCGGAAGTCCTTGGTATCATTTAGGGTCCTTAAGTCCATGGGAAGAGAGTTCCATAATGCAGGCGCCAGTAGCGAGGGAGCTCTTTTAGATGTTACTTGCTTAGTCTTGTGATAACCTGTGGGTAAGGTGATCCTGTTGTCATTGTTGGTTCTTCTAGGCCTGTTACTGACATCCTTGGTTATTATGTCTTGGAGCGCATCTGTAGAGCGATGGTGGAAGATTTTGAAAATGTTCAGGATTGATTTGAAATTTTCCCTTGCAATTATTGGGAGCCAGTGCAACTGTCACAGGATGAGGGTGATGTGTTCAGATCTTGCAGTGTCCGTGATGATGCGTGCTGCAGTATTCTGCACCATTTGGAGTGGGTGAATAGACTGCTGGGGGAGGCCTTGGTATAGTGAGTTTCAATAGTCTAGAAATGGGGTGATGACTACTTGGCAAACTGTGCAGAAGTGGTCTTGGTCAAGGATTGCTTTGAGTTTTCTGATGATCCTCAATCAGTGGTAGGCTTTTGCTGCAGTTTTAGTAATGTGAGATTGTAGGTTCAGAGATCTGTCCAGGGTGATTCCCAGGTACCTCACTTTGTCTTGATTGCTATAGTTTTGTTTAGAATGCTGATTGTTTGGGGTGGCTTGACTGTGGAGTCTCTGGTAATGAACATAGCCTCTGTTTTATCAAAGTTTACCATCAGGTTGTTAGCAGTGAGCCAGGTGTCCATGTCCTCAAGGCGGCTTATCATCGATGTCATGTCAGGTGATTGCAGGTTGATTGGGGCATATACCATGATATCATCAGCGTACAGGTGGTAATGTAGTTTGTAGCGTTTGATGATGTTGCATATGGTTTGGATGTATATATTAAACAGTATAGATGAAAGAGCTGAACCTTGTGGTATTCCTTGTGTAACAGGGAACTGAAGTAATTTATTTTGAGCACATTTGACTTGCTGCGTCCAATCCTTCAGGTAGGAGGTAAACCATTTTAGGGTGTTCTCACTTATTTCGATCTGCTGCAGGCGATGTAGCAATGTAGTGTGGGATACAATGTCAAAAGCCGCTGAGATGTCCATGAACACTAGCAGGAATCCGTTCTTTATGTTGTCCATGCCTTTAAGGAGATTGTCGAAGAGAGAGGTAAGCAGAGTTTCCACATTGTGCTGTGGTTTAAAGCCATGATGGTGGACGTCAAGTCTAGCGTTCAAATCTATGTGATCCTGTAATTGTCTCTGCATGGTATTTTCGATGATTTTTGTGAGGAATGGAAGGCTAGAGATGGGGCGGTAGGATTTTGGATTAGAGGGGCTTAGCGTGGTGCTCTTGAGGATCGGATGTATCGTGGTTTGCTTGTGGGATTGCAGCATATGTCCTTGCTGGAGGGATTCCTTAATGATTTTGTGGAGATAGTGGGCTAGTTGGCTTCTAGTAGCTTTGATCCATGCCACTAGACATAGGTCAGATGGTGAGGTCATTGTGTTAAGGGTGTTCACTATGTCCTCTATTTGCTGTATTGAGGGTATGCTAAAGTTCTCCCAGGTTTGCTGAGGCTCCGTCTCTTTCAGGTTGCATGACTGGGGGAGAAGGGTGCTCGTTTTGTTGGAGTTCTTTGCTTTTAGGTAGGTTGCAAATTTTTGTGGGTCCAGGTGATGGGTGCAGTGCTGAGTGGTGTCTTTGGTGAGCTTCTGCACAATGTTAAATAGCTCCCTTGGTTTGTTGGCTGAACACATGATTAGGTTGGTATGGTGGTGTTGCTTGCGCTCATTGATCAGGTTGTTGTTTTCCAAATTCCTTGGATCTGTATTGGGCCATAGAGTCTTGTGACTTGTCACGCCTCCATTTCCTCTCCAGCTTTCTGAGTACACGTTTTGCGTCCCTGATATCATTTGAATACCAGGGAGCACTGGGTCTCCTGTGTGTGTGTGGTCCTTCTCTGCTTGGAGCTGATGCAATTCATAACATGTATGAGACAATAGCACCTTCAAATTGCATCATTCATTAATTGTTTTGCCTTAAAAGCAAGTACTGTCCAAACAAAAACATAGAAGTATTACAAATCCAATCAGAGATCTCGTCCCATAATAACTCGTTTATCCTTACCACATCCAGAGTCGAGGTGATATGTACAGACCCAGCAGTGTAAATTGAAAACGAAAGCCAATAAACAATTTTAAGCACCATTTCCATTCTCAGTGACCCAGACTTAGTAAAGTGTGACTGGATTTATTTTGGAAGCATTTTGGCTGTAAAAGGGTGAAGAGGAAATATTTTTTCACTCATCATGTAATCAAACTCTGTAATTCGTTACTGGAGCATGTAGTAAAAACTGTTAGGGCTATGTTTACTAAACGTGAATAACGCACGTAGTATGACGTTAACGACCGTAAGTGCCGTATAACGCGCGTACCGACGCGCTAACGACCGTTAACGTCATACTACGCGCGGTAACCGTAGTTAACGATCGTAAAGCTCCGCGGCGCGTTAAAACAGCGCAGAAGGTGGAGAGTGGGCGGAGAGAAGGGGTCAATGGGCGGAGAGTGGGCGGAGAGAGGCTCCCCTCATACTAACGCGCGGAGTGTCAGAGCTCACCTCCAACGCAAATGAAAACCTGTCGTTAAAGGCATTTAAAGGGAAGAGAAACCATTTACGTCAGCAATGTACAGAAAACCGGGGAAACCCACAAAACGTGAGCAGTGTGATACATGTGCACAGAACAAAATATCACATAAAACGTTAAAAATGACCACAAGAAACATTTTAAAAAGCAGAATTCAGCTGGGCAACAGTGATAGCAATGGGCAACAAGGAACAACACTCCCTGGAAAGCACCAAAATAAAAGGAAATGATGTGTGGAAGGGTCTACGCTCCGCAGACCCTTGCAAAGAGCATTACATTGTAAAGGAGCTGTCCTGGGTGTGTGGTGTAATGTTTCCCAATGATATCATTGTTGCCCAGCTTGGTTATGGGTGTGTGCCCCTTTTGTGAGGTCATTTCTGCGGTTTATGTGCACCCTTGTCTGCATACAAGGTAAATGAGGCCACAGTAAACCTGTTGTAGAGCAGGGTTTCTGACTCGTCAGGCCGGTTTAACTAACTCCAGGGACTGCACAGTCTCTGTGGCCACAGTGTGGTGCAACAGACACAGCCAGTGCCTGCGAGACCAGAGGGTCACAGGTTCAAATCCCAGTTGGGGCTCCTGCCAACCCAGTCCCCATAGTTCTACCCACCACTAAACAGTGATAGTAAAGACACTCCTGTAGTGCAGAGACCATACGCATGGCCTATATTTTACCACACCAAACACAGACACCAGAAACAGGCACATTACCTATAGCAGAGTCCCGCAAATGCAGTCCTGGAGGGCCCCACAACATTCCGGTGTCATGCTGCCTCTAATAAAGATGCCTGTGCTGCATAGCTATGCACCACCCCCATGGTATGCAGATGTAGCTCATGCATATTTATGAGAGACAGCATGAAAACCCGAACAGTGTGTGGAACACCAGGACTGGAGTTGGGGAACTCTGCTGTAAAGCAGCAGCCAACAGGGCCACACACCCACCCACAGGCCCCATTGGCCAATGCCAGCTGGAGAGGCAAGACATTGGGCCCTGCCTGTATCTCCCAATACTAGCAGTTGCATACCTTAGCAATGCCACCCTACACCTGGGTATATGGTACACAGCTATCAAACGTTTCCTCTGATAACTGGCAGATATCAATTCCTACGTTAAGCACATTTTGCTCATTGAGCTCCACCATAACAATCATTCTGATGTCTGCGGTGTGTGCTGCAGGTCTGGTCTCTGACAGTGTTCACAACCCTGGGGAGTGACCCCCCAACAGTCTTGTGTACCATATCCATGCCTGTACTATGCCCAGGACTGGTGTGGTGGTATGGCTGCTGACCACCTCTATAGTAGCACAATGCTGGCATAGGTGTGGGGGTGGCTGTCTGTCTATCCAGTGTGTGGTGGCTGCAAACACCTTCAACAGCCCACACTGCCAGCACTGTTGCCAGTATTGGGCTGCCAATGTGCATAATGAGGAGCAAGGTACCATGGGTATAGGCCGGACAGGGTGGCCTGGCCAGGGTGCATCTGCACAGGGCATAGGGCAGTGACAGGCACATTGTAGTGCCCGGCCACCAACTACACAGACAGGGTGACCTCAGTATATCCTGCTGAGAGATCACTCTCACCCTGACTGTGCAGTGACCACAGCATGGCTAGGCACTCCCATAGTGCTATCTAGTATTTCTCTCATGTGATACATATGGGTTTCCTTCTGGGGCCCAGTCACTGATGTATCTGCCTGCTGTGTATGCTGACATCCCAGTTCTGGGTGCAGGCATCTCCACTGGGCACTAGCAGACTGTTTGCAGCTGGTAGGTGTTGTGATGGAGTGGCTTGCAGGGTGCAGTGGCTGATGGCTTGCACCAGGGGAATATCAGATAGTGGTGGGGTGCAGCATACCATATCCAGGCTTAATGTCTGTCTGCTATTGTGTTATGGCTGTGTACAGAGCTGCATTGACTGCCCTGTGGGGTGTCTGTTCCCCAGCAGGACTGGGGTTCATGTTCCCCTCTACTGCCACCGTTGCAGCACGGTAGACTGTGGATCTTTTGATAGGAGACCCTGTTTGCCTCCCTCAGCCCTGGGGGAGGGGTGTGGTGGTGGTGCATGGGGGCTGTACCTGACTGAAACAGACAGAGATGTCCAAGGTGTTCCTGCAGAAACTACCTATCTCACACAGTAACACTGCTTTGGACCTGCGCCATGGCCGGTGCTGTGGACCTAGTGCTGGGCGCCTCACTGCACCCTCAGGGTGAGCACAGTACCCGCACAATGTGACGGTGTGTAGCTGCTCTGTGCCAGTACAACACACAGTCGGTACCCCCTACCAGGCCGAGGTGCTGTGGGGGTGCATTCCCCATGGTGTGTATCTGTGGACAGCTGCTTTGCATGTGCAGTGCATCATGGGTGTGACTGGCCCAATCCAACCCTGTGAAACACCAGCACCTGCTCACAGGCTCTGATAAGCCATAGGCCATCACACGTACATCTGTTAGCATAATGCATAGGTGCAGGACGCCCTACAAAGTCTGTAATATAAGATGCCCACACTGGTAAAAACACACGTACCCACGCACGTAAGCAAACACGTACCCACGCACGAATGTACGCGCGTACCAACGTACGTGGCTAGGCACATTCCGAGGGTGTTTTTCTGACACCAATACTCAGCGTAACGAAAAGCATGCCTCCTCTTTCCTTCTGTAATGTACAGGGTGATGCCTGAGATAGCCTTCTGTGTTAGGCACACTGGGGGCTCGAACCCATGCTGCCTGTAACAGCGGTCAGTACCGTAACCATTGTGCTACAGCTCTGTTTCAGTGCTTTGTGTCTGTACGTCTTCTTATGGTTAACGCGCAGTAACGTGGCACGGCGCCCGGTAGCGCTCGTTAATTTTGCTAACGCGCGGTAGTGGTAACGATGTACCGCCCATGTCCTTATTTGGGGTTTCTTTCACTACCGCGGCTCCTACCGCGAACTGCACTAACGCGATTTAGTAAACATAGCCCTTAGTGTAGCTGAATTTAAAAAAGGTTTGGACAAGTTCCTGGAGAAAAGATCCATAAACCATTATTAAAGAGGACCCACTGCATACCCTGGGGCAAGCATTGTGGAACATATGTACCTGTTTTTGAACCTGCCAGGTACTTGTGACCTGAATTGGCCACTGTTGGAAACAGGATACTGGGATTGATGGTCTGACCCAGTATGGCATTTCTTATGGGCCTGATATTGAAGTGGGTAGGTTATGCCTAACCCAGATATTCACTTCTGTGCCAGTGGACGTGAATATCCAGGTTAGCCCAGATACCCCGGCAGCCACAGAGGCTGCACAGGTAGCAGTGATTTTCTTTGCTATCCACATAGCCTCTGTGTTTTAAAGATAGGCCCTTCCTCCACCCTGGAACGCCCCTAGCACGCCCCAATGCTATGCGGATAGCATTTGGGCACGTTAGGGACTTAGCCGGGATATTCAAAGGGCACTACCCATATAGGTGCCCTTCGAATATCCCGGATAAGGCCCTTACACTGGTAACTAAGGAAGTTACCTGTGTAAGGGCCTTCGAATATCACACCCTATGTTATGTCTAACAGCACACTAAGCAAGCAGTATGAAAATCTTAATTGGGATTAAACCCTTCAGTCTACATAACATATGTAGCTTACAGAAAAGTGATTTAGTAACATTTCTTATATAAGAACACTAGAAAAGTCATATTGGGTCAGAACAAGATCCATCAAGCACTTCTGGGTTCACATTGGATTCACATTGCGTGCTAACTGCATTAGCGCAGGATCACCTGATGACACCTCAATAAGTGGAATTAAGTGCACGTGTTCTAATGTGGCATGTGCTAAGGGACAGTGCTCCACATTATCTGCTGAGGAAATGCTTTCCGTACCCCCAAGAGTTAATGCAGTGGTGCTGCACCTAAGATGCTATAGCTTAGTAAAAGGGTCCCTTAGATTTTAAGTCCTCTGTCAAAAACAAAATGCCTACTTTACCTGATTGAGCTTCTGAGGAAAGGCATAAGCAAAATCCAGTTCCCTTTCCCTAATTTCTTTTTCCCTAGAAATAGAAGAGCAGGTGGAGACACTATAGGAGCCCCATACAGATACATACAGTATGATCATATAAAAAGGAACAAAACCAACATGGTTATGGTTATGGCTAACCTTTATTTGCTATACCACAAAATGGAATACAAACTATGTGGTTTACAATACAATAAAAGAAATTAAGGAAAGGAGCTCCATTATTATAAAACAGGAAAGGTGAGCAAAAGCAAATAGAAAACAAGGGCAACAAGAAAGGAGACGGGGTAGGACCATAGCATGGAGGAGGAGGGTCTGGCTTCTGCTAGGCCTGCACCATTGAAACAGCTCCTTAAGACAATGTTGGTTTCAGAGTGAAAGCAGCCTCAAAAAGAAACATTTTAAGGTTTTTTTTAAAGTTTTAAAATTGTGCTCTGTACAAATGAATAGACGCAAGCTATTCCAAAGGGAGGGAGCTACCGCAAAGAAAGCATCTTTTGAGTATAGTTGTACTTGAGTATGGCAGGGAGGGAAAATGCAAACGAAAATCATGTAAAGAGCAGAGAGCTCTTGCCAGGGCATATAAGGTAATTAATGCTGACAATAATCAGGGGCTGCCTCATGTATACTGTAGCTTAATGGGCAAAGGATAGCATTTTAAACAAGATTTGTGAGCTGATGGGTACCCAATGATACCGTATGAGGAGTGACGTGGCATGATCAAATTGTAAGGATGCATATTGCTGTATTTTTCATGGTCTGAAAGCATTTGAGTTGATACTGAGGGAGGTCAAGATAGGGAATGTTACAGTAGTTTAATCTGGCTAGTGCAATATGCAGTAAAACAGAAGTCTGAGCAGGCTTGTCAAGAAAAAGGTGAATGGCCCTGAAGCGATGTAAGGCCAGAAAAGAGATTTTGGCCACATTCGCCAGCTTGGGAGAGAAGGACCATTCCCAGTCCAGCATAATGCCAAGATAGCATAGACTAGAGGGTAGCTGTAAAGGAACCCCCTCCAAAACAGCAGACAAAGTGGGGCAGAGCTGGGACCCTGTAAACCAAATAGAGATTTTGCTGGATTGAGCTTAAGAAGATTGTTGTACAGCCAGGATGAAAAGTTAGCTAAGCACAAATTAATAAGATTCAGATCTGGTGAGTCTTCAGTTCTGGGAAAGAGAAGAAAAATATCATCCGCATAAGCATATGTGGAAATACCTTGACTTTGGATAATGGTGATCAGGGAACTAAGGATTATATTATAAAGAAGAGCTGAGAGAATTGAACAATGTGGGACTCCACATAGGAGCTTTTGTAGAGCAGAAATGGCATCTCTAATATTATCCTGGAAGGATCAATTGAGAAGAAAAGATGCAAACCAAGAAAGGACCGTTCCACCTATTCTGACACCAAATAAATGAGCTTGGAGCAAATTGTGATTTATGAAATCAAAAGCAGCCAATAAATCTAGTAAGATGGTGAGAACAAACTTTCCCTGGTCACGGGTTCTGTAGATTTCATTAAGAAAGGCTGAAATAATGGTTTCTGTACTATTTAATGCCTGAAAATCTGATTGACAGTGAGTATGTTCAATATTATCCAATAATTGTTTGAAAACAAATTTCTCCACCAGTTTAGAAAGATATGGCAGATTGGAAATAGGACAGTAATTTTGGGGATCTTGAAGGTTACCTTGCTATCAGAAGAATAGGAAGTAGGCCCAGGGAAGGCTCACTGAGCCATGTAGAGGGTATGGGATCCAATGAAGTGGTAGTTTTATGTGCAGATTGTATCCCTTTAAATAGACTGGATAATGTAATGGGAGTGAAATTAGACCATGAATATGTAAGACTGGGAAGATCCACGTCAGACTGATCTTGTAGTGAGAAAGAAGGAAAGATGGAAGTATATGCTTAAACTGCTGAATCTTCTTTCTAAAAATTTGTGCTAGATCTTCTGCAGGGTGGCCCAGCCAAGGTTGGTCTTATTGACTTTGCTGTTGAGCAGATAATTGAGATACCACCATGAAAATAGATTTTATGGACAAGGGAAATTTAAACTTTATACTTGAAAAATGGCCTCTTTTTGCTGCTAGGGTTTGAGCATGGTAATAACCATGGCAGTTGTTAAAGCGACACAAAGCTGAAGGAGACTTGGTCTTGTACAAGGCTCTCTCAGCTGCCTGAGTGTGTTGTCTGAGGAGACACAGCCCTGCGTGGAACCAAGGGTGAAACCTCAGAACATGGTGAGTATGAGTTTTAAGAGGGAGCAACTTTATCAAGGGCTGCAGAAAGTGCATAATGCCAGAGGGAAGCCTGGTCATTAAAAGACAATGACATGAAATCATTGGGAAATAAGGTGTCAGCTGCAGAGAAGGTTGCTAACATATCACAAGTAAGGGTTAATTGGTGGTGTGTGGATGAGGAGATCCCGATGAGACACGCTGAAGGGATATGGGAACCCAGCTGTCAAAGAGACATGATTGATCCATGGTAAAACAATGGCTTTTAGATTAGAAGAAAGTACCTTGGTAGTGTGGTGTATTAGGAAGAGATCTAGGATATGGCCGGCTTGATGGGAGGGCAAGTGTAATGTTGATGGATCTCATGATCAGTAATGAAAGTATGGAATAGTTTATCGCAATTCTGAGTGGGAGTGTCATAATGAATATTAGTCTCCGAAAAACAACAGATCTGGGTATGTGGTCAGCAGAGTGAGGATAAATTGTTGCATTTCTTCCCAGGCAACTTGATGAAGTGAGCATGGGCAATACAGAAGGATAGGTGAACCAGTGGTGAAGAACCAAACTTAATGAGCTGGGGTTCAGAATGAGAGGGCTGAGATACAGTATAGGAAGTTCAGCAACATCCAAAGAGGACTTATAGATAACCACTACCCTGCCACCCTTGTGGGAGGCTCAGGGGCGGAGATCACAAGATATCCTGGGGGAAGGCACCAGTAGAGATAGGCCTTTTCCCCTTCGTGAAACCACCATCTTATTAAGACAGAATACATCCAGGGAGTGAAGGGATATTAAGTATGAGATTAAGGTGATTTTAGATTTGATAGATCTGCAGTTGAGTAAGGCTAAATGACTAGGATCAAGCTGATTTGCTACAGAGCGAGAATTAGCAAAGCTGATTGGGTGTGGTTCGGTAGAGCAATACATTAGGTCGTCCAGCTGTTGCAACCTAACCAGATAGAAAGTGGTATGTCAGATAACTGAAGTTCACATAGACCATAACATGAGAATGGCCGTCATAGGAGCAGGAGAATAATGCTGGCTAAAATACGAGGACCAGATCCCATTTCCATCAACCTTGTTAAGAATATGGAGTGAGACCCTGTTTCAAAAGCAGTCATGTAGTTTAAGTTTCTGCACTTAGGTGAGAAATCTGACTTTCGTTTATATGTTAACTTCGGGTTAGACAGCAGACTAGTAAATCTAGCTAAAAGAGGAGGGTATTTATTCTCAGTGGTAAATTATATGAATTAAATTCAAAAACATGTATTTGCAGTAATTACTACTGTTTCTGTTATCATAGAGCACTTTGCTTATACAAAATTCAACAGTATTATAGGTATTAAAGTCCTGATTACTGAGCCTTAGGAAATTTAAGGCATAGAAGAAGGCACCCTGGAAAATTCTTGCAGCAGTGATTGCTCCTCACATGATTACAATTTGACTTTCTCGTGTACAGAATGAAAACAAAGGCACTGTAATTCAGAGAGATCTCTTTGAAATGTAATATGTGATTCTACTGCCTGACTTCAGAATGTGCCAGAGAAGTGATGGATTATTTGTTTTCTTACAGCTTTTACAAAAGCACTCTGCAAAGAGAGTAGGAAGTATATATTTTTTTTAATTTTACACTCTAATGGCATGTTGTTACAGATGATTTACTTTACTACAGTATAGTGGGATGAGCTATTTCAAAGGACTGTGTATGTGACTGTAAGTCAGAGGAGTCTGCAAAATAAATATGAAAAGTTTGTTTCTTACAATTGAAGTAGTGCATTTTTCAGAGTAGACCTAAAGTGATTCCCACTGTATAAACCATTAATATGCTTCTTATCTTCACTCCTTAGATGATCTCATATTCATCTTTTGCAGCCTACACAGGCAAAGTATCTGTTGTGGAACATCAGAATTGTCATACTGAGTCAGACCAAAGGTCCACAAATCCCGGTATCCTGGTTATAGCAGTGGTCAAAGCAGGTCACAAATCCCCAAATTAGCTAGATTCCATGCTACTTACCCCTGGGGATATACAGTGTTTTTCTCCAAGTCTACCTTAGGAACAGTCTATTGACTTTTTTCCCGGGAACACATCTAAATCTTTTTTAAATCCAGCTATGCTGACTACTTTGACCACATCTCCATCATACTGATCCCAAGATTTCAATGCATTGTCCATGAAGACATCTAGATTCTTAATTATGGAACCAGCATCATGCAGCGCAATTTGGGATACTCTTCCTTATGTGCCTCACTTTGAATTTTGATATAGCAAATAATAATTTTCTTTTTCAAGGTGCAGAGATACAAAAAGGTACAGATTTTTCAGAAGGTCTCCCATATGAGATTAAGGGAGAGGCATTCTCAGCTAGGCTTTAATGGTAAGTGAAAACTGAAAGCAATGGGGCAGATTTTCAGTGGCAGTGGCCAGTACACTTAAAGCGCTTGGCCATTGTTGTTTTAAATTCATCCTGAATTTTCAATGCCACAGCCATATTTGGGCACTAGCATTGAATATCCTGGTTGCCTGGATTGTGATTTTGCAATCTAGCCAGCAGTGATATTCATCATCTAGCTGGATCACAAAATTGACTAAGTTAGGATAGTCATTCAGCTGTCTTAACTTTAGCTATTTAGGTCTATCTGGGAAATGACTGAATATCACCGCTGCCTGGTTAACCCTTGATGCCCCATGCTACCCCTAGAACAACCCAATGCTAAGCCAGGGCTGGCCCGTCCATTGAGCAAGAATGTTTTTTGCACAGGGCCCCACATTTCAGGGGACTCCATGCAAAAAACATTCTGCATCAGCCCAGGTAGATAAAAAAAACAAACAAACCAGCTGCTGCTGCCGCTGTGGCAGCAGCAGCAGAATCAAGCGTCCCGTGGGGCCCCCCTGCCCGGCAGAGCCCTCCCTGCAGCATCATCACCCTCAGCGTTGGATTTCAGAGACGCGAAGGGAGAGCTTCTCTCTTGCGGCTCTGTTAAACCCACCGGGGCTAATGGGAAATCCAATCAGCCCCGACGGGCTTAACAGTGCTGCGAGAAAGGGAAACTCTCCCTTTGTGGCTCTGAAAAGCCTGTTCTTTGGGAGCTGATGCTGCAGGGAGGGCTATGCCGGGCAGGGGGACCCCGCTTGATGCTTGATTGTGACATTGCCACAGCGGCAGCAGCAGCCGGTTTGTTTTTTTTATCTAACTGGGCTGATGGGGGGAGGGGGGTTAGGACTGGTAATGGGCTATGGGGGGGGGTTAGGACTAGTAATGGGCTATGGGGGGGCTAAGACTGGAAGTGGGCTGATGGGGGGTAGGACTAATAATGGGCTATGGGGGGCTAGGACTGGAAATGGGCTGATGGAGGGTTAGGACGTAATGGGCTATGGGGGGGGGCTAAGACTGGAAATGGGCTGACGGGGGGTTAGGACTAGTAATGGGCTATGGGGGGCCTAGGACTGGAAATGGGTTGATGGGGGTTAGGACTGGTAATGGGCTGTGGGGGGCTAAGACCGCAAATGGGCTGATGGGGGTTAGGACTGGTAATGGGCTATTGGGGGGGCTAAGACTGGAAATGGGCTGATGGGGGTGTTAGGACTAGTGATGGGCTATGGGGAGGGCTAAGACTGGAAATGTGCTAGGGGGGATAGGACTGATCATGGGCTGGGGGGGTTGATAGGACTGGAAATGGGCGGTGTGGAAGCGGGCTTGAACTGCAACGAGCTGCTGGGGCGGGGGCACTTGGAATGGAAATGGGCTATGAGGGGAGGGAGCTAGGACTGGGAATGGGCTGAATGGGGGGGGGGGGCTAGGACAGGAAATGGGCTGATGGAGGGGCTAGGACTGGAAATGGGCTATGGGGGTTAGGACTGGTAATGGGCTATGGGGGGCTAGGACTGAAAATAGGGTGATGGGGGCTTAGGACTGGAAGTGGGCTGATGGGGGGCTTAGGACTGGTAATGGGTTATGGGGGGGCTTACGGCTGGTAATGGGCTATGGGGGATAGGACTGGTAATGGGCTGGGGGGTTGCTAGGACTGGAAGTGGTCTGAGTGGAAGGGGGCTTGTACTGCAAATAGCTGATGGGGACGGGGGCTTGGAATGGAAATGGGCTGAGTAGAAGGGGGGGGTTTGAACTGCAAATAGCTGATGGGGAGGGGGTGCTTGGAATGGAAATTGGCTATGAGGGGAGGGAGCTAGGACTGGGAATGGGCTGAGTGAGGGGGCTAGGACAGGAAATGGGTTGATGGAGGGGCTAGGATAGGACTGGAAATGGGCTATTGGGAGGTGCTAAGATTGGAAATGGGCTGTGGGGGGGGGGCTTGGATTGAAATGACACATTGAGGGGCTAGAACTGGAAGTAGTCTCATGGGGGGCTTGGATTGGAAATGGGCTGAGTGGAGGGGAGCTAGGATTTGACATGGGTTGATGGTGGGTCTAGGAAAGGACTAGAAATGGGATGGTGGGGGGCTGGGATTGGAAATGAGCTGATGGAGGGACTTGGATAGGACTGGAAATGGGCTAATGGCGGGGCTAGAACTGGAAATGGGCTGATGCGGAGACTAGAAGGGAGCGGAAATGGATGGGGGAGGTAGGACGGAAATGGGATGATGGTGGGGCTAGGGTAGGATTGGAAATGGGCTGATGGTGGGGCTAGGATAGGATTGGAAATGGGCTAATGGCGGGGCTAGAACTGGAAATGGGCTGATGCGGAGACTAGAAGGGAGCGGATGCTGGGTGGGGCTGGAACTAGAAGGGAGCTGATTTTGGGGGAGGACTAGAATGGGATGGAGCTGGGAGAGTGAAATGGAGAGGGGAAAATATTTTGTGTGGGAGGGAAGACAAATCTACAATTGGCCAGATATTGGGAGACAAATCTACAATTGTCCGGATATTGGGAGAGTAAGGAGGATGGAGGGGTAAAATTTGAGTGGATGAAATAGGAATGAGGAAAGAGCCAAAGGAGAAAGATTGGTATGTTAAAGCAGATGTAGAGAGAGAATGGAAAAACAAACTAGAAGAGAGAAGAAAGGACAAATGGACAGCAGATGATCGAGAGTTAGCAGAAGACACGAAGAAACCAGAAGAAAGTGGCTAGAGGAACTGCAACCGAAAAAAAATTGCACAAAAGGTAGAAAAATATCTCTTTATTTTGAATTTATTAACTGGAATATGTCAGCTCTGGGAAATGTGCATCATCAACGTCTGTGCTTTGTTTAGTACAAAAGGAAATAAATTTATAGTTTTATTTCTACAGTGTTGTTGTACATTCCAAGTTTGGCTTTGGGGTTCCCAGTTTAATTATTGTCTTCCTATTTCTAAGGGGTATGTTTACTAAGCAGTCTTAACGTGCGCTCCTCCATGTTATCACGTGATAAGGTACCTTATCGTGTAATAATGGCGCTTTATCGGCGAAAAGGTATCTTAGCGCACGATAACGCTCGCACCGGCGCAAACGAGCGCTGAGGGTGGAGATAGGCTCCCGGAGGGCGGAGGAAGGCTCCCCAGGGGCCCAGAAAGAGGGTCAATGGGCGGAGAGTGGGAGGGGAGAGGCTCCCCACACACTAACGCTGTGAAATCCGAGGCTCAAAACTAACGTCAGTCAAACCCTGGCGTTAGAGCAGATTTAAAGGGAAAAGAAACCATTTCCGTCAGTAATGAACAGCAAAACCAGGGAAACCGATAAAAAGTGATAAGTGTGATATATGTGCACGGAACAAAAGGGCAAATAAACACTGAAAAGGACCCCAACAAAATGTAAAAAAAACATAACCAAGCTGGCCAATAGTGATATTAATGGGAAGTATCAAAAAACACTAAGGAGAAAGCTCCAGAAAAATAATATTAATTTTGGAAGGGTCTATGCTCTGTCCATATACAAGGTGACTGATCCCACAGTGAAACAGGGCTGATCAGGGTTCCCCTCTCCATTGGACAGGTACCCTAATGTGTACACATGTTCTGCAACAGCAGGGTGGGCATTTCGGAATGGGCAACTGGACAAATGCTGGAAAAGGGGATACAGAGGGCTGCATGCGGCACATGCTGTGGTGCAGCTGGGCCACAGTGCGGACCAGGGTGATGCCCAGGTGGCCATAGGAATGCTGAAACAGTAGAGCAGCCAGACAGCGACTGATGAGAGCCCAACATGGGCACGGGTGTGTTCCCCACAGTGTCACAGGGGATAGTACCCAGCAGGTACCCCCAAGGGCACAGAACATTGGCAGGTGGTGTTGGGGGGGGAAGCGTGGATGTCTATGCAGGCACCCCTACCCCAGAACCCGCACCTTAGGCAGCCGCCTACCTGCACACTGGATGGCCTGAGACTGTGCACCACCAGCACCATCAGCAGAAGGACATGTCAGCATGGTGGCGGAGGGATACTGTTGGTGGAGCGGGCAGTGGCAGCTGCCCACAGCAGACCATGGTCCAGCCCTGTGTAGGTGGGTGCCATGCACTGCAACAGACAGGCCCTGTCTGATGAACAGTCATACTAACCCCAGGGAATGCACTGTTTCTGTGGCAACACAGTGGAGCAGTGCACACAGCCAGTGTCCAGTGCACACAGCCAGTGTGCTCAGGAGCAGAAAGTCACAGGTTCAAGTCCCAGCTGTGGTTTCTGCCAACCCAGTCCCCATATTTTACCCACGACTAAAACACGGTAATACAGACAGAACCTTTAGTGCAGATAATGTAAACATGCCCAAAACACGTACATTTTTCCCTACAGAGCACAGACACCATAAACATGCGCATTACCTAGAGCAGAGTTTCCCAAAAGCAGTCCTGGAGGGCCAAACACCATTCAGATTCCATGCTGTCTCCAATAAATATGTCTGTGCTGCCTTTCTATGCACCGCCCCCATGGTATGCAGATGTATCTCATGCATAGTCATTAGGGCCAGCATGAAAACCTGAACAGTGTCCTGCCCACCAGGACCGGAGTTGGGAAGCTCTGCCCTAGAGCAGTGGCCAACAGGGGCAGACACACCTGCACCCAAAGGCTCCATTATCCAAAGCCACCTGGAGAGATAGGAGTTTGGGCCCTGTGTGCATCTCCCAATACTAGCACTTGCATATCTTAGCAATGCCACCCTAAACCTGGGAATACGGTACACATCTATCAAAAGGTTGCTATGATCACTGCCAGATAGCAATTCCTAAGTTAAGCACAATTTGCTGATTGAGCTGTATCATAGCAACATTTCTGATGTCTGTGAAGTGTGCTACAGGTCCTGTGCCTGACAGTGTTTACCACCCTGGGGAGTGACTCCAACAGTATTGCGTACCATAGTCATGCCTGCACTGTGCCAAGGACTTGTGCGGTGGCCACGGCTGCCAAACACCTCTATAGCTTAACAATGCTGGCATAGGTGTGGGGAGTGTGTGTCTCTCTATCCAGTGTGTGGTGGCTGCCAACACCCTCCTCAGCCCACACTGCTAGCACTGTTGCCAGTATTGGCCTGCAAATGTGCATAATGAGGAGCAAGGTAATGTGGGAATAGCCTTGACAGGGTGTCCTGGCCTGGATGCATCAGCACAGGGCATAGGGTAATGGCTTGGACATTGTAGTGCCCAGCCACAACCTGCACTGACAGGGTGGCCACAGCATGTCCTGCTGGGAGGTCATTCTCACCCTGACTGAGCAGTGACCACGGCATGGCTAGGCTACCCCATAGTGCTATATTGTATTTTTCTCAAGTGAATTATATAGGTGCCCTTCTATGGGGCCTAATCACTGATCTAGCTGCTTGGTGGGCGTGCTCACATCCCAGCTTTGGGTGCACACATCTCCTACAGGATCATGCACTGTGGACTAACTAGAAGATTGTCTGCAGTGATATGTATATGGCTGGAACACCTGGTTGGTGACTCACTGTGCCTGCTGCTGGAGAATGTCAGATGGTGGTGGGGGGTAGCTGAGCATTTCCAGGCCTACTGTTTTTCTGCCATTGCCTGAGGGATGGGTACAGCTCTGCATTGGCTGCCCTGTAGGGTGTCTGCTCCCCAGCAAGACTTGGGTTGATGGCCCCCCTCTACTGCCACCATTGCAGGGTAGTAGAATCCTGTCTCCCACCCTGAGCCACAGAGAGTGGGTTTGGTGGTGGTACATAATCCACCTATAAGGTCCAAACACCCCCCTTCACTTACATCATGTTACCATGGCACCAACACACAATATGCACTATTCTGGGTGCATCATTGCCCATAAGGGCTAGACCTGATTGACAACTACAGATGGACACTAATGTATCCTAGGTGGGTCCACAGGAACTACCTATGACACACACTGACACTGATGGGTACCTGCTTGGGTTGCTGGAAGAAGGCGTTTGAGATGAATAGATCATTGGTTTTGAAGAATTCTATCAGTCTTTCTCCAGCTTCATTTTGATTGCTAAATCCATATTTTCCAAACACTTTGCCTTCTTCTTTATTGCCAACTTTTGTGTTCCAGTCACACATGACTATCAGAATATCCTGTTTGCATGTTCTGTCAATTTCAGCTTGTATTTGTTCACAGAACTCATCCACTCATTCTTCCTTTTCTGCAGCTGTTCTTGGGCATATACCTGAATAATAGTTGTGCTAATGAGCATTCCCCATAGACTTATTGAAATTAAGTGTTCACTGACTGCATTGTATTTCATTACAGTTCTTGCAAATTTCTTCTTAATTATAAATGCAACACCATTTATTCTGTCTTTCATTTCCAGCATAGTATACAGTGTTATCATCAGATGCAAAGTGCCCGATGCCAGTCCATTTCAGTTCACTGACACCCAACAGATCGAGTTGTACATGATCCATTTCATTCTTGACCACCTCCAGCTTCCCTTGGTTCATGCTACATACGTTTCATGTCACAATATGTAAGATGTCTTTGCAGCATCTGACTCCCTTTTCAAGCGCAGCTATAACAGGAGTCAGATGTCCTGAGGGCTTTGATCCCACCACATCATAAATGCTGGCTTTACTCTGAAAAGTCTTCAGTTCCTCCCCAGTAGCCAGTCGAGTGGCTTCTGACTTGGGAGGTCTCATCTTCCAGTACTATAGTGTAATTGTTTTGTTGTGACTGTTCATTGGGTTTTCTCGACAGGATAGGGAAGTATATTGACAGGCCTTTCTTTCGTGCAGGTAATGCTAGTGTTATTGCCACTGTCACAAGAATGTGATCCTCTGCCACTGATACTGGATTCAAGAATGTACTTGCTTTGGCCTTAAAACATCCAGAGAGTGTGGAGAAGATGGAAAGTTACATGACTAGTCTAAGATCACAAAGACCCACACTGGGATTTGAACACTGGTCATTCTGTTTCTAATCCACAGCTTTAACTATTGTGCTTTTATTGATTTATGTATCTAGCTAATTTTATATACCCCAAATATGAGAGTCTAAATGGTTAACAAAAAACAAAAAGGCCAAGATGGCTTTATATAGACATTAGACATCCACGATCAATGATGATATTCTAGGAATGTCTATCTAGATGTCTCTATAGATGTCCATATCAGGTATATCCATATTTCTGAAATCATGCCTGAACTTGCACATGCCTGCTTTTTTTTTCAGATGTTCTGGCTTTGATGTCCCAGATTACACTTGTGAAAAACAAAACTATAAAGCCTATATCGAAGCCTACAAATGATACCTCATAACTTTAAAGAAAAGACTTCAGCAAATCTAAACATATAGCAACATTTTAAACACAGCCAGCGAGTGAGAGCCTCAGAATCAACTCACTGATAAAACCAAATCAGGAGTATGAATAACATCAACGGTTCTCACTCGCTATACACCCACCATCCAACTTCACGATATTATAATCACAAACAATTTTCCATTAAAGCATAATTTAACATCATCACATGTATATATCATGTGTCCGGAAGTATACGCTATCTCGATACCATCATTGATGTATGGTGGTGAATGGCGGTCTTTAAGTTCAGCTCTGATGAGAGATGATGAACCGTTTTTGAAATGTTTGCTGGTGTTTGAAGCAACTCTTGGTAAGTGTCTAGGATCTTGGTGCAGTGTGTATAAGGAGTTTTTCATGGGTTGCGGCATTATTTTAAGCTATTTTTTTATTTTTTAGAGTTGGATCCCCTTGAAACAGCTGTAGCGAAACGCTAACATAAGATGTCTTGAAGAGGCATCAGGGACACTCAATTCCATCTTTACTCACGATTTGTGATTGTGGTGATATTCTAAAAATTTTGGAGATGTGATGATGTTAAATTATGCTTTAATGGAAAATTGTTTGTGATTATAATATCGTGAAGTTGGATGGTGGGTGTATAGCGAGTGAGAACCGTTGATGTTATTCATACTCCTGATTTGGTTTTATCAGTGAGTTGATTCTAAGGCTCTCACTCGCTGGCTGTGTTTAAAATGTTGCAATATGTTTAGATTTGCTGAAGTCTTTTCTTTAAAGTTACCAGATTACACTTGGACATCTCACTGTAAAATGTGCCTTCATGAGTGTTAATGGCATTAGCACATGTTAATGCAGTAACACACTTAAGTAAATCTTGCCCTAATAAATAATTTACTTAAGTAGAGTTGCCTACCCTCCATATACAACATCCAGAAAATTGTCCTCCACCTCCACAAAGGATTCTAAGACCTAAGAGTAAATAAATTGCAATGGGTTCTGTAGGAAAATAAAAGTCGAGGGAGAGACCTCTATTTCCCACCTAAATGATAATCATACAGTAATCTATACAGATCATTCTCTAGAAAATGCATCTGAAGTTCTAACATAGTTAAAGATGGATACCCAGTATACATACAGTAAAACCCAATGACTTTTTTAAAAGATCCTACCACCCCCGTGTACTTGCATTGGGAGCCACATTTTTCCTGAGATTCCCTTGTAAGTGTGTCATCAATTTTGATGGCACCTCCTTTATTTTTGTGGGTGTGGTGCATTTGGAGAAATTTCTGATGGACCGACAGGGTGCTGTTGGGGATCATGTAGTCTGATTAATAATTATCCCTTCAATGAGTGTTTCTATATTGTTTATCCAGTCCTACTCCCATGATGTGGACTGTATCATATTTGTATTTCCTTTATTGATGTAATGCTTTTCTTTGTTTCCAATTTTCATTTTCCAATTGTAATTGATCTTTTTATTTGGTGAGAAAATAATAAAAAAATATTTTCACTAAAAGAATAAATAAATAAATAGATAAAAAAAGATAAAAAATCCTACCACAAAAAAGACTTCTAATACTGAGGGATTCCATTATAAGAGCACTAATTTAAGCATATTAAAAGGGAAACAAAAAAGGTCAAAAGCCTACTGGGATTTTCATCAAGTAGGAATGTGTGGAGGAGTTGCAATACAAGAAAAGTTGAAGAATGTAGTAGATGCTAAGATAACTCGAAAAGGCCATGCTGTTTTCTGAGATGACACTGATAGGTGTGTAAACAAGGAAAGACAATGATTAATGTTATCCAATTGGTTTAGGATGTAAACCCAGATGAACAAATGCAGATTGAAAAACACACAAAAAAAGAAGAGCTCACTAAGCTATTATTGAATGACAGGAGTAGAATAGGCGTACGATTATACAAAGTATTCTCTAGGCAAAACAATTCCAGACTTGCAAGACTTAATAGCAGAGAAGATTTAGATATCACAGAGAAAAGATTCAATCAGTCATATGAATGGATAATAGCCATTTTAAGATATAAAAGATAAATACAAGCATAGATAAAATATAAATAAAAGAGGGAAAGTAACCTGGACCATGGGATGATGTTCCAAGGGCTATAGAGTAATGATGGTGTCCATCTGTCCAAGAAGGGTCAGTGTCTTCAGCAGCAGACTGGCTAACCTACTGAAGGGGGCTATAAACTAGATTCATTGGGGATGGGTGAAGAGAGTCCCAGCTAAGTGAAACATTAAATACCTCCGTAGAAATGGGTAATGGGGTAACATCTGGAAAGTGATGTGTATAAATGCCCATAGCATGGGAAATAAGATCCCAGATGTTGAGGCTTTAATGGGAGAGGCTGACTTGGATTTAGTGATGGTTACGGAGACATGATTCACGGACAACCATGACTGGGATGTAATTATACCGGGCTATAATTTATTCAGGAAGGAAAGGGTAGGAAGAAGGGGAAGTGGAGTGGCACTATATGTAAAAAAAGAATATTAAAGCTATAGAATTGCAGGTCTTAAAAGGAAGAGAGGAAGCAAGGTGGATTAAACTAGAAAGAGGGAAAGGGAAATCCATTTGCACTGGAGTTATATACAGATCCTCCTTACAGGGAGTAGAAGAGGATGAAGATTTAATAGAAGACATACACAGTATTGCCATGAAAGGAGAAGTGCTACTGATAGGTGCTTTCAGTATGCCGGATGTTGATTGGCACACCCCTCCTGCAGTGTCATCTAGAAGTAAGGAGATCCTGGATTCTCTACAGGGGGAACTATTCAGGCAACTGGTAACAGAACCGGCATGTGATGAGGCCATACTGGACTTAGTGCATACCAATGGGGAAAGTGTTTCTGATGCTACAGTGGGACATTGTCTCACATCCAGTGATCACCAGATTGTATGGTTCAGTATTAGGACTAGGGCTGACAAAATCCATTCAAAATCGAGGGTCTAAGACTTTAGGAAAACTAACTTTGCCAAGATGGGACAATACCTCAAAGAGACATTAGCGGGATAGGAACAGCTGGAGGATGTAGAAAAACAGCAGGCAAAACTGAAAGGGGATATTTTAAGGGCAACAATCCTTTTTGTTAGAAAGGTAAATGAATGTAAAAAGAAAAGGAGGCCGCTATGGTCCTCAAAAGAAGTAGCTGAAAAGGGGAAGAAAAAACATGGGACAAATACAGAGGATCTTTACAGGTAAAAGGAGCAATACTGTAGTTGATTTGGAAGGGCAGACTAGATAGGCCATGTGGTCTTTTTCTGCCATTGTTTTTCTATGTTTCTCTGTTATACTGTATGTTGTTAAGTGTCTTTGAGTTGATGTTGACTCCTGACAACCCTAATGATGATTGTCTATGTGGTGATTACCCCCTGGGTTTTCTTAGCAAGCTGTGAGTGGAAGTAGATTGCCAGAACTTTCTTCCACACAATAAGCCTATACCACCTGGTATTCCAAGGTGGTCTTCCATCCAAATATTAACCAGATCTTTTCTGCTTAGCTTCTGAGATCAAATAAGATCAGGTGTACGCATGATGGCATGGCCACAATAGCCTGGTGTATAAAAGAAAATAATATTAAAGCAATTGAAAAACGAAGCAATATGAAGAAAGGAGGAAGTGCTGTGGACCATCTTGTAAAAGAGATGTTATTTCTTCAGTACACAATTGTAGCCCAATGCAGAAAACTGGCACTGAAGTTGCGTACTATTAGCTGAGTATGCATTTGTGTAACACTATGATAGTGCGAGACTTAAGCGCCGGTATGCAACAAAGGGCATGTATGCAAATGAGCTGTGCATGAAGCTTTGGCATAAAGTTAAAAGGAGAGGATCCAATGCATGTGCACACTACAGACACTCTACAAGTGGCCATAGGTGCATGCGCATAAATGTTAAATGCTCATGTTTCTAGTCTTGAAGGACTAGAAAAGGGGACTGTTACTTCTGTAGAGAGATCTGCAATTGTGAGTATATACTTCTGGGAATTTTCTGAAAGGAATACTTTCTATTAAAGCTATTTAATCTCTGAACCCACTATTTTTTGTTAAATCAGTCAGGGCCTAGTAGCAGCAGTTTAAGTTTAAATTTAAAACACAGAAGAGAACTTTCTGGTTACATTTCATACCCAGCAGAGAGCTTGTAGTTTAACTGTAATAATCACTCAGGGCCTAGCATCAGCAAAGTACTTTTAGTTTAAATTTAAAACACAGAAGAGAGCTTTCTGGTTAAATTTATAACCCAGCAGAGAGCTTGTAGATTAAAAATAATAGTCACTCAGGGCTTAGCATCAGCAAAGTACTTTTAGTTTAAATTTAAAACACAGAAGAAAGCTTTCTGGTTAAATTTAGAACCCAGCAGAGAGTTAGTAGTTTAAATTTAATAGTTAATCTGGGCCTAGCATCAGCAAAGTACTTTTAGTTTACATTTAAAACACAGAAGAGAGCTTTCTGGTTAAATTTAGAAACCAGCAGAGAGCTTGTAGTTTAAATTTAATAGTCACTTAGGGCCTAGCATCAGCAAAGTACTTTTAGTTTAAATGTAAGACACAGAAGAGAGCTTTCTGGTTAAATTTAGAACCCAGCAGAGAACTTGTAGTTTAAATTTAATAGTCACTCAGGGCCTAGCATCAGCAAAGGGCTATAATTTAAATAAAAAAAAGAATATAGCTTACCTCAGCAGGACAGGACAGGGTACTTTGTAGCAGCCCTCTTTTAATAAGTGTTATTTCCCCCCTCCCTCCCCACGCCCACCCACCCCTGGGATAATCATAGCTTTATAGGTACTTACACATCTTAAAAGACAGGAGGTGCTCTCAGGTGAAGCTCGTTACCCAAATCAGTCATACACTAAGGACCTGAGATTAATTAAGCTTCAGGTGAACAATTAAACATATTAGGTACAGTTTTATTGGTATAAATATCCATAGCAACCCTTAGTATGTAAAGAACATAAAGATCTAAAAAGGGTTCCAGTGGTGATCCGGGAAACTACAGACCGGTGAGCCTGAAGTCAGTACCAGGAAAAATGGTAGAAACCATCATAAAGAATAAAATTACTCAGCATGTAGATAGTCACAACCTAATGGGAGACAGCCAACATGGCTTTAGACAAGGAAGATCTTGTCTTACTAATATGTTATGTTTTTTGAAGGAGTGAATAAACAGGTGGACAAAGGTGAGTCGGTTGATATTGTGTATCTGGACTTTCAGAAAGCCTTTGACAAGGTCCCTCATCAGAGACTTTTGGCAAAACTAAAGAGTCATGGGATAGGAGGCAGTGTACTATTGTGGATCAGGAACTGGTTAAAACATAGAAAGCAGAGGGTAGGGCTAAATGGCCAATTTTCCCAATGGAGAAAGGTGAATAGTGGTGTACCCCAGGGATCTGTGCTGGGTCCGCTGCTTTTTGACATATTCATAAATGACCTGGAAAGTGGAATAATGAGTGAGGTTATCAAATTTGCAGATGACACAAAACTATTTAAAGTTGTTAAAACCCAAGAGGATTGTGAAAAATTGCAAGAGGATCTTGATAAATTGGAAGACTGGGCATCAAAATGGCAGATGAAATTTAATGTGGACAAATGCAAGGTTATGCACCTAGGGAAGAACAACCCAAACTATGGTTACACGATGCAAGGTTCCACATTAGGAACCACCACCCAGGAAAAAGATTTAGGCGTCATTGTGGATACCATGTTAAAACCCTCGGCCCAGTGTGCAGCGGCAGCCAAGAGAGCAAATAGAATGCTAGGTATGATAAGGAAAGGAATGGAAAATAAAACAAAAGATATTATAATGCCTCTATATCGTTCCATGGTGAGATCACACCTTGAATATTGTGTGCAATTCTGGTCGCCGTATCTTAAAAAGGATATAGCGATTTTAGAAAAGGTTCAGAGAAGAGCCACCAAAATGGTAAAGGGGATGGAAGGATACTCCTATGAAGAAAGGCTAAAAAGGTTAGGGCTCTTTAACCTGGAAAAGAGACGGCTGAGGGGAGATATGATAGTAGTCTATAAATTAATGAACGGACTGGAACGGGTAAACGTAGATCGATTGTTTACGTTATCAGAATATAGAAAGACTAGGGGACATGCAATGAAGCTACAGGGTAAACTATTTAAGACTAATAAAAGAAAATATTTTTTCACTCAACGTGTAATCAAGCTCTGGAATTTGTTACCGGAGGATGTAGTAAAGGCTGTTAGTGTAGCTGGGTTTAAAAAAGGTTTGGACAAGTTCCTGGAGGAAAGGTCCATAAACCATTATTAAGAAGTGACCGAAGATATCAATGCTTGACCCAGTACAAGCATTGTGGAACTTGTGTCTCTTGGGGAAACTTCTAGGTAAATATGACCTAGATTGGCCACTGTTGGAAACAGAATACTGGGCTTGATGGACCTTGGTCTGACCCAGTATGGCATATCTTATGTTCTTATGTTCTTATGTGGTAGGGAGGTTCTGGAGGCTAAATTTAGGCTTTTAGGTAGGAAGTTGAAATCTAGAACGTCCAGGGTAGCGTTCTCCAAAATGCTTCCCGTTCCACGTGCAGGACCCAAAAGGCAGGCAGAGCTCCGGAGTCTCAATGCGTGGATGAGACAATGGTGCAGAGATGAGAGTTTTGGATTTGTTAGGAACTGGGGAACATTCTGCGGAAAGGAGGGGCTCTTCCAAAGGGATGGGCTTCACCTTAACTGGGATGGAACCAGGCTACTGGCATTAACCTTTAAAAAGGAGATAGAGCAGCTTTTAAACTAGATAATAGGGGAAAGCCGACAGTCGCCCAAGTGCGGATTGTTCGGAAGAATGTATCCTTGAAGGTACTACCAATAGCAGAGAGGTTCCAAAAAAGAGTAAAGTAGCCCAAATGCCCTCGAGTATGGAGCAGACAGAGCTTAAAGATCCCAAATTACCCATGTCTACCAATAGCCAAATTAATTTGAATAAAGTACAGTCTCTAAAATGCTTGTATGCACATTCTAGAAGTCTAAAAAATAAGATGGGAGAGTTAGAATATATAGCACTAAATGAGAGGTTAGATATGATTGGAATATCAACGACATGGTGGAAGGAGGACAACCAGTAGGACACTGTGATACTTGGGTACAAACTATATTGTAATGATAGAGCTGATCAAATTGGTGGAGGGGTTGCACTCTATGTTAGAGAGGGCACTGAGTCAGAAAGGATTAAAGTTTTCCAGGAAACAAAATTTGCTGTAGAATCTCTATGGATTGAAATTCCATGTAAAAAGGGGAAGGCGATGGCAGTGGGGGTGTACTATTGACAGCCTGGCCAGAATGAACAAATGGATGATGAAATGCTCAAAGAAATCAAGGAAGCTAACAAAAGTTACATTACCCCGGTTTCGACTGCGTCAGTGTCACGGCAGGACATGCTAGGGAGATAAAGTTCATAGATGACATACTTGACTGCTTCTTGGAGCAGCTGGTTCATGAACCGACCAGAGGGGAAGCCATATTAGACCTAGTCCTTAGTGGAAAAGCAGATGTAGTGCAAGAGATAAGGGTGTTGGGGCCACTTGGCAATAGTGATCATAGCATGATCGCCTTTGATTCAATTAGTGGAGGAGGGATAGTAAGGAAATCCACAGTACTACCTTTTGACTTTCGAAAGGGAGACTATGATAAAATGAGGAAAATAGTTAAGAAAAAACAAAAAGGAGTAGTTGCAAAGGTTAAAGACTTACATAAAGCTTGGATGTTGTTGAAAACTACTATCTTGGAAGCCCAGACCAGCTGTATTCCACGCTTTAAGAAAAGTGAAAGGAAGTCCAAAAAACTGCCCACATGGTTTAAAGGTGAGGTCAGAGAGGCTGTTGTTGCCAAAAAAGCATCTTTCAAGAAATGGAAAAAAAAGAGCCAAATGACGAAACCTGGAAACAGCACAAGCACTGGCAAGTCAAATGCAAGGCATTGATAAAGCAGGCAAAGGGAAAAATTTGAGAAGAAGCTTGCTGCGGAAACAAAAACTCAAAATAAAGATTTTTTCAAGTACATTCGTAGCAAAAAACATGTGAGAGAGTCAGTTGGTCCATTAGATGATAGAGAGGTTAAAGGGGCACTAAGAGGCGACAAGGCGATAGCGGAGAGACTGAATGAATTCTGTGCTTCGGTCTTTACTGAGGATGATGTAGGGATGTTACCCATGACTGAAGTGGTATTTAAAGGTGCGGAAGAATTGAAGGAAATATTGATACATTGGGAAGATGTATTACAACTATTAAATAAACTGAAGAGTAGCAAATCACCTGGCCGGATGGTATACACCCAAGGGTGTTGAAAGAACTGAAATATGAGATTGCAGACCTGCCATTAGTAATCTGTGAACTATCATTAAAATCATCTCTTATACCTGAAGATTGGAGGATCGCCAATGTAACACCAATTTTTAAAAAGGGTTCCAGGGGTGATCCGGGAAACTACAGACCGGTGAGCCTGACGTCAGTACCGGGAAAAATGGTAGAAACCATCATCAAGAATAAAATTACTCAGCATGTAGATAGTCATGGCCTAATGGGAAACAGCCAACATGGCTTTAGACAAGGAAGATCTTGTATTACTTATCTGTTATGTTTTTTTGAAAGTGTGAATAAACAGGTGGAGAAAGGTGAGTTGGTTGATATAGTGTATCTGGACTTTCAGAAAGCCTTTGACAAGGTCCCTCATCAAAGACTTTTGGCAAAACTAAAGAGTCATGGGATAGGAGGCAGTGTACTACTGTGGATCAGGAACTGGTTAAAAGATAGAAAGCAGAGGGTTGGGCTAAATGGCCAATTTTCCCAATGGAGAAAGGTGAATAGTGGCGTACCCCAGGGATCTGTGCTGGGTCCGCTGTTTTTTGACATATTCATAAATGACCTGGAAAGTGGAATAACGAGTAAAGTTATCAAATTTGCAGATGACACAAAACTATTTAAAGTTGTTAAAACCCAAGAGGATTGTGGAAAACTGCAAGAGGATCTTGATAAATTGGAAGACTGGGCATCAAAATGGCAGATGAAATTTAATGTGGACAAGTGTAAAGTTATGCACCTAGGGAAGAAAAACCCAAACTATGGTTACATGATGCAAGGTTCCATATTAGGAACCACCAGCCAGGAAAAAGATTTAGGCGTCATTGTGGATAACATGTTAAAACCCTAGGCCCAGTGTGCAGCGGCAGCCAAGAGAGCAAATAGAATGCTAGGTATCATAAGGAAAGGAATGGAAAATAAAACAAAATATATTATAATGCTTCTATATCGTTCCATGGTGAGACCGCACCTTGAATATTGTGTGCAATTCTGGTCGCCGTATCTTAAAAAGGATATAGCGTTATTAGAAAAGGTTCTGAGAAGAGCCACCAAAATGGTAAAGGGGATGGAAGGGTACTCCTATGAAAAAAGGCTAAAAAGGTTAGAGCTCTTTAACCTGGAAAAGAGATGGCTGAGGGGAGATATGATAGAAGTCTATAATTTAATGAACCGAGTGGAACGGGTAAACATAGATCGATTGTTTACGTTATCAGAATATAGAAATACTGGGGGACATGCAATGAAGCTACAGGGTAAACTATTTAAGACTAATAAAAGAAAATATTTTTTCACTCAACGTGTAATCAAACTCTGGAATTTGTTACCAGAGGATGTAGTAAAGGCTGTTAGTGTAGCTGGGTTTAAAAAAGGTTTTGGACAAGTTCCTGGAGGAAAGGTCCATAAACCATTATTACCTCGTAAGAAGGGACCCAGGATATCAATGCTTGACCCAATACAAGCGTTGCGGAACCTGTGTCTTTTGGGGAAACTGCTAGGTATGTATGACCTAGATTGGCCACTGTTGGAAACAGGATACTGGGCTTGATGGACCTTGGTCTGACCCAGTATGGCATATCTTATGTTATTATGTTCTTACACAGGACATGCAGGTCTTTTTAGCATTCACCCTATAATAATCAATACTATTTTGCCTAAAAGCATTTTTTATGAAATTGCAACAGAGACCTAAAATAAAAGATAATAACAAGCAATAACAGGCTGTGGGAGGGGAGCAGCAGCTCCATTAATCTTGTGCCGCCGACGGCGGGAAGGACTCCATCGCTGGACTCCTGGTGAGTGGGGCCAGACCATCTGCCTGCCTCCGGCCCAATCCGGGCTGTGGGAGGGGAGCAGCAGCTCCATTAATCTTGTGCCGCCGACGGCAGGAAGGACTCCATCGCTGGACTCCCGGTGAGTGGGGCCAGACCATCTGCCTGCCTCCGGCCCAATCCGGGCTGTGGGAGGGGAGCAGCAGCTCCATTAATCTTGTGCCGCCGACGGCGGGAAGGACTCCATCGCTGGACTCCCGGTGAGTGGGGCCAGACCATCTGCCTGCCTCCGGCCCAATCCGGGCTGTGGGAGGGGAGCAGCAGCTCCATTAATCTTGTGCCGCCGACGGCGGGAAGGACTCCATCGCTGGACTCCCGGTGAGTGGGGCCAGACCATCTGCCTGCCTCCGGCCCAATCCGGGCTGTGGGAGGGTAGCAGCAGCTCCATTAATCTTGTGCCGCCGACGGCGGGAAGGACTCCATCGCTGGACTCCCGGTGAGTGGGGCCAGACCATCTGCCTGCCTCCGGCCCAATCCGGGCTGTGGGAGGGGAGCAGCAGCTCCATTAATCTTGTGCCGCCGACGGCGGGAAGGACTCCATCGCTGGACTCCCGGTGAGTGGGGCCAGACCATCTGCCTGCCTCCGGCCCAATCCGGGCTGTGGGAGGGGAGCAGCAGCTCCATTAATCTTGTGCCGCCGACGGCGGGAAGGACTCCATCGCTGGACTCCCGGTGAGTGGGGCCAGACCATCTGCCTGCCTCCGGCCCAATCCGGGCTGTGGGAGGGGAGCAGCAGCTCCATTAATCTTGTGCCGCCGACAGGCGGGCCCGCGCCTGTCGGGCCTGCGCCTGAGGGCCCTTTGGTGTGGCCCTTAGGCGGGGCACCATATAGAATAGAAACGGAGCCCACATATAATGCCTGACCAGGTTTATTGTTGTATTGCATACCGTATACCTATGTAGGTCTCTCTCTAGAGTACAGGCTAGAGTCAGTCAGTCACCCTGCAACATTGTATACTATTCCTAGTTACTCTGTCTCCGAATGCTATGCATCCTGTTCAATAGTGTTTACCAAATAGATACTATTCCAGTATTGCTCTAGCTATTCAATTAAATGATCACTTATTCTGCCTTTTTGTGTAGATATATATTTCAAACACTTCCTATTGCACACAGATTATCTAGTACCATTACACTAGCTCACACCTTACCTTCACCATGCTACCAAATTTTGCAACCTCATACCCCTTTACCCTTCCCCTCTGTTATATGTTAATAGCTTTAACTTATGATACTCTAGCCTTTACGTCACTCCACAACACTATTCCAATCCTTCACAGACCAGGGAATAGACCTTTTGGCATCCCCAACCATCAAACTGAACCACCACGGCGCCCACCTGGCCCACATGTGATCTATGTTGCCCTACAGCAGCACAACCCTCCTCAGAGCACACAGCCTCTCCATCCCTCTAACCTCAAATGCGCACTAATAAATGTGCGATCAATACGGAAAAAATGGCCAGCCCTAATAGATATTCTCTCAGCTCATAACCTCGATATCTTATGTGTCACTGAGACCTGGCTATCTGCCTCTGATTCTGTGCTCCTCCATCAGATTGTTCCCCCCAACTTCACAGTTCACTCATGTCACAGAACTGACCGCCGTGGCGGAGGGGTACTCATCTTATCCAAATCGGACCTTAGGTTCCAGCTTGTAGCCTCAAACAGCACACCGACCCTTGACTTTGTGACCATCACAAATAAGCAGGTCACTATCAATTTACTTTATAGAGCACCATCCTCCTCACCAGACGATTTAGCCACAATCATTGATCTGGCCTGTAACCCTACAAACCCACACTCCACAAATTGGGTTCTAGGTGATCTTAACCTCCCAACCATTCAAGACAGCCACACTAATGCCTTTAATGATGCTCTCAATGAACTAGGCTATGTTCAGTTGGTCGACTCTCCTACTCATACAAAAGGTAACACACTGGACCTTATCTTTGCACCACAATCAGCTCTTACCCATTGGCACAATTCCTACCTAAATTCAATCACAGTACCATGGTCTGATCATGTCCTAATCCTGTTTCAGATGCCTATTCTCTCTAGATCTTCCAAGACATTACCAGCAGATGCACCCTCCCCAGAACACTTTAGACGCTTTCACCCTTTTAACAGAGAAGACATCCTAAAGAAGACCCAGAACCTACTTTGCCCTCCTGAAAAAAGCCTTGATGACATGGTCGACTCTTGGAACTCCTGCCTAGATGCTGTGATCCACTCTACTACCTCAATCAAAGCACCCCATAAGAAAAAGAATGCACCATGGTACTCCCCAGAGCTAAGAAAATCTCTCCTCCTCCTCAGACAACTAGAAAGACGATGGCGACGATCAAGATCAAACGAAAATCACGATGCATTCAAAACACAATTAGCAAGACATCGCTCATCCGTATCTTCCAGTATGAAAAAATATTACGCAGGCAGACTACAGCGCTCCCTCAACAAACCTCACGAGCTCTTCCACATTGTGAAAACCTTAGCAAAGGAACCTTCTCAGGGTGCTCCACCCCACCTAGATCCTCAGGAATATGCCAACTACTTACGAAGCAAAAGTAATCAGCCTGATCCAACCTCTATCCCCCCCACTTCAGCCAACACTCCCTACACTGTCCCTCCACCCTCACCTAGCCAACTCTCATGTGGGACTCAACACACTCTTTCATCCTTCACCACCCCAAATGACAGAGTCATTCAAGACACCATCTTAAAAATAAACCCCACAACATCACCTTCCGACCCTTGTCCAGCTTCCTGGATAAAGTCACTTCGGGCTGATCTCAGCCCATTTCTAGCTAAAATGATAGATGTATCGTTCTCTACAGGGACATTCCCTCACACTCTGAAGCAGACCTCCATCAGACCTCTCCTAAAAAACAGCAGGTTGGACCCCTCCTTGATGGAATCCTATAGACCCATCTCCAGCATTCCTCTCCTTTCAAAAATCATCGAAAAGATTACTCAACGGCAACTACAAGATTATCTTGACTCCAATGCACCCTTGCACCCATGTCAGCATGGATTTCGTGAATCACACGGTGTGGAAACCCTACTGACTTCCCTGTTCAATACTCTAACCATAGGCCTAAACAACATCAGACAAGGTTTTGCTTTAATCTTCATGGACATTGCCGCGGCGTTTGATACTGTTGATCATGATGTTCTCCTAGCACGTCTTAGAGAGAAGGGAGTTCATGGATCAGCCCTCTCTTGGTGTTCTTCATACCTCAGAGACCGTTGGCAACATGTTCGTTCTGGATCTTCAACCTCTGACCCCTTCCAGCAAACCAAAGGTGTGCCACAAGGTTCCTCCCTCTCCACCTTGCTTTTCAACGTTTATATGCAGCCTATCTGTGACCTCATCCACTCTTTTAACATCAACTGCCTAGTCTATGCTGATGATGTCCTTATGTATATGCCATTCTCAACAGAACTCCTTGACCTCTCCCCACTAATCAAGTGCTTTGACGCGGTCACAGACTGGTTAAAATCACAAATGCTTAAGATAAATTTTAAAAAGACAGAAGTCCTCTTCGTGACCAGAAACCCTGCATTCACCTCACCAGGGTCCATCAAGGTGCGTGACGCCGAGCTCCTCTGCAAGACTACAGTTAGATACCTAGGGGTTACGCTCGACCAACATCTCAATATGAAGGCTCATATCAGCAACGTAGCGAAATCCGTCTATCATAAAATCCGGACCCTTCGTCATCTGCGTCAACTGCTAGAACCAGATGACTTTCGATCAGTCTTTCAGGCCTTAATAATGCCCCACCTGGACTACGCCAATGCTATCCTACATGGCCTACCAATGAGCACGATCAACCCCTTACAATTGGCCATGAACTCAGCTGCAAGAATCCTTTATGGAGCCTCCAAGAGAACCCACATCACTCCTATACTGAAACAGCTACATTGGCTCCCTATGCAGTCCAGGATCTCTTTTAAGATCCTAACTATGACTCACAAAGCAATCAATAACAACTCTGCATCTTCTATCACCGACCTGATGTCAATTACACCCCTAATCGAGCAAGGAGATCAACTGCCTCCAACTCCCTTGTACTACCCAAGGCAATCACGAAGTGCTCTCAAGTCACCAGATCCAGAGCCTTCTCTTACTTTGCACCATCATGTTGGAATGCCCTACCAACAGGCATCAGAACCATCAGTGACCTCTCCCAATTCAGGAAGGCACTGAAGCATCACCTGTTCCTGCAGCACTACAATGTTTCAGACACCTTCTCATACCAACCTACCTCTACACCCCAGGCCAACACATTAAACTCATGCACTCCATAGTCTTAACGCGCAGAGCTGCAATCTCACCTTGCTTCTCCTCTCATTAAGAAACATTAGCTGCATTTAGCTGCTTTGTACATAGTTGCTTTTTGTACATAGTTTTATTATGTTCTCTGTTTATGAAACCTGTTTAATGTATACCCAGTTCATTGTCCTGTTCATTGTAAGCACTGATCAATTTTTGTGACGTGTAGTTTCTGTTCATTGTAAACCGCACTGATGTCAAATAGCGCGGTATAAAAGAAACTGTAAATAAATAAATAAATAAATAAAATATAAATAAAATGAGCCCAAAACAAACAGAAGGATAAGAAGCAAAAAACCCCTTTTTTTTCTTAAATGCCAAATTTTCACTTATATGTTTAAACGATTCACACAGAAAATGTCCACATCAAAGGTAACTTATTCATCAGTACATACCGTGAAACAATCTTTTCGTACACATGCAAGAGGTTTAAGTCACTTCAGACCAGGCATAGAGATATTGACACTCCTGCTGGTTATGTAATCCTCTACGCCAGGATTCTCTAACTCCAATCCCGGAGGACCGCAAATCAGGCAGGTTTTCAGGATGTCCCTAATGAATATGCATGAGATAAAATTGAATACAATGGGGGTAGTGCATGGACAAAGTTTATCTCATGCATATTCATTAGGGCTATTCTTAAAATCTGACTGGTTTTGGCACTCCAGGACAGGAGTTGGATATCCCAGCACTATGCATTTCGCTGCATTATTGGGTGTTTCTCTGCATCGTTACTGTGTGTGCATACTTTTCCTTTGATGCTTGCGTGCACATCAATCTATTTTCTGCATTTGACGTGGTGGAATTTGTGCATATAATTTGTGTTATCCATGCGCAAAGGGCATGTTAGTCTTTCTGCATCAGCCTGTTGGTGCGCACCAGTGGTATGCACTACAGAGAAACAGGTACAATAATGTAGATGTCAGTGTGTGAGATCACTTTTAGGGGAGGAGCAGCTGGGCTGAGCAGTTAGTGCCACAATTTGAAGCTACCACCAGAGAGTAGAAACAGGTTCTGAAAAACACAGAGACAAACAAATTGCACAGTAAATAATAACTGTAATCTTGTTGCAGAGGAACAGGCATAATAAAATAGAGGTTGGAGTATGATGTCAAATCTGGGGAAGGAGCAGGTGAGTAGAGCACTGAGTGCCATGATTCACAGCTACTGCAGGTACCAGAGAGAAGCAATGGGGGAGGAGCAGGTCGGCAGGGAGAGCTGTGATTCGTGGCTACCACAGGTATCAGAGAGCAGCATGGGTTCTCAGAGAGAAGAGTAGGTGGGAAGAACAATGAGTGTTTGATTTGCCATTACTGCAGATAACAGAGACCAACAATGAGCTCTGAAAATCACTGTAAATTTTATTATTTATATGCTCATTCTGACCACGTGGACAGTAGTACACCCCCACTGCTATTATCTTCCCTTTCTCACATGGAATTTCTATTGATAAAGATTCTACAGTGCATTCTGTTTCCTTAAGAACTTTTATCCTGCTTGATTCAAGGCCCTCTTTATTTATTTATTTAGCAAGCATTTGTAGCCCGCTCCTTCCAGCGATCAGAAGCGGGTAGGATTACTATTGTGAAACTGCCGAATCAAGGCAGGTACAAATTTTGTTTACATACAGATTGTCAGAAAAGCACATCATACAGAGTTAACACTTCTTAGCTATGGGGGAGTTCATTTACATATATACATAAATACATATATACAGGATAATCTTCTTGGACACAGTGGTCAGGGGCTGCTCAATCTGTGGGTTTAGTTCAGGTTGAAATGTGATTGGAAAATGTGCGTTTTGAGTTTCTTTCTGAAGTCTAGAAGGTCATTGCTAGCTCGTAGTTCTGGTGGGAGTTGGTTCCATAGTGTTGGCGCCGCATATGAGAAAGCCCTGTGGCTGGTGTTAGCTTTGGCAGATCTTATATCTGTTGGAGTGTGAAGGATGTTGGAATTGTGGGTTCTTCTGTTTCGGGTAGGAGGTTGCAATCTTACTAGGTTGTTGAGGAAGGAAGGTGCTAAGTTGTGGATGAGTTTGAAGGTGGTTGTTAGTATTTTGTATTTTGTGCGAGCTGTTATGGGTAGCCAGTGTAATTGCATTAGTACTGGTGTGATGTGGTCAACATATAGCACCATCCTTCCACCAATTTAATCTATGCTATCATGTGATATAATTTTTAGCCTGGTATTACCTTATCCTTTTGGTTATCCTTCTTCCACCAGATCTCTGAGATGCCAATTATATCTACATCTTCATTCAGTGCTATATATATTTTCATTCCCCTGTGGTTCTTACACTGTTTCTTTCTTTTCTCTTTCATTTCTCATTCATGGTCCCTTTTAATTTATTTTGTTTTCTTCATTCTCTCAATCCTTCTTCCTATTGAAACTGATATATTAACTTCTGACGTTATTTTACAGGTGGGGATTCATGCAGCAAATCACACACAGCAGATACACATGTAAAGCTTTCAAACTTCATACTATCCACCCTGAAAGAAGTGTTTTTTTTCTCAGATATATCTATTGTAGACTTTACAAGACAAATTTTAGATAATATGTGGAGATCAGAATTGAGATGCTGAGGTCAGAATGTAGAAAATTCTGTCAGTATTTTAGGGGTAGGAAGTAAGATGGCAGCAGAATGTGCTGCCGGAGTGTACTGTAGCAGTGTTTTGTGGTCATTGATATGGGCTGCAGAAAACGGAAACAGGAGCACCTACCCTTGGGTCCTTCTGTGGCAAGCTCCGTTGGACAGAGGACTTTGGATACCTGTGGCTTTTCATCCGGTGCTGGAGTGGCATCTACAGTGGAGCCGTTGGAGGGTGTGTCAGCTCTGTGTGCTCAGGGTGCTCTGCTCTCTCTGGAACACCCCCACTGAGGCCCGGAAACATATGGTCAGATGGAGGTGTGCTTCCTGCTGGCTTACCGACGAGTACGACTGTGAGGGATGGAAAAGAGGGCTCTGCGATGACAGAAGAAACTCCTGTGGTGAGTGGGACTTCAAGAGTAGAGGAACCTGTGGCTTTAACATTGGCTGCAGAGATTGCATCACTGCAGGCAGGAGTTTTTGTGGCTTCAGGGATTAAACCCTTGGTGAAACTGAAGATGATTTCAATGGAGGCACTATGGTGCGCAATTGATACTGTGATTTATTCCTTAGGAGCTCTTGTGTGAACTGTGAGAACTGACTTGATGGAGGTTAAGGGCAATTTTGGTACTGTTTCCTCTGTCGAGGAGCAGCAAGCAGGGAGAATTCTCGCTTTGGAGCAGGAGCTGGGGCATCTCCGAGAGTTGGTAGGAGTCCAGATTAAAGACAAGTCTGTACTGACTCAGAAGATGGAGTATTTGGAAAATCAAGCCTGGTGAAACAACATTAGACTTTTGCATCTTTCTAGGTCTTCAATTTTGTCAGCTATGGAGATGAGAAAATACTTCGGAGAGGTTTTAAAGATCCCTTCAGAGCATTTTCCCCCTTTGACTCGAGTACAATACTTGTCTTTTGGGACCAGTGGTAGGGAGATTGCCCCGGGGCTGTTTCTTTGGGGGGTAGTGACCTTTCGGGGTTCCTAGAGAACTCCTTGGAGATCATTACAGATAGGTCCACCCTTCTAGTTACCCTGGCTCTGGAGACAGATAAAGCTGTGATTTTCCACTCTTATTTTAGGAACTAATTAGTGATTTTTGGGTCACAGGTTAGGATGTTTCCTGATTTGTCTCGTGGTTCTCAGTTAAGGAGGAAGGAGTTCCTATGCCTTCGGTCAAGGGTCTTGGCCGTAGGGGCTATTTTCCAATTGAAATTTCCTGTTAAGTGTTGTGTTTCTTATAAGGATAATATATATATGTTCTTTAACCCAAAACAACAACAACTTGATGGGTGCCACGCCCTAAGAGAAAATCTCTAGATTGAGTCGCATTCACAAAAATATTAGCACTTGGTCTCGCATACATACGTTTAATTAGTTTAAGGAATCCTTCCCCAAAACCAAACCACCTCAAGACGACAAACAAGAAAGGCCACTCCAGTTGATCAAAAGCTTTCTCTGCATCCAACAACAATCCCACCAGCGAGCCCTCCACTCCTTCCGCTCCTTCCAAGACATGGCAAAACACTCTAGCATTGTCAGCTGTAGAGCATCCCTCTGTGAAACCACATTAATCCATATGGATCAAAGATGGAATTAATTTGAAAATATGACCAGCCAAGGTGGCAGCAAATATTTAATAGTCTGCATTTAGTAATGAAATTGGTCGATAGTTACTGGCCAGCTGAGAGTCCCTCCCAGGTTTTTCAAGAACCACAGATGCAGATGCGAACGCTCCAGTCTGGGCATCCACTTCTGAGAGAAGCCTATGGTATTGCTGAAGATATGGAACTAGCGCTTTAGAAAAGGTTCTATAAAATTCAACCGGAAGGCCATCTGGTCTGGCAACCTTACCCACTTGCATGGAATCGATGGCCTGGATAATTTCCATGACCATGATCTGCCTATCAAGAACTGCAGCTGCTTCCTGATCCAGAATAAGCCTCTGAACATCGGCCAGTAATCTCTCAAAAGCTTCCTCAGAGAATTCTATCTCTGGGGAATACAGCTGAGGATAAAATTTATGAAAGGTTTCTGCAATTTCAGTGTCCGCGACAATCAATTGTTGCACCTGGGGATCTCTTAAAGCAGCGATGCGAGAAGCTTTTAATGAGTTAGCTATAACCGTCTGGCCCTATTACCTTCCAAGTAATACCGCCCTTTCTGCGCCTGAATATTCTGTGAAGCTTCAGTAGTTAGGAGTTATATCTAAATCTAAGGCGCTGTAAACGTATCAGAATGTTAGGATCAGTTTTCCAGCTTAGGATGCATTCCCCCACTTTGATCTGCCTATCAAAAGCTTCTAGTTCTGCTTTACATTGTTTGGCCTGCCGTTTAGCAAAGCTGGTTATCGTGGCCCGTATGTTAGCTATGAAACCCTCTCACCATCCTGAAGTGTCCTGGAGTGAGTTAAACTGAAAATAATCCTTTATGGCCACTAGAATGGTTTCACGAAACTCCTGATTGTTAAGAAGAGTTCTGTCAAAATGCCATCGTGTATGAGATGGGCAGCTTGTTGAGTCTAATATGGAGAATGAGATTGTGGCATGATCAGAAATATGAACAGCGTGAATATTTGATTCACTGATTCTGGAACATAGTCCCTTAGAAACTAGGAAGAAATCTATGTGTGATACCGAGTTATGAGGGAGGGAGAAATAAGCGTACTCCTTATCAACAGGATGCTGCAACTGCCATATATCTACTAGGCCTAATTCTTGCATTAGTGACAAAAGAACAGGGTGTGCTTTGGGGACCTTATTAGTTCTCACAGGACTCCTGTCCAACAAGGGGTCTATCGTGAGGTTGAAGTTTCCCCCCATAATAGTTGGGTATCTGGCTACCTCTTGTGCCAGAGCCGCCATGGAGATAAAAAAAGCAGTGCAGTCTACATTGGAAGCATAGATATTGATGAAGGCCAGTTCATTGGATCCTATCTTGATAACAGCCATTGCCCAACGCCCTTCGATATCAGATCTGGTTTGCAGCACAGTAGGGAATAAAGATTTCCTTACTAGAATGGCTACCCCATTTTTCTTATGATTAGCAGCTGAGAAAGCCACAAGTGTAAAGGGTATCATGTCTAATTTTAAAGACTCCTTTGCATTCAAATGTGTTTCTTGCAAAAATAGGATGTTAGCACATTCCTTGCACCCATATAAAAATATATTTTTTCTCTTAATGGGATTATTAATGCCCTTAACATTCAGTGAGACTATCTTAAAGGAAGACATAGAGACAATATAGCACACAGTGATGTACAATTGTTACAGGAACATACCAGGTTGTAACATATAAATTAACATTGTTAATCCACATCTTTGAGGCACCCAGAATTGAGGCAGCATCAATAGCCCAAGGGAAAAAACACAAGCAGAAATACCACACCTTGACCATAGCCCTTATAGAAAATCACCCAAAAAAGAACATGATTCTAAATAACAATGGCCACCAAAACCCTGGGGGGCTATATCAAACTCTAAACTTAGCAGGTGAGCCCAAAAGGACAAGGCAGGCATAGAGGGTATAACCAACTGATTCACTTCTTCTCCTCTGCCAAGTAAAACTCTTTCATTAACCTCTACCCACAACTAGAGTAACTTCCCAAAACGCCGAAGCTCTAAAACACTAGAGCAGAATGGCCCCTCCCAATGCATTACATGATTACAAAAGGCTAAATGTAAATATATGAGGGCCATCCTATCTTTCAATGACCTGACACTTTCTAATCTAGCCCAAATGCCACAGATGATGAGAAAAAGAAAGAAAGAAAAGAACAAAAGAAGAGAACAGTGTGACCAGAGCAATACCCTGGAGTTACCTCAAAAGTGCACAATGAATGCCAGCTCTATATGATTCCAGTTATGACTTTACGACCTTATATGCAGTCAAGGCACCCATAAAAGGAAGAATTAGGGTACACTGCACGCTTGTGTCCACTGCTGAGTGTAAAGTAGGGTTTTCATCACATCAATACCAGCTCTTTGTCAAGAAAGAGCTGGTATTGATGCGGTGAAAACCCTACATTACACCACATTTACAAAGTTACATTCTTTGTCACCCTACTTTGCATTCCAAGAAAGCGTGCAACTCCCCTGGATCGTTGAATGTCCTAGTTTGGTTGTGCAGCGTGACTCTCATACGGGCCGGATAAAGCAGCCCAAAACAGGCCTGCAACTGCAGCAATCATGGACGCAGTGCCAAAAAGCTTTTCCTCCGGCCTACCGTTTCTTTTGCAAAGTCTGGAAAGAAGAGGAGTTTATGCCCTTGATATTCCAATGGAGAGTGCAATCTGGCTGCTTCCATGATTTGCGTGACTTGTTGAAATAGCAGAACGTTTAGTATGATGATTGGGCATGGGTGCTTGCCTGAGACCACAAACTGAGTAGGCACCAGATGGGCATGTTCAATCTCAAATGGCATAGCAAACTTTACTTTTAGCACATCCGGGATCATTGACTGCAAAAAGGCCATCATATCTGTGCCTTCAGCACCTTCGGGGAGTCCCAGGATCCTAATGTTGTTTCTCTGAGCCCGATTATTACCATCTTCCAGATCTCTCTGCAATGACCGGATCGGCTTTGCTTGCTTCTCAATGGCCCTGAACCACTCCCCATGTGTTGCAACCACGTTCTCCACCTTCTCTAATCTCAGAGAGAAGTTCCTGCAAGGCCTCAGGGAAATCTCAGATGACCGCCATTTTGTGAGGTGAGAGAGGCTCCGTTTTAGTTCGCTTTGCACTGGCACTTTGTGTTCCTTGATAATCCAGACATGTCGGTTTGGGGCCAGACATATCCGGAGTTGACTGCTTCCAAAATAGTTAGGAGCCGCACTAATAAAAGCAGCAGAAGTCAGGATTCTTGACCTATCTCTCCAGAGCATAGCTCTCATATGTCCATCTTGCCTGAAGTTAGGCTCTGCCCCAATTGTATATCATCTTATGTAACCGTAAATGATGGTATATAGAAAAAAAATAACTGGAATGGAATGGAAACATTACTTGTTGGTACATAAAAACATTGAATAATTGTTTTTTGAAAGTTAGCAAGGAGTCTAAGTTAATGAATTCTATTGAAAGAAGACATCACAATCCATTTGCTGGGTCATGCTTTCATCAGTATCATACTTTAATTCAGCGTTTTCCAAAACTGTGGGTCATGACCTCAAATGAGGTTGCAAAATCCTCATTTGGGGTCGTGGCTGCATGTTGGGTTTGGGGCGGGGTAAACCACACTTTTCGGGAGGCCTCCTTCTGTCAAATCCAGCCTGCTATCCACCACCAGTAAAAAAAATTGTACAGGTGCAGGGCCTTTCTGATAAAAGCATGCAGCTGCCTTTAAGACCCTGCAGGCCCTCTCCATCCTGCCCTTTCTGATGCATGTCAGAGGAGGCAGTACAAAGAAGACCGTCAGGGTTTTAGAGGCATGCGTGTACCTCTAAGACCCTGCTGGCCTTCCCTGTCTCTGGTGCATACTTGTCACATCAGAGGAGGTGGGACAAGGTGGGCTGGTAGGGACAGAGGCACTTATGTGCTTGTTGCAGAAAGGCCCCATGCTTATACTACCTTTTTTACTGGCAGGCTGGATTTCACATCATATGATCTCCTGGGGAATGCCCAATTCACCACTGCCTCAAACCCAACATTTGTCCGTGACAAGTATGTATTTGAAAGGACAGGTAGGGAGGGAGACTGAGGAGATGCTTGACATGTGTGTGGAGGGAGACATTGGGTGAAAGAGGGGTGGATGCTGGACATAGGGGGGGGGGGGCATAAGGAGATAGAGGAATGATGCAGTACATCAGGGAGGACATAGGGAGACAAAGAAGTGATGCTGGACATGGGGAAGGAGAAACATAGGGAGACAAAGGTGATCGTGGACATGGAAGGGAGTGAAATATATAGGAGATGCTTGACATGGGGAGGCAGTACTGGGCAGAGAGACAGGAGATGCTAGATATGAGTAGGAAGATGACTGGTGAGACAGAGGAAATGATGGCCTTTGTAGAGGAACTCTGGAAACAGATGAGATACTTGATATGGGAGGGAAGGACAAGGGAAATACAGGCGATAATGGTCATGGGGGAAACTATGGAAATAGAGAAGATGCTGGAATGGGAAGGAGAGAGACAGACAGGAGATGCTTGATATTGAGGGGGTTACAGGGGATGTGAGAGAGAAGAGATGTTGGACTGGAGGGTGCATCAACTGTTGAGACTGAACATTAAGGGTAGGGCTAGGGAGACAGAAAAGTTACTGGTAGGTACTAGGGAGGGTAGGAACTAGGAAGGGTAGGAACTAGAAACATAGAAATATGATGACAGAAAAAGACCACATGGCCTATCTAGTCTGTCCTTCCATATCAACAACTACAACAGTCCCCTTTTTACCTTTAGAGATCCTCTGTGTTTGTCCCATGCTTTTTTGAATTCAGTTGCTGTCCTCATCTCTACCACCTCCACTGGGAGACTAGGGAGACAGAAGAGATGCTGGACATATGTTGAGGGGACTAGGGAGGCAGAAAGGAGATAATGAGCATGGGAGAAAGAGAGAGAGAAACCCTGGATGAGGAAGGTTAGAGAGGACAGAGGGAATATGCTGGATACAGGAAGAGAGTTAGCAAAAACCTGTGCAATAAGAGACTTTGGAATGGGAGGTATTGATGAGGGAATGTGATGGAAAGTTGTGGGTAAATGCAGTAAACAGTAAGAGAGTGGCAACTAAATGGTAAAAGGAGAAGGAAGAAAACTAAAACAATTTTAGTGTTACAGATTGATGTAGGTGATGATGGTGAAGACAGAAGAAAGAAGAAATGACAAGTAGACAGGTAACCCTGGAAAAAAGAACTACGAGAAGCCATAGAAAAGCAGAAACCAGAGCCAAATGATTATAAAAATAAAATAGCCAGAAAGCAAAGTAGAAACAAATATTTTTATTTTCTATTTAGTGATTGGAATATATGAGCTTTTGATAGATATGGCTGGGGACCAAACCTTTTGGATGGGACCTCAAAGCCCTAGAAAGCTGTGCTTTCTTCAGCATCATACATACACACACTGTCCACAGTCACTTATCCCTAACATCTGTGCACATACACACACATACACATGGACTGCTCCAGACACTCAGCCCCTAGATGCTCAGACTCAACACTCAGGACCGACAATAGGGGGTGGCAAACAGGGCAGTTGCCCTGGGCCCCTATGCCAAAGAGGACCCCGATTCCTCAGGCTGCAGGAGACATAGCCTGCAGGTGGGCTTTGGGCCCCCTCATCAGTTTCTACCTCGGTGCTCTGCGTGTCTAACACCAGTCCTGCCCACACTGCAAATATTTCAGAAGCTGTGTTATAACTTTGAAGCGCATATTTGTCAGACATTTTGAGTAAATTGAATAATTACTTTACCAAGCATAGATTTACACATTTACATGTTTATATTTATGTTATCTGAGTAATTATTTCATTTGATAAATATCTGGGGTCACATTAATTTTCCTTTGCTAAAATGGGGTCACACCGCAAAAATGTTTGGAAAGCACTGCTTTGTTTGAAGATTTTCATAATGTATTCATAAAATATATCTAGTTTTAAAACATCTGTAAATTATTTCACACTACAATTATATCCATGTCTAATATTCAAATGGAAATGTGATTATGCTGACCCATTTGTAGGGAAATTGCTTTTCTCTGCAAATCTTCTTTCAATCCTTATGTCTAATGGGATTAAAACTACAACTAATTATTTCCAACTGTATATGAGCTCATCTGTCTGTGAACAGATGCATACCAAGAGAACAGGGGATTCAAGATAAATCTGCTTATTGGTGAAATGCCATGTGGTAAAGGCCCTCAGGTTAGTTTCTTTCTTGTTAAATATGTCAGGTTTATGCAAAAGATATCATTGCTATTGCTTCTTGTTATTAACCTGCATTTTCATTCTACTATATATTTTGGTGATCGAAAAAGATGAGGGAGAAATATCTACAAAGGTCAATTTCAAAAGCTTTCAACTCAGGTAAAAACTACAGGGTCAATATTCAAAGCCACGTCTTTGAGGACAAGGGTTATCCTTTGATTTTCTCTGGTATTATTATTATTATTATTATTATTATACATTTATTACATGCTACTAGGCATACACAGTGCTGTACAAACACAGATAAAGACAGTCCCTACTTGTTAGAGCTTACAATCTAATCACAACAAACAAGGCAAACTTAGAAAGCAGCTAGAATAGGGAAGGGTAAGGGGTCACAAGGAACGAGAGATTAGGATCCAAAGGCAGCCTCAAAGCAGTGAGCCTTTAGCAAAGATTTGAAGAGGGGTAGAGATGAAGCCTGTTGTACAGACTCCAGGAGTTTGTTCCAGGCATAAAGAGCAGCGAGATGAAAGAACCAAAGTCTGGAGTTAGCAGAGAAAGAAAAGGACAAAGAAAGGAGCAAGTCAGTAGAAGAATGAAGTTCACGAGGAGGGGGGGGGGGGGGTAGATGGAGAGAAGAGAGGAACGATAATAAGGAGCAGCAGAATTAATGCACTTGAAGGTCAGAAGGAGGCGTTTGAATTGGATAAAGAAATGGAAGGGAAACCAATGAAGTGATCTGAGAAGAAAAAACAATGCTGGTGAAAGATTAGACGTGCAGCAAAGTTTTGAATAGATAGAAGGGGAAAGAGATGACTCAGAGGGAGACTTGCAAGTAGAAAGTTGCAGTAGTCAAGATGGGAAGTAATTAAAGAGTGGACAAGTGTTCTAGTAATATTATCAGAGATGGAGGGGTGAATTTTGTAAATGTTGTAGATAAAGAAGTGACAGGTTTTTGAAATTTGTTGTATGTGTGTGGAGAAGGAAAAGGTGGAATCAAAGATAATGCTAAGTTTACAGGCTGAGGAAACAGGAGAAAGAAGAGCATTGCCAACTGAGACAGAAAAAGGAGGAAGGGGAGAGGAGTACTTTGGGTAAAAGATAAATAACTCAGTTTTGTTCATGTTAAGTTTCAATTGGTGGTGAGATATCCAGGTGGCGATGTCAAAGAGACAGGCAGAAATACAGGTCTGCAGTGCCGGGGAAATATCAAGAAAGGAAATATAGGAATCATCAGCATAAAAATAGTACTAAAAACCATGGGAGGAGATGATAGAACCAAGGGACTGGATGTAGAGAGAAAAATGTAGAGGACCCAGAACAGACCCATGGGGAACACCAACTGAAAGTGGTATAGGGATAGAGATAGAGGAGAATCTATTAGAACGAACACAGAAAGAGTAATGGGAGAGATAAGAAGAAAACCAGGACAGGACAGAGCCTCTTAAATCAAGTGATGACAAAGTGTCAAGAAGGAGGTGGTAGTCAACAGTATCAAAAGTAGCCAAAAGGTCAAGAAATGTAAGGATGGAATAGAGGCCTTTGGTTTTGACCAAGATCAAGTCACTGGAGACCTTGGCAAGTGCTGTTTCAGTAGAATATAAAGGGTAAAAGCCAGACTGATGAAGTTCCAGAAGAGCCTGAGAAGAAAGAAATTCAAAGCAACAGTTGAGGACTGCACATTCAAGAAGTTTTGAAATGAAGAGGAGAAGGGAGATTGGACAATAATTAGAAGGAAATTTAGGAACAAGTGAAGGCTTCTTGAATAAGGGAGTAACCATAGCTTGCTTGAAGGCTGCAGGAACAGTAGAAGTGGGAAGAGAGAGGTTGAGAATGTGTGAGATGGAAAGAATGACAATAGAGGAAATGGAGGAAAGGAGATGGGTGGAGATGGGATCAGAAGAGCAGGCAGTAATTTTGGAGGAGGAAAGAAGAAGAGATGTTTCATCATCAGAGATCTTGGGAAAGGAAGAAAAGGTTATAGAGATTGATGGGAAAAGTTGGTATTGAGAAGGGAGTGAAGCTGTTCTAGGTGAGGACTGGAGAGAAATCTCATGTATTTTGTTATAGAAGAACTCAGCTAGGCTTTGAGCAGAGCGAGAAAGGAGAATAGGAGGGGGAGATGCCTTGAGGAGAGAACTGAGAGTAGAGAAAAGTCAACAGGGATTAGTGGCAAGAGAGTTAGGTGGAGATGTAGTTTTACTTAGCAAGAGCTAATGCAGACTGGAAGGAGGTAAGCATGAATTTAAGAAGAATGAAGGTGGAAAGGAGTCAAGATTTAAGCCAAATGTGTTCAGCTGAGCTTGAACAGGTGTGAAGAAAGAAGCAATTTGAGGACAACCAAGACTGGGGATGAAGTTCATCTGACTTAATGAGGGATGGGTAGAACAAGAGTATCAGGAGCAGAGGAGAGGGCAGTATTATAGGAAACTGTAGCATCATCAGCAGATTATGAAGATAAGATGGAAGAAAGAGGTGATGAGACCATAGTAAAAAGGTGTGAGGAGACAGAATGGGAAAGAGGTGGAGAGTAAAGAAGGGAGACGTTTAGGAGGTAATGATCTGATAATGGAAGAACTGAGGTACTGAAATCGGAGGGAAGACAATTAGAAAAGAAAACCAGATCAAGGTAGTGACCACACATATGAGTAGGTGTAGAAAAGCAAAGTTGGAGATTGAAAGAGGAGATAATGGAAAGAAGATTAGAAGCATAGGAGTCAGAGAAGTTATCAACATGGATATTGAAATCTCCAAGAATAAGCAAGGGGGAGGAAGAATCAAGAAAAAGGGAAAGCCAAGAGTCAAAGTCAGTAAGAAAAATAGAGACAGATTTATCAGGGGGTCTATAAATAACAACTATTCAGAGAGATAAAGGATTAAAAAGACAGATAGAATGGACTTCAAAGGAGGAAAAAGAGAGAATGAGGAAGAGTGAGTGGTTGAAATTGACATGATGAAGAAAGCAGAATCCCAACACCACCACCATGGCCAGTAGTGTGAGGCGATTAGGAAAATTAGAAACCACCATGACAGAGGACAGCTAAAGAGGCAGTGTCATAGGACAGGAGCCAGGTTTCAGTGAGAGATAAAAGACTGAAGGAGTTAGAAATGAAAAGGTCATGAATAAAGGGAAGCTTATTGGTTGGAATGTGCATTCCACAATGCACAGGAGAAAGGGAGAGAGGAGTGAGAGAGGAGAGAAATATAAATTAAATTAATACAGTTGAGAGAGGAATGAGAGTAAGAGACAGGTCTAGAGTGGCCAGGGTTAGGATGAATGTCACCAGAAGGGGGAAAGGAGATGGAGGATAACAGTATAAGGCAAAGAGGATAAGGAACCAGATCCAGAGTATTAGGAGTACAGTCAAGATGGCAGTAGTAATGACTACTGCGCATGTTGAGTTTAAAAGTCCAAAATGTATCATCAAGGTTTCTGCATGTGTCCAAAAATGTACTTGGATTCTTATGTGTCAAATATATAAATCTTGGTGCAGAAACAGGCTAGTCCTGACAAACAGAATTAGTACAGAGGTCAGGGATGGGCCTGTCTGGGACATGCACAGCAGAATGTGCCAACACATACATCTCATGCATTGATATATCCACACCTGCATGCACACATATCCATGACCACAACCCCCCCCCCCCCCCAGTAATGCAAACACACAGAGTAGTGGTGATGGCAAGAGCATGGGATGCAGAATGTCAGTGGTTTACCACCTGTAGTTGGCGAAATGGAGAGAAATGCCAATGGATCAGTAGCAGTCTGCATAGAAGAAGCAGCCATTTTTTTTTATGAAGAGGATAGAGGACATGGTGGGGGCTGGGCAGATGCAGACAATTTTTATGCTGTGTTGACGGGCCTGTGCATGCATGGCAGCACAGCTCTACACGTGTACATGCCATGAGCATTCCTGGGAATGTGCACCTCTGTGCATGTGCCATAGACATGTCAATGCACCCTGGGGACTGAATGGTATTATGGCAGGAATGTCACAATGTGGGGTAGTGACAGTGCCACCTGCAGCTGTCCGGGAAACATGACCATGTGTGCAATGGGTGTCCAACATTGTGCAGCCAGCTGGTTGGAATGGGACAGAATGCATGACATCCACAGATGGTATGTGCTGGCCCTGCTGCACAGCTCTGACCATGGTGGCCAGGATATGGAGTAGAGGCACACACACACAGGTGTCCCAAGGCAGAGGGTCCGTTACATGGACATAAGAGATGCAGCTTGTGTGGCAAGTTATTGATTTGACAGGGTTGCCATACATGACCTCTGCCATCAGCTGGAACCATGGCTTGTAAGCCTTACGCAGAGGAGACAGCCAATACCGGTACATCTGAAAGTGAAAACAGTGCTGGCCTTCCTGGCGACAGGCTCATTCCAGACAGGTGCTATTAGCTGCTGAGTGACTCAGCCAGCCTGCAGTATCATGGTGTGTAACCCAGTTCCTGTGCACCTACTTGTGGTTCATGGGGCAGACCATCTGCTTCCCAGACACATAGCAGCAACAGCACCGAACCATGCAGGACTTTCATGCTGTTGCAGAGTTCCCATCAGTTCTAGGTGTCGTGGATGGCACACACATCACCTTCCGGTCCCTGTGATAGAGTGAGGCTGCCTATCAGAACTGCAAAGCATTCCATGTAGTCAATATGCAGGTGGTGTGCAATGCGCATGGGGAGATCACGGATGTCTGTGCTAAGTACCCGGGATCCTGTCACGACTTCTACATCCTGAGCCAGTCAGCTCCATGCACAGTTTGATGGGCCACATCACAGGCAGATGGCTACTAGGTGGGCACATGCACAGACACTCAGACCATGAAGCATGGCCCACTACATGGGGGGCATGCTATGGGCAGGCAGCAGGGCCATACCCTCTGTGCCCCTGTGTCCCTATGTGTGGGTCCTTGACTATGAGGGGGTTGCTGGTCCCTGCTCCTATGCTACCTCAGTGGTGGTATACACAGCATGTCCCCCTGGTGACCCCCAGACATACATGGCCATGAGCCAACCTGGCCCTGTACATCCAGGGGTCATCCTACCCACACTATACCCACCCTTCATCTGCATCATGTCCCTGTACCCCACAGTACACACAGTAGCTCTGTGCATGCAGTGGTGGACAGAGACAGAATACTGGAAAGGCGAGTAGTGGGGCAAGTCATGCAGCCACTGTGTTTGCTACCCAGAGGTGAGCCCAAAGTGGGCTAGGCATAGGGCAGGGCACATACATCTGCACAATGCCCAGGCACCTCCCCCTTAGCAGGAACCCCTGATGCCTTTGGGGCACCCATATACATGTGGTGGGCTGAGGGCACACAATGCCCCACAGGCACCCCTTGGACCATCCAACCAGCAGACACAGCCATGCATATACACAGTCAGCTGCCCACATCCCATGGCATGTTGGTAACACATGCCCCCCTCACTGGCACACCAGCTGATCCATGGTCTGATGTTCTGTCGCCCACTAAAGGTGACTGGGGCTACCCCCTCTGTGACTAGCAACTGACCCCCATACTCCACCCTAGCAGCCTAGCACAGCACTGGTTCAGCCGTGCACACAGGCCACATGGGGAATTACTGAGTGCACCTTTGGCCAGTTGAAGTGCTGTTTCAGATGCCTGGACCAGTCTGGAGAGCAGATGCTCTAGAGACCTGCAAAGATGTGCCAGATCGCCATGGCATACTGTATGGACTACAGTTATGCCCTCCGGCACTGGCAGCCACTGACAGATGAGCCTGAGCCAGTCTTGGATGATGATGATGAGCTGGATGCTGCCGCAGATGCACCCCAGGGCTTGCAGTCCAGACAGGGGGTGGCGGCACTCAACAGCCTTGTCCAGGCACACATTGTCTGACTGCCTTTGCCATACTGCCTCCACCGGTACTACCCAATGCACATATCAGTGTGTGTGCAGTAGCTGACATGGGCTTGTGCATGTCTACACCATCCAGACATGGCCTGGGTAGATGGGCCATGCATCTGGGAATCATGCACAATGATTGCCAGGGACATTGGGCATACCAGTTTGCCATCATGGCCCACTGGTATCAGCACTGACTCAGGGTTTGGGGGTTAAGAGCCCAACCTTGCCAACATGTTGGCAGCCTTGTACCAGGGGTGTGATGTTCATATACTCACGTGCTATGCCGCTACAGCCTCCATGCATGCTGTGCCATGTGACTAGTGACATTTTCCAATGGTGCCATGTGTGGGGGTCCATGTGGCCAGAAATGTGTGTCCATGACATGGTGCCTACAGTAGCCACAGCTGGGATACACATATTGTGAAGTCCACCTATACCTGTGCCTGATGCCAGTGCCACACACATGGTGGCTGTAATAGGGGGGTGTGACATGCCCCTGGTGCATGACATAAACATGGTACCCCAGCACGGGTTCATCCAGCTGCAAAGGGCATGCATTCATAGCAAAAAACATATGAGAGAGTCAGTTGGTCCATTAGATGATAGAGAGGTTAAAGGGGCACTAAGAGGTGACAAGGCAATAGTGGAGAGACTGAATGAATTCTTTGCTTCGGTCTTTACTGAGGAAGATGTAGGGATGTTAAGCATGACTGAAATGGTATTTAAAGGTGTGGAAGAATTGAAGGAAATATCAATACATCGGGAAGATGTATTACAACTATTTGATCAACTGAAGAGCAGCAAATCACCTGGACCTGATGATATACATCCAAGGGTGTTGAAAGAACTGAAATACGTGAGATTGCAGACCTGCTATTAGTAATCTTTGAACTATCATTAAAATCATCTGTAATACCTGAAGACTGGAGGATGGCCAACGTAACGCCAATTTTTAAAAAGGGTTCTAGGGGTGCTCTGGGAAACTACAGACCGGTGAGCCTGATGCCATTAATAAGAAAAATGGTAGAAACCATCATAAAGAAAAAAAATGCTGAACATGTAGATAGTCATGGCTTAATGGGAGACAGCCAACATGGCTTTTGACAAGGAAGATCTTGTCTTACTAATCTGCTATGTTTTTTTGAAGGTGTGAATAAAAAGGTAAGACAAAGGTGAGTCGGTTGATATAATGTATTTGGACTTTCAGAAAGCCTTTGACAAGGTCCCTCATCAGAGACTTTTGGCAAAACTAAAGAATCATGGGGTAGGAGGCAGTGTACTATTGTAGGTCAGGAAATGGTTAAAAGATAGAAAGCAGAGGGTAGGGCTAAATGGCCAATTTTCCCAATGTAGAAAGGTGAATAGTAGGGTATCCAAGGGATCTGTGCTGGGTCCGCTGCTTTTTGACATATTCATAAATGACCTGGAAAAGGGAATAACGAGTGAGGTTATCAAATTTGCAGATGACACAAAACTATTTAAAGATGTTAAAACCCATGAGTATTGTGGAAAATTGCAAGAGGATCTTGATAAATTGGAAGACTGGGCATCAAAATGGCAGATGAAATTTAATGCAGACAAGTGCAAAGTTATGCACCTAGGGAAGAAAAACCCAAACTATGGTTACACAATGCAAGGTTCCACATTAGGAACCACCACCCAAGAAAAAGATTTAGGCATCATTGTGGATAACATGTTAAAACCCTCCACCCAGTGTGCAGCAGCAGCCAAGAGAGCAAATAGAATTCTAGGTATCAGAAGGAAAGGAATGGAGAATAAAACAAAGGATATTATAATGCCTCTGTATCGTTCCATGGTGCGACCGCACCATGAATATTGTGTGCAATTCTGGTTGCCATATCTTAAAAATGATATAGCGTTATTAGAAAAGTTACAGAGAAGTGCCATCAAAATGGTAAAGGGGATGGAAAGATACTCCTATGAAGAAAGGTTAAAAAGGTCAGGGCTCTTTAACCTGGAAAAGAGACGGTTGAGGGGAGATATGATAAAAGTCTATAAATTAATGAACGGAGTGCAATGTGTAAACGTACATTAATTATTTATGTTATCAGAAAATAGAAAGACTAGGGTACATACAATGAAGCTGCAGGGTAAACTATTTATGACAAATAAGAGAAAATATTTTTTCACTCGACGTGTAATCAAACTCTGGAATTTGTTACCGGAGGATGTAGTAAAGGCTGTTAGTGTAGCTGAGTTTAAAAAAGGTTTGGACAAGTTCCTAGAGGAAAGATCCATAAACCATTATTAAAAAGGGACCCAGAATATCAATTCTTGACCCAATACAAGCATTGTGGAACATGTGTCTTTTGGGGAAACTGCTAGGTACGTATGACCTAGATTGGCCACTGTTGGAAACAGGATCTGGGCTTGATGGACCTTGGTCTGACCCAGTATGGCATGTCTTATGTTGTTATGGCAGGGCTGTTCCTGTCACCATGGGGTGGCAATGCCGCTGCACAGGTGATCCCACACATGGGCCAGTTGTCTGTCACAGCATGTGGCCCCTACCCCCAGCCACCACCGTGCCACAGCTGGCCCCTCTACAGCACACTGGCTTGCACAGTCCATGTGTACACATGCCTGGAACTCCCATCCATCCAACCGTCACCTTCTTCCATGCCTATCATGCCCCCAGCACTTTGTGGACATACCCAGACCCCCCCCCCCTCTGTTTGGCACTGTAGAGTGCTGCAGATCAACTGTAAGTCCCATCTTACCCATGGCCATGCATAGTACGCAGCATGTCCGTCTCCCACTTCATGTCCACGTCCATGCAGTCTGTCTGCTGTGCCTCCCTACCTTCCCTGTCATGGGTCCCTCCATGTCCCTCTTCGGGGAACTCACATTTCTGGCCTGCTGTCATGATCTGGGTCTGCCACATACATGACTGTCTCTGGACTGTGCCACTCTCCCCACTGTCTCTGGACTGTGGACTCTGCCTGGCACACACCACTAATATATGTGCAGCAGGTGGCCTCCATCACCTTAGGTCATGGTGCACCTGTGGACCGAAGGCTGTGCTGCTGCCACATATTCATGGCTCCTCTCCCCTCCCATGTGACTCCTTCCCATTCCCCCTGGATGTTTGCTTTGTCTCTTTCTACTGTGTTGGCCATTCTTCCTGGTCTATTTGGCTCTGGCTTACATGGTCTACCATGAACATATGGCATTGCAGCACTGTTTCTCCCCTGTAGCACTGCACATATGTCCTGGTCCGGTATTGGTCAGGGTTGCTGTGGGTCACAGCTATATAGGCACACAAGGCACACATGTTAAACATCATAAAACTTTATTTGCCCAGCAAACATGCATGAGCCAGATGCAGAATATGGGCAAACAGTGCCCACACAGACACAGGCAAACAGGTGTGCCCACCCACCCTTGCCTCTGTTGCACCTACAGGGCCAATACCACTGCAAGGTGGTCTATCCTGGTGGCTTTTGCTGCACCATCAGGCACTGGCATGGATTATGCCTATTGGTGGCATGGCTGTCCCAGCACTCCTCCCATATTGTGGGGCTCCCTCAGTGCCCCATAGGGATGCCTGCTATGCAACTGAGGGGGGGGGGCTGCAGGTGGGCCTCCAGCAGAAGTTTCAGGCCCCTGAGTTCACCCCTCAGGCCCTGAACCTCACTCCTGAGGCCCTCCACATGGCATGAGAGGTAGGACAGGAGTTTGCCCAGATGGGCAAGGCCACATGCAAGTACACGCTCCAGATGATCCATAGCTGGCATGTCTTCATTGCCCCCACCTGCCTCTGGGGACCCTAATTGGACCTCACATAAGATAGGGGTGGATTTTGTGGCTCACCAACAAAGGCATGCTCCCACGTGTACCCATCTTCAGGCACCTCTACTACATCCCCACCATCATCATTGTCATGGTACCACCACAGCCTCCTGCCACCCTCAGATTCCAAATCCTGGAACCCCCACTGCCCTCTCCTCATATGCATCCTCCACCAGATGTACAATCACATGCCCACACACCCCCACACTTGGAACCCCCATCCACTCTGCACACCCACCCATGCCCATACTCTCCCCCTGCATGCACTCCATCCCTCACCCTCATTCCCACCCTCCAGCCACTCAGCCTTCCCCACATGCTCCCCCTGTATTCACTCCATCCCTTAACCCTCACCCATCCCTACAGCCACTCAGCCTCCCCCATGTGCTCACCTGCTGCCCCCTCATCGCTCTATTTTGTCCTCTCACCCTGTGTTGCTGTGACCTCCCCCACACCACTCCATGGGACCTCCCCCTCCACCGTCTCTGGCATGCCACACTCCCCCTCCTCCAGGGGCTAGAGGATGAGTGTCTAGAACTTGCCCCCTGTCTCCTCAGCACTGACACATGACACTGGTGGGACGTGATCTCTGTCCTGCTGCCTACTATCCCCCATGTGTGGTATAGAACATAGGCCCCCTTGCCAACTGCCATTGCCTCTGTCACCTTCAGGTGAGGTGGAGGGGTAGAATACTGCCTCCCCTGCCTGGCCGTCCTCATCCTCCTCATTGTCCACTGATGGTGTTGGGCTGGATAGGAGGATGGGGCTTGGTGGTGTGCTGCTGCTGCCCCTGCTGGTGGTCATGCTGCTGCTCTCACTGGGGCTAGGGAATGTATCTACTCTGGCATCCTCCATGGTGTCAGGGGTAGAGACATTTGAGGATGGGGTTGGGAGTCCTCCTCCTACTGTGCTGCCACTGTGGGGAACAGAGGTCATGGTTAGCTGCATGGCTTTGGTGTCTCTGCTGCATTTCTGATGGGTCATCCATGGCCAGCAGGTTTCCTGGTCTGCCAGAGGGACAGGGTGCAGTCATTCTAGGCCCATGGGTAGGCCTCATCAGGTATGTGGTTCCTGTATCAACCTCTGGACAGTGTTCCTGTCACTGCCACTGTGGTGGGGTAGGCAGGCCTCTTTGTGTCACCTTACCATGATCAGTGCCCATTGTGCTGTGTGGGACATTGTGGTGGCTGCACCACACATGTCTCTACCTTGCTCTTCCTGCTTCAGCACTTACTGTGGTTGCTGTGGGGGGCAGAACCACACACAAGGTGTTTAGTACTTCCCAGTTTTGCAATGGGTTGGGAAGTGTGGACCGGGACTGTGTGTTGTGAAAACACGGGGTGGGGGCATTATGTTTCTCTGGTGTCCATGTCACAGCAGTGTGTGCAGTTACAGACGGTGCCCTGCCTCTATGTTGGGGGGCCTATAGGCCTACTGCTCAAACTGGGTATCTGCATGCTACTTACCTTGCTTCTCCTGCAGCTGCTGCCGAATGTGCCTTATCAGCCATGGCCACATGGATTTTCTGGAACTGCACATGGTATGCCTCCATTTCATGCAGGATCCGGAAATGCCAGTGGGGAAGAGACACACCTCATCATTCCTCTATTCCAGGGCAAGGGCCTGCCTACTCATTGGGGTGTGTGTGTGTGGGGGGGGGGGTGCTTCTGATGCTGTGTGCATGCTTATCATGTGCCCTATCCCCATTTGCTATCGGTGGGGCATCATCCTGCCATGCCATGCCGGGGAGGCAGTACCTGCTGGTCATTGCATTTGGTATACATGCACAGGGCCCAGTGCTCTCACTTTCTGGTGCCTGTGGCCCCTCTATGCTCTGCCCCCAGTGACTCTGTGCTTGACCCCAGGTGCTCAGGGTGCTGGGTTTGCTCACTGACTAGGGGCCTGTACAGAGTCATTTTATTTGGGCTCCTCAGGGTGTATCTGTATGACCTGGTGCTGTTGTTGACATTCTGGGATTACTCTCTGCTTTGTGTGTCCCTTTCACCTGTCTCTGTGTCCCCCTGTGTCTTCACTGTGTGTCTACTTGCATCCTGTTCTCCCTCTGCTGTGAGGCTGCTCTGTCTGTGCTGTGCTGTGCCGTCACTGTGCAGCCTGCATGCTTTCTTCCAGGGGCAGGTCCTGGCTTTCCCTGCCCTTCTTCTCCACCTTGGTTCTTGCCTCTCTTTGTGCCAGTTTGTGTGTTTCTCAAGCCTGCCCACTTCTCTCTACTTCCAGGTTTGTCTGTCTGCGTTGTATTGTACTTACTGTACGAGGGTGGTCCTGATGTGTTCCCAACACCTGTGTGCTGCTGTGTGGGCCGGCCACCTCTGCCCAGTGGGGAGGAGAGTCTCCTCCTGCTCCAGGACCATGGCCACTAATAGCCTCATCTCTGCCTCACTGAAATTAGGCTGCCTGGTAGCCATGTTAATGTGTGCATTATGAAAGGTTGGGGGGGAGCCTTCTTCCTGGTTACGGTTGCACGTGGTCTGCAGGACATGGGGTTGGGGGCATTTACGGGGTTGCAGGTGGACAGAGCAGTAGGAGCAACAAGGGCAGTGAACGCACAGCCTACATGTGTGTGTGGCTCAAGACAGCGCAATAGGCCTCCGGTTAGGCGTGCTTCCCTGGAAATGTCCACACGTTAATTCTACATCACCATGTGCATACACGTCCTCTCTGGGGATGTGCACGAGGCATGGATGTGCCCGTTTTGGAATCGCGCCCCACATCTAGGACATTTCCCTTGGATGCCTGGATGGCATTTTTATCTGGTCCATGGGGCATTTTTGCATGGGGAGGCCCTGATGCTGAACTCTGATGTGAATCTGTTTTTTTTGAAGCCATGGTCAGTAGATCTGGAGTCTCTCATGGATGCTGACATTTCGCTATTCCCAGAGGAATATCATCCCCCTTTGTCTCCCAGTGCAGTGTTGATCTCAGCAGTCAGCTCCGGTGGGCCATTGCTGGAAGTTGGCATGATAGAATCTGTTGTTTGAGGGGGAACAGCTGCCAATGACACTGGAGAGCTAGCTACCCCATTTTCATGGGCAGCATCTGCGGGAGGTATTTTGAAGGGGCTAGAGCCTGATGGTAAGGGTGGCATGAGTTCTGGTACTTCTTTTTCGTCTCATCCAGGTTTGCCTGTTATTTGTCATTTTGCTGTGCCTCCGGTAAGGCCCGAAAATTTTACTTTAGAAACTATCTGGGAAGCTATTGTGAATTTAACTGTTGCAGTGTACAGTCATACTTGACAGCTTCAGTCACGGATTCAAGATAATGCAAATGTTATTGCTCAGCATCAGACTTTGAAGAATTTATGGCTGCCACGGTTGAGCAAGATGTTAAAGTTAATTTGGTTCAAGTTGCAAATGTCTGACCTCCAATATCATACAATCACAACCAAGAGCACAAAACAATTAGACACTATCTCAATATACAATAACTACAATACCATCAACCTTATATATATGGCACCTAACTCGACATCTGAAGAACTATCCAGCATAATTGATTTAGCCTGCAACCCTTCACACCCAGAGAAACCTAACTGGCTGATGGGCGACTTCAATCTCCCTTCCATACAAACTGCCCTTACTGACGCATTCTTAGACGCAATGACAAACCTCAACTACAGCCAACTCATAAACCAACCCACTCACTGACATGGCAATGTGCTCGACCTCATCTTCGTTCCACCCTCTTACACGCCCACGAATGACGATTTCGACCTATCCATCACTCCAGTCCCATGGTCAGACCATAGCCTGATAGTACTCACTATACCAGCACATCAAGATCCATCCACCGATACAACAAAACGATCATCAGCAATCACCACTCGATTCAGACCTCTCATTGAAGAAGAAATCAAGAAAAACATACTTCCAATACTCAAACAACCGTCATCCGATATCAATGACATGGTTACTACATGGAATAAAACCATCAACCAATACGCCATACTACCGCCAACCTGCAAAAGCCCAACAACGAAGAATAATCTAGTGAAAAGACCATCTGCACCATGGTTCTCTCAAGAACTAAGGAAGTTTCTCACTCTATTGAGGAAACTCGAAAGAAAATGGCGTAAATCTCATAACCCAGCAGATCAACAAACATACTTAACCCACCTTCAATCCTATCGTGAAACAATATGGGACACAAGAAAATCATACCACTCAGAAATCCTCAACCGCTCCCTAAACAAATCTCGGGAACTATTTAAACTAGTAAAATCATTAACCACAAAACCTTCTCCACCTCAACAAGAACCCATACACCCTCAGAAGTATGCCAATTTTATACAATCTAAAGCTATCAGAACAACAATCTCTTTATCCCAAAGTCCCCCCCATCAAAAAGAACAAAATTTCCCACTAATCCAACTCTCGTCTCCTTCAGCAAAATGCATTGAAGACATTATCATCAAAATGAATACCACCACAGCACCTAACGACCCTTGCCCAGCCCACTGGATAAGAGCGATGCGATCCGACTTTAGCCCTGTCATAGCAGAAATAATAAAGATGTCCTTTTCAACAGGCACCTTCCCATCAGCACTAAAGCAGACCTCCATAAGACCACTACTAAAGAACAACCAACTAGATCCAACAAAAGAAGAATCATACCGCCCGATAGCTAGTATACCGTTACTATCCAAAATAATTGAGAAAGTAACCAACAATCAGATACAACAACACATAGACACCTCCTCCCCCCTTGACCCCAGTCAGCACGGATTCAGGGAAGCCCATGGAGTAGAGACACTATTAACCACATTAACCAACACACTCATCAGTGGACTAGAGGACATCAAAAATGGCTTTGCACTAATATTCCTCGACATATCTGCAGCATTTGACTCTGTGGACCATGAAATACTACTAACCCGTCTTTATGACAAGGGAATCCACGGGCTGGCATGGGAATGGTGCAAATCATACCTGGAAGATCGCTTGCAACATGTCAGGACTGTTACAGGAACCTCAGAACCTTTCCAATTAAAACAAGGAGTACCACAAGGCTCATCCCTCTCTGCACTATTATTTAACATTTATATGCAGCCTCTATGTGATATCACTCGCTCCTTTGGCATATCCTCGCTGATTTACGCAGATGATGTGCTAATATTCTCACCATTCAATGTCAAACTCCCAGATTACACAACATTAGTAGATTGCTTTAACGCAATAGCAGACTGGCTCCTCACGCAGAATATGCGAATAAACTACAAAAAAACCGAGGTACTGATCATCACGAAGAACAGAGAATTCTCACCCCCTGAGACCCTAAGAGTACGTGACGCAGAACTCCCAATCAAGCCCCACATAAAATACCTTGGAGTAATACTGGACCATAGACTTGATTTTAAAGAACATATCAACCGCACCGTGAAAACAATTTACTTCAAGATAAGGACCCTACGTCATCTGAAAAATATGCTTGACCCTGACAGCTTCAGAACTATATTCCAAGCCATAGTCACACCCCACTTTGATTATGCGAATATAATACTCCATGGTCTCCCAAAGAACTCCCTAAATACATTACAACTAGCCATGAATGCCGCAGCCCGAGTACTATACAGTGCCTCAAAGAACGAACATATAACACCCATCCTAAAAGAGCTTCACTGGCTCCCTATATACTGCAGAATAACATATAAAGCCCTTCTAATGACCTTTAAAGCGATAAATACTATCGCTCCTTCATCAATTTCAAAACTCCTCCATCACACTCCCAACATCAGATCTAGGAGGTCAGCAGCAGCAAATACCCTAGCTATACCACCTGAGACCACAAAATACAAACGTTCAACAACAGACAGGGCCTTCGCGTATTACGCACCCAGATGTTGGAACAACCTACCTCCCAACATTAGAGCTATTAACGACCTCAAACAATTCAGAAAAGCCATAAAGCACCATCTCTTCACTCTACACTTCCAAAGCACATCATCAACCCCCCAACACTGACAATAAAAGTGTAAATGCCTTAAGATGATGATAAGAATTTCTATACTGTGTATATAGTTTCTTTTCAAGTTACAAATATGTACAAAGTTCACCAAAGTTATAATCCCAGTTGTATTATCCTGTTATATGTAAACTCAACAGTCTGTTGATTGCAATGAGTATTCCTGTTTTAATGTAAACCGCGCTGATGAAAAAGAGTGCGGTATAAAAGAACGATAAATAAATAAATAAATTATGAAAGATCTTATTTCTGTCAGAACTAAATCGGAAAATCTGTCGAGGGCTATAATCTTAGGTTTATTAATTTCCAAAATCTTCTACGGTTTCTCCCCAGGACATGTTTCTCAAATATTTGACTAAACTGCTACAGGTTTCTTATGAGTCAGTTTCTCCTATATCCAGGATTTACTACCTGCCTATGGGGAGGAAGGAGCCTTCCGGGAATCCCCAGGGGATAGATACATTGAATGTTTTGCGCTATTGGAGGATTCACAATCTGAGACTGTGACCACTGCTACACTTATGGTTATTCATGCTTTAACTATGGATCATTACTGGATTCTGAAGCTTTATTTCAGGAAAAGACAAATCCCCTTTTCTAGGCCAGGTTGTTAGGGCCTTTCTGGACTTTGCACACGAGACACAAAAGCGTAGAAGAGAATTTATTATTTTATAGTCTGGTGTTTTGCAGTTAGGAGCCTTGTTTTTCCTTAAATTTCCTTGCAAATGTTTGGTCAAATCTAATTCCGTTGACTATATTTTTTTTCAAAACACTAATATGGTCACTTTCCAGAGCCAATTTAACTTGTTGAATTTATAATTACCACACTCTAATATTAACCTTGAGATTGTGATGTTATAACATTTCAATATTGTTAAACGGTTGATTATTATGAATTTCTACAATAAATAAGCAACAAGGTCTCAGACTTTCATAGGGGCTGTGATTCGGACTTTAACATGTCCGATATTTTTGCACCCTTTAACATCAATGACCTTTTCTTGTGTCGCTTAATCTGTGCTTAAACTAAATCAAACCGTTTCCTTAAATCGAAAAACAAAGCAGTGGTTAACTTTAATATGTTGTCCCCAACGCCATACTTCAGCGCCTTGTCTGCATTTCACTATGGAAAAGTTTCTTCAGGGGGTTTCTTTTAAAGCACTCAGTTTTATGCGCAGTTGATTCTTCATTGCAAACTTTCTATGAGCCTATCGGCTTCTCAGACCAACGCCACACATGTGCAGAATCGAGTAAAGGCATGCACGGTGTTGGTCTGAGAAGTCAACAGGTTCATAGGAAGTTTGCAACAAAGAATCAACTACGCATAAAACTGAGTGCTTTAAAAGAAACCCCCTGAAGAAACTTCACAATAGTGAAACGCAGACAAGGCGCTGAAGTATGGCGTTGGGGATAACATGTTAAAGCTGGGGACAACATGTTAAAGTTAAGCACTGCTTTGTTTTTCGATTTAAGGAAACTGTTTGATTTAGTTTAAGCACAGATTAAGGGACACAAGAAAAGTAATTGATGTTAAAGGGTCAAAAATATCGGACATGTTAAAGTCCGAATCACAGCCCCTATTGTTGCTTATTTACTGTAGAAATTCATAATAATCAACCGTTTAACAATATTGAAATGTTATAACATCACAATCTCAAGGTTTATATATTTTTTCAGCCTAATGAGTTGTCATCCTTTATTAACACCAGGCATCATATGATTTCCTCTGTCACCCTTCCTGAGACATGAGATGTCATATAGGTATGCATTTGAGTATACAGGTTATTACCGTTTTTTTCTTTTTCTTTTCTCCTTAATTGGGTTTTTCTTTCCATTGCTCGTAAATCCCCCCTCCCCCTTATTCTGTGGGCTTTAAGAATATAGCATTGTGATTTTCCTTAATTATTTTTATTTTTCTTTTGTATTTTGTATTCTCCCATGGTAATTATTTTTCTATTTATTTATTTAGCTGTACTTATATCCCGCTTTTCACTGGGTCAAAGCGTTTTTTCTAGTAAGTGTATGTTTGATTTTTGTTGAAAATTCAATAAATAAAATTTAAAAAATGGATAAGTTTGAAAAAAGGATGGATGTTTTACATACAGATATGACGGGGTATCAATCTTCATTAAAACAATAGGAAGGAATATAGGCGACCATGGCTCAGGATTGGTTGATATTACAGTGAAGTTTGAACATTTGGAAAATTAGAATAGGAATTTGAATCTACATCTTTTGAATTTTCCACAACATTTTTAAATTTCTTCTAGAGATCTGTTTTTCAAGTTTTTAAAGGAGGTATTTAAATATCCTGACCCTGGATTCCTCTGCTCCAGATCTGCTATCTTTCCTCCGGTTTACCTAAGGATACATAGCAGTCTCAGGGTGAAACTTCTCTGGTGGATGTCTCTTTGGATAGTTTGGACTTGGTTAATCTTACAGCTATTCTTGAGAATTCCCATGGAAATTGGATCTACATTACTTGTATCTCTCTTTTTTTTCTTCAAGATAAAGATGTACTACTGCGGCTGTAATTTTAAAAGGTGGGTGTGGTTTTCATGGAGGGAAGATGCAGATTTTTCCCAATGTGTCAAAGTGGACTCAGGAGAGAAGGAAGAAGTTTCTAATTCTTTAGACTTTAGATAGGAAGACTTTAGATAGGAAGTTTCAACAAAGATTCCCATGTAAATGTGTCTTCTCATATCAAAATAAGACTTACCATTTTTTTCGAACCATCACAGTTACATTTCTTTTTGGACACTAAGCAACTGAAGGACTTATCAGAAGATATTATGGGACTTGAGAATTTGTGACTTGACCTTACTCCAGTGTTTTGTTTTGTTTTTTGTTTTTTCTTCTTTTTCCATCTTCCTATGGTGTGGATTCTTACCTCCCCCCCCCCTTATTTTGTGGTCTATTGTTGCCTATAAGCTGGAGGGGGGTCTTCATTTGCTATTTCTTTTTCTTTAGATTCCTTTTTCATTTGGACATAAGGGCTTGTATTTCTTGTTTCAAAGATTGTTCTTTGATGTTATTTTTGAAATGCATAAATAAAAAATGAAAAAACAACTATTCCTTTTTTTAGGTAAATTGTTAATTTCTTAACCTTGGTGGGTATTTTGTATTACTTTTCTTTTTATTGATTTCTCACTAAAGTGCATATTACTAAATCACATTAACTGTTACCATGGAGTTTACTGTGACTAATCACACCATGCTCACTATTAGCATGGGACAGTGCGGTGAAAGTCTCATGCTAAACGTTACTGTAGGAAGGGTTGGTGACTAGAAAGGTTATGTATGAAGTGTAGGCACTGACAACAAATCATAGTAAGGGGCATGTTTACTAAATCCTGAGAAGGTAGAACACATGTGGACCACATTACCCATACTAATTGCAAGAGGTGTATGCATCAGCAGTGTGATCAATAGTGTAAAAAGCAGCAGAAAGGTCAAAAAGGATGAGGATCGAGTAAAGGCCCTTGGATTTGGTGAGGAACAAGTCATTGGAGAATGTGGTTACAGCTGTCTCAGTAGAATGTAGAGGGCAAAAGCCAGTTTGCAGTGGATTCAGAAGAGATTGAAAAGAAAGTCAAGATAGTGGCAGTGAACTGCACATTCAAGTAGTTTAGAAATAAAGGAGAGAAGAGAGATGGGTCGACAATTAGGATAGGTAGGATCAGGAGATGGTTTCTTGAGGAGAGGTGTAACCACAACATTCTTGAAATGGTTCCTGCAGCTTTCCCACTGCACTTTTAGTGTATGTTTTGGTGGTTCCTACTCTACTGCTATTCCTCTTTTAGTCAGTGTACTCCAGGCCTCTGTTTTGGAACCTCTCATTTTCTCTCTCTACACTCAATCCCTTGGTGCACTCATCTCCTCCCATGGTTTTCAGTGCCATCTCTATAATGATGACTCCTCTCTGCACCTAAAATCTCGCCCAGATCTCTGCCTGTTTATCTGATATTACTACCTGGATGTCTCACTGCCAAAACTGAGCTTCTTAACTTTCCTCCTAAGCCTACCTCATCCCCATTCCTTCTTTCTCTATTTCCATGGATAACTATGCCTCCCTATTTCCTAGGTTTGCTAACATTGGGGTAATCTTTGACTCCTCCCTCTCCTTCTCCACACACATCCAAAAGATGGATAAAACCAGTTGCTTCTTTCTCTATAGCACTGGCAAAATTCATCCCTTCCTTTCTGAACACACTAATAAGACCCTTATCCATTCACTTGTCACCTCCTGTCTAGACTATTGCAACCTCCTCTTTGATGGTCTTTCTCTGAATCATCTCACCCCACTTCAGTCTGTTCAAAACACAACTGCACAGCTAATCTTCCATCAGTGTCACTATGCTCATGTCACCCATATCTCAAGCCACTTCATTGGCTCCCTATTCATTTCTGAATCCAGTTCATACTTCTACTACTGACCTACAAGTGCCTTCATTTGGCTGTTCCTCACTATCTTTCCTCTCTTATATCTCCTTACACTCCTCCTCAGAAACTCCACTCTTCTGATAGATCCCTTCTATCTGTGTCCTTCTCTTCCACTGCCAGCTTCAGACTTTGATCTTTCTACCTTGCTGTAAATTATGCTTGGAGCAAACTACCAAATTGGTGCACCAGGATCCGTCTCTGGCCCTGTTCAAATCCAGGCTAAATCTCACTTCTTTGAGATTGATTTTAGATCTTGATCCCCCTAATCTCCTATTGTGATACAGTGGCCAGCACAGAGCCCATGGACACAGGAGAAAAGGAAGAGCTTACCTTACAGTCACCTAGGCAGAAAGCACATTCAGGTTGTAAGGTTCCAGAAAATAGTAGAACAAACTTTTCCTACACTGGCTGTGACACAGTAGAAAGCCAGGAAACTAATTACGTACACCTGGGCCAGGAAGCACGTACAACGTGCAGGAGCCAGGAGGATAAAAGTGGCTGGGAAATCCCAGTAGGGGGAGGTGCCACGGAAGGAGCAAACAAGAGAGGTGCATTGGAAGGCAAGGGAGGTGCTCGTGCACAGGTCTCCCAAGCCAGAGGGGGCATCGTCCCAAGGAGAGTGAGTAAGCAGCTGGAGGGCATAGGTCACAAGCAGGAGAGCTTGCTGGAACCAGGAAGCATCGGGTGTATCCCTGCAGTAAGGAACAGCAGAAGGGAAGCCTTTCCTGAAGCTTACCACAGCCCAGACCAGACAAGTGCTGAGAGGAACTCTCATGGCAAAGCAGGCTATAGCCCAAGTAAAGGTGCCTGGTTGAGAGGGGAAGGTGTGGAAGCTGTTTATCCAAGAAACAAAGCTAAGTACCCTAATTTCCCCAGAGGGCAAAAGGTGGGCTCGGCTAGAAAAGCAAAGGCTAATTGCTGGAAGGAAAACACTTGGTGGAAGAAAGGGGGAAGCCTCAGAGAAATAGGCTCCAGTACAGGTCCCCAGGACTTCCTTTATAAAGAACGGTTCCTTGCCCCAAGAGCTGCTACCTCTCAAGAGAGTTCTGTGAGTGATAGATGTGGAAAGTGTTACCCACTTACAAGTTTAGACACTGAGCAGATGCAATGGGAGAATACTAATCAGGACATTGATTATAGCCCAATGGATTGAACGCTCTGTATATCAGATGAGATTACCTCTTTATGTTAATCAAGAAGCAAGAGCATTGTTATACCTGTTTTTGAAAGAAGGTGCATTTTGGTTATTTTGCAGTGAAGAAATAGTTTCTTTAATCCTTTGTTGCTGTATGAGAGAAACAGGAATCCACACGGGAAAGGGAATAAATCCTCATTATAATTTTGCCTTAAACACGGCTACAGAGTTTTCTTTACAAAGGCAGCTTGCACCACACGCCCTAGCTAACCGCCTAATAAGGACTATGGTAGCAAACGTCTGACACTATTCACGTCCTATGTGTTTCCTTACCATTCCCCTAGATATCCAATATGAATATTCATGAGAGAGATTTGCATGCACTGTCTCCATTGCATTCAAATCTACCTCCTTCATATTCATTGTGGATATCCTGAAAATTTGACTGGCCGGAAGGCACTCCAGGACAGGTTTGGGAACCACTGCTTTGACCATGAAACAAATTGTGGTCCTTAAGAGATTAGCACCTCAAATCAACATATAACTCATTATCAATCTGAATTTATCTAATTAAATCATTTAAGTATAAAGATGCTGTCAACATGTTTTCTTGGTTAAGTCCACTTCACAGTGAAGCAGTGGCAGGATCACTTGCCATAGATAATATTTTACAGATTCCTGAAGCAGCATTTCTGTCTTTGCAAAACATGCCAGAAGTTGTAATTCTAGTTTGAGAGTTCATCGTTGGATGCAAATAAAGAAAAATTTTACATTTTATTTGAGATACTGATATTGCACAGAATTGGCACAGCACAGATTTTCTCACAAGTGTTCTTATATATATATTGTTTTGTTAAGTAATGGATCAATTATTATACTGATTGAGGGCTGAAAGAGCATATGGAGCTGATGACCCAGCAGCCCTTGGGTCTTCTTGGCAAAGTAGGACCTGAAGTAGGTTGCCAGGCCTTTTTGTCTGAGGGAATGCAGGGTATAGTGCTTTGTATAAGGTCACAAGGAGTGCCAGTGGAAATCAAACGCTGTTCTTGTTTATTTATTTAACTAGGCTTATATACCACTTTTCTACCAGTCAAAGCAGTATACATTCAGATACCGTATATATATATATTTTTTTTCCCTTGTCCCTGAAGGGTTCACAATCTGTTTTTATACCTGAGGCAACAGAGAGTTAAGTTGCTTGCCCAAGGCCACGAGGAGCACTTATGGGATAGAAACTCCTGTCCTTCCAGCTCAAGGTTGCTGTCCTCTAGTGGGATTCAAATCCCTGACCCTCTGGCCTGAGGTATCTTGCCCCAATCACTAGGCCACTCCTCCCTCTTGTTATTAGGTTTCATAATTTCCACAACTCAGATCCTATTACCTGGATAAAGTCATCACGTATCTGGAGAGTGGCCACACAGTCCAGATATTCCGCAGCTGAATATCTAGAAGATATTTAAATCTCAAGGCTAACTGCAGCAGTGTTTAAATATCCCCCGTTTTGCATATCGGCCATTTGTATTTTGCAAAGTAAGCATGGAAACTCTAAACTCTGTCCAGCTCCATTCCCATGTATGCTCACTTAAACCATGCTGAAAAATATGAATAGAATCACTGCCTTTACATACTTTTATATGTCGATTTGAGATGCTAATCTCTTAACTATTTTAGAAACATCTCTTTCCATGTATAAAACCAGGTTTTACATATCCAAACCTTTCTAAAATTGCCTCCATCATCTATCTATTGATGCCAAAGCTGATTTCTCGACCTCTTAGCAGTCATAGTCCCACACCTCAGCTGCTGGTCAAGCCCTTCAAGTTTGCCTCTTGATTTTATTGCTTGTTTTTTTCTCAGAAACAGAGTTTTTCTCTGACGTCGTTCATTGAAGTCAGAAAACTGGCTAAAGTCTCAGATACTCTTGTTATAGAGCATTTCAGCCTAGATTTAAATTATTAAACTTGACAGACCTGCATTGTCAGACGCCATTCTTTTAAGCTTACCGGACCGACAACGATGTGGATTTCATGTCTGTGCTTGCAAGTCTGTCAAGTTTAATCTTCCCTTCAACCTGAAGCAGGGCCAGAGTTATTGGCCCGAAACGTGGCACGTTGTTGGTGTTGGGCAGTGTTACAGCACAATTTTTGAGCTAAGTGGTTTTCTTGGACAATTTTTGAAATGTGATTTTTTTTTTTCATATTGTTTTCAAATTAAAAATTAAAAGGGATCTGCTACAGCGAGGGAGTTGGTGGTCTTTTCTACCCTCTTTGGTTTGAAGCTCTGACACATATCTATTTTACATATATGATTGCTCTGGTAGTTGTTTTTTGACACTAATATTTCCAAAGCACTACAAGGCATACACATCACTATAGAGGTCAGAGAGACAGTCCATGCTCAATAGTCAGTTCAAGATAAACATACATGATAAACATTAGATTCTAGTAGAATCTGAGAAATGGTCCAGATACAAAAACAACCTCAAAAAGGTGAGATTTTAGTCTGGATTTGAATATGGTTAGAGAGGGAGCATAACATACTGGCCTAGGAAGGCTGTGTTAGGGACCCAATGCAGCAACATTGAACGAGTGGAGTCTGGAGTTTGAAATGGAGAAGGGCACAAATAAGAGCAGCTTGACAAATGAAGGGACTTCATGAGGAAGAGTATACTGAGAGAGTAATCAGGAGCTGCAGAGTGAATTCTTTAGTCCAATAAAAGATGTTATGCTTCTGATTGGTTTAATCAGAGTCAATCACTCAAGTAGGTATGGAGTTTTGTCTTTGTTCATTACCTGGCTGAAAAGGCCAGTGACATTAGACAAACCCTTATACCAGCTGCTTCTTCATGTACCCAGAAATAGGCCAAGAATAACAAATTGTCCATGCACGGGTTCTTGTGCAGTTTTTATTATTTCAATGTTCCTTTCCTTTTTTTGTTTTTTGTAAACAAAAAAAGGCCTCTTCTATTGTAAGTTATGATCTGTAGCTTTCTGATAAGATTACTTTGTTTTGCACAAGGATCCCATAGTCCTGTTTATTGTTTAAGAGATTTTCCAATTGCTGAGTTCCCTGTCACCTATATCATCTACCACCCAAGCACTGATCATAGCACTCCACCTCCACATCTCTAAAGGTGTGGTAACAACAGCAGATACTGTATGTATATCATACAGCGTATCAAGGTGATATATGATATTATCCTCACCAAACACGAGTACATTTTTGCACATACAATTACATAGTAGATGCCGTATGAAGGCAAAACTATAATACTTAATGGTAAAAGTATGAATTTCTGTGGAGGCTAATCATCATCTCATGAAGGTGATACACTAAATCCTTGCATGACACAAATGCTAATCCTTTACTATATACCCTCAGCTCAATATTAATAGTGACAGAGGACAACAGCTTAATGAAGACAGATGCCAGATTCTACACTTGTAATATTATGAGTACTTATAAAGCTATTTCCCCAGTTCTTTTGCATGCTAGTTAGACAGAAATTGCAATATGTTGAGCTGAATATTAATTTGTGGAACCTGTCAATTCTAGCAATAGTGTACTTGACAACAATAAGTATAATGGTGATTACTGTGAAAATAATTTGAATAATGCATAAGTACAATGACAAGGTGAATGAGAACATTCAAAAAGCCTTGAGCTGAAGGAGAACGAGCCCCAAAAAATTCCTACTGTGAGAGTTGAACAGATTCTTTCATATGATCAATGACATTATGTACTGCACTGGGAAAAGGTTTGTGAACTTCTTAGGATGGTTTGTATTTCAACACCTTTTATACTCAAGACACAATTAAATTCTAAGCTAATCCCTGATATGAGAAAAAGATAAGCCTGTTGAATAAATAGATTTGACATAAAGAAAGTCGTTTGGTTACTTATTCAGCAAAAATATTCAATAATAGTTATCTCCTCTTGAAAAAGTATGTGACCCCTTCATTTGATAACAGATAGCAGCAAAAGTGGCAACAAAGCTGTCACTGTAGATTTCCCTCTCACACTTGAGATATTTTGGCCTAATCTCCCATAAAGAACTACAGTACAGTATTTCAATTCTGTGGCATTTTAGGAATACTTGCATGAAAAGCTCACTTCAGGTATTGTCATAACATTTTAATAAACTCTACGGGTATCAGTCTGTCAACAATGAGCCGCCTGACTGAAGACCGAATACAATTTAGGACAACTATCCAGAGGGTCGCCATGAGTCGACACCGACTCAATGGCACTTAACAACAACAACAAGGTCAAGACTCTGGCTTCAAGAATCTAAAACACAAAATCTCTTGTTTATCCATTTTATCATAATTTCCTTCAATACTTAGGGCCATTATTATAATGCATTATTCACTTTAGGCTCAGCTTCACCTCACAAAAGGATTGTCTTTACATTCTTTTCTGCAATATCCTGATATACAACAGAATGCATGGTTCGCAGCTCCTGATGCAGCTAACCAACCATTATGATAACAAATAATAATTCAGTAACAGTAAATTGAAATTTAGATTAGTTTTGTTCTTTTTAGATTAAGATAACAATTAAGGGCATGTTTACTAAACTGTGCTAATGGTTTGCATGGGATTTAACGCAAGTCAAGCCTGCCATGGCAACCATTAGCACCAGCTAAAAATGCAGCTGTGCTAAAAATCCCATGCTGGGGTGGAGACTGGGTGGGTTAGGGGTAAAGTGTGAGTGGTGACTGCATATCATGGTTAGTATAGGCCACAATATTGCACATTCACCATCAATGTCGCTGTTCACATTGATTCACTAAATGGTACATCGATGGATAGCAATAACTACTTGTGATGATTGTGGCATAGGCTTACAGTAGTTCAGGGGCTCTCAACTCACCCCTCAAGACACATCTAGGCAAGAAGGTTTTCAGGATAACCACAAGGAATATGCATGAGAGAAATTTGCATACAATGGAGGCAGTATAACAAATCTCTCTCTTGCATATTCATTGTGGTTTTCTGGAAAACCTGACTGGCTAGATGTATCCAAAGGAATGGTTTGAGAACCAATGGCTTAGTGTATGGGTGGCACTGGATGTGTTCTAACTTCATTGGAACATGCCCCATTTATTATCATGGGTCTGGCACCATCCCTATGCTACGTTTTGGAGCTGAACTACCAGTTTTTAGTAAACATGCCCCTTTGTGTACTGAACATCAGTATCTACCTTTCGCTGAAGCTGAGGTTCAATAAGTGCTTCTTCCTATATTCTCTTTAGCCCTCTCTTTTCTTAATACTCACTGTGAACCTACTATCCAACTTTTAAATATGATAAAGAGGATTTAATTATCCTTTTGTATCTTTTTTCCAAAAAGTATAAAAGGTGGTGAATGCCCTTGCTCTCTTTGTTTTCATTAACACCAGCTGATTTTAAAATAATACATAAGGAAGAGTTTTCCCAAATTAAAAATTAATACAATTCCCTTGCATGAGCCATATGGGTTTGTGTGCAATCAACTAATACTCTTCATTTCTGTTTCATCTAGTTTCCGAAGTAAAATGGATATTTCCTTGAACACACACACTCACTCACTCCCATGCTTGAGGACTTTCCAGCTCAGAAAACTCAGGTTCTGTCTAGCTTTCAAATGCCTGCAAGGAAGACCTGAAACAACTTGACAACATTTAAAAATTATCTGTAATTTCTTTTCTTGTTTTTGCAATATTTTGGTTCAGGAGGCTAGTCTCCTACAGCCTACTATGGTCGATGATACCTCTCGATTCCTGACAGTTTTTCCCTAAAACAATTTCAAAACCTGTCCACTTCATAGAGGAATCTCAGTGATGTTTTATTCTTTCAAACCCAAAGAACTGGGAAAGAATTATACAAAAACGTTGTAGAATATCTGTCTGCCCAGGGACAAAATTTTCCAAAAATTAAACAGAATGTGATGAAACTTGGCATGGGGAGAAACCAGTAGACACACATTGAGTTTGAAAATGGGCCAGATTGGTTTGGAGGTTCCAAGGAAATAACCCTCCCGCCCCCTACACACACACACTACCCTCATACTGCCCTCACCCCTGCCCCTCCAAACTACCCCTTCAGCTGCACCTTTCCCCATTAAATGGCCCCATTCCCAAAAAAACGAACGCCTCACAGCTACCCCATCACCCCAAAAACACCTCCTTCAACCGCTCCACCGCTCCACAAATGGCCCCCTTTCTAAAAACTGGCCCAACTGCCCCTCCACCCTGAAAAATGGCCATATCATCAAAACTACCCATCGATTGTTCCACTATCTCAAAAACTGCCCCACCCAAAAAACTATCCAACTGCCCCAAAATACAAGAAACTGCCCCACCCCCAAAAACTACCTTCATTCAACAATTTCCCTATCAGTATGCAAACTACAACCACTCCCAAAAAATACTCTGTAACTGCCACAATGCCATGCAAATTGCCTTCTCCCACAAAACTACCCCAACTGCTCTAACACCCAGCCAATTGCCCCACTCCCAAAATCAAGCTCTTTGCATCTTTCCTACTCCCTGCTAACTTCCTTAAAATCAAAACTATTCCCTTGCAACTGTTCTAACAACTGTAAACTTCCCCCATTTCCAAAAACTAACCTTGCCACTTTCATTCCAGCCTGCAAAGTGCCCCATAACTGCCCCAACAACACTGAAACTGCCCAGTTCCTCAAAGTTACTTCCATAACTGCCCCACCATCCTACAAACTGCTCCACGCCCCCACAACTTCCCCACTGCCTGCAAACTACCACACTTCAATTACCACCACAAATGCATCACTGCCACTCCACAAACTGTCCATATCCCAAAAATATTACCCCATGACTGTCCTACAAGCCTGCAACTGTCCTACCTCCAAAAAATACCCCAGACACTTCCATTCTAGCCTGTAAACTTGCCCACTCCCCCCAAATATATCCCTGTGGAAGGGAATTTAAGAAGGGTCGTCCAAGTGCAATCTGAGACATCTAAACCAGAATGCTTGAAATAAAAGCAGGCATGTCCAGATGCAGACACGATTTCACAAACAAAGACATGTCACAATTATGGACATCTAAATAGTCATTTCCAGAGCCAACCTCAGAACCTGGATATCTGGGATAGCCTAATGCTTAGGGCAAGAGGGCTAGGGGGTAAACAGGTGAGGTTCAAATCACACTGCTGCTGTTACTAACATTGTGCTGAGTATTCAGGATGATGTAGTGCTTTCTTCTCTAGATATTTTTCAGCCAAAAAGAGCACATTTCAGATTTCTGAAATCAGGCAGGGATGTCCAGGTTCCTGGCCCCAGACACACATCCCCATTCAGACTTAGATCTCCTCATGCTGGAGACTTCTTCAGAGCCGGCTTTGGTGACATCTCTGTGCTTTGGAGTCTCTATGCCCATTTTTGGACATCCAAAGCATGACTAAGGGGCTTGTTTACAAAGCCGCGGTAGCGGTTTGCGATCGTAATCGGAGCCGCGGCCCCATTGATTTCAATGGGGCCGCGGCTGCGATCGCGAACGCGAACCACTACCGCGGCTTTGTAAACAAGCCCCTAAGGCTTTTAAAATGAACCCCATAACTTCCTCAACACCATGCATAATGTTCCAGCTCACAAAACTACCCCTACAACTTCCCCTCCATCCCACAAACTGCTCCCTCCCCCAGAACAATCCTCCCAAAACCATCCTACCACCCTGTAAACTGTCCCACCCACAATATCTACACACCTAGACAAGGTCTTAGATAGTGCTGGGGAGGAGTCTGCTGTCTTGGTACATGTTGGTACCAATGACATAAGAAAGTGTGGTAGGGAGGTTCTGGAGGCTAAATTTAGGCTTTTAGGTAGGGAGTTAAAATCCAGAACATCCAGGGTAGAATTCTCTGAAATGCTTCCCGTTCCATGTGCAGGAACCAAACGGCAGGCAGAGCTCCTGAGTCTCAATGCATGGATGAGATGATGGTGCAAGGATGAGGATTTTAGATTTTTTAGGAACTGCGGAACATTCTGGGAAAAGGAGGGGCTATTCCGAAGGGATGGACTCCACCTTAACCAGGACAGAATCAGGCTACTGGCATTAACCTCTAAAAAGGAAGTAAAGCAGCTTTTAAACTAGATAATAGGAGAAAGACAACCGTCACCCAAGAACGCATGGTGTGGAACAATGTATCCTTGAAGATACTAGCAAAAGACTGAAGTTAGGACATATCAGCAGAGAGGTTTCAATAAAGAGAAAAGTAACCCATATGCCCTTGAGTGCAGAGCAGACAGAGCTTAAAGATTCCAAATTACTCCTACCTTCCGATATTCCAGATTAATATGAATAAAATACAGCCTCTAAAATGCTTGTATGCAAATGCTATAAGCCTAAAAAATAAGATGGGAGAGTTAGAATATATAGCACTAAATGAGAGGTCAGATATGATTAGTATCTCAGAGACATGCTGGAAGGAGGACAACCAGTGGGACACTGTGATACCTGGGTACAAACTATATTGTAATGATAGAGCAGACCAAATTGGTGGAGGGGTTGCACTCTATGTTAGAGAGGGCATTGAGTCACAAAGGATTAAAGTTTTACAGGAAACAAAATTCACTGTAGAATCACTATGAATTGAAATTCCATATAAAAAGGGGAAGGGGAAGGCAATGGCAGTGGGGGGTGTACTATCGCCCGCCTGGCCAGAATGAACAAATGGATGATGAAATGTTAAAAGAAACTAGGGATGCTAACAAAAGTTACAGCACAGTAATAATAATGGGTGATTTCAATTACCCTGGCATTGACTCGGTCAGTGTCACGGCAGAACATGCTAGGGAGATAAAGTTTCTAGATGAAATAAATGACTCCATCTTGGAGCAGCTGGTTCATGAACTGACCAGAAAGGGAGCCATTTTGGACCTAGTCCTTAGTAGAACAGAAGATCTGGTGCAAGAGATAAAGGTGTTGGGGCTACTTGGCAATAGTGATCATAGCATGATTTTGTTTGATTTAATAAATGGAGGAGGGAGGGTAAGGAAACCCATAGTATTACCTTGTAACTTTCAAAAGGGAGACTATGATAAAATGAGGAAAAAGTTAAGAAAAAACTAAAATGAGCAGTTGCAAAGGTTACAAATTTACATCAAGCTTGGATGTTGTTTAAAAATACTATCTTGGAAGCCCAAACCAGCTGATTTCCACACTTTAAGAAAAGTGGAAGGAAGTCTAAAAAACTGCCAGCATGGTTTAAAGGTGAGGTCTGTTGCTGCCAAAAAGCATCTTTCAAGAAATGGAAAAAGGAGCCAAATGATGAAAACTGGAAACAACACAAGCACTGGCAAGTTAGATGCAAGGCATTGATAAGGCAGACAAAGAGAGAATTTGAGAAGAAGCTTGCTGTGGAAGCAAAAATGCATAATAAAGACTTTTTGAAGTACATTCATAGCAAAAAACCTGTGAGAGAGTCAGTTGGACCATTAGATGATAGAGGGGTAAATGGGGTACTACGAGGTGGCAAGGCCATAGCAGAGAGACTGAATTAATTATTTGCTTCAGTTTTTATTGAGGAAGATGTGCGGATGATAACCATGACTGAAATGGTATTTAAAGGTGATGCTGAGGAAGAATTAAAAGAAATATTGATACACCGGGAAGATGTAATACAACTATTTGATAAACTGAAGAGTAGCAAATCACCTGGACCGGACGGTATACATCCAAGGGTGTTGAAAGAACTGAAAAATGAGATTGCAGACCTACTATTAGTAATCTGTGAACTATCAATAATATCATATGTTATACCTGAAGATTGGAGGATGGCCAATGTAAAGCCAATTTTTAAAAAGGGTTCCAGGAGTGATCTGGGAAACTACAGACCAGTGAGCCTGATGTCAGTACCAGGAAAAATGGTAGACACCATCATAAAGAACAAAATTACTGAACATGTAGATAGTCATGGCTTAATGGGAGACAGCCAACATGGTTTTAGCCAAGGAAGGTCTTATCTTACTAATCTATTATGTGTTTTGAAGTTGTGAATAAACATGTAAACAAAGGTGAGTCGGTTGATATAGTGTATCTGAACTTTCAGAAAGTCTTTGACAAGGTCCCTGATCAGAGACATTTGGCAAGATTAAAAAGTCTTGGGATAGGTGGCAGTGTACTATTGTAGATCAGGAACTGGTTAAAAGACAGAAAGCAGAGTATAGGGCTAAATGGTAAATTTTCCCAATGGAGAAAGGTGAATAGTAGAGTACCCCAAGGCATCTGTGCTGGGTCCGCTGCTTTTTAACATATTCATAAATGACCTGAAAATTGGGAATAACTGGGAATAAATTTGCAGATGACACAAAATTATTCAAAGTTGTTAAAATCCATGAGGATTGTTGAAAATTGCAAGAGGATCTTGATAAATTGGAGTGGAGGAGTGGCCTAGTGGTTGGGGCAAGGTACTTCAGGCTGGAAGGTCGGGGGTTCAAATCCCACTAGAGGACAGCAACCTTTGGCCGGAAGGACTGGGGTTTCTAGTCCCACAGGTGCTCCTTGTGGTCTTGGGCAAGCCACTTAACCCTCCACAGCCCATGTTCCCTGTAAAATAGTTATGTCCAAGTTATAATGCCCTGTTCAATGTAATTTCAGTTTGTTCAATGTAAACCGCATTGATGCAGAATAGCGCGGTATATAAGAGAATGTAAATAAAGACTGGGCATCCAAATGGCAGATGAAATTTAATGTGGACAAGTGCAAAATTATGCATCTAGGAATGAACAACCCAAACTATGGTTACACAATGTAAGTTTCCACATTAGGTACCACCACCCAGAAAAAAGATGTAGGCCTTATCATGGATACCATGTTAAAAACCTCTGCCCAGTATGCAGCAGCAGCCAAGAGAGCAAATAGAATGCTTGGTATCTTAAGGAAAGGAATGGAGAATAAAACAAAGGATGTTATAATGCCTCTTTATTGTTCCATGGTGCGATCACACCTTGAATATTGTGTGCAGTTCTGGTCGCTGTACTTTAAAAAGGATATAGCATTATTAGAAAAGGTACAGAGAAGAGCCACCAAAATGGTAAATGAGATGGAAGTATATCCCTATGAAGAGAGGCTAAAAAGGTTAGGGCTCTTGAATCTGGAAGGACGGGGGGAGATATGATGTTGTTGTTGTTGTTGTTGTTAAATGCCGTCAAGTCGGTGTCAACTCATGACAACCCTCTGGATAGTTGTCCTAAATTTTGTGTGTTCTTCAGTCAAGTGGCTTATTGATGACAGACTGGTACCCGTAGCTGCTGTTATTGTATCAATCCATCTCATTGCTGCCCTTCCTCTTTTATGTTGACCTTCTGTCTTACCAAACATGATGTCTTTCTGTAATGATCTCTCTCTTCACAGGATGTGTCCAAAGTATGAAAGTCAAAGTCTTGTCATCTGAGCTTATAAAGAAAGCTTATGTTTGATCTCCTCCAGTACTGTCTGGTTTGTTCTTTGGGCAGTCCATGGTTTATGCAGTTTTCGCCGCCAGCACCATAATTCAAAGGCATCAGTTTTCTTCCTGTCTATCCTTATGATGTTATTGAAAGTATCATGGCTTGAACGAGTCAAATCTTTCTATGGAGAGAGATGTCTCTGCTCTTTATAATCTTGTCTAGATCTTTCATAGCCGTTCTGTCAAAAGCAATGCATCATCTGATTTCTTGACTGCTTTCTGCTTCTTTATTAATAGTTGATCCAAGTAGGTTAAAGTTGTCCACAATTTCAATTTCCTCTCCTTCAATGATAAACTTATTGATTTTGCCAATTGTCATGATCTTTGTCTTCTTTACATTAAGGTGCAGGCCCATTTTAAGTATGTTCCTTGATTGTGAGAAACAAATGCTTCAGATCATCTTCACTTTCAGCCAGTAATGTGGTATCAACGGCATAGCGAAGGCCGTTGATGAGTTTTCCACTAATTTTCACACCTCTGTTGTCCTCATACAATCCTGCTTCTCTGACGATTTGTTCTGCATATAAATTAAACAGGTAGCAGGAATGTATGCAGCCTTGTCGTATACCTTTGCTTATTTTAAACCATTCTTTTCTCCTTGTTCCGTTCAAACTGTTGCTTCTTGTTCAATGTACAGATTGTGCAAGAGAATGATCAGGTATTCTGGTATGCCCATGCTTCTTAATGTGGCCCAGAGTTTCTCATGGTTTGCACAGTCAAAAGTCTTGTCGGAGTCAATAAAGCACAAATAGACATCCTTTTGGTATTCTTTAGTCTTTTCAAGGATCCATCTCACTTCGGCGATGGTGTCTCTCGTTCCTCGCCCTTTCCTGAACTCTGCTTGCACTTCAAGTAGTTCCTGTTCCAGGTATTGTTCTAGTCTCTGTTGAATAATCTTCAGTAGAATCCTGCTGTCATATGGGATCAGAGTGATTGTGCGATAATTTCCACAGTCAGTTGGATCACCTTTCTTTAGTATTGATATAAACACATATCTTTTCCAGTCAGTTGACCATGATGTTGTCTTCCAAATTTCTTGGCAGAGCCTTGTAAGTATGATAACAGCTGTAACAGATTGCTGTAATACTTCTATGGGAATGCCATCAATGTCTGGTGCTTTGTTCTTTGATAAGGCTTTCAATGCTGCTTCGACTTCTTCTTTCATCACCAATGGTTCCGGATCACAAGTTACGGGTTGAAACGGCTGTTGGTCCACTTGATCTTTATCATATAAACTCTTTGTATTCTTTCCACATTTTCTTGATCTTCTCAGCATAATTCAGCATATAACCTTGTGCATCTTATAACATTCTAATTTGAGGCTGGAACTTTTTTCTTTAGCTCTCACAGCTTTAGGAGAACCAATCTTGTTTTTCCTCTAATAGTTTCTGCTTCTATTTCCTTGCATGTGTCATTGTAGTACTTTCCCTTGTCCTATCTTGCTGAACATTGGAAATCTCTGTTGAGTTCTGTGTTTGTTTTTCTCCTCTGGCTTTAGCTTCTCTGCATTTCTGGGCAATTTTCAGAGTTTCTTCCATCATCCATTTTGGCTATTTTTGCTTTGTCTCCTTTTGTAGAGACTTCTCGCTTTCTTCCAACACAACCTTCTCGATATCATTCCATAACTCTTCTGGAGCTCTGTCATTTGTATCTAAAGCAGCAAATCAATTTTGCAGGCAGTCTTTAAATACTAGTGGTATATTCTCAAGGTTATATTTTGCTACATTCATGAGTGACTTGCTCTTTTTCATCGTTAGCTTGAGTTTGCATACTTGTAGCTGGTGATCTGTACCGCAGTCAGCTCCAGGTTTTGTCTTTGTTGATGTTATAGAGCTTTTCCATCATTGACTTCCACAGATGTAGTCAATTTGAGCTTTGTACAATCCATTGGGCCAAGTCTATGTGCACAGTCGCTGCTTGTATTGTTAGAAGAAGGTGTTTGACATGAATAGATTGTTGATCTTCCAGAATTCTATCAGTCTTTCTCCAGCTTCATTTCTGTTGCCAATTCCATATTTTCCTACCATTTTGCCTTCTTCTTTGTTGCCAGCCTTTGGCTTCCAGTCACCCATGACAATCAGAATATCCTGTTTGCATGTTCTGCCAATTTCAGCTTGTACTTGTTCATAGAAATCATCAATTTCTGCAGTTGTTGTTGACGCATATACTTGAATTATAGTTGTGTTGGTAGGCATTCCTCGTAGACAAATAGAGATCAAGCATTCACTGAGTGCATTGTATTTCATTACAGTTCTTGCAAATTTCTTCTTTATTATAAATGCAGCACCATTTCTTCTTTGTCTTTCATTTCCAGCATAGTAGACTATGTGATCATCTGATGCAAAGTGCCCGATGCCAGTCCATTTCAGTTCACCAACACCCAACAGATCAAATTGTACACATTCCATTTCATTCTTGACCAACTCCAACTTCCCTTGGTTCATGCTTCATACTTTCCATGTCCTAATATGTAAGACATCTTTATAGCTTCTGAATCTAATTTCATGTGCAGCTACATCAGCAGTCAGACGTCCCGAGGGCTTTGATCCAACCACATCATAAATGCTGACTTTACTCTACACTCCAACAAAAATTATAACCTTTTTTAGGGACTATATTGGTGTTTTTGTGGGATTTAGTTTTTTCACTGATATTTGAATTGTTTAACGGACAGTCAGAGGTATGGCTATGGCCCACCAGCCCTAGAGGGCTGTCCTCTACCAGCAGGACTGCGGTTGCTTGTCCTACAGCCAGGGCTCAGGCACCTGTCCCTCCACTCCCTCACCTACAAAATGGGTGATTGTGGGTCCTTTGGGGTATATAGTGTATACCACTTTGACCTGTAGAGACAGTGCTATATCCACCTCATGTGAGTCTAGACACCCCTCTGCCCTGATAACAGGTGCACATGGCAGCCAAACCTTAACACTGGGTATGCACTAATCTGGGTGGTGTCAGGCCCCACAGGGCCACATGTGACTGTGGAGCACAGATGGATACAGAAGTACTTTCAGTTGAACTACTAGGAACACCTGGCACACACTAGCAGTGCTGAGAATGTGCAACAGGACCCATCTCTAGCAACACATGTACTGTGGACCTAGTGCTGGGCGCCCATCCTAAGCCTCAGGGTGAACACAGAACCTGCATAACGGCATGGTCTGTAGCTACTCTGTGCCAGTATCATGCACTGTCAGTCTGTCTTACCATGCTGCAGTACCAGAGAGGTGCAGACACTGTTCTGCATGTGCATTGCATCATGGGTGCTGGTGGGGTTACCCTATCCTGGCACACAGAGCAGATGGTTTGTGCGGTTACCTGCAGTCCTTCTGTACCCAGCCATTGCTGCACAACAAGCCATAGAGATATAGCCTACTGGTTAGTACAATGATATTCTAAACAGTGGTCATGGGTTTGATTCCTTGTTGTTCCCTCTTTTCATGCCTGCCCGACTCAGATATTTTGCATGCCTGTAACAGTCGTCTCTTTGCATATCCATGCTGCCAGCCCATATTACCCTCACTACTGCTGCCAACAATCCTTCCGTCCATCTTTCTGCATCTGTCAGCTGTGTAGTCCTGTCTTCCTGTGCAGGCTGCCACCCCATGTCCTGCACTAGTACCCTTACCTGCATTGCGCCTCTTCATGCTTGCCTTGCCTGTGCCTGATCTGCATGGCACCACCACTCCTCTGACCACCCGTCATTGTAACTATCCTGCCACCTCCACCTCCACTGGGGGACACGTATTCCCATCATCTGCCACCAACTGTCTTTCCACCCTGTGCTGTGGTACAGTTACCCTCACCATGTTTGTCAACAGTTCTGGCAGCCACATGGGATGTCTGCAGATATGTCAGGTCCAGCAGATCCCAGCTCTCCCTCCTTCACTCACTTGTTCATTGCCTTTCCTCAGTGCTCTATCTAGTGTTAGGGCTAAATCTGTCTCTGTACCTCACAGGTCATGCAAGTCATCCTGAAGCACCTTGCAGCCCTTAAGGTGCCTTATAAGGTGTCCTATAAGGTGCCTTGTAAGGTGCCTCATAAGGCACTTTGTAAGGTGCCCTATAGGGCTCCTTAGGCTAAGCGCCGTATTAGGCACCCCTTGACAAGGCACCTTAGAAGGCACCCTAGGTTACGGAACCATAGGTTAAGGTGGCCTAACAAGGTTATGGTTCCCTAGGTTAATGTGCCCTAAGGGCTGCAAGGTGCTTCCAGATGACATGCATGACCTGTGAGGCATAGAGACAGATGTAGCCTTAACACTAGATAGAGCACCGAGGAAAGGCAATGAACAGGTGAGTGAAGGAAGAAGAGCTGGGAGCTGCTAGATCTGCCATATCTGCGGGCATCCCATGTGGCTGCCAGTACTGTTGACAAACATGGTGGGGGAAACTGTACCACAGCACAGGATGTTGGCAATGTAAAGTACTCGAAAGACAGTGGGTGGCAGATGATGGGAATACGTGTCCCCCAGTGGAGGCGGAGGTGGCAGGATAGTTACAGTGATGGGTGGACAGAGGAGTGGTGGTGCCATGCAGATCAGGCACAGGCAAGGCAAGCACAAAGAGGCACAATGCAGGAAAGTGTAGCAGTGCGGGACATGGGGTGGCAGCCTGCACAGGCAGACAGGACTCTACACAGCTAACAGACGCAGATAGACGGACCGAAGGAATATTGGCAACTGTGGCGAGGGTATTATGGGCTGGCAGCACAGCTCTGCAAAAATATAACTGTCACAGGCATGCAAACTATTTGAGTAGGAGAGGCATGAAAGGAGGGAACAATGAGGAATCAAACCCATGAACACTGCCAAGAACGGCATTGTACTAACCAGTAGGCTCTACCTCCATGGTGTATCTCATAGCAATAGCTGGGTACAGAAGGACTGCATGTCATCGCACAAACTGTCTGCTCTGAGTATCAGGATAGGATAACCCCACCAGTACCCATGATGCAATACACATGCAGAACAGTGGTCTACAGCTGATCACCAGATGGGGTCTGCACCTCTCTGGTACCTCAGCTTGGAAAGACGAACTGACAGTGCATGATACTGGCACAGAGTAGCTACAGACCATGCCATTGTGCAGGTTCTGTATTCACCCTGAGGGATAAGATGGGCACCCAGCACTAGGACTGCAGTACATGTGGTGCTAGAGATAGGTTCTGCTGTACATCCCTGTTATTACGTGTGTGTGAGAGGTGTTCCTTGCAGTGCATCCAAAAGTAATCTGGTATCCATCTGTGTTCCACAGTCACATATGACCCACTTGGACCAGACACCACCCAAATTAGTGTGTACCCAGTATTAGGGTCTGGCTGACATGGGTACCCGTTATTAGGGCAGAGGGGTTTCTAGACTTGTTTGAGGTTTGTGTAGCAGTGTCTCTACAGGTCAAAGTGATATATACTATATACCCCAAATGGCCCACTATCACCCTTTTTTGTAGGTAAGGGACAGGTGCCTGAGCCCTGGTGAAACAACCTCCATCCTGCTGGTATAAGAGAGCCCTCCAGGGTTGGTGGCCCAGAGCCATACCTGTAACTGGGGCAGTGGTAGACCAGCAATAATACTGGTGTTAGGTCTGAAAAACCTCAACTACTGCACACCATGGTCTGCCATTTACCAGAAGATGGCACAGTCAGACTGCACCTGCAGCACCCTACAAGGTGTTCCAACCATGTACAGACTAACTGCTGACAGTCCACTAGCCAGTCAATAGTGCATGATCACAAAGGAACTATGTGCACCAAGCAGTTATCTCAGTGATTAGGCCACAGCATTGGAAACACACAAGTATCACTGGAAACAGATAGTGTAGAGCACTATGTGAGAACCTAGACATGGCATGGTCACTGCTCGGTCAGAGTGAGAGTGTCCCCCCCAGCATGACTACAATGTCCAAGCTATTGTCTCACACGCTGTGAAGATGCATCCTGGCGAATCCGCCTTGTCCAGGACATACTCACAATACCTTGCTCCTCAATATGCATATAGTCAGGCTAACACTGGTAACAGTGGGACTTTGTGGGCCCGGTGAGGTGTGAGCAGCCACAAAACAATGGATAGACATACACACACACACACTCCTATTGCAGCATTGTGCAAAGATAGGGGTGGGTGGCAACCCTGCCCGCCACACTGGTCCTGATCACAGTGCTGACATTGCTAAACTGTGCAGGAGGTAATAGTAGTGCTCTGGTGATAACTGTAGCTCCATGCTGGGGCTAACAGCAGCTTTGGATTGTGGAACCTGTGTGAGTGGGTGTTTGTACCCCTGTTTGCCACTGATTTGGGCTTTGCACATGTTGCTGTTGTATCTGCATTGTAGGGTAAAATATAAGGACATGCTTTGCAAGATCCACAGCTGGGACTTGAACCTGTGACCCCTCTGTTTTCGTACACACTGGCTGTGTGTACTGCATTACACTATTGCCACAGATGCACAATTGCCCCTGGAGCTACCTGTATGTTTCCTCAGCCTGACCTTTTATGTTGCACTGCACACCACGTACTGGTACAGGGCATGGCCTAGGTCAACTGCAGGCAGGTGCCACTGCCCCCTCCAGCACGGGCACCCCCCTGCCATGCTGACATGACCATATGTTGGTGGTACTGGTAGTGCGCAGTCCCAGGCCATCCACTGTGTGGTTAGGCGATCCCTAGGGAGCGGGGTCTGGGGAGGAGAGGCATACATGAGCATCCTCACATCCCCCCCCCTCACCGCCTACCAATATTATGTCTGTTCTGCTTGGGGGCGGGTTGGCTTGGGGGATGTCAGTTGAGTGCCCTGGCAACTGTTAGCTAAGGTGGACCAGATAGATGTAGGTAGATTGTGTTTGGCCTTTGTCAGCTGCTGTCTTGCTGATTTCCAGTTTCTATGTTACTATGTGCCACCTAGGCGACTGCTTAGTCCACTCTGTGCCCCAGCTGCCCCCACTGCATGTCCTGTCTGCAGCCCCCTATGCCCCATTTGCACCATCGCCATAGTGGTCTTTCATACTTGGGCACTATGCTGTTGCTGCAAATGGAGCACTACTATCACGTTACTTGGGCTCCCTGCCTATGCTGTACATTGCTGACACTAAAATGGTTTCTCTATCCTGCAAATGTGCCTCTAATGCCAGGTTTTCATTTGCGGTAGTTTTCAGCCCTTCATTTCCCCGCGTTAGTGTAAAAGGAGCCTCTCCCCGCCCACTCCCTGCCCATTGACCCCCTTCTCTCCGCCCTCTCTCCACCCTCTGCGAGACTTACTGCGGCTGGTGACTGTGATGCGCGCTAGGTAATGTTAATGCACGTTAAGTAACATTAACGTGCGTTAACGTGCTTTAACATTACTTAACGCACGTTAAAATAGCCACTGCTATGTTACGGCAGTTTAGTAAACATACCCCTTAGGGGTATGTTTACTAAACTGCAGTAATGTCACCTGCGGTAGTTTCCGCGGTAATTGTACAGATGCCCATATAAAGGAGTGGGCGGTGCATCGTACGACAAGCAGTGCCAGGTAATGCGCATAACAATGTGCCTTAGGCTAACATGCGTCACAAGGTGCTATATAAGGTACATCACAAGGCACCTTAACCTGACGCATCTCTGTAGGTACGTTGTCATGTGCCCTACAAGGTGCCCTAACCTAAGGTGCCATGAAGCCACCCCCAGAAGGCCCCATATAAGGTGCCGTACAAGGTGCCCCATAAGGCACCATAGGTTAAGGCACCTGAAAAGCAGGACATGAGGTAGCAGTCTGCAAATGAACACAGGATGCTACACAGCTGACAGACGCAGATAGACGGACCAGAGGAATGTCAGCCACTGTGGCAAGGCTATTATGGGCTGGCAGCACAAATCTGAAAAGTTATGACTGTTAGAGGCATTCAAAATATCTGAGTTGGACAGACATGAGAGGAAGGAACAATGGGGGATTTAACCCATGACCACAGTTTGGAATGTCATTGTATGAACCAGTGGGTTATACCTCTATGACCTGTTGTACAGCAATGCCTGGGCACAGAGGGACTGCAGGTCACCGCACAAACCATCTGCTCTGTGCGCTAGGATAGGGTAACCGCACCAGCACCCATGATGCATTGCACATGCGGAACAGCAGTCTACAGCAGATCACCAAATGGGGTCTGCACCTCTCTGTTACCGCAGCCTGGTAGGATGGACTGCCGTGCGTGATACTACCACAGAGTAGCTAAAGACCCTGCCATTGTGTAGGTTCTGTGTTCACCCTGACGATAAGGATGGCTGCCCAGCACTAGGTCCATAGTACATGTGGTGCTACATATAGGTCCTGTTGTACATCCCTATCACTAGCAGTGTGTGACAGTTGTCTCTAGCAGTGCAACAGAAGGTGCCTCTGTGTCCATTTATGTTACACAATCACATGTATCTGTCTGGGACCAGACACCACCAAGATCAGTGTGTACCCAGTGTTAAAGTCTGGCTGCCATGGTCACCTGTTAGCAGGGCAGAGGGGTGTTTAGTTTCTTATGTACCACCGCCCCCTACTATTCAGAATAGTATACACTATGTGGCCCCCCAAGGGCCCAAAACCACCCCTATTTTAGGTGAGAGTTTGGAGGGACAGGTGCCTGAGCCCCGGGGACTGGCCGTGGGACCAGCAACCCCAGTCCTGATGGCAAAACTCAGCCCTCTAGGGATAGTGCACAAGAGACATACCTGTGACTGGGGCATTGACAGACCAGTAATAATGCAGGGGTATGCCTGTGAATCCTCACTTGCCACATACCATGGTCTGCCATGCGTTATCAGACAACACTGTCAGGCTGCACCTGCAGCAGCGTACAAGGTGTTCTCAACATGCACATACTAACTGCAGACATGCCACTAGCCAGTCCCTGGTACATGCTCACTGAGAAAACATGTGCACACATACATAGGATGTACAGCATACACACCAAGCAGGTAGGTCAGTGATTGGAGCCCCAGAACTAAGATCACACAGGTATCACTGGAGACAAATAGCATACAGCACTATGGGGGAACCTAGACATGCCATGGTCACTGCTGAGTCAGAGTGAGACTGACCTCCCAGCATGACATGCTGTGGCCACCCTGTCCATGCAGGTGGTGTTCGGACACTACAGTGTCCCAGCCATTACAATAATCCCTGTGCAGATGCAGCCTGCCCAATTCACCATGTCTGGTCCATACCCACACTACCTTGCTCCTCATTATGCACACTTGCAGGCTAAGGCTGGTAACAGTTGGACAATGTGGGCCGAGAGCGGGGTGGGCAGCCACAAAACAATGGATAGACATACACACACACACATACTCCTACTGCAACACTGTGCAATGATAGGGGTGTTTGGCAACCCTGCCTGCCACACTGCCGACATTTCTGAACTGTGCATGAGGTAGCAGTGGTGCTGTGATGGTACCTGCAGCTCCATGCTGGGGCCATCAGCCTGCCTGTACAAGATGATTTGGATAGTGGAGCCTGTGTGAGTGGGTGTTTCTACCCCTATTGGCCGCAGCTGTGGGGATTGCACGGTTTGATGTTGTATCTACTTAGTAGGGTAAAATATTAGGATGTGCTCTGCAGGGTCTGCAGTTGGGACCTGAACCTGTGAACCTCTGCTCTGAGTCACACTGGCTGTGTGTACTGTACCGCAGTGTGGCCACAGAGGCACAACAGTCCCTGGGCCTACCTTTATGTCTCCTCGGCCAGACTTTTTCTGTTGCTCTGCGCACTACATACTGGTATAGGGCATGGCCTAGGTCCACTGCAGACAGGTGCCATGCCCACTCCAGCACGGACCCCCCCTGCTATGCTGACATGACCATATGCTGTTGGTGCTTGTTGTGCGCCATCCCAGGCCATCCAATGTTCAGGTAGGCAGGTGCCTAGAGTGCGGCATCTGGGATGGGAAGACATACATGGACATCCACATACCCCCATCACCGCCTAACAACATTATGTCACTTCAACATGGGGGAGGGATGGCTGTGGGGATGTCCTGTCTCTGCTCTGGCAACTATTGGCTAGGGTAGTCAAGGTATTTGTATATTGTGTTTGGCCTTTGTCAGATGCTGTCTTGCTGACTTCCAGTTTCTATGTTCCTATGTGCCACCTAGGCGACAGCCTAGTCTTCCCTATGCCCCGACTGCCCCCACTACATGTGCCACCTGCAGCCCCCTATGCCCCATTTATACCATCACCATAGTGGCCTTTCATACTTGGCCACTATGCTGTTTTTGCAAATGGAGCACTACTATCACGTTTCTTGTGCTCCCTGCCTATGCTGTACATTGCTGACACTTAAATGGTTTCTCTCTCCTGCAAATGTGCATCTAACGGCAGGTTTTCATTTGTAGTAGGATTCAGCCCTTCAGTTCAGCGTTTTAGTGTGTAGGGAGCCTCTCCCTGCCCACTCCCCGCCCATTCAACCCTGCTCTCCGCCCTCTCTCCTCCCTCTGCTGTGTGTACCGTGCCTCCAAATGCTTCTGCGTGGGTTGTAACATTACTGCGCGGTAACATTATGTTACCACGCGGGAACGTTACCTAACATGTGGTAATGTTACCTAATGCGCAGTCTGTAATGTTACTGCAGTTGAGTAAACATACCCCTTAGTGTTACTTTAAAGTGAACTGCAGGTAGACAATATAAATTTATATCTGCTCATTTCAATTAACAACTCTATATATAGAGTATGTCCTAATTAGCATTAAACATTCAATATAACTGAAGTCCATATGACATGAAAATTATTCTTTCAAAACATTTTATAACAACAATCTCAATAGGAACAAGTATCCTCCAGGTATATCTAGAGTCTATACTCTAAGTAAGGGTTTAGGAAAGAAAATAAGTACAAATTGAGCTCTAGTGACATCAGGTATGGGAGCACTTTTCATAACTTCAGAAGAAGTACCTGAACTGGACAGAAACTAATCTGAATCTGCTATATAAGGAAAATCACAATATTGAAATTATTACTTAAACTAGGGGGGTTTAAGACTTAGGGGTATGTTTACTAAGCAGTCTTAACGTGCGCCCGGCGATAGTGTGCAGGATGCCATAAAAGGAGTGGGTGTTTCGGTCTTAACATAGCAAAACGGAATTATTGCGCGATAGCGCACGCTGCGCACATTATCAGGCGAAACACCACTAAGCACATTAACGCGTGATAATCTTAAGTAGGCGCGCAGACATGCAAACACAGAAGCAGAGGTGTAGCACAATGGTTAATACACTGACTGATGGTACAGGGGTCATGAGCTTGATCCCCCAGTGTGCCTAATGCATAAGGCTGGCTGAGGCATCACCCTTTATATTTAGGTAGTGATTTTTGAGGCATTTTACTTTAATTTAATTAGTGCTGCCAGCAAACACACCTTCATGGTGGCGTAACCTAAGGTGCCGCATAAGGCACCCCATAATGCACTCCATAGGGCACATTATAAAGTGCACTGTCTGCCAAGACACCCTATAATGTCCCCTATAGGACACCTTATAAGGCACCTTATAAGGCGCTTGATAGAGCGCCTTATAAGGTGCCTTATAAAGCGCCCTATAGGGAGCCCTATAAGGTGCCTTATGGGGCGCCTTATGAGGCACCTTAAAGTTACAGTACTCTGAGGGTGTTTTTGCTGGCAGCACTAATGTACATTAAAAATAGACAATGCCTCAGACAGCCCTATCAAATAACCCCACCATGGGTTTGAGCCGATGACCTCTGGCTTCACAGACAGTGAAGTAACCAGTGGGCTACAGCTGCTAACAAACCCCTGGCTGGCTGCAAAAGGACAGCATGTCACCACACAAACTGTCTGCTGTGGTTACCAGGATAGGGTTAATCCACCTGTACCCATGATGCACTGCACATGCAAATCAGCAGTCGACAGATGGGCACAAGATGGGGTATGCACCCCCACAGCACCTCGGCCTGGTAGGGGGGAACTGACCGTGTGTGGTACTGGCACAGAGTAGCCACAGACCGTCACATTGGGCGGGTACTGTGCTCAACCTGAGGGTGAGGTTCGGCGCCCAGCACCAGGTCCACAGCACCTTTCATGGCTGAAATACGCCATGCTGCAGGACCCCATCAGTGCTACTGTGTGTGATAGGTAGTTCCTGCAGACACACCTAGGTTACATCTGTGTCCTTTTTTTATTTCTCAGTCATGTTTAACCCTTATGGGCTATGATGCACCCAGAATAGTGCATGTCCTGTGTTGGTGCCATGGTTACATGATGTAGGTGAAGGGGGGGGGGGGGTGTGTGTTTGGACTCATAGGCGGATTATGTACCAACACACAACCCACCCTCTGGGGCTCAGGGAGGGAAACAGGTTCACCCACCAATAGATCCAAGTCCAACATGAACACCACAAACAGAGCATTCAGTTTTTATGTCCCCAAATGCTGGAACACTCTACCCCCCGACATTAGGGCCATTACCAATCTATATCAGTTCAGGAAGGCTCTCAAAACCTACCTTTTCTGCCAATACTTCCCAGACAGCAACTGAACTAGATATCCCTTCCAAGAAATGACCCAGTCTAGAAATGCCCTCACAACTTATATCTACAGTGTAGATAGCTTATGTATATAGTTAACCCAGTTATCCATGTTTGTACTCCTGTTCAATGTAAAACTTGACAGTTTTTCGTTATGGTCGTTTTGTTATGATGTAAACCGCGCTGATTCTAAATAGCGCGGTATATAAGAAACTGTAATAAATAAATAAATAAAATTCTACCTATCTGCAATGGTAGCAGTAGAGGGGGCCATCAACCCCCGTCCTGGGGAACAGACACCCTGCAGGGCAGGCAATGCAGAACTGTACACATCCATAAAGCAATAGCAGACAGACAGTAGGCCTGAAAATGCTCAGCTGCCCCCCCACCACTATCTGACATTCTCCAGCAGCAAGTCTCCAGCTGCTGCACCCTGCAAGGTGCTCCAGCAAGACACATACTAGCTGCAGACAGTCTGCTAGCTAGTCCATAGTGCATGGTTCTGGAGAAAATGCATGTACCCAGAACTGGGACATCAGCATACACACCAAGCAGATAAGTCAGCGATTGGCTTCCAAAAGGGACCCATAAATATCACATGAGAAAAATACTATATAGCACTATGGGGGGACCTAGCCATGCCGTGGTCACTACTCAGTCAGGGTGAGAGTGACCTCCCAGCAGGACATGCTGTGGCCACACTGTCCGTGCAGGTGGTGGCCGGGCACTACAATGTCCGAGCCATTGCCCTATGCCCTGTGCAGATGGGGTCAGGCCAGGCCACCCTATCCAGGCTGTTCCCACAGTACCTTGCTCCTCATTATGCACATTGGCAGGCCAATACTGGGAACAGTGCTAGCAGTGTGGGCTGTGGAGGGTGTTGGCAGCCACCACACACTGGATAGACAGACACACACTCCCACACCTATGCCAGCATTGTGCATCTATAGAGGTGTTTGGCAGCCCTGGCCACCACACCAGTCCTGGGCACAGTGCAGGCATGGCTATGGTATGCAATACTGTTGGGGTCACTCTGTCAGACACCAGACCTGCAGCCCTCTGTGTCCCCTTTCCCAGTATTTGTCCAGTTGCCCATTCCGACATGCCTGCCCTGCTGTGGTGGAACATGTGCACGCCATAAGAAACCTGTCCAATAAAAAGGGAAAACCCTGATCAGCGCTATTTCACTATGGGATCATTCACCTTGTATGGGGACGGAGCGTAGACCCTTCCAAAATTCATATCCTTTTTTTGGAGCTTTCTTGGGAGTATTTTTTGATGTTTCCCATTAATATCACTGTTGCCCAGCTTGGTTATGTTTTTTTATATTTTGTTGGGGTCATTTTCAATGTTTAATTGCACTTTTGTTCCATGCACATGTATCACACTTATCACTTTTTTGTAGGTTTCCCTGATTTTGCTGTACACTGCTGACATAAATGGTTTTTCTTCCCTTTAAATCAGCTCTAATGCCAGGGTTTCACTGGTTTAGTTTTCAGCCTCTGATTTCACAGTGTTAGGGGGATGTTTACTAAACTGCGTTAACGCATCATAATGAGCATTATGTAACGTTAACGATCGTTAACGTTACATAACACGCGTTAAAGTAACGTAACGATCGTAAAGTTCTGCGGCGCGGTAAAACACCGCAGAAGGGGGAGAGAGGGTGGAGAGACGGGGTCAATGGGCGGAGAGTGGGCAGGGAGAGGCTCCCTTCACACTAACGCGCTGATCTGAAGAGCTGAATCCTAACGCGATTGAAAACCTGCCGTTAGATGCACATTTACAGGGGAGAGAAACCATTTCAGTGTCAGCAATATACAGCATAGGCAGGGAAACCTACAACAATTGATAAGTGTGATACATGTGCATGGAACAAGAGGGCACATAAACATTGAAAATGACCCCAACAAACTGGAAAAAAACCATAACCAAGCTGGCCAATAGTGAGAATAATGGGAAACATCACCCCCCCCCCCCCCCCGAGAAAGCTCCACAAAAAAGATATTAATCGTGGAAGGGTCTATGCTCCGTCCCCATACAAGGTGAATGAGCCCACAGTGAAATAGCGCTGATCAGGGTTTTCCCCTCCATCAGACAGGTTTCCTATGGCATAAACATGTCCCGCAACATCAGGGCGGGCATGTCAGAACGGCAAATGGACAGATGCCGGGAAAGGGGATACAGAGGGCCGCTGGCGGCACATGCTGTGGTGCAGCTGGGCCACAGTGCGGACTAGGGTGATGCCTAGGTGGCCCATACGAATGCTGAAACAGCAGAGCAGCCAGACAGCAACTGCTGAAGGCCCAACATGGGCACGAGTGTGTTTCCCACAGTGTCACAGGGGATAGTACCCAGCAGCTACCCCCAAGGGCACGGAACATTGGCAGGCGGGGCTGGGGGGAAGCGTGGACACCTATGCAGGTACCCCTACTCCAGAACCCGCACCATAGGCAGCCGCCTACCCACAGACTGGATGGCCAGAGACTGTGCTCCACCAGCACCACCAGCGGAAGGGCATGTCAGCATGGTGGCAGAGGGATACTGGTGGTGAAGGGGGCAGTGGCAGCTGCCAAGAGCAGACAGTGGCCTAGCCCTGTGTAGGTGGGTGCCGTGCACTGCAACAGACAGGCTCTGTCTGATGAAGAGTCATGGTATCACCAGGGAATGTACTGACTCTGTGACAACATGATGGTGCAGTGCACAAAACCAATGTATTCAGAAGCAGAAAGTCACAGTTTCAAGTCCGAGCTGTGGTTCCTGCCAAACCAGTCCCCATATTTTACCCACTACTAAAACGTGCTAATGCAGACAGAACCTTTATTGTAGATGATGTAAACATGCCCAAAACACCTACATTTTACCCTACAGAGCACAGACACCATAAACATTTGCATTACCTAGAGCAGAGTATCCCAAATGCAGTCCTGGAGGGCCAAACACCATTCCGGTTCCATGCTGCCTCTAATAAAGATGCCTGTGCTGCATTTCTATGCGCCACCCCCATGGTATGCAGATGTATCTCATGCATATTCATGAGGGACAGCATGCAAACACGAACAGTGTTTGGCACAGAAGGACTGGAGTTGGGAACCTCTGCCAACAGGGGCAGACACACCCCCACCCACTGGCTCTATTACCCAATGCCTCCTGGAGAGGCAGGATGTTGGGCCCTGCGTGCATCTCCCAATACTAGCACTTGCATACCTTAGCAATGCCACCCTAAACCTGGGAATACGTTACACAGCTATCAAAAAGTTGCTATGATCACTGGCAGATAGCAATTCCTAAGTTAAGCCGAATTCGCTGATTGAGCTGCATCATAGCAACCTTTCTGATGTCTGTGGAGTGTGCTTGAGGTCTGGTGTCTGACAGTGTTTACCACCCTGGGGAGTGACCCCAACAGTATTGCTTACCATAGCCATGCCTGCACTGTGCCCAGGACTGGTGCAGTGTCCAGGGCTGCCAAACGTTGCACAATGCTGGCATAGGTGTGGGGAGTGTGTGTCTGTCTGTCCAGTGTGTGGTGGCTGCAAACACCCTCCACAGCCCACACTGCTATCACTGTTGCCAGTATTGGCCTGCCAATGTGCATAATGAGGAGCAAGGTACCGTGAGAATAGCCTGGATAGGGTGGCCTGGCCTGGATGCATCTGCACAGGGCTTAAGGCAATGACTCGGACATTGTAGTGCCCGGCCATCACCTGCACGGACAGGGTGGCCACAGCATGTCCTGCTGGGAGGTCACTCTCACCCTGACTGAGCAGTGACCACGGCATGGCTAGGTTCCCCCATAGTGCTATGTAGTATTTCTTTCATGTGATATTTATGGGTTTTCTTTTGGGGTCAAATCATTGACTTATCTGCTTGTTGTGTATGCTGACATCCCTGTTCTAGGTACACACGTCTCCTCTAGGACTATGGACTGTCTGCAGCTAGTATGTGTCTTGCTGGAACACCTTGCAGGGTGCAGCGGCTGGAGGCTTGCTGCTGGAGAATGTCAGACAGTGGTGGGGGGCAGGTGAGCATTTCCAGGCCTACTGTCTGTCTGCTATTGCGTTATGGATGTGTACCGCTCTGCATTGCCTGCCCTGTAGGGTGTCTGTTCCCCAGCAGGACTGGGGTTGATGGTCACCTCTACTGCTACCATTGCAGGGGGGTAGAATGTGGATCTATTGGTGGGTGATCCTGTTTCCCACCCTGAGCCCCAGTGGGTGGGTTGTGTGGTGGTGGCACTTAATCTGCCTATGGGTCCAGACTTCCCCTCCCCTCCCCTCCCCTTCCCCCTCCCCCTCCCCTCCCCCCTCCCCCTCCCCTCCCTTTCCCCCTCCCCCTCCCCTCCATTCACCCCTCCCCCCTTCCCTCCCCTCCCCTCCCCTCTCCCCCTTCCCCCTCCCCCCTCCCCCTCCCCTCCCCCTCCCCATTCCCCTCCCCCTGCCCTCCCACCTCACCCTTCCTCTCCCCCTCCCCTCCCACTCCCCTTCCCCTCCCCTTCCCTCCCCATCCCCTCCCCTCCCCTCACCCTTCCCTCCCCCTCCCCCTTCCCCCTTCCCTCCCCTCCCCTTCCCCCCTCCTCTGCTTCCCCCTCCCCCTTCCCCTTCCCTCTCCCCTTCCCCCCTCCCCCTTCCCTCCCCCTCCCCTCCCCCTTCCCTCCCCCTTCCCTCCCCCCTCCACCCTTCCCCCTACCCCCCTTCCCTCCCCCTTCCCTCCCCCCTCCCCCTCCCCTCCCCTCCCCCCTTTCCTCCCCCTTCCCTCCCCCTCCCTCCCTTCCCCCTTCCCCCCTTCCCTTCCTCCTTTCCTCCCCCCTTTCACCCCTCCTTTCACCCCCTCCTTTCACCCCCCTCATATCACCCCCCCCTCATTTCACCCCCTTTCACCCCCCTCATTTCACCCCCCTTCACCCCCCTTCACCCCCCCTTTCACCCACCCCTTTCACCCCCCCTCTTTCAAACCCCCTCTTTCACCCCCCTCTTTCACCCCCTTTCACCCCCCTTCAACCCCCTTTCACCCCCCCTTCACCCCCTTCACCCCTCCCCTTCACCCCCCCTGCCCCCCCCTCCCCTTCCCCCCCCTTTCACCCCCCTTCTTCCCCCCCCCATTCACCCCCCCTCCTTCACCCCCCCTTTCACCCCCCTCCTTCACCCCCCATTCTCCCCCCTCCCCTTCACCCCCCCTTTCACCCCCTCCTTCACCCCCCCTTTCACCCCCCCCTCCTTCACCCCCTCCTTCACCCCCCCTTTCACCCCCCCCTTCACCCCCCTCCCCTTCACCCTCTCCCCTTCACCCCCCCTCCCCTTCACCCCCATTTCACCCCCCTACTTCACCCCCCCTTTCACCCTCCTTTCACCCCCCTCCTTCACCCCCCCTTTCACCCCCCTCCTTCACCCCCACTTTCACCCCCCCCTTCACCCCCCTCCCCTTCACCCCCCCTTCACCCCCTCCCCTTCACCCCCCCTTTCACCCCCCCTCCTTCACCCCCCTTCACCCCCCCCTTCACCCCCCCCACCCCCCCCTTCACCCCCCCCACCCCCCCTTCACCCCCCCTCACCCCCCCTTTCACCCCCCCCCCCCCCCCCCCCCCCCCCCTTCACCCCCCCCTTCACCCCCCCTCACCCCCCCTTTCACCCCCCCCCTCACCCCCCCTTTCACCCCCCCCTCACCCCCCCTTTCACCCCCCCCCCCTCACCCCCCCTTTCACCCCCCCCCCCTCACCCCCCCTTTCACCCCCCCCCTCACACCCCCCCCTCACCCCCCTTTCACCCCCCCTCACCCCTCCTTTCACCCCCCCTTTCACCCACATCAGGCAACCATAGCATCAACACAGGATATGTACTATTCTGGGTGCATCATCGCCCATAAGGGCTAGACATGACTGAGAAATACAGAGGGACACAGATGTATCCTAGGTGTATCTACAGGAACTACCTATCACACACTGATGGGAGACCTGCAGCCCCACCTCACACTCAAGGTGAGCACAGTACCCGCACAATGTGACTGTCTGTGGCTACTCTGTGCCAGTACCACACCCGGTCTGTTCCCCCTACCAGGCTGAGGTGCTGTGGGGGTGCATACCTCATCTTGTGCCCATCTGTCGACTGCTGATTTGCATGTGCAGTGCATCATGGGTACAGGTGGGTTAACCCTATCCTAGTAACCACAGCAGACAGTTTGTGTGGTGACGTGCAGTCCTTCTGCAGCCAGCCAGGGCTTTGTTTACAGCTGTAGCCCACTGGTTACTTCACTGTCTGTGAAGCCAGAGGTCATGGGTTCAAACCCATGGTGGGGTTATTTTGATAGGGCTATCTTAGGCATTGTCTATTTTTAATGTACATTAGCGCTGCCAGCAACAACACCCTCAGAGTACTGTAACATTAAGGTGCCTTATAGGGCACCTTATAAGGCACCCTATGAGGCGCCCTATCAAACGCCTTATAAGGTGTCCTATAGGGGACATTATAGGGTGCCTTGCCGGACAGTACACTTTATAATGTACCCTATGGAGTGCATTATGGGGTGCCTTATGCGGCACCTTTGGTTACACCACCGTGAGGTTGTGTTTGCTGGCAGCACTAATTAAAATACAAGTAAAATGCCTCAACAATCACTACTTAAATGTTAAGGGTGATGCCCCAGCCAGCCTGATACATTAGGCCCACTGGGGAGTCAAACCCATGACCCCTGTATCATCAGTTAGTGTAGTAACCATTGTGCTACAGCTCTGTTGCTGTGCTTGCATGCCTGCGCACCTTCTTAAGATTAATGCGCGGTAACGTGCCATGTAGCGCTCGTTAATTTATGGCGCCTTGTAACGCACGTTATCGGTAACGATGTACCGCCCATGTCCTTATTTGGGATGTCTGCTTCTACCGCGGATCCTAACGCGAATCACATTACCGCAGTTTAGTAAACATACCCCTTAGTGTGCAGAGAGCCTCTCCCCTCCCACTCTCCACCCATTGACCCCTTCTCTCCGCCCCTGGGGAGCCTTCCTCCGCCCTCCAGGAGCCTTTCCCCGCCTTCAGCACTCGTTTGCGCCATTGCACGCGTTATCGCGCGATAAGGTACCTGTGCGCCTGAAAAAGCTCCATTATTGCGCGATAAGGTACCTTATTGCACAATAATGTTACAGAGTGCACATTAAGACGGTTTAGTAAACATACCCCTTAGGTTATTAGTGTCTAAAATCAAAACTAAAATCAGCATGCACTGCTGTCTTTCTCACAATGCTACAACATATATCTGGGTTTTTTTCATACTTAGTTGTTCCCCTAAAACTGAGATCAGGAAAGCTTTCAAAACAAAGTACACTTCTTATCTGGAAACCAAAAAGTATAACTCAAATACAGAAAAACAATTGAAATTACCTTAAGATCCAAGAGTGAATCAAACAAAACAAGACACATCTGTATAGTCTTTACAAATCACCAACTAACAGTGATAAGAAAACAGACATTTCAATATCAACTTGCTAGTCTGGTGAAATAAGGCCCTGACCGACTAAAGAAGAAAATCAGCATATGGAAAAAACTAACAACTAATTAACAAATTAAAGCCAGGCTGTTTAAATCTTTTACAACTGGGAAAGCTCAGCGTAAAGGAAGCAAACAAGTGAATCATTATATGAGGTGCAATCAAAAAGTATCAAGATTTGTACAATAACACAAGAAGTATAACAGAAACAGTTATTGCACTTAGCGGTATGTTTACTAAACTGTGGTAATGTCACCCGCGTTAGGTTCTGCGGTAAAGGTACAGATGCCCATATAAAGGCAAGGGCGGTGCATCGTTACAGCAAGCTGTATCAGCTAATACACGTTACAAGGCACCTTATTTATTTATTTATTTGTTTAACATTTCTTATATAACGCCTTTCATGATATCAAGGTGGTTTACATTGAACAAACTGAAATTACATTGAACAGGGCATTATAACTTGGAGATAACTATTTTACAGGGAACATGGGCTATGGAGGGTTAAGTGGCTTGCCCAAGACCACAAGGAGCACCTGTGGGACTAATGCATGTTACAAGGCGCCTTATAAGGCACCCTACAAGGCACATTACAAGGCGCCTTGTAAGGTGCCTTATAAGGCTCCTTGCAAGGTGCCTTATAAATAAGGTGCCTTATAAGGAACCTTGTTAGGTGTCTTGTAAGGTGCCTTGTAAGGTGCCTCATAAGGCGCCTTGTAAGGTGCCCTATAGGGCTGCTTAGGCTAAGCGCCGTATTAGGCACCCCTGGACAAGGCACCGTAGAAGGCACCCTGGGCTATTGAACCATAGGTTAAGGTAGCCTAACAAGCTTATGGTGCCCTAGGTTAGTGTGCCCTAAGGGCTGCATAGTGCTTCAGGATGACATGCATGACATGTGAGGCAGAGAGACAGATGTAGCCCTAACACTAGATAGAGCACTGAGGAAAGGCAATGAACAGGTGAGTGAAGGAGGGAGAGCTGGGAGCTGCTGTACCTGCCATATCTGCGGGCATCCCATGTGGCTGCCAGTACTGTTGACAAACATGGTGGGGGTAACTGTACCATGGCACAGGGTGTTGGCAATGTAAAGTACTGGAAAGACAGTTGGTGGCAGATGATGGGAATATGTGTCCCCCAGTAGAGGCGGAGGTGGCAGGATAGTTACAATGATGGGTGGTCAGAGGAATGGTGGTGCCATGCAGATCAGGCACAGGTGAGGCAAACATGAAGAGGTGCAATGCAGGAAAGGGTACTAGCGCAGGACATGGGGTGGCAGCCTGCACAGGAAGACAAGACTCTACACAGCTGACAGACGCAGAAAGATGGGCTGAAGGTTTGTTGGCAACAGTGGTGAGGGTAATATGGGCTGGCAGCATGGATCTGTAAAGATATGACTGTTACAGGCATGAAAATATCTGAGTTGGATGGGCATGAATAGGGGAACAATGAGGAATCAAACCCATGACCACTGTTTAAATGTCATTGTACTAACCAGTAGGCTAAACCTCTATGGCTTATTGCACAGTAATGGCTAGGTACAGAAGTGCTGCAGGTCACCACACAAACCGTCTTCTCTGTGTGCCAGGATAGGGTAACCCCACCAGCACCCATGATGCAATGCACATGCAGAACAGCGGTCTACAGCTGATCACCAGATAGGGTCTGCACCTCTCTGGTACTGCAGCATGGTAAGATGGACTGACAGTGCGTGATACTGGCACAGAGTAGCTACAGACCATGCCATTGTGCAGGTTCTGTGTTCACCCTGAGGTTTAGTATATGTGGTGCTAGAGATAGGTTCTGCTGCTCCTCCCCAGCACTGCCAGTGTGTGACAGATGTTCCTAGCAGTGCAACCAAATGTATTTCTATGTTCATCTGTGTTCTGCAGTCATATGTGGCCCTGACACCACCCAGATTAGTGCATACCCAGTGTTAGGGTCAGTTTGCCATGGGCATCTGTTATTAGGGCAGAGAGGTGTCTAGACTCGCATGAGGTGGATGTAGCACTGTCTCTATGGGTCTAAGTGGTATACACTATATACCCCAAAGGACCCACAATCACCCATTTGTAGGTGAGGGAGTGAAGGGACAAGTGCCTGAGCCCTGGCTGTAGGACAAGCAACCACAGTTCTGCTGGCAGAGAACAGCCCTCCACATGTAACAGTGGGACATTGTGGGCCCAGAGTGGTGTAGGCAGCCATAAAACAACTGATAGACATGCACACCCCTATTGCAGCATTGTGCAATGATAGGGGTGGTTGGCAATCCTGCTCGCCACACTGGTCCTGATCACAGTGCCGACACTGCTAAACTGTGCAGGGGGTAGTAGTAGTGCTCTGCAGATAACTGCAGCTCTGTGCTGGGGCCAACAGCCTGACTCTCCATGAAGCTTTGAATTGCTGAGCCTATGTGAGTGGGTGTTTTGACCCCTGTTCGACACGGCTTTGGGGTTTGCACATCTCTCCTATCCTATACGCTCTCCACTAGCTTCCTATCTATAGTAGGATTCAATATAAAACACTTGTCACCACTTTTAAACTCATTAATGACCTAGCCCCATCACAGTTGGCCACTCTACTCCAAACCCCACAAGAAAACAGAACCAGAAGAAAAAGTAACCTCAACATGCTATTAATTCCCATTGCAGTGACAAAATCAAAACAAATAACCACCAACACTGCTTTTTCATATTATGCTCCCAGCCAATGGAATAAACTGCCACTAAACCTCAGAGAGATTAAAGATCTTACAACTTTCAGGAAGGAACTTAAAACCTACCTATTTAGTCAACACTATAGCAACATACAACCTGAAATCAAATTTACTACACAAAAACATGCAACAAACCAAACCAAACACAAGTCTACCCCACCTAATTCCATTTTCATATCCACCCAAGTTAGTCTACTCCCAACACTGTACTTATGATCACAAATAACTATTATAATCTCTTGCTAACCATGTAAAGCTACTTTTTGGTTCTTTGTAACATAGTTTTATGTTTCCTTTTATGTTAATAACCACACATTGTTTTCCATGTAACCTAGTTCTTATGTAATCTAGTTTTATGTTCACCTAATGTTTAATGTAATGCAATATTGCACTGTTTTGCTATATTGTTGTTTTAAAGTTCCTTGTAAACCGCCCCTGATCTCTGGAAGGGGCGGTATAGAAAAGCACACAAATAAATAAATAAATAAATGTTGATGTTGTATCTGCATTGTAGGGTAAAATGTGGGAGATGCTCTATAGGATCCACAGCTGGGACTTGAACCTATGACCTTCTGTATCTGGACACACTGGCTGTGTGTATTGCACCACACTATTGCCACAGAGGGGTAGTGGTCCGTGGGGCTACCCTTACTTTCCTCAGGCAGACTTTTTCTGTTGCACTGCGCACCACGTACTGGTACAGGGTATGGCCTAGGTCCACTGCAGGCGGGTGGCACTGCTCCCTCCAGCACAAACACCCCCCCACCCCCCATCATGCTGACATGACCATATGATGTCGGTGCTGGTCGTGTGCGGTCCCAGGCCATCCACTGTGCAGATAGGTGGGTGCCTAGGGTGCAGGGTCTGGGGTGGCGAGGCATACATGGACATCCACACATCCCCCCCATCACTGCTTACCAATGTTATGTCCCTTCCACATGGGGGAGTGATGGCTGGGGGGATGTCAGTCTGGTGCTCTAGCAACTATTGGCTAGGGTGTACCGGGTAGATGTAGGTGGAATGTGCTATCACTGCCGACTGTGGACAGGCTAGGGTATGCACCTCAGGTACGGTGTACCCAGTTTGGCCTACTGGGTGTATATATGTTTCTGACAACGTATGGGCACACCCTGCAATGCCTTACTAGTGGCTGCCGTAAAGTGTGTTCAGTTAGCTGGGTCTACAAACTGTTTGGGACCCATCCTGGGTGTGGTCTATGGACCCTTATTAGTATGGTCCTCAGATGTGCACTGCTTTCCCTATTACAGGCATAGTGGTACCTGTATGACTTTTGGGGTACTTGCTGGTTAATGTCCCCTGGATGGGACACTGTAGAACATGGACTACTGGGCATGTTTGGCCCTGGTCAGCTGCTGTCCTGCTGATTTCCAGTTTCTATGTTCCTATGTGCCACCTGGGCGATGGTCTAGCTCACCCTGTGCCCCAGCTTCCCCCACTGCATGTCCACCTGCAGTCCCCCATGTCCCATTTGCACCATCACCATAGTGGCCTTTCATACTTGGCCACTATACTGTTGCTGCAGATGGAGCACTACTATCACCTTTCTTGGGCTCCCTGTCTAGGCTGTATATTGCTGACACTGAAATGGTTTCTCTCTCCTGCAAATGTGCATCTAACAGCAGGTTTTCACTCCCCACCCATTGACCCCTGCTCTCCTCCCTCTCTCCTCCCTCTGCGGTGTGTACCGTGCCGCAGAACACTTCCGTGCGGGTTGTAACGTTACTGCATGGTAACATTACATTATCGCGTGGGAATGTTACACACCGCATGGTAATGTTACCTAACGCATGGTCTGTAATGTTGCCGCAGTTTAGTAAACATACCCCTTAGTCTCCTTCAAAGTAGTTCCATTCTAATAAAACACACTTCCTCTAGCGTTCCTGCCACTGCCGGAAACAACTTTGAAATACCTCTTTCCTTATGCTATGAAGCTGCTCTGTTGAATTTTGATTAACTGTCTCCAAGTCTCTGAATCTCCTTCCTTTCAGTGGTAATTTCAGTTTTGTAACCAAGGAAAACTCACAGGGTGTGAGGTCAGGTGAGTGTGGAGGCTGATGGACTTGCATGATTTGGTGTTTGGCCAAGAACAGCTGGACAAGATGTGATGTATGAGCTGGGGCATAATCGTGATGAAGCAACCATTCACTGTTCCTGTGCAACTCTGGCTTCTTACAATGAACTGCATCTCTCAAATGAGTCGAAACTTGGACATAGTACTCCTTTTAGATAGTTTGGCCTTTTGGAGCATACTCATGATGAACAATACCCTGGTAATCAGAGAAAACTGTGAGCATGACCTTGACATTGCCCTCACCTGGCAGGCTTTCTTGGGTCTGGAAGTTTGGAATTTTCCATTGTGAGGATTGAGCCCTAATTTCCAGGTCATAACCATAAACCCATGATTCATCACCAGTAATAATCTTTTTGATGAAATCAGAGTAGTTTTGAATGCATTCCAACAACTCCCTGACTGCAGACATTCCATTTTCTTTTTGGTCAGGAGACAGGAGTTTTGGCACAAATTTTGCAGACACACATCGCATCCCCAAATTGACAGTAAGAATGGACTGCTCGACTTGAAATTGATATCCATGTCCTTAGCAAGCTCCCTGATATTTAATCGACAATTTAAGCATATTGTGGCACACACTGCTTCATCTTTGTCTTCATTCCTGCTCGTGGATGGCCTTTCAAAACATTTGTCACTGTCAACACTTCTAAATGTTGTGTCTACTTTCAGAGGGTTAGTCTGCTTATCACAAAAAATGTTCCTCCCTCCAATTATATTCCCGGCTATGATTCTTCTCTATTGTACCTTCTTACTTTAGAATCGCTTTTGCGCACAAGGATTAATTTATCACCAATCTAAGAAGAACTTAAGGTCTCAGACTCTTCGTGGCACTAGTGTTCAGGACAATGTCCTCAGCTAATGTGCCCATTTGCATCAATGACCTTTGTCTGTTCTTCTTATCGATAAGATAAGCACTATGGGGTATGTTTACTAAACCGTCTTAATGTGCGCTCTGCCACGTTATCATGCGATAAGGTACCTTATCGCTCGATGAAGGTGCATTACCGTACCGTAGCGCACGATAACACGTGCAGCGGTGCAAACGAGCGCTGAAGGCAGAGAAAGGCTCCCGGAGGGCGGCGGAAGGCTCCCCAGGGGAGGGTCAATGGGCGGAGAGTGGGAGGGGAGAGGTTCCCCGCACACTAATGCTGTGAAATCCGAGGCTCAAAACTAACGCCAGTGAAACCCTGGCATTAGAGCCGATTTAAAGGGAAAAAAAAAACATTTATGTCAGCAATGTACAGCAAAACCAGGGAAACCTACAAAAAGTGATAAGTGTGATACATGTGCATGGAACAAAAGGGCAAATAAACAGTGAAAATGAACAGAAGAAAATGTAAAAAAAACATAACCAAGCTGGACAATAGTGATATCAATGGGAAACATCAAAAAACACTCCCAAGAAAGCTCCAAAAAAAAGATATGAATTTTGGAAGGGTCTATGCTCCGTCCCTATACAAGGTGAATGAGCCCACAGCGGGCATTTCGGAATGGGAAACTGGACAGATGCTGGAAAAGGGGACACAGAGGGCTTCAGGCGGCACGTGCTGTGGTGCAGCTGGGCCACAGTGCGGACTAGGGTGATGCCTAGCTGGCCCATAGGAATGCTGAAACAGTAGAGCAGCCAGACAGCAACTGCTGAGGGCCCAACATTGGCATGAGTGTGCTTCCCACAGTGTCACAGGGGATAGTACCCAGCAGGTACCCCAAGGGCATGGAACATTGGCATGCGGTGCTGGGGGGAAGCGTGGACAGCTATGCAGGCACCACTACCCCAGAACCTGCACCATAGGCAACTGCCTACCCACACACTGGATGGCCTGAGACAGCGCTCCACCAGCACCACCAGCAGAAGGACATGTCAGCATGGTGGCAGAGGGATACTGGTGGTGGAAGGGGCAGTGGCAGCTGCCCAGAGCAGACCGTGGCCTAGCCCTGTGTAGGTGGGTGCCATGCACTGCAACAGACAGGCCCTGTCTGACAAACAGTCATGGTATCACCAGGGAATGCATTGTCTCTGTGGCAACAAGGTGGTGCAGTGCACACAACCAGTGTGTTTAGAAGCAGAAGGTCACAGGTTCAAGTCCCAGCTGTGGTTCCTGCCAACCCAGTCCCTGTATTTTACCCACTACTAGAACGTGCTAATACAGACAGAACATTTATTGCAGAAAACATAAACATGCCCAAAACACCTACATTTTACCCTACAGAACATAGACACCATAAACATGTGCATTACCTAGAGCAGAGTCTCCCAAAGGCAGTCCTGGAGGGCCAAACACCATTCAGGTTCCATGCTGCCTCTAATAAAGATGCCTGTGCTGCATTTTTATGTGCCACCCCATGGTATGCAGATGTATCTCATGCATATTCATGAGGGACAGCATGAAAACCCGAACAGTGTCTGGCCCACCAGGAGAGGAGTTGGTAACCTCTGCCCTAAAGCAATGGCCTACAGGGGCAGACACACCCACACCCACAGGCTCCACTATCCATTGCCTCCTGGAGAGGCAGGATGTTGGGCCCTGCATGCATCTCCCTATACTAGTACTTGCATACCTTGGCAATGCTACCCTAAACCTGGAAATACGGTATACATCTATCAGACGTTTGCTATGATTACTGGCAGATAGCAATTACGAAGTTAAGTACAATTTTCTGATTGAGCTGCATCATAGCAACCTTTCTGATGTCTGTGGAGTGTGCTACAGGTCTTGTGTCTGACAGTGTTTACCACCCTGGGGAGTGACCCCAACAGTATTGTGCACCATAGCCATGCCTGCACTGTGTCCAGGACTGGTGCAGTGGCCAGGGCTGCCAAACACCTCTATAGTTGCACAATGCTGGCATAGATGTGGGGAGTGTGTGTCTGTCTATCCAGTGTGTGGTGGCTGCCAACACCCTCCACAGCCCACACTGCTAGCACTGTTCCCAGTATTGTCCTGCCAATGTGCATAATGAGGAGCAAGGTACTGCGGGAATAGCCTGGATAGGGTGGCCGGCTTGGATGCATCTGCACAGGGCATAGGGCAATGGCTCAGACATTGTAGTGCCCGGCCACCACCTGCACGGACAGGGTGGCCACAGCATGTCCTGCTGGGAGGTCACTCTCACCCTGACTGAGCAGTGACCACGGCATGGTTAGGTTCCCCCATAGTGCTATGTAGTATTTCTCTTGTGTGATATTTATGGGTTCTCCTTTGGGGCTCAATCACTGACTTGGTGTGTATGCTGACATCTTAGTTCTGGGTACATGCATCTCCTCCAGGAACATGGACTAGTTATCAGAGTATCTGCAGCTAGTATGTGTCTTGCTGGAGCACCTTGCAGGGTGCAGTGGCTGTAGGCTTGCTGATGGAGAATGTCAGATAGTGGTGGGGGGCAGCTGAGCATTTCCAGGCCTACTGCCTGTTTGCTGTTGCTTTACAAATGTCTACAGATCTGCAGTGACTGCCCTATAGGGTGTCTGTTCCCCAGCAGGACTAGAATTGATGGTCCTCTCTACTGCCACCATTGTAGGGAGGTAGAATTTTGATCTGTTGGTGGGAGATCCTGTTTCCCACCCTGAGCCCCAGAGAGTGGGGTGGGGTGGGTTGGATGGTGGTACATAATCTGCCTATGGGTCCAAACACTCCCCTCCCCTCCCCTTCCCCTTCCCCTTCCCCTTCCCCTTCCCTTCCCCTCCCCTTCCCCTTCCCCTTCCCCTTCCCTTCCCCTTCCCTTCCCCTCCCCTTCCCCTTCCCCTTCCCTTCCCTTCCCTTCCCTTCCCTTCCCTTCATCATGTAACCATGGCACCAACACAGGATATGCACTATTCTGGGTGCATCATAGGACATAAGGACTAGACATGACTGAGAAACACAGATGGACACAGATGTAGCCTAGGTGTGTCTGCAGGAACTACCTATCACACACAGCAGCACTGATGGGGACCTGTAGCATGGCATATTTCAGCTGTGAAAGGTGCTGTGGACCTGGTGCTGGACGCCCCACCTCACCCTCAGGGTGAGCAAAGTACCCGCACAATGTGACGGTCTGTAGCTACTCTGTGCCAGTAACACACATGGTCAGCACCCCCTACCAGGCTGAGGTACTGTGGGGGTGCACACGGTCAGTTCCCCCTACCAGGCTGAGGTGCTGTGGGGGTGCATACCCCATCTTGCGCTCATCTGTAGACTGCTGATTTGCATTTTCAGTGCATCATGGGTACGGGTGGATTAACCCTATCCTGGTAACCACAGCAGACAGTTTGTGTGGTGTCGTGCAGTCCTTCTGCAGCCAGCCAGGGGTTTGTTAGCAGCTATAGAACTGCTGCCCACTGGTTACTTCACTGCCTATGGAGCCAGAGGTCATGGGTTCAAACCCATGGTGGGGTTATTTGATAGGGCTGTCCGAGGCATTGTCTATTTTTAATGTGCATTAGTGCTGCCAGCAAAAACAACCTCAGTGTACTGTAACCATAAGGTGCCCTATAGGGCGCCTTATCAGGTGTCCTATAAGGTGCCTTATAAGGTGTCCTCTAAAGCACCTTATAGGGTGCCCTATAGGGGACATTATAGGGTGCCTTGGTGGACAGTGCACTTTATAATGTGCCCTATGGAGTGCCTTATAGGGTGCCTTATGCGGCACCTTAGGTTACGGCACGTGAGGGTGTGTTTTCTGGCAGCACTAATTAAAATAACAAATGCCTCAAACAGCAATAAGTACACATAAAAGCTAATGCCTCAGCCAGCCTTATGCATTAGGCACACTGGGGATTGAACTCATGATCCCATACCATCAGTCAGTGTATTAGCCATTGTGCTACACCTCTGTTTCTGTGGTTACATGTCTGCGCGCCTACTTTGACCCAGTGAAAAGCGGTATATAAATACAGCTAAATAAATTAAGATTACCGCGTGTTAACGTGCTTAGTGGCATCTCGCCTGATAATGTGCGCAGCGCACGTTATCGCGCGATAATCCCGTTTTGTTACATTAAGACTGAAATGCCCACTCCTTTTATGGCAGCCTGCACACTATTGCCGGGCGCACGTTAAGACGATTTAGTAAACATACCCCTATAAGTTTGAGAAATACTCTGATCAAAACTAATCACAGAAATTAATAGAAGAACAGACAAAGTTCATTGATGCAAATGGTCAGATTAGCTGAGGACATTGTCCTGAACACTAGTGCCACAAAGAGTCTGAGACCTTAAGTTCTTCTTAGATTGGTGATAAATTAATCCTTGTGTGCAAAAGCAATTCTAAAGTAAGAAGGTACAATAGAGAAGAATCATAGCCTGGAATATAATTGGAGGGAGGAACAATTTTTGTGATAAACTGTCAACACTTCGGCAGCCCTCTTGGAAACATTTGTACCAGTCATAAACTCAAGCATGAGTCATGCATTCATTGCAATACACTTGCTGTAACTTGTCATAAGTCTCTTTGCATGAATCTCCAAGTTTCTAGCAGAACTTTATGCAAATGTGCTGTTCAATTATTTCACTCATCGTAAATCTGATGAACTGCTTTTACATAATACAAAACATCATGTGATTAAAGAAAGTACAGGTGTGCTGCAGCCATGGCTTACTACACTCTATAGAATTGACCGTTGATTTTTGGATTACCAGCCATGCTACACTCTGCACATGCAGAGCACATAACTAGGTCACTGCATGCTTAATAGCATCATGGTGCAATGTATTGTTATGTAGCTTCAGCGATGTTCTAAAAGTAGTATATCAAGTCTAAATAAACTATTAACTATAGCTTCACAAGTCTCAATACTTGTTGATTGCACTTCGTACACCTTTTCTTCTAGCACTTAAACAACTTATGTTTAAGGTCTTGGACCTCATCTTTTTGTTTTTCTTCAGACTTTTCATGTGCCATCATCTCCTACCATTAAAGACAACACACTCAGGACTAGTGTGCAATCCCCCTAAATCATTAAGCACCACTTTATATTTCAAGCACTGCAGTTCCTCTGAAAAAGTCCCCCCCAAAGGAAACTGTAGTGCTTCATTACCACTAGTCATTGAGTGCCATTATGAAACAGAGTTTATAACAATATCACCATGTTTTACACACTTCCAATAAGATGCACTGCTCTTCTTAAACACTAAAGCCTGTGCTTTTTCCTGCCATTCATTCAACTTAGTTTTGTTTTGCCGGTGACTGAACAAATCACCCATCTTACTCACAGTTCTTTTGACTTTCCTCTGCCCCAGAGAAAGGATCCGAGTATTCGTGATCCTCAAATGTCACATGTAACAAATTCCTAGCCAGGGGTAACAATCACAGGGATCCTTTCTCTTCACTTGGTCTCCTATCTCTGGTCCCAGAAACAAGTGTGAATGAAACAAAAACAAAATACACACAGAATTATACCATAAATTGCTTGCACATTAATTTATAGGTATATATGTGTTGGATGAGGCTTTGTGCCACCAACAAAGATACAAGTTAAGGATTCATACCTTGAAGTCAAGAACAAGGTGAAATATTTAGGAATTACCTTAGATCAAAATCTAAGTTTAACAAAACATATTTCCTTAACAACTTGGACAATTTACAATAAGCTTAGAACAATACAAAACCTAAGACCACTACTGTCATCTAATGACTTCCATTCTGTACAATGATTTGTCCCCACTTCGATTATTGCAACAACAAGCCCTAAAGCAGCTACAGATAACACAACATGTTTTTGGTGCCATTCAAAAAGTACCAAAAGCCGAGTACATCACACTCATCCTACACTAGCTCCATTAGATACCTATATTAAGTAGAATCCAATATAAATCACTAATTATTTCATTGAAGATACTTCACAACTTAGTTCCATCTCATTTACGCTCCCTAATAAACATGCTACCAGACTCCAGAAAAAGAACAGAATGCACACAAAACACTTTGTCAATCCCTACAGAAAAACCAACCGAGTAACAAGAAATAGAACATTTACATACTACTCTCCCATCCTTTGAAACTCTCTCCCTCCAAATCTAAGGTGTATAAATGACTTAGCCACCTTTCGAAAACTAATCTGTTCACTGAATATTATCAAACTAAGATACCTGGACCTAGCATATACCCTACATAATTGGAATAATTCCCTGATTACTTCTCATGGCAACCCTTCTTCTTCATGGACTAGGGTACAACCTCTGAACGCTACACTTAACTGCACTGTTCATGTAAATATGTTCCATTTAATCTTCTAGTTTTAATGTGATTAATGCTCTTCAGCAATGTATTTTATTATTACATGTTTATGCTTCTTGTTCTATGTAAATGCAATTCAAAGGTTCTATGTAAGCTGCCTTGATTTTGCTGATAAAGTGGTATAACCTCCGCCCCACAAATAACTAACTAACTAATTAAATAAATATGTAATTTGCATGCACTTAAAATTTTTAGGGACCCAAATTAATTGAATACATACCCCTACTATCTTATAAAGTTACATACATGCCTATGGTGCCTTTATGAAATATCTAAAACCATGTGCTTTTTGGAGCTCACATGTATGCATCTGTTCTAAAATCAGGCCCAAAATATGTTCTTCCTGTTCTTATATCAGACTTTTTTAACTCACTTTTATAAGGATTTAATCTTTCCATAGCTTTTCATGGATTCTTTATGGTTTCTTGAAAGTTTCTCAGAGTTTCAAAATGCCCATTCACGTCATTCATTATTTCTCACTTCATTAGCAAAGAAAATTTCTGTAGCTGCCTGATAAATTAAATCTTACTTTGATTTTCTCCAACCTGCCTCACACTTTCATGAATAAACAGTGAAACATTTTATAATCAATTTATTATTATTAATAAACATGTATGAAGTGCTACTAGGCATACGCAGCTCTGTACAAACAAAGATAAAGACAGTCCCTACTCTTCAGAGCTTATTATCTAATCCTACAAACAAGACAAAAGTGAGAACGAGGATAGAATAGGGAACGGTAAGGAGATATAAGGAACAAGAGATCAGGATCCAAAGGCAGCCTAAAAGAGGTGAGACTTCAGCTTAGATCTGAAATGGGGCAGGGATGAAACCTGATGCACAGACTCAGGAAGTTTATTTCAGGAGCACGAAGCAAGGAGCGAGGTGAAAGGACCAAAGTCTGGAGTTAGCAGAGGTAGAAAAGGGCAAAGAAAGGAGCAAGCCAGTAGAAGAATGAAGTTTGTGAGAAGGGGTGTAGAGGGAGAGGAGAGAGGAGAGATAGAGAGGAACAGCAGAGTGAATGCACTTAAAGGTCAGAAGAAGGAGTTTCACCACCCTAAGGAAACTGGAGAGGCGCTGGTGCCATTCACACTCAGCTGAAGATCAAAGTGCATATAACTCACACCTGGCAGCACATCACGCCGCAGTGAGTGAAAGCATGAGACGATTCCACACTGACACTCTAAAAAGATCATTGAACAAACCTCACGACCTGTTTGCCCTCGTCAAGCTCTGTCAGACCAACAACACCCCAATACCCAGCACCACCCTTGAACCAAGCTATCAATCACTTCTCACCATCTTCTCAACACCACCCGAAAAATGCATCGAGGACACCATTGCTGCCATCAATACGACCACTGCTCAAACTGACCCGTGCCCTGAATTCTGGATCAAAGATCTACGGACCAACCTCAGTCCCTTTATAACCAGACTCATGAAACAATCATTCACAGCAGGAGCATTCCCACCATCCCTCAAGTGCACATCCATAAGACCTCTACTAAAAAACAATAAACTCGACCCCCATAAGCCAGAATCCTACAGACCGATATCTAGCATACCATTGCTGGCAAAAATAATGCAAAAGGAAGTACAAATGCAAATACAAGATCACACAGAAACCTCCACAACACTGGACCCATGCCAACACGGCTTTAGAGAAGCCCATGGAGTTGAAACACTTCTTACCACACTCTTCAACAACATAATAGCAGGCATTGACAACATTCGCCAAGGATTCATCCTGGTCTTCCTGGACATCGCAGTGGCATTCGACTCCGTGAGTCACGAACATCTCCTGGTACACCTCAAGGAGAAGGGAATCACCGACAAAGCGCTTGAATGGTGCAAGTCCTACCTTTCTGATAGATGGCAGCAGGTACGATCCAGTGATACATCATCAGATCCGTTCCACCAAAAGCAAGGTGTCCCGCAGAAATCTTCCCTTTCCGCTCTGATGTTTAATAGATACATGCAACCCATCTGCAACCTCATCCGGTCCTTCAGTGTCAACTGCCTGATATACGCAGATGACGTGCTGCTCTACACGCCTTTTTCAACAGAGAACCCTGACCTCTCCCCACTAACAAATTGCATTAATGCAGTATCCATTTGGCTGCAAACCCAGAACCTCAGGATACAACACAAGAAAACTGAGGTGCTATTCATTACAAGGAATCGAGACTTCTCCACACCGCTCTTCCTAAAAGTAGAGTGAGCAGACCTCCAGACCAAACCCACCATCAGATACCTTGGCATCACCTTAGACCAACACTTGGATATGAAGGTGCACATAGGAAACATGGTGAGGGCGGTTTACCATAAGATACGATCCCTCAGATACCTACGATCCCTGCTGGAGCCAGACGATTTCAGGACAATCTATCAGGCACTGGTCATACCACACTTCGATTACGCAAACTCAGTCTTGCATGGTCTCCCTCAGTCCACCTTGCATCCACTGCAACTGGCAATGAACGCCGCAGCAAGAGTCCTACATGGAGCGTCCAGGAGAGACCATGTCTCACCCATCCTAAAACACCTCCACTGGCTCCCGATACAAGGTAGACTCACATACAAAATCTTACTTCTGACCTTCAAGGCCATCAACGGACTCTCATCCTCATCACTACAGAGTTCATCCAGACTACACCCTCCAACAGAGCCAGACGGTCTGTAGCACTCAATACCCTGGTAGTTCCAAGATCAATTACACAATGCACCCAGTCAACAGCGGGCAGGGCTTTCAAATTCTGTGCGCCTAGATGCTGGAATAGCCTCCCTCGCGACATCCAAACAATACCAGACCTACTCCAGTTTAGAAAGGCCTTGAAATACCACCTCTTCTCCAGTATTACCCTGTAAACAACGCAGCTATGACACCAACCTCACAAACCATGCAAAACACCCATGACTAAGACCAAGGAGGTGAATCCTAACATGTTGTAAATGTAAATAGTTACCCCAGTTATCCAAGTTTTTAACACCTGTTCACTGTAAACACAAAGTACCCCGGGAAATGTGTAATCTTTGTTCATTGTAAACCGCGCTGATGCTGAATAGCGCGGTATAGAAGAGACTATAAAATAAATAAATAAATAAATAAATAAACTGGATGCGGAAGAGGAAGGGAAGTCAATGAAGTGTTTTCAGAAGAGGGGTTATATGAGCAAAATGAGGCTGCCAAAAAAATAGTCGTACAACAGAGTTTTGAACAAATTGAAGAAAGAGATCAGCAAGTAGGAGGTTGCAATAGTCAGGACAGGAAGTAATTAAAGAGTGGACAAGTGTCATCAGAGAAGAAGGGGTGAATCTTAAGAAGCGACAGGTCTTGGCAATTTGTTGTATATGTGAGTAGAAGGAAAGGGAGGAATCAAAAATGACATCAAGGTTATGGGCTGATGAAACAGGTGAAAGAAGAGTATTATTAACAGAGATAAAAAAAGGAGGAAGGGGAGAGGAGGGTTTAGGGGGACAATATGTAGTTCAGTTATGTTTATATTATGTTTCAACAGCAGTGAGACATCCAGGTGGCAATGTCAGAGAGACAGGCATAAATACAGGCCTGCAGTACCTGAGAAATATCAGTAGTAGAAAGATACGTTTAAGAATCATCAGCATAAAAATGGTTTCTGAAATCCATGGGAGGAAATGAGAAAACCAAGGGACTGGGTATAGAAAGAGAAAGGTAGAGGGCCCAGAACAGACCCTTGGGGAACACCAACTGAGAATGGAATAGGGGAAGAGGAGGAAAATCCCACTTCTAGCCACAAGATGGTGCTCTATTTTCAACTGTACGAAAACCGAGACAATGTACGAAAACTGGGACAAAATCTTGACGAAAAAAGTCAACTAAAACCAAATCATATGAAAACTAGGGCATACGAAAACCGAGGTTTGACTGTATATACTTCTGGGAATTTTCTGAAAGGAATTCTTTCTATTAAAGCTAATTAATCTGTGAACCCACTATTTTTTTTAAATCAGTCAGGGCCTAGAAGAGGCAGTTTAAGTTTAAATTTAAAACACAGAAGAGAACTTTCTGGTTACATTTCATACCCAGCAGAGAGCTTGTAGTTTAAATTTAGTAGTCACTCAGGGCCTAGCATCAGCAAAGTACTTTTAGTTTAAATTTGAAACACAGAAGAGAGCTTTCTGGTTAAATTTGGAACCCAGCAGAGAGCTTGTAGTTTAAATTTAATAGTCACTCAGGGCCTAGCATCAGCAAAGTACTTTTAGTTTAAATTTAAAACACATAAGAGAGCTTTCTGGTTAAATTTAGAACCCAGCAGAGAGCTTGTAGTTTATATTTCATAATAAGTTAGAGCCTAGCAGCAGCAATGAGCTATAATTTAAATCAAATCAGAATATAGCTTACCTCAGCAGCATAGGACAGGGTACTGTATAGCAGCCCTCTTTTAATAAGTGTTATATTGATCCATGGTGAGACCACACCTTGAATATTGTGTGCAATTCTGGTCGCCGTATTTTAAAAAGGATATAGCGTTATTAGAAAAGGTTCAGAGAAGAGCCACCAAAATGGTAAAGGGGATGGAAGGATACTCCTATGAAGGAAGGCTAAAAAGGTTAGGGCTGTTTAACCTGGAAAAGAGACGGCTGAGGGGAGATATGATAGAAGTCTATAAATTAATGAACGGAGTGGAACGGGTAAACGTAGATCGATTGTTTATGTTATCAGAATATAGAAAGACTAGGGGACATGCAATGAAGCTACAGGGTAAACTATTTAAGACTAATAAAAGAAAATATTTTTTCACTCAACCTGTAATCAAACTCTGGAATTTGTTACTGGAGGATGTAGTAAAGGCTGTTAGTGTAGCTGGGTTTAAAAAATGGTTTGGAGAAGTTCTTGGAGGAAAGGTCCATAAACCATTATTAAGAAGGGACCCAAGATATCAATGCTTGACCCAGTACAAGCATTGTGGAACCTGTGTCTTTTGGGGAAACTGCTAGGTACATATGATCTAGATTGGCCACTGTTGGAAACAGGATACTGGGCTTGATGGACCTTGGTCTGATCCAGTATGGCATATCTTATGTTCTTATGTTCTTAAGGGAAAAAAGGTAATAGAGTTTGATGGGAAAAGTTGATATTGAGGGAGGGAATGGGGTTGTTCTAGGTGGGGGAAGTGGAGAAAAATATCATGTATTTTGTTAAAGAGAAACTCAACCAGGATTTGGGCAGAGAGAGAAAGGGGGATAGGAGGGGGTGGTGCCTTGAGGAGAGAATTAAGAGTGGAGAAAAGTCAGTGGGGATTAGTAGCAAGAGAATTTGTCAGGTGGATATAGTAGTCTTGTTTAGCAAGAACTAATGCAGACTGTAAGGAGGTAAGCATGAATTTGAAGTGAAGGAAGTTAAAATGGAGGCAAGATAATCAATGACAGTTTTCAGTCTGCCATTACACAGCAACTATTTAGATGTTTTATTCTATTAAAATTCCCCCCAAAATTTTGGAATATGATTCATTTGGCACAGTAGCTGGCATACAATGCTTCTTTTCGTAGCCAGCTTCTTGGCTAGAATGGCCAAAGAGTGAAAACAAAATCCCAGCTGTCAGAATCAGCTGGCTTGAGCTCATCCAAGTCCTTACTGGCATCACCAACTTACTATAGTCTACAGAATGTGTTTTCTCTGCTGTCCTCGTTTAATATAGCAGAAGTTATCAAAGTCACTGCATGTCATAATAGCAGCCCTCTGCCAATGGACTGATGCTGTATTTCTTAGCACCCTTCTAGCTCTAGTGGATGCTGTTAGGGGCTTTCCCAAGAATTCTGCAGTTGAAGGCAACTGGACTAATACTCATGAGGAGGTGCACTGCTGTACTTTAACGCCCTCAAAGTAATTGCAGCTGCAACTGCAGCAAGACTCTTGCTGTTAAATTATCAGGCCAGTTGAAATCAAACTCATGAATGTGGGATTGGAAAGCCACAGAGATCACTCAGTCTAAAGTTAAAGTCTTGCAGGAGTAACCTAAAAGTGGCAGAAAGAGAATCCTGTCCCAAGAAATCCCCATTGGACTAGCAAAGGGTGTGTCCTATTAGTGGCACTATATAAGGAGAGCCAAGCAAAGCATCTTTGCTGGAAGAGCAGTTTTTAATGGGCCTAACCTGTGTCAACTGTTACCTGGTTTTCGTCCATTTGTTAAATGAACGGCTTGTTTCCTGATCCACACCTGGTTCCTGCTGCAGTTCTGTCATGCTACATTTGACTGTTCCTGATCCATCCTTAGTTCCTGCTCTTGTCTTGCCATTGCCACATATTTATTTATTTAACAGGTTTTATATAATGCTTTTAGACCAAAGCGGTTTACAGGGAACAGTTGTTGTTAAGTGCCATCAAGTCAGTGTCGACTCATGGCAACCCTCTGGATAGTTGACCTAAACTGTGTTTGGTCTTCAGTCAGGTGGCTCATTGTTGATAGAGTGGCACCCATAGCTGCTGTTATTGTATCAATCCATCTCATTGCCAACATTCCTCTTTATGTGAACCTTCTACCTTGCCAAGTATTATGTCTTTCTCCAATGATCATTCTCTTCGCATGATGTGTCCTAAGTATGAAAGTGAAAGTCTTGTCAACTGAACTTCTATGGAAAACTTAGATTTGATCTCTTCTAGTACTGACTGGCTTGTTCTTTAGGCAGTCTATGGTATCCACAGGATTTTTCACCAGCACCATAATTCAAAGGCATCAATTTTCTTCTTGTCTATCTTTTTCACTGTCCAACTTTCGCATCCATATGACATTATTGAAAACTCCATGGCTTGAACAAGTCAAATATTTGTATGGAGAGAAACATCTTTGCTCTTGAGAATCTTGTCTAGGGCCTTCATAGTCATTATGCCAAGAGCTAGGCATTATTGGGAATAGGGAACAGTAAACAAACTCAGGTGAGTCACAGTTACATAAAACATAAGGCTACTTATAAGAATGTTGATTCCTGACCTCACCTGGCGTCTGTTGCTCTACCTTGCCATGTGCCTAGCTTCTTCATAAGCCTGTTCACTGAAGGCACAAACATAAACTCGACTGGCCCCAACTACTGCTTTGTTCTCCCACATCACCATAGAAAACCTGTAACTTGACCAGTCTTTTAATTTATTCATAACTCACCAATTTTTACAGTGTCAGTAGATAACAATAAACACACAAACAATTTTATAAAACATATAGTTTGGGACACAAGACACAATTCTACTTAAGGTATTTTTTACTAAAGGTTAATGTGTGTTAATAAATACCTAGAGCCCTTTTTATTTCTTGGGTGGAGTGGCACTGAATGCACTTTAATTTAGTTAATGCATTAACCTTTAGTAAACATACCACTTAGGAATCGAGATATCAAATAGCACAATGGTTAGAGTAGTTGCTTAAAAACAGAGTGGTCAAGGTTCAAATTTCAATGTGGGCTTTTGTGATATAACGCTAGTCACTTAATTCTTCATCTAAACTACAATCTCTGGATATTTTAAGGTGAAAACAAGCCCTTTCCTGATGCCTATTTGTTCGTGGAGCAAGTATAAACATTGATGTGCCTGCAAACGTTTCTGAGATTGAATTTGAATGTATAAGTACATTACCACTCCACAGACAAGCCTCTGCCACACCCTTGTGCCTACATGGATGTCACTAACAGGAGACATTTGCGAACATCATTTGTGGAATGGCTATGGAGACATGTCTGTGATTTTGGCATTCACGTGCACATCTTCAGAGATAAAAATAATGACTAAAACTTTTAAAATGACCCTCTAAGGCAATCTTAGGAAGATCTATATAAAGAATACTGCAATAGTTAAATGCTGCTGAGACCATGTCTGGGCCTACCATTCAAAAAGCTTGAGAAATTAGCAAAATGTTTTAAAAATGCCCTAGCAATTCTGGGCCACCCAGTTTGTCATGAGTTCAGGGATAACTTAAAGTAACACATTTCAGTGTATACAGAGATCAGTTTTCTATCAAGCAGTCTTCTGAATGATGGAAAAACATTGCTTCAGTTTTCTGCAAATTCACTGCTAAGCTGTTCTTGGCAATTAAACTACTGCTAAGAAAAAACCTGTTAATACCCTAGAGTTCCTAAAAGAAGCAAGTAACATAGTATTGTCTGCACAAAGAAAGTTAATATACTGCTGACTCAACAATTTAGAACATAGTGCCATATATATGTTGAACATGGGCAACAGGGCAGACTCCTGTGATATTCAGACCACTCTGATACTTCTGCCCATACTCTAACTTATTGAGGAAGACTAGACAAAAAGGTAATTAAATCAAGATAATACTACTGCATTATTGCCCATCTTGGGCCTATCTAACAAAATCGATTAACGATACTGCCAAAGGCCACCAAACCCTCTACAAACAAGGTATGCTCTACCATGGTCATTGAAGGTTCTTCAACACTTGGCCCATTGCAAACAGAAACAATATTTGATGTGGTCTAGGACCTTATGTCCATCTAAACATTTTCATTTCAGAACACACTGCCCATGATGGCCAGACTCTCAGAACCGCATTGCTGTGCCTCAATGGTGCCACAGCTATGGTGCTCAAGCAGCAGCAGGAGAAATTACAGTAGATGTTCTCACACTGCCTGATGCTCTCATGTCCACTGCACCTTCTTTTGTCAGTGGTTTGTCCAACACTCTGGCCCTTTCGGCACATTCCTGGCCAATACTGCCTATGAGGTTCCAACAGCTCCAAACTCAACCAAAGTCTGGAGTTAGCAGAGGTAGAAAATGGCAAAGAAAGGAGCAAAGCAATAAAGCCTTTATCAAAGCCTACAAATGATACCTCATAACATTAAATAGAAGACTTCAAAAACTCTAAACATATTGCAACATTTTAAACATAGCTCATGAGTGAGAGCCTCAGAATCAACTCACTGATAAAACCAAATCAGGAGTAAGAATTACATCAATGGTTCTCACTCGCTACACACCCACCATCCAAATTCACGATATTACAATCTTAAGTAATTTTCAATTAGCATGAACACATCTCCAAATATTTGAAATATCACCAATATCACCACAATCCAAAATCGTGAGTCAAGATGGAATTGAGTGTCCCCGACGCTTTTTCAAGATATCCTATATGAGCGTTTCGCTACAGCTCTGTCAAGGGGATCCAACTCTAAAAAACAAATTTAAAAATAGCTTAAAATAATGCCGCAATCCACAAAACACTCCTTATGCTCATTATACCAAGATATTAAACACTTACCAAAAATCATTTCACGAGCCAGCCAAACATTTCAAAGCGGTTCATCATCGCTCCTCAGAGCTGAACTCCAAGACCGCCATTCAACTCCATACAACAACGCTGGTGTCAGAACAACATACATTTCCGGACACATGATATATACCTGGAACTCTCCCACGGCTATCACTATCAGCTGAAATATTATCCAATCAAACAAACCTACTAATATCTCTCATCAACCCAACAAAAAGAGAAATAGAGAACCTAAATACTAAATTTGAAATGAATTAATCAAAAGCAGCTTCCCCATTCGATACAAGAATTTAAACCATTAGGAAAAACTGTTTTTAAATGAAAAATCCACCATTGTTCCCTATATAAAAGAAACTGATCACGTGACATACCCTTCGAACCCTGCCGGATATGCTGAATCACAAAGCACTGAAAATCACTGAATTTATGCTGAAGAGTTAAACTGTGTTCTACCATTGGTGCTTCCTTACGTTGACAATGAAGCTTACTCTTATGTTCAAGCACCCGAATACGAAAACACCGAATTGTCTTACCAATATAAAGAAGTCTGCATGGGCAAAAAATTCCATAAATCACAAAATCTGATTGACACGAAGTGTTATCCCTCAGATGAATTAACTGACCATTATACTCAAACCTATCAGTTTCCCACATCACTTCACAACAGGAACATTCACCACATTTACGATGTCCATGATTTACAGGAAACGTACCAGGCAACAGCCTTAAAGAAGAAGGGCTCAAAATATCTTTTAAATTTGAATTGCGTTGCCATACACAACGCAAGTGTTTAGATTCCAACCCTGGAACTGTACCCAAAACAGGCCTATATTTGTGTAAAATCAATTGGATTTGCCTACTATAAGGAGAATGTACTAAATGATGAAGGACACTCCACTTCAAACTATTGGCTTTTGAACAATATCAGCAAATTATTAGTCGTACGTAGTCTCAGATCAAACTTGCGCTTATGATCACATTTGTTCAGTGAAACATAAATGGCGCTTGATGACATCAATGACTACTAAATATTTGTTTTCTCATGCTGATATATAGATAAAACTTTTGGTACTTATTCTTGGTATCTTTTTTATCTTTTTATCTATTTGTGTGCCAGTGTTCAGAATCCTATTCACTTTAAAATAATCTATACAAGCATATGAGGCAGAATAGACTTAGCTTGCTCTATGTTGTTCTCTTCTGTTCAGCTTTCCAAAATATAACAATTCTCCATACGCCTCACTCATTCAGCGCCTTCGCGTGTTACTCCTATCCGGAGTTCCTCTTGAAGAAATTGCTAATGGTTGCTGCCCACGTTTCTTATCAGATGTTCTGATTTTCTTGTTTCATTTTCTTTCTCTGTCAGACAACGCCATGAGGAGAATAAGGAGAATAGCGAGAAATTAAATTCACTTGATCACTATCAGTTGACTCCTTCGATTTAGGAGATAACAGCCAGGACCTATCATTATATAGTGCCCGTTTATAGGCACGATGAACTACATTTAAAGGATAACCACGATCTAAAAAATCTTGTTTAAGACGTGAAGCATTAACTTTATAATCTTCTACCGAAGAGCAATTCTGCCTAAAACGTATAAATTGAGAAAATGGTAACCCTTTCAACAAACCTATAGGATGTAGACTAGAAAAATGTAAATATGTATTCCTGTCAGTAGTTTTCCGAAAAACTGTAGTGCCCCAAGATTCAGATTGCCGAAACACTTTCACATCCAGAAATGTTATTTCTTGACCACTATAAGTCATAGTGAATTGTATGTGAGGATCTAACGTATTTAGCCAGGTATGAAAATCTAACAACAGACTAGAGGGACCATCCCACAGCAAAAAAATGTCGTTTATATAACGACACCAAATTAATATATGAGGCCAAAAATTGGAAGACTGCAACCACCTTTGTTCATAAAGAGCCATAAAAAGATTGGCAACAGAAGGGGCAAATGACGCCCCCATAGCAATACCACCTATCTGTTGGAACAACTCCCCATTAAATGCAAAATAATTACGACAGAGAGCCAGATCCGCACATGCCATTAAAAATACTAGCATGTCTTCATTTACATCACCCCGCTGTAATAAACCTTCCCGAATGACATGTAGCGCCTCCCTTTGTGGAATGCTCGTATATAGCGCCACAACATCAAGCGTTACCAAAAGTACAGAGTCTTTTTTTGCCAAATCAGAAACTCCAGCTAAAATTTGTAAAAAGTGCATTATGTCCCGAATATATGAGGGAATAGTGATTAGTAACGGACGCAAAAAAGAATCTATAAATTGTGACAACGGCTCCAGGACCGACCCCCTTGTAGAAACAATAGGCCGTCCTGGAGGTTTAACCAAACTCTTATGTATTCTGGGTAACAAATAAAATTGTGGAATTGAAGGGGAGATACTATTCAAAAATTGCTGTTCTTTTTTGGAAATGATATGTAAATGGTAAGCCTATAATACTGAGATTGTACTTAAACGAGCAGATAAAGGGGGAGCGATCATTGTTTTAAATCGTACAGATTATTTATGGGAAGCCCACCGGCAATTATCTGATGGGACAAATTATACTAAATTACTTTCGGATCCAACACAAGAGTTGCAAGATCAGATTAAATTTTTAACTAGACAGGCTTACCAGTTACATATCATTTCCAAAAAAGAACAGCAATTTTTGAATAGTATCTCCCCTTCAATTCCACAATTTTATTTGTTACCCAAAATACATAAGAGTTTGGTTAAACCTCCATTTGCTAATTGGGCGGGTCGGGCGGGTGTCCGGCTTCCTCCAGGAAGGGGGGGGGGTGAGCGGCAAAGAGGCCGAGCCTGCGCCGGGCGCGCTTTTTGTACTCGGCTCTCTGCCCGCCTCCCCCCTCGCCGTCCCCCCGCCCCCCCCCCCCAAAGAAAACCTCGGCGAGACATCGCGTGCCTGTGCCCGGCCACGTTGATTCGCGGCCGGGACTCAGCCACGCAACTGGCATGACCGCCTCGGGTTCCCCCCCTTTACCCTATCGCCTCCCCCTCCCCCCCGCCCTCCGAGAGACCCTCCCTCTAATAAGTCACAACGTTACACCAGGGGTTTCTTTCACCAGACTAATTCTATTTATTTACACACAATGGTTATTAACAGCACAAAAACTGTTGGCCACAGCATGCACGTAACAATCCACACAAACACAGTATACAACTTCCTTGTAACACTTCTTTCCTTTTGCCCCCTCGAGAGACACAGCCAATATCCCACAGACTTTGTAACTGTCCGGCGGCGAAATTATGCCGTGAAAGCATTTTCTCCGTCCCTCAGTCTTTCATGTCCTTCATTCAAAAGCTGTTAAGCCTGCCGTTCAAGCAGACTTGGCAACCTTTTCTTCTTTACCCCCCCTTGCCCGCCGTCGAAGCAAGGCAGGGGGCCCTCTGCGCGGTGTTCTTGTCACCATCTTACTCTCTCCGGGGGACAGGTCCGTGTTTCTCTCCTGTACCTCTCCCCCTTTACTTAAGGCCTAGGCTGTGTTCTCTCTCACCGGGTGCGTTTTTTCCCACCAACCCCGCCCACAGTGAATCCTCGCTTGTTGACGGGGCCCCCACCGATCAACGCGCCGCTGTGGCCAACACCTGCTTCTGCCATAGTCATTCGATCGTATCCTGTATGTTGCAGAGAAAAATGTCCATTCCAATGTCTGACAAGTGCACTCCATCTGCGCGATACAATCCCGGGCATCTCTCTTCTATGAGGTCGTGCGTGATGTTGTATCCCCCTATGGCCCCCATGAAGCGGGCCATCCATCTGTTCACTTTTCGTCTTGTCCTCTCAACTGCCCTGTGTGAGTTCTCTCCCCTCCACACACGCCACGGTATGATGTGTGACCATACCAAGATCATCCTGGGAAATGCGTTAGCCAGCGTTAGCAGGTCGCTTTGCATCTTTTTGGTGAGCTCGACGCTGCGCGTAGACGCAAGGTCGTTGCCCCCCAAATGGATCACAATCATCAATGGGTTCCCGGTCGATCTCTTCCTTTGGAGCAAGGACGGCATTAGCTGTTCCCACACCATACCCCGTCGTCCTAGCCACACCACCGCAACGTCTGCACCCGGTAATCCCAAGTTCAACCCCTGCGGTCTGCACCGCGTCCGTTTTTGGGCCCAGTGAACAAATGAATGGCCACATATCCACACTTTTCGTGGCCATAGGTGGCAACTTACTCCTGCATGGATCACAACCAGAAAGATATGATTATGGCAGTACTTATCCAACAATGATCATTCGCTTTGTCTGTACACAAAATGCATCTATACATTACCATTGACACCAAATCCAGCTCTATGCCATTACACAGGTTGTTGTTTTTTTTTTTTTTTTGTTATTACTTAGTCCATCATTCCTCACTGCGCTGGACATATATACAGTTTGTATCTATCCGAGCGCCATCGGCCTATTCTCATTATCTGCTCTCTGGACATCCCGATGCTGGCTGCCATAGAAGCAGCTCCAATGCGAAAGGAGTACAAGCCGTATAAGCTTGCATCCCGTCCAGTTCGTTCAATTATTAGCTTGAGTACTCTGATAAATTGGAAACGTGATAAGGGTGCCCCGTTCGCATGTACGAACCATTGATTTTCTGAGCACGCCCGTAACTGTTGATAGGCTAAAGCATTTTTCAGCGGGCATGAGGGGTCGTTGTGCAATGCCGACATCACCACCTTTGCCCCTTTTCCTTCTGCGTCGGTCTTGGATCGGCGCAATTGTAGCTCTACGGCACTAGTGAGTATGCTCACATCTCGCTTTTTCATATCTCCGCAGGCTGTCCCCTGCTCCGCGGATGAGGAAGCCACAAGCTCCCCTACCCGAAATGGTCCGTAGAAGGCCCAGGAAAAGGCGCATCGAAACAACCTCGTCTCGTACTCATCGTAACACACTCGGCTGGTCATTACCATCAGTTGTTGAAGCATCTGATGAGTGATCGGGCGGCGTTTGTCCACTTTTGGGGGCTGTTCCAGGGACCAGCCTCTCATCACTTTCTTTATGATAAACTCAGCCTTGGGGCTCTTCTTCCCCATCGCCTTTGCGAAAAATGATACTGCCGCTAAACGGGCTTGTACCGCGGCCTTTGTGTATCCATTGGTTTTGCAGTGCATAATCCATCTCAGAATCATTGCTACTTTTAATTTGTCTTCCTGCTGTATGACGGCCTCTCTGCAAAATGTTTGGTATTGTTCCCATGCTGCTACGTATCTGCGCTGGGTATTCTCGGCTAAAGCTCCTAAAAGGAGCTCCCAGATCTCGATGGACCAAACTCCCAGACTTGATATGGGACCGATGTCTTGACCTCGTCGGCTTCGGGCGCCAGCTGGTAAAAAAGCCCGATCTTAGAACGGGAAAGAGCATCGGCAATGTTATTATTCTTGCCTTCGATGTGTTCGGCTCTAAGGGTTATGTTATGTGCCAGGCATAGCAACACTATTCGCCTTAATAGTGCAACTACCCTTGGCGTCTTGGCTCTCATACTGTTCACCACCCACACCACCGCTAGGTTATCGATATGGAAGGTGATAGCTCTATTGGCGAGCTCATGGGCCCAGATACACAGGGCTACCATTAGCGGGAACAGCTCCAGGAACGTGATGTCCCTGGTGATACCATCCACGTGCCACTCCCTGGGCCATGTCTCAGAGCACCACGCACCTTTATAGTATATGCCGAAACCAATCCCTCCCGAGGCATCGGTGAAGAATTTGAGTTCCGCATTAGATGCCGGGAGCGCTTGCCAGAAGGCAAGGCCATTGAAGGCGCGGCAGAATTGTAACCAGACCTGCAGGTCTTCCCGTATCTCTTTGGTGACTCTGATGCGGTGGTATCTTTTCACTATACCTTTTGTTGCCCATGCCATACGACGGCAGAACACCCTCCCCATGGGTATCACCCTGCACGCAAAGCATAGTAGGCCCAGCATGGACTGGAATTGCTGTAGTGTCGCTTTTCGCTGGCTGTGCAGTAGTTGCATATCTTTCCTCAACTTCAGCACTTTCTCAGCTGGCAAGCACGACCTGTGTGCTGGCACATCTAATTGTATGCCTAGGAAAGTGATGATCCCTTTTGGGCCCTCTGTCTTCTCCTTTGCTAACGGAATCCTAAACGCTCGTGCCGTCTGCTCGAAGATATCCAATATCCTTTTGCAATCATCATGGTCTTTTCCCATAAATAGGAAATCGTCCAGATAATGCACTACCGTATTGGGGCCTGCCAGGTCTTCGACCACCCAGTGTAAGAATGAGCTGAATTGTTCAAAATATGCGCATGATATTGCGCATCCCATGGGCAAACATTTATCATAAAAGAACTCTCCATTGAACGAGAAGCCCAACAATGGAAAAGATTCAGGGTGAACCGGCAATAAGCGGATCGCAGACTCGATGTCCGCCTTCGCTAGTTGTGCTCGCGGCCCCTTGCTTCGTATGAGTCTAATTGCCTGGTCCATGGTTGCATATTTGACAGAGCATAATGCCGGGTCGATATAATCGTTGACGGACTGCCCCTCGGGGTATGATAGGTTATGAATTAACCTGAATTGTCCCGGCTCCTTTTTGGGTATGACTCCCAATGGGGAGACAACGAGGTCCTTGAATGGGGGTGCCCGGAAAGGACCTGCTATTCTCCCCAAACCTAATTCCTTTGCTATCTTGCTGTGGGTGATCTCGTTATGTTTTCGGACAGATGGTGGGTTGTTCAGTAAGCGCGTTTGTGTTCTGTTCATTAAGATTAGGGATGGAATGCGGAAACCCTGTGAGAAGCCATCTTCTATACTGATAACCATGTCTCGCCTAGGGTATGCTCTTAGCCATGGCCGCATACGCTCAAGTCTGATGGGTGTTGGCGCCAACCCCTTCGGTGGATCGCTGCTGCATTGCTCTGAAAGGCTTTGCCTCCCTAGCAGCCCTGCATGTGAAAGCGGGATGTCCTCCTCCGCATACTGAGCAGGAGTGTTTGAATTTACACGGCTGCCAAGTACAACTCCCTGCGTTGTACTGCCTACATGCCCGTCTCCCTGGTAACTGATTGGCCTGCCTCCATTGGTTGTTCTGAAAAGGCTGTTGCCACTGGGTGCTCGGGAGCGGTTGCTGCAGCCCATCCTGACACCATGGCCTATTGGGTGCCATTTCTTCTGTCCACATGTCCAGCACTCTATGGTGCCATGCTAGGGTGGGATCGTCAGCCATGTTTCTCCTGAACTTCACATCATAGTTTAGCCAGGTCCATCCACCGTATTGTTTATGTGCGCGGGTGATCATGTCCAGGTACCTGGTCAGGTATGGCCCCGCTTCGGGTTCTTTTTCCATCACCACGCTCATAAAGATGTGGAATGCTGCCACCCAATTGTTGATGGATTTAGAAATTTTAGGTTTCCTATCCCTCTCGCTTCTTTTTTCTTTATCCTTTCCACTGGTTGACTCCTCCTCCTGATCCCTGAGCAGGAGAGAGAATATGTCAATATATTCTCTCCTCCAGATCATCTTTTTTATCTTTTTGGGTACCGACAGGGAGCTCACCCCGCAGCGTGGGTCACGACTGGTGTCGCGCCAGTCCAGCTGCGTTCTTTGGGCCGTTCCATATGGCGTGGACACCCGGTCCTCGCCGCTCGGACTGTCCCCCGACCATGCCCGTTTGAGGGGATTAGATTGTTTTGGGCCCTTCCTCCTTTTAAATTTCTTTAGTGCATATCGCATCACTTCTGCCCATTCTATGTCCCTCCCACTGTCTGAACTGGACTCGTCAGATGATGACGTTGCTGACTCTGGAGCCCCCTTTTCACGCCCAGAACTACCATGTGCTGAGCTGGGTGTTGTCGTGCTGCCGCTCGTCGACGGCATTTCCTCGTTCACAAAGCCTGTCGTACCCAGTCGTTGCTTTACTGCGGTCAGGCCGGTTGGGTAACCTGATCTCGAACCATCTGGAGCAGGTCATCCAGCTCTTGCCCCTGTGGCGGGGCAGAGTTTTCCCGTTGATGTGGCACCTTCGTCCGATTACTGCGCCGCGGCTTCGGTGCAGCTGCCCGGGTGGTGGCATTGCGGCTAGCCCTCTGTGTCTCTCCCCTTTTTGACGCTGCCACTGCCCGCGCTTTTGATGCTGGTGCCGCCTTCGATGCAGACTTGGCGTCCCGTGTCCCTGAAGTCTTCTGTGTCTCCTTTCTGGGCATCCTTTAACTAGGATAGAATTACTAACCAGAGGTAATGGAAAATCTAAACTACTATCATTCAAGGGTACATGCTTCAATCTCGTGCTCCTCTCGATTCCTATAGTCAACTATATGCAGGTAGTGCTCCCTCCATGTCCCCATAATATCGCTCACTTCGTGTATGCCTATCTAAATGCTCGTCTCCCCCCCCCCACAACACATTAAAGATATTCCTTATGCCTTCCATAGCCTAGCATACAATTATATTAACAGTCAGCAGTACCGTATTCCTCCACCAGATGGCAGCCTTATACTTGTACTGTACTCACAGCCCCCATTGTTTCCCTATACCAGCTTAAACACTTTATTCTCTGCAAGCAGTCCTCTTTTTTTGTTTTGTTTTGTTTTGTTTTGTTTAATGTAACAACGAACCATCTGGGCTGCTCCTAAATCATCCCTATCTGGCTGCCCCCCACGTGTCCTTTTGTTTACCCCCCAGTACTTGGCTTCGGTCACGGAGCTTAGACACGTGTACCTGTGGCTCCCTCCTGGCTCATAACAGCACCGCATCGCTGCCATCTACTGCGGTTTTCTAGCCTCTTTGACCAGAACTACTGCCCGCATTGTATAGGTAAGGTGCTGGCTTCTTTTAACGAAGTTTGCGAGCCTCTCAGCTTCGCGCCCCAGCTTTTTGCCCCCCCCCCCTTTACCGGACACTTCGGCGGCAGTGTTAACAGAGGGCTCCTACGCACAAGGCGGAAGCGCCGCTGACCCCGATGTTCCCTGAACTGCTGTCTGCCCCCCGGGTCCTCTACAACAATGCTTTAACTGATTTTCTCATACTTGCTGTTGTTCCTGATGAATTCGTTTGTCTTCAGCTGCCGTTGAAGCGGGTCCAGTCGCAGATTCTCTTGTCTCCGTGTTCGCTGTCCGGCTTCCTCCAGGAAGGGGGGGGTGAGCGGCAAAGAGGCCGAGCCTGCGCCGGGCGCGCTTTTTGTACTCGGCTCTCTGCCCGCCCCCTCCCCCCCCACCCCCCCCCCAACGAAAACCTCGGCGAGCCATCGCGTGCCTGTGCCCGGCCGCGTTGATTCGCGGCCGGGACTTTACTGCAGTTTAGTAAACATACCCCTTTGTGGTTTGCTTGCAATCTTCGTAATGGTGTCATTCCAGTTATTGATGACTTCATCAAGGTCAATTATACTTGTGTTTATAGAATCTAAGAGTTTACTATTGAATTCAATTTTGTCTAAATGTTTATACCTAGAGTATTGTTTAGTATTATTATTGACAAAGGTATGAGATAGAGTAAACTCAAGTGCAAACTCAATTAGATGGTGGTCTGACCATGGGACCAGAATTATCAGAGGGGGCGTGTTAAGTTGTAACTGAGTCTCTTGCGGTATAAAGATTAGATCAAGTGTATTCCCTTTTTTGTGGATGAGACTGATTATTATTTGCTTGGAGTTCAGATGATCCATGGCACTAAGAAAGGATGATACGTGAGAATTTTGTAAGGAGGGGAGATTAAATCACCTAGGAGTACTACCTCTTTCTTTGCCATTATGTTGATGATTTCATCCAGGATGTTAGCTAGCCCATCCGGGTCAGAGGTCAGTGGCCTATATACTAGGCAAAATGCAATGTTTCTGTTTTCAATTAACAGTAACTCGATATCTGATACTGTATTGGAGTTATTCAGTTGTGGCATAAGAGATTCCCTTATTAGTATCAAGACCCCTCTTCCCCTTTTGTTTCATCTAGGTGTATGAAATATTTTGAAATTACGTATGCTTATTTGATTTAGTAGTACATTATCCGATTCACATAGCCAGGTTTCTGTTATGAATATTATGTCTGGCTTGGAATCATTTGCATAGTCAACTATTACAGGGATCTTCTTTTTTAAAGATCTTGAATGTATGTAGCCACATTTGAGCACAGTGTTTTTATTTACAGCCTTCAGCATTTCTTGGTTGGGTAGATTAGTTTTGTTGATATAGATTAATTTTCGTGTCTGGGGGTAATATGTAGCTCTGTGGTGCAATAATTTGTGAGGTATGTACCTTTTGAATTTCATGAAACATTTGAGCTATTGGGATTGGATCAGAGGTTGTGAATGATGAAAATTGTGTGTTTAATTTTATTATTAAACATGATAGTATAAATGTTCCCAGTATTATAGGTACTATTAAATTACATTTTGCTATCTAGTAAGGAGAGATTCTCAAAGGATTTGTAGGATTAGTAGAGTTGATTTGTTTGGAAGTGTGATAATACTCCATTCGGTGGGAGTAGTTAATGTCCAGTAAACAATATATTCTTGACGCAGAGGTATCAAGCTAGGTTGCATTGGTTATGTGTCCGTTATTTCAGTTTTACAATCAAATTCACCACAGTTTTACAGGTACTGAAAATAGTAATTGAGTCTGAGCTATCTAGCTGTAGATATAGGGTGCATTTTGTTTTGGTAAGAGCAGTGTTACATGTAAGTGTTCTGAGCTGAAAAGATGGAGTATTTCATTAGGGCAGTGAGTAACAGCATGTCCATTATAGGTTAGTGTACAGATTAACAAATGGATTGTTTTATGTTTTATAAATCATAGTGCATACGAAAGTGGGGTACTAGGACCAACTTTATACAAGACACTACATAGCACCGGCTTAGGGTAAAGAAGCCCTTTGGGGTTTTAAGCTATAATAGAGTACCTTTTATTAGATCAGAGTCTTCTTCCTGGCGCCTAATTACCACACCCAAGGGCCATGCCGAAGGGCCCTTTGGTGAGGCCCTTAGGCATGGGCCCACAAGGCGGGGGCGTGCCTAGGCATGCTTCTTGATTTAAAGTCCTACTGGAGCGATGGTGCTGCCTAATTCGCCCGGTCAGAGGGGAGCAGGAGGAGCTTACCGATCCTGCTTTCCCTCCTTTGTGCTGCTCGGGCTGTGCAGGAAAAGGGCTTGCTGCAGGTACGCTTCTTGATTTAAAGTCCCGCTGGAGTGATGATGCTGCCTGATTCGTCCGGTCGGAGGGGAGCAGACGGAGCTTATCGATACCAATCACAATGTTGTGTTGTGGGTAGAGGGGGGGGGGGTTACAATGGCTTTGGTTTTACCATGTGCTCTTATAATGTTAATAAATCTGAAGCTTTTTATATCCAGTCAGGTGTTTGTAATTTTTTACTGACCTGACATGTTTCAACAAATTGTGTAGACGGCATTTGCAAAATGGAGGCAGGGAAGTCTGGGTTGCCAATGTTATGTTTTCTATATGTTTGTATATATCTATTTGCTGTTACATATTTACTAGGCGTGTCCATTTCAGACTCATTTGGGCATTTATTTGGGTGCCTAAAAATAAAACTGTGCGCAAATCACTTGTTTTCATGTATTCTTAGAATAGTCTGCATGTACAATCAATATGTATATCCATAAAAGCTATAGTGTGCATTGTAGACATGCAATTAAGATGAATAGGTGCACAAAAAAAAGAAAAAATACAAAAATCACTAAAAATATTTGTTTAAAATGAACATAAAATTGACTCTGTTTTGGGTCAGCGCATGCCTAATATTTATCTTGTGAACTTTACCATATGCATAAAAGTTAAGAAATTTCAAGTGAATGTCCATTGAAAATGAACTGCTGCACTAGAACATTCTCTCGTAGATTTCTTATGAATGTATGATCCAAAAGAAAACAGGCTTATTTGCCAATGGAGACAACAGCTGTGAAGCCAAGTAGGATGTCTTGTCTTTTCCTCAGGTGCTTAATTACTTTCTGCCAGTTCTGATATATTTTCTATACTGCACTGCATGATACCCTGCCGAATGCATTAAAACACATACTATTGTAGATTTCTAAAATTTGTGAGAAAATAAAAAAATATATCTTATTTTAGCTAGAGCCCTTCTGAATGCATCCATTCCTAAGCAGATGTTCAATAAAAATGGTCAAGGTTAGTAAACACATTGTTCAGCATTCCTTTGATTTTTCTTAGCTAAGTGGCTAAGATATGAGAAAATGCATTTGTCATTAATTCTAGTATGATGCACCAGCACAGTGAAATTTAAAGTCAATAATAGAAAAGAAACCTTTGGAAGGAAATTAACATAGCATTAACTGAGAGTGTTCTTCATCATCTGAATTATTTTTGACAGTTGGAAATGAAAGGCTTATTTTTAGCTGGTTTTCAAAAGTCAACTTATCACCAACTGAGTGATGAAATTTTCTTAAACTGATTTATTCTAGAATCTTCTTTGTTTAACCAGTCACACAGTTTATACAAAATATCAGAGCTTTTTTTTTCTCAGCAAATCTAAATAGTATGTAGCAGATACTTAGAATTTCAAGCTGCTTAAAAATGAAAAAAATAACATTTAGATAAAAATACTTTTCAGCCATAATACTTGCATCTTCGATGATATATTTTTAAGCAGAAAAATATTGTTTGTCATAAGTACCATTACTAAGAATGTAGAAGTAAATATATTTGAACCTTTATATAGATGTTTGACTTTTAGAAACCAAATTCTTAGGAGCCTTTTTATTAAAGTGCAAGTAAGTTTTTACACTTAGAGCACATTGGGGCATCTTTACTAAAGTGTAGTAAGGAGCTTGGGGTTAATGTGCAGAATTCATGCCTTCCTCTTTACCACTGCACCAATCGGGGGACCTGCAGGAAGCAGGAAGGTGAGTTCCTCCCTGCTCCCTACCAGCCAGCCAATCAGCAGGCTCAGGCATTCAAATACTACCGTGATCAGTCATCCCTATGCCTGGCGAACCCATTCCTGAGGACCTCACCAGGAAGTGTAGTTGCTCTCCACTGTACCACCAGATACAAGACATTCCAGCACATGGACACTCAGGCTCTCTGACCCACAGAGATTGATACAGCTTATAGTCTCTGCCAGCCCCTTGAGGCATACACTTGCCCTGTAATGGACTGTAGAGCTTTTGATGAGACCCAGCTCTGCCCAGGTCACCTTCCTCTGTGAGCTTAGAGTGCACCAACAGTGCTATCAGCAGCCCAATGCACACACAATCCAATACTGGTAGTAGCACATACATAGACCTAACAATCAGCCAACCACATCACCTATAAATCATGCTCACAACTTCTAGCCTAATCCTTCTCCTACTTCTTTCGCTACTTGTTTCTCACTCAATAACTCTAACCTACAATTGACGCCCCATCCCAATCATTCGAAATAGCACATTTAATGTGCTGACAATCACTCTACAATACACAAAAATTAAACATTCAAAATCCCTAATCTGGATCAAACCAACAGACCTCTCCACTTCGCAACATTGCACCAAACCTACCGCACCCACCAACCTGCAATGTGCCTTCATCAAAGCTCGTTCTGTGAGGAATAAGATTCCAATCCTATCTGACCACTCCCATAACAACAAATTAGACATCAACTGCATTATGGAGACATGGCTGTCAAATACAGATACAGTGCTAATGAACCAGCTACTGCCACCTGACTACAACTTATTCCATTACCACAGAGCCAACCGCAAAGGAGGAGGGGGTCTTGATACTATCTAAACAACACCTACAATTCTGCCAGGCTACTGTACACACAGCACATGACTTGGATTTACTTATCATTTCTAACAAACCCCTGACCATCTGCCTAGCATACAGATCACCCATCCTGCAGGAGAACAACTATTTACCATACTTCAGTCTGCCTATATTTCCACTCTTAACAAATATGCCATTCTCCTTGGTGATTTAAATTTACCTTCAACTCAATAGGGAACAGACAATGCCTTCCTGGATGTGATGGAGGCCCTAGACTTTCACCAAATTGTCATAGGGCCCAAGCATGAAAAGGGATTAATTAATTAATCTCAACGTGTAATCAAACTCTGGAATCTGTTACCGGAGGATGTAGTAAGGGCTGTTAGTATAGCTGGGTTTAAAAAAGGTTTGGACAAGTTCCTGGAGGAAAGGTCCATAAACCACTATTAAAAAGGGACCCAGGATATCAATGCTTGACCCAGTACAAGCATTGTGGAACCTGTGTCTTTTGGGGATATTGCTAGGTACGTAGGACCTAGATTGGCCACTGTTGGAAACAGGATACTGGGCTTGATGGACCTCGGTCTGACCCAGTATGGCATGTCTTATGTTCTTATGTTATTATGATGGATACAGGACCTCATCCTCACCAACAAGCAGCACACTCATTCCCACAAACACCCCTGACCAGCCTTTCATAGAGTCCCCTGGTCAGACCACACATTTCTCAACTTCATGATACCTACAGACCGGGCTCAAACATAATCCCCCAGTCCCCCACCCCCACCAAGGAGATTTAGAAGTTGGAACAAGGAAGCATTCCTTAACACTATCCTATCTAAGTTGACCACAAACAGCACTGACCTAGATATGGTAGCGGAGGATTGGCATAATACATTATTTATTTATTTATTTATTTTTATTTATTTGGCATATATTTGTATTCCGCCACTTCCAGCGATCAGCTGCAGACCAATGGTGTAAAATACAAGGGAGTAATGTATACAATCAGTTGAAGGTACAGAATGATTTGGGGGAGGGGTACACCACCATCACATAAAAATTACAAATAGACATTACATTTTGATCACCCAGGTTTGAACCACAAATCAAATAAAATATACATTTGATTGATCAGATTATAAATATACATTTGATTGATCAGATTGTAAATATACATTTGATTGACCAGATAAATTACAGTTTTATCACCCAGTTAGAGCAACCAGTTAAATTACAGGTTTATCAAGAACATAGATAGTTGTAAGGTACATTGCCAGTTATGCAGTCTTATTAACATTGACATTGGATCTATTTCCTGCCTCTTGTGCTTCGGGGGTTAGGCAATTTGGGTAAGGAGGGAATGAATTGAATTTGCCTAGGTGATACCGTAGTGTGTTTGGAACAGGTGTGTTTTAAGCTTTTTTCTGAAGTCCTGTAGATTGTTGATCAGTCGTAACTCATGAGGTAGTTTGTTCCAAAGCATGGGTGCAGTGTACGTGTATGCCCGGTTGCTCGTTCCCTCTTTTACATCTCTTATACTACTGGGAACGCAGAGTGTGTTAAGGTTAGTAGTTCTTCGGCATCTGTTGGGGGGCTGTGTGGATATGAGGTTATCGAGGAATGATGGGGATATCTTGTGAAAGATTTTGAAAGTTGTTACCAGTATTATCTCATGTACCAGTTGTTACCAGTATTATCTCATGCTGCAGTAGCACCTCAATCTACTGGAGGCAAAACAAAGCTCCAACAAGCAGCATGTGAAACAACAGATCTGAGACATCTAAAATGCAAACTCCAGAAAACAAAGAGAATATGACGTTCCAAGTCACCAGTTGTTCATGAAGCATACATATACATGCTACAAGAATATCAAGTTGTCATCAATAGGACCAGAAAGGAATATCACACAGTTAATTTTCAGCTCAATAAACTGACCAAGATATCTCTTCAACATAGTGAATATAACAATAAGGAGCCCTATAACAGGATCTAACCCTGACTCCCCCATGCCACAAGCATTCTCAAATCAATTCCAGACCACTACCTCTCAACTGAGGGACCTAATGCCCATACTACAAGCACTCGCAAATCATGCCCAGTCCACTATTTCAAAAACAAAGGACCCAGCTCCCGTTGCTCACTTGACAACTTGTGAGAGCACGTCCTGTTACCTTTGGAGCAAATTCAAAGGGCCAACTCAAAGATATCATAGCAAGTCTTAATATGATAACTTCCCAGCTTGACCCATGCCCGGTTGGATGGATCAATTCAACCTACCTCGAGCGCCAATAATCCTGAATATCATAAACCTATCCCTCTTACAAGGCTACTTACCAAAGTGACTGAAGCAAGCATCCATACACCAACTCCCCAAGACCCCCAAGATTGGATCAAATGACTCCAAACTCCTATTGACCCATCTCCAGCCTACCCTTCTTAGCCAAGATAATTGAGAAAGCAGTCCAGATGCAACTACAGGACCATGTTGATGCACATATCTCTTTTGACCAACAACAGCAGGGATTCAGAATCAACCATGGTGTTGAATTTCTTATCATCATACCTTTTGACAGGCTTACTCTAGACATTAGAAAACCCAATCAAGGATTTGCCCTCCTATTCCTTGATGTACAGTGCTTTGAGAAAGTATTCATCCCCTTGGTTTTTGTCCTATTTTGTCACATTACATACAATCTGGAATAAAAATGGAGGTTCATTTGGAGATTATGTAATGGACTTAATAATATAGTCCAAATTGGTGAAGTGAAATGATAATAAAATTCCTTGTGTATATTAAAAAACAAGTAAAAACTAAAAAGTTGTGATTGCATATGTGTTCATACCTTTTGTTATCAACCCCCCGAATAAGAACTGGTCCAACCAATTAACTTCAGAAGTCACATAATTAGTTGATTAGGGTCCACCTGTGTGCAATCAGTGTCACATGATCAATCACATAATGACTGTATAAATATACCTGTTCTGAAAGGTCCCTGACTCAAAAACACCTCTAAGCAAGCAACAAGAAGACCAAGGAGAGCTCCAAGCAGGTCAGAGACAAAGTTGTGAAAAAGTATAAATCAGGATTGGGTTATAAAAAAGATATACCAAATCCTGAACATCCCACGGAACACAATTAAATCCATTATAACAAAATAGAAAGAATATGGCACCATTACAAACCTCACAAGAGAAGGCCGTCCACCAAAACTCACAGACTGGGCAAGGAGGGCTTTAATCAGGGATGCTACAAAGACACCAAGGAAAACACTGAAGAAGTATGCAAAGATCCACAGCGGAGATGGGAGTATCTGTCCATAGGAGCACTTTAAGCCATACACTCCAGAGTGGGGCTCTATGGAAGAGTGGCCAGAAAAAAAAATTACATAAAGAAAGAAATAATAAAATACATTTGGAGTTTACACAACAGCATGTGGCAGACCCCCCGAACACATGGAAGAAGGTTCTCTGGTCAGATGAGATGAAAACTAATCATTTTGGCCAACATGGGAAATGCAATGTGTAGTGCAAACCCAACACTTCCCATGACACCTTGAACACCATTCCCACAGTGAAAGATGGTGGTGGCAGCATCATGTTATGGGGAAGTTTTTCATTGGCAGAGACTAGAAAACTGGTCAGGATTGAAGGAATGATGGATGGCACTAAATATAGGGCAATTCTTGAGGAAAACCTGTTTCAGTCTGCCAAAGATTTGAGACTGGGACGAAGGTTCATCTTCCAGCAGGTCAATGACCCTAAACATACTGCTAAAGCTGGTTTAAAGGAAAACATCTGAATATTTTGGAATGGCCTAGTCAAAGCCCAGTCCTTAATCCAATTGAGAATCTGTGGCATGACTTGAAGATTACTGTACACCAATGCAACCCATGTAACTTGAAAGAGTAGGAACAGTTTTGCCTTGAGGAATGGGTGAAAATCCCATTGGCTAGATGTGCTAAGCTAATAGAGGCAAACCCCAAGAGATTTGCAGCTGTAATTGCAGCAAAAGGTGACTCTACAATGTATTAAATTTGGTGGGTGAATACATATGCACACGCCTGTTTTCAGGGCTTTTTTTGTCTTAATTATAGTTTGTGTCACAATAAAGGATATTTTGCACCTTCAAAGTCATAGACATGTTGTGTATATCACATGGTGTTAACCCTCAAAACTCCATTTTAATTCCAAGTTGAAATGCGGGAAAACAGGACAAACATAGAGGGGATGAATAATTTTGCAATGCACTGCAAAAGCAGCCTTTGACTCATAGTAACATAGTATATGACGGCAGATAAATACCATCATGGTCCATCTAGTCTGCCCCACAAGGTGACAAGAGCAAGTGCATCTGCCGCTCCATGCAGGTCACTCTTCCCCATACCTTTGTTTAGGGGTGTAACCACCAATCCGTGTAGGTCACCCCTATTTGCTGAGATATAAGAGATAGTTATGTTTATTTTGATTTTATCTTGTTGCTATAAAGGGATCCAGTGTGTCTGTCCCATGCCATTTTGAATTCTGTCACTGTATATGCCCTCACCACTTCCATCAGGAGGGCATTCCAAGCATCCAGCACCCTTTCAGTGAAAAAGTATTTCCTGATGTTACCTTTCAGTTGACCCCCTTGAAGCTTCATGTTATGTCCACTAGTTTTGCAGCTTCCCCATCTTTGAATAAAGTTTGTTTGTTTATTAATACCCTATAAGTATTTAAAGGTCTGAATCATATCTTCCCTGTTCCTCCTCTCCTCCAGTGTATACATATTTAGGTTTTCAAGTCTCTTCTCATAAGTCTTCTGATGCAGGCTCCAAATCATTTTGGTCGCCTTCCTCTGAACTGTTTCCGGTCTTTTTATATCCTTTGCGAGATATGATCTTCAAAACTGAACACAATATTCCAAGTGAGGCCTCACCAGTAACTTGTACAGTGACATTAGAACCTCTTCCTTTCTGCTGGTAATTCCTCTCTGTATGCAACCCAGCATCCTTCTGGCTTTTGCTACTGCCTTGTCATACTGTTTTGCCACCTTGAGATCCTCAGAAACAATCACACCGAGGTCCTTCTCCTGTTCCGTGAACACCAACCTCTCGCCCCCTATAGCATACAATTCCCTTGGATTTTTGCTTCCCAAGTGCATGACAGGTCCTGCTTCTTGGAAGAGCTCCTTGGGGCGAGCTCAAAACAAATTCTGCTTATTCTCTGCCCCTGGTTCAGCCTTGTGGGTTTGTTGGTGCATACCCTGGGAAGTTTTATGGTTCGATCCTTCACTTATTCAGGTTAATACTTTTTTCTGTCTTAAATAAGTCCCGACTTTTCTGGATTACTCAGCTCTGCCTTAGTGGACTTGTGTTTATGCTGGTCTTTGGCTCTATGGCGTACATCCCAGTCCACTAGGGTTGGCGCCCTTCTCCTGCCTCTGTAGTGCCTGCCTGCCCTTCGGTGCACTGTCCGTCTAACCTGATCCCATGTATTTGCTTGGGAGTCTCGTCTCAACAATTCTCTACCTTACCCAGGCCACTTTCTGTTGCTTCTAATCTGATGCTTAGCCTGGCTCCACTCAACTGTCTTTCTCTCTGGGCTAAACCTCTGTTAGTTCAGGACCTCATCCAACAGCACTCATATGACTTGTGCTTCCTCACTGAAAACTGGCTCAAGGAAGGTGACGGCCCTGTCCTGTACAGTTCCCTCCCCTCTGGCTACTCATCTCTCTCATCCCCCAGGCTTGGTAGAGGTGGAGGAGGGGTGGCCCTCCTTTATCACTCCACTTTTGACATGGAGGTGATCACTGCCCCTTCTGTTTCCTCCTCTGAGTCCCTCTTTCTTCGCCTTCAGTCCTCAACCCCGTTCTATTTTCTCGTACTTTACCTTCCTCCCTCGCTGTCACGCGTTGGGAGATGGCTTTACAAACTCTCTCGGAGACGGTTCTTCATTTCCCTAACCTTATTATCTTGGGTGATTTTAATGTCCATGTAGATACTCCTCTTAGACAAAAGGATCGTGTCTTTCTGAATCTCATGAATGATCTCTCCCTTTACCAACATGTCTCCGGCCCTACTCATATAGCAGGTCATACCTTAGACTTAGTTCTCACACCTTCCACGTTATATCCTTCAATCTCTGTCCCAACTACCCATTGTATTCCATGGTCAGATCACTTTTGTGTTTCTTTCTCTGTCTCCTGCTCGCTCTCAGATACTGCTGGTCTGCCAAAGTCCCAGTCTTCTCCCTGTATGCGGCGTTGCATTACTCCTGCAGCACTTAGTGCCTTCCCACCCACTCACTCTCTCTTTCCTTCAGATTTTGCTTTGCGTTCACCCGACACCCAGGTCTCGCTCTGGAACTCTGTTCTCACTGATGCTCTAGATAACTTATCTCCCCTCCACACCTCTACCAGGCCCCCTCGGCTGGCTCATTCTTCCTGGTAGCATCCCGGCTTGCATCTCCAGCGTACCCAACTCCGTCAAGTAGAGCGCCGCTGGTCCAAATGCCCCACACCTGAGACACTCTCCCGGTTCAAGCAACTGTATTCTGATTACCGCATGGCAGTACAATCTGCCAAGTGTTCTTTTTACGTCGCAGAAATTTCTGAGGCTACTAATTCCTCAAGGTAGCTATTTACAATTTTGCGCAAGCTCTCCTCTACCACCCCTACTCCTAATCTGTCGAGCAAAACTCCAGCTCCTCAGATGTTGGCTAATTTTTTTGCAGAGAAAATTCTGAACTTGCGCTCCTCCTTTTCTAGACCCCCACCTTCACCCCTGCTGTCCCTGCCCTCTTCTCCTTCATCTCCTACTCCTTCTGGCGAGTTGACTATTTCGTGTCAAGTGACTCTACCCTCCTCTCCTCCCAATCGAGCATTAGCTCATACTTGGTCTTCCTTTTATCCTATTACTTCTGCAGAATTACTGCTAGCGCTCTCTAAGTCCAGGAAGACAACCTGCCAGCTAGACCCAATTCCATCTCACTGGCTGGCCGAGCCTTCCTTACAACTAATACCCACATGCTCTCTATCATTAATACTAGTTTATCTTTCTGGCTCCTTCCCTTCTCTATGGAAATTTGCTTTGGTCTATCTTCTCTTGAAACAACCTTCCCTTGACCCCTCTGTGCTATCCCATTGCCGTCCTGTTTCAAATCTCCCTTTTCTGGCCAAGTTACTGGAACGTTTTGCATTTTCACAATTAAACTCCCACATAGAAGCCACTAATGCCCTTCATCCCTGGCAAGCAGGATTCTGACCGGGGCACAGTACAGAAACTGTCCTTCTGCCCCTCTTCAATGAAATCCATGTCACCCACGATCGTGGAGATATTACCATCATTGTTTCTCTTGACCTTTCCGCAGCATTTGATTTGATTGACCATCAGACTCTTCTTTCTTGCCTCTATGATATTGGGTTGTGCGGCACTGTTTGGCAGTGGTTCCACTCTTTTCTCACAGCTCTCTCCTTTACTGTCCATTCTAACAATCAGTCCTCCTCCTCTCTCCCTCTTGCCTGTGGTATGCCCCAGAGTTCTATCCTTTCTCCTCTGTGATTTAATATTTTCCCCTCTCCCCTGCCTCTTATAATTCAACAGTATCCAGTCTCCTCTTACATTTATGCTGATGACATTGTCCTCCTGTTTCATACTTCACCGGTCAACTTGAACATCTCCCAGCTTAACCGCTGCCTCTCTCACATTGCCTCCTGGCTCTCTCTGAATTTTCTTCACTTGAATCCCTCCAAATCCACGGTTATGTGGGTCTCCTTGAGTGGCCCTTGCCCAACTATTGCACCACAGATTGACCTCACCCCTATTCCTCTCACCTCCTCCTTTCGATACTTGGGGGTAATCTTGGATTCTTCTCTCTCCTTTCAGAGCCACATATCCACCCTTACTTGCCATTCCTTTGCAGCTCTGCATCAAATCAGGGCTGTCCGCTCCCTTCTCCCCTCCAGTTCACTGATAATCCTAGTTCTGGCCCTGGTCACCAGTAGACTTGACTACTGTAATGTGTTCTTAGCCAACCTACCAGCTTATCAACTTCAGCGTCTAGAGCTCTTACAAAACACTGCAGCTCGTCTTATCACATTCGCCCGACAATTTGATCATGTCACTCCCCTCCTCCTCCGCCTCCATTGGTTACCTCTTCATTTCAGATTCCACTATAAATTCCTTATCCTGACACATAAGGACATTTACACATCAAATTATCTCTACTTAGATAATCTTATCTACCTTCATACACCGTACCGCCAACTTCGCTCACTGCATGCTAACCGTTTGACCTTACCTTCCCCTTCTCAGGCACATCTAGAACAGACTCGTCACTCAGCCTTCTTTTTTCTCAGCCCCTCACTCTGGAATGCTCTACCACCCTCCCTCCATCTGGAACCTTCATATCCCAAGTTCAAAGAATTGCTAAAAACTCACTTGTTTCAACAGGCCTTTGACCTCCCCTCTGCCATCTCTCCCTGAGCATTTTCTGTCTGTGTTTTGTTTATTTATTGTGTTTGATTTTACCGCTGTCTCTCCCTCTTTCCTATTTTTTATGGCGTTCCTTTTCCGTAGTTTAGTAGTGTAGACCTTTTTTATTGTAAACCGCTGTAATGTCCCGACAAGAGTGGTATATAAAATGTAAAGATAAAGATTTATTTATTTTTTTTAGACAGTTTTGTATACCACCTTATCCTTCAATCAAAGTGGTCACAACACAATTGGGGGATACATTTTAACATGTGGGGATATGAGACACATACACTAATACTTACAGGTAACATGGGCAATGGAGGGTTAAGTGGCTTGCCCAAAACCACAAGGAGCATCTGTGGGACTAGAAGCCCCAGTTCTTCCAGCCCAAGGTTGCTGTCCTCTAGTGGGATTTGAACCCCTGACCTTCTGACCTGAAGTACCTTGCCCCAACCACTAGGCTACTCCTCCCTCCTTAAACTTTACTGACAAGCATTAGACCATTCTTCCAGCTTTTGTAGATCTTTCCTCATGTTATCCACTCCCTCGTGGGAGTCCACGATGTTGCAAATATTTTTGTCATCTGCAAAAAGACAAACGTTTCCATTTAGTCCTTCAGCAATATCACTTACAAATACATTGAACAGTACAAGTCCCGGGACTGAATCCTGGGGCACATTGCTAATCACCTTCCTTTCATCCGAGTGAGTTCTGTTTACTGTCACCTTCTGTTATCTGTAAGTCAACTGATTTTTGATCCAGTTAACATCCTTGGGACCCATCCCCAAGCTGTTGAGTTTATTGATGTCTCCTATGAGGAGCAGTATCAAAGGCTTTGCTGAAATATAGGTAGATCACATCCATCATGCCTACACTGTGGGGCACTACACATAGTTGGAGCAGGGCCGGATTTACCTATACGCCATGTACGCCATGGCGTAGGGCCCACAGCCGGCAGGGGCCCACAAAAAAAGAACCAGGTAATTTTTTTTAAACCCAATTTAAAAAAAAACCGGGTGGCTGCCGCCGCGGGGCCCCCTCTGCTGCTGCGGTGGCCCTGTCTACAAGCTGAAGCCGTCGGGTCGGGTCTCTCCCTCCCTCCCTCCCTCCCTCGCTGCAGGCTGCGAGAGACGCGAAGATAGAGCGTCTCCTCGCGTCTGTGTTAAGCCCGCAGGGGCTGATGGGATTTCCCATCAGCCCCTGCGGGCTTAACACAGACGCGAGGAGACGCTCTCCCTTCGCGTCTCTCGCAGCCTGCAGCCTGCAGCGAGGGAGGGAGGGAGAGAGACCCGACCCGACCCGACCCGACGGCTTCAGCTTGTAGACGGGGCCCCCGCGGCAGCAGAGGGGGCCCCGCGGCGGCAGCCACCAGGTTTTTTTTTTTAAATTAAATTTTACTTTAGGCCGGGGGGGGGGTAGGACTGGTAATGGGCTATGGGGGGGGGTAGGACTGGTAATGGCCTATGTGGGGGGGGGTTATGACATGTAATGGGAAATGGGGGGGGTATGACTGGTAATGGGCTATTGGGGGCTGGGGCTGGAAATGGGCTGGGCTGGGCTGGGCTGGGCTGGGCTGGGGGGGTTAAGGCTAGAGGTGGGCTGATGGGGTTAGGACTGGTAATGGACTGTGGGCTGTTGGGGGGGCTTAGAACTGGCAATGGGCTTTGGGGGGGGTTAAGACTGGTAATGGGCTGTGGGCTGATGGGGGGTGTCTGGTAATGGGCTATGGGGGGGGGGCTAGGACTGGAAATGGGCTGATGGGGTTAGGACTGGTAATGGGCTGTTGGGGGGGGGGGTTAGAACTGGTAATGGGCTTTGGGGGGGTTAAGACTGGTAATGGGCTGTGGGCTGATGGGGGTTGTCTGGTAATGGGCTATGGGGGACTAGGACTGGAAATGGGCTGGGGGTTAAAACTGGAGGTGGGATGATGGGGTTAGGACTGGTAATGGGCTGTGGGCTGATGGGGGGGGTAGGACTGGCAATGGGCTATGGGGGGCTGACTGGAAATGGGTTGATGGGGTTAGGACTGGAAGTGGGCTGATGGGGGGTTAGGACTGGTAATGGGTTATAGGGGGGGCTTAAACTGAAAATGGGGTGATGGGGGGTTAAGGACTGTAAGTGGGGTGATGGGGGGGCTAGGACTGGTATTGGGTTGGGGGGTTGCTAGGACTGGAAATGGGCTGATGGATGGCTAGGACTGGAAATGGGCTGATGCAGGGACTAGAAGGGAATGGATGCTGGGTGAGGCTGGAACTAGAAGGGAGCTGATGTTGGGGGAGGATTAGAATGGGATGGGGCTGGAAGAGTAAAATGGAGAAGGGAAAAATATTTTGTGTGGGAGGGATAAAAAATCTACAATTGGCCGGGTATTGGGAGAGTAAGTGGGGATTGAGGATGGAGGGGTAAAATTTGAGTGGATGAAATAGGAATGAGGAAAGAGCAAAAGGAGAAAGATTAGTATGTTAAAGCAGATGTAGAGAGAGAATGGAAAAAAATCTAGAAGAGAGAAGAAAGGACAAATGGACAGCAGACGATGGAGAGTTAGCAGAAGACACGAAGAAACCAGAAGAAAGTGGCTGGAGCAATTGCAGCTGAAAAAAATGCACAAAAGGTAGAAAAATATCTCTTTATTTTGAATTTATTAATTGGAATATGTCAGCTCTGGTAAATGTGCATCATTAACATCTGCGCTTTGTTTAGTACAAGAGCAAATTAATGTATAGTTTTATTTCTACAGTGTTGTACATTCCAAGTTTGGCTTTTGGGATTCCCAGTTTAATTATTGTCTTCCTATTTCTAAATTGTGATTACTTGTTTGGTGATGGTCTATGTTCTGCATGTGTAACTGAGCTGAGGTGTTCTGTTTATATAATTCCTATTTGACATTGCCACTTGTTCTCTTTCCCCAGTAGGTCATGTATTGTTGTTCTCTGAAATGTATTGGTTTAATATTTGCAGTGTTGCCTTTTGATTGGTAGAGTATGGTGCTTTGTGAGTCCTGGTAGTGCTGTTAGGATACGGCGGGTTTACTATGGGCAGTGTTTGTAGTAGTTCCTAATGTGTCTGGCAGTTGGCACTGGATTATAGTAATGTAGAAATCCTTTAGTCTTTCTTTATCCATACACTCATTAAGAGGCACGTTTACTAAAAGTTAGTATATGGTAACATTATGCAAATATTTATGCAAATGAGGCCCCTTATGCAAATGAGGTCCGCACCCCCCTTGGGCCGCCCCTGCTGGGGGCCCACAATTTTTGTTGGCGTAGGGCCTCACTCAAGGTAAATCCGGCCCTGAGTTGGAGTGCATATGAGCAGAGGACCACAGGTTTGGGTCCCAGCTGTGGATCATGTAGTGCATGTCCCTGTGGCTAAATTATAAGGAAAGGAAATTAAAACAAAGGATATTATAATGTCTCTGTATCCTTCCATGGTGCGACCGCATCTTGAATATCGTGTGCAATTCTGGTTGCCGTATCTTAAAAAGGATATAGCGTTACTAGAAAAGGTACAGAGAAGAGCCACCAAAATGCTAAAAGGGATGGAAGGATACCCCTAAGAAGAAAGGCTAAAAAGGTTAGGGCTCATCAACATCTCTTTTTAGCTTCAATCACATACTAAAGGAGCTCATGAGTATGCCAGAGAATGACTGTCTTTTTCTATGCACTTTTGCCAGTGCTGCTCTCAACTTCCCTCCCTTCTATGACCATTTAATTTTCTAAACATACACTTCCCAAGCTTTTTAACATGCTCAGACTGATTTCTAGCTCTCGAGGGAAGGGACTGCCAGTCTTTTAGTGCCCTGCACCACCCATGAGGCTGCCCTGGAATATCATCACCCTAAAAGTGTTGCCTCAGAAACTGGCCCTATGGTCATATCTGCCCATTTTAGCCTATGCCCTGCAGTGCCCAGTTATCCTACTTCTCTGCTTATACTCTTCAATGGACTGGGAAAAGGAGGAATGTGTTTACCAAGTTAATGTTCCTCTCGGGCTGGATTCACAGCTCTCAGGGGAAAATACTGGCAATTTTTTAGTGTCCTGTGCCATCTGCTAGGCCTACTCCAAAGAACCCACCAGTCCCACTCCAAAGAGTGAGACTGAAGGCCAAAGAGTTTGATTTTTCAGATATTGCATCCAGTAAATAAACCTGGAAAGATTTAAGCATATAGTATTACTTTGAAAAATTAAAAAAAAAGAAGCATAAAATTATACTGACTTTTCTTTGGGGCCTCTAAAAGCATATAGATTGAGCTGAGTCAATATGATACAATTTTAAAAGGAATTTGCCCAGTGTCTAAAAGTATACAGATACCAAAGGAGGAGGAGGAAGAGGAGGAAGAGAAAGATCTGGGAACAGTCTGGCTGAAATTGCCATCGAGGTTATGTCTGCTTCATATGCTAGAGGAACAACAGTTGGGAATCCGTCCTCATTCTCCTCATCTAGCCCCCCTCTCGCACAACTCATTCGATTTTTCCCCTAACATAAACAACTTTTGTTTTAAATCTTGAACTTCATTCCTATGTTTTTTTCTTTTTTGTTTGTTTGTTTTTTTCATGTGCCATCCGTTCCTAAAATGTAAGCACAATCCATTCATGACTATTGCACGGTTTTCCATTAACTGCCAACTCATATCTCAGGTAACAAAGCTTATCTATGGAGAAAGTTCCCTCCAGAGGAAACTGCAAATCCTCATTACCTCTAATCATTGAAATCCAATATGCTACGGAATTGATGGCTACATCACCATGTTTCTCACACATACAATAGAAGCATAGAATAAGAAGTGCTACCTTTCTTAAATGCTAAAGCCCTAGCTCTGTCATGCCATTCATTCATCTGAGACTGAGCCTGTCTACTTAACAGATTATCCATCACTGGTAAAACTCCTAAATCTTCTGACATCTTCTGTCTCCCTTGCCTTGAATGCAGAGACCTGTATATCCGAGTCACGGCACTACTGAAAGTGTACTCTGCTCCTCCCCTCACCGGTAACGTAACCCGGGCTCTTAGGTAATGGATTTCCATACTCAGAGCAATGAGAAGGAAGCAATAACCATTAATAGCACAATTCACACACAATTGTATTATATAAAAAAACCCAAAGCTTTGGAAGAGAGAGTAAAGCTTACACCTTGTCTCTCTGACCACAGCTACATTGGTCACTGTTTTTTATTGGTCAAAATTCCATCTCACAGCATAATTAACACCTTATTATTCTACGTCAAACATCATGTATATTCATAATGTGCATCTCTATGTCATAGTTCAGATCTTATTAGTATAGGTCATCAGGAGGAGACATAAATGTATTCCCAGACATAACTTCTTCAACAATAATTCTAACACAAGCAGTTTTCACATCTTTGTTTCAAGACTGAAGAGAAAGTTCTTCCCTGCACATTCTATATTATAAACAAACCTAGTTTCTCTGTTATGTGAAAGTTCAGCATAGTTTTTCAGTAGAGTCTCTCAAGGTTGTTAGCTAAGTAATAGGTGCTGGAACGTCTGAGCTACTGAATCTGTGGTGTTAACTCTTTCTGAGGGCTTTCTGTGATATACTATTATTAAGTACCCTCACAGTGTACACAGCCCTGTACAGACAAGCTTCTTTTCAATCCATGCATATTCAGCATTGCTATTCAGATAACAAGTGTCACTGAATATATGTGATAAGTGGTGTCCGCCAACACCCTTCAGATAGTGATGGCATTCAACTGCTATCCTTTTTGCTGTCCTAACTTAAACTACATAGCTATTCGGATAGCAGCTAAATATCACTGACTATCCATAGAATCTGTCAGAATGCCCATGCTCTGCCCTTACTCCACCTAACACTATTTGGATAGTGAAAGGGCAGAATGTAATATTTTTCATCAGCACTGCAAAGTCATAGATAAAATACTTATCTATATAGCAGCTGACACTGCTGTGTAGTAAGGATTTATAGTTACCATGCATTATTTGCCAAAATTGCTATGCAGAAACTGCAAAGCCTTAGAATTAACTCAAGGACATTTCAAGCATCTTCTCATATAATACCACAGAGATGCTGTGTTTTTACGGCCTGGCAGATAATGTAATGCAATTGGGTACATACACTTAAGTGACATTTATTGTACTGCATTTTTTGCCATGATAATAGTTTATGTACCTTAGTTACCCTTTCTTCTCACAGATGCACATTAGTTGTTAATGTGGCAATTAGCGCACAATAAGAAACCCTGTAAAGCTGCATGCAATCAACATGTGCAAATCAGGTGTGTGCCTTCAAGTCAGTGCTGACTCAGTAGCTCCTGGGCTTTCTCGGCAGTTTGACCAGAAGTGAATTGCAAGGCCTTTCTTCTAAAGCAATGGAGGGTTAAGTGACTTGCCCAAGGCCACAAAGGAGTGCTAGAGGGAATTGAACCCTGGTCACCTGGTTACCAAGCCAGTGCTCTAACCACAGGAATTTTAGTAATTTATTGGTGTTAATTGATAGTGGCGTTACTAGCCCCTTCGGCCCCCGGGGCATGTGCCCCCCACGGAACACTACTTCTGGCATGATACATTTCCCCCCACTCCACTGCCCCATGCTTCTGCAGCAGCAGGGAAAACTTATCTAGAAGCCGGGTAGCTTGTCGCACTACCTCCAGTCCAGAACCATTTGATCTCTCAGCCAAAGTCTCTCAATTCATGAGACTACATCCAGAAAAGTCAGTAGGCCTGGATTGGAGGCAGCGCGGCAAGCCACTTGGCTTTTAGGTAAGCTTGCAACGCTGCTGCGGAAGTGTAGGCCCAGCAGGGGTGCACCACCCTCCCAGCTGGCACCCGGAGCAGCTGCACTCATTGCCTCACCCTTGATACACCACTGTTAATTGTTATTTACGTGCATAATTTAGCCGATCACTATTCTATAAGTATATGTGTAAGCCCATCGTTTCACTGTGGGCATGTGCATTGGCAAAATTTGGGCAGAGAGTGTACAGAGTGCACAAGTCCCTGTGTAAATTATAATGTACTATAATTTATGCACATGATTGACAAATCTAGGCACCTGCATTTACAATAGCCGTAGATCTGATGTAAGTGATCACAACTAGATTTAACGCGTGTTTTTGACCTCTTATGCCCCTGTTTTAAACTAAAGTATGCAAGTACTTTACTTCATAAAACAGATGTGAAATATTCCCAGAAAAACATACATTAACTATGTGGGGCTTCATAAAATTACCTTCAAACTGCAAAGGTGCTGTATTGACTGTCACATTAACAGCTAACAAAGCTTAGTAAAGAAGCTCCTTAGCGTATTTCCACTGATCAATGGCGGATTTGCTGCAACAATTTAAAACAGCATATTTCACCTCATTAACACAGAGAAATTTGTAGATTTGCATGGAATACAATTATGCTGAAATTCATCATAGCTGTGTCTAGCTGAAAGTGAGACGTGCTTCATCTTAATTCTAATTGCAGTGACATGATGAGGGTGACATCATGCACAGAAAAATGGGGTTAATAATGGATCGCATCATCATCATTATCATTATCATTATTATTATTATTATTATAGTGGATTCTTAATTGGAAGACACAGTCTAGGGCTAGTTTTAATCCTGTGATTCAGGTTCTAGCAAAGAACATAGGAATCATGCAGGTATCAGACAAGCTATAAGCTATTCCAAACAGGGTAGCCCTCTGTAGGATTCAGGCAGTCAAGCCCAGAAGGCCCAAAATTGATGAAAATGTACTGTAGGATGTCTCTTAGCCATAGACTCGAGAGCTCCAATCAGAGCTGATATTACAGTAAATGTTTCCTTCCAAAGCTTTTCAGCTTCAATCTTAAGGTCTCTATTTTTTGTCAATTTCTCTTGTTCTTTGTCCTCAATTCAGGTATCATCTGGGAGTGACACATCTATAAACCATACTTTTTTCTTTTCTATAATAGTAATATCAGGTGTGTGTTTGTTGTTAAATGTCATTGAGTCAGTGTCGACTCAGGGCAACCTCTGGATAGTTGTCCTAAACTGTGTTTGGTCTGCAGTCAGGCTGCTCATTGTTGACAGACTGGCACCCATAGTTGCTGTTATTGTATCGATCCATATCATTGCTGGCCTTCTTATGCATTGATCTTCTACCTTGCCAAGCATGTTGTCTTTCTCTAATGATCTCTCTCTTTGCATGATATGTCCAAAGTACGAAAGTCGAAGTCTTCTCATCTGAGCTTCTAAAGAAAGCTTAGGTTTGATCTCCTCTAGTACGAACAAACGCCGCGCGGCAGCACCATTATGTTGATTGTATCCTCCTGAAGAAACTCCTTTCGGAGTGAAATGCCAGAGAGGTGCCAAAGGAGGCATAGAGGAGAAACGTCTTGATAAGATAAGAGTTTTCAAGTTCAATAGTTTTATGACACAGTGTGTGGGATACTGGATTTAGATGGAGTGTGGGACATTGACTTCAGTTAAAAAAGAAGAAAATATATCCGGATAAGTCATTGATGCTATTAAGCGCAAGAAGTACTGATATATTCAGTTGTGTGTTTTCATAGCGCTATTATGGTCTAAGACTATCCGAGCGATTAATAGAATTTAGGTAACTGAAGCGTACCCGATATAATCAGTACAGTTCCCTCCTATAGAAAATATTTTGTTTTAGTTTTCCACTTTGAAGATATGGTTTTTGTTTGTATGGAGTGATTTTGACAGTAGTGAGATTTCTAATTCACTCCGAGAAGGCCAACAACTATTTTGTATTGAAAAAAACATGGCTTGAACATCTCCTCTGCTCTTGAGAATTTTATCTAGATCCTTCATTGCCATACTGCTTAGAGCAATGCATCATCTGATTTCTTGACTGCTTGTTGCTTCTTTATTGATAGTTGATCCATGTAGGTTAAAAGTATATTGTGTTCTAAATGCCTGTTTGTTTGTATTTGGAAGTCTCACAGAATCTTGATGAGTTCATTTTCTACAACCTTCTCTGCAACATCTTCCCAGAAGGTTTTTTTTTCAACAGGAATACCCTATTTTTACACAGATTCCAATGGATAGTCTTTGCCACTCTATTGTGTCTTTGTTTGTAGTCAATCTGTGCAATTTTGCTACAGCTACTAATTATGACCACAGTTTCATCCTTGGATTTACACAATCAGTATTGGCTGTCATCTGAAATATGTTGAATTTTAGTCTTGATGGCATTAGTTTCTAAAGACTACTCTTGCTACCATTAACATGCCTTTTGTTTCTTTTTTCAGTGCTCCAGATGTTAACCATTCCCACATTAGAGTCTCATTCATTTTCCTTCAATATTTTCTAATATATTGATCATGTACAGTAGTGGCTTCTCTTTCCTAGTATCCATTCTACTCTGAATTCTTTCTTATATTATTTAAGGCACATTTTATAATGGGACGTCCAAGTACAATCTGTCAAAACCAGAAAATTTGAAAATAAAACAGGCACATACAAGTTCAGACACTATCTCAGAAATATGGATGTGCCCGATAAGGACAGCTTTAGAGATGTCTACATAGACATCCCCAGAATAGCACTTCAGAAAATGGATTTCTAATAGCATAATGGTTCTATTAGTAGGTTAAGAGCAGGATGACCATGGATCAAAGCCTAGTGTAGGCCTTTGTGATCTTAGAAAAGTCACTTACTTCTCCATTTCCCTTGGATGCTTTTTGAGAGCCGTGAGGCCGTGGTTAAACACGCCAAGCAGACGGGATTTACCCAAAATACATACTTGTACAGTGCTTGAAAAAGAAGAGTCCCCTGAAGAAACTCCTCTGGAGTGAAACACTCATAAGGGGCCAGGATGTGGCGTCGGGGTATATGTAACAACAATGTAGAACAACGAAAATAAGCACTTTAAGTTTTTATGGGGAACCCTAACAGATTATACAACAGATATTGTGTGTGAGTTGTTTTAGAGGTCGTTGATGCAAATCTGGCATTGGTATATTTGAAGAGGTGCAACATCAATGCCGTTGTAAGTCTGAGACCTATATGCACACATAAATGTTGTATGGTTATGGTTATGGTTAGGCATTTGATATACCACCCTTAACGTATGCATCAGAGCGGTTTACATGTATATACTAACAGGTACTTTTTATTCCCTTGTCCCCGAAGGGCTCACAATCTAAGTGTACCTGAGGCAATGGAGGGTTAATTGGCTTGCCCAAGGCCACAAGGAGCAGCCATGGGACTAGAGACCTCAGTCCCTCCGGCCTGAGGTTACTTGTCCCCATGCGGGAATTAAACCCCCAGCCCTCCGGCCTGAGGTAACCTGTCCCAACCACTGAGCCACTCCTCCCTCAGCATCTAGAGGGTCCCCCTATTCTAGATTGAAACATCACACATTACAATTTTTGCCTTGAGAAAAACTTGGAGGTATTTATAATAAGTATTAGAGAGTTTATCCTCTATAACTTGACCTATATAACGGGTTAAAACCACAAGAAGCACTTTCATGATGCCTGTTCATACCTGGAGCAGATTTAAAACTGGATGTGCCTGCAGATGTCCCAGAGGTTGCTTTAATTGAATTGGGGTATCTAGGTTCATTGCACCTCCCCAGACATGCCTTCACCATGCCCCTTGCCTAATTGGACGTCTCTGCACTGGGGATGTCTCTAAACTTCATTTGTGAAAAGGCTGCAGAGAAAAGGCTGTGCATTTGTGAAAAGGCTGTGCACATTTCTGGATGTTCAACTAGATGTTACCAGTGGTGTGCCTCAGGGATCTGTCCTTGGTCCGATTCTTTTTAACATCTTTGTTAGTGATATAGCGGAAGTGCTGTCGGGTAAAGTTTGCCTCTTTGCAGATGATACCAGAATCTGCAATAGGGTAGACACCCAGGAAGGTGTAGATAACATGAGGAGGGATCTAGCTAAGCTTGAAGAATGGTCTAGAATTTGGCAGCTGAGATTTAATGTTAAAAATTGTAAGGTCATGCATTTGTGCTGCAGCAATCCAAGGGAGCAATATAGTATAGGGGGTGAAGTACTTTTGTCCACTAAAGAAGAGCGGGACCTAGCTGTGGTTGTGTCTGATGATCTTAAAGTAGCTAAACAGGGAGAAAAGGCGATGGCAAAAGCTAGAAGGATGCTTGGGTGCATACGGAGAGGAATGGCTAGCAGAAAAAAGGATAAGTATTTGATATAAGTCTTCGGTATAAGTCTTTGGTGCGACCTCATTTGGAGTATAGTGTGCAATTCTGGAGACCACACCTTCAAAAGGATGTGAACAGGATGGAGTCGGTGCAGAGGGTGGCTACTAAGATGATTAGTGGTCTTCATTATAAAGCATATGAGGACAGACTTAGGGATCTTAATATGTACACCTAGAGGAAAGGCGGGATAGAGGTGATATGATTGAGATGTTTAAATACCTCCATGGCATAAATGTTTAGGGAGAGAGCCTCTTTCAATTGAAAGCACGTTCTGCTATGAGGAGACATGGGATGAGGGTGAAGGGGGATAGATTCAGGAGTGATAAGCGGAAATATTTCTTTACGGAAAGAGTGGCGGATCCATGGAATAGTCTCCCAGTGGCGGTGGTAGAGATGAGGACAGTAACTGAATTCAAAAAAGCATGGGACAAACACAGAGGATCTCTAAAGGTAAAAAGGGGACTGTTGTAGTTATTGATATGGAAGGACAGACTAGATAGGCCATGTGGTCTTTTTCTGTCGTCATGTTTCTATGTTTCTATGACTAAAACTTGTATTTATTTTCAATTTTATATACTGACAGGGTCATTGCATTATAGCAGTTTGCAATAAACAATGGGTACCAGACATGCAGGACAGTACACCAGCAATCTTAAACACATCAGGATGGAGAAAAAAGGTTGAACTATGGTATAGAACAATAGTTATCGAGAGACAAGCACGCACCAGAGGCATGTAAGGGTCAAACTAGGGATAGGAGTAATGTGAAAGATCATGAGAATACTTGGCCAAAGACTCAGGTTTTTAGCCCTGTTTTACATTAGGACTCAAACCAAAGTTCTTTTGGAAGAGTGTTCCAAAGATAGGGAACTGAGAAACGGAAGGCAATGGATCAGTATGTTTCCAAATGCAAACATTTTATTGATGATGTGACTAAAAGATCTTGGTTGGCTGAGCATTGTGATCACGTTGGTTAATAGGGGAGAAGTTGCAAGTGAAGATATATTGAAAGACAAGAATAAAAAGTCTGATGAGTCCACAGCAGTATTTTGAATTTTATTTTATAAGGAACAGGGAACTAATGTTGTTCATAGGGCAATGAGATTACATGATCTGTTTTCTTAACGCTATAAAGAAGTTTAATGGCAGTATTTTGAATAAGTTGAAGTCGTTTTAGCTGATTTTGTGTGATACCGTGGAATAGTCTCCCAGTGCAAGTGGTAAAGATGAGGACGGTATCTGAATTCAAAAAAGCATGGGACAAACACAGCGGATCTCTAAAGGAAAAAAGGGGACTGTTGTAGTTGTTGATATGGAAGGACAAACTAGATAGGCCATGTAGTCTTTTTCTGTCGTCATTTTTCTATGTTTCTAATAAAGAGTTGCAATAATCTATTTTGTTAATGATAAGAGAATGAATAACTGTTTTTAGGGCTCTGGTGTTAAGGAAAGTTTTGATAGCCTTAATCAGCTTAAGGGAAAAGAAGCAGCTCTTCACAATCAATGATATGTGTGGTGCAAAAGAAAGTTGGCTGTCAAAGATCATAGCTAAGGAGCGGACAGAACTGCACATGAGAATAGGGTTAGAGGAGATACAGGTTTGAAATGGGATTTGCCTCTGATTGCATGACAGCCAGAGAGCCTCAGGTTTTTTTCAAATTTAATACCATTTTATGCTCTGCAGACAGCTAGTGATTTTTATAATTTTAGATCAAGGTTCAGTTGAAAAATATAGTCCCATTTATCAGAGGCAATAATTATTTGCGCACTGTCTGCATTAAAGTAGGTACTAAGATTACAGTCCTGAATCAGCAAGGCCAGAGGGGAGATAAAGAGATTAAAGTGTATGAGGGAGAGTATAGAACCCTGTGGGATGCGGGAGACTAATGAGTGAGTTTTGGAAAGACTACCCTCGATGGAGACCTGGAAAGTCTGGTCTGAAAGATAGGATCTGAAACAATTGAGCACTAATGGGCCGATGCAGAAAGTCTGCATTGAAGTCGCACACTATTACTATGTATGCCTCTATGCAGCGCACTGATAGCGTGTAATTTCAGTGCTGGCATGCAGAAAGGGGCACATATGCAAATTAACCATGTGTTAAATTGTGGCACAAATGTCAGTCTGAAACTGGGAGAGCAAGTCAAACACATGTGCACAGAATTTGGTGCAAGTTTGGCATGCTCTCCGAGAGAAACAGGGCCATCTGAGGGGGAGTTTGACCTTCACATCAGATGAACCAGGCTTCAGAGAAAGCCACCAATGCCATTAAAATACTGTCGGGGGGCCAGTGACCCCAAAACCAACCCCCCTTACAGAAACCAAATCCCTGGTGCCAAGCAGCCCCGATCCTACCACTACTACTACCACTGAACATTTGTATCAGGTGTGATAAAAATAGAAACAAGACTGTCCTATAAATGTCTTATTACAAAATCTACAGATATATTATGCATTGTCCCCTTCAAAGTAATCCCCCCCAGAGTTAATGCACTTCTGCATTCGCCTCTGCCACGTACGGAAGCACTCGGTAAAGTCCTCCTCTTTGAGGTCCCTCAGCTCCCTCGTCACAGTGGCCTTGATCTCTTCTACAGAGGTGAAATGAGTTCCTTTGAGCACAGTCTTCAGCCTGGGGAAGAGCCAGAAGTCACATGGTGTGAGATCTGGGAGGAGGGTGGTCGAGAGCTGTGATCTGTTTGTTGGCCAAGAACTGCTTCACACTGAGTGCAGTGTGTGTGGGTGAATTGGCGTGGTGGACCAGCCACGACATACCTCCACAGAGCCCTCCTGCTGCACTGAACCTGGTCATAAAGGCAATTGAGGACCTGATGATAGAAGTGCTGGTTGACTATCTGACCCTCAGGCACAAACTCATGATGAACCACTCCCTTCTGGTCAAAGAATGCGATCAGCATGACCTTGATCCTTGATTTGGACATGCATGCCTTCTTGGGTCTGGGTGACAGTCGAGTCTTCCACTGCAAGCTCTGTCTCTTGCTTTCAGGATCACACAGGAAGACCCAAGTCTCATCTTTTGTGATGACTCGGCCAATGAACTCTGGATCTTCTCTGATCTTCTCTAGCAAGTCTCAACAAACATTGACCTGGTGCTCCTTCTGATCGTCCATTAAAAGCTTGAGCACCATCTTGATGCACAACTTCTGCATCCCTAGTTCCTGAACCAAGATGGTCCGCACTGACTCCCTGTTCAGGCTGAGCTCCTCAGCTATCATCTTCACCGTCAATCTGCGAACACTCTGAACCATCTGGTTTAATCTGTCAATGTTCTCAACCATCTTTGTCATGCAAGGACGCCCTGACTTGGGGTCATCTTCCACCTCCTCGCAGCCAGTCTTGAAGTACTTGTGCCACTCAAAGACTCGTGGCCTTGACATTGCATCTTCTCCATAAGCCTTTTAGAGAAGTTGGAGACACTCAATTGGGCCCTTCTCCAACTTAACCAAAAATTTGAAGTTGATTCTTTGCTCCATATTTCTTCCACCTCCAGTTGCATAACTACAATTAGAATCTGGTCTCTTCCTGAACGTATACAATCAAGTTACTTTGATGTGTTCAATTTTGACAGTTATTTAGAAACTTTTGTGTCACTCTATCTCATTATTGCAGATCGCTCCAGTTTCCAAAGGTCTCAGACTCTTTATAGCACGATTAGTAGACAAAGGCGCTTGTTTACAAAGCCGCGGTAGCTGTTTGCGATCGGAATCGGAGCCGCGGCCCCATTGATTTCAATGGGGCCGCGGCTGCGATCACGATCGCGAACCACTACCGTGGCTTTGTAAACAAGCCCCAAAGTCTTACTACCGGTGCTTGATCACATCAATGACCTTATATTTAGAAACCGGTGCGTATTTTTCTCAGCACTGAGTAAACTCCGTTTTTCTAAATAAAACCTTCATCGTAACGCTGTATTTTCAATGTTTAAATGTACACATCTATCACTTAACTTATATTTCACATTCTGGAGTTAACTGTTGTGCTTGGCTTCAAACCCGAAGATCCCGACGCTCTTACGGGGCACCTCAGAAGCATTTCACTGCCTACAGTTTCTTCAGGGGATCTTTAATTATCACCCAACTCGTGTTCTAAAAGACAAATGTTTATTTATTTATTTATTTATTTATTTAGCAAACACTTATATACCGCTACTTCCAGCGATCAGAAGCGGTCTGATTATAGTTTTGGGATATGTCACAAAATCAAGACAGAAAGTTTGGGGCATAGATAGCAAGAAGAGGGGTAATACACAGCACACATCGCAGGGTCTACATATAGACCTTCCGGAACTATCATACATATGTACAAAAGCGCTTATCCTTTAACTATTTACATTTGACAAACGGCTATTCGTTTCTTTTTATCTTGTTGGATTCACATCTGGCCATAGTGGCAGTTGAATAGATGAGTTTTTAATTTTTTCCTGAAATCGAGTAGGTCATTTATTGCTCTCAGCTCATGTGGTAGGTTGTTCCATAAAGTGGGGGCAGAGAAGGAGAATGCTCTGCGACTAGTGCTGGATTTTACATGTCTGATGCTGTTTGGGACTATAAGTGTGTCTGCGTTTATGGTTCTCCTGCTTCTTGTGGTAGGTTGTAAGGCGATCAGGGTGGAAAGGAATGATGGGGCCAGGTTGTGAATTAGCTTGAATGTCGTTACCAATGTTTTGTATTGGATCCTGGCAGCGACTGGGAGCCAGTGTAGTTCCATCAATATAGGTGTGATATGTTCGGTGACGCTTGTTCTCATGATGATCCTTGCTGCTACGTGTTGTGCCAGTTGTAATCTGTTAGTCGTTTTCTTTGGTAGACCCTGTAAGATGGAGTTACAGTAGTCGAGGTGGGGCATGATGAGCGCTTGAGCAACTGAACGGAAGTCACATGGATCTAGTACATTCCGTAGGGGTCGTAGTACTCTAAGCTTGTGAAAGATAGCTTTGTTGGTGTTGCTGAGGTGTTTTTCCATTTTCAGTTTGCTGTCGATTATGACTCCTAAATATCTAATTTCCTTCTTAGTGTTGTAAGTATTGTTGCACAATGTGATTGTTGGTGGCGGTTCAAAGTCAGTTTTACTGGATATAAGCATAACTTCAGTCTTCTTATGATTAATCGACATGTTGTTTTGTTTTAGCCATCCCAACATCTCTCCCATGCAGGTTTCCAGCTGATCGTAATTTGGGTCAACGGTCTCAAGCTGTGTGTACAGCATGATATCGTCTGCGTATATGTGGTAGTTGATGCCATATTTCCTGAATATTTCACTGAGGGGTTGCATGTAAATGTTAAACAGTAGTGCTGAGAGTGCCGACCCCTGTGGTATGCCTTGGGTTTGAGTGAAGGCTTCGGCTTTTTTCTCCGTTGAATTGGACTTGTGGCTTTCTGTCTGTTATGTAGGAGGAGAACCATTTCAGGGTGGTTCCTAATATTCCAATTGATGCCAGCTTGTTAAGGAGGGTTAGGTGATGTACAGTGTCGAAGGCAGCTGAGATGTCGATAAAAATAAGAATAAACATTTTCTTCCTGTCCTCTAGACCCTTGAGGAGGCAGTTAAACAGTGCCAATAGCAGAGTTTCAACCCCATGATTTTTTCTGAAACCGTATTGCTGTTTGTCGAGGGTTTCGTGGTCATCGAGGTGTTCTTTCAGTTGGATGAGGGCTGCTTTTTCTATGATCTTTGCTAAAAGAGATATGCTGGAGATTGGGCGGTAAGAAGATGGGTCTTCCTTGTTAAGCGAGTTGTTCTTTAGTATCGGTCTAATTATAGACTTTTTGAGCTGATTGGGCATGACTCCCTGTGACAATGATTGGTTCACAATGTGTGCGACCTGGTGGCCAATATCCTTTTTTGCTGCTTTAATCCAGGTGGTTGGGCAGGGATCAAGCAGGGAGGTGGTGGTATTTATATTGGTTATTATTCCAATTGCTTGCTTATCATCAATTTTGTGAAATTCGATCCAAGCCTGTTCTTTCGTCACTGCAGTTTTCGAGTGGGGTTCGGGCGGACATAACGCGGTTGTGGTTGTTGTTAGTTTGCTCGCATAGTGATCTGCGAGAATTTGGGGCTGAATAGTGTCACCCTGTTGTTCTGGTTGGGTTGTTTTGGTTAGTGTTTTCACTATTTGAAATAGTTCCCGTGGTTTGTTGATGGCTTTATTTAGTAGGCTGGTGTGGTGTTTCCTTTTTGCATCATCCACCTCGTCTTTGTATTTTACGAGGATGTTGAGGTATTTAGCTCTGAGTTCCAAGGTTTTGTTACGTCTCCACTTTTTTTCGGACCTTCTAAGTTCTCTCTTCCTTTGGGTTAGAGTAGTTGTATACCAGGGCTCTGATTGTTGTTTACCTGGGGTTGCTGTATTTTTCCATTTCGGGTTCGCTGCAGCCTGAATTCCTTCATCCCAGCTATTTGCTAGTGCATTGAGATCAGTAGATTCCAAGTCGATGTGTGCCTTGATGCTACTTGTGAGATCATCCAGATCAAACTTATTGAAGGATCTCAGTTGTTGCGTTCCTCGTTGGGCTTTCACATCTCTTGGTACCGCTGGGAGTTTTATCAGTAAGTCTATTTGGTGATGGTCAGACCAGGGTATGGCTTTGATTTTAATCAGGGGTCTATCATGGTGGTTGTTCTGTTTGCTCATAGGAGTAAAGACCATGTCCAGTGTATGTCCCTTTTCATGTGTTGGTTCGTTTATTATCTGATGGTATCCAAGTTGTGACATAGCTTCCAGGAAGATATTGGCGTGCACTGCTGTTGTTGACGCTAGGTTTAGGTCACCGAGGATGATGTGACAACCTTTCAACTATTATACTCTATATACTTAAACAACAAACTTTTTATTTTTTTAATTTTTTTTAAATTTTACTGAAGACTTATTTCTTCTCTTGTACTTACTCTAAACCGATGCTGCCCGCGCTCCACTACTTTCCAACTGTCTTCAACCTTGAATTAACCAGTCTGCCAAAAAACACCGCGCATGCATGTTACACTGCTGCCCTACTCTTTATACCTGCCACCACTAACTCCCCAACTCGAAAGGCACTGAAAAAAGCCAGACTGAACGCTGCCCGAAAAAGCCGAGTTTCATAATGCGAAGCAGCCACCCCAGGCAACACCGCAGAAAGTTGCTCCAGCAGCTCATAAGTAACTGGCTGGCGACCATCCCGTGGAGTCGGGTGGGAACACTCCCATCCTTGTAACAACCTCCACATCAGAAAGCCCCCACCCTGACGGGCCCAACCCACTGCCCGCGCGAAAAACGAAAATCCCGCCAAACTTGCCCGCACCGTCACTTTGGACAGCCCTCTTGCCTTTGCCGCGACCACGTATTCCGCCAGCAGGTAGTCGGGCGCATGCCCCTTCCTGCCACCCCCGAGTCACCAGAAAGTTGGCAAACAAGCCAATACCACTGCCCTCATCAATGCCGCGACTGACAAACAATGAGGAGTGTAGTTATTTACCACACTAACCACCACCTCGTTGTCACAAGACCATAGCACTCTGCGATTACGCAACCTGTCCGGCCACAGCTCCAACACCACTAGGAAAGGAAACAACTCCAAAAACGTGATATTCGCGGTTAAACCCACGTCCCTCCAAGCCTGCGGTCACGCCGCCACACACCATGCTCCCCCGAAGTAAATACCTAGCCCCCTGCCCCCTGCCGCATCCATGAAAAGCTGCAAATCCACCGTAGAAACCGCTGCTTCCATCAACACAGACGTGCCATTGAAATCCTGCAAGAACATGTCCCACACCCCCAAATCCACCCGCATACTCCGCGACATTCGGATCCGATGATGAGGCTTGACCACCCCCGACAGAGCCGCCGCCAAGCGCCGCAGGAACACCCTACCCATCGTTATAACCCTGCAAGCAAAATTCAAAGAGCCAATTAAGGCCTGCAGCTCTCTCAAAGTAATCTTGCGCGAGCTCAGCGCGGTGGCCACAAGCAACCGCAAACGAACCACCTTTTCGACTGGAAAACATGCCACCATCGCCACAGAATCCAGCTGTATACCCAAAAAGGTAACGCTCGTAGCCGGATCCTACGTCTTCTCGCTTGCCAACGGAACCCCCCACTCCTGTGCCAGGGACAAAAATCCATCCAACAACACCTGACATTGCAATGTCTGTGCCTCACCCACAAACAAAAAGTCATCTAAATAATGCACGACATTCGAGTAACCCACCCTTTGTGTCAATGCCCAATGCAAAAAGGAGCTGAACATCTCAAAGTAGGCACAAGAAATCGAGCATCCCATCGGCATACATTTGTCAAAATACCAGCCACCGTCAAAACAAAATACCAACAGCGGAAAGGACGACGGGTGCACCGGCAGCAACCGAAATGCTGATTCAATGTCCACTTTGGCCATCAGGCTCCCTGCTCCACAACACCGCAACAAATCCACTGCCGTATCAAAGGAAGCATACCGTACAGTACACCATTGCTGCGGAATGGGATCATTGACCGACGATCCAACCGGGAAGGATAGGTTGTGGATTAGCCTGTACTTCCCTGGCTCCTTCTTCGGAACAATACCCAAAGGAAACACTACCAAATTCTCAAACGGCCGGCAGGGAAATGGCCCAGCCACCCTACCCAGCTCCTGCTCCTTATCCAATTTCGCCCGCACTACCTGGGGTAAACCTCGCACGGAAACTGCGTTATCCACCCACCCCGACCCTACGGATCCTATCACCGGAATAGGAAAGCCGTCCCTAAACCCACCCTCTAGCACCTCCCAAGCCCACCTACGCGGATAATGCCGAAGCCAAAGCTCCAAAGCCTCCAGCTGAATCAGCGTAGGAGCTCACTCCTGCACCTCCGCACTATTTGGAAGCCGAAAGGGGGGGCGGAGGGGACCCACTTCGTACATTTAAGGGAAGAATGCCCCCACTGCAGACGGAAAAAGCGTGCCGAAACTTGCAGTCAGGAAAAGGACAAGACGACTTATTGAATCGCCAGCACAGGTCCCCGACGCCTTCCCCTCCCAATTTCGGCCCACCCAGCACCCCTTCCCGAAAGGAACGCCCTTTTCCCAGTGTACCTGCCCCCACCCCTTTCGCACCCCCATGTCCACTCGCTCCCCCAACACCCCCAGTCCTGGAAGCCATTTGGGTCAACCACAAACTAATGTCCTGCATCCCCCAGGACAACAATTTGTTCTCCTCCATCTTATCCTGAAACCTTTTGTCGTAGTTGAGCCAAGCCCAACCGTCATGTGTCTGCACCACTTCCAAGATCGAATCAGCATATGCTAGAAGCATCCCGTATTGCTCTGGAAAATGATGACCCCATACACTGGCTAGCCGCAGGAATGCCCTAGTCCAATTCACCACATTACGGGAAGCTCTCTTGATCCGGCCCGCCTTCTCGTCTTCCCTCCTTTTTTTGCGACTCTCCCCCAACCGCCATCTCCCCTCCAACAACCCAAAGATGTCAATGTATTTCTGCTTCCGAATCTTCCGCCGCAACGCCCATGGAACTCCCTCCCACAACTCCGAAAAGGACGTCAATGTCAGAACAGACCCACTCCCCTCAACTCCAGTGGCTCTGTCACCTGCTGCCCGCCCCTCGGCATCCTCTGATGAAGTATCCGATGACGACTCGCTGGACGAAGATGACGAAGTGTCTCCCTGACGATGTCGCCGACAAGCATGTTTCCGCTTCCTCCGCACCTTACCCCCACCGCCCACACCCAGACCCCTTCTCTGCTCACCACCCCCAACATCCCCGGTAGGCAACTCACCAGCACGCTCCGCCGCAGCACTGGTTGCATTGGTCCCCTCTCGTTGATCTGTGCGCTCAGACACTGGCTCACTCCGCACTCCTGCCGGACGCTAACTTCCCGCTGCCATTCGCAGAGGTGTCCCGTCCGACTCGGTCGCCGCTCCACTTGGACTTCCCACACCGTATCCACCAGGCAACTGCCAAGCCGCCACCACCTGAGAAGGAATGTAAGGAAACACAGCAGGGGGGGGGGGGCACCCCAGCCCAGGAGGGCTGCCATGCCCCCAGCCAGTCGGCCCTGGATGTGCCCTGCCCCCCACCCCTCCAATAATCCCAAGCCAAGGATCCACTGGCCTGACACAAACCCCCGGGACCCCCAGGACCGCCCACCCCAAAACCCCCGCCTGGTTACACAACCCCACCGAGACACCCCCCACAGACCTCCCTGCCTCACTACCCCACCCCAACCCAGCACCAAACCCCTGCTCGGTTTCCCCTGTGCTTTCAGCCATCGACACAAACCCATATGAATTAAGGTGCAAGGGCCCGCGGGTCCCACCAGCAGATGCTCCATGTCCAGCACCCGGGGGATGAGTAACCCCAGCTTGTCCCCTGCCCCCTGAGGTAGCCCTCGCCCGAGCCCCTCTCCTTCCCCGAGACCCACCTGCCCGAGGAACACCCCCCGCAGGAATCATAGTAACCCCCTCCTCTCTCCCCCTCCTCCCCCTAACCCCACCGCGCAAGGCTCTACTCTCCCTCCGAGGAGTACTGACAGAGCACTGCCTAGACACCCCCCCCCCTCTTTCCCTTTCCCACGCCCCTGTTTTTGCCAGCCGGTATCACTGCTCACCCCAGCACAGAGGCTTACTGCACCCTCCATGAGTCCTGCAACTGCGAGCCACCGCCGAATCGCCTCAGCCGGTTCCCCGCCGCTCCGCACAGAGCCCGCACCACCAGGACCGCCAACACCATACTGCCAAGCTACCTGCAAAAGAAAATAAATCAAGGCAACGACAATAAAAATGCCGCACTCGCAAGACGACGTCAACCTTCTTCAGCCCTGTGTGCCCGAATGAGAGTAGCGCAGGCTCTCCCCCTGCTTCCTCCTCCCTCCTCCTGGCTTCCACTTAATGCAATTGGCTCCCGCCGCTGCCGCTGCACCGCGGGAGCCAATTAATTCAAATAATGCCGTCCGAGCCACCTGGCATGCCTCCGGCCCCCTCAGCACGAAGGGGACGTCACACGCCGCCGGCCCGGTTACTGCCGGCCGAACAGGTAGGTCCCCTGCGGCCTTCAAATTCCAATAGCAATACAGAAATATAATATCATCAGCATATAACCTAAAAATATTTCCAGTTGGTTCAAAAATATACCCAGAGGCATCATATATACATTAAAAAAGAAAAGATAAAAGTACCAATCCCTGAGACAGACCCCTGCTTACTTGAGTAAAATCAGATGCTTAATCCCTCAACTTGATATGGATGAATCAATGAGCCAGAAATGAACTAAACCACTTAAGAACGATATTCTCCACCCTGCTTTACACCATTTTTTTTCAACAAAATCCCATGTTGCACTGTATCAAAAGCAGATGCCAGTACTGGAAAATCACTATCAAAAGATGTTCTCACTATGTAATGTAGAACTGCAACTAACAGCAACTGCTTCTGAACATTTGCACAACAAGGCAATGCAGCACTGCACAGACACATGTAAAAGACAGTCCCTTCTCATTAGAGCTTACAATCTAGTCAAGACAGACAACACAGTAGCTGTAGACAGGGATACATTTTGGGGGAATGGTAAGGAAACACAAAGAATATCAGGTGAATCAAGATCCGAAAGCGGCAGCAAAGAGGTGAGTTTTCAGCCTGGATTGGAAAGTGTCAGAAAAGGCACCATATGTACAGACTCAGGTAGTTTGTCCCAGGAATAAGGAGCAGATAGATGAAAAGAACAAAGTCTGGAGTTAGCGATAGAAGAGAAGGACACAGATAGAAGTGATTTGTCAGAAGAACAGAGTTCCCAAGGAGGGGTGTAGGGAGAGATAAGAAAGGAAAGGTAGTGAGGGGCTGCAGAGTGAATGCACTTATAGGTCAGCAGGAGAAGTTTAAACTGGATGTGGAAATGGATAGGAAGCCAATGAAGAACTGGCCCATCGAGCACGTATCCTGTGCATTCTTAGGGGTATGTTTACTAAACAGTGCTAACGGCGCAGCTGCGACGTTATCGCGCGATATGTGATGTTATTGCGCAATAATGGTGCATTACCGTGCGAGAACATCATGTATCATGCGATAATATCTGCTGCGGCGGTAAGGTGCGCCGAGGGTGGAGCAAGGCCCCCCAGAGGGCGGAGGAAGGCTCCCCAGGGGCGGAGAGAAGGAGTCAATGGGCGGAGAGTGGGCATGGAGTGGCTCCTTGCACACTAACGCCGTGAAATGAAGCTCAGAAAATTAGCGCCAGTGAAAACCTGGCGCTAGACACATTTGCAGGTCAGAGAAACCATTTCAGTCCGCAATGTGGAGGAGTGGCCTAGTGGTTGGGACAAGGTACTTCAGGCCGGAAGGTCGGGGGTTCAAATCCCACTAGAGGATAGCAACCTTGGGCCAGAAGGACTGGGGTTTCTAGTCCCACAGGTGCTCCTTGTGGTCTTGGGCAAGCCACTTAACCTTTCATAGCCCATGTTCCCTGTAAAGTAGTTATCTCCAAATGTTTTTTTCTTTTGGACGGGCACTGAGGATCAATTAAGAATGTTTTTTGATTGGCTAAATTCTCTTTCAACTGATCTACAGTTTACACCGAAATATGACTTTTGGTCCATCGAATTTTTGGACCTTAAGTTATTTAAGGATCGAGGTGTTGTAAAATCTACACTTTTCCGGAAGACTGTTCAACGGAACACTCTATTACATTTTAGAAGTTATCATCCTAGTTCCTTACGTAGGGGACTCCCAGTAGGTCAGTTTATATGTTTGCGAAGATTATGTTCCACACTGGAGGATTTTAAAAAGCAAGCGTCCGATTTAAAACTTCGACTTCGGCAGCGAGGTTATCCAGTTTCGGTCATTCATAAAGCCTATTGTAGGGCTCGTTTCAACCACCCCGATTGGTGGCAGGTTGATGGCCCTGTACAGGAGGTGTCTCCACCATTTGTGGGGGTTTTGCCTTTTATGCCTCACTCTCGGGATGTGGTTGCAATACTTAGGAAACACTGGTCTATTTTATCTCTGCACGCGTGTTTTGATAGACCTTTGATGTTGGCTTTTAAGAGAGGTAGAAATTTGGCAGATTGGCTTATCCATACCATAGATTACCCCCCTGCTCCGGAGATAGTGGGACATTTTGGTTGTCAATCCTGTGATTTTTGTGCATCAACACTGGAGGGTGTGTGTTGGACTCATCCGAACACTCAGCACACTTACTATAGCAACTGGTACACCAACTGTCAGTCCTCTTTTGTTGTATATCTGCTGTTATGTCCTTGTGACAAGATTTATATTGGAAAGACTATTCGCCCTATGAAAAGGCGTCTCCAAGAGCACCGCTCTCGGATTACTACGAAGGTGCTAACAGCGCCGGTGGCACAACACTGTGAGGATTTCCAGCATACTTTTTTGGACTTACGTTGGCGGATTATAGACTTTGTCCCGGAAAAATCTCGTGGAGGTGACCGGGAGACAATTCTCCTTTATCGTGAGCAACGCTGGATTTTCCTTTTGCATTCATTAGCCCCGGCGGGTTTATACTCCTCATTGGACTGGTGGGGTATTCTCTGAATGTATATACCTTTAAGTTCAGCCTGTTTTCCCATTGGTCAATTGTTTGATCAGATGGTTTGGTGAGAGCTTAAATTGAAAATGGGTTCTCTTTACCCTTTACATCAGTAACTGTTTTGAAGAAGGGCTGGGAAGCACATAAGCCCGAAACGCAACTTTGGGTCAGCACACTGTTTGGATTACAGATTTCTGATAGTTGCGGATGATCTCCCTTTCTTATGGCGACACTCCTGATGCTTTGGAAAAACTTTTTTTGATCCATGGGAGCCAGGACTTGAGCTAAGTACCCGTGGTTATTATTAGCCATTATGCTTGGAGTGTGAGAAAAGGTTTTTTTAAAAGAAGACTCACTTTCACGTCTTGTTTGTACCCTATGGGTTTTTGATATCCTTTTGGGTATTTTAAGGGTTTCTATCCCTTTTCAAAATCTCTAATTAAAAGGAACATTCTGCCTCGAGAGGACGTAAGTTTTCACGGCAGTAGTTCCGACAAAAAATTCTTTCTTTTATTGAGTTATTTCTTTAGATGGGTGTGATATTGTTGTGGGATACTCTTTAAGGTTCACTTTTGATGAAGAGAAGAGGCATAGCACACTGGTTAATATGATGCCCTCAGAGTCACTGCTCATGGGCTTGAATACCCACTGCACCAACAGTAAGATGAGTGTTAGTAACAGTTAGATACATCCCCACAAACAGTGACACAAGCCGAATGCACTATAACCTTTGTCCAGTGCCCCAAAGGAGAGGCCTGGTGTGGCGTTGCATCTCCAAATATGCAGCAGAAGTCACCCACAGCTGAGGCACAGCAGATGAAGCCCAGGCCAAACAGCATAAGTAATGCAATGCTGTAAACCAAAGCCAGCCACCATAGCCGCCAATCTCAGTATCCAATGTGTAGTAATGCAGCCCCAGAGATACTTTTCCATGTGGCATCCATGATACATGCGCGGTGTAGTAGTGCGCGGTACGGCATATGCACGATACTGCACATGCGCAGCGTGCGTGCATGTGTCACCAACACATGGGCATCCCTCAAATTGTGACGCGATCCCGCAAGCCAGCCTTTAGCTGCCATGACCTACGACAGCTGGCAGCCCTAATATGCACTAGGCAGCCGCGCCTCTTCCCAGGCGCCTCAAAACGCCAGGATCTGGAACACGTAAGGAGGGCGTGGGTGCGCATCACAAGGTGTTTTAACCATGCAGCAGACTACCCATGTGAGACAAGTATATGGGGACAGGTCACTAAATGGAAGGTGTGCAACACAATATCCAGCAATCAAAACACATAAGATATGCACCACATGCGTGAGACACGTGTATATGGGCAAACCTGTGATCAAGCTATCTGTGTATGTTGCTGTGTGCACATATGCCAATACCCAGGAGGCATAGACATGAAAGCAGAGGTGCAGAGGGTAGCGCGCTGCGATGTAAGCTGCTCCTGTTGCAGTGCACACCTCTGCCCAACCCCCAGGAGTTGTAGCCCCCATGGCAGAGCTATATTAGGCATCCCTGTGACATGGTGGCTGATGCTATGACACATTACCAGCTCTGGCCAATCTCCAGGAGAGATCTGACCTGATCACAGGTCAGCTGCTGCAGTCGGAGTACCACAGGCCTGCCCCATCCCCAGGAGGCATCAGATCTGATGACAGAGATCCAGCATTCATCCTGGTGGTGTGTTAGTTGGTACTGCTGATGTGTGGAACATCACCGTTGGCCCCGAACGTTCACAATCCTGCGCATAGGGGCATATCAAACATCCTGGTGTTATGGATGTTGTTGTTGTTGCAGGTTCCCAGCTCTGCCCCAACCCCAGGAGGCATCAGACCAGCTGACACAGGTCTATTCTACATCCTGGTGTTATGGTGGGTGCTGTTGTTGCAGGTTCCCAGCTCTGCCCTAACCCCAGGAGGCATCAGACCAGCTGACACAGGTCTATTCTACATCCTGGTGTTATGGTGGTTGTTTGTGTTGCAGTTTCCCAGCTCTGCCCCAACCCCAGGAGGCATCAGACCAGCTGACACAGGTCTATTCTACATCCTGGTGTTATGGTGGTTGTTTGTGCTTCAGGTTCCCAACTCTGCCCTAACCCCAGGAGGCATCAGACCAGCTGACACAGGTCTATTCCACATCCTGGTGTTATGGTGGGTGCTGTTGTTGCAGGTTCCCAGTTCTGCCCTAACCCCAGGAGGCATCAGACCAGCTGACACAGGTCTATTCTACATTCTGGTGTTATGGTGGTTGTTTGTGTTGCAGGTTCCCAGTTCCGCCACATCCCCAGGAGGCAGCACACCAGATTCCAGTGGTCCAACAAGCAGCCCAGTATAATGGTAGCTGATGCTGGTGCAGGTACCCATCCCCCCCACCAGGTGTCTGAGCACACACCACAGAGGCTGCATCAGCATCCATGCGTCATGGTGATGGGTCCTGTTGATGTGGAACAGCCTGCCTAATGCCGAGGTGTGTGCTGGACCGCTGAGTGTATGGAGTCACACCCCCTGTAGACCACAATTGCACCGCCCCACATGCTATGTTGCCCACATGTTATGCCAGGAGATGGCAGGGACATGGTATGGGGTGGCTGTGAGGCAGTACACAGGGCATGTAGGTGTCGCAACACAAATGCCCAGCCTCACGCCAACAGCAGGTATGGGACCCACTGCCCATAGCAGGAGTGGCCACCATTGCACGCAGACATGTGTGTCATGTGGTTCGCCATGGGCAGGGATACAGGGCACTAATGTTTGCAAACATTGCTTATCCCCCCAGGTAGAGGACCTATGGAAGAAGGGCAGAGAGATGTGGCTACACTGCCCAGGGTACCTCCGCCGCATGCAACGGGAGGCAATGGCCGTGGGTGACAGTGAGTGTCCCAGCCTATGCATTGTGCCACACCATGAACCAGTTGCATGGCAGCCTGTGATGTCACACACAATGTGTCTGTGCCGTAACAAATGTATGACGCCCTGTTCATTTCTGCCTTCTCCACAGAGGCTGCAGATGCTGGGGAGGGGAGCTCTGCAGACACACAACCTGGTGGCAGCCCCCCGTGACCACTGGAGGTCCCGAGGTGGAGGACATTCCTTCAGCGGTAGAGGACGCCATGGATGTGGGGGAGGAAGACATGGAGAGTGGGGAGGGGTGGGTGGAGGGGATGGTGGAGGGTGCTGGGGAGATGGAGTGAGAAGGCGAGGAGGGTGGCGGGCATAGTGAAGGGAGCAGCCAGGACGGGGAGGGCTGGTGGGGCACGGAAGGTGGGGAGGGGGATCCTGTGCCTGAGGGCAGTTGCACGCCACCACAGGGCACTGGGGTCCCTGCCACCTGCCCCATGTGCATGGCCACAGTGTCAGGCCAGGTGTGGGCCCCCACAAATTTCCACACACAGGGCCCACGCAGATGCCACCGCCCAGACCACAGCCACATGGTGTGGATGTGGTGGCAAATGTGTGGGTCTCCTGTGTGTGGTGATGGGCACCATTATGCGGACCCTGGGTGAACATTGCCATGCCATCAGGCAGCTGACAGCTGCTGTGCAGGGTATGGCTGAGGTGATGCGCCACCAGCATTACCATGGCATGTTCAAGGCACACCCCCAGCCATACCCCCATGGAGGGCCCCCGGGTGTGTGACCCACAGTTATAGTTGTGGCCATCTCCCAGTGGCAACCCCAAAAGCAAGCTGTCCCCCCCCTAACATTGGAGATGGATGTCCATGCTGGGATAACACCCAATGTGAAACAGTTTATAGAGTTGATCCACCTGTGGGAGAGTGTTTCTGTGTTCCAAATGTTAATGTTTGTATGGCACCTACCAACACATACCCTTATTAAAACACTGTGTAGGCAGCCGAATTCTGCAATGGTCATGTGTCCTCTGTACATACATGCTGTAGCGGTGTGTGTGCCACCTGTGTGCATGTCTCAGTGTGTATTTGTGATACATACATTGTCCCTGTCCCACAGCAGGCTGTGTTGAGTGCCATGTATGCTGACGGATGTATCCTCTGCTGACACCGTGATGTAAACATGCACTTCACCATCCACCAGACATGGACATAGGCACGTTGTCACAGATAATCAGTCTGTAGCAGGGGTGCAGCACATGATAGGACGGTGAGGAGGTGCGGGTGTGGTACCCATGATGCAGCGTATATGTGATGTATGCGGGGACCCACGTGACAGTCAGTGCGTTAGTCGGTGGGACACACTAAGATGGGTTTTGGCGGGGTGAAGGAGCAGCGGCGCACTACAAGTGCTGGAGGGGGTAAACAACTGGCAGTAGCTAGGTATATCTGTACATCGTGTCTGCCCGCCAAGCATGTACATTTAGTATGCTATGTGTCCCTGGTGTGTGTCCGACAGACGGGTCATCCATGTAGATATCCTGATGTGGATGATATGCGGGGACAGAGGGGGGACATACCCCATATTTGGGCTGAACAATCAGACATGTACAGCAGGTGGCAGGAAGAGTGAGGGTGTAACACCAGGAATATGTATGGCCGTGAACACATGGCATGGTACATGGGATACAGGGCATGTGTGCACCGCTCTGTAATGACTGATGCTGGTGCAGACACCCCACCAGCCTGTGACATGGTAGAGCACAGGAGACCATGCTAACCCCAATTGGGACAGCCCACTCAGGGAACCCCCAACACAAAGGAAGGACACGTGCACATCGGTGAACAAAGGTAATGTGTCATTTAATGTGGTTTACAGTCCAAATTGCATTCACACACCTACGGCCTGCGTGACCGCCCATGCCCCTGCCCCCTCCCATGTCCCCCCACACCCCTTTCTGCTGCTGCTGCTTCTGCCGCCACGGCCTCTGGTGCCACTGAAGGCTGCAAGATATGTCCTGCCATGGCCTCGAGGGCTTCCGCCCACCCAGCCTATGCCAGCTGCGATATCCACTGCAGTCCCTCGCAGCTGCCATGTCTCCTGGGTGTGCTCCCTGGTGTCCCTGCGGAGCCCACACACCACCCGTGTGAGGGCCCACTGTCATTGTGTGCATGTGTGGCCCCACCACTGTGGCTGGGTGTTGGTGTGCCACAACAGCACATGCAACCATCCTGCCAGTTGTCTACCTGCAGCTTCCCTGTGTGCGGACACAGTATATGCCCACAGCTCCCGGAGGACGACAGGCACTGCGCCTGTTGTTGCAGTGGATGGCCCTGGCAGTGGCAATGTGGGGCTCAGCCCCGCAACCTTGGGCCCCTCCCCAGCCACTGTGGTGCCTGTCTCCCCACTCTGCTGGGGTGACCCTTCATCCTCCTGGGTGGCCACCTCCTCAGACAGCACCTAAGCCCATGGGGTGTCTTGGGCGTTGCTGATGGCAACCTCTGCATGTGGTGCCTCATCAACCTCCGCAGGCTCTGGCTCACTGCCACTGTCCTCCTCAGCCACCTCGATGGCCTGGATGTTACCTGGGGGGGGGGGACAAGGTACACAGTAGATATGGGGTGTCACAGACAGAGACGTAGAGCACATTGTAACGTAGACACATATTTGTGTATGTTGCCCTTGCGTTCCTCTGTCTCTCTTACCTGGTCAGCCATGGGGACAAGAACTCTCCTGCTTGCTCCTTCTTCACAGCCTGTACCCACTCCACTACACATTGTTTGCACATAACTAACCCATTTGATGGGGATGCCCCATTTTCTAACCCACATCTGGGGTGCGGACATCCAGTTCTGACCTGGAGCATGGAGTACACATTTGTAGGTTATACCCCAACCTTGGATTTCCTCACCGCATCTCAGATATGTCCAGGACATCCTGACCTATATCCACGACTACATCTGCCCAGGGCAAGAAGGGGTGATGGGAGGGAGCTCTTTCTGTCAGACAGATATGTGGAAGGTTTTGGGAAGGAGGTTTGACTCTATCCCCTATAATGTCCACATGCAAACACTAACGGGGAATGTGGACTCAGGTATATGTTTCCCTGGGTCAGACACACCTACTCCTAGGACATGGGCCCGCTACCTCCCGTGGCATGCCCAGCATGTGCGTGGTAGATAGCTGTATGTGTGCTGCATGTCCCGAACATACCTGCTTGGGGATCAGCTGTGTCCAGCACCGGTGAGAGGCCATGGATATAGATGGGACCTAGGCTCTCAGCCAGCTGCTGCTCCAGGGGCATGAGGCTGGGGATGAAGGGAGCACCCCCGCCAGTGCCGCTAGCATGTCAGCATTCTGCAGTCATGTGTGCACGGACCCTCCTCCTGATATCATTAAACCTCTTACACAGGCTGTCAAGGTCCCTTGGTGGCCCCCCAGCCTGTGCCATAGTCCCCTGCACCTCCACCCACACTTGGGTCCGCACACTAACTGTTGTGCGTGAGCTCATGCACCCATACAGCTCCTCATAGTGTTCAAGGACACTTGCAAGCAGGTAATGGTTTTCCTGCTGGCTAAACCATATCACCCTCTTCCTCTCCCCATCTGGCACAGGCGTCTGTCTACGCTTACCTGTGGTATGCTCCTCAGGCCACTCCTGGGTGGTACCAGCCATACCCGTTGGGCCAGCAACCTCAGATGCAGGGTGTTCCAACCCTCCCGTCTCTGGGGACTGCGGCCCTGCCATTTCTCCGGACACTCCACCTATCATGTCCTGCCGCAGCATGTTCCTGCTCTCCCTGTCCTCCCTCTGCATCCCGGACCTGTCTTACCTTGTATGGCCTTGCCCCCCCCATCACTTTCACCAGCCCTCAACACCTTAGCTACTCACCAGCCCTGCCTGCTGTTACTTCCACCACGCACCAACCCAGCCACTCACCACCACCACCACTGTCGACCACCCTTGCCACTCACCTCCCCCACCACACACCAACCCAGCTACCTACCTCCCTCACCGCTCACCAACCCTGCCGCACTCCACGCTTAACTTATCTCTGACCCCCCTTTCGCTTCAACACCTATAACGCACACCTCCAACCTCGCTCGCCAGCACTAACCCCTCAGCGTGTACCATGTGTGTGCATTGATTTATGGACCTTTGGATGTCTGTGCATTTGTGCGTGTGTTGCGCATGCACACAGGTGATGTGTAGCGTGCGTACACAGAGCCATGTGCCGCACATGCACAAGATTTGTAAGTGTCTGCGCATGTGCGATGCATGGCTACGCTAACCCCTAGCACCTATGGGAAGGCCACAGAGCAGTGTGCCGCACATGTGCAGACACATACATGTCTTGCGCATGTGCGGCACATGGCTCCGCGTATGCATCCTATGCATCGCCTGTATGCATGCGCAACGTGCGCACACACATGCAGACATCCGAAGGTCCATAAATCAATGCGCACACATGGTACATGCTGAGGAGTTAGTGCTGGCGAGTGAGGTTGGAGGTGTGTGTTATTGGTGTTGAAGCAGAAGGAGGGTCAGAGGCAGGTTAGGCGTGGACTGTGGCAGGGTTGTTGAGTGGTGAGGGAGGTAGGTAGCTGGGTTGGTGTGTGGTGGGGGAGGTGAGTGGCAAGGGTGATGAGTGGTGGGAGAGGTGAACGGTGGCCCTGGTGAGTGCTGGGGAGGTGTGTGGCTGGGTTGGTGTGTGCTGGGGGAGGTAGGTTACACAGTTGGTGGGTGTGCTGTGTGTGCTGTGTGGCTTGGTCAGTGTTTGGGGGTGGAGGTGAGTGGCAGGGCTAGCATCAGGTGGGGTGGTGAGGGGGTTTGGATTAACAGTGTCCGCTATGGCGGCCTTTGTGGTTGCTTCAGTTACACTGGGGGATGTGGATGGCTTGCGGTTGCTTGACAGGGGAGATGGTGTCCATGGGGCTGGGGCATGGGGCGGGGGTGCAGGCCCGCTCCAACACCGACCTGCAGCTGTGGGGCAGGCCAGGCAGGGGCTGTGCTGACATGGCGCAGGAGGTGTGCCGATTTGCAGGCCCACCAGCCTTGCCTCTACAGGCCCAGGGCCCGACTCCAGGGCATGTGTGAGGACAAGGTCATCTCCCTCTACCGCCTGAGTACAGGGGCTATTAGGGAGCTCTATGAGGATCTGAGACCTGACTTCAAGCCCCTGACTGGTCAGTCACATGCCATACCGGGTTTGGTCAAGCTTCTTGGTGCCCTACATTTCTTTGCCTCTGGCTGTTTCCAGTCATCTGTGGCTGCAGTGGGTGGCATGAGCCACCCACCTTTTCATCCTCTCTCCACCAAGTACTGCGTACCATGATCTTCCGGGTTGGGAATTACATTGCATTTCCCAACACAAGGCAACAGTGGGGGCCCCTGCACCAGGCCTCTGAGGCATTTGTCGGGTTACCACACATGATGGTAGCTATTGATTGCACACTGAGACAGGGAGGCAGTGTTCCATAACCACAAAGACTACCACTCCCTGAATGTTCAGGTTGTATGTGATTCAGGTTTGCCTATTCTGAATGTGGTCCCGTGGTTTGGGGAACACAAGAAAAGAGCGCCCACTCTTGCAGTAGATGCCAGTGGCTTTTGGGACCTCTAAGTGGTGCCATCAACCTTTCTAGCCACCAATTATCAGACATGGAATTACAAGTTCTAGAGAAAGGTCTTACATTTGTACTGACAAGGAAACATGATAAGTTCACAACTCATGTAGAACTGTATAAATTCTTTCGTAAATTAAAGATTATAGATTATTTTGACAACATTGATTCAGATGTCACCGATCCCTCAGTAGTTAAAAATTTTTCCACATGGGTACCTTCTTCTAGTACTAATGCTATGATAACAGCATATGAAAACATAGTTCTCTCCAAAGTAGAGAACCTATACCAACATAAAAATAAAAATCACGCGTTCTATAACCTCACTGGCCCACAAAAATCAGCACTGAAAAACTTACGATCTAACAACACAATCATAATAAAACCTGCTGATAAAGGTGGGGCACTTGTAATACAAAATAGGGAAGCCTACATAAAGGAAGTACTACGACAGTTGAACAATAAGGAATTTTACCAGAAAAATTATGACGACCCCACTACAGCTTTACAACATAAAGTAGATACCTTATTGTATATAGGAAAAGAGGTAGGATACCTCACATCACATGAGATCTCCTTCCTCACAGTTTCACATCCGATAATGCCAACCATTTACATGGTTCCCAAGATTCACAAATCTCTTCAGGACCCTCCAGGACGTACAATTATCTCTGCAATAGGATCTCTCTTTGAACCCTGTCAGACGGCTGCCTAGGGTGAGAACTTACACAATCTTGACGATGCATATATTCATATGATTCTTGCAAGGTATTGTGGGTATTGTAGTTCATTCACTCCCAAACACAGCTGATGACAATAATTTGAGTTGTGAAACCAAGTGGTAAGATCAATAAAATACTTCTTTTAATGATGGGGTTTAATTCACCCAGCACATGTATGCTTGATAGCACTATAAATGAGGTTACTTGCTTGCAGTGTTTAAAATGGATAACAAAAAGTCACAAAGTAAACCAGAAAACAACCTTCAGCTTGTCAGGCAATTAGCTAATGTTTTCTTAGCAAGTAATTACCAAATACAAAGGCACAAAGTAAAGAATAAACTTTGCTGGTTAGGTTAACTTCTGCTTATTTTCCCCGCTGATCTCAGCAGTGATTCTCCCTTGCTCACACACACAATCAGGTGCAGCCCTAACTACTATCAATGGACCAGCTGAAAGCCTTTAGCTGGCTGGCTGCTACTGTGTGAGCCCAAATCCTGCTTTAAGAGCTGTTTGCAGTGGAAATAAAGAACAAAGTTAGGTTTCTTTGTGATGGCTGATGTGTTTGCTCATAGAAAACTAGCAATAGCATTTAGATAAAGAACAGTCCATGTAAATAGTTTCATCTGCTGTATTTCCCCCTGCATCAACAATCATAGGGTCAATATCATACATTGGCACAGATGAGTCTTTCATTAAGGCACTATCATGAGAATGCTTATTCCCTTGCTGCCATTCTCTATTATAGATAGGGTCTGGATCAGGGTTCATACCTGAGCCTCTCCTGCTATCATTATTCCTCTCTGTATAGCCTGGCCAATATGTAATCCAATTCTGATGTCCAGCCTTCCAATCTTGATCCCTGGATACTGGATCTTCTCTCACATACCTTCTGGCCTTGGTCTGAAAGTCCCTTCCACATGCAGTCTTCTCTCTTCCAGGTAGCCACTGGTGATTCCTATCTCTGCCACTCCATTCCTCTGGCTGAATCCAGTCCAATGGACTCTGCTGGCTTTTGGAATACCTCCCAGTATGAGTACTGCCTTGGAATCTCCCAGACCTTCCAATGGCCTTTCTTCTCTTCCTTCCAGAGAGTTTCCTTCTCTCTCTATCCGCTTGGCTTGGCTTCTGTTTCTCCAGGTGATACTGGTGCTTGTAGCTGTTGCTGTCTCTGTATCTCTTCCTCCCTCTGTAGCTGAAACTGTTTCCTGAAGAATAAGCTCTACTCTTATCCTGTTCTAATGTGTGCTGCTCCCTAACACAGCGCAGCTGTGTTGAATCAGGCCCTGCCCTTTGAGATGAGTGCTTAGGGATTACCTCATAGCTCTCTTGATTGCACACACATTCTCTCACTTCAGCCCCTCTCATGGCTGCTGGAAACCTGGTGCATTCTGGGACTGGTAGTCTTTTATGTGAAAACTCTGTTTTCTTGCTTCTACCAGAACTGACAGGTTGCTTGTTCAGAGTCACATCATCTTTTCTATAGCTCCTACCTGAGCTATGATAAGCTTCCTTATCACAACCCTTGTCCCAATTTTTAGACGTTTTCCTAAGACCCTTTGTGACACAAGTAGAATCATACGTACGGGATTCAACTCACATCATTAACATTTTACAAGATTTCCAGGGATACCATGACAGGCTTCTGCTGGTTACTCTTGAATCAATTCCCTTTATACCAACATCCCACAACAGGCAGCTTTGGAAGTTTTGGCAAATGTTCTGATTCAAAGATCTAAACCAGTACGGATACCAACTTTCTTTTTGACCCAACTAGCATCATTAGCCATGACAGAAAACTATTTTAGCTTCAAAGGCATTTTTTATAAACAAATCAAGGGAGTTGTCATGGGTTCATCCGCTAAAGAGCATGCGCTGGTGTTTTCAAGCAGTGGATTAGCTGGGAGACTGTTCTAACGTTGCAGTTGAATTAAGCGTTGAGACAGGGCACAAATTTGGTACTTGCCTGAAACGCAGTGCTTTGTACTTTCATGTAACTGCAGTGTATATTGTGCGAAGCCTGAGAAGATATGTGAGAGCACCGTTGAGAAAACAGTGAGAGAACAACTAAGATAACTTTCATGTAACTGCAGTGTATACTGTGCGAAGCCTGAGAAAATATGTGAGAGCACCGTTGAGAAAACAGTGAGAGAACAACTAAGATAAGTAGCAGTTCTGATCTTTCTGTTTGGACTTCTGCACAAGTTTTTTACAAGACCACAGAATTGTTTGGTTTTATGTAGGTGGCACTTATTTATGGTGTTTTATCTGTGTTCATACAGCTCCGATGTGGGCTCATTAAAATTTTGAGCAAAATGGAAGTATAGATTCGAGAGGTTATTTAACCTCATGGCTGCTCTTCCGACAAAAATGCATACACGCTAGCTTACATAATAAATAATTATTTTCACTCTATTTTTGGTTTGGGGTACATAGTGTAGAGTGGCAGTTAGTTTGTTACTTTATGGGTTCATCCATGGCACCAGATATCGCCAATCTTTATGTAGCGAATTTTGAAAAACAATATTTAAGCTTCCACCCTTTTAAATCACATATTTAAATCACACATTTTAAGTGGAGTGGAGGAGTGGCCTAGTGGTTGGGGCAAGGTACTTCAGGCCGGAAGGTCAGGGGTTCAAATCCCACTAGAGGACAGCAACCTTGGGCCGGAAGGACTGGGGTTTCTAGTCCCATAGGTGCTCCTTGTGGTCTTGGGCAAGCCACTTAACCCTCCACAGCTCATGTTCCCTGTAAAATAGTTATCTCCAAGTTATAATGCCTTGTTCAATGTAATTTCAGTTTGTTCAATGTAAACCGCACTGATGCAGAATAGCGTGGTATATAAGAGAATATAAATAAATAAAATATCCTTCTTTGGAAACAGTATATTGATGATATGCTCATGATATGGGAAGGCACAGAATCCGTATTACAATCCTTCTTCATCTGGCTTAACTCCTTAGATCCGAACTTACAATTTGAGAGTTCATTTAGTTCAGATCACATTCCGTATTTAGATATCATGATAAAAAAAGATAAAAAGGGCTTTGTTATTGACCTTTACCGTAAACCAACCGATAGAAACACCTTACTAAAATATGGTAGTTTCCATAAATGAAAGGGCGTGGGCTGGGTCCCAGCGCCCGTGGCTAACCGGATGCCCGGCGCGATGCGACTCGGTGCGCGCCTCGTAAATTTAAAAAAAAAAAAAAAAAAGGCTGAAAGCCGGTAGGCTAAAAGGCAGGGGGGGTGAGAGGGAGGAGGAGCCTTAGGGCTGAGGGGGGATGAGAGGCAGCTGATTGGATCCCCCACCGGAGCGCGCTCGTGGGGATCCGTCGGCGTGCATGCGCCCATGCCCAGAGCCGTTAGAAGTTGGGCTGGCAAGGCGTTCGCACGAGCGGCTAGCGGGATCCATTTGGTGTTTTTCCGGCGGTTGCGGCCTTCTCTTCGGGAGCGCAGCGGTCCGGCGGAGTACAGGACGGAGCGCGTAGGAATCGGCGCCCATGGAAGTCAGTGGTGCAGGGGAGTGTGAGCTTCGCGGCGGTTGGGGGGAGCGAAAGGGGGGGTCTAACGGCATCAGGGGAGCGGTTTCCATATTGCTGCGGGGCTGCCTCCCATCAGCGAAAGAAGTGCTCCGAACTATATAGCTAATAGATAAATAGCTGCTTAGAGCATAGGGGGAGACTGCGAGTCTGCCGGTTAAGGGAAGAGTGGGGGGAATTTCCTGTACTGGCTGCAGCATCATCTTTGGGCCACGATGCCAGCATGTAAGGCTGGCCGAGGGGCTGGGGTTACCCGGGCTTCAAGGAGTGGGTCAAGAGGCGGTCGTGGGTGGCCAGAGTGCGCGGGTGTGCCCAAGGGGGGTCAGAGAGGACGCTCTGTAACCCAGGCTGTCCATGAAGCTAGGGTGAGGGCAAGGGGTCTTCCCAGGTCGCACGGCAGGTCCTCTGGTGAGGTCCCTGTGGTTTGGGGGGGCCGTGGGCGCGGTGAGCGGGCTAGACCTGGTTCTGCCAGTGTGCTGGGTTTAATTGAGCCCGCAGCGTCTGCCCAGGAGGGGAGCTTGGGTGTCTTAGGTGGGGCTTTGCCAGCAGTGGTGGGAGGGGGGATGGGGGATGGGGGTCAGGGAGTGCTTCCTACTGGTTTCCCTCCCCTGGGTCCACTGGACCGCGCCGGGGTTAGGCTTGGATATGGCCCTGGCAGCAGTTATACTTTCGGTGGAGACAGCGTGGCCAATGGGAGGCGTCCCTCCCCGTGGTTTGGTCTGGTCGGGATGCCAGGAGGCGGGTCTGGTGGTCCGGTCACCGAGTGGGAGCGGTGGGTGAGTGGAGGCCAGGGACCTTCGGGGGCCGAGTGGGCAGGGGCATGGCAGCCGGCTTGGTCTGCTGGGTTTTCTCCTCCTGTTTTTTCTTCCTCCGCAGGTCCCATATTTTGCTTCACCAGTTATGGCCAGCGGAACCAGCAGCAGGCGCCAGGAGAGCATCGAGGCCCAGCAGGGTGCGGTGTGCAGTGGCGCGGAGGCAGAGAGGCGGGGCGTTTCAGAGCAGCCGTCGAGTGAAGACCCCATGCAGGAGACGGGTGCACCGGGGGGCATCAATGCCGCGGCGAGTGGTGAGTTGCCTTTAGACACGGGGGCTGGGGGCGAAGAGGGCAGGGTTCGGGCTGAACGGAAGAGTAAGGCAGTACGGAAGAGGAAGCACTCGTGTAGGAGGAGGAGGGGGTCTGACTCATCGTCTTCCTCATCTTCTCTATCGTCTAGTTCGTCCTCGGTGGGGAGCGGTAACAGGCCGGAGGTTGGTGGAGGGGGGGTTCCCGGTGGATCCCAGAGCGTGGTGAATTTATCGGAATTGTGGGAAGGTGTGCCGAAGAAATTGAGGCGCAAAATACGTAAGCGTAAATATATTGATATTTTCCGATTGTTGGAGGGGTGTAAACGTTCGGGAGAGAGCAGGAAAAAACGTAAGGAGGATGAGAAAGCGGGCAAGGTGCGGAAAGTGTCTCGAACGATAGTCAACTGGGTTCGGGCATTCTTGCGTTTGGCCAGCGTATGGGGTCAGCATCGCCCGGGTCATTATGGCATGTTGCTGGCATACGCGGATGCCATTCTCGAAGCGTCCCAGACTCATGATGGGTGGGCCTGGTTGAATTACGATGAAAAGTTTCGTGATAAGATGGAGGAGAACAAGTCGCTAGCATGGGCCACGCAGGACATTAATTTGTGGCTCACCCAAATGTCGGTGAGGTAGGGAGCGGCGGGGGTGCAGAACAGAGGTGGTTCGGCCTCTGCGCCGGGGTTGAGTCGTTCCTTTCGTGGGGGGATCGTCGCACCGGGCAGGGGACCTGAGAGCCAGCTTGGGGATGTGTGCTGGCGATTCAACCGGTCAACATGCCCATTCTCAGACTGTAAATTCCGTCACGCGTGCTCAGCCTGTGGTGGTGGACATTCGGCAGCAAAGTGCCTTAAAAAGTCTCAGTCTCTCCCGTCCTTGTCTTCCCTTAAACAGGGGGGGGGGGGGGCGTTTGATGTTGCGCCCACTCCAATCAATGTCGGGGCATTGAGGGTATGGCTACGGGATTATCCGAGGCTGAAAGTTAAAAGAATGTTACTGTTGGGTTTCCAGTTTGGGTTTGTTATACCGGTGGGTGGGCGGGTGGCGGCTTCGGCGTCGAGGAATTCGCCCTCGGTAAGGAGGTATGCAGCAGTAGCGCAGGAGAAAGTGGCCGCGGAGTTGCAGTTGGGCAGGATGGCTGGCCCGTTTCTGCACCCGCCGTATAAGGATTTTATAGTCTCGCCGGTGGGGATCATACCGAAGAAAGAGCCGGGTAAGTTTCGCATGATCCATAATTTGTCTTTTCCGATAGGTGCCTCGGTTAATGATCACATACCCCGTGAGTGGTGTACTGTGCGCTATTCCTCGTTTGACAAGGCCGAGGAGCTTCTGCGGAGGGCCGGTTCCAGAGCGTTGATGGCGAAGGTGGATATAGAGTCGGCACTTCATTTGTTACCAGTTCACCACTCGGCTTTTCGTTTGTTAGGATTTCACTTGTTTGGTTCCTTTTATTTCGATAAATGCATGCCGATGGGCTACTCTGTCTCGTGTGCCTACTTTGAAAGGTTCAGCACCTTTTTGCAATGGGCCGTTACTCGTCTGGTGGGACAGTTCGAAGTGGTCCACTATTTGGACGATTTTTTGTTTGTGGGTTCAAGCGGCTCGACAGCCTGTCAGAAGCTGTTGGATGGTTTTGAGCTGCTCGCAAGTCAGCTGGGGGTGCCGCTAGCTGCGGAGAAGACTGTTAGGCCGTGTTCGAGGCTCACCTTTTTGGGTATTGAGTTAGATTTGGAGCACATGGTGGCCCGTTTGCCGTTTGAGAAGGTCGTTAAGTTACGGGTTTTGGTGGCGAATACCTTGGCCTCTTCGAAATCTACTCTGAAGGAGATGCAGTCCTTAATCGGTTCCTTGAATTTTGCCTGTAAAGTTATTCTGATGGGGCGGGTGTTTATGCGTCATTTGTCAGCTGCCACGGTTGGGCTAAAGAGGCCACATCATCGTGTACGGCTGTTCAGAATGGTCCGGGAGGATTTAAAAGTCTGGGACGTCTTCTTGCGGGAGTTCAATGGGACGTCGGTGATAAGGGAGGCGGACTGTTCCAGTGATGCTTTGCAGCTATATACAGATGCAGCGGGTGGCGTCGGCTTGGGTATATACTTTGGGGGTGCGTGGTGCGCAGACCAGTGGCCGGCGGAGTGGCAAGCGGCGGGGCTATTGCGGAACATAACCTTCTTGGAGCTATTCCCGATGCTGGTAGCATTGGAGTTGTGGCTGGACAGATTATGAAATCGCAGGCTTACGTGGTCGTGTGACAATGAAGCGGTAGTCAGTGTGGTGAATCGTTACACTCCACGATGTCTTCAGGTTGCGGCATTGATGCGAGCTATAGTTCTGGGCTGTTTGCAATTAAACTTGGTATTGAAGGCTAGGCACATCCCGGGGCATACTAACCAAATCGCTGATGCTCTTTCCCGTCTACAGTTCGACCGGTTCCGGCAGTTGGCTCCAGAGGCGGAGGCGGAGGTGGAAGGACGTGCGGTCCCTTGGAGATTGTGGAACAGTGGCCTGTTGAAATGAGGGATCTACTCCGATGTTCTGTGGCCAAGAGGACCTGGGATTCATATCAGAGAGGCTGTCGGATTGTGGTAGCTTTTTTGTGGGATTGTGCTTGGCGAGCTGACATGGTTCCGGATCACTTTCTCGGGCAATACATAATTGAGGCAAGAGCCCAGGGGTGGTCTAGGGCAGCTGTTAAGGGGCATATCGCCGGTTTTGTGTTCTTTTCACGGGCGGTGGGCTGGGGAGACCCGGGCGATGGGTATCTGGTGCGGAGGCTACTTCGCGGATGGGAGCATTTTTGTCCGACACCGCCTGATGGCCGCCTCCCAATTACACACGACATGCTCGTGAGACTGTGTGCCGAGTTACCAAAGGTCGCAGCTTCTCCGTACGAGGCGGTTCTTTTCCGTGCGGTTTTCACTTTGGCTTTCTTTGGGGCGTTCAGGGTGGGGGAGCTAGTGGCGGAGTCCCAAAAAGCAGGGGGGGGGGGTGCCTACTTGCTTCACCAGCATATTCAGCTTGAGTTCGGGCAAGTCTGGGTGCTATTGGCAAAATCTAAGACGGACCAGCGTGGCCGCAGTCTGTGGGTGCTTCTCCGGGCTATAGAGTCCCCTTCCTGCCCAGTGGCTGCGATGCGTGAGTTTTTGCTACTTCGTCCAAAGATTGAGGGGGCCCTCTTTATACACGTGAACGGGCAGTTGTTGTTGCGGTTCCAAGTGACGGCGGTTTTATGGATGGTTTTAGGTCGGCTGGGCTTGGAACCGATGCAGTTCTCAGCCCATTCTTTTCGCATCGGGGCTGCCACCAGTGCGGCCGGATTGGGGCTTCAGAGCGGGCACATACAAAGAATAGGCAGATGGTGGTCTCGGGCATTTCAAGGATACATGCGTCTCTGAATAACTGTGGGGGTACCGGGGGGGGGGCTTAATTAACTGTTTGTTTCTTTTTCAGGTGGGGGACTTACTGTTCGGGAAATTTGGCTGATTGGGCACTCCTTTGTGTTTTGGGCTGGACGGCGAGCGGATGTGCGGCCAATTGGAACCAACCTTGGCCTCGATCCAGCGGTGGGGTCCGTTTCATGGCTGGGTGTGCACGGTCTGCGGTGGACGCAGCTGCTGCCCTTGCTTTATCACCAGCTTCAACTCAGAAAATAGCCGGCGATCGTCCTGATTCACCTGGGAGGCAATGAAGTCTCTACATGGACTTGCAAACAGCTGATTAACGCGGCTAAGAGGGATTTGATGGTGGTGCTGCAGTGATGGGAAAGGGTGTTTTTGATATGGTCGGACATTATCCCTCACCCGGCTTGCTGGGGGCAGAGGCGGTGGTCTCGAGGCCTCATAAAAATCAATCGGCAGGTGGGGAGGTGGGTGTCCGAAATGGGGGGCTATCAGGTGCAACATGCATGGGCTGAGGTCCACTGCGCTGGTCTGTATAGAAGCGATGGGGTCCATTTATCCCCGGTTGGGATGGACTTATTGCTTAACGACTGGCAGGAGGCACTCGAGGCGATAGTGCAGGGCAATGGCGCTGGTCACAGCTTGGCAGAAAGGGGGGGCGGCACAGGCTCCTAAGCGTGCCTGTGCCGGTGGCGGGATCCCGGAGGTTTCCGGGGTCCGGAGCTGTAAGCCTTTTGGGGCGAGGGCGGGGTGCCCTCTACCCGGTTAAACCCTGGCAGACTTGTGCTACTGGGACGGCCAAGTCGGAGAAGGGTGGCAGGCGATTGGCCGGTGGCTTCATCCGGCCGGGGCGGGGCGAAGTCACCTTGCTAGTCACATGGCTGGTGACTGATCGCCCCACGGGGATATGGGTACAGTTGATGATTATTGTTATGAATGTTTAACAGTTGGCTTGTTATTCAATAAAGCTGTGACCAGTTGAAGCCATTTCCAGTCTCTGGTGAGTTTGTGGGTGTTGTTGGGGGTGAAGGGGAGTTAGTGGCGCTGGGCATAAGTCAGGGGGTGGTGGGATTATTACGGGCGAGCTTCGTGTCCAGCTATCCGGTTAATGAAAGGGCGTGGGCTGGGTCCCAGCGCCCATGGCTAACCGGATGCCCGGCGCGATGCGACCCGGTGCGCGCCTCGTAAATTAAAAAAAAAAAAGGCTGAAAGCCGGTAGGCTAAAAGGCAGGGGGGGGGGGTGAGAGGGAGGAGGAGCCTTAGGGCTGAGGGGGGGACGAGAGGCAGCTGATTGGATCCCCCACTGGAGCGCACTCGTGGGGATCCATCGGCGTGCGTGCGCCCGTGCCCAGAGCCGTTAGAAGTTGGGCTGGCAAGGCGTTCGCACGAGCGGCTACCCACCCACCCGATACGGGAGGTGAGTGAGGTTGATTCGGGTTGTCACAGCTTGGGGAGGGGGGCGGGATCCCGGAGGTTTCCGGGGTCCGGAGCTGTAAGCCTTTTGGGGCGAGGGCGGGGTGCCCTCTACCCGGTTAAACCCTGGCAGACTTGTGCTACTGGGACGGCCAAGTTGGAGAAGGGTGGCAGGCGATTAGCCAGTGGCTTCATCCAGCCGGGGCGTGGCGAGGTCACCTTGCTAGTCACATGGCTGATGACTGATCGCCCCGCGGGGGTATGGGTACAGTTGATGATTATTGTTATGAATGTTTAACAGTTGGCTTGTTATTCAATAAAGCTGTCACCAGTTGAAGCCATTTCCAGTCTCTGGTGAGTTTGTGGGTGTTGTTGGGGGTGAAGGGGAGTTAGTGGCGCTGGGCATAAGTCAGGGGGTGGTGGGATTATTACGGGCGAGCTTCGTGTCCGGCTATCCGGTTACACATCCCTCAAAAATAATCTCCCTATTAGTCTATTCTTGAGAATAAAAATATTGTGTACTACAGAAACAGATTTTGAACGTTACGCAATAGATATGCATCAGAGATTTAGAAAACGTGGTTACCCACAAAAATGTATAAAAAAGGCCTATTTAAAAGCCTACACTACAGAACACACTTTGCTCTTTTTTTTTTTTAAATCTTTATTTAAAATTTATTTTAAAAAAAGAAAGATACAAAACACGAAACCTTGATCATGACAGAAAACTTACCAATCACTAAAAAAAAAAAAACCCAACCAAAATCAACACAGTCCCTCTTACCCCTCTCCCCTCCCCCCCCAACCCTCACCCTCCCCGGTTCTCAGGGGAACTACTAATTGCCAATTTACTTCAAAAATCTACACACGGAATGAAAAGAGAGGACAGAAGCAATGGCAGAGTGAACCAAGCGCCTCCCCTTCAAGTAAAAGAGGATCGGGCACAATATTGATCTAAGAGGGACCATCTGTGCGCATTTAAATCATGATTACCAGGATGATGGAGCTTATTATAAACTTTCTCCAGTTTAGCATAGTAACAAACTGAGTTCCACCAGGAATCTAGATGTAAGGACTGGAAATGTTTCCAGTGGGAAAGTATAAGCTTAAGCGCTATAGCAACCATAAAATTAAACAAAAATGTTTTTGCTTTAGGTAGACAGTGAGGGTTCAGTGGATCTCATTAGTATCGTGGTCAGAGAGAAAGTAAATGAAATATCCAGGATACTTTGGATCCGAATTCCAACACTTTGCCAAAAGCCCTGTAATAAAGGACAATCGAAAAACATATGTCTATATGTACCCACTGCCATTTGACAGGACCAGCATTTGCCAGTTGACAGTTTGTCCCACTTAGAGGTCTTAACAGGGGTAATGTAAGCCCTATGTAAAAAGAAATACATAGATTGAGTCAGAGCAGCTGATCTCGAGGCCCGTGTAACGGGACCCCATAGCACTTTCCAGACATTAGGCTGAAACTCGACTGTCAAGTCAGACTCCCAGGTTTTAACCAAACCTGTTAGGGCCTGTGGGACAAAATCTCTAATAGACTTATAGAGAAAAGACATAGCACCCTTTCGACCCACCACCCCCTGGAGCAACCTATAAGAAATGCCAACCGGGGAAGCGGTAATAGATGCACCTCTCACCCCCCTGGCAGCTAAACAATGCCGAAGTTGTAACCATTGGTAATGACAGGAGGACGGGAGGCAAAAATTCCTTCTGCAAAACAAGAAAATCTTTCCAGTCCGTCTCCCCAAGTAATTGTCCCAGCGACCAGATGTCGCATTCCATCCACTTGCGCCAGGAAAACACGCGGCCTCGAATCTTAAACAATGGATTCCACCACAATGGGGTTTGCCGCGAGAAGGAATTTACCTCGCCCATTAGCCTTACTAGCTGACAGAAAGCTGTTTGAGTGGCCGAGGCAACCCGCCCCACCTCAGCAGATCTTGGGAGTTGCATACCCAGCAGGTACCGTAAGGGGAATGGAGCCACTAATCTCTCCTCGACTGCCAACCATGTCGGTCTAGACTCTAAGCCTGCCTCATCTGCCCACAAAGCCCCTTGCCTTAAAAGAAGGGCCAAATGGTATCTTTGAAAATCAGGAAATTGCACCCCCCCCGTCATCTTTGGAAGCCTTGAGTTTTTTGACGGCAATTCTCGGAGGCTTCCCATTCCAAAGGAAATCTAATAATGCCCTTTCCAAGTCAGTGTAAGCCCCCTTTGGGAGTTCAAAAGGCAACATATCCAATATATAATTAATTTTGGGAGTTAAGGTCATTTTTATGGTCTCTAGTCTGCCCCACCAGGAGAGAAAAAGAGGAGACCAGGTAAGGGCTTTCTTGCGAATCAACAATAGGAGCCCTGCTAAATTAGCAGCAATGGTATCCTCCTGGGAAGCACAATAATGAGTGCCTAAATATGTGAAGGTTTTTGACTCCCATCTGAGGGAAAAATCAACCACCAGGCCCGAGTGAGAGAGATTGTTCATTGGAAACGCTACAGATTTGGCCCAGTTAATTTTATACCCAGAGATAGAGGAGTAGCAGTCAAACAAGGATAATATTGCCGGCAATTCCTCTGGCTGAGTAAATAGGAGAAGATCATCGGCATAGGCCGATAATTTCACCTGCAAGTCCCCCATTCTAAAGCCGGAAATCTCTTTATTCTGTCTAATAGCAATAGCTAATGGCTCCAAGGCTAAATTAAACAGAAGGGGAGAGAGAGGACATCCTTGCCGCGTACCCCTATGAAGCGAAAAGGAAGGAGAAAGGATCCCATTGGCAAATATGCGAGCGCTAGTATTGGCATATAGAACTTTCACCATATTAACAAACCCCTCGCCAAGGCCAAACCATTGTAACACCAGGAAGAGAAAAGGCCATTCTACCCTATCAAAGGCCTTCTCTGCGTCAAGCGAGAGGCCGATATAAGGCAGAGGGCTACATGCAGCTCTCTCCATTAGATTACAGAGCAACCGTGCATTATCAGAAGTAGATCTCCCGGGGACAAAGCCACATTGATCCGGATGAACAAGATCCTCTATGACTGTAGTAAGCCTTTGCGCCAAGATACTGGCATATATCTTGTAGTCTGCATTTAAGAGAGAAATTGGCCTATAATTTGTCACGAGTTCGGGGCTCTTACCCGGCTTCTCCAAGACCACAATTGTAGCTTCTGAGAAATGCCCAGTATCTTTCTGGCCATTAATCAATTCAGCATAATACACTAACATATGGGGGAGCAAGTCTGCACAAAAAACCTTGTAAAATTCAACTGGGATACCATCCGGACCAGTGGCCTTGCCCCCGGCCATTGCACCAATGGCCAACCGTATTTCCTTACTGGATATTGGACTACCCAAGGTCTTGGCTTGCTGCATCGTCGCAGTAGGGTGCCGGAGTTCTCTCACAAACTCCGTAAAAGTGTCCTGAGCTGGATTGACATCCGAAGTATAGAGCAGATCATAATAGTTTGAAAACTCTTCCAGGATGCGCTCGCTATTGGTTTGGGGAATTAAATTACCATCTAGGAGAGTGACAATTCTTTTCCTTTCCTGATTCCCCCGCAGAGCCGCTGCAAGAGATTTACTGGCCTTATTCCGCTCCACATGATATCTGGCAGATTGCTGTAGAAGGAGATGATCAACCTCGGAGGAAACTATATCATTGTACTGATAACGTAATGTCTGAAGTCTTAATAATATGCTGGGGTCGGGTCACTTGGCCCATAATTTTTCACCCGCCTTAATCTGAGTTTCTAGGGCTACTAACTGAGCTTTATTCTTCCTATTCTCTCGAATCGCGTAACTGGTAATTACGGCCTGTAGAGTGGCCTTAAAGGCCTCCCACCAAGCCCAGTTTGCTGTCTCTCCAATTTTGTTGGAGTCAAAGTAGGAGCGAATAGTCTCCCGAATCTCCACCTGGAAGGAGGGCTCAGCCAACCAAGCTCTGTTAAACGTCCAGAGCATGGTAGGCCGTTCAATTCCGGGCAGATCTAATTTTAGAGTAATGGCGGCGTGGTCCGAAATACATATGCCCTCAATATCCGCCTCACAGCTCTAGGCCACCAATGATTTGGACACTAAGAAATAATCAATACGGGAAGAAGATTTATGCATAGGGGAGAAAAAAGTAAAGCCCATATCCTTCGGATGTAAAATTCTCCAGACATCAACCAAGCCATTAGCCTCGCACATGGCTTTAATTGCCATGGCTGACCGAGAAGGTTTCTCGATCCTCCCCGGGTTGCAATCAACCAGAGCATCGCCCACTATATTGAAATCCCCGCCCATTATGATAGGGGATGGTTGCTCCATCTGTACCTCACCCGAAAGAGAGCGAAAGAAAAGAGGGTCATCAGAATTGGGCCCATATACATTTGAAATGAGCAGCAAATTCCCCCCATCTGAATTAGAGAATTGACCCACCTTCCCAGGTCATCATTACTAGAACTTTTGACTACTGCTGGCAGTGTCTTCCTGATTAAAGTTACAACCCCATTTTTCTTATGTGAGGCAGGAGAAGAGCCAATTACCTTAAAGTGTTTATTTTCCAACTTGCACGTCTCTATAAGGGTAAGATGCGTTTCTTGTAAAAGAATCAAATCAGCTTTCTGCCTGCTACAATAAGAAAGAATTTTCTTCCTTTTAGCTGGGGACTTGATGCCCTTAACGTTTAAGGACAGTACCTTTAAACCAGAGGCCACTGGAGGCTATAAGAAGGAAAAGTAATGACATCTACCTCTTGCCAACACTTACTGTCCTTATATACATAACAAACTTCTGTATGATCCCCCTGAGAACCGACATTCGTACCCCAGTCCCTTAACCATGAATATGGGTGAGACAGCGCAACTAATTAAACATGGCGCAACCGGGACCCGACAGACCAGTACAACTGTACTGTCTGAGAATACAATATGAATAGCACTAGCATCTAATCATAGATAAGGAAAACAGCAAACAGCAAACATATTATTAGAAACAGCCCAATGAAGGGATTGAAAGAGCATACCCACGACTGGGTAGGAACTGGAGAGACCACACCCTATAACCCATTTTACAAGGTTAGTATTAGGACTGGCATCAATAAAGAAAGAAGACAGTCCGAAAATAGGAGACAGTCACATATCCTTAAAAGTCTCTCACAGTTCCCCGGAGATGGAAAGAGACATAATCCAAACACTTGTGCAATTAAGACTGATGCATCTGTAGGGATTCCTGCTCTTCAATGAACTTCTTAAGGATCTCAGGATCGTCAAAAGTCTTAGTCGAGTTGTTCAAGGTGACTTTAAATCTTGCAGGATTGAAGAGCCCATACCTGGCCTGAAGGTGTTGTAGCCTAGGCCTTAATGCAAGAAACAATTTCCTCTTCTCCACTGTAGGTTTACTGTAGTCAGGGAAAAAAGATATTTTCCGCCCATCAGGCAAGAGGAGCTGTTTTCCCTTAGCAGCAGCAAATATTTGAATTGCGTGTTGATGCCGTAGCACACAGAAAATCATTGGGCGCGGCCTCGTGCTTTGCGGGCTAGCAGAAAATGGAATCCGATGTGCCCTCTCAATCTCCAAGGGTCGCGAGAAGTCTTCCTTCAGGAATTGAGGCAGCCAACCCTCCAGGTATCGAATCGGGTCATTCCCTTCCATGCCCTCCGGGAGCCCTACTATTCTAATATTATTGCGGCGGGCTCTATTATTCATGTCTTCCAGGAATCTCTCAAGATGATCCACTTTACGGGACGTCTGCCGACAGCGTGCAACTCCCTCCTCACACTTAGTCACGGCCGCCTCCGCTTTTTCTAACCGGAGGGTCAGGGACTGCATTTGCGTATGGAGATCTTTTATATCTGTTTGCATTTTGGTGAGAGCATCCCCATTAGAATCCACACGTTTGCGGATAGCCCGTACTTCCTGTAGCAGTTCTTGTAGGCCTCCCGGAGCATCGTGTGCAGGCGCCTGCTTTTGCGGAGAAGGCATGTCGGGCTTAGCTCGTTTTGAGCCGGAGACCGGAGGATTCCCAAACTCCAAGCGAGTTTGCTTGCTCCCAGCCATAGTCGGTAACTCCGGTTCGACCGTGCGCTCGAAACGGAGCAATTACAGAAAAGATGCACAGGATTGAGTTATCGGGGTCCTCGGGAGAAAACTCTTATGCGGCCATGTTGAAGTCTAGCTGGCTCCGCCCCCCAACACACTTTGTTCTTGAGAAAAAAAGACCGTCCGCATACAGACAAAATAGTCTGTGCTCTTACTTTCTCAAACTATTCTAAAGAAATTGTAAATATTCTGAAACAAGAGTCGTATCTCATAACAACATTGCCGTCATTTGCCTCTAAACGATTCATGGTAGCATATAAACGTAATCCTAATCTGGCCAATATTCTAGTGCCATCAGCTCTCACATACTCTAAGCCTCTGCCAAAAATTAAAGGACACTTCAAATGTGGTAATTGCTCAGTATGTTCCCACACTATTTCTGTAAAAGATAGTTTTTTACACCCAACAACAGGCCATAAAATATATTTACAGAATTATTCTAATTGTAAAACAGCAAATGTAATCTATCTTAATTCTGTGTCCATGTAATTTAATCTATATTGGCAAAACTAAGAGACAAGTTTGTACTCGCATTATCGAACACAGAAGTTGCATTCAAAGAAAAGTTCTGGAAAAACCGTTAGTTACACATTGGGTACAAACAGGACATTTAATTAGTGATTTAAAATATTTGGTCTTGAGAACAGTGATACCACATTGGAGGGGAGGTAACGTCAATAACATTTTACTCCGATTAGAACAACGTTACATTTATGAATTTAATAGTTTAGAACCACTTGGTTTGAATCAAGAGAGTGATCTGTCTGTGTTTTTATGACCAACTAATAGGTTGTTTTCCCCTTCCAGTTAGGAACATTTATTAACAAATTTCTCATTATCACAGAATTTTTATCTAAAGGTGATCAGCAAATAGACATATAATAAATTTGGGTCCATATAAATATTAGTCACAAGTATTTATAATGCGTACACACTGACCCATGTAGACATAGGTTTTGACTTATTTCTTTTTATTCAGTTATTTATTGACCAAACTTAACCATGTAAGTAACCTACTTCAATCCGTGTCATAGTTTACTTTTTTACTGTTGCACCAATTTTGATTTAGTTACCTAGTTTACACTACTTGCTCTATACAAATACCCAATATCCTTGTACTCTAGCTCTATTTAATTTAAGGAATATAACACAGAATTAGTACATTTTTATGTTGGTCATGGTTAATTTTCCTATAAGATCGGTCTTTATATCTTGACAAGTTATTAGTTTAACAATATCTCTCTGAAATTAGAACACTGCAGTCGTGTGTATCAGCACACGTTCTTAACATATAACTTTTAATTAGCCATATTATTTACATTCTCAGTTTTTTACATAATTACTCAGCCAGATTTCTTTACGGGATATTGAATGTACCTCATATATTTTTATGTAAATCACAATTAAATTTATTTCCAGGATTGCTTTTTATATCATTTTGTTTTGAGCAATCCCTGTGCGTTGCTGACACCAAGTTATTAGTTAATAAATACATTGCTACCTAAGAATATTTTAATTTCTTATTTTTATAAAAAAGAAAGTATATTATAACTACTTTTACTTTGCAGATCGGTCCTGATATGATGAGAGTCGTTCATTTTTAGGCAGTTTTTGTGCCTTTTGTGCATTTCTTTTTCACCCATGGTTTTAATAGAAGGAATATATATATACATTTTTTTCAAACGAATGGGCTTCCACAACATGACCTATCATTTACGCGACATCCAAATACATGCACAATTTAGTGTCAGTTTATATCATTCACCAATAAGATGCTCTTTCTATAGATGAGACGCGGGGAAGAATATCATACGTCTCAATATAGCCTTATGCCTAATCTTGGAGTTTTTCACACTGTTGGTTTCAATACATGCAATTAGGTCTTTTGAGAGGAATCATGCACTACGTAGTGCTTACACAATTTCTTTCACACCAGTAATGCATTAAGTTTGACCGGCATTTAGACTCCGCCCACAAGATCATGTTACAGCTCTCTTTTAGCGTGGTTTTGGCGCGAAGGTTAGTATTTTTTAGATATTGTTTGTTTATCGCAATTTAGTAGGCAGTCCATTTTATATTGTTTTATATTTTGCAAAACACACATTGGATTACTTATAATTTCACACTATTTACATCTTTTTCTGACTTTAAGCATTGCTCCTTCACCTTGAATACAAGCGCTCAATGGTGTGATATTCTGAACTTATATTTAAAGGTCAGTCCTTTTTTAGATATTGTTCATTAATCGTAGTGCTGATTAACCACTAGTGGCCAAAGACTCAGCATTGTTTTAGTCTTTGCAGGCTTACACATTAGATATCAATTTTATACACACATAATGCCTCTACCTGTTACCATACGTCTTTGGATATGTTTTATGGCTCGGTCTATCAACAACGGACATTTAGATACACATATAGTACTATATTGATGTTCACCCCCATTTGTTCTGCACTAAAATTGATTCATATATGCTTTTAAATAATGCACTGATTCATTAAGTCAAAAAATGAATATTGTTTGTTAGACTTACTTGGTCATAGGCTTAGGTCTCTTCTACTTACTACAGGACTGCAGGTCTTCCAATAGTTTACATTTTTGACATGGTTTCTCAATATGTTGCTTACATGGCATACATCAATATATAGTATCTAATTTTGAAAGGGAGGCATTTGCTGCTTTTGCTGTTTAGTAACATTAGCATTATATAAATGATTTCACAATTGTTTATAGCTTACATGGCATACATTAATATATAGAATTAAATTTGAAAAGGGAAGTTCTTGTTACTATTGTTGTTCAGTAGTATCAGCACTATATAAATGAATCCACATTTTCTGATTGTTTTATTCTTTGATCTTAGAGTATAACTCTATATTATCTCACATGTGAGACATATCACAAGTTGCTCTTGTGAGTATTAATATATACAATTTAATGGTCTTACTCAACTGTCCTTTTTATAACAGTGTTTATAATCTTGTTTCTCATATTTTTAACATGTGGGTTGCCTTCTGCTGTCCTGCGTTTTGTATTTGTAATTGTTTTTATTTCTTATTTTTTAATTCCTATTCACAACTATTAGTCTTTCACTATTATGTCCAAACCAGTTATTGATGTTTTGGTTTTAAATGTTTTAAATTTATAAATATTTTTTGGATTGTATAAAAAGTAACATTGTTTATTTATTTTATTTTACACTATAAGCTGCATGCCCCCTGAGAAAGGTGTTGCCGAAACGCGTTGGGGTTTATCTAATAAAGATTCCTGTGACCATCACACGTCTCTTGCTCCTTATGTTCCACTGTGGGCCCGCGGTTTGCAGGGTCCTCCCATGACTCCTATATCCTGTGTCACTCGGCACTGTTCAGACAATTTGAGGCAGGAAAATTTGAGGACTGTGTCCTGCTCGGTGGGTATTTGTCATCTTTAACATGCACATCGTATACCCCTGCTATCCGTCCGCACACATGTCTGTCCTTGACGTGTGTCCCGAGTTGTGTGTGTGTGTGATCTGTGTGTGTGCGAGCTGCTGGGGGGAGGGGGTTGGCGCCAGGTCCTCTGTGCTGCGGTGCAGTGTGTTGGTGGCACACTGACATTTGATGTATAACGCCATTTGGCATTGTGTGTTTCGGTTGGCTCGGTATGACACACATGTATGCTTCCCGTTTATCAACAGTGTGGTACTGTCTAAGCCATCCTGCCTGCCAAGGTAGGGTGACTGTTCCTGTCGCATCATCTGTCTATGGGGAATAGCATGACCATCACATGCTTGCACATGTGTGCATCTCTGCCCTTGTCCAGGGTGCATTACATGTGTGTCTCTGATGTGTTCAGGCCTGCCGCAAATACCTTTTGGCCTCTGGTGTCTGCCCATGTGTCTGCTGTGGTTCGAGTTACTGTTGTTTGCACTCCGTCTACCTCACCTGTGCTCTGTATCTCACATCTCCAGACACTGGCGCATAGTGGTTGTGTCCCATCATGTGTTCCCTTATGTTTCTGTCTGACCTGTAGGTGCTGTGGGTCTGCATGTACATTCATGTGTGCGGACATCAGGTACTGTTTTAACGTTCAACATTTCTTTCTGCAGGTGACGCAGGATATGGGTGTCGGCTGTGGTTGCTAACCCCTGTGCGTCTGCCACGGACACGTGCAGAGTTGAGGTACAATGAGGCCCATGCCTTCAGTCGCTCCGTCATCAAGCGCACCTTTGGCGTTTTGAAAAGTCACTTCAGGTGTCTGGATAGGACCGGCGGGGCCTTACAATACCAACCCGTGACAGTGGCAGAGATCATTATTGTCTGTTGCATCCTGCACAGCATTGCTCTCAGGCACAATATCGATGTCAAAATTAATGAGGATCTGGAAGATGATCCAACGTGCCCTCCTGTCCGTGGCCATGGTGACACATGTGAGGGTGCAGCACTCAGGTGCCAGCTGATTGAGGAGCTATTTGTATGTGAGTAATGGATGTTTCCTAATGACATTTTTGTATAGATATCTGTACTACTACTACTATTGAGCATTGGTATCGCACTACCCATCATACACAGCACTGCACTGACATTGCTGACACAATGCCTGGCCATCTGAGCTTAGAATGTGGTCCAACTGCTAACACAGACGATGTGGGCAGGGGACAACAGTGGGAGGAGGTGATTAATGCATGCAGTTTTGTCAGGCCTAGGTGATGTGGTAGGCTGACACACAGGATTTTGGATGGTTGTTAAGGGTGGCTGCCCTGCAGCCACAGGTAGTTCGTTCCAGACATTGGGTGCTGCAAGGTGACAGGTGTGTGGTCCCACATTAACAGTGGGTGAGTGGCCCATAGATATGGCCAGCTGGCTTGATGTGTGGGCATGACATTTAGGGGATATGAGGGGATTGAATGGTACGTATGCTCTGATGAGCAGGGACTGTGTGTTACAGGTGACAGTATGGCGATGAATACAGGTGTTGGCACTGTTTACATGCTCAGTAGTAGTAGTAGTATTTGTAGTACTTGGGTTATGTGGGTCAGGGTACAGGGCAACCACAGTGTGACTCCATGTATAGATCAGCAGGTGCGTCTTGACCTCATCTGGGGCCTATGAGGTGTCGTGGCAGGTGGGGTGTTATTGTCATACAGTGCATGTCGGTAGCTTAGCCATGCAGCACAATGTTGCATACATTGCGATGGACATAGATGATTTTGAGGCAGACCAGCAAGATGTAGGCTACAGTGATCAGGTTGGCAGGTGATGAAGGGGGTCATTGGCGCTTTATGTGTGTGTTCTGGGTGGATGTCAGGGACCTTGCTGATGTTATCTAGGGGGACACCGCAGGCCTTAGCTACATGATGGGTATGTGTGGAGATGGGGAGCGAGGAATCATAGAGATCTGCTACCCTGACAACCACGTCGACAGAAGGTATATCTAACCTATACACAGACACTGTAAGGGTTGGAGAGGTTTAGGGGCGATGCCCAGATGTATGGTCATGGCCATGCTCAATTCATGCAGCGGGGGTACCTGCAGCCAGCAATTTCAGGGGGCAAACTGCGGTCGGGGTGTGGTCTGCCAAACATAGCTCATGCGTGGTGAGATATCTTTGGGTCACATCAATGAACAGCTGCTAGAGATAGCCAGGGGATGTGCCTGCTGTACCAGGGAACTGGGTATGAGGCCAGGGGAATGTAGAAGCCCCTGCATAGCTCCCTTTCATATAGCACCTGGGAGCGGGTTAGCAGGAGAGGTGGACCCACATGAACACACACTGAGGGTGCTATGGGAGACATATGGGGGTGGCAAGCTTGTACCAAGACCTTTGGGACGAGCATGTACAGGGTAGCACAGTGACTTTTGTGGTCAACGGTCTCGAGGGGACAGACAAGCTACAGGCCATTGGACCTGGCCAGGAACATGTAAGTGGCATGTTTGGGTGGGGACAATTAGGTATCATGTCATGACGAACTGCCAGACTGTGACGGGTCTAAGGGGCTATGAGAGATGTTGAATTGAAGCTGGTGTGTTTGTTGCACAGCTCCAACATGACTTATGTATGTTTCCCTTGTGTTTCATGATCCACAGGACATTCTTGGAGATGTTCCAGGTGCTGTAGTGCAGTCAGCTGTGTGTACCTCATTCAACGTGCAGGACACTGGGGTAGGTGGACATACAGGTGATTTGTGTGTGTGGACAGTCAGGAGCAACACATGTCACAGGTTATCTGTCTACTGCACATATGTTGTGGGTGACCTATTTATCGGACTCCCCAGTACCCCATATGTTGATGACTGCCGCACATATCCACATGTGTTCATGCACAGTTTGTCTTCTCCGGCACTGTCTCTGGGACACATCCAACAGGGCTGTGTGTGTCTACAGGTCCTAGGTGTCACTTTCACTCTTCCATGACATTGTAGCATTGGCCAACAGCAGTGTATCATAGCATTTGACAGGCCTTTATCTCCACTATTCGCCCATTGTGCACATACAGGTCGTATGTTACTGGTGCCACACTCACCTTCTCATACCGTGTGTGTGTGTGGGGGGGCTGGGTGGGTGGTTCTGTTATGATACAGTGTGCATGCAGTTTGCACTATCATGTGGTGTGAGGGGTCTGTACACCGGGGGAGCGGTGGTGACTGTGCTATCTCTACCTTACTGCTGTTTACCTTGTGGATATGTGTTGTGTGTTGTGAGTTGACCTATCTCTTTTGTGCTGACAGACCACTGTGCAACAGCATTTTTGAATCACAGATATTGCCATAATGTGGACATGCATCAACAGTGGCTTGACATGGGGACATGGTGACTCTACACATTTTGATGACATCTTCTCCCTTCACTGTGACATATTGTAGCCTTTGAGTGCCTCAGGGGATCCCAAACATACACTTGCTGCAAACACACGGTAGGTTGCACCTTTGGTCTTTTGTGAATGACATCAGCCTTTACATGTTAATGATTTACTGTCTGTCTCATAGACATTTCCTGTTGGGTCTCTGTACACGAATGCTGATGCACATGGAGTGGAGCTGTGAAACGCCTGTGTAACATGGGCATGGACATGGCCATATCCATGTGACACCCTCGTCTGCGGTTCCAATTCAAAATACCCCCAACATGCAGTGTGTTCTGTGTTGTGATCATGTTATGTTTGCCTGTGTGACGTTTCCTTTCGTACATATTGATGTTTGACTCTCTGCAATTTCGGCTGATGTTGCAAGCAGCATATCAATACATTGTTTATCATCTTCTGACACAGGTCAGTGAAGACACAAAGCACATCTACTACAGTGCATCTGGTGTAACCATCAACCACCTGTTGGAGGACATGACACCATGGAACTATCCCTGGGAAATGGTGCCATAGGATGTTGACCTCTGCGAGTGGGACACATGCCTAGGATGGACAGTATTATTGCTGGACTGCTACTTTGGGCATGACAGGCCAGTCCAACACACCATTGCTGCTGTGCTTTGACTGGGTGTCATGTTCATCGCAGGGGACACACATGACCTTTCCTACTGTGGCATATTAGGATGTCACACTTGACTATGCATGCCCAGGGTTTCAGGGACAGTCATAACATGACTTGTTGGATTGCAGATACCCTTTGCACTTTGGACATTGTGTACTTGTCTCCACGTGTGCAGCAGGGACTGACATTGTCGTTGTATGTTGTACATCCTTCTGACATTGTGTTGTGTTTTGCCCATGTGTGTGACATGGAACGCAGGATACGCTCATCTGTTTATCTCAACACGAGCATACAGCCATGCGTGTGGCACAGGGGTAGCAATGGAGAGGTCCTCTTGTCCATGTCCACCTAGCCTCCATTTGGACATAACACAGTATTTGCCACGGCACCACTTTACTGCACACCAGCATCTTGGATTTCTGTTTGCAATCACTGTATCATGTTACAACTTACACGGTGCATGTGCATGTGATGGACTATGTTGGTGCAACACAGCAGGTTGCAATATGGCTTCTGTGTGGGTTACTGTAACATGTTAGACCTTTATTTCCATCTCCATATACAGGTTATTGTGTCTGTTTATTGTACAGACGTGACACTCTTCATTGATTTGCAAACCTAGCATTGCATGTCTGTAAAGTCCTATTTATCCCCTGAGGTAATGATACTCACATTGCCCCATTATATTTGGAGTGTGGCAGTGTGAGTGTCCATTTTCTTCCTTCATTTGTGCATTCCATGTACCGTGATATATCCACTGTATCCACTGTATCCACACCAACCAGTGCAGGGGGAACTTTTGCATAGTGTTATCTCTGCATGTTTCTGCAGCTTGTTGTATTTGAATTCTCTGTGTTCATGTGCCTCTGCTACCTGTTAGCATATTCTCATTGTGCATTTGACGATTGTTTAGGGTTACATTGTTGCAGCTTTTATTCCTATATCAGGCATTATGTGACAGCTGTAACATATATTTCGATATGTGTGTTTACACTTTCTTACTTTTAACAACATATGCTGTTTCATTTGTGTGCCTCCTGTGTTGGCAGACAGATATGTTTTAGGGAACAGATCATGATTGATGTGTGTTGGGCCCTCATCATGGACCGCCTACTGTCTACATGCACACATATGTAGCTAACACATTTGGGGCATGCAGCAGCATGTGGGGGGTGGGAGCCTAATGCATACTGCACACCCTGCACCTGATGCACATTATCTCTCCTGCCCATCATCTGTGGATGGGCCAGTGACAATTCTGTAACATTTGGGTTGCTGCCCTGCAAATTTTCACCTGGGTTCCAATCACCTTGATATTATGATGGCGGTATCTACACTATCTCTGATAATTAACCAAAATAAAAATATGTGTTGGACGTACATTTGTTTCTGCTGCTGCTTGAACATACTGACACACGTATTTAGTGATTTCCTGTTCATGTACATGGCCCACCTGTGCTCACATCCTTGTATGGTGCCAGCTGTCTATCTGCCAGCCATCTGCCACATCACTGGGTGTTACAGGTTCCCATACACACATTTCCTTTGAAATAATATCTTTGCATTGTATTTGCTGTGGTTGTTTGGGATAGTGGTTATGGACATGTGTTGTAACACCATAGGTTGCAGGTTTGATTCCCACATGTTTTTTTTTGTGTGTTATGCTAACCTGACCATGAGCTAACTACAAGATTCATCACCTATCCACACACCCTTCCACCTCTTCACTGTACACCAAAGTGTGCCCTCTGTGCTGCCTATCCATCACAAATTAGCTGTTACATATGTCTCTTCCTTTGTAGTGCTCCCATAGGTAGTCTGTTTGGGGGATTGGCATTGCTGTGGTTTAGCTAGTCTGTGGCACACCTGTTTGCAGGTTCAATTCTCACATGCTCCTGTTCTGTTCCATATTTTGCCTTGCTCCACAGGGCATCCCCTGCCGCCCTTTGGGTTTAGGTTCTTTCCTCTTTTGCATGCTGTATCCACTGCATAACATTTCATTGTGTGTGTGCATGTAGTTATATGTGGTTCTGGTCCCAATTGCAGACTGATTTGAGCTGTACACACCAGATCTGCATATGCATTCCATCATGGTTAATGTTGGAGGTTTGCCTATCCTGGCAGCCAGCAATCTTCTTGTGTAATGCCCTGCAGTATTCTTGTATGCAGCCTTTGCTATTGACCTCACATTGGTGGTGTAGCCTACCGGTTTGTGCACTGACATTTGTGCTAATGGTCATAGGTTTGATTTCTCTCTGTTCTCTTTCATTTGTATGCCTGTCCTGCACAGCTACTTTTCATTCATGTAGCAGTCATATCTGTGCAGATCTGTGCTGTTAGCACATTGTACCCTTATCACAGTTGCCAGCCATCCATCTGTCCTTCTATGTGTGTCTGGCAGCTGTGTGCCATCCTGCCCTGATGTGCAAGCTCCTACCCCATGTCTTGCACTGGTACACATTTCTGCATTACAGCTATTGCTGTTTGCCTCTCCTATGTGTGCTGTGCATGGCACTGCTATTCCTCTGTCCTCCTGTCATTGCATCTTTCCTGCCACCTCTACCTCCTCTGCTGGACACGTCTTCCCCTCCTCTGCCACACACTGTCATTGTTGCATGGTACATTACCATCACCCTGTGCATCACTACAGCTGGCCCCAATATGTTTGTCCATTTTTCAAACTGCCACATGGGCTGAACACAGATTTGTCTGATCCATCAGCTCAGATCTACTTCCTTCCATCACTTGTGCATTGTCTTTCCTTGGTGCTCTGTGCAATGTTGGGTTACATCTGTGTTTGGCCCATACCTTTCTTGCTTTTCAACTTGGGGAACCTTACTGCCCTTGGCCAACATTTCTTGAGTGCCCTATACATCCTTGGGGCATCTTTAGCCACACCTTAGATTCAGCCAGCTTATGGGGCGCCTAATATGGTGCCTTGGGGGTTGACAACCTTTCAGCACACCCTCTGGGGCACATTATGACCCACCTTGGCTGATGTGGTGGTTTAGGATGTGCCTTCTGGGGCGCCCTGAAAGGTGCATTAGTTTATGGCACTGGGGTGCGGGTATTTTTAGCTGGCAGCACAGATTGTTGGACTGTTATGAGCAGGAAAAGCAATTGCCTTTGTCACCCTTATTCATGAGGCCCACTGGGGGATCGACCTCATGACCCCTGTTTCAACAGTCATTGTATTAACCAGTGTGCTTCACCTCTATTGCTGTGATTGCAGGTCAGCATGTGAAGTTAAGGTTAACGCACAGTAACGTGCGCGGCTATCATGCGATAACGGACACGGTGCACTTTATCGCACGATAACCCACAATTTATTTATTTATTTATTTAGCTGTATTTATATCCTGCTTTTCACCGGGTCAAAGCAGTCAATTGGGAGATACATTTAACACGAGGGGATATGACACACATACGCTAATACTTACAGGGAACATGGGTAATGGAGGGTGAAGTGGCTTGCCCAAGACCACAAGGAGTACCTATAGGACTAGAAATCCCAGTCCCTCCGGCCTGAGATTGCTGTCCCCAGGTGGGACTTGAACCCCCGGCCCTCCGGCCTGAAGTACCTTGTGCTAACCACTAGACCACTCCTCCCTACCTTAAGACCAGAACACCCATTCCTTATATGGTATTCTTCACATTATCGCTGTAAATAGCGCCGGTGACATTAAGACGGTTTAGTAAACATACCCCTTAGTTACCTTCATAACTTGCATGAAGCTTAGTATATTGCCCTTTGTAATCCTAGAAAATAAATCACAGCACTCAACCTCAGGACCAAAAGTGGGCCATAATACAGGGCCCCCATACCCCGCACCCAAACTATCGATTAAATGTTAAGTCTTCAATAAAAATAAATACATTACTTGGGCAGGGGAAAATGAGAAAGTGAGCACAACTTTGCTTGTGTATTTGGTGACTTAAAGCTTGGAACAAAATAAATTATTGATTATTGATGTTTTTTATTTTAAATTCTTTGAAATCATAAACTATTTATTGGCTTGGCTTAAAGCTTTAGAATTAATTTTCCTTAGCTTGTGAGTAGGCCTTCTAGAAGTTAAAAACAAATCAGATAACATTTATTGCAAGTAAGTTTTATAATTAAATTTCCCTAGCTTGTAGGTTAAAACCAAAACAAATAAGTCATTAATCTTTTCCCACCCTCCTTCCCCAACTTCTACCCACTCCAGTCTCATCCTTTACTTTATAATTTGTTTTCTTAATTAAGAGTGAAATTGATTATTACGGGATATTTTTAATCTGCAAGTGATTAATTCTTAATAGATTATTAGCAGCTCTATGAGAAGAAATCACATAATACTAGCAAATAATATACTAAAACCCCCTGAAGTCCTTCATTTAGTTGAGGTACTCCTATTCCCTTAGCATCTAAACAACTGAAAAACTCATCAAGACAAACATGCTAACTTCAGTCTGGTAACAATACTGGGGCCTATACAGTCTTTTGTATAGAGTACTGCAAGTATGATTATCTAGCAGATGGTGAGAGGTCATATGCATTATCTCGATACCAATAACTCCTGATTCTCAGAGAATGATCATATCTTTGGAGACTAGAGTAGCAGACATAGAGGAGCTGAGAGAGAGGTACATAGGGGAGATCTTCAGCGACATAGTAGAGAAGTCCTATCTCTAATCTGGTTTTTATATGATTTTCTAGGAGGGATGGTATTGAGATAATTATCATGGAGTATAATTATTAAAATCTTGTGAGGGGGTGCTTGGGGTCTGACAGCTAATTGTGAGGGGGCACTAAGGCTGACATTTTTCCTAGGCATCTAATAACTTTGTCCCCTCCATGATTGCAAAATATACCTTGAAATGTCTCTATGCAAAAACTAGATGCCTAAAAACTAAGATAGGAGAATTATAATATATAGCGCTAAATAAAAATAAATATGTATATATATCATATGCATCTTGGAGACATGGTAGAAGGAGAATAACCAATGGGACACTGTGAAACTAGGGTAAAACTTAAATCACAATGATAGGATGGATTAACTGGTGGAAGGGTGGTGCCATATATTAAAGAAAGCATTGAATCAAATAGAATAAAAGTTCTACAGGAAACAAAATGTGCCATTGAATCCTTATGGATAGAAATTCCATGTATGAAAGGGATTATCACTGTCTACCTGGATAGAAAGAGCAGATGGATGATGAAAATTTATCAGAAATTAGGGAAGCTAGCAAAACTGGTAACATAATAATGGGTATTTCAATTATCCATTGTTTGGATAAATGTCATGTCAGGGCATACTAGGGAGATATGGTTCCTAGATTAAATAAATTATTGCTTCATGGAGCAGCTGGTTTGGGAACTGGCTAGAGAAGGATCTACGAGGGGGTACCCAAAAAAAACCAGGAATTATTTTTTAAAAGCTATTTATTTCAAATTCTTTACAAAACAACCTTATCCCCTTCAAAATACTCTCCATTACAACTGATACATTTGTCCCACCGGTGCTTCCACTGTTCAAAACATTTTTTTAGTCATCTTTAGAAACGGCTGACAGCTCCTCCCTCTTTTTTTTTATTGACTTCTTCAATGTTGTCAAATCGGTGTCCTTTCATGCCCCTTTTCATGTGTGGAAATAAGAAAAAGTCGCACGGAACCAGGTCAGGCGGTAAGGTGCGTGGGGAAGCGGAACCATGCCATTTTTAGCCAAAAACTATCTAACAGAGATGGCTGTGTGTGCAGGTGCGTTGTCGTGGTGGAAGAACCAGTCTCCTGTCTGCCACAAATCAGGTCTTTTTTGATGAACACTGTTGCGCAATCTTCTTAAAACTTCCAAATAAAATGTTTGATTGACGGTCTGACCTGGGGGAACAAACTCTGAATGAACTACCCCCTTGGCATCAAAAAAGCAAATCAGCATTATTTTGATGTTTGATTTGACTTGACGACTTTTTTTGGACGGGGTGACGATGACGTCTTCTATTGGCTTGACTGTTGCTTTGTTTCTGGGTCGTAACCATAGCACCATGACTTATCACCTGTAATGGCCTTTAACAGAAAATCTGGATCAGTTTCAAGCTGTTGTTTCAAAACACGACATGTTTCAACTCGATGTTCCTTTTGATTGTCAGTCAGAACCCGAGGAACAATCTTGGCAGCAACCCTTTTCATTCCCAAATCTTCCGTTAAAATTCGCTGAACCGAGCTCCAAGATAACCCACTAATCTCTGACAGTTGATCAATTGTCTGTCGACGGTCTATGAGCACAAGCTCTCTAATTCTTTCAATATTTTCGTCGATTCGGGCAGTTGATGGACGCCCAGAACAAGGTTTGTCATCAATCGACATGTCGCCATTTTTAAACCGAGCAAACCACTGGTACACTTGACTTTTTCCCATAGCGTCATCTTGATAAGCTGTTTTCAACATTAAAACAGTTTCAGCAGCATTTTTACTGAGTAGAAAACAAAATTTCACAGCTGCACGTTGTTCACTTAAACTTGTCATCATAAAAAAAGAAACAAGAACAAAACAGCGCTAGCAAAAACAATCTCTGCAGATGAACAGAACAAGCCAGGTCGACAACACAGGTGGCACTGAACTGACAATGAGTTGCACTATACACGCCTAGCGGCAGAAGTGCGTACTACACAAGCTCCACCCACGGCAATGTTATTCCTGGTTTTTTTGGGTACCCCCTCATATTTTAGATTTACTTCTTTCTGGAACACAGGATTTGGTAAAGGAGCTAACCATGTTGCGACGACTCAGTACTAGTGATCATGATATCACATTTGACTTAATAACTGGAGTGATTATGCAAAGGACATCTACTGTGTCAGTATTTAATTTCCAAAAGAGAGACTATGATAAAATGAGGAAATGGTACGAAAAAAGCTAAAAGGAGCAGCTGCAAAGGTCACGAGTTTACATCAGGCATGGACGTTGTTTAAAAATATAATCTTGGAAGTTCAAACCAGATATATCCCATGCATTAATAAAGGTGGTAGGAAGGTGAGGTAAAAGAGGCTAATGAAGCAAAAAGAAATATTTTTCAAAAAATGGAAACAAGAACCAAATGAAGAAAATAGGAAACAGTATATGTATTGCCACATTAAATACATGGCACTGATAAGGAAGGCAGAAAAAGAATTTGAAAAGAAGCTTGCCATAGAGCCAAAAATTTATAATAAAAATATTTTCAGGTACATACAAAGCAAAAAGCTGGGGAAGGAGTCAGTTTGACCTTTAGATGATCAATGGGTAAAACAAAAGGTACTTAGGGAGGACAAGGCCATAGCTGAGAGGCTAAATGAATTCTTTGCTTTGGTCTTTACTGAGGAAGATGTGAGGAAGTTACCTATGGTATTTAGTGGTGATGAGTCAGAAGAGCTGAATGAAATCTCAGTAAACCTAGAAGATGTAATAGAACAAACTGATAAATTAAAGAGCAGCAATTCACCTGCACTGGATGGAAAACACTCACAAGTCCTGAGAGAATTCAAAGCTGAAATTGCAGAAAAAGCAAGGGCGCGGGCAAGGTCCCGGGCGCCTGCAAGTAACCGGGTGCCCCGGCCCGATGCGGTTCCGGCACGCGCCCGGGATGTTGGGGGAGCGGCAAGTGCGGGCTAGACGGTGGGCGCTGTGATTGGCCGCATAAGGCATCATTTAAAATGATTGGATCCCCTCACGCGGGAGCGCATCTGGGGGGATCCGTCAGCGTGCACTTCCAAGCGCTTGAGCCTGTTGCATCGTGGCGCTGTGAGAGGTGCACGCTGTCTGCTTCCCGCCCGCCCACCCATTGTTGGCAGTGGGGGGGGCTGGGTTTGGGTTGTCGCAGTTGGGGGGGGTAGCGGGTCCCGGAGGTTTCCGGGGTCCGGAGCGGCAGGCCATGTGGGCGAGGGCGGGGGCCCTCAACATGGTAGAACCCGGGACGGGTTGTGCTACTGAGACGGCCAAGTCGGGGAAGGGTTATTGGCCATTGGCCGGAGCTTTCCCTGTGCGGGGGGCGGCGGAGAAGTCACCTTGCTATTCATATGGCTGGTGGCCGATCTTGTCGCGGGGAACAGGGATTGTGTTATTCTGTATAACTGTTAATGTTGGTTATGTTCAATAAAGCTGCGACCAGTTTCTGCCCAACCACGATCTCTGTTGTTTTATTGGGTGCAGGTAAACTAAGAAAGATATGCGAGGATTGTTATGATCTGACGGGAAGGATGGGGGAGGGGGGTGGGTGGGGTAAGAGCTGCAAGGGGAGCGTTGGGTCTGGCTACCCGGTTACTACTATTAGTGATTTTTAATCTATCATTAAATAGTGTCAATGGCACAAGAAGATTCGAGTGCAGCCAATGTAATGCCTATTTTTTAAAAAGGAAAAACGTCCGGGTTAATTCAGAAAACTACAGACTAGTTTGTTTAACATCAATGCTGGGCAAAATGGTAGAAACCATTATTAAGAACAAAATTACTGGATGCTTGGACAGATGTGTTTTAATGGGGCAAAGTCAGCATGGATTTATATAAGGGAATTCTTATCTCAACAATCTGCTCCATTTTTTTGAAGCCATGAATAAACACGTGAATAAAGGTGAGCCAGTTGACAGTATGAATTTAGAATTTCAGAAAGCATTTGAAAAAAAAGTCCCACATCAGAGATTTCTGAGGAAGATGAAAAAAATAATGGAATTGGAAGCAATGTCTTATTGCGGATTGGAAACTGGTTGAGAAAGAAAACAGAGAGGATGGATAAATGATCAATTTTCTTAGTGGAAGAAGGTGAATAGTAAAGCATCCATGGGATCTGTATTGGGAGTGGTGCTTTTTAACATATTTATAAATGATCAGGAATTGAGAACAATAAGTGAGGTTATTACATTTGCAGGTGACACCATAAGAACATAAGATACGTATGCCATACTGGGTCAGACCAAGGGTCTATCAAACCCAGTATCCTGTTTCCAACAGTGGCTAAACGAGGCCACAACTACCTGTCATGTTCCCCAAAATGTGTCTAGTTTCCATGCTGCCTATCCCAGGGCTAAGAAGTGGGTTTCCCTGGTCCTCTTAATAATAATTTATGGACTTTTCCTTCAGCAACTCGGGCAAACCTCTTTTAAACCCATTTATACTAACAGCTTTTACTACATACTCCGGAAATTAATTCCAGGGTTTGATTATGCATTGAGTGAAAAAAAAAATATTTTCTCCAATTAGCCTTAAATGTACTACATTGCAGCTTCATTGAGTGTCTCCTAGTCTTTCTACTTTTTGAAGGAGTAAACAATCGATCTATGTTTACCCATTTAATTTCCACTCATTATTTTATAGACATCTCCCGTCAGCCATCTTTTTTCCAAGTTGAAGAGCCCTAACCTTTTAAGTCTTTCGTCAATGGGGCATCCTTACATCCCCTTTTTCATTTTGGTGGCTTTTTTCTGTACCTTTACTAATTCTGCTATATCCTTTTTAAAGTAGCTAAACAGGTAGAAAAGGTGGCTGCGAAAGCCAGAAAGATGCTCGGGTGTACAGAGAGAGGAATGTCTAGCAGAAAAAAAGAAGTGGTAATGCCTTGGTACAAGTTTCTGGTGCAACCTCATTTGGAGCACTGAGTGCAATTCTAGAGACTGCACCTTCAAAAGGATATAAGCAGGTTGGAGTCAGTGCAGAGGGTGGCTACTAAAATGGTTAATCGTCTTCGTTACGAAGCATATGAGGACAGACTTAAAATCTTAATATGTATACTTTAGAGGAAAGGCGGGATAGGGGATAGGGATGATATTATAGAGATGTTTAAATATCTTCATGGCATAAATGCACAGGATGGTCTCTTTCAATTGAAGGCAAGCTCTGCTACGAGGACCATAGGATGAGAGTGAAAGAAGATAGACTCAGAAGTAATATGCGGAAATATTTCTTTACGGAAAGAGTGGAAGATGTGTAGAATAGTCTCCCGGTGAAGATGGTGGACACAAGGACAATATCTGAATTCAAAAGAGCATGGGACAAACACAGAGGATCTCCAAAGGTAAAAAGGGGACTATTGTAGTTGATATGGATGGGCAGACTAGACAGGCCATGTGGTCTTTTTCTGTCAAGTTTCTATATTTTTAAGATATAGTTACCAGAACTTCACAGAATATTCAAGGTGCTTTCACCCATGGAGCAATACAGAAGCAATATAATATCCTTTGTTTTATTCTCCATTCCTTTGCTTATGATTCCTAGCATTCTATTTGCTTTCTTGGCCACTGATGTATACTGGACAGAGGGTTTCAAAGTATTATCTGCAATGATGACTAGATCCTTTTCTTTGGGTGGTGGTTCCTAATGTGGAACACTGCATCGTGTAACCATAGTTTGGGTTGTTCTTCCCTAAGTGCATAACTTTGAACTTTCCACATTAAATCTGCCATTTGGAGATGCAGTCTTCCAAATTCTCATAGTCCTTTTGCAATTTTTCACAATCCTTTAATGTTTTAACAACTTTGAATAATTTTGTGTCATCTGTAAATTTGATGCCCTCACTCGTTATTCCCATTTGCAGGTCATTTATGAATATGTTAAAAAGTAGCAGGTCCAGCACAGATCCCTGTGTACTTCCCTATTCACTTTTCTCCATTGAAAAAATCGGCCTTATTTATTTATTTGGCATTTCGTATATATCGCCTTTCAGTTTTATCAAGATGGTTTACATTGAACACAAGGAGGTTTACATAGAGCAGCTGACATTATAACTGTAAAAAGGTTAATTGCAAATGTGTTATGAACAATCCTAATATAAATTCAATGTTCAAAGTCTCCAATTGCATTTTCTCTAATTATAATTTTATGATTATGTTCTATGTAACAAGTTTTGTTCACTGTAAACTGCCTTTGATCTCTGGAAAGGGTGATATAGAAAAAAATCATAAATACAATAAAGACGTGCAGGGTATATTTGAAATAGAGTGAGGACATCCAAGTACTTGGGAATGCCCTGGCCACGCCTACACATGCTCCTGTTTGGCCTTGATGTCCTTGCACTAGAGACGTCCTTTCTAAAATAGTTCCAAGCACATTTCCATGCTTTGGACGTCTGTATGCCTGATTTCAGATGTCCAAACCTGGGCTTCTAAAATAACCCCCTTAATTTTTAGGTACACAAATAAATTCCCAAACAAGCCTGAAATGCACAAGTTAAAGAAAAATGCTAATTTGCCATTGCCAATGTCAGCATGTCATGGTTGATACAAGATGGCAGAGTACTTCCATGGTAACAGATGAAGCAGAGCAGCCAAGAATTCACTGGTTCAGATTTTTATTATTTCCAATTTTTAAATCAAAGTCAAAAACCATGAAGCTCTTTTTACTAAAGTGTGCTGTGCGGTTAACGTGTGATTTGGCACACCTTCATAGCATTCTTGGGCCATATAGTAACAGATACCACAGGGGCATGATAGTTAATGCATGCTAATTTTCATGCTAAATGTCTATTGCATGCCAGATGGGATGGTTGGGCAGAACATGGTCATGGTGAGTACACCGCAATAAATGAGGGGTATATATCATGCACTGTTAATGTTGTAATTAGCATGGGTTCACCTAATGCCACCTCAATAGCTGGAGGTAAGTGCATGTGTTAGGGTATGCATCCACATGTTACCTGTTGATACTGGTTACTCCCCTCACTATTACAATGGAGACATTGCCCTTAACACATGTTAGCTTACGTGGTAAGGAACATGTTTACTATACTGTTCTGCTCAGTAACTCATGGTTTAGTGCATGGTTTGGGCACCATGCTAAAATGTAGCATGGGCCCTAGTGCCAAAAATCCCATGCCACCCTGGGTGAGAACTGGGCAGGACAGGGGCAGAACACAGTGACATTATTAACCCACCCATCAATGGCAAGTGGGAAAAGGCATGTAGAACAAAATCCATGCAAAATACAGGCAAGCCAGCAAACAAATGCTAGACGGCTATGGTTATCCTCGTATCTCTATTTTGAATTTTCAATAGTGATAAGATACACAGATGGCTCTTTAGATAATCATATAAAGATATACTGGGAATTTATTTGTGTATCTTTAAGCAAATAAGCTACTACAGAAAATTTACCCCAGTATTCTCTGTAGTACATTGTTATTTTATTTATTTATTTAACAGGGGGTTTTTTTATACCGTCTGTCTACAAGTCAAAAGAGTTTACAAGTAACTCAGTGTGATAACAGGAAACACAACGAACAGTGGTACAAATTACATCGAACATACTGAACACATTACAACAAAAGCTATTAACAAATTCTCATAAGAGTTGATGAGCTATATACATATTATGATAGGTGATATAAACTTCATAATGCCAAAAGGTGTGTATTAAGTATGTGGAGTTGCTGTGCAGGTTATTTGTCTTTTGTTGCTAGGCCATAATACCTGTGAATAAGAGGGTTTTCAAGCATTTTCTGAAGTCTTGCAATAGTTGAATGTCTTTTATTTGTGGAGGAAGTGAATTCCACAATAGTTGAATGTCTTTTATTTGTGCAGGAAGTGAATTCCGTAATGCAGGGGCATAAAGCGAAAAGTCCTTGTTATTTGTTCTTTGGCTACATTTTGTTCTTTCTGTTGGTATGCTTAATGTGTTAGACATGCTCTGTCTTGTGGGTCTATTGCAGCTTCCGATTGCGATTAAGTCATGCTGATTGAGAGCTGAGACGTTGTGAATGATTTTGTGTGTGTTGATAAGGACCTTATATTTGATTCTTTGTGATTTGGGCAGCCAGTGAAGTTATTTGAGGAGTGGCGTGATGTGGGATTGCCGAGTTTGTCCCAGGATAATCCTTGCAGCGGTATTCTGTGCTAGCTGCAGTGGGTATTGTGAGCTCTTTGGAATGCCGTGATATATTGAGTTGCCGTAATCAAGCAGTGGTGTTGTTGTGGTTTGACATACAGACCGGAAGTCGGTTGATGTGAGGAGTGGGTGTAAGTTCTTTATTATTCATAATTTGTAATATATTGCAGTTGTTGTGTGGTTTATGTTTGGCAGGAGAGTGAGCTGTTGGTCTAGTGTTATGTCGAGGTTTTTAATCTCATTTTTGACTTTGATTTGGATGTTGTCCAGTGTGGTTGTTGGTGGTGTGTAGTAGTTCAGTCTTGTTATATTTATGTTAAGGATGCATGGAGCTATTTAGACATTGCTGTGAAACAATTGTTGAGTTTTGTGTAATCAGGGGCATTCATGGTGAATGGAGTAAAAAGCATGATATAGTCTGTGACGCTGTAGCAGTGCTAGAAGCCATAGAAGCAGATAGTGACCCGGTGGAAGGTCCGGGTACTGCAGCTAAATGCAAGATTTTTCCTTCTCAGCACAAGATGCACATGGCTAATCAGCTAACACAGCTCACCTCGGGGGAGGGGAGAAGCAGAGTTGCTGATTGGGCACGCCCTAGCAGGAGGCGGGTTCCCCAGAGCAGAGGCAGCTTGTTAAACAGGAAAAAGGAAGAAGAAAGACAGAATGAGAAAGGGAACGAGAAACCGAGGAGGTGGAAAGAAATACAGGAAACAGACGAAGCAGATGTGTGCTTTAGAGACGGAGCAGTGCAGAGACAAAGGAAGCATCTTGGAAGGCAGGAAGTAGCCTTAGATACCAGAGCCTTTGACTTTGAGAAACGCTCCCCAGCTGCAATTCCAGGAGAATGCTTGCCAAGCCAAGAAGCAGGTACCAGGGAGACTCAGTGCATGGAAGAACCATCTGGGAGCAAGAGAAGGGCGAGGCACTGAGAGACCCATGGGTAAAGCCTATGCTTTTGGAACAGAGAGCTGACCCGTGGAAAGAATGGCAGACTGCTAAAGAACATTCAGGCATTCCTCAACACAAGGTACAAGGTGTCTTTAATTCTGATAACAGCTTTTATGAGAAGCCAGACTGTGTGAGTGCTTATTTTAAAACCCAGGGCAAACCCAGGTTTTATGAGGGCAGTTGGCTGCAACCAGAAGCTCATTCAGATAAACCCTGCTTTTCTCCTCAAACTGCTGACAGAATTAGCAAGCAAGCTAGCTACAAGGACGTAGCAGAGATATCTGCTAGAGATATATGCCAGAAGGCTTTAGAAGGTCATAAGTTTGAATTGCTGTCTAAAAATCCTTCACCTGCAAATGAACTGACTTACCCAGCACTTGCTGACAGAGACAAGTGGGGGAGGGGTTACTCCAGTGCAGTGAATGAGCATAGTAAGAGAGACGGCATTGTTTGTTTGCCTGAAGAAAAACCCACAAGCTATCACTCACTCCAGGAAGGAGCTAATTCCCCGCCTAGCCCATATAGTAAGCAGGCTGAAGCACTCCTGAAAGAGTTTAGAGATTTCTTAGAGAAACAAACTGTTCCTGGACAGAAAGTAATTGAATCAGTACAGAGCCCAGAAGCACAAGTGCCATTGGTTCATCCCTTACCAATGGTGGATTTGAATCAGCCAATGGACTGCTCAACCTGTCTCATAGACAAAGAATAGTCAAGCAAAGCTTGTGTGGTCATTCGTTATAATATGCTGAAATGCATGCTGTTTTAAGTTCCTTACCTGAAGAGCTTATGAGGAGCGATAAGAATAAGCTGAAGCACAACTTAATTACAGTGCATGAACTTTATTGTTTGCTCTTTGTTTAAGTGATTTCAAGTAAAGCTCACATGACAGGAATGTGAACTCCTGTGTTGAAGCACAGTTTTGAACAGAGTGTTGGAAAAAGCCTGTTTTCCTTTTGTTCTTGTTTTGGCTACAAAAGTATATTCCTTTACGCCTGTTCCATTCCACCACGGAGCGGGAGAAATAAATCCTTATAAAAAACATATTCTTTATACCTGCCTTGTCATTCGACCTTCACAACTACAACTTAACCTCAAGGCACACCCCTCCTCAAACCCTCAAGGCTAGGGAGCGGGTGCTGGCTATAAGTCTGCATAAATTAGGCAACGCATGCCAAAGCTCTTGATCACATCACATACTGGTTGCATGTAGATGTTGAAAAGGACAGAAGAAAGTGTTGATGTTTGTGGTACACTTTGTCTGAGGGAGAAAGGGAGGGATGTACTTGATCCTATTTTTATTCATTGAATGCAGTTGAAAAGGTACAAATTGAACCATTTTAAGGTGGTACCTTATATTCTGATTTGCTGTAGCCTGTTTAGGGGTAGCTGGTGAGATACTGAATCAAACGCCACAGAGATATCTATGAATAGCAGTATGAATCTTTGTGATAACTTTTCTGTGCCTATAATTAAGGTGTTAATGAGGTAGGTGAAGAGGGTTTGATAAGGTAGGTGAAGAGAGTTTGAACAAATACTGCTGTGGGTCTAATGGTGTGCATTCATCCAGTTGTTCTTGAATCTGTGATTGAACTGCCTTTTTGATGATCTTGGCATTGAATAGAATACTGGATATAGGTCTGTAAGATGTTGGATTTGTTGGATCGAGGGTGGATTTCTTGAGTATGGGTTGTATGGAGGATTCTTTGAGGTTAGGTAGTAGGTTTCCATGTTTTAGGGAGTCATTGACCATGGTGAGTATGAAGGGTATGAGGAGGTTTCTTGCAGCTTTGCCCCAAGACACTGGACAGGGGTCGAGAGGGGAGGTGGTGGTATTCAAAGTGGATATAATATTATCTAGTTGGTTGGTGTTGATGAGATTGAATGAGTCCACTGGTTAATGCTTTCATGCTGAGTGTCTGTATATCGGAGGTCTATTTCACTGCTGCATTTTTGTTCTTTGCTTATAGGTGAAGTGCCATGAGGTGTGGGTTGAGTGCTTTATCTATAGGTTTTGTGTTAGGATTCTTTGTGAGGTAGTTAGCTATATCAAATAGCTCTCTTGGTATGTTGATTGATTTTTTGATGAGAATCCAATCAAGCTCAAAGTCCTAGACTTCAAAAACACTGACTTCGGGGGCGGAGCCTGATGTCCAGCGGGTAAGACGCTTCGCGCTGAAGCTCCCGAGAGGCCTACTTAGAATCCTGACTTAATACCTATACAAACTTACTATTTCGCTCCGGGTTGACCGGGGTACCTCGGGGGGGATGGCGGCCCATAAACCAGCGCGCTTGGACTTCGGGTCTCCTTCTTCTTCTCACGGAAAACGCTCCAAAACAGAGGTGTCCTCCCCACAGAAGATGGTTCCATTTCGTGAAAACCCCGAAATGCACCTGGAGATTTTGGAGGAACTACGCGGCGTGAAGGAATTAGTGCAATCCAATGGAGAAGCGCTTAGAGCCCTGCGAGAAGACTTTGGAGTGCTCCAGGACCGACTTGAAAGACTCTCATTACGGCAGGACAATATGGCGGGGGTCCTCGATTCGCACGCGGTGCGCTTGGGCGCACTGGACAAGGCCGAGCGCCAGATACAGAATCTGCAAAAGGAGTTAGAAGATAGCAATAATCGAGCCCGTCGCAACAATGTGAGGCTCATTGGAATACCGGAGGGGGCGGAAGCGGGAGATATGAGAGAATTCCTGCTCAAAATTCTTCCCTCCTTGCTGAAGATCACCTTTCATAAAGAATTGGAAATCGATCGTGCACACCGTGCTCCTACCCACATGGTGCTCAACCGAACGACCCCCGGCCTATTATCTTTCGCCTGCTACGATATCAACAAGTGGAACAAATTTTAAATGCTGCCCGGGCGAACCATCACTTGGAATTTGAAGGTCACAAAGTCTCCTTCTTCCCTGACTTGGCAAAGCCTACCGTTGACCGACGGAAGAAACTCCTTGCTTTTCGCCCTCGACTTCAACAGCTACAGGCTCGCTTTGGCCTGTTGTATCCCGCGAAACTCCGAGTGACTCTCCACAACCAAACCAGGACATTCGAAGATCCTGATCTACTATCAACTTTTTTAGACTCCACAGAGGCCGAGCAGATGCGCTAATCCAACGACGTGGACTTTTATTCGCCGGCTCTATCCGCCATTTTGAAGGGCCCGATGCGGCGGTCATAGTCAAGCACAGAGACTTCCTGGACTTTCTTTCTTTCTTTCTATGACTCTTGCTCTGTGGTCTCCTCTCCCTCCACGATGTGTGCCTCGGTCGGATTCGGAGCACGCACAATCCTACAGGTTATGTGTTTTTCAATTTTGGCCTTCTCTGGGGCTTCTCCCCGCAGACACATGGTCGCCAGTAATTTTTGGGGTTTTGCTTCTTCTCTACCGCGCTGCGGTTTTTCTTTTTTAATGTGGGGCGCTTCATTATGTTATCTAAGCTTAGTTTCTTTTATGCCATATGTACAGCCTGATACAGTCAATATGAGGGACATTGTGAAATTAGGTGCGCTATCATGCTCAGAATTTTTAACTTGTCTGAATGGCTTTATGTAAAATTTTATCACTCAACGTAAAGGGCATTAATAGTCCAATCAAAAGAAAGAAAATCCTTAGCTATCTTAGCCATGAGCATGCTGATTTAGCGTTTCTTCAGGAAACGCACTTAAACTCTGCTGAAACACTGAAACTTAATGTTAAGCCTTACATGGTGGCTGCCTATTCTCCCGCCGTTTCTAAACGGTGCGGGGTTGCCATCCTGGTTAAGAAATCTTTGCAAGCTACTGTAATTGATTCTAGCGCTGACAAGGAGGGTAGATGGGCCCGAGTACATCTTAAGGTCGGAGATAGTGAATTCACATGTATTTGCATTTACGCCCCGAATGTGGACAACCCTGCTTACTATGCAAGTATTGCGCAGTTGGCACAGGCCTCTGCCAATACTCCATTAATACTTGGTGGTGACTTTAATCAAGTGTTAGACCCTCTGATAGATAGACAGCCGCCAAGAACGAGTAGTCCACCCAAGAGTCTTGCTACCCTTACAGCTCTGATGCAAGATCTTGCGCTGGTAGATATATGGAGGCTGCTTCACCCCTCCAACTTAGAGTTCACTTTCTTTTCTGCCCCCCATCACTCCCAATCTAGAATAGATTTCTTTCTCATTTCCAAAGCACTGATTTCTCAAGTAGACACGACTAGGACTCATCCTCTCCATATCTCAGATCATGCTGCCATATCTTTATCATTACGTGTCACTGCGCGGGACGATTCTCCCCGAGCTTGGTTTTTTGATAGATCCCTACTGGGTCAAAAAGATTTTCAGATCGATATAAAGGCCGCTATCCAAGATTATTTTCATTTTAACTCACCCCATGATACAGCGGGCTGGGCTTGGTGGGAGGGTTTTAAAGCATCTATCCGTGTAACTATAACTAGCTATCAAATTCGGCAGGGGAAACAAAAAAAGCAGCTTTTACTGACTCTAGAGCAGCAGATACAAGCTGGGGAGCGTCTCCTCACGTCCCGTACTGACCCATGTATTTTACTCCGTTTACAACGCTTGCGTTTTCAATACAATCAGCTTTTGCACACTGCTGCTGTTAAAAATATTGAATCACAACAAGGGCTTTATTATCGGGAAAATAATCGTGCTGGCAAATTATTAGCAAATGCCCTAAAAGGTCGAAAAGAAGCCAAGCGTGTTACCGCCCTCCGCAATCCGTCAGGGGGGGCTTGGTCACTAAAGATACCGAAATCTTAGAACTCTTTCGTGACTTTTATACTCGGCTTTATCAATCTGAATGTGATTTTGAGCCAGATGTATTTGAACGCTTACTTTCAGGAGTACAAAGACCGACCCTATCTGACGAAGATAGAGTGGCCTTAGACACACCATTTACTGTCTCAGAAATTCATTCTGCTATCAAGAAATGTGCCTCAGGTCGAGCCGCAGGCCCAGACGGTCTCCCCGCTGAATTCTACAAAACCTTTCTCGCTGATTTAGCTCCAGTTTTGAAAATTTATTTTTCTGCTCTGGCCGAAGAGGGTTCTCCTTCTGGGTCCTTTTCAATGGCAAATGTAGTAGTTTTTGAGAAAGAGGGGAGAGACCCGCAACTAACAGCTAATTATCGTCCAATTTCCCTCCTAAACGCGGACTATAAAATCTTTGCCACCATTCTCTCTACCCGGCTCTCGGATAGGATGCCTACCTTAATACACCCAGATCAATGCGGTTTCATTCCTGGTAGATCGACCGCTGACAATGCTCGGACTCTATGCCATGTATTGACTACCGCAGTTAATCTTGATCGCCCATTTGTTGGCCTCTCACTTGATGCTGAGAAGGCCTTCGATCGCTTAGAGTGGCCCTTCCTGTTTGCAGTCCTCCGCTGGTACGGATTCGGGGAAGGTTTTCTCCGTTGTCTTCGCACCATGTACGCTCAGCCTACAGCCAGTATATGTACAAATGCTTTAAAGTCTCAACCTTTTCCCCTTCAACGCGGCACTCGCCAGGGATGCCCACTGTCTCCACTCCTCTTCGATCTTGCACTCGAACCCTTGGCTTTACTAATCCGGCAATCGGAGGAGATTCATGGAGTCCCCTTCACCCATAGGGATATCAAAATTTCAGCGTATGCTGATGATCTTATGCTCTTTGTCTCTATAGACTCAGTACCGGCTGTCTTAGAGCAAATTGGTAAATACTCACAACTGTCCGGTTATAAGATAAATTGGACCAAGTCGGTAGCCTTTCCATTAAAACCTTTGCTTCATCAGGCAGATATGCAACCCTTCCCCTTTTTATGGCAACCTCGCATGGTCAAATACCTTGGGGTTCACTATTGTTCTCCTTTGGAAGACACTATCTCCTTCAATGCCAAAGACTTAACCTCTAAAGTCCGGGCGCTTACTCACCGCTGGACTCCTCTAACGCTTACCTGGTGGGGCCGATTAGAAACCATAAAAATGATGATTGTTCCGAAAGTGAATTATGTCTTAGAAATGGTGCCCTGTCTCTTCCCTCGACGTATATATAAAAATATCGAGGGCCTTCTGACTAGATACTTGTGGCAAAATAAGACACCTAGGATAGCGAAACATAAGCTGCAAGCAGATAAGGAATATGGGGGTGTCAGATTCCCTGATTTCCTGAAGTATCATCAATCTTTTCTTCTCAAACAAGGTGCTCGTTGGCTGGAAGATCCAGTACCGAGTAGGCCTGTGTGGCTAGACATAGAAGAGGACCTTTGCAAACCGATTCCTCTTACTTTTCTCCCTGGTATGACTCTTCCATCAGACTCTCACTTCCCACCAATGCTTTTAGACACCTTAGGTGCCTACAATAATCTCATGCAATCTCTAGACTCCCGACTATGTCCGTTAGACAAACTCCCACTTTGGTATAACACTCGATTTAGAATACAAAATAAACCGATGGCGTGGAGCCCCTGGTACACTAGGGGCATTTGGATTCCTAGCCAATTGTTCCATGAAGGTCGCTGGAAAACTTTTAGTGAATTGCAAATTGAATTTGGTCTCCCAGCGAAACACTACTTTCAGTTGGTGCAACTTCAGCATTGCCTTAGGAGTGCTAAGGTGCTCCCGCCATCGGCCTCCCCTACACAAGGTTGGTTGGAGACTATCCGATCTATCGGTAGTTCACCGGGTGTAGCATCCAATTTTTACAAAACCTTATGTAATGCTATAACTAGGGATGCCCCTATAGCGCAGAAAGCATGGGAGAGAGAACTGCATGTGACTTTGACCCCGGAGCAATGGAGCCTTGTCTGGAGTAGAGTGACACGGGTCTCCCGATCCGCCTCACTCACTCAGACACTCTTCTTTCTAGCCCACCGGTGTTTTTACACTCCTGACAGATTAGCCAAATGGAACACTGCTCAGGGCAATAATTGTTGGACATGTCATGCGGCCATTGGTTCACTACCTCATGTTATGTATGAATGTCCCGCACTACAGTATTACTGGAGTCGGGTCTGGGGCCGTATCCAGTCTATTTTGCACTTTCAAGAGCCCCTTTCTTGGAGGATAGTGGGACTTCGCTCATCAGCGGGGATCCCCTCTCTTCCAAAAACGGCTTACTTCCTTTTGGACTTTATGCTAGGTATTGCTATTTCCCTAATTACGAAATACTGGAAAAACAGCTCCCAGTTGAGCCCCAATGAATGGTGGAATCATGTCTGTCTCTACAGTAAATATGAACAAATACCTCGTATGTTTGCTTCCCCCATTCAGACTCCTTCTCATCGGTCTAAATGGAAGATGCTCAATGACTATGTACATTCTGCTCAATGCTCTCATCTGACTGTTTAAATTTATATATATCTTTGTCTCATGATTATTCTGTATCGCAGATACTCTTTTGATTGTTTTGCTGTACAATCACGTTTGTTTTGAAGCGCTCACATGCTGACATAATCTGCTAGAGAAGAAGCGTGGGGGTGGGGGGTAGTGGGTTTACTTTTCTTTATTGTATAATCGTATTGTTTCCTTTGGTGTGTTGTTTCTTTTGTTTGTTGCAAAATGAAAATAAAAGTTTAAAAAAAAAAAACAAAAACACTGACTTCAGTAAAATGGCCAAGTACCTGAAGGAGGAGTTGGCATGGTGGGAAGGGATAAGGGAAGTGGAATTGCAAGGGGCTAAACTAAAGGAGGCAATAAAAGGTGCAACAGATACATACATAAGGAAAGCAAATAAAAACAAGAGGAAAAGGAAACATATTTGGTTCTCCAAAGAAGTGGCTGCACAAATAAAGGAAAAAAACACAGCTTTCAGAAAAATTCAGAAGCTTGCAAACAGAAGAACACAGAAAAGAATACAAGATTAAACTAAAAGAGACAAAAAGAGAAATAAGGATAGCAAAATCAAAGGCAGAAGAAAAAATGGCTAAAGATGTGAAGTATGGTGACAAAACTCTTTCCAGGTATATTTGGGAGAGGAGGAAAATCAGAGGTGGAATTGCAGGACTCAAAGGTTCTTGAAACAGATTCATGGAAAGTGACATTGAAAAAGCGAAAATGCTAAACAAATACTTCTTCTCTGTTTTTACTAGGGAAAATCCTGGAAAAGGACCATCTGTGATTGACAAATATACAAATAGGAAAAGAGTAGATACCACACCATTTGCAAAAGATGATGTGTTAGAACAGCTTGCAAAACTGAAAATAGACACGTCTGTGGGACCAGATGGGATACACCCCAGGATACTGAAAGAGCTCATGGAGTTTCTTGCAGGGCCATTAAAGGATGTTTTTAATAGATCCTTGGAAATCGGAGAAGTTCCACAGGACTGCAGAAGGGCTGATGTGGTACCTCTTCACTAAAGTGGTAGTTGGAAAGAAGTGATAAACTACAGGCCAGTAAGCCTTACCTCGGTGGTGGGAAAAGTAATGGAGGTGCTCCTGAAAAAGCGAATAGTGGACTTCCTCAGAATCAACAGGTTGCATGATCCGAGGCAACGTGGTTTTACCAAAGGATGATCTTGCCAAACAAATCTGATTGAGTTCTTTGACTGGGTGACCAGAGAACTAGATCAAGGGCATGTGATGGATGTGATCTACCAAGATTTCAGCAAAGCATTTGATACTGTTCCTCATAGTATCCCTTTGTAAGTTGTATTACCTCTTATCCAATGTTATGTCACTCCTATTTTTCGTAATTTATTTTGTGTAACTCACCACTTTGATTGTAGGAAAAAGTGGTATACAAATCTAAATAAATAAATAAATAGGAGGCTTACCAATAAACTCAACAGCTTGGGGATGGGTCCCAACATGGTGAACTGGATCAGAAATTGGTTGGCTGACAGACAACAGAAGATGATAGTAAACTTGGATGAAAGGAAGCTGATTAGTGGTGTGCCCCAGAGTTTGGTCCTGGGACTGGTACTGTTTAATATTTTTGTGAGTGATATTGGTGAAGGACTGAATGGAAAAGTCTGTATTTTTGCAGATGACACGAAAATTTGCAACAGAGTGGACTCCCCTGAGGCAGTGGATAACATGAGGAAAGATCTACAAAAGCTGGAAGAATGGTCTAATGCTTGGCAGTTAAGATTTAATGTGAAGAAATAGTGTCATGCACTTAGGAAGCAGAAATCCAAGGGAATTGTATGTGATCGGGGGCGAGAGGTTGATGTACACGGACCAGGAGAAAGACCTCAGAGTGATTGTTTCTGAGGATCTCAAGGTGGCGAAACAGTCTAACAAAGTGGTGGCAAAAACCAGAAGGATGCTGGGTTGCATACAGAGAGGAATTACCAGCAGAAAGGAAGAGGTACTAATGCCACTGTACAAGTTTCTAGTGAAGCCTCACTTAGAATATTGTGTTCAATTTTGAAGATCATATCTTGCATAGGATAGAAAAAGGCTGGAAGCAGTTCAGAGGAAGGCGACCAAAATGATTTGGAGCCTGAGTCAGAAGGCTTATGAGAAGAGACTTGAAGACATAAATATGTACACTCTGGAGGAGAGGAGGGACAGAGGAGATATGATTCAGAGTATTAATGAACAAACAATCTTCTTCCAAAGACGAGGAAGCTGTACAACTAGGGGACATAACATGAAGCTGCAAGGGGGTAAACTGAAAGGCAATATCAGGAAATACTTTTTCACTGAAATGGTGATGGATGCTTGGAATGGCCTCCCAATCGAAATGGTGGGGGAAAATACAGTGAGAGAATTCAAAATTGAATGGGACAGACTCAGTGGATCCCTTTATAGCAACAGGATACAATCAAAATAAACATAACTATCTCTTATATCTGAACAAATAGGGGTGACCTACATGGAGCGGTGGGTACACCCCTAAACAAAGGCATGGAGAGGGGCCATGTGCCCAAGAGAGAAGGGTTAGGGAAGCTGTTATAATTGATGATTCTATCATTAGGCATGTAGATAACTGGGTGGCTGGTGGATGTGAGGATAGAACAGCTTTTAAACTAGATAGTAGGGGAAAGCCAACAGTCTCCCAGGAGTGCATGATTCAGAACAATGTATCCTTGAAGATACTAGCAAAAGATTGAAGTTAGGGTATATCAACAGAGAGGTTCCAATAAAGACCAAAGCAGCCAAATTGCCCTTGAGTAAAGAGCAGACAGAGCTTAAAAATTCCAAATTACCCCTGCATTCCGATAGCCAGATTAATATGAATAAAATACAGCCTCTAAAATGCTTATATGCAAATGTTAGAAGTCTAAATAATAAGATAGGAAATTTAGAATATATTGCACTAAATGAGAGGTTAGCTATGATTGGTATCTCATTGACATGGTAGAAGGAGGACAACCGGTGGGATACTGTGATACCAGGGTACAAGCTATATCGTAATGATAGAGCAGATCAAATTGGTGGAGGGGTTGCACTCTATGTTAGAGAGGGCATTGAGCCACAAAGGATTAAAGTTTTGCAGGAAACAAAATTCACTGTAGAATCTCTATGGATTGAAATTCCATGTAAAAAGGGGAAGGGGAAGGCGATGGCCATGGGGGTATACTATCGACAGCCTGGCCTGAATGAAAAAATGGATGATGAACTTTTAAAACAAATCAGGGAAGCTAACAATAGTTACAGCACAGTAATAATAATGGGTTATTTCAATTACTCTGGTATCAACTGGGTCAGTGTCATGGCAGAACATGCTAGGGAGATAAAGTTTCTAGATGAAATAAATGACTGCTTATTGGAGCAGCTGGTTCATGAACCGACCAGAGAGGAAGCCATTTTGAACCTAGTCCTTAGTGGAACACAATATCTGGTGCAAGAGATAAGAATGTTGGGGACACTTGGCTATAGTGATCATAGCATGTTGTGTTTAATTTAATAAACAGAAGAGGGAGGGTAAGGAAATCCACAGTACTACCTTTTAATTTTTAAAAGGGAGACTATGATAAAATGAGGAAAATATTTAAGAAAAAACTAAAAGGAGCAGTCGCAAAGGTTAAAGATTTACATCAAACGTGGGTGTTGTTTAAAAATACTATCTTGGAAGCCCAGACCATCTGTATTCTACGCTTTAAGAAAAGTGGAAGGAAGTCCAAAAAACTTCCAGCATGGTTTAAAGATGAGGTTAGAGAGGTTGTTGTTGCCAAAAAAGCATCTTTCTGGAAATAGAAAAAGGAAACAGATGATGAAAACTGGAGACAACACAAGCACTGGCAAGTTAGATGCAAAGCATTGATAAGGAAGGCAAAGAGAGAATTTGAGAAGAAGCATAATAAAGACTTTTTCAAGTACATTCATAGCAGAAAACCTGTGAGAGAGTCAGTTGGACCATTAGCGATAGAGGGGTTAAAGGGGCCCTAAGATGGGAGACAAGGCCATAGTGAAGAGACTGAATGAATTCTTTGCTTCAGTATTTACTGAGGAAGATGTAGGGATGTTACCCATTACTGAAATGGTATTTAAAGTTGATGCTATGGAAGAATTGAAAGAAATATTGATACACCGGGAAGATGTAATACAACTATTTGATAAACTGAAGAGTAGCAAATCACTGGAACGGATGGCATACATCCAAAATTGTTGAAAGAATTGAAATTTGAGTTTGCAGACCTATTATTAGTAATCGGTGAACTATCACTAAAATCATCTGTAATACCTGAAGATTGGAGGATGGCCCATGTAACGCCAATTTTTAAAAACGGTTCCAGAGATGATCCGGGAAACTAAAGACCGGTGAGCCTGACATCAGTACCGGGAAAAATGGTAGAAACCATCATTAAGAACAAAATTACTGAACATGTAGATAGTTATGTCTTAATGGGAGACAGCCAACATGGCTTTAGCCAAGGAAGGTCTTGTCTTACTAATCTGTTATGGTTTTTTTGGAGTTGTGAATAAACAGGTAGACAAAGGTGAGTCAGCTGATATAGTGTATCTGCACTTTCAGAAAGCCTTTGACAAGGTCCCTCATGAGAGACCTTTGGTAAAATTAAAAAGTCATGGGATAGGAGGCAGTGTACTATTGTGGATCGGGAACTGGTTAAAAGATAGAAAGCAGAGGGTAGGGCTAAATGGCCAATTTTCCCAATGGAGGAAGGTGAATAGTAGAGTACCCCAGGAGCCTGTGCTTGTTTCCGCTGCTTTTTAACATATTTATAAATGACCTGGAAATGGGAATAATGAGTGAGGTGGTCAAATTTGCAGATGACACAAAATTATTCAAAGTTGTTAAAACCCATGAGGATTGTGGAAAATTGCAAGAGGATCTTGATAAACTGGAAGATTTGGCATCCAAATGACAGATGAAATTTAATATGGAGAAGTGCAAAGTTATGCACCTAGGAAAGAAAAACACAAACTATGGTTACACAATTCAAGGTTCCACATTAGGAACCACCACCCAGGAAAAAGATTTAGACATCATCATGGAAAACATGTTAAAACCCTCTGACCAGTGTGCAGTGGCGGCCAAGAGAACAAATAGAATTCTAGGTATCATAAGAAAAGGAATGGAGAATAAAACAATTATTATAATGCCTCTGTAGCATTCCATGATGTGACCGCATCTTAAATATTGTGTGCAATTCTGGTCACCATATCTTAAAAAGGTTATAGCATTATTAGAAAAGGTACAGAGAAGAGTCACCAAACTGGTAAAGGGGATAGAAGGATAACACTATGAAGAGAGGCTAAAAAGGTTAGGGCTCTTCAACATGGAAAAGAAATGGACGAGGGGAGATATGATAAAGATCTATAAATTAATGAATGGAGTGGAATGGGTAAACATAGATCGATTGTTTACACCATCAAAATATAGAAAGACTAGGGAGCATGCAATGAAGCTACAGGGTAACCTATTTAAGACTAATAAGAGAAAATATTTTTTCACTCAATTGTAGTTGATCTCTGGAATTTTCTACCGGAGAATGTAGTAAGAATTGTTAGTGTAGCCTGGTTTAAAAAGGTTTGGACAAGTTCTTGGAGGAAAGGTCCATAAAACATTATTAAAGGGGACCCAGAATATCCACTGCTTGACTCAATGAAAGCATTGTGGAACCTATGTCTTTTGTAGAAACTGCTAGGTATTTGTGACCTAGATTGGCCACTGTTGGAAACAGGATACTGGGTTTTGATGGACCTTGGTCTGACCCAGTATGGCATATCTTATGTTCTTATGAGGGGTGACACACATGGAGCGGCAGGTGCACCTACTCTTGCCGCTTGCTGGGAAGACTAGATGGACGATACTGGTCTTTATCTGCTGTCATATACAATGTTACTATGTAACCGAGGTAGATCGGACCCGATGCTGCGGGCCCCTCTCACCATTCACCCGTTTTTCCCCCTTCCCACGCACCTTAAGTTCCCCCCTCCCCCTTCCTTTCCCACAAATTCACACATACCACCGTCTTGGGAAACAACCGGTCGCAGCTTTATTAAGTTTATAACATACCGGACATTACAGTCCAAGAATAATCATCATAACAATCCCAACAGCGGAACAAGGCCCCACCAGCCATGCTAATAGCAAGGTGAGCCCGCCTCCGCTTCTGCCGCGGTCTTGCCAACGGCAATCATCCTAATCCCCTTTCCCTGACCTCGCCATGTAACTAGCAAAAGTCAGCCAGGGGTTATCCGGGTCGGGGGCACCCCGCCCCCGTCCCAAGTTTAGCCTAAGGCTCCGGACCCCGGAAACCTCCGGGATCCCGCTCACCCCCCCCCCCTGCTGCGACAACCCGTCAACCCCCACCCAACCTCCTTAACATAGGGAGGGAGGGAGGGAAACAGCCGGCGTTCTCCAAGGAGGAGCAGGAGTGCCGGCAACCGCTGCCTACTCCTGGCTCCTCCCACGTCAGGCCGCCTCCTCTTCCCAGGATCCACCGCGCTCCCACACGCCGATGGATCCCGCCCACACCGCCGGCACCCGCCCTCAATGCCGGCGCCTGCCCTCTCCACCGACCAGTCCTCGTGCCTCCGGCCCCAACACCCCAGGCCCCAGACAGGGTCCCCGCATCGGCCGATCACCCGGTTACGGGCGGCCACCGGGACCCTGCCCTGCGGCCTTACATTAACCGAGGTAGATCGGACCCGATGCTGCGGGCCCCTCTCACCATTCACACCCGTTTTTTCCCCCTTCCCACGCACCTTAAGTTCCCCCCTCCCCCTTCCTTTCCCACAAATTCACACATACCACCGTCTTGGGAAACAACCGGTCGCAGCTTTATTAAGTTTATAACATACCGGACATTACAGTCCAAGAATAATCATCATAACAATCCCAACAGCGGAACAAGGCCCCACCAGCCATGCTAATAGCAAGGTGAGCCCGCCTCCGCTTCTGCCGCGGTCTTGCCAACGGCAATCATCCTAATCCCCTTTCCCTGACCTCGCCATGTAACTAGCAAAAGTCAGCCAGGGGTTATCCGGGTCGGGGGCACCCCGCCCCCGTCCCAAGTTTAGCCTAAGGCTCCGGACCCCGGAAACCTCCGGGATCCCGCCACCGGCACAGAGGACATTAATGTAGGGCCGAGGGCACCCCGCCCCCGACCCAGGACCGGCCCATGCTCCGGACCCCGGGCCCTCCGGGGTCCTCCAGCCGGTACTGGCGACATTAATGTCCCGAAGCCGCCCCCCCCCCCCACCATAAAGCTGCGACCAGTGCGCCCACAAGGGAGCCATACATTCCAAGGCCTCCTGCCCTTTGATACTGAGCAATTTTTCCCCCCTTTGTGGTAAGTGCCCCCACCCCCTATAACGCTGCCCCTCTCTCTCAGACATGATTGCATGATTGTATAACCGCCGCGTGCGCGGACCCCCCCGCCACAGAGCCGCCGTCAGGCTTGGTTACCGTTTGTTTTTGTTTTTGTTTTTTTTTTGTTTTTTTTTTGTGACTAGTTAGCCAAGAATTAGTGCCAACCCCAACCCCTCTCCCGGTAACTGACCGAAGCACAGCAACAGCTGAAAACCGCAAGGCAGGACGCTGCCCTCTCACCCTTGGCAGCCTATTTATCGTACAATAGTTATCCCGTTATCCTACCCCGCCTTATCCTTCCAGCAAAACAGTCAGCACCCCCCCCCCCCCCGGAGCGCCTAGCAACACCGGAACTTCCAGCCCTCCGGCCCACCATGGTCCGATCACGAGGATGTTCCGCCCCAGAATCATGCCGGCACGCCCCCTTTGACCCGCCCTGTAGGCCAAACAAAGGCAGGAACCCCGGCGCCTACCGCCCTCACCGAGACCGACAACCAAGGCCGATGCCGAAACCGGACCCCCGCGAGCCCCACAGCCCCCCACCGCCACCGCTAAGCAGCCCCACAAGGGCGGAAGGACTCCGCAACCACCGCCCCTAGGGCGCTGCCCCTCGTTGGCCGGTCCACCTGACCCGTCCACTCAAGTGTATGACACTCACACTCTCCCACCGACCTATCCCGCAGCTCGGTGCACGCCCGCCCCTCAGCTCCCTTAGCCCCCTATTGCCCACCCTGCTTGCTGCCCCAGCGCCGAAGAGTGAGCTGCGAACTGACGCGTGCTGCGCACCCCTGGCTGCCGCCCCCGACAAGAGCCCCCGCCGCCTCCCGTGGGAAGGCCCCCCCCGTGCTGGGCATAACCGCACCTGACCGGCAAAGTACCCTCCAGGCATGACTCGAGCCCAGCAAGCTTCTGCACTCCCACCCCCATCCCTTACCGTGCCGGCACGTTGTCGAGGGGGATAGGCAAACCTGTGACGGCCCCCCCCCTCTGCCTCCGACCCCAGACCGGCAGGGGTTCACTACGAACCCCCCCACATGAAAAGCGCCGCCAACTACCACATAATAGGGATGCTTCCCCCTCAGCTATGCCCCCCCAATAGCCTGGCTGTACCGCGCCCCCAAATCGCCAAAGCCTCACCGGAAGCATGGTACGGTCGCCCCCAACCCCCCCCCCCTATTTAGCTATCCGTTGTAGCTATTAGGGACGTCCGCATCTCGCCCCCCGCAATGCCCTCCATCCCTTTTTTTTTTTTTTTTTTTTTGAGCCACGACTCAGTCCCTGTCCCCTTCTGCAGCCACTTCTGCTCCCGTTCGCTAGGTGGAACGTGACCGAGCCACTGCAATCCTGATAGTTCCCCCTGGGATAGGCCTTGCCATATCCTCCGCCCGCACATGCCAGCGTGCCAGGGCAACCTCCCCCCTATAAGGCTGCACCCGCCTACCACGCGGCGACTACTCCCCGCCAACACTGACCGCTGCTGCCCTATTGCCCCACCATACCAACCATCCGGTACACCCGCCGCCACCCCCCCTCTCAAGCCCCTACATGGAGCACCAATCCCGGACAACTAACTGCCAGCAGGGCTGTAGCCCCCAGCCAAGCCCACCCCCAGTCTCCTCTGCACCGGCTCCCCAAACATAGTGCCCGACCTATAGATGGGCAGATTCTGCCCACCCCATCACCAAGTCACGTCCGCTTCTTCCTACCAACCCCACCTGATCCATAATTTCATCCCCAACGGCTACCCTGCGCTAATGCGGCGGACATTGCAAGTACCCAAGTCGATGCCGCTGCCAGCCGAAGAGCATTCATAACCCTCTAAGTTACGCACGACTAAGCTGCCCCCCACAAACCCGCGCCATCTCGCCCGGTATAGCGAGAGATACGGCTCCCCACCCCTGCCATCGCCTCCTCCGCACCAAAGTCGCGCCTATCCCCGGGCCTCCCGTCCCAGCGTGGCATACCGCACCCCCCGTTCTTGCTCCGCATACAGGACTCCTAGAGCGCGCCGTACCAGGACAAAGCATCCACTCCTGAACCCCAATCCCCCGTCAACCTCCCGCCGCCGCGCTACCAGCCGGAAAGTAGGACGGATTGGACCGTATGAACCAGAACTGCACGGCCAGCAGGCAGGCCGATCCCCAAGAACTGCCGGCAGCTCAGCCTGCGCAACCGCCCAGGCGTCGCCTTTCCAGACCCGCCCCACGACCCCAGCGTCATACCGCTTCACCGCTCGCACGACAAGAGTATCGTACCAAAACCCGGCCCCTGGCCAACCCCCCGTGGAAGACCCCCCCCAGCACAACCGCCCCACCCGAGCCGCTACGACCCCGCCACACAAATGCCAAGCCTTGGCCACCAAAAGCTCCCCGCGTACCCTCCGAACCAACCCTGGAACCCCCGGTAACCCACCAATCTCCCCGCTTCGACCCTGCCGCAGCCCCAGACCTCCGGCCTCCCACCGCCTGAGCGTACAGGACAGGCCCCCCCTTTACCACGGAGTGTGGTCCGGCAGCGAAGCCCAAAGAGCCCGTCGACCCACATGTCGCTGCTGCGTGCACCCCTACCGACAAAGAACTCAGGTCGAGCTTTTCGGCAGCCTATGGACCGGCTCGACCTCCTGGCCCCCTGCTACCCTCCTCCCCCCCCCCCGCTGTGTCCCCTGTTCCGCCATCAGCCCCCCCCCCCCACTACGGGAGACATGGCCTGTCTGACCCTCCATCAGTCCCCTGGGAATCCGGGGCCCCTGCGCCACTAATAATAAGCTCCCCCCCCTTGTGAGTTATTTACTGACTTATGGGGTTAGTCGCCTTGGGCGGTTCGCGATGTGGCCACCCCCCCATCCAACTGCCGGCCTCGGCTACTCACCCCGTCGGCCCTGCGGGAGGCGGAACGAGTCCCCAAAAAGGAGGGGGAGGGGGATGACTCTGGGCCAGGGCACGGCCTACACAAATGCCGCCGATTCCCCGCGCATAACCCCCTGCACCGTCCCGCTATCCGCTTGGCCACCCTCCGTACCCCCGAGCGACCTGCGGCCCCCCCTACGGCCCCCCCAACTTGGCACCCCTACCCCCACCACTACGAACCGGCGAATGGCCCCAATTCAGGATCCACCACTGCCGCCGCCCACCATACAAATGCTGTCAGCAGATTCGGACAACTCCCGCCTCGGTGCGCAGCCGGTGTCATCGCTCTCGCATCCCACTGGACCTCCTCCGCAATACTTGGCAGTGTGCTGAGTTCGATCGCCACCTGCGAAGACAAAAGAAGAAAACCAGGAGGGGGAAACACACCAGACCCCCACCCGCAGCCCCACCCACCCACAAAACTCTGCCACCACCGTGGGCCGGCCCACCATACCCAACACTTTGACCAATCCCCTGACCCACGCAAGCCATATGGATGTTTGATTTATGTAGGTATTATTATGTATTTACTAATTTATTCCATTTCAGTTTGAAACCCCCCCCTATCCCTACAGCACCACCGCCCTCATTGGGTACCGTAGCTAGCCGCTGAGTCCCTACCGGTCAGCAAGAGCCTCCCTGAACTGCCCGGCAACCCACGGGACCCTCTGAACGGGCCCGCACGAGATGGGGACCCCTCCCCTGACCATCTCTGCCCCCTGACCGTCCCCCCCTGCTACCGCCCCCCCCCCCCCCCCCCTGGCCCGCCACCACCCGCTGGCAGCGTCCCACCCACCACCCGCAGGCAGGCAGGCAGGCAGGCAGGCCGGCAGGCGGCCGCCCCCCCCCCCCCCCGTGGGTGTCCCCCACCCCTGCCCCCGATCCCAGGTCCAGCTTCCGTCGGGTTGTTGTCTTTATTTTATTTTATTTATTTATTTATTTTTTTTTGTTTGGTGATACCAATTCAAAGTAAACTGCGGAAACCCCTGGAAAGTTCACACATAGATAATGCATTGGACAGCCCTATCAAACAACCCCACTGTGGGTTTAAACCCATGACCTCTGGCTCCACAGGCAGTGGAGTAACCAGTGGGCTACAGCTCTATTGATTTTTAATCCAAGGATGGCTAACTGATGGGCCAGAAGGCACCCAGAAGCGCTAGTGGGAAAGACGCTTGGCAACCGGTTCCCCATGCAGTGCACCCACCCTTAGGCCCCTCCACCTCTCCCTTAACCTGCAGTGCAGCCCCCCATCCTCCTGCTAACTGCTGCCCCCCACGCCGGCAGAGGCCTCCCAACTTCAAGCCCACCGCAGCCACGAGGGCGCCAATTGCCATGCGGCGCTCGCCAAGGCAGAAAGGGGGCCTCAACTCCAGGCGGCCACCCCGCTCGGCCCAAGGCCTGCTCCCTCTTCCCGCGCCCGGCAGCGCGAGCCTCACCCCCACCGCGGCACTGCCCCCCACGAGGGCTTGACAAGCACGGGCCCCGACCCGCCCTGGAACTCCCCCGCCGAGCCAAGCTGCATGGCAGGGCAGAGCAGGGCAGGCCCGGCACACAACCGACCACCGGTTCACCGCCCACTCCAACCCCCCATTCGCGACGTCCAACAACCCCCCCCCCCCCCGGCAGCCTCCCCGGACCCGACAAACACCGGCGAAACTCACCGCAAACAGCCGGCGTTCTCCAAGGAGGAGCAGGAGTGCCGGCAACCGCTGCCTACTCCTGGCTCCTCCCACGTCAGGCCGCCTCCTCTTCCCAGGATCCACCGCGCTCCCACACGCCGATGGATCCCGCCCACACCGCCGGCACCCGCCCTCAATGCCGGCGCCTGCCCTCTCCACCGACCAGTCCTCGTGCCTCCGGCCCCAACACCCCAGGCCCCAGACAGGGTCCCCGCATCGGCCGATCACCCGGTTACGGGCGGCCACCGGGACCCTGCCCTGCGGCCTTACATTTACTGTGTTTGAGTAGCATTCATTTTTTGGCCTTGTTGATGATGATGTGATATTTGCTTAGCTCTTATTTTATTTATTTATTTAACAATTATTTCTATACCGCTCTTTCACAAGTATCAAGTGCGGTTTACAATGAACAGTATGTTATATGGTATGGATAGTATCATACCAAGTCATTTTACATAGAACAGATGAACTAGGTACAGATAACAGTATAAAGTTTAAACAGTAAATTATTAAACTATTATAACATATATACATAGTAAATATACATAGTAAACATGTTGTGTCCCTGTGTTTGCTTGTCTGATTTGCATCTCCACTTTCTCTCAAGGCAGCGTAGTTCACCTTTCAGCTGCTTCAGTTCTGATGAAAACCAGTGCGTAATTCTGTTGCATTTGGAAGGTTGGGTTGCTGATGGATTTTGAGTGGTTTCTGCCATAGTTGAATTCCTGTACTTATAGGGGAATCTATGTCATCCGAGGGATTGTAGTCTGTCAGTTGGGGTGTAATTTTGCAGATGAAGTCTTGCAAGTCTATTGATAAAAACTTTCTTCTGGTGTGTTTGTGTTCTGCTCTTGTCAATCTGTGTTGGTGAGGTAATGTGAATGTTACCAGGTGATGTCTGACCATGGCACAGGTGAGATGATTCAGGTGGTTTCAAGTTGCTGTTTGTTGCATTTGGAATGAAAATAAGGTCTATTGTGCCTCATAAGAACATAAGAACATAAGAAATGCCATACTGGGTCAGACCGAGGTCCATCAAGCCCAGTATCCTGTTTCCAACAGTGGCCAATCTAGGTCATACGTACCTAGCAGTTTCCCCAAAAGACACAGGTTCTGCAGTGCTTGTACTAGGTCAAGCATTGATATCCTGGGTCCCTTTTTAATAGTGGTTTATGGACCTTTCCTCCAGGAACTTGTCCAAACCTTTTTTAAACCCAGCTATACTAACAGCCCTTACTACATCCTCCGGTAACAGATTCCAGAGTTTGATTACACGTTGAGTGAAGAAATATTTTCTCTTATTTGTCTTAAATAGTTTACCCTGTAGCTTCATTACATGTCCCCTAGTCCTTCTATATTCTGATAGCGTAAACAATTGATCCACGTTTATCCGTTCCACTCCATTCATTAATTTATACACCTCTATCATATCTCCCCTCAGCCGTCTCTTTTCCAGGTTAAAGAGCCCTAACCTTTTTAGCCTCTCTTCATAGGAGTAGCCTTCCATCCCCTTCACCAATTTGGTGGCTCTTCTCTGTACTTTTTCTAATAACTCTATGTCCTTTTTAAGATACGGTGACCAGAATTGCACACAATATTCAAGGTGCGGTCGTACCATGGAGCGATACAGAGGCATTATAATATCCTTTGTTTTATTCTCCATCCCTTTCCTTATGATACCTAGCATTCTATTTGCTTTCTTGGCCGCCGCTGCACACTGGGCGGAGGGTTTTAACATGTTATCCACGATGACTCCTAAATCTTTTTCCTCCTTTGGAATGTGGGGGATTTTTGACATGCGAGAACTGTAAGTTGCTCAAAGCTTCTATAAATGTTGAGCTTGAGGTTTGGTTACAGAGGCCAGGAAAAGAGGAAAGTGTTTTGTTTGGTAGAGTGTGTGCAGACAACATCCAGAATGTGTGATAACTCATTGAAGTTGAGTCTTGGAGTTCTGTAGACTAGGCAAATGGTGTATTGGTTGTTTGAGATGGTTATGAGATCCAGGTTATGTATAGATAAGGTGTCAACTTCAGTGAAGTTTAGCTGTTTGTTGGTAAGTATACATACTCCTCTGCCTCTTCTAGATGTTCTTGGGCAGTTATGGATGTTGTGTGGATCTGTGTTTAGTTGGTTTGTGCAAACCATGCTTCAGTTATCAGCATGATGTCTATCTTGTGATCTACAGTGTGGTCATGTATTGTTTGCAGTTTGTTGCAAGCTGATCTGGCATTGATTAAGGTGCATGCAATTTCTTTGGTGCTGTTAGTGAAGTTTTGTGCCGATTTACTGCTGCTTATTAATGGAATCCTGATGAGGATGTTGTGGTTAACGGATCTTGGAGGTTGCCAGTGGCTTCAGTTGCATATTTGCCTTAAGTCTTGGGTTGTATATTATGTGGACAGCATTGTAACAGGAGTAAGAGGTTGCTTTGCCTCTTGAGAAGGAGTGTAGTAGGGCAAGGATGAGAAGCCATATGATCCATTGGTTCATGGTTCCAGCAGTATGTGCAGGATTCTCTGTTACTGTGTTTGCTGCTCTGGCTCACTGTGTTTGATATTCTCTGCTGTCATGCTGTGTGTGATTCGGGTCGAATGTGGCAGAGTATGCTTATTTTTTATTGTTTGACATAAACACAGTAACCGAGGCAGGCGGACCTTGGTGCATCGGGCCCATTTTCACCTTCCCCCATCCCCCCCATCCCCCCCAATCTTCCCCACCCAACAAAAGACACAGACCACATTTCATGGAACTCAACTGGTCGCAGCTTTATTAACCTTTAACAATTTTACAATATGCTAAGATAATATGCCAACATAATATGCCAACATGCTACACCTTTTCAATCGATTAGCAGCACCCGGCCCGCACCAGCCATACCTTAGCAAAGTGCCTTGCCACCGCTAACGCCATAACTTGCCCCCCCGGCAAGTTACCTAACCCTTCCCCCGACTTCGCCATGCTATAGCAAAAGTCGACCAGGGTTTGTCCGGGTCAGGGGCACCCCGCCCCCGCCCTAGGTGTAGCCTGAGGCTCCGGACCCCGGAAACCTCCGGGATCCCGCCACCGGCACAGGTAACAACCTTGTTCCTGTGCCCCCCCCCCCAAAGCCAAGCTGCGACCAGTGAGCACCCCCACCAAAAGAAGACCCCAGACCGGCCACTGCACCTAAAAGAGGAGAGCCCCCACTACTGGCGCGAACATTCCCATCATCCTTAGAGAGCCCAGGCCTCCATCCCCCTAATAAGGCACCATCGGATACCCCTCTCGCCAACCAGCAAGTTATTAGCCAGCCCCCGCGACCACCCTGCCGGCTCCCACAAGCAGGCCTTCAACAAAGTTAGCCCCCCGCACGAGGACCCAGAAGCGCCTGCCAAAACCCCAGCAAAACACCTCCTTGCTCTGCTCCGAGCAGATGCATTACCGGGAACCCGATAAGGCATCCACTGAGACCCCAATGGCAGCCAAGCAAGCTAGGAGCCCCCCGCTCCCCGACCAACGCCGCCAGCTCCAACCTGCAAGCCTGGAAGCAAAGGCCGCCCCCAGGAAAATTCCCAAAACACAAAATGCCTGCAAAAACCCCAGCCAAAGTGCCCCGGCACCGCCCCGAGCAGATGCGTGCATTACCTGACAATGATCGGTGCATCCAACCTGCAATCTGACGCGATAACCACCCGTGGCGCCGTAGCAAAGGAAGCCTCTGCGACCCGCGAGGGCCAGGCTCACCTAGCCATGGTATAGCCACCACACCTGGGCCACTCCCCAATTATCAGCCACCGCCTCACCAGAACATGCCAGCCATCTCGGCGGACACAGGAGTGCAGGGTCCCCAACCTCCAGAAGGCTCCAGACCCCACCTGCAAAAGAAAGGAACAATGAAAAGTCCCCACCCCCCCACGTCCGGTACCGCTACACTGAACCCCTACCAGCCCGAGAGCACAACCCTATACTCTACAGGACTTGTATAACGAGCCAAAAGGCAACATAGTGCGGCACAATGAAGTAGACACACCCCCCACCAAGCACCGCGCCATTCGGAGCACGTTAAGCGCCGTAATACCCCAGGGCAGGAGACCCACACCCCCCCCCCAAAAGACATGGCCGCCACAGGGAATTGTACTACTCCACCAGCCCCACATTGACACCCAGACGAGCCGTTAGGTAAACTCACCCAAACATCCCAAACCGCCCAGCACACCAAACGTGGGGGGGGAAGCCCTCACCCGGCCCCAATTCCGACCGGAGCCGCTACCCCCTCCCCCTTCCGAAAGGCCTTCGCAAAATGGGCCAGCCAAGACTACATACCCCCATACGGACATCCGCAACACACCAAAAGGGGGGCAGCCCAGCACAGTGTGTGCGCGAGGCCGGACGGCCGGGCCTCACCCCCCCCTCGCAGTAACCGGCGAGCTACCAATCCCCCAACCAGCGATCCGCATACTTCCGGCGCTCATGAAAACCGTCCCAAGGCGAGCCCACCCCATTCTGAAACCCCCCCCCCCACACCCCTATCCACCCCGCTATACCCCCCAAGCAGGGACTCCGGTTGCCGCCTGCGCACGACCGAAACCGGACCACGGAGGCACAGCCCTGAAGACACCCACAACACGGCCCCTATAATACCAAAGGCCGCAGTAAAAAGAAAAACAGCCTGTAACCCGGGCCAGGGCTCCGTAAAGGTCACCCGGCCTCAGATCCCTCCTTGTCCACCTCGTGGCCAAATCCCAAACCCGGTCCACCGGAACTCGATAGAGCCATGGCCATCCCAGCCACCCAGCGAGGGAGAAGCCAATCCTCCCTCAACACCCGCAACTGTAGAGATGCAAACACTGCCACCCGCATCCAACTCGCCCTTGTCACACCCCCGCGGGAGCACCGATGGCCCCCCTTTTCCCACCGCCGCCTCACGGTTGCAGATCTAAGCAGGCCAAAGCTCCACCACTACCCATAACCGAAACCATTCCCAGACGGAGATCGCAGCAGCCGAACCCGACACCCGCCACTACTACTAGCCCGTTACGCCCGGCACTGGCAAACCACACCCAACGAAAAAACAAACCCCCGAGTCGTGGCTACCGTCGAAGCCGCCCATGCAACGCATGACCCATAAACGACCACACTGCAACAGAGCGCGGTCCGGAAATAGGCAGGTTGACATATGCACCCCGACCCGTGGTAAACCCCCCCCACCCCCCTTCCTGGTAACCCCATGCACCCCTTCTCCAGAATCACCAAACGGCTGCCATCCGCCCCAGGACCCCCCCCCCCCACAGAGCACAAGCATGCCCCCCCTTGCGTGTCCGGTACCCCCCAATAACAATCGCGTACCCACCACAGCCCGTAGCGCACGAGCATGCGATGTCCCCCCCACCCGTCTAGCCCCGGGGGAGCAAGTCCAAAGCCCCATGCGCGCAACCCCCAGAACCCACCACACAGTACCATCCTCCACGCCCCCCGGTATGCGCACACCCGAGCGCTTCCAGCCCCCAAACAGACGCAAGCCTGTATAGATTAAGACAGGCAGCCACACTGTCAAGTTGGCCTGTTATCCCCTCCAATGACGCAGATAACATGAACCCCCAGCGGGCCGCCCCCCGCCCTGGGCCACCACCACCCCCACGCCATCCGACCCCTTCCACGGCAGCACAAACACAGCCGCCGCTGCTGCAGCACCCGCGGAGGAGGAGGAAGCCGACCCCGAAGCCGCCGAGGAATACCGCCTGCCCTCCTCGCCCTACCCCCCTCGACCGTCAAGCCCCTGCCATTCCCTCGACCGAGGGGGGGGGGTGGGGGCCCGACCACTCACCTGCTTCTCGACCGGCTGCCCCGGCAGCTGAAGTCCCGCTGGCCGCTGTCATCGCAGGTCTGGCCATCTCACCGCGCCGCCCCGGAAGCCACCGCTGCAGCACCACGCCGAGTGGACTAGCCCCCAGGCCTCTACGACCATGACTAAGGCACCAGCGCCGGCCCCTGTGAAGACATAAGCGAAAAAACAGGGGGGGGGCCGAAACCAAGCAACCACCTTCCTAGCAACCCTCCGACCCTAAAACACTGCCCGCGAAAGCTGGACCGCACTCATGGCCCCGTCCCCCGCCCGCTCCCCTCCACCGTAGCCGAAGGCGACGATGAAGCAGGGAACGACGCGTATGGGGAACCAGGCCGACAACGCCGTCAACAAGAAGGCGTACGCTTCCTCTCACCTCCGTGCCCACCCCACAGCCGCCCCCAATCCATCCCCCCCTCCGCACCGCCGCCCAGATCCACTTACCTGACGCACGGATGCTCCGTCACTGGCGGGGGCCCCCCGCCTGTGTTCCGTCTACCACACGGTCGCCGGCCTTGCACTACCGCCCGCGCTCCGGCCGCCTTGAACTGCTGCCATCCGGGTGGTACCGGAGGAAAGAGGAGACCAAAAGGCAAAAAAGGCACCTGCCACAAGCCAAGGCTGCCGCCCCACCACTCACCACTCCACCCGAGAAGGGCCGTACCTGCCCCCCCCGATAGAAGGTGAAGTGACTTGCCCAAGGTCGCAAGGAGTGCCAGTGGGAATTGAACCCTTGATCTGCTGGGTGTTAGGCAGGTGCTCAAACCACTAGGCTACCCCTCCACTCCCACTGCTCCCCCCCCCCCGGCTGGTACCCAACCCGTGCATTTCATGCAAGCTAACCGCACCCGTTAACACCGACCCCGCCAAGCTGTGCGCGTGTGCACCCGCCCCCCCCCCCACCAAGTGAGCGCACATACTATACCACCAGGCACACCAAACTATGTCTCCGATTCTGATAGAAAACAACGCAGACGTCGGAAAATGTAAAAGTTACAAAGGTAATAATTAGAGATTTCCCACTTCCTATAATAAGCGGCTGGCGGTATGGACTTGATTAAAATCAATGTGGGGCACTTACTGCATTCTGCCTAGCGGCAAATGTTTAAAAGCTAGCACTGCAAGCGTCGCTATGAGGCGCCCAATATTTAACTTCCGCAACCGCACCCAGCTGAAATTCAGTGCACACCACCAGAAATTAGAGGGAAGATTACCCGCTGGCCCCCCTTTCACCCTCTCCGCCCCCATCCAAGCCCTTCCCCCCGCCTCACCCTGCCCACGGTGAACAGGAACAAATCCCCAATTCGTGCTCCCCTCCGAACCGCAGTACCCCTTACCAACCCCCACCCCCTGGCACAGGACTACAAGGGTCCACCTGACCCGCCCCCTAAGGTCCCCCCCCACCCCACCGCCGAGCTTCCGCGGCACCAATCCCCCGCAACTCCGGCACAAATAGTTCAACATTATTTATTTTTTTTATTTTATTTTATTTATTTTTTTGTATTTTGTGATGCGCTGCCCCATAGGGCTTACAATCCAAATATGCACCAGAAGTAATGGAGAGTTAAGGGGCTTGCCTAAAGCAACAGCGGGATACGAACCCTGCTCCGCCGAGGTCCCCACTGCAGCTCTAACCACTAGGGTGTTCCTCCACTCGCGTGAGCCCCCGGACCGCGTGACCTGCGGCTCCCCATTGAGCCCGCCCTAGGAGCCTGGGCTCCCCGCCCCCCTACCAGGCACTGTGGCGGCTCCCTGACCCAAACCCACTTCATTCCCCCTTGTTCCCCGACTTACTCCGCTGGCCGTTTTTTTTTTTTTTAACCGGATGAACAGTGCGACCGGTGGAAAGCCACCCTTTGCCCGACAGGCACGTAGCTCTACCCCCCCCCCGTCCATCCAACAACGAAGGCAGGCCCGCCCCCAGCAGCCCGGAGAGGACCAGCACCTACCGCATGAACCCAGCCGAAACCACCAGCGCTCCTCGTGCCTCTCGCGGCGGCCTGCCGCGGCCGCCCTCGCCGAGACGGCCGGGAGCCCGATGATCTCTGCCGCCCTCAACTGGCCCTCCACAGCCCGCCCGCCGCAAGCCGGCACCCCCGGGCAGCCTCCGCCGAGAATGACCACGCGGAGGCTGCCCGCCGGCTCCTTACCACCCCCACGCTGCCAGCAACCAACCTGATTGGCTCCCGCGCGGCAGCCACCGCCGGGAGCCAATCACTTCAAACTGCCAGAGGCCGCGCGCAGGGCCCGCGCACCGGCCGCGCGCCCGGTTACAGTCGGCCGCTGGGACCCTGCCCGCGGCCTCTTCATTTATTGCTTTCACTAGTTGTATCATATGTTCTGTAGAATTAGTGTAAAGCTTTACCTTGTGTTCCAGAAGATTATCTTGTTTCATGCTTCTGCTCTGGATGTACGGGGGTTGGTGAAGCTGCAGCTATTTCTGTTTGGGAGATGCACATAATAGTTATGGCTGTGTTCTTGGTTACAGCATTTGTGTTGCTATTGTCCTCATCCATGGTCCCCACCTAAGGGCCACTCCAAAGGACTCTCTGGCAAAGTCCTCAGGTGTGGGCATGCCTGGAGGCACTTGCAGGCTTTAAAGTTGACTATCCTGCACCTGATAGGCCTGATTGGCCTTGTGGAGGTTTTTGGGGAGGGGATCTCTCTCCTGCTCATCTCCCCAATGCTGATCAGGCTGCTGGTCGGGCAGCTTATCAAACTGTTGATCAGACAGCTTATCAAACCAGTACAATGAGCTTACCTCAACTATCTGGATTTGTACAATGCTTTCTTTTTAATGTATAAGTATAAAAATACTGTTTCTCTTTTCTAACTTTAACAGATTTATCCACAGATGTGTTTAGAATCTGAGTTTACTTACAGAAATATACATTTGGTGGAGGCTGGAGAGTAGATATATTGCACTGTACTTTCATAGCCATCCTAATAATCATCTTTGCTCCAGTCTCTACATTTTGTGTTGTTTATTTCATAGACTGACTTTGAATGACAGTCCAGTGGTACAGTGAGAATAAAAGCGAGAGTAATGATGATCTTGGAATTTGTCAGTTTCTTTTTCCCATAAATGAAATACTTAAGAAGAACCTCTTCTGACTGACAGTAAAGACCGGCACCCTGTAGCTTCATGATGAGGCCTTTAAAGTGCATGCTGAGATGGAAGATTCATTTATATCCCTTTTCTCTGTTGCATTTTTCTTCACGTATCCACAAGTTTACTTCGTAGAAAGCAAGATGGAGTATCCTTGAGCAGCACTCTGAACACAATGGATATTCTCTGTAGTACAGTCTCTAGAGCATTACTGACATTTTCACACTTTCAGCTTATCAAACCATTACAATGAGGTTGCCTCAACTATTTGCATTGCTCATCTGTTTACAAGAGTTCTTTTGTAAGATGACAAACCATATTCAGGCCCTCTTTACTAAATGTTTTCTTGTTATTCCAGTCTTCATAAAATGCACTAATAAAATTTCTTCTCTGATGGATTTCAGAGATTGGATGGTGGTCCAACTTATGTATATTTTAACTGGGGAAAGGTAGAGGTGGTACATGCGATAGATCAAAAGCAGAAATCAGAGATAAGCACACTTTTAGATAATCAGAACTATGCATATATTTCTCACTGAAAAAAAAATTATATACAGAAGAAGCAGGTGTGATCTGTGAGCTTTGATTTTTAGTGCAAACACCATGAGTAAAAGTACTGTTTGCACTGGTGCAGCTGGTTTGATATTGCCCCTTTAATGGATTGCTAGTTCACCATAATGCCCTATATAATCTACAGTATTAAGTCAATGTTAAAATTCTCAGTGGGAACTCTGTATCTAATTTATAAGAATTAGCTTTCATCAAACATGGAAACAGGAAGCTTTCAAGACCTAAGTATTTATGCTTCCCTGTTAACGTGAATAACAATATATGATTTATTTTGGGACTGCCAATTTTCTTGGCATGGACCAAACTGTGTGAAGTCAACAAAACCTAGGAAATTTGTCTTCACAAAACTGAGCCCATACTGAAAACACAACAAAATGTAATTTTCTTCAGTTACTGCTGCCCTCCTCCTGCATACAACTGCAGCAGGAGGGAATTATGTGATTCTCTTCAATTTTACAGCCATTTCACTATTTAGCCACTTAAGCACAGTTGTTGCATATGCACTAAAAACCTAAAGACTACAATTTAGTTAATCATGTTTTTTGTTTGATACACAGCACAACTTCTCTCTGCATTCTGTGATTTTTTTTTTTTGCATTGATAATTAATCAAAGACCCATTCTCAATGGATGTTCTCATATTTTATGCCTACAGAAAATTTCCAGAGTGAACTGGAAAGATTCCCTCTAGGGCTACCTCCATCTCCCCTTCTCCCTTTTCAATCTCAAATCCTTCCTTCATCCTCTGCCACCTCTCTTCCTTTTCTAAAATCACTGAGGAGAAAACTGCATACCTTCTCTCCTCCTCCAAACTCACTACCTGCTCATCTGATCCTATTACTACCTCTCTACTAAGTTGTCATCCCTTCCTGTGGCCTTCAAACATGCTGTGGTTACATCTCTCCTCAAAAAACCTTCACTAGGCTCTACCTGCCTTTCTACCTATCAGCCCATCTCCCTCCTCCCTTTCGCATTCAAACTACATGATCTAAGCTACTTCCACTTTCTTGACTTTCTTTACTCTGTACTCATTCTGGATCCCCTGCAATCTGGCTTTCATCCACTTCATTCTATGGAAACAGCCTTTGCCAAAGTCTCCAGTGACCTATTCCTGGCCATATCCAAGAGCCTTTACTCACTCCTCATTCTTCTTGATTTATTTGCTGTTTTTGACACTGCTGATCACACCTTCTTCTCAATACCCTATTCTTGCTTGGATTTAGGAGCTCTCTTTAGTCTTGGTTTTCTTCTTATCTTTCCCATCATACTTTTATTGTGTGTTCTGGAAGATCTTCCTCCACTGCTATTTCCCCTTCAGTCGGTGTACCTCAGGGATCTGTCATGGGATCTCTTTTTTTTCTTTCTCTATACTCATTTCTTTGGTGCCTCGATTTCCCCCCATGGTCTTAGTACATATCTTTACACTGGTGTCACTCAAAGTTACCTCTCTGTACCTGAACTCTCTCCAAGAAAACAGGGCTTTATCTCACCTTTATTGTTAAGACATGGATAACAATATATGATTTAGGGGCTTTATCTCACCTTTATTGTTAGACATGGATCTCACCTGGATGTTCTGAAAGTGAGCATGGACAAGACAGAGCTTCTTATATTTCCCCCAGAGCTCCCCCCCCCCCTTTCTCCTTTCTCTCTTTCTGGGATAACACTATCATCCTTCTGGATTCCTCAGCTTGCAACCTTGAGTTCATCTTTGACTTTTCTCTCCAACACATCCAACAGATAGCTGAAACCTGTCATTTTTCTCTATAACATCTACAAAATGTGTTCCTTCCTTTCTGAACACACTACTAAGACCTTCATACACTCTCTAACCACTTCTCATTTAGGAAATTATAACCTGCACTTCACTGATCTCCCACTGAATCATCCCTCTTCCCTTCAATCCATTCAAAATTTAGTTGCATGCCTAATCTGCTATTGTTGCTACAGTCACATAACTTCTCTTTTCAAGTGACTTTACTGTCTCCCTATCCCTTTCTACATCCAGTTCAAACTTCTCCTATTGATCTACAAGAGTATTAATTCTGTGGTTCATCAGGAGGGCATTCCAAGTGGTGGGAGCAAACACAGTGACAGAATTCAAAATGACATGGGACAGACATAGTGGATCCCTTTATAGCAACAGGATAAAATAAAAATAAGCATAACTATCTCTTATATCTGAACAAATAGGGGTGACCTACCCGGAGTGGTGGGTACACCCCTAAACAAAGGCATGGGGAGGGGTGACCTGCACAGAGTGGCAAGTGCACCTACTCTTGCCGCCTTGCTGGGCAGACAAGATGGACCATGCTGGTCTTTATCTGCCGTCATATACTATGTTACTATTATTACACCCCTCCTCAGGAACTGCACTCATCAGGCAAATCCCTTTTATCTGTGTCCTTCTCTTCCACTGCCAACTCCAGACTTTGTTCATTCCACCTTGCTGTACTATACAGCATGCCTGGAACAGACTACCTCAGTCAGTACATCATGATCCATCTCTGGTCCTATAAAATCCATGCTAATAACCTACCTCTTCAAGGCTACTTTTAGATTCTGATCCACCTTATTCTTCTGTTTACCACCCATCTGCATTATAACCATTTCTCCTTAGCATTACTTTTTTCCCTGGTTAATTTGTCTGATGGCACTGTGTGAGAATGGCACTGTGGTTGCAATGTCCCTTGATGCAGAAAAGGCTTTTGATCATATTGAATGGCCTCATTTGTTCCATGCTTCGGAATGACTTGGCTGTGATTTTGGGTTTATTCAGTGAGTTAAGGTGCTCTATGCTTCTCATTCACCAAATATTGTAAATGGTACTTTTTCTGAGCCCATCTCTCTTAGTATGGGTATTAGACAGGTATATAATCTATCACCATCATTGTTTAATCTGGCCTTGGAGCCATTACGTTTGGCTAGTAGGATGGAACGTGGAATTGCAGATATTGGTACAACTTCTGGTAACTGGAAACTTGCAGCCTACAATGATGATGTCTTGTTCCTCTCTAACCCTGCAGCCTCTATTCCATGTCTCCTAAGTGTGATAAAGAAAATCTCATCCTTCTCAGGGTTTAAAGTGAACTGGGATAAAACAGAGCTATTGCCTATGAATGATTTCACTACCCAAGGAGACTTAGGAGATGTATTTTTTAGATGGTCTCCACAAAAGATTAAGTATCTTGGAGTTTATTTCTGTACAAATTTTAAGGACACAATTGTGTACAATACAAGTAGCCTTCTATCTAAATTGAAGTCTCTTCTGCAGTATTGGTCACCATTGTTTTTGTCATAGTGTGATAGACTGGACGCTATTAAAATGATGATTTTGCCATGAGTAGTTTATAAATTGGGTATGCTTCTGGGTTTTTGTAGTCTGAGTTCTTATTTACATTTGGATAGGTTGTTGACTAAATTTTTGTGGAAAAATAAAGTAACACAGATTGCTATGGCTAAGCTTAAGCTGCTCATAATGTGTTGGATTCCCTGACTATTGTATATATCAAGCTGCAGCATTGCTACAGTATGGAGCCTTGTGGTTACTGGAGGGCCCGTCTCCCCCATGATTGGAGATTGAGAAAGTAATTGTGCAACCTTTCCTCATTAGATCACTTCTTACTATGAACATTCCTAAATCCTGACTAGATGCCCCACTGATTTCAGTACTATTGGAGCGCTGAGAGTTGGATGGGAACTGTTCGGTTTCCTATTCTGCTTCTGCTGTGTCCTCTATTTGGCATAATCCAATGGTATGGATAAACAGGTGGAGGATAGCATGGAAAGAGTGGTTGGCAAAAGGAATTTGGAATGTTGGTCAACTGTTTGAGAATGGGCACTTCATATCTTTCGAGTGTTTTATGGGGAAATTTGGTTTAATGCAATCCCAGGCCTTTAGTTTGATTGCTTGGCCTTGAGCTTAGCACGGGACTCACCATGGTCTTAGGGGTATGTCCTCCTTCGGACTTAATGGCTGTATGTGAAAAGATTATAGTGAATGGTAGAGCAATTTCCAGCTTTTATGCACTATTGATGCAACGTAAATATCCATCCCTTGTTGGACTGCAATGTAAATGGAAATTTGATGCTATGCTACCACAGAATTTTCTGAATTGGAATACCTTTTGGAGTTACATGATATGTCCGACTATGTCAAGCAGTTTATCTCAATCACTCTACTTTATGGCTCATTGAGCTATATGGACTCCAGTATGTTTACAAAGGGTGAATCTGCTTTCATCCAGTCTATTGTGGCATTGCTCCTCTGCAATTGGGATGCTAACACATATGTTATTTATTTATTTATTAAAAAAAAAAGATTGGCCATGAAGTGCTACAGCATTCTAGGTAGTTTACAAAAAGGCATAAAGATACATAAGAGTACCAATTACCCTTCTTCCTCCCCGTCCTCATCACCAAATTACTCTTCCCACCCCACCAAGCAACATATAATGCTGCCATCTGTTGTCACTGTTAGAAAATCATGACTGCCCGCTATCTAAACTGGAAACAGAAATATTTTAGTGCCTGAATGTCATCAGTTCCATATCCTTTTGCAAAACCTCTGGTAACGTATTTCAGACGGCTGGAGCGAACTCCACAAATACCTGAGACCGCCACCACTGTAACTGGACATGAGAAAACCCAGGCATAGCTAACAACCGTGCTTATGTGGACCAAAGGGCCCTCCCGGGCTGGTACCAAGATAATATCCCCTATAGATAGCACAGTCCAAATTCTCTTAACACCTTGAAAATGACGACCAACAGTTTAAAGACACACCTCTGTTGAATTGGGAGCCAGTGTAGCAGCTGCAACACCCCTGATACTGAATCTCACCTGCCCGTCCTCCGCACCAGCTGAGATGCAGAATTCTGGATGACCTGCAGCTTCCTGAGAATATAGGCTGGTAGTCCAGCATACAGAGTATTGCAGTAGTCCAGGCCAGATAACACAAGCCCTGGACTACAAGACACAAGGCCTCCTTGTCCAAAAAAAGAACACAATTGCATGACCAACAATAGGTTGCCATAAGCAGACCAGGCCACCTGGGACACCTGCGCCTTCCAGGGTAGATCTGCTTCCAGAAGGACCCCCCAGATTGTGAATCTCCCTTTTCCAGCCTAGATGGGCTCCCACAATTGTGAGCCCTGTCTGTACCGCAACCGCAGACAACTTTCCACACAACAAAACCTCTGACTTAGTAACATTCAAGACCAGGTGTTGGCCTGCAACCAGACAGCAATTTCCTCTGGACTCTGATTGAGTCACTGAAATACCACGGACTCCTCCTCTTCAACCACACGAGCAACCATATGTCATCCACATACAGAAAATCAGAAAGAAAACATATCTCCTGCAAATGGCCCCTACCGGGCTTAAATAGATATTAAATAAAACAGGAGACAATGCTGACCCCTTTGGAACTCCCCATTCCAGCACTCGCACAGAGGATGACAGAGACCCCCAGCATACATGACTTTTCTGGTTCAACAGTAAAGATGCTATCCATTGTAGAAACACCCTCCCCCCCCCCCCATTCCCTAGGGTGCTACACTTCACCACCAAGATATCCCAATCAACCAAATTGAATGCTGCAGACAAATCTAACATCATCACCAACGCCATCTTTCTTGTATCTTGTGCCCTATCCAACTGTGATTCCATACCAGACCTTCTTCAGAAACCCCCTTGATCCCAATTGAGCCCACCCTCTTGATCCAGAAAATTAGTCAGTTGTCACAAAACATCCATTTCTATGATCTTAGCCAGGATCATCAATGAGGAAATAGGATGCAAATTGGAACAGCAGAGCTTGGGTCCCTAAGGGACACCTAAATCTAAGGGATAACAACCTTCACTTAAAGAAACATTCACCAGGTCAGTTATCCACCCTAGGACCTCCTCTGAAGTCCTCCACAGGAGCTACCCCAGGACTGGGTCTAAATGCATCTACATAAGGTGCAGCCCTTGGAGCAGCTCATGCACACCCTCAGCTGTCACCTTGGAAAAGGAAGCCCACTTCACTTCTGCATCTACCAGGTTCATTGCATATACTGCACCCACTCCTTTGATCTGCAGCACCTCCACCTTCCCTACAAAGTAATCTGCAACCTGTTCCACATAAAGAACACCACTCCTCCTCCCTATCCCCAATCCAAAAGCTGGTGGGCCACCTGAAAAACCACCTGTGGCTTATTTCCTGCCACCCTAATCTGTGCCAAATAAACTCCTCGCTTTGCCTCCTACAGCCAGTGGCAATAATAATTCAACCATTAGTGCCAATGCCATCTTTCCCCACTACATCCTGTTTTCTTCCAACTACACTCAAAATGGTGCAGTCCTGTTTAATATCATGGACCTCCATGGAGAACCAGGACTGATTATACAACTGATCTGCCCAAACTCAGATCTGCTGTAGTGGTGCCACATCCTCCAAGGTTATCCCATGGCCTCAAACCATCCCCACACACCTGATCCCTCAACAAGCCCCCCTGCACCCTCAGTCTTTGCTGCATTGCCTCCAACCACAACTGATACTCCTTTATAATTCCACACCTTCCACAAATTACACCTTCACTACAACATTATCCGTCCCTACCCCCAAAAAACAAAAAAGATCAAAAAGTGATCCGACCAGGGCACCCGCAACCCCTCTCAAACCTCCAACCCATAATGTGCCACCAACCTCCCTAACCTCAAAATCCAATCCAAAGTATTCCCCTTACAGTGCATAGGCCCAGATACTAACTGCTGCAGCCCATCATTAAAGAAAGAAAAAATTGAATCGAGTCACTAGTGCTCACTAAATTAAGGTCCCCCAAAACCAACATCTCTTGATACTCTAATTGAGTTAGCGGCACCCCATCCCCAACCTCCACCCATTGTTATTGCAATACAGGAGCAGGAACCCCATCGTTTTTGGCTCCTGAAACTCAATTAGCATACCCTCACATGGCTTAGGAGCTTGCTAACATTGCTGCCACACCACCCACTTCTTATGATACACTAATGACACTCCCCCCTCTCTTCCTGTCCCTCATTTCCTGAAGATAGGCATGTGATTCAAGGCAGAGCAGGATACTTTCCACCCCTCGCCCTATGGAAAACCAAGTTTCCGTAATGAACAAAAAATCATTGACAGAATAGGCATTCACTAGCGCACAATTCAGATTCACCTTATACCCCACCTCCCGAACCTCCTTGGAAACCAACTTTAACACCCACCCTCCCCCCATCTATATCACTGACCCCCCTTCCCCCATGCATATCCCTCATTCCCCACCACCACATCAATCCCCTGACCCCTAAGCTCCAATCTCGCCGCAAAACACATAAAAAAAACAAACCTTTACACAATAACAGAAAAAGAAAAGGAAAGCAGAACAACACCAGAAATCCAAAACACAGAATACCAACAAACACCATTCCCAGTGGTATTCCTAAGTGATGTGCTAAGTGGCACATCCCTTAGCTGTGCCCCTTAGGTGGGGACAACAGGTGGGACCCACATGGTCCACACAGGTCTCTTAAATGGGAGTCCCATCATTGCCACAGGTGACATTAGGAGCAAGGGGAAGGAACCAATGATGATCCTGCTAGTACTCCTCCTGATGGCAAAAGCTGACAGAAAAAAAAGAAGCCCAGCAGCAAGCAAGATGGAATAAACTACAACAGCAGCACACCAAAGTCCTTTCTCTGCCTGGGCCACACAGGTCTCTTAGATGAGTGTGCCCTTGTGCAAGGTTTTTGAGATTGCAATGTTTTTAAGTTGTATGTCAGTCTGCCATAGAAACATAGAAACATGATGGCAGAAAAAGATCACATGGCCTATCTAGTCTCCCCTTCCATATGAAGTACTACAATGGTCTACTTTTTTTCCTTTTGAGATGCTCTGTGTTTTTCCCAAGGTTTTTTTGAATTCAGATTCTGACCTAATCTCTATCACCTCCACTGGGAGACTATTCCACCACTGGACACATCCACCACTCTTTCCATAAAGAAATATTTCTGCATATTACTCCTGAGGCTATCCCATGACTCAATTATTGTATCAAGATGTAGCAGAGCTTGCTTTCAACCGAAAGAGGCTCTCCTCCTGTGCATTTATGTCATGGAGGTATTTAAACACCTCTATCATCTCTCCTCTATCCCGCCTTTCCTCTAATGAATACATATTAAGATCCTAAAGCCTATCCTCATATGCTTTATAACCAAGACCATTAAATATTTTAGTTGCCACCCTCTGCACTGACTACAACCTGTTTATATCCTTTTGAAAGTGCGGTCTCCAGACTTGCACACAATACTCCAAATGAGGTCACACCAAAGACTTATACAGAAGCACTATCACCTCCTTTTTTCTGCTGGCCATTCCTTTCCCTATGCACCCAAGCATCTTTCTAGCTTTCACCATCGCCTTTTCTACCTATTTAGCCACTTTAAGATCATCAGACACAATCACGCCCAGGTCCCGCTCTTCTTTTGTGGATAGAAGTACTTCACATACTACACTGTACTGCTTCCTTGGATCATTGCAGCCCAAATGCATGACCCTGCATTTTTTAATATTAAATCTTAGCTGCCAAATTCTAAACCATTCTTCAAGCTTAGCTAGATCCCTTCTCATGTTATCTACTCTTTCTCCCAATGCTAGGCATCAAATCCACAGACCTCTCCAAACTTACTTTGAACTGGAACGACACCATCTCATCAGCTGCCTTCGCTCCACTCAAAAGTAACACATCTCACAGAAAAAAAACAAAGCCCCACAGTACTCCTCTGATATAAAACAAGCAGAAATCACATTGTGAAAACTGGAACGAAACTGGCAAAGAACCATCGACCAAACAGATCGCCTGGAGTACAAAGAAAAGCAATACAAATACAACAAACTGAACTTGGACCATAAAAATCAACACCAAACAAACATCATAATTAAACCACTGAATCACCCTAGAAAGCTCTTCTCAATAGTCAAGTACCTGACCAAAACCGCTCACAATGCCGTTGCAGATACCTTAACCCCCTAAATATGCGCAAGCTACATTCAAAGCAAACTCGCATGCCCACATAACACAAAAAAACTGCCTCCTTTGTCAACACCATCTGAAGCAAGAGATTCACCAAAGACCTGGACAAAGTTTTACTCGATATCTGAAGAATACTGCACTAACCTACTAAAAGCCCTGAACACTACAACCTCACCCCTTGGCCCTTGCTTCACCACCTGGATAAAAGTAATTTCTCAAGAAGAAGCACCAGTGCACTGCAGAATAGTAAACCTGTCCCTCACACAAGGCTATATGCCACCCCAGCTCAAAACCTCATCTATAAGACCACTCCTAAAGAACACAGCATCTGACCCAAGCTCACCAGCCTCATACCGTCCAATATCAAGCATACCACTCTTATCCAAAATAATTGAAAAGACCATTCAACGTCAACTCCAGGACCAGGTAGACACAAACTTCCCACTCGACCCTCAGCAAGATGAATTCTGAGAATCCCACAGAGTAGATACCTTATTCACAATCCTCAAAGGGATTGAAAACATTAAACATGGATTCATACTCATTTCATTGATATAACATCAGCATTTGACTCAATAATACACCCCACACTGCTGGACAGGCTGTCTGAGATTGGAATAAGTGATACCCCCCTGTCCTGGTTCCACTCCTACTTATCCGACCGAACAATAGAAGTGAAGATTAAGACCGACAAATCAGGGCCCTTCTCATTACATCAAGGACTACCCCAAGGCTCATCACTATCTGCTTTACTCTTCAGCATTTATATACAACCTGTCTTCAAAATCATACGGAACCACTGCATACATTACCATCTATATGCAGATGACCTAATGATATTGATCGACACCACAAATCTCTCCCATCTCCTCATGCACGACAGAAATAACCAAATGGCTGGCACAGCACAACTTATTAATCAACTACAACAAATCCGAAGCACTCTTAATCACTAGAAACACCACATTCAACCCTCCAAATAATCTATAAATTAGAAATTATCCAATTCCAATCAAGAATGAGGTGAGATATTTGGGGATACTCCTAGACCAGAGGCTCAATCTACAATCTCATGTCAACAAAGCCACCTCTAAAGTCTACTACAAGATGAAGATTCTGCAGAACCTAAAACCCATACTAGAACCAAATCACTTTTGATCTGTCTGCCAGGCAATAATCACTCCACTGCTGGATTACAACATGATACTCCAAGATCTACCCAAAAGTACAATACACACCCTGCAGCTGGCACAAAACATAGCTACTAGGCTAATTACAGGAACCAAGAAGCATGATCACATCATCCCTGCCTTAAAAGAACTGGCTTCCCATCCGCTCTAGAATAAAATATAAAGCTATAATGATGACATTCAAGATAATAAATAACCATTCCACTGAATGCTTAAATGATATAATCAAAAGAGTCCCAGACACACGATCGAGGAGGAAGATCCACCAGAACACACTCTCAACTGCCACCATACTGCCCACCTCTTCACAAAGACTACTTCACAGGGTATTCAAATTTTATTCACCATTACTATGGAACTCATTCCCACACCAAATAAGAGCTACTTCAGATATCACTGATTTCAGAAAGCATCTAAAGACCTACCTTTTCACTGAGCATTACGACAACATAGGAAGTACCCACAACAATTCTTAAAGCTCAGCAAAACCGTCCCCGCTTTACAAGAAGACAACTATGCTAAGAACCAATCTACTGTAAATAGTTGAAACATTGTAACCAGTTAAATGTATATATTTCTTTATACTGTTCCATGTAATACATGTTCTGTTCCAATGTAAACCGCTTTGATATAACTGAAAAGCAGCATATAAAAAAATGTTAAATAAATAAATAAAAAATCACTAACAAAGATGTTAAAAAGAATCGGACCAAGGACAGATCCCTACAGAACACCACTGGTAACCTCCTTCTCCTCAGAATGAGCTCCATTTACATGTACCTTTTGTCGCCTCCCACTCAACCAATTTCTAAGCCAATCAGTAACTTTAGGGTGCATCCCTAGAGTGCTCAGTTTGTTTAAAAGTCTCCTGTGTGGAATGGTATCAAAGGCTTTACTGAAATCCAAGTATACACCACATCTAGAGCTGTCCCTCAGTCCAACCCCTTGGTCACACAGTCAAAGAAATCAATCAGATTTGTTGACAAGACTTGCCTCTGGGGAATCCATGCTGCCGCAGATCCTGTAATCCATTGGACTCCAGAAACCTCACTATTTTCTTTCAGCAGTATTTCCAATAATTTACTTACCACACAGGTTAGACTAACTGGCCTCTAGTTTTCAACCACATCCTTACTTCCGCTTTTGTGTAAAGGGACCACATGTGCCTCTCTCCAGTCCTCTGTCACTACTCTCGACTCCAAAGAGGCATTAAAAAGGGCAGTGGAGCTGCTAGAACATCCCCAAGTTCCTTCAGTATTCTTGGATGTATCCCATCTGGTCCCATCACCTTGTCTACTTTTAGTTTAGCTAGTTCCTCGTGAACACAGTCTTCTGAAAAAGTTTGAGATCCCTATCCCTTTTGTTCCTATTTGTGGGCATTTTCTGAGGTCCTGTTTCTGGCCCTTCATCTGTGAACACAGACAGAAATAAAGTGGATAAACAATTCCACTTTATCCTCAACAGCTTCTACATATTCTCCCCTTCACCCTTGAGTCTGACAATACCACTTTTGCCCTTCCTCCTCTCACTAACATATCTGAAAAATGTCTTATCCCCTATTTTATTGCAATGGCTATTTCTTCTTCTTTTTGTATTTTTGCTTTCCTGATTGCTAACTTCTCTAAGTTTTTCTAAATATAGATGCCTGTCTTCCTCGCTCTGTGATCTCTTGTAGTTCATAAAGAGCCCCCCCCATTTTTCAGCTATTTTTTTTTTTTGAGAACCATAGTGGCCTCCTTTTCCTTTTATCTTTATCTATCTTTCTAACAAAAAGGAGGGTTGCCCTTAAAATATCCCCTTTCAGTTTTGCCCACTGATTTTCACATTCCCCAGCTGTTCCAATACTGCTAATGACTCCTTGAGGTATTGGCCCATTTTGGCAAAGTTAGTTTTCATAAAGCCTAAGACCCTTGCTTTTGAATGGGTTTTATCAGCCCTAGTCCTAATACTGGACTATACCATCATCACATCTGGATGCGAGATGATCTCCCTCTATAACATCAGAAACACTTTCCCCATTGGTAAGCATCAAGTCCAGTATGGCCCCTTCACATGTGTGTTCTGTTACCAGTTGCCTGAATAGTTGTCCCTGCAGTGAATCCAGGATCTCCTTACTTTTAGATGACACCGCAGCAGGGATTTGCCAATCAACATCCGGCATATTGAAATCACCTATTAGTAGCATTTCCCCTTTCCTGGCAATGCTGTGTATGTCTTCTATTAAATCTCTGTCCACTTCTTCTCCCTGTGAGGGAGGTTTGTATATCATGTCAATGCAAATGGATATCTCCAGGAATAAGCAGGAATGTAGTCTTCACATATGGGCTCACAATCTATGTGTACGTGAGGAAACAGAGGGTTAAGTGTCTTGCCCAAAGAGTGCCTATAGGACTAGAAACCCCAGTCCCTCCAGCCTGAGATTGCTGTCCCCAGGTGGGACTTGAACCCCAGCCCTCCAGCCTGACGTACCGTATCCTGGCCACTCCTCCTTCATTGTTGATCCCATAGAGGGCAGCAGCAGTGGCAATGGGTGCTGAGGGGGGGGGGGAGAGGGGGGTATGGTGCGAGGGGGAGTACAAGGGATAAGTTTTGCCTAGGGCACTTAATCTTCTTGTGCCAGAGCTGGTTATTCCTCAGTAGTAACTGCATGGGCAGATGCTGGGAATGCCCCCAACAATTATCATTATAGTTTTACAGTTACTGCAATGTAATCTGGGCACTTGCCACATGCAAAGTTTTAACAAATAAAAAAAAATGCCCTTAGAAAAAGACCTATACAGTCAATTATTTTTATCAAAAAAATCTCTAGAATGATTCCATAATAAGGCAAATGTAACCTCAGGATGGCTTAGACCCTACATATAGCAAAATTCATCACTATAGGGAATAGCTGATGCTCACATCACAGGTCACAAGCCTTCTTTAATTTTTAACTTTTTATTTCAGTTTATCTAATTATATCCAAAAAGTACTTTTTAGGATTCTCAATAGTCAAAAGACTTCTATAAACTAACTTATTTTTAGAAAAAAGAAGAAGAAACAACGCCTATAGTGCACAAATAGCCACAGAAATAAATCTTCTGTTCCTGTAAAAAACAGAAATAAAGCTAATCAAACAGATAGTAAACCACATGCCTAAAATGTCTATATCTGCTTATCTTGGAGTTTCCGTGGTCCAAAACAGAGTCCAAGTGAAAACAGCCTAAAAGCTTTCATTGCATTTTTCAATGTCTACAACGAATGCAAAGACACCTGTAGATATCCGACATTAAAACAAAACAGATATCCCCAACAAAAGCTTTTGTTTTGCCAAAAATTGGTTTCTTCAGGGGTCTTTAGTTGGTATCTTCACTAATAAATCAAAAGATTATTTCTTCGCCATCAATAGACGGCGTCTGACGTCAACCATTTTTTTTTTTTTTAAATGCTTTATTTTCGTTTTATAACAACAAAGGAAAGGAAGACATACAGCTAAAAGACAAATACATACAGAGAATGTGATACATACACCAAAGTAAACCCCTACCACCCCCTCCCCCCTGCTTCTTCTCTAGAAACTAATCATTCCCGAAAACGGGCGTGTACTGACATTATTGTGGTACAAACCTAACGGTGAGATAAAACATGATAAGTATGCATTAAACAGACATGTTGGAACAATGGGCAGAGTGTACATAATCATTGAGCATCTGCCGTTTAGACAAGCGAAAGTGAGTTTGGATATGAGGAATAGCCCTCCGAGATATCTGCTCATATTTACTATATAAGCAGACAAGGTTCCACCATTCATTGGCAGTAATTCGAGAGCTATCCTTCCAATTCCTCATGATTAAACAGATGGCTATACCCAGCAGGAAGTCAAGGAGAAAGCGACCCTTCTTAGGAAGAGAGGGGACCTCCGCCACTGAGCGGAGTCCCACAATCTTCCAGGGTAGAGGCTCGTGGAGGTGTAAGATAGATTGAATACGACCCCAGACCCGCCCCCAGTAAACCTGCAGTTGAGGACATTCATAAAGAACATGAGCGAGGGTTCCCACAGCAGTATGGCAAGACCAACACTGGTCCCTAGTAGTGGTGTTCCATTTGGCAATTCTTTCTGGAGTATAAAAGCATCTATGTGCAAAAAAGAAGAGAGTTTGGGTGACAGAGGCAGATCTGGAAACCCGCACCACCTTGCTCCAGAAAACGCTCCATTGTACAGGGGTTAAAGTGATTTGCAGTTCGCGTTCCCAGGCTTGTTGAGCTCTACAAGTAGCAGCGTCAGTACCCTGACATAATAGTTTATAAAAGTTAGAGGCTACCCCATGTGTACTACTAATAGAGTGAGTTAGTTCTAATAGCCCGTTCTCAGTAGGGGCAGAGGGCGGCAGGATTTGAGCTCTTTTGAGGCAGTGTTGAAGCTGCATCAATTGAAAGTAATGTTTCGCTGGTAACGCAAATTCCTTTTGTAAGTCGGAAAACGTCTTCCAGCGAGCTGCAGAGAAGAGTTGTTGGGGTGTCCAGATCCCCCTAGAGTACCAGGATTTCCATGCAATCGTTTTATGTAGGACTTGAATTCTGGAGTTATTCCACAGCGGGAGTCTGTCCTGAGGACATACGTTTGAACCCAGTGATAGAATGAGAGTGTTAAAGGCCGCAAGAGTATCAACAATCATTGGGGGATGGCGTAGGTCGACTTGATGGGACATGCCGGGGAGATGGATCAACGGAATTGGGTTACTTAGCTCCTCTTCAATGTCAAGCCAAACTGGTCTGTTGTCTGTTGAGGCAGCTAGCCATCGGGCACCTTGTTTAAGTAGGAAGGCTTGATGATACCTAAGAAAATCAGGAAAGCGGATACCCCCTAATTCCTTCGCAGACTGTAGTTTGTGTTTAGCTACTCTTGGTGGTTTTCCCTGCCAGAGATAACGGACGAGAAGGCCCTCAATGTCTTTGTAGGTGTGTAGCGGGAGGAAGCAGGGCAGCATTTCTAAAATGTGATTCACTTTAGGGACTATCATCATTTTGACGGTGTCTAGGCGGCCCCACCATGTAAGGGATAGGGGAGACCACCGATTTGTGAGCTCACGGACTTTGGAGACTACCTCCTTGGCATTAAAGCTCCTTCGAATTTAAATGCGTTTCTTGGAGGAAAATCAGATCAGCTGCTTCATGACTTAGATAGCTCAGGATTTTCTTCCGTTTTATCGGGTTATTGATGCCTTTTACGTTCAATGATAAAATCTTACATGGTGCCATCAATCGATAATAGACATTTGAGATAATGGCGCTTGAAGATATACAATATAAACAGAATCTGTACAGCAATGACATAATCACCAAGTATGCTAGCCAATACACCCCATATTGAAAAACATGTACCAAAGTAACTTAGAGAAGAAGCAAAACCCCCAATGAATATGGCGACCATATGTCTGCAGGAGGAGGCCCCAGAGAGGAGGATAAAGACATGAAAAGAGAAGAAACACCAGAGTCCATAATTAACACTGTCTCTGATATTCATCGAGGCAACTCTGGGTAGATGGAATCGGGTCACAAATATCATCAAAAGAAGGCTACAAACCGCCCTCGACGGCCTCCTTGCTGAGCCGTGGCAAATCCAAAATGGCGGGTACAGCGGACATGAGAACACTAGTAGGAACACTCTAGAAGTCAGCGCATCAAGTCGGCTTCTTTAGCATCCAAAAACTCCGCTAGTAGATCAGGGTCCTCAAATGTTCTTGTCTGATTGTGCAGCGTGACTCGGAGCTTGGCCGGGTACATCAGGCCATAGCGTGCTTGTAATTGTTGAAGCCTCGGCCGGAATTCCAGAAAGCGCTTTCGGCGGTCAACCGTGGGTTTAGCCAAGTCAGGATAGAAGGAGATTTTATGGCTCTCAAACTCCAGAGGGCCCTTCGCCCGAGAGGCGCTGAGAATTTGCTCCACATGTTGATATCTCAAAAGTCGAAAGATAATAGGCCGCGGGGTCTTCCTGTTGAGCGTTATGTTCGTGGGCACACGATGAGCGCGATCGATCTCCAATTCCTTGGTAAAGGTGATTTGGAGCAGAGAAGAGAGGATTTTATATAAAAACTCCTTCATGTCTCCCGATTCCGCTCCCTCCGGTATGCCCACTAATCGTAGGTTGTTACGGCGCGCTCTATTATTGCTATCTTCCACTTCTTTCTGCAAGGCCCGCACCTGACGTTCCACTTTGTCGAGTTTGGACAGCCGGACCACATGGGAGTCTAATATGCTCTCCATTTTGTCCTGACGCGAGGAGAGTCCCTCTAGTCTGCCTTGCAATACACCAAGGTCTTCCCGCAGCGCTCGGAGTGCTTCCCCGTTGGACTGCACGAGGTCTTTAACCCCTCTGATCTCTGCGAGGATCTCCTGCTGCATTTCGGGGCCCTCGTGTAGAGCCAGCCCCTTCTGCGGGGACGGGGGTTCGGTTTTAGAGCGTTTGCCGTGAGAAGCTGCTGGAGATCCAAATTCCAGGCGCGTAGGTTTGGTCCCCGCCATCTCATCAATGTGCCCAGGTAAAATCAGAGCATAAATTCAAGAATGTCCGGTGTTAATTCAGGATTCTGAGTAGGCCTCTCGGGAGCCTCAGCGTTATGCGACCATCCCGCTGGACATCAGGCTCCGCCCCCCGACGTCAACCATTTTTAAAGAAATCCTCAACCAATAGGAAAGCACACCAAAAATGACGCTATTCACAACGTCATTTACCTAACACATGACCGAAATACAATATATGATAAAAGCTAAAACTGAAAGGAACTTCAAAGTTTATCTAGCAGAACATCATACAAACAAAGTCCACTTGATTTTATCATTAAGTCCATGAGGGTCTAAAGTATTTAAATCGTAAATCCATTTTTGCTCTCTTTGTAACAGCAATCTACCTCTGTCTCCTCTTCTAATGTTATAAGGAATATGTTCTAAAACTGTACAATGTAATTCTTCAAGAAAATGATTGAGGAGTGGCTCAGTGGTTGGGACAGGTTAGCTAAGGCCAGGGGTTCAATTCCCACATGGGGATAAGCAATCTCAGGCCAGAGGGACTGGGGTCTGTAGTCCCACAGCCACTCCTTGTGGCCTTGGGCAAGCCACTTAACCCTCCATTGCCTCAGGTACACTTAGATTGTGAGCCCTTTGGGGACAAGGGAATAAAAAGTACCTGTTAGTAAACATGTAAACCGCACTGATTCTAAAGAGTGCGGTATAAATAAATAAAATAAAATAAACAATGCTGAACTAATGATGTATCCATCCTTGCTTTACTAATATTGTATTTATGTTCCGCCAACCGTGTTCTTAAGGAGCACGTGGTATTACTTATATATAATTTAAAGCAAGGACACCATAGCGCATATATAATAAAAGAAGTGTTGCAGGTAATATTATATTTAAGTAGATGACTTTTATGTTCATATTTAGAACAGATTACGGCTTCCATAATACTGCAAAAGGAACAGTGATGACATTTCGCATGTCTCTGAGCAACAGCGAGGGCAGTTTGGCGAGGGACTGCTGAACATAACCAGTCCCTTACATTCTTGCCCCTACTGTATGCTATCCGCAGTGAATTCCCAGATAGCTTTGGATGGGTCATAAGAAGATTCCATCTTTTCGTATGGAAGCTGCTATACGATCTGAAAGACTAGAATGCTGTAATAAACATGTTATAGATGATGTTACTGGCGGCATTGTCAAGTCCGACTCAACAGATTGTGGATTCAAAAGCCATTCTCGATGATTGTATTTCGCCCTTTTGTAGGCTTTTCTTAAAACTGAACTTGGATAGCCTCGTTCTTGAAATTTAGATATCATCTTTTTTGCCTGTAATTCAAACTCTTGTGTAGTAGAACAGATATGGCAAAGCGTTACCATACTTTGGTTAAAGTATCCCTTCGTTTTTTTTTTCTTAGACTGATGCTCTCATTTGGGTTTTGCTAAGTGGTAAGTTGAACATGGAAAATGTACTTCCCGTTGAAACAAAATAAGATATTTCATATTATAATAATTTGCATTGTGCTACCATATACAGCTATACTAACAATAGAATATATGAGTAAAAGGCCCATTTTAATAGGTTTGTGGAAATCAGCATTGAGATGTCCAGGATGGGAGGTGCTCAAATGCCCCTCATATCTAGAAGGATATGTAGAAGAAGTGCCTGCTCATTTGCAAGCATGTCCAGTGGGAGCAGCAATTTTAGAAACAGAGACACTGACTAAAAAAGCATTCCCATTTCACAGCCTCGCATTGTTGCAGCCAGAAATATTATGGGATCCTGGCTGCTGCAAACAATAGTAGGATCAACTGCCCATTGTAACTCCCTCAAAATTCACCATATCCCCTTCTCCCCCCCCCCCCCTACACTTTATCAACATCCACCATATCCCAGTTATTGCTCAAAACATTCCCTAACATCATTAGAGCTCCCAGTCCAATGCACCACTTGCTCTTACCAGTGATTTTCATGGTGATCTAAAAGGAAGCAGGAGCAATTCCCAGTTGCTCATGCTCCATCAAGTGCCCGGCATCAAAATAGCACCTTTGACCCCTAGCTTTATTAATTGATTGATCTTACAGGGTTATGAGTGAACTTTGCTGATCTACCTTGCGCTTATTTAATTGCAGAGTTTTGCAAAGCATGATCCTTGTACCTTTTTTAACATTGTCCTCTGGGGGGGCGGAGCTAGCCACTGAACAGAATGGACGCCTGAATTTTTGCTCCCGTTGCTGCCCAAGAATCCTGAACATATCCCGGTATTCCATTGAAGTTTGTACCCCCTACCTACATCAATAACACCGCAATACAGCTGGATGGCATCCCTGAAGCCTGCCCGGCTGGAATTTCCACAGGGATCCGGCTCAGCAGCGAAACGATCCAAACCCGAAGTGGGTTCCCCGCAGAAAATGGCCGCGGGAGAGAAGGAGGGAGTGACTGCCGGTGGCCTACGTGAAGTGCTACAGGAATTGAAATGCGTTAAAGAAATGATTGCAGCCAATTCTAGTTCACTGAACATGATTCAAGAAGACTTGCTGGAGGTAAAAGAGAAACTCCTCACCATCACCACTCGACTTAATGCAGTTGAATTACAAACCCAGAAGCATGGCGTTGCATTAGAACAGCTGGGCCCTTTGGCCAAACGAGTCCGGCACATAGAAAATCTGATTGAAGATCAAAATAACCATTCCCGTAGAAATAATATCCGCCTTGTTGGAGTCCCTGAAGGCGCTGAAGGTACCGATCCGATTGGATTTCTGGAAAAAAACCATACCGGAGATGCTGCAGCTTGTCTTTGCAAGGCCTTTTGAACTAGAACGGGCCCATCGAATCCCAGCGCACAAAGCTGAAAACACACGATACCCGCGCCCACTCATAATGAAGGTACTGAGATACCCACAGGTCCTACAGATCTTTCAAGCTGCACGGAAGGCCGGATCACTGCAAATCCAGGGACACAAAGTAACACTTTATCCGGATTTGAGCAAGCAAACGGTAGATCGGAGAAAAGCGTTGCTGGCCTGTAGACCCATGCTACAAAGTGCACAGGCAAGATACGGGCTATACTACCCAGGAACCATGCGGGTCACGCTGCATAATGAAACGAGGAATTTTGTTGATGCTGAAAAACTGAAAACTTTCCTACAAGAAAAATGCGGTATGGAAACCTGAGGTCAATATTCTGATCTCTCACGCAGTGTAGAGAACTCAGCATATACTCAGGGGGTGCGGCCGTGCGTTCTCACAAATTTTAGAACGCCTTAAGCCTTGTTAAACACCTCATTGATTGTATTTCTGTTGTTCTAAATAGTTTTAATTAAACAGATATTTCTGCTTGAAATGTAGGGGTGGCAACGGGAGGTCGGGGTTGGTTACTGTTTCAGTGGATTGTGTTCACCTTAGCGATACAATGTTTGCCAGTTATGCAGTTGTTTGTGTCAGTCCAGTCCAGTACAAAACCCTCCACATACACGCAAATGCAAGTACGCGGCAGGCCTATCCATAGGATAGCTTTCACCTATAAGACAGCTTATCCCAACGTTGATGTCTAGTGATCTTTTAATGCTTTCGTTAAATGTAAAAGGTATTACTGGCCCTGTCAAACGCAAGAAGATTTTAGCGTACTGCCAGCAAAAAAAAGCGGATATTGCCCTCTTACAAGAGACACATTTAACAGATACTGAATCGCAGAAAGTAACCTCTAAATACTTCCTGGTGGCGGCCTCGGCCTCTGCCACTCAACGCAAAGGGGGGGTAATAATATTAGTGCGCAAATTCCTGCAATCCGCCATTACCGACACACGGATTGATCCGCTAGGTCGATGGGCCAGAGTGACGATGAAAATAAATCAACAGCTTTACACATTCTTCAATATTTACGCGCCCAACCTCGATGACCCTAACTTTTTCAAACTGATAGCTAAAGAAGTTACAGCCGCGGCTCACACCAATATCTTATTAGGGGGCGATTTCAATGTCATCTTGGATCCACTGTTAGATCGCACGCCCTATCGGGCTGTAGACAAAGTCAAATCGCAGGCGATTCTTAAAGGCATCATAACAGAGCTACACTTGGTAGACCCCTGGCGCCTACTTCATCCCCAAGAAAGAGACTACACATTTTATTCCATCCCACATAATACCCAAACAAGGATCGATTTCTTCCTACTGTCCACAGAGCTGATGCCCCAAGTGTTGTCCGCAGAGATATATGCTACAACGGTATCGGACCACGCCGCTGTCTCCCTAGTGTTGAATACCAACGTTACACAGCATGTTCCACCAAGATGGACATTTGATAAATCCCTACTAGCAGATGACTCCTTTGTACAGCTACTGTCAGGGGAAATTGAGACCTATTTTAAATATAATACACCCACTGATACCTCCATCTGGAGCTGGTGGGAAGGTTTTAAAGCGACCATACGAGCTCATATTACCACCTACACCATTAGACGGCGTAAAGCCAGGAAAAAAGAAAAAGATGAATTGGAACTCCAAATAAAAGCTGGGGAAAGGTTACTAGCCAAAAGAGCTGACTCAATGATATTGATTAGACTCCAAAAATTGCGATACCAATATAATGCTCTCCTCAACAAAGAAGCACTGAGTAGCATCCAGCTACAACGTAGTATATACTACTATGACAGCAACCGCTCAGGATCCCTCTTAGCTCGGCAGCTCAGACCAAAAACCAGCAAGACCGCTATAGCGGCGTTGCAGGACAATTCCGGGGGCCTTCTCCTGAGATCTGACAAAATACTAGACCGCTGCAAAGAATTCTATGAGGAACTATATCGCTCAGATACCCAATGTAGTGACAGAGCCTTTGAAGATTTTGTCTCCAAGATAGTAGGACCCACATTAACCAGTCATCAAAGTCGAACGCTGGAACAAGAGATCTCAGTAACTGAAATACAAGATGCGATCAAACAGATGGCTCGTGGCAAAGCCGCCGGTCCAGATGGTATCCCGTTGGAATTCTATAATAAATATTGCATTCAATTGGCTCCCATGCTACAGATCTACTACAGTGGCCTGCAAGATGAATCTCCAGAGATTGGAGCCCTGGCAGAGGCTGTGGTGGTAATTCACCCGAAACCGGGCAGGGATACACAAAAGATAGAGAATTACAGACCCATCTCTCTCCTAAACTCTGATTATAAAATCTATGCTAAAGTGCTTGCTAACCGATTAGGACGGATCTTAAAAGATTTGATACATGAGGATCAATGTGGATTTATACAAAACAGATCCACTACAGATAATGGAAGATTATTGGCACATGTACTGGCATCTGCCAAGACCAAGGCCGAGCCCCTGATAGGGCTAGCATTGGATGCCGAAAAAGCCTTCGATCGACTGGAATGGTCCTTTCTATTTCGATCCCTACGGTGGTTTGGGATAGGAGAAAAGTTCCTAAAACGTGTTGAATTGTTATATACCAAACCCACAGCTCGAATAGCGGTCAACTCACACCTCTCAGCCCCTTTTCAGTTGCAAAGAGGGACCAGACAGGGTTGCCCCCTGTCACCGATGCTTTTTAATTTAGCCCTGGAACCCTTATTAATAGCGCTCCGACAGAAGGAAAACATAAAAGGAATTGAGTTAGCTGATGGTCCCTGTAAATTGTCAGCATATGCCGATGACCTGCTCATTTTTCTACAACCATCAGACCTTCCTGAAACACTGCAACTCATAGATGCATACTCAACATTGTCCTCTTGGAGGGGGATTCTTTTATTGATTATGATTAACCCAAATAGCCCAAATAGGGCTATTTGGGTTAATCATAATCAATAAAAGAATCCTTCCTACTTCAACCACGTGTCTGTACTGGGTGTCTTAGAGTGACGTGGTATAGTGCTCCTTTGGTGGACCTCTACTGCAAGCATGTTCTCTCCATGGAAGGATACTCTTAGATTTGGAGATGAAGCGCTTGAAAAACGTTTACCCAAAGAATCATTGATGGATTCATCTGAAGAAGAGGCAGATGATGTGTGGGTACAATGGGAAAATACGGTTCTCCTTACCCAAAAAATGGTGAAAGAAGATATGCATGCTACTTACCTTCTAGAGTGTTGCAAGGCAAAGATTATTCCAAGGGGACTGAGAATGAATAAAGCTCCAGGACTATATCTCAATGAAGAAGGATTTATTAGATGCTGGAATGCTATATTAAACAAATGTTCTCTGGATTTAAAGATTTTATTGATAACAACTGCTAACAAGAAATCTGAAATATTGAAAACTGAGATTGATGAAAAGCTGATGGTCTTGAAAAGGTGTGATACTATTTTTAGTAAAACACATGCAGATTATGAAAGAAACATTCAACAATTTAAGAAAGAAGTGAAAAATAAAAAAGTTGATATATTCAAAAGGGATGAAGATGATTATAGGATAGGATATGTGTACCACTGGTGTAAGAAGACTGAGAATGATAGAATTTGGATAAAGAAAAGGCCATCAATGTTTGATCGCAAAGAGGATATTAGGGAAGATGGCCACAGGGATGAATCCTTGGAACAAAAAAAGAAGAGGAGCAGGAGTGAGTCGGTGGAGAATTTGGATGCCTCTGCATCCTTATTCTCTACTCAAGAGAAATCTAGATCTCAAAGAGTGAAAGAACATGGGGCTATTTGGGTTAATCATAATCAATAAAAGAATCCTTCCTACTTCAACCACGTGTCTGTACTGGGTGTCTTAGAGTGACGTGGTATAGTGCTCCTTTGGTGGACCTCTTGGAGGAGGGAACATTAGCCACCCAACTGGCTAGCCAGCTTTTATCTTGGCTAGGAGATACACCAATTCCCCCCAGACAGTTCCCAATGGGGATCAGGAGCTGTCCAGAGGGAGGTCAGTGCTAAAGGGGGGTGCCAAGTTATTTTCATAGTGTCAGTGCTACAGATCTCTACATCTGTGGCACAGACAATATTCTCTGACTGAGGGGCCTGATTGAGGTTGGTGTGGGGGGGGGGGGGTCATGATAATGATCAGGGCACAGAGTTAGGGAGAGCTCTGTGCACCTGATCACTGCCTGTCTTCTCCATTGCTTTTTCCGCAGAGACCTGCAATACCTGCCTCGCAGGCACCGCAGGAATTCTCACATTACCTGCCAATGCAGGTAATGCAGGTCTCCTTGGTAAATCCAAAAACGCTGGGTATCTGCAGGCAAAAATCTGTGAATGCTCCCTGAAGATACTGTAGAGGCTTTGCACTTCACCACAGCCTTTTGTAGCTATCACACCATGAAAGCTGCTAAAGGCTACTGCAGTTCAGTGAACATGCCCCTCCGTGTAGTTCATGTTTGTGCAAAGATGTGTAGATTAAGTGTTCAAAATATATATATAGAAATCAAAAGTTCAAGTACTGCAAATGCAAATCTGTGACTAATTCTGAATAAACTCCATATATACCAAAAAGATGTGCCTTTATTAAAAATCTTTTGCTTAAAAGAATATACAAAATAAACAATACACATTTTAAAAGATGGGAAAATATCCAAAGAGATCAAGAGACATCGAGGTCAGGGCATTTTCAGTTCTGATGGAATTTTAGGAACAGCACTGCTAAATATGGAGCTATTTCTAAAATACACTTCCACTTAGTGTAAGGAGCCATTTCAGAAATACAATTGTGGGAAAAATCGACGGGGGATCCTGGCAACTTACACATGTAAGTGCTGATATTTCACAACAAACACATATAAATATTGGCATATATACATGTATCCCCTCACTTGGTTTGCAGCTTATTGTGCTGTGAGAGCTTGTGTGTATCAGCAATGCTGAGGGCTAAGTTATTGGTAGCTTAATAACTGGCAGGGTCCCAAGATGGACAGGTATCAGCTGAGGAGCCAGACCAAGACAAACCACCCATCTAGGCAGCAGCAGAATGGGACAGTGTTGGCAGTGGAGGATCACATTCTTGTGACAACGGCAACACCACTAGAATTAAACTGCAGGGAAGAAAGACCTGGCAATCTACCTCCTTATCTTGCTACAAAAACCCAGTGGATAGTCACAAGAAAATAAATTGCACTATAGTACTAGAAGATGAGACACCCAAGTTGGAAGGCACTCAACTGGCTACTGGGGAGGAGCTGAAGACTTTTCAGAGTAAAGCCAGCATTTATGATGTGGTTGGATCAAAGCCCTTGAGACATCTGACTGCTGATATAGCTTTGCATGAAATAAAAGTCAGAAGCTGCAAAGATGTCTTACATATTGGGACATGGAATGTACAAAGCATGAACCAAGGAAATTTGGAGGTGGTCAAAAATGAAATGGAACGTGTACAACTCGATCTGTTGGGTGTCAGTAAACTGAAATGGACTGACATTGGGCATTTTGCATCTGATGATCACATGGTCTACTATGCTGGAAATGAAAGACAAAGAAATGGCATTGCACTTACAATTAAGAAGAAACTTGCAAGAACTGTAATTAAATACAATGCAATCAGTTAACACTTAATTTCTATTTGTCTATGAGGAATGCCCATAAACACAGCTATAATTCAAATATATGACCCAACAATAGCTGCAGAAGAGGATGAAGTTGATGAGTTCTACGAACAAGTACAAGCTGAAATTGACAGAACATGCAAACAGGATATCCTGATAGTCATGAGTTACTGGAAGGCAAAAGTTGACAACAAAGAATAAGGCAAAGTGGTTGGAATATATGGACTTGGCAACGGAAATGAAGCTGGAGAAAGACTGATAGAATTCTGCAAGACCAGTGATCTATTCATCTCAAACACCTTCTTCCAGCAACATAAACGTCGACTGTACACATGGACTTCACCCAATGGATTGTACAAAAATCAAATTGCCACATCTGTGGAAGTCAATGATGGAAAAGCTCTATAACATCAACAAAGGCAAAACCTGGAGCTGAATGTGGTTCAAATCACCAACTACTAATATGCAAACTCAAGCTAAAGTTGCAAAAGAGCAAGCCACTCATGAATGTAGTAAAATATGTCCTTGAGAATATACCACCAGAATTTAAAGACTGCCTGCAAAATTCATTTGATGCTTTAAATACAAATGACAGAGCTCCAGAAGAGTGATGGGATGACATCAAGAAGGTTATGTTGGAAGAAAATGAGAAGTCTCTACCAAAGGTAAAAAAAGCAAAAATGGTCAAAATGGATGACTGAATGAAAATTGCCCAGAAACGCAGAGAAGCTAAAACCAGAGGAGAAAGAGAGGCAATCGCAGAACTCAGAGATTTCCAACATGCACAAAACAAGATAAGGAGAAGTACGATCATGACACATGCAAGGAAATAGAAGCAGAAACTATTAGAGGAAGAACAAGAACGGCTTTTCTAAAGCTACAATAGTTAAGAAAAAATTCTAACCTCGAATTGGAATGTTACAAGATGCACAGAGATCCATGTTGAATGATGCTGAGAAGATCAAGAAAAGGTGGAAAGAATATACAGAGTCATTATACTATAAAGATCAAGTGGACCAATTGCCATTTCAACCTGTACCTTATGAACAGGAACCATTGGTGATGAAAGAAGCATGGGACAAACACAGAAGATCTCTACTGTAAAGGAAAAAAAGGGGAATGTTGTAGTGGTTGATATGGAAGGACAGACTAGATAGGCCATGTGGTCTTTTTCTGTCATCATGTTTCTATGTTTCTAAGTCGAAGCAGCATTGAAAGCCCTATCAAAAAACAAAGCACCTAGCATTGATGGCATTCCAATTGAAGCATTACAGCAATTGGGAGGAGTGGCCTAGTGGTTTTGGGCAAGCTACCTCAAGCTGGAAAGTCAGAGGTTCAAATCCCACTAGAGGACAGAAATCTTGTGTCAGAAGGACTGGTTTTCTAGTCCCACTTGTGGTCTTGGGCAAGCCACTTAACCCTCCATTGCCCATGTTCCCTATAAGTATTAGTGTACATGTCTCATATCCTCTTGTGTTAAAATGTATCCCCCAATTGTGTTGTGACCACTTTGATTGAAGGATAAGGTGGTATACAAAACTGTACAAATAAATTGAATGCAGCTTTTGCCATACTTACAAGGTTCTGTCAGGAAATTTGGAAGACATTTTTGCCAACTAACTGGAAAAAATCTATGTTTATAGTGGAAATTATCGCACAATTGCTCTGATCCCACATTCCAGCAAGATTCTACTCAAGATTATTCAGCAGAGACTACAACCATACCTGGAACGAGAACTGCCTGAAGGACGAGGAATGAGATACATCATCACGGATGTGAGATGGATCCTTCAAAAGACTAAAGAATACAAAAAAAATATCTATATATGTTGTTGTTTTTTTACTACATCAAAGCATCACATCATGTCAAACTCTGGGCAACATTAAAAAGCATGGGTATACCAGAACACCTGATAGTTCTCTTGCACAACCTTTACCTTGATCAGTTTGAATGTAACAAGGAGAAATAGAATGGTTTAAAATCAGCAAAGGTATACAACAAGGCTGCATACTTTCCCTCTACCTATTTAATTTATATGCAGAACTAAGCAAGAGAAGCAGGACCGTATGAAGACAACCGAGGTGTGAAGATTGGTGGAAGACTCATCAACAACCTTTGTTGCCACCGATGATCCCACTTTACTGGGTAAAAGTGAAGATGATATGAAACATTTGCCATTAAGGAACATAGTCTTAAAATGGGCCTGCACCTTAATGTAAAGAAGACAAAGATCCTGACAAAATCAATATGTTTATCACTGATGGAGAAGAAATCAAAATAGTGAACAACTTTAACCTACTTGGATCAATTATCAATAAAGAAACAACAAGCAGTCAAGAAATTTGATGATGCACTGCTCTTGGCAGAATAGCTATGAAAGACCTAGACAAGATACTCAAGAGCAGAGATGCTTCTCTCTATATAAAGATTTGATTCGTTCAAGCCATGGTATTCTCAATAATGTCATATGGATGCAAAAGTTGGACAGTGAAAAAGATAGGAACAAAACTGATGCCTTTCAATTATGGAGTTGGCAACTAATACTGTATATACCATGGACTACCTAAAGAAAAAAACAGTCAGTACAAGAGGAGATCAAACCTAAGCTATCTTTAGAAGCTCAGATGACAAGACTTTGACTTTCATACTTTGGATACATCATGCGAAGAGAGAAATCATTAGAGAAAGACATCATGCTTGGCAAGGTAGAAAGTCAACGCAATAGAGGAAGGCCAGCAATGAGATGGATCGATAAAATAACAGCAGCTATGGGTGCCACTCTGTCAACAATGAGCTGCCTGACTGAAGACCAAAAACAGGTTAGGGTCGCCATGAGTTGATACTGACTCAACAGCACTTAATAACACACATACATCAGGACTATTGTTTTTATTTTTTTATTCATAGTCTTTCAAAAATATATATCCAAGCATATTTCCTTAATGAACAAAACAAATTACATCCAAGGAAATCAAAGACCAATTAAGAAAAACTGAAACAAATATAGCCTGCAAATAAAGAGGTCAATAAATTAGGAAAAAGAAAAAGAAAAATCTAGAAAAATAAATGTCAAAACTTCAAAATGGAAGCCAGGACCATGCTTCTTACAGTTGTCTACATGCTCACTTCTTTGGAGAGGCAATAGACAAAGCTCTGGGTCCTTCTTTTGCATCAATAAAGTTAATTAACTGTTTTGATTTGAAGAAAAGAAAATGTTTACCCCCAATGTAATTAAGCTTGACAAGAAAATTTAACATTCATAATAGCACCAAGAGATTGAACCCTAACTTTGAAGGCCAGAAATTCCCATTGCCATCACTGAGTATCTAGAGATGCAGTATATCAGGGACAACTTGTATGCCTGAGCCCAAAAATGTTGTAGACATGTTTCTAAAACAGAGACAATAGACAACATTTATATCCAATTCAAATTCAAAACATGTAATCAAAGTAATTCTGTCTGTAATAACTTCCAAAGAACCTTCCAAAAAAGCAGTCAAGATCAGCATGGTTATCTTGGACCTCCAAATGTTCCACAGAAGGAGCTTTAGGCATTGAGATAGTTTGGGCTCAGTATATTTTGTGGTATACTCAAAACCTCATGGAGATACTTACAAAGAATCTCAACCAGTGACATCGCAGGACATTTTAGACAATTAAGAAATCTTATATGTATTCAATGGGGCCACGGCTCTGATATTTCACAGAGGCCGCTACTGCTGCTTTGTAAACATACCACTAAGAGTTAGGCTCCTAAATTGGCTTCTTTGAAAATTTACTAGGACTGAGTGCCTATATATTCTCTTAAAATTTCGCTAAACTCCTAAATTTATGAGTATAAAAAGTAGATGGTAATGGGGCATTTTTAGGGCAGGGAAAATAAGTTAGGAGCTTAACACTGATTTTCAGGACTAGACATCTTAATTAGGCTCATAAAGCTAGGCAAATAAATGGCAGAGCTAAATTTAGGAGCATACATTTTAAGATCCTGGATTAGGGTGAATTTTCAGCTGAAAAATACAAGGCCGCGGGCAGGGTCCCGGCGGCCTCTGGTAACCGGGTGCGCGGCCCGGTGCAGGGACCCTGTGTGCGCAGCCCCAGGCGCTTAGGCGGGAAGCAATAGTTTGAATCTATTGGATCCCCAGGAACGTGATTGTGGAGAGCCAATGGGCCGAGCGTCTGGCGACCGTGGTGGGAGGAGGAGTCTGGCCGGCAGCCCGCGCCTGTTCAGTCACGGCAGCGGAGGCTTCGGGTGCCGGCTTTGCTTTGCTTCTGTGCAGCTTGTAGGGAGAAGAATAAGGACGGTTTGGTGGTGGATGGAGCGCAGAGCGTAGAGCAGCGCTCACATCGGTGAAGCAAAGACGAGCAGAGACCCCATGGCCACGGCACAGAAGGGGGAGTCCCTGTTCTGCAAGGCCCGGCAGTAGTCCCAGACATGGGGGAGCTGAGTCCGGGTCCTGTCCTTCCTGGTAGGAGCAGGTGGATTGCAGAGGACAGCAGTGGGCAGAAGAGGATGTTTTGGTGGCAAGGCCAGTGCTGGAGTGGGCAATAAGGTGGTTTTGGTTGGGGGAGGAATGATTTGCCGTGAGGGGTTGGGTTTTGCAGGCTTCAGGATTTAGGTTGGAAAAAAAAGTGGGCTAGTTATTAAGATTGTGTAACTCGTGGCTGATAGTTGAGCTCGGGGGGACAGTCCCTTAGCACTCCCAAAAATAAATAAATATAGATATAGATATATAGAGATATAGATATATAGATACAGATATAGATATATAGAGCATAGTAGGGTGAGCAGGGCAAGGGGACAGAGTGCCACACCTTTAAGGGTGGATTTGGGTGGACAGGGGGATAGAAGCATGGGGGAAAGGAATGGGGATAAGGTGGTGAGGCATGTGGTGGCGAGAGGGCAACGGGGCCATGCATTGAGGTCCCGCACGAGTGCAGAGGCCCGAGACAGGGCGAGGGGGGGTTAATAGTAGTACGAGAGACGGGTAGGAGTGGAGGTCAGTTGCGGGGAGCCTGAGCACGGGCTCGGGGACAGCGAGCCCCTGTGGAGGGGGGGTTAGTGTCTACACGGAGTGGTATGCAGTCTAGAGGTCCTCAGAGTGGGAGTGAAGGGGTAGCGGAGTAGGATAATATCAGCATTAGCGGAGGACCGGGGGTTAGCAGCGGAGAGGCATTAGCAGACGACAAGAGATGGGGAAGGCCACTGGGGGAACAGAGGCATGGGGGAGTTCTGCATCCTGGTTGGGGACAGGACTTAAGGGGAGAGGGCAGTGGTGTAGCAGGAGTAGGATGACCGGTTTGGGAGGGCAGCGGTTATCCTCTCCTTTAGGTGGGATGGTGGCAAAAGGGGGCTATTTGTCAGTACTGGGGACCAGCAGCATGGGAACAATGGCTTGGAGGAGGGCAGGGTCCATCAGGGTGGAGCGGTTAGGGGCTTGGCCACCTGCGTGATCTCTGGCTGTCCCCCCCCCCCTGTTTTTTCCTTTTGTCTCCACAGGTTCAGACAAGGAGTCAGTGTCCCGCAGGGCAGGGAGTGAGTGGCCAAGGAATAGCGGCAAATTCAGATGGAGAAGGATGCATGTTGGGTTTCGCAGATGCGGTGACCAATCCAAGGCAGGACGAGCTGCGTCAACTCAGCAAAGCTGGTGGCCAGGCAGAGACCGGTGCAGTGGTGGCATCAGCACCAGAGATACTTGGTAGGCCGACCAAGGCAAGGTTTTGTAGCGAAGTTACTCGTGGGACGGAAAGATGGGGTAAATCGCACAAGAAAAGGAGGCATTCCTGTCAGCGGCGTCATAGCTCAGCGTCATCCTCGTCCTCCTCTGCAGACTCTTCCTCACCATCATCCGGGGCGGAAGTGGAGCCACAGGCATTATGCAGCACTGCGGGGGTGGGGACCAAGTCAGGTGTTCGAGCGCCTAGCTTAGTGCCGTTGGCGGAGTTATGGGAGGAAGTCCGAAGAGTTTGCGTAGGAGGATTGGAAAACAGTGATATGTAGATTTAATTCATCTGTTAGAAGGCAGGAAGCGATCCGGAGAGAGTGGGAAAAAAAAAGGAAGACAAAAAGGCTGGACAAATTAAGAGTTTTGCGCAATGTGGTAAATTGGATGCAATCCTTTCTGCGGTTAGCAAGTGTGCGGGGTCATCATTTGACTAAGCCTTATGGGATGCTGCTAGCATATGCGGATTCAATCTTGGAGGCGGCACAGACACACGAAGGAGGAGCAGGGTGAGATTTTGGTGAGGAGTCAGGGACAAAATGGGGTCCTGAGGCATGCAGGATATCAACCTTTGGTTGGCGCAAATGGCAGCCATGGCGGGTGCGGGGGGAGGGGAGGGAGTCAAGGCGGGCATGGGACATTCCTTTCAGATGGGAGGCGCGATGGTGCAGCAGAAATCAGGGGTAGGTGGTGTCAGAGATGTATGCGGTAGGTTCAATAAGTCCTCCTGCTCGTTTCCCGATTGCACATTTAGGCACGTCTGCTCAGTCTGTGGAAGAGGACACGCGGCTGCTAAATGAATTAAGAAAGGGGCCCTTGTTGCCACTGGGCCGACCTCCATGTAGTAGGAAGTTGGTGACCGTGCACCAACTCCAATACGGTTGGAAGCGTTGCGGTACGGGCGTCGACAATACCAAATCAGGGAGATAGGGGTGTTCTACAGTTGTTTTTCATTGAGGGTTTGTTATTCTAGTTCAGGGTGAAGTGTTAGCGTCTAGAGCAAGGAAGTCACCTTCAGTGCCCCATTTTGCAACCATAGTCATGAATACGCTGGCGGTAGAGCTGAATTGGGGCAGAATCGCGGGCACACTTTAGGGAGCCACCCTTCCTGGACTTGGTGGTCTCACCGTGGGGAATCATACCGTGAAAAGAGCCAGGGAAGTTCAGGCTAATCCATAATCTGTCTTTTCTACCGGGAGCATTAGAAAATGACCATATCCCGCGGGAGTGGGGTACGGTTCGATATGCTTCATTTGACCGTGCAGTGGACTTGGTTAGAAAAGCAGGTCACAGGGCGTTAATGGCCAAGGTGGATATTGAATCTGCATTTTGTTTGTTGCTAGTGCACCTGTCCGCTTTTCATGGGCTAGGCTTCCATTTGAAGATGGTAATTATGTTGACAAACGTATGCTTAGGGGCTGCTCAGTCTCCAGCGCCTACTTTGAGAAGTTCAGCACTTTCCTGCAGTGGGTACTGGTACTGAAGGTTGGTGGTGCGAAGGTAGTTCACTACTTTCACGCATTTTGTTCATCGAAGGGGCTCAGTCAACAGAGTGCCAGATGTTTTTGGAAGGTTTTGTTGAGCTATCTCGGAAATAGGGTGTGCCATTGGCAGCAGGTAAGACGGAGGGCCTGTCAACAAAGAGCACACTTTTAGGAGTTGAGTTAGACTCGGTGGAGATGGGGGCCCGCTGGCCCCTTGAAAAGGTAGCTAGATTGCGGGTATGCATTGGTAATGTGTGGGTCTGGAGCAGAATTTTGCGAGACTTTAACGGGACCTCGGTTTGGAGTGAGGCTGAGGTATCAACTGAGGACTTGCAGCTTTATACGGAGGTGGCAGTTGGGTTGGTTATGAATTTCTTTGATGGTGCATGGTGTGCGGATAGAGGACCGCAGGCATGGCAGGATGCTAATATAACCAGCAACATAACCTTCGTTGAGCTGTGTACTCCTTTGGTAGCATTGGAGTTATGGTCGGATAGGCTTCGCAACCGTTGGGTAGTGCGATGGTGCGATAACGCGGCAGTGGCCAGTGTGGTCAATCATTACACGCCAAGATGTTTGCGGGTGGCGGAGCTGATGAGGGAAGTGGTGTTAGCATGTTGCAGTTGAATGTGGCGGTAAAGGCCAGGCATATCACAGGTTGTACTATCGAGATGGCGGATGCTTTTTCTCATTGCAAGTGGGGGCGATTTGGGTCGTTGGCTCCAGAAGCAGATAAAGATGAATTTTTGGTCCGGGAGAAATTATGGAGCATTGGCCAAGGGAGATGCTGAATTTCCGATGGAGCTCGGTATCGGCGGGGACATGGTCAGCAGGCCAGCGAGGGTGTGACAAGGGGGTCAAATTTGGGTGGCCCGAGGATAGCAGCTGGGTGGGGGTTTCGGATCAGTTATTGGGTCAGTCTATACTCAAGGCAGAAAAGCAGCGGGTTTTTTCCAGAGATGGCGAGCGCCGTGAGTAGGGGCTCACACTTAGGGGGCTTTTAGCCCGTTGGCTGCTGCAAGGATGTGAAGGTTCAAGGCATACCTTGAGATGACAGGCGGCGGATAACACATGACTTGTGGGGGAAACTCAGTGCTGCCTTACCAGGTGTGGCTTTGTCACAGTCCGAAGCCACTCTGTTCCAGGCAGTTTTTTGGTCTTGCCATTTTTGGTGCGTTCCGGAGAGGAGAGTTGGTAGCGAACTCTTGAAGGCCTGGGGATTGAGGGCGGTATGCAGTGACAACAGGTGTGGGTGGCGGTGGGGTTGGAGAGTCTTATTAGATAAATCGAAGACGGAGCCGCAATGGAGAGGCTCGGGGGTTGTAATGAGGGAGGGTATGGGCTTGGTGGCATGCCCAGTAGTGGCTGTGAGGCGGCACCTAAGGGGGCGTTCCACGCCGGATGGGGGGCTCTTCATTTATGAGGACGCACTGGAGTTGACGCGCTGCCAAGTTTCTTCAGTACTGAGGATGGTGCTGCGACATGTTGGCAGGACGGTGGCAGGCTTGCCAGAGCCAAACATATAAAGCATTGGCAGATGCGGCTGTAAGAAGGAAAATGACTTGGTGGTGTTGTGGATCTTAACTGTAATTTGTCTTTCAGATGGAGCACTGAATTCTGGCTGCTGACTGATGGGTCACTCCTTCATTTAGTGGGCGAGATGGCGAGTGGAGACAAGGCCAGTGGGCCATAATCGGGGTATCGCTCCCGTGATGGTGTCTGTTTCATGGTGGGGCGAGTGTGGTCTTCGCTGGATGCAGCTCTTGCCTTTGCTACAGCACCATGAGAGAATAAAGACAAAGCCTGCAATTATACTTTTACTTACGGGGACAATGACCTTGTCTGCATGCAGCTGATAAGAGCGGTGAAGAGGGATTTGGCAGTAATTTTGAGAAGGTTTCAAGATGTGGTATGAATGTGCTCAGACATTATTCCAAGGCCTGGTGTTGGGACCCACAGCATTGGTCAAGGCAGCCGACAGAAATTAATCATCAGATTGGCCGTGGGATCTGTGAGCAGAAGGGTTTATCAAATCCTGCATTCCTGGGTAGAAATTGGTTCCCCGGTTGGTGTGGATTTACTCCCGAATGACGGGCAAGAGGCTTTGGAATATGTGCTCAAGCAGAATGCTCGCTGTTCGAAGCTTGGTGGTGGGGGCGGCGCAGGGACAGTGATGTCACCTGCACCAGTGGCGGGATCCCGGAGGTTTCCGGGGTCCGAAGCCTTAGGTTATAATTGGGGTGGGGGTGGGGTACCCATGACCTGGACAACCCCTGGCTGACTTTTGCTAATTGCATGGTGAAGTCAGGGAAAGGGGGGAGGAAGCTTGCCATTGGCAGGACTTCAGCAGAAGCGGAGGCAAGGTCACCTTGCTAATTGCATGGCTGGTGAGGTATTGCTCCGCGATTGGGATTATACAAGGTTGATTATTCCAAAGTATTTTTGAACTGTTAATTGGTTAATAAAGTTGCGACCAGTTATTTTACAAGAACAATGGGGTTGTGTCGTTTGTGGAGGATAGGGGGGGCAGAGGGGGGAGAAGGTGACGGATATTTGAGGGGCCTGGAGCACCGGGTCCAGCTACCAAGGTTAATACAAGGCCACGGGCAGGGTCCCGGTGGCCGCCGGTAACCGGGTGCGTGGCCCGGTGCAGGGACCCTGCGTGTGTGCAGCCCCGGACGCTCAGGCGGGAAGCAATAGTTTGAATCTATTGGCTCCCCAGGAATGTGATTGTGGGGTGCCAATGGGACGAGTGCCTGGCGAGTGTGGGGGAGGAGGAGTCTGGCCGGCAGCCCGCGCCTGTACAGAGGCTTCGGGTGCTGGCTTCCTGCCCACCCACCCCGTAAAGGGGGGGGGTAAAGAAAGGGGTGTTGCAGCTTGGGGGGGATGAGGCAGGATCCCAGAAGTTTCCAGGGTCCGGAGCCTTAGGTTATAATTGGGGCGGGGGTGGGGTACCCCCGACCCGGACAACCCCTGGCTGACTTTTGCTAATTACATGGCGAAGTCAGGGAAAGGGGGGAGGAATCTTGCCATTGGCAGGACTTTGGCAGAAGCCGAGGCAAGGTCACCTTGCTAATTGCATGGCTGGTGAGGTATTGCTCCGTGATTGGGATTATAAAAGGTTGATTATTGTTGAACTGTATTGTTGAACTGTTAAATGGTTAATAAATCTGTGACCAGTTATTTTCCAAGAACAATGGTGTTGTGTCGTTTGTGGAGGAAAGGGGGGGGGCGGAGAGGGGGGAGAAGGTGACGGATATTTGAGGGGCCTGGAGCACCGGGTCCAGCTACCTCGGTTACTTAGGCTCCTAATTTTGGCTGAAAATAAGACATATATTTTAATTTAGGAACGTAAATCTAGGAGCACAGCTTTCTTTGAATATCAGGCCCAAAGCTTCTCTAATTTTTAAAAAATAAAATTGCACCAAAATTCTTAGCAGATTCAAACACAAAGGTCTCATGTAGGTTTGCTCTTTTTTTGTAATTTTTCCACTGATTCAGTCATTGTTGTTACATCCAAATTATTCTCTGAAGCACTTATTAAATCTTCAGCAGTCCACCTCACCTTCCTCCTATAAAGGATCTTGCTCACCTAAAATGGAATTTTTAACACCTCCTGTATATATTTCTTAAATTAAGTCCCTTGAGTTAGTTATTGCCATACATGAAAAAATAGGAACCTTCATATCGGTTCTCTGAGTTTGTTCTGCATAACCTCAGTTTTACTGTACATTGTAAATTTAAGCAGTCTCTCATGACTTTTATGTTCTACCAATTTCATATCGCTCTGTCCGGACTCCTTGTTCTTCTCCATGAGACTCCACTACTCTTAAGTTAATCCAACTTTCCAAGGGACTGTTTAATCACCCCCAAATTGGTCCCCTACAGTAGCACCCAAATGTATAAAGGCTTAACACCCTTAGCAGAGTTAATGATTTGCTGGGCAGACTAGATGGACCATGCAGGTCTTTGCTGGGCAGACTAGATGGACCATGCAGGTCTTTGCTGGGCAGACTAGATGGACCATGCAGGTCTTTATCTGCCGCCATATACTATGTTACTATGTTGCTATGTAACACTCTGAAGTTTTTTTGTGCTGCACTGAGGTTATTCCAAAGCAAATTGCTGGTCATTCGCTGCACCAGCAGCTCCTGCACTCATTTGTCCAGCTAACTGCAAAGCCTCCATCTGAGTACCTGACACACTGGACACAGCAAGAGAAGGTCACTCTACTTCTCCACAAGACTCTTTTCCTGAATCGGTACTCCCTTCCATTTCAATTCAGAGGGGGGAAATAAACATTGAGGATTAAAGGGGATATCTAAAAGGAATTTTTTAAAATCCTATTGGGTGCCAGGAAACAGGTGCAATTCCAGATATAGCCAATTTTGGTCTTACACGTATATACCCTCCATGAAATGGGTCCATGGCATTCTGCTGACACCCTCCCTGCCCTCCCCACGCCCCCATCTACTTTCGATGTGGTGCAGTCAGCCATATATAAATCAGATCTTTTCTAAAATGGCAATTTATACATGGACACAATTTATAAAAGCATATGGCTGCTTATATATGTTTCAATTATGAATAGGACTTCTAAAATAACTCCCTAAGTGAATACAAAAATTAATGTTGAGATTGAAATTGGATTATAGATAATCTCAGATTTTTGCAAAGCTATTATCACTTTGTTCTGCTTCAACTCTCCAATGCCCCTTTTGTCTTACCCACCTCAACACCTAGAAGCATGTTTACTAAAGGTTAATGCTCGTTAAGTGAAGTTAACATGCATTATTTTAATATCACCTATTTAAAATATTCTCATTCCTTAAACATAATTCTATTATCTATTAATAATGTGTGTTAACCTTTAGTAAACATACCTAGTTTGGGTGTATTTGATTTTATTATCACCTATTTGAAATATCCTTATTCCTCAGAATGTAATTCTTTTCCCTATTATTTATTTCACATGCATTTTAATTAGACATTAGGACATTTTAGATACAAATCTTGAGCGAGTTTGCTTTTTTGGGAAATAAAACTATTGGGCTATTATATTCTGTTGTATAGAAAATAAAATAGATCATTTTAATTATTTTCCTTACTTGCCTCTTATTTGAGGCTGTTTCTAAGTTAGAAGTAACTGGAGAAATGAAAAAGGAAAACATAAGCAATGCAAATGTCTAACCTTATTTTTATCATCTACTTTATGTGTTTTTGAAATGAGCAAAAATGAAAACATGTACCACCATTGCCTGAGGCAGAAGGGAAAAATAAATTTCTAGCTTTGTTGATACATTAAATCCTGACCTAAGTCATGAACTAGGAGATACAGTTTTCTCAAAAGCAGAATCTAGCAGTGAGAAAAACATGAAGGTTTGGTCTGTCAAGCAAAGGCGCTCTGTTTGATTTAAAGACTTGGCAGTAGCTTCTTCAAACTTACTTGGTGTTTGAAGAGCTATGGTTTAGGTGAAATGATAGACCAGGAAACCAATAAAGTCAAATGTTTTCAGGGGCTATGAAGCCTTTTTCTTGTGTAGTAATTCTGCAATAAAAAAAATATAATGGGAAATATTCAATATGCAGGCTTCTTTTTGAACAGTGATACTGAATTGAATTCTTTAAAAAATGTGTAGAGTATTTCAGAGAAGTGTGAGCTTTGCAAGAAATGTCGCCTCAGTAGCCTCAGTAACCATGACTTGGGGTGGGACAATGAAAGGAAGTTATATCAATATCTAGGAATGGAGGTCAGTGAGGATGTCAACAAATTGCTTTTCATTTTTGACAGGGAGAGAATAAATTTCTATTACTGAATCTTGCTGAGAACTTCATGTGATAATCTCTATACCAAAGCTCAGCAAAACAAAGGAAGTAGAATAATTCATATCAGCACATCACCTAAGATAGAAAAAGGTGCTTATTAGATTTGGGCATTAATAAGCATGTGTTTGATCCATTTGTGCACCTAAAACTTACAAGTATGTGCAAATCACCTGCATGAACATGTACCTTTACATATACATATACAATTAGTTCTGAAAATTTGAAAAAAATAGTTTAAATGAGCATAAAACAAACTTTTTGGGGGCTGTGTACACTTGTGGAGGCAGATTCCATAATATGCATGTTCAGCCCGTGGACACACCTAAATTGAAATAATTTTAACCTGATTCCTCATCCGCAGGTCTATATGTGCACATGGGTCCGGAATCGGGGAGGCAAACGTGTCCAGCATGGCATGGGCAAAGCGCTATTCAGTCAACCAGTGCACGCATCCGGCATGAGGCCCATGAACGGGTGCAGGCACGGGCCATACGATATAATGGAAAAACACGTCCCCCTGTCAGTATTATGGAACATGGGTAAACATTTTGGATGCCTCTGTGCCCACCATATTCTGACATTTCGGATCCTGCCCGTCTCTGCAATGTACCGGCAGACGCCAGGTCTCCTCGGTAAAAGGTGCATTTCCTAAGCTGCTCCTCACATTGACAGTTATTTGCTGATGACAACTAGGCTGAAATACCAATGAAAAATGACTGCTGCTGCAACCTGTCAGACGGCTGCCTGGGTGAGAATCTTCACACTCTTGGCAAGTGCATATTTCTATATGATTTGCAAGGTATTGTGGGCAATGTAGTTCATTCACACCAGACACAGCTGCTGACAATAATTTAGTTGTGCTCTTGGGTAAAGCCAATAAGATATTTATTTATGGGGTTATTTCTCCCAACACAGATATGCTTGGTAGCACATAAATTAGGTTACTTGCTTTCAGTGTTAACTTGGAAAAACAAAGTTAAAATCAGGAAAACAACAAATGAAAAGCCACAAAGCAAGAAACAAACTGTTCTTTTCAGGTTAACTTCTGATCACTTCCCACATAGATACAGAAGTGATTCTCTCCTAGCTCACAAGCAATTAGGTAAGGCTTAATTGCTAGCAGTTACCAGCTGAAACCCCTTAGCTGGCTTGCCTTCCACTGTGTGGGTCAAATCCTGCTTCAGGAGCTTTTCTGAGTAGATTAAAGAACAAATTTGTATTTCTTTGTGATGGTTGCTGTACTTTATAACAGAAAGCTACCAACGGAGTTTAGATAGAGAGCAGTCCATATAACAGGATCCTCATCTGCTATTATTCCCCCTTGTTCAACAAGCATGGGTTCAATATCATGGATTGGCACAGATGAATCTCTCAATGGAGCATTTTCAGGAGAATACTTGTTTCCCTGCTGTCTTTCAAGGTTATAGCTAGGGCATAGATCAGTGTTCATACCTGAGCTTCCATTGCTGCTAGAGTTCCTCTCTATATAGCCTGGCCAGTATGTAGTCCAGTTCTTATGTCCAGCCTTCCAATCCAGATCCCTGGACACTGGATCTCTCTTCACATACCTTCTGGCACAGGTCTTAGGGTCCCTTCCACGTGCAGCCGTCTCCCTCACAGGTAGCCTCTGGTGATTCCTAGCTCTGCAGCACCATTCCTCTGGCTTTCCCCAGTCCAATGGTGTATGCTGGCCCTTGGAATACCTCCCAGTATACGTACTGCTTTGGACTCTTCTAGACCTCTCAAACGCTTTTCTCTTCCTTCTTCCAAAGGGTCTCTTTCCCTCTCTGTCCGTCCGGTTTGGCTTCTGCTTCTGATGATCCTTCAGATGAAACTGATGATCAAACTCAAGCTGATTCTCAGGATACTGAGGACAATTCTCTGGATATCCAAGGTGATCATGAAGATGGTCATCTGTAGAATAAACTCTACTCTTATTCTGCTTAGATGAGTGCTCCTCCCTAACACAGCGCAGCTGTGCTGAATCAGGCCCTGCCCTTTGAGATGAGTGCTTAGGGATTACCTCATAGCCCTCCTGATTGAACACACGTTTCCCCACTTCAGCTCCTCTAATGGCTGTTGGAAACCTGGTGCATTCTGGGACTGGTAGTCTTTTATGGCAAAATTCTGTTTTCTTATTTCTAACAGAACTGACAGGTTGCTTGTTTAGAGTCACTTCACCTTTTCTATAGCTCCTTCCTGAGCTATGATAAGCTTCCTTATCACAAACCTAGACCATATACCAGTCCTCTTCATGTCCTGAAAAGTGCTACGTAATCCCAGTGGACCCTAGTATGGTATAAGAGAATGTAAATATGAACATGTATGTTAGGGCATACCTTGTATCAAATGGTACTTGTCATTAGAAAATGGCCCCAGTGATCCCTGCCTTGATCATCTCTACAATCATGCTTTAAACTGCGAAGGATGGATCCTTACCAAGTGTACAAACCCAAAACTAACATTGCAATTCCCCAAAGTGTGCATCAAATGTATGTTCTTTTTGTCCTGTAAGTGCACTCATTCTGCTGCTCCACACTACCTTTCCTCTCTTATCTCTCCCTTTACTCCTCCTCGGGAACTCCGTTCTTCTGGCAGATCGCTTCTATCTGTGCCCTTCTCTTCTACTGCCAACTCCAGACTTTGCTCCTTTCATCTTGCTGTTCCCTGTGCCTGGAACAAACTACCTGTGTCTATATGTCAGGTTTCTTCTCTGGCCTTTCTCAAATCCAAGCTGAATGCTCTCCTCTTCGTTGCTGCTTTTGGATCTGATCCACCTAATCTCCCCTGTGCTTTTTTACCATTCCCCCTAGATGTATCCTGTACACAGCTGCTGTGTTGTCTGTCTTGACTAGCTTGTAAGTTGTACTGAGAAGGGACCATATTTTACGTGTGTCTGTGCAGTGCTGTGTATACCTTGTAGCGCTATACAAATGATCAGTAGTAGTAGTAGCAGTACTAGTAGTAGTATGGCTGTCTGGCATCTGATTCCCACATATCTGGTACTGGCATTGCTCACAGCAGCTTTACCTGTCCCATTGTGGCGTATGTCAGTCTGTATACATCTGCTGTCTGTGGGGCAACTCTGTCTGCCTTCCCACAGTCTGCTTTGTGGCATTGCTCCCCTGATCAGGCCTGTGTGAGAATGGGAAGGGGGATCCCTGTTCCATCATACCCAAGTATCCAGCCTCCAGATATATCATCATTCTCATAGCTTGCATAGATCCTGGACTGAGGAAGCATGTAGGCCTCATGGCACAATCTGCAGGATGTTGGCACAACATCAGTCATATCTCCCAGTGCCTGGCACAGCTGATGTACGGCTGCCCTATCACACTGGCACCTGGTGACCATATGGTACCAGCCAGCCATTCATGGCCTCCTTGAATTGTAGATCAGCACACCAGATCCTCCCGTGATGCCCCCATACAATCTCATTAGCAGTCACAAAAGACATCATTCTGCCAAACTGAACCTATAACTAACAACTGCTATGCCATAATGGCATGATGTCCCAGGACTACACATACAGTATGATCTCCCTTTCTTGCTCCAAAATTATTTGTTTCCAGATTCACTCACATTCAGTTCTTACATCAACAGTCCCAGTTTTCAGAACACAGGATTTGGTAGGGTCCCCTGGATTTTCTCTTTTAGCACAAACAGCACATTTCAGCATAGCCAGTATAAACACTATTGTTCTTCTTAATATTTCTGTAAGGGTGTTTATAAATATTTCTCTAACTTAAAACATTCCCTCATCTTTGCTTTCTGTTCTTTTTAAATGCATCTTGTGTTTTTCCAGACTGCAGTCACACCAGTTCAGCACATACTTGTCACAATCATTCTTCAATATGGGATGAATTAAAGAGCACCAGAATATTTTCTAAGTCCTGGCTTTATTCCAAGTTTCAGCAGGAATAACGGGGACATCGCATGCCCGACATCCTCAAAACTACGATCATTCAACCATCACTAAAAAAACAAAACCTTGATCCTCAGGACCCAGCATCCTACAGATCAATAGCAAGTCTACCATTCACCGCCAAGATAATCGAGAAGATAGTCCAGCAACAGTTTCAAGAACACCTAGACATCAACAACATACTGGACCCACAACAACACGGCTTCCGCCCACTCCATGGAGTTGAGACCCTCATGACTACATTGATGAACACCCTCATCATAGGAACCCAAGAAAAGCATTCTGGATATATCATGATCTTCCTTGACATATCAGTGGCCTTCGACACTATCTCCCACAACATCCTCATACGAAGATTGCAGTCAATTGGAATAAAAGACACCACACTCCAATGGTTTCAATCATACCTAACCAACAGACAACAACTTATCTGTACCAGCACCTAAACCTCGCCCCCTTTCCAACAACACCAAGGAGTACCCCAAGGATCCACGCTATCATCCATGCTCTTCAACATCTACCTACAACCACTCTGTTCAGTCATACGGACACACAACATCAACTTCCATATCTATGCTGACGATATCATGCTCTACGCCCCAATTACGACCTCAAACCCAACAAATACATGCCTTTCAGCATGCTTCTCTGAAGTGTCCCAATGGCTACAAGAAAACAACTTATCCATAAACATAAAGAAAACTGAAGCCCTCATAGTAACAAAAGACCCAGACTTCACGCCACCTACACACCTCAACATAGGAACCACATGCATCCAAATACAACCACAAATAAGATACCTAGGTATTATCATTGACCAAGCTCTAACCCTCAAGCAACAAATCACCAAAACCACAGGAAATATATTCCACAAAGCGAAAACAGCGCAGCGGCTCAGACCTCTCCTCGAACCTCAAGACTTCAGGACAGTGATGCAAGCTATGACTCTCCCACATCTGGACTACTGCAACATAATCTACCATGGACTCCCAGCTACACAGACTAACCCCCTCCGAACCGCCTTGAACACCACAGCAAGAATTATTCAAGGAGCAAAGAAAAGCGACCACATCACCCCAATCCTAAGAGACCTTCACATACTTCCCCTCGAAGCTAGAACTAAATACAAGTCCATCCTACTCACCCACAAAGCCATCCACCAAGCACAGAACAACCAGCTCCGCTCCCTGCTGACATGCCCAACCCATGGAATAACAACCAGACAGACCTCCAACAACTACCTTACCGTCCCTCACAAAAGAACCAAAAGCTCTCAAAAGACATGCAACCGAGCCTTCGCACTCTACGCACCATCCCTATGGAACTCTTTACCAAACCACCTCAGAAACAATAACGACATCCTATCATTCAGAAAACAGCTGAAAACCATCCTATTCCAAGAATATTTCAAGACAACCCCTACCAAAAAATGCAACAACCCCTGAAATCTCCATGTCCCTCTGAGTGACAACTACACTGTACTGTCCATGTCTAAAGTCTATCCTTCGTCGGAATCATCAATGTTACCTACCTGGTGATGGCCCCACCCTGATACTTGATTTCCCCACCCTTATATGTAACGCCGCTTTGACCCGGTGAAAAGCGGGATATAAATACAGTTAAATAAATAAATAAATAAATCGCAGAATGAACATGGGCCTTTCCTGAATACGCTATGCATGTCTCCGTAGCTGATCACATCCTCGTTCTGCCACTTCTGGGCACGTTCTGAGATCCCCATGCTAGCGCCGTGGATATGCACAACAGCAGTATTTCACAATACAGTCAGGGACATTTTCAGCACATAAACGTCACCGTCACACAAACAAACCCCTTATTTGTGTTCTGGAATGACCTCCCTAGTGCATATATTAGCTTCTATATGAATCTTAATAATGGCAGTAGTAGACGTTTTGCAAAAATTCATTGTGCAGCTATAACCATAATGAACTTGTTTATGGCCCCACTGAAGGAGGAGGTAAATCACAAAACTAATTAAAAAGAGGGCTAAGTACAGTTAGGCAGACTTCCTAAAGATCAAAAGTAGATAAACCCTGCATTTAATTCTGGAGGGTACACCAAGGGAAATGTTTACTAAGTTGCACTATTAATTCAGCAGATAGTGTGCTATCAGGCCACGTTAACAGCTCAGCAATTTTCTCTGTTATTTGCAGATCCCATGTTAATGGCTGAAGTAGGAAGGATGGGGGTGGAGAGTGGGTATGCCCACAATACAAGGTTACCCACAGGTGTCAGCAGCATGAGGTAACTGTCAAAGTTGCAGAACAGGTGCAACTGATGTCTACTCAACAGGCAGTGCTGTTTGCATCCATGGTGCTGTTGGGCTACGTTCTTTGTGATTTCAATGTGGTATCTACTGGGGAAATGCTGTACACACCTCTAACAGATACTGCATGGCTTTTGCAATTAATATAGCACTATCTGCACTTTTTTGCTGTATTAGTTGCAGAAGCCTAACATGGTTTAGTAAACATTGCCTTTAAAGAATCCATAAAAAATCGGAAGAAAGAGCTAGAATATCAAAAGATGCAAATGTTAACTGATAGAATTTTAAGATGTCTGACTGGACAAAGCAAAGCAAAATAATCAGGATATTACAAAGGAAGAGAAATAATGAGAGAAAAAGAAAACTCAGCAAGGAGAGCCAGAAGAGAGATTCCAGAACGGTCAAGGGGGTAGATATATTTAAATGTATTACTATGTTAATGCATGCTAATGTTGTTAACATGTTATTTAATAAATAGATCTCATTTTAATGAGACCTGTGATAAATGACTCATGCTACTTCATGAGTCCATGGAAACATGGAAGTGTCTTTTAGTACAGTTAACTCTAGCCCATTGTCATAGAAACATAGAAATATGACGACAGAAAAAGACCACATGGCCTATCTAGTCTGTCCTTCCATATCAACAACTACAACAGTCCCCTTTTTACCTTTAGAGTTCCTCTGTGTTTGTCCCATGCTTTTTTGAATTCAGTTATTGTCCTCATCTCTACCACCTCCACTGTCAGGAGAAAAGTCCTGAACAACCAAAAAGTACCAGAAGAAAGATGATAAAATGGTCAGAACAACTGGCAGAGGTAATGGGTGTGCTAGTGAAAGATAGGAATACAAGATAAAAGGCAAAGAGAAATGCAGGACAAGCCTGGAAGAGTGAACAGATACAGTACTCGGAGAATACAGTTCCTAGGTTGAGCTGCTGTCCTACCTGAATGTATGCTGAAACTCAAAGTAAAAAGCATGACAAATAAAATCAACAAGATCATAATCTGCATAAATGGAACATCCATTGGTGATTTTCAGTGGTACTATGCAGATAGTGCAGTGAAAGTTTCCCTGACGGCCTTGCTTTGTCTGGATAGTACTGGGGGTAGTTCATGGGTTGAGTCAGGTCAGAGCTAGTAGTTATCTGGTTAGCAGTGACATTCAGTCTGCTATATGGATTACTATCCTGATAAAGTTAGGACAGTAAAAAAGTTGCCCTAAGATTATCTTAATATCTATATAGATAACAGAATGTATATTGCCATAATCCAAAAATGACTTCATGGCTCTGGGACAGAAGATAGGGACACAGTTGGTGTTCTCTTATATTCTCCCCATTGAGGATAAAGACCAAGGCAGAGAGGCTCGCATCCTGGAGATGAATGCATGGCTGCGTGGATGGTGTCATCAAGAGCATTTTGGTTTCCTGGACCTTGGGATGCTGTTCCAAGAATTGCAGAGCAGAGATGATGTCCATCTGTCTAAGAATGGTTGATGTGTCTTCAGTAGCACACTGGCTAACCTACTGAAGAGGACTTTAAACTAGATTCATTGGGGATGGGTGAAGAAAGCCCCCAGGTAAGTGAAAGCTCTCAAGTAAGTGAAATATTAAATATCTTTATGGAAATAGGTAAAAGGGACAACATCTAGAAAGCAGTGTCTATAAATGCCTGTATCATGGGAAATAAGATCCCAGATACAAAATACTCCTTTTCAATGTAAGTGTGAAGCAGGCTCTTCCTGCTCTGCACAAAATGTTATTTGTAAACCACACTGATTTTAAAGAGCACGGTATATAAAAGCATTAAATAAATTAAATAAATAAATAAATAAAATCATCACACATCCAGTGATCACCAGATGTTGTGGTTCATTATTAGACTAGGGCAGATAAAATCCATTCAAAAGCGAGAGCCTTAGACTTTCGGAAAACTAACTTTGCCAAGATGGGTCAATACTTCAAGGAGTCGTTAGCAGGATGGGAACAACTGGGGGATGTAGAAAAACAGTGGGCAAAACTGAAAGGGATATTTTAAGGGCAAGCAACCTTTTTGCTAAAATGGTAAATAAAGGCAAAAGGAAAAGGAATTCGTTATGGTTTTCGAAAGAAGTAGCTGAAAAGGTGAAGAAAAAGAGGGAGGCCTTCATGAAATACAAGATATCACAGAGAGAGGAAGACAGGCATCTGTATTTAGAAAAACTTAGAGAAGCTAGCAAAGTAGTCAGGAAAGCAAAGATTCAAAAAGAGAAGGAAATAGCCAATGCAATAAAATAGGGGGATAAAACATTTTTTCAGCTATTTTAGTGAGAAGAGGAAGGACAAAAGTGGTATTGTTAGACTCAAGGGTGAAGTGGAGGAATATGCAGAGGCTGATGAGGATAACGCAGAATTGCCTAACACATATTTCTGTTCTGTGTTCACAGAAGAACCAGGAGCAGGACTTCAGAAAACACCCACAAACAGGAACAGAAGTGAGGGGCATCTTGAACAATTTTCAGAAAACTGTTCCTGAGAAACTAGCTAAACTTAAAATAGACAAAGCGATGGGGCAAGATGGGATACACCCAAGAATACCGAGGGAACTTGGGGACATTCTAGCAGTTCCACTGACTGACCTTTCCAATGCCTCATTGGAGTCAGGAGTGGTGCCAGTGGACTGGAGAGAGGCACATGTGGTCCCTTTACACAAGAGGAAGTAAGGATGTAGTTGAAAACTACAGGCCAGTTAGTTTAACCCCGGCAGTGAGTAAATTAATGAAAGCGCTGCTGAAAGAGAAAATAGTGAGGTTTCTGGAGTCCAACGGATTACTGGATCCGAGGCAGCATGGATTAACCACAGGCAAGTCTTGTCAGACAAATCGGATTGATTTCTTTGACTTGGTGACCTGGGAGTTGGACCGAGGGAGAGCCCTAGATATGGTGTTTTTAGATTGTAGTAGAGCCTTTGACACCTTCCGCACAAGCAACTTATAAATAAACTGAGCACCCTAGGAATGGACCCTAAAGTTACTACTTAGGTTAGAAACTGGTTGAGTGGGAGGTGACAAAGGGTACAGGTAAATGGAGTTCACACTGAGGAGAAGAAGGTTACAGGTGGTGTGTCCCAGGGATCTGTTCTTGGTCTGATTCTTTTTAACATCTTTGTTAGTGATATTGCGGAAGGGCTGTTGGGTAAGGTTTGCCTCTTTGCAGATGATACCAAAATCTGCAATAGAGTAGATACCCAGGCAGGTGTAGATAACATGAGAAGGGATCTAGCTAAGCTTGAAGAATGGTCTAGAATTTGACAGCTGGGATTTAATGTTAAAAAATGTAAGGTCATGCATTTGGGCTGCAGCAATCCAAGGGAGCGATATAGTATAGGGGGTGAAGTACTTCAATCCACGAAAGAAGAGTGGGACCTAGGCGTGATTGTGTCTGATGATTTCAAAGTAGCTAAACAGGTAGAAAAGGCAATGGCGAAAGCTAGGAGGATGCTTGGGTGCATAGGGAAAGGAATGGCCAGCAGAAGAAAGGAGGTGATAGTGCCTCTGTATTGGTCTTTGGTGGGACCTCATTTGGAGTATTGTGTGCAATTCTGGAGACCGCACCTTAAAAAGGATATAAACAGGTCGGAGTCGGTACAGAGGGTGGCTACTAAAATGGCTAGTGGTCTTCATTATAAAGCATATGAGGACAGACTTAAGGATCTTAACATGTATACTTTCGAAGAAAGGCAGGATAGAGGTGATATTTATTTAGCAATGCTTATATACTGCTTTTCACTGGATCAAAGTGGTGTACATTCAGGTATAGTATACAGGGTGGCCCAGAAAAAGTGAGAACATCTCGTAACATCTAAGTTATTTAAAAATTCAAAAAGACAGATGCAAACGATTGACAAATTAAAAAAAACAAAGATGGTGACCGGAAATTGTCGAAATAAAGACATTATATAGCTAAAAAAGGTAAATAAGTAAACTATTTAAACTTTTAATTTATGAGATGTTCTCACTTTTTTTGGGCCACCCTGTATATATCCCTTGTCTCTGAAGGTCTCACAGTCTACATTTTGTACCTGAGACAATGGAAGTTTAAGTGGTTTGCCCACGGCCAGAAATCCCAGTCCCTCTTGCCCAAGGCTGCTTGTCTCCAGTGTAATTTGAACCCCTAGTCCTCTGGCCTCAGGCAACTTGCCCCAACCACCGGGGACATTGGATGAGATTGAAAGGTCATAGACTCAGGAATAATATGCGGAAATATTTCTTTACGGAAAGAATGGTAGATCCATGGAATAGTCTCCCAGTGGAGGTGGTAAGATGAGGACAGTATCTGAATTCAAAAAAGCATGGGACAAACACAGAGAATCTCTAAAGGAAAAAAGGGGACTGTTGTAGTGGTTGATATGGAAGGGCAGACTAGTTAGGCCATGTGGTCTTTTTCTGCTGTCATGTTTCTATATTTCTAGTTCTGAATATCTAAATTATTTTAATATTGTGGCTGGTTTAAAAAAAAAATGCTATCCGCAGCAGCGGAATATTGACCTGCAAATCTATAAGAACTCCAAATGGATTGGGCTTAGACCCTTAAAAATAGCCAAAGGTTTCACTCAAACATTTTAACATCTCTCCACCAAGATCTGACAAACTGCAAAATTCAATGGATTATAGAGAAATAATACCAAGAAAAACACTTCTCCTCTTAAAGAGTAATGTCATCAAAAAATACTAACCAATACAGTAACTTGCAATAACTTGTCTAAGATCTACAAGCTGTTGATTTCAATAGATATCAATGTAACTTGTATGATCATATCGGGCCTGATAATAACAGGAAACCTGGATATTCAATGTCAGATTCATATACGGCCCCGGCATTGAATATCCGGGTTAGCCGTTCATGCTGATCGGTAACCGAGCAGCAGCAATATGGAAGTTAGGCCAGGGTTACCTGCGCCTGGCTTTTGCCGCATATTGTTAACCAGGCAACAGCTCAATATCACCACTGATCCATTACTAATAGACTCAGTCTCCTCTTTATCTCCGAATACCCCCAATGCGCCCTAATGCTAAGCGATTATCAACAAGGCATGTAGAGCAGGCAGCTGCAGAATATTCCATTCAATGTGATTAACGCAGTTAGCAGCTCGGCTAACCACGATGATCACTGAATATCGGGCACATCTTCTCTAATACATCAAAGACATAGAACAGAATGAAAATAAAAATGATATGGAATCAAAGACCAGTTTCTGAACACACTACTAAGACACTTATCCACTCTTTAATCACCTCCCGTCTTGACTATTGTAACCTACTGTTGCGTCCTCCCGTCCGGGCCGGTGGCCTAAGAGCAGGAGGGCTCGCCTAATTGCCCTTTTGGAATACTGTTTCCTAATATGGCTGCCAGCATGGGCTGCTGGGAGATGTAGTTCAGATATTCTTTGAGCAAGCAGTGTGACCACACGGTTTGTTAGGCAACACAAATAGGATAATTCTCCAAAGGCAAAGGAAATAAAGTCCAAACAGGCTTAACAGAAATATACAGGAATTTTCTCCTTTACAACGTCAACTATTAGCTTCACTTCAGTAACCACCTTCTGAAGCTAAGGCTGTTGACCATATTAGGAAATGACTTTAACTTTCAACAAGCTTCCATTCTTGTACCGCTTCCATAGGAAAGAAGTCTTAACTGATTTTAAAACTTTCAGCAAGTTTCTTTCTTCAATAGCACATTGAAACAGGTTACAATTGCTTTTAAACTTCTGGCAAGTTTTCTTTCTTTTTCTCAGTTCACAGCAACAAGCTTTTACAGCAACAAGCTCCTAATTGCTTTCACAAACCACTCCTTCACATGAGCATAGACTCAGCACATGTTCAGTTCATTTGTCTTGCAATAAGAACATTGCATTTCTTCAACATCACTCTCACCCTGATTTACAGACAAATCTACTTCCATTTCCTCAGTAGATTCACTACAGCTGTCTTCTTGTGAATGGATATCATAAGGCTTGTAATTCTCTCCCTGCAGTAGCTCATTCAACTTTAGCAATAAGTGTTCTCTCTGCTCTGCAGCAACAGGCTTTAGGAACGGAGTTTCTCTCTCTCTTATCAGCCTTCTAACTGCTGAGTCACGGCAGTCACTGGCATACTTCTTATGCCTGCCTATAGCTTGCTTCACGGGGTTCTGGCTAACACAGCATTTGGCACTCTTCCTTAGCTCTCTGACTACTTCTTCAGACAGAGCCTTGTTAGAAATTACATACAACTCATTCTCTTTACCTCTAGGACTCAACTGCTTCCCTGAGCTGTTTCCCCACCTGGGAATGGGCTCCTCCAGTTTCCTTTCTCTGAGGTACCTTGAGACAGGTTTCTGCCTTGGTTGCTGCTGCCTGCTTTGGGTCACAGAAACCTCCTGTTCCTGTTCCTCTGTCTCCCCTGATTCTCCAGCTTCAAACACTGCTTCTCTTCTCCTTCCCTTTCCTGCTTCTTCAAACACTGAAGCACTTTTAAACTGGTGCTTCTTAGGCACCACGCCTTTCTCTCTGCACACGTGAGGCTTGTTAGAGCTCGACCTAGCTCTAACGTCACTAAGTGGGTGGGGCTTAGTACTAGCTGTAGTCTGCCTCGGAGGCTTGTGGTCACTATGGGAACTCTGCTGATCTCTGCTTTTAAAGACACAGGACTCACTTTCTTCCCATTCCATCCCTCCTGTACAGCTCTCCTTACCACACATTCCCCCCCTTAAGATATTACGGGCTGAGGTGAAATCCTCATCACAGCACGTAATTCTAGCTGAAGGGTCACTATCCTTTTCTTCACATGTGACTCTAGACTATCCTTTTCTTCACATGTGACTCTAGACAACGCGTCTGCGTTTTGATGTAGCTTGCCAGCTCTGTGTTCTATACAGCTGTACAGCTCTCCTTACCACACTACTCCTTGCTGGTCTCCTTCTGAATCATCTTTCTCCCCTTCAATCTGTTCAACACTCTGCTGCACAGCTAATCTTCCGCCAGCCTCATCATGCTTATATTACCCCTCTTATCAAGTCACTTCATTGGCTCCCTATACGTTTCCACATCCAGTTCAAACTTCTCTTGCTGATCTATAAGTAAATTTACTCTGCAGCCCCTCACTACCTTTCCTCTCTTAAACCACCCTTCCCTGGAAACTCCGCTCTTCTGCCAAATTGCTTCTATCTGTTGCTAACCCCAGACTTCACTCCTCTCACCTTGCTGCTTCCTATGCCTAGAACAAACTACCTGAGTCTGTATGTCAGGTACCTTCTCTGGCCCTTTCCAGATCCAGGCTGAAAACTCACCTCTTCATTACCGTTTTCGGATCTTGACTCACCCTATTTTCTTTGTGTTTCCTTACCATTCCCTCTAGATGTATTCCTGTCTACACCTTTTGTGTTGTCTGTTTTGACTAGATTGTAAGCTCTGATGAGCAGGACTGTCTCTTACATGTCTGTGCAGCACTGCATATGTCTTGTAGCGCTATACAAATGCTCAGTAATAGTAGTAGTAGTAGTAGTAGTAGCTGACCATAAGAAAGCTTTTGATAACAACCTACACTCTTGGTCTGATAAGTTGCCTTGAGATGTACAACATATTGTTTTTGTTAATCTAATGCATTAAACATATGTAATAATTGTCATACAAATGAAAAACTGACAAAAATCTTGATTATCAAGTCGTCTTGGGGTCAACTAACCAAGTACGCATGTTTTGAAATTTGCCATGCTTCACCATTCAAAAATTTCATAGTAACACCATAAATGATGGTAGATAAAGACCAACATGGTCCATCTAGTCTGCCTAATAAAGTGGCTAGAGTTGTAGAGTTGCATCTGCCCCTTCATGCAGGTTACCCTCATCCCCCCATGCTTTTGTTTAGGGTTATGTCTGCTGTTCTATGCAGATTACCCCTCTCTATTTTTGAAGTTAAGTTTGCTTTGATAACATCCTCTTGCTATATAATTATTCTTTGGGGCTTGTTTACAAAGCCGCGATAGCGGCTTCCGCCCGATATCGGAGCCGCGGCCCCATTGAATTTAATGGGGCTGCGGCTCCGATATCGAGCGGACGCCGCTACAGCGGCTTTGTAAACAAGCCCCTTTGTGTCTATCCCATGTCTTTTTGAAGTCTGTCACTGTTGTTGGCACTACCACCTCTAGCAGGAGGGCATTCTAAACACCTCTCACCGTTTTCATGAAAAACTATTTCCTAATGGTGCTTTTAAGTTTACCTCCTTGTAGTTCAGATCTACAGCTTCCCCATTTTAAAAGAGGTTTGTTTGTTTGTTCATTAATACCCTTTAAGTATTTAAATGTTTATATCATATACCCCATCTCTCTCCTCTCTGCTAGGGTGTACATATTAACATCTTCAAGTTTCTTCTCATACATCTTCTGGTGCAGACCCCATATCATTTTGGTCACCTTCCTCTGAACTGTTTCAAGTTTTTTTATATTCTCCAAGACTGAACACAATACTCCAGGTGAGACCTTATCAATGACCTGGTTATTTCTCTCTGTATGAAATAATCCAGCGGCTGGGTTGCAAGGAGTTAGCATTGTCTTGACAGTACACAGACACTATCACTCCAAAGTACCTTTCTTGGTCTGTACACACCAGCCTCTTATTTACTAATGTATACTGCTCCTTTGGATTTCTGCATTACATAAGAACATAAGATATGCCATACTGGGTCAGACCAAGGTCCATCAAGCCCAGTATTCTGTTTCCAACAGTGGCCAATCTAGGTCATACGTACCTAGCAGTTTCCCCAAGGGACACAGGTTCCACAATGCTTGTATTGGTTCAAGCATTGATATCCTGGGTCCCTTCTTAATAATGGTTTATGGACCTTTCCTCCAGGAACTTGTCCAAACCTTTTTTAAACCCAGCTACACTAACAGCCTTTACTACATCCTCCAGTAACAAATTCCAGAGTTTGATTACACGTTGAGTGAAAAAATATTTTCTTTTATTAGTCTTAAATAGTTTACCCTGTAGCTTCATTGCATGTCCCCTAGTCTTTCTATATTCTGATAAGGTAAACAATCGATCTACGTTTACCCGTTCCACTCCGTTCATTAATTTATAGACTTCTATCATATCTCCCCTCAGCCGTCTCTTTTCCAGGTTAAAGAGCCCCAACCTTTTTAGCCTTTCTTCATAGGAGTAGCCTTCCATCCCCTTTACCATTTTGGTGGCTCTTCTCTGAACCTTTTCTAAAATTGCTATATCCTTTTTAAGATATGGCGACCAGAATTGCACACAATATTCAAGGTGCGGTCTCACCATGGAACGATATAGAGGCATTATAATATCTTTTGTTTTATTTTCCATTCCTTTCCTTATCATACCTAGCATTCTATTTGCTCTCTTGGCCGCCGCTGCACACTGGGCCGAGGGTTTTAACATGGTATCCACAAGGACGCCTAAATCTTTTTCTTGGGTGGTGGTTCCTAATGTGGAACCTTGCATCGTGTAACCATAGTTTGGGTTGTTCTTCCCTAGGTGCATAACCTTGCACTTCTCCACATTAAATTTCATCTGCCATTTTGATGCCCAGTCTTCCAATTTATCAAGATCCTCTTGCAATTTTCCACAATCCTCCTGGGTTTTAACAACTTTAAATAGTTTTGTGTCATCAGCAAATTTGATAACCTCACTCGTTATTCCACTTTCCAGGTCATTTATGAATATGTCAAAAAGCAGCGGACCCAGCACAGATCCCTGGGGTACACCACTATTCACCTTTCTCCATTGGGAAAATTGGCCATTTAGCCCTACCCTCTGCTTTCTATCTTTTAACCAGTTCCTGATCCACAGTAGTACACTGCCTCCTATCCCATGACTCTTTAGTTTTGCCAAAAGTCTCTCATGAGGGACCTTGTCAAAGGCTTTCTGAAAGTCCAGATACACAATATCAACCGACTCACCTTTGTCCACCTGTTTATTCACTCCTTCAAAAAAACATAACAGATTAGTAAGACAAGATCTTCCTTGTCTAAAGCCATGTTGGCTGTCTCCCATTAGGTCATGACTATCTATATGCTGAGTAATTTTATTCTTTATGATGGTTTCTACCATTTTTCCCAGTACTGATGTCAGGCTCACCGGTCTGTAGTTTCCCGGATCACCCCTCGAACCCTTTTTAAAAATTGGTGTTACATTGGCGATCCTCCAATCCTCAGGTATTAGAGATGATTTTAATGATAGTTCACAGATTACTGATAGCAGGTCTGCAATCTCAAATTTCAGTTCTTTCAACACCCTTGGATGTATACCATCCGGCCCAGGTGATTTGCTACTCTTCAGTTTATCTAATAGTTGTAGGACATCTTCCCGATGTATCGATACATGTGTCTGTGCAGCTGTTGCCAGACACATTGAAACCAATTTGGGAGAGCGAGAAGGTCAAAAAGGGGTTACCAGCAGCCAGTATGAAACATTTGAGTCAATCATGCTGCAAATCCTTGAGAGGCAGTTAGAGAAGTGTATCTCTGCCTGATTTCAACGAATCCCATGGACCAAGATGTCACATAGGGATAAGCTGGATACAACTTGGGATGTCCAGGGTGTCACTGAAATCATGCAAGGACATTCAAGTTCATTTTAGAAGCCAACTCTATGGCCACCCTTGGTGCGAGGACATCCAAACACACCTAACCATGCCCCCATTCAGACTTGGATGTCCTTGTACCAAGGGTGGATATAGAGTTGGTTTCTAAAATGGCTCCGGGGACACCTCTGTGCTTTAAATGCCTATTTGACCATTTTCAGATGCCCAAAACATGAATAGGTTTTATAAAACAATCCCCGATAAACAGAAACAAGAGTCAAAATGTACAATTTTTACAAAATACTGCTTTAACATTTTTTGACCATAAATCATTAAACAAAAAGGAACATTGAAAAAAACATAAATTATTAGCTCAAAGGGAGTTTTCAATATTTCTAACTTATTTTCCAAGAAAAAAGTTTCCTTCACTAAAACATGATTTGCAGTTTCTAGAACCTCAAATCTTTCTTCATGCTCCTCCAAATTTTTCCAATGTGCACCAATATTAGTCTCAATAGTTGACAAATTGGCAACAGTCTCAACTGAAAATGTGCATAATTAAAACAAAACACCCTGAGATACTGACCTCCATCTTAGCTACCTCCCTCCAAATTTCAAGTCTGGTGACTTGTCTAGGAGGGTTTAAATGGAGAGGAACTTCAAAGTCTAAGCACCTTGAGATAACCACTGGCTTCAATATTCCCTCCAATGCAAGGATTAGTAATACTACTCTCCACAATAGAAGGCAAGCAAGCTCCCTCAAGGTCAAAAGATGAAGTGTCCATTGCAATTTCAGTATATAATGTTGTCACCACCAATGTGTGAATCTTGGTGGTATGAATCTTGCATAATGTCTTGATAAATCAGCTCATAGCTCCCAGTCACAAAATATTTAACTGCCCCAGAACCAATGCAGAAGCATTTTCATCCTAGCCAGGATGACCTAGAATTCCAAACCAGTGCTACCTATTCAGGAGGAGGCATGTACACAATCTCCATCACAAGCAAACACCTGACACTCTACCTGGCATACAGGTCCCCTAATGCAAGGATAAAATAACTACCAACCCTTCTGGAAACCATATGCACCCAGAACCGAAACAATAAACAGCTACTATTACTCAGAGACCTAAACCTCTCTTCAACCAACCCCAGACAATCAAAAGTCTTCATGGAGGCAATGGGAGCCCTATATTACACACAAATAGTAAATGAGCCAACACATGCAAAAGGTAACACTCTTGACCATATCTTGGCCCCCGTCACTAGATACAGTGCCTTGGTCAGACCACAAGATAATAACATTCTGCATCCTACAGAACACCTTCTACTGCAAAGACATAACTAGGAATAATACACTTCACAGGTTCCTACCTCTAGATAAGAACACCTTGCTAGACAAGGTCATTCCAAATACTGACCACAGCATCGATAACAGTGATCCAATATTACACAGTTGGAACTGAGAAATCAACAGAATAGCAGAAAAACCAAGGACAAATGTGACCCAAAAACCATGCTCCATGGCAGCATGATCCTCCACACAGCTAAAATAAGCCAAATGCAAGCTCTGGTGACTAGAAAGTCAATGGAGACATTCCAAGGATGCAAGTTGCCTCAACAGACACATGACTGAACTACGCGAATACCAAACGATAGAAAAGAGAATACACACTAAAATCATCTTAAACTCACTAAACTTCCCCAGAGAACTGTTCAAAATAGTGAAGCCCTTAGTAAGAAATCACACACAAATCAACTCAGAATACAAACCCTCCCCGCAGACTCTTGCCAACCACTTCCAAACACAGGCAACAGCCACAACATACAGAAGTGACAGCTCCATCACAAACATCTGGTGAACATTTACACCTGAAATGCATTATCAGCCACCTTAACACCACACCTCTCAACTCGATCCATGTCTGTCAGCTGGATCAATGTAGCCAAAAATCATTTCCTCCCCAACATACATAAAATCACACAACTCTCCCTTATTCAGGAATATATGCCCTCCCCCCCAAAGCTGAAAAACTCCTCTGTGTGACCTGTAAGAAAAAACACAGGTCTAGACCCAAAACTATCCAACTCAGGCCTATCCCCAGCATACCATTCCTCGCAAAAATCATTGAAAGGTCCCAAGATGGTGGCGGAGTAGGACACTGGTCATGGTGTGCAGAGAAAGGTAGAGTGCTGTCTGGGCTGATGGGGAGAAAGAGGAAACAGCAGTCAGCAAAGCCCTCCACTACCTCTTCTCCCGGTGGTGGCTTGGTTCAGTTGTCTATTACTGCTTTCTGCCTCCCGACGGTGTCGGCTATGGCCTTGGCAGATCCATTGAGTATGTCGGCGGATCTGAGCGATGGGGTTGATTTGAGCCCCACTCAAACATTACCACCACAGCCCGGAAGGTGTTCTGAGGAGGAGCTGTGTGTTGGAGTATCTCCAGGTCGGGAGGTCACTAGCGCTGCGGAGGGTGCCTCCTCGAAGTTGACACCGCTCTTGATGGTTGCCTCTGCGGGGTTTTTTTATTTATTTTTATTTTGTTTCTTTTTTATACTGCGCTATTTAGAATCAGTGTGGTTTACATGTATACTAACAGGTACTTTTTATTCCCTTGTCCCTGATGGGCTCACAATCTAAGTGTATCTGAGGCAATGGAGGGTTAAGTGGCTTGCCCAAGGCCACAAGGAGTGGCCATGGGACTAGAGACCCCAGTCCCTCCGGCCTGAAGTTGCTTGTCCCCATGCGGGAATTGAACTCCCGGCCTTCCGGCCTGAGGTAACTTGTAGAGATTTGGTTACTTCCCTGGGAGGCAGCTTTGGTGTGGAGCATTTGAAGGCCAGCTTCCCCGATATCTCGGCATTCTGGGAGTTGGGAGGATTAGAAAAAACGGCGCTGATGACTTTGGACAGCTTATGGGAAGCAATTTTGTCACTCAAAATCTCCCTGCTTTCTATGGTGGGTGCGTTTTCTCAAGACGTGAACTTTGTTAAAGGTCAGTGCTCAGTGCTGGAGACAGATTTAGTGGGACATGCTGCCAGAGTGACTCAGCTGGAAACCAAGGTTGAAGATCTTCATGCCCTTGGAGGGGCACAGTCCAGGGAGCAATTAATCCAAGCATGGCATTTGGAGTTCATGGATAATCAGCTGCGATGGAATAATTTGAGGTTTTTTAATTTTCCGCGATCTCCATTGATGGAGCCTCTGGGCTTGGTCCGTAAGTACTTTACAGAGGTCTTGCAGATGCCTGCTGAGTCCTTGCCTGCTATTGTGAGGGCCCAATATGTGGCGATTTCTTCTTCTGGGGCTGGCATGGAGTCGGGCCCTGGAGGTGCAGCTGGGCCGGCTCAGTTGGACTTGTCGGGTTTCTGGAAAGTTCCTTGGAGGTGGTGACCAGCTGAGCTACACTGTTGGTGTGCTTTGCATTTGAATCCGATCGGAACTCTGTCCTTAAGTTATATTTCTGTAATATTTCTGTTTCTCAATTTATGGGGTCAAAAATTTCTATTTTTCCTGATTTGTCTAGGGACACCCAGAAAAGGCGGAGAGAATTTCTGGCTTTGCGTCAGAGAATCACCGCCCAGAGGGCACAATTTAGATTAAAATATCTGTGTAAGTGTTTGGTTTTATATCAGTCTAAACAATTTCTTTTTTTTTTTTATCCCCAGCAACTTGTGCAATTTCTTCTGGGTAGGGAGGTGGATGGGCGGCTATGAGCCCTGTACCGGATGCCATATTTGTTAACTTTGCTCTTATGATTGCTTCTATGATGATAGGGTGGGCTCTCCATATTTGATTGTGGGGTGGCTTTTCTCTTTTGTTTTTCTTATTGGGACCTTATTGAGGTTTTGCTATTTTTGGTCTAAACCATATATGTATGACTTTCTTTGTTAATAATTTTCTCTAATTGTATTTTGGAGGCTGTTATTCTTATTCAGATTGTTTCTGGATTTATTTTGTTAAAACTTATAAATAATAAATAAAATTAAAAAAAATCATTGAAAAAGTTACTTTACTTCAGCACCAACAGCACATCGACCTACATGCCCCATTTGATCTCCAACAATACGGTTTTAGTCCTAACCATGGAGTAGAGGCTCTGTTAACAGTGTTCATGGACACTCTCATAAGGGGTAATGAGAAGCTACAACAGGGTTTCATAATGATTTTACTGGACATTAAAGCAGCATTTGACTTGGTACCATACAACAGGCTACTATTTCACCTTCAGGCAATTGGATTAGCCGATACAACCCTGAAATGGTTTGAGTCATACCTAACCAACTGCAATCAGCTCGCTCATCACTTCAATTTAACATTTTTCTCCAACCCATCTTCAAAATAATCCAATCACACAACATACTCTACCACATCTATGCGGAAGAAGTTATGCTATACATGTCATTCTCCACTGCAAAACCAGTTTATACCTCGCTGGCCAGATGCTTTGATGAGGTCATGCAATGGCTAGGAAAATGAGGCAGAAAGATACCAAGTTATTTCCCATCATGTTGGGTGAAACAGGCCTAATTAAGAAGAATTTCAAAGTGCACCATGATAAATTACCCATACATGTAACATCTTTCGAACTCCAGAAGGAGATTCTCTTTGGCATGATGCAAGTACTACGCTGAGCATTAGCAGTAAATTTGAAATACTGAGATTATACTCCATGTACCCTGGCTTAGAAATGAGGTTCATGACTGTCATGATATGTGCAAAACTTATCCATTTGGAGAAACTGCCCCATCAGAACCTATGAGTAAACCATGACAGGCCCTCTTCATCTATAAAGACCCAAATTACAGTCTTCCCCCCACTATAAAAGTCACTGGATGGCACCTAAAGGTAAAATCTGAAGTAAGATACCTCGGTATAACCATGGACCAACACCTAACATTACAGTCACACATCATCAACATTACCAGAACCATATATCACAAAATAAAAAAAGTGCAACATCTACAAGCGTTATTGGACTCTAAAGACTATTGCACAATCTTCCAAGCTTTAGTCATACCCCACTTTGGCTACTGCAACATCCTCTTCCAAGGCCTACCAACTAGTTCCACCCCATGCAACTAGCTCAAAACATGGCTGCTCGCATCTTATTCGGCTCTTCCTTAACAAAGCACTTAACCCCGGTACTAAAACAGCTACACTAGCTGCCTATCAAAGCACGTGCAAAATATAAAGCCATACTTACAACCTTCAAAGTATCCCATGGTCTCACCGCAGTCTACCTCTAGTCGTTACTACAAAAAAAACAAAAAAAAAACAAGGGAAGAAGGACACACCTACAGACCACAATCAAGATACCTCCCACAATCACAAAGAGCAACAGAGCTACTGTCAACAAGGCCTTCTCGCTTTATGTCTCGGTCGTATGGAAAGCTCTACCAAATCACTTACGTGCAATAACTGACTTAATGGACTTCAGGAAGAATCTCAAAACACATTTTTACCATGAACATTTCAGAGACGAAACATGACACCCTGAACTTAGTCCCGCCGAGAGCCCTTCTCACCCCCTCCTTCTCTTTCTCCCTCCCCACCCAGCTTGTCCTTCCCAGCTAATAACCATTTACGAACCATATGCCAGGCAGTCATTGCCACAATACTGGACTCTGGAAACTTCCTATATCAAGGACTACCTAAGCAGACTACACATCTACTCCAACTAGTGCAGAACACTGCAGCCGCATCATAACCGGCACAGCCAAGAACGAACACATTACACCTACACTTCGGCAACTGCACTGGCTACCAATAACTGTATGAGCAAGATTCAAAACCACTACAAACATTTTCAAGATCATGCACCAATGCACAAGCAGATGTTCTCCACTGCTTGATAACCAAGGACACAACCAACCGACCCAGACGAACTAGCAACAATAGACTACGCACACCAGCTGGATACCATAAAAAAAAACAAGTTGCCTCTAGCAGAACTATATCCATCTCAGCACCAGCCCCCTAGAATTCCTCCCAGATGAACTGCCATCGATAAATGACCTCAAGGATTTCCACAAATCCCTTAAGACCTTCCTATTCATTGAATTCTATGACCAAGCAGTCTAAGGACACCATTAACCACGCTTGAATGTAAAGATAATCCCAACCACTTTAATCCTTTTTTACGTTGTGTCACCCCTATTCAGTGCAAACCCAATTTCTGTAACCAACCACTTTGATTGAAGGATAAAGTGGTTTACAAATCTGGATAAATAAATAAAGAAAATAATAACTGTGGTACCCTCCTTATAAATAACCTCAACCAACTGCATCACTTGAGCTTAATTCATGTTCCACCCTGACCATATCCTTGTGTGCCTTGAACATTGTTCACACCATATATAATTTTAGCTTCGTTGCTAACTCATTCCATGTATGACCCAAGTTTAAGCCAAGTTCCTTTCATCCTGAGTTGCTTTGTTCCTAATTCGTTCATTGTATAAGTTAAGTTAGGTTAAGTTAAGTTTCATTACTTTACACCTGAATGGTTTTTGTATATCTTATTTTAGTCTCTGTAAACTGCCTTGGCTTCAAGATTAGGTGGTATATAAACCACCCAAATAAATAAAATAAATAATGACTCATACAGTTCTCAAACCCTTATCCAGAGTAGAAACTAAGTAGTCCAAGGCTCCCAGAAGAGCTGGTGGAGGGGTGGAGTGCATGGGATAGGACTCAAGTTGGTCTCATCTACAGAGGGATCTCTATTTCCACCATTCACTGTCACAAATGAATCCATAGAGACTTGTTTAATAGCCAAAGCAGAAGAGAGCTTTCTTTGTTTTAGCCTTCCTCCTACCACTCATACTCAAACACAAAGCAGAAAGAGCACCTTATCCAGATGACACCATGGTTTTCCTGCAGTTCCTCTGTTAATATCTTCACAGTTGGCTCCAAAGGGACTCCAAAGGGGCCAGCCAGGGCCGGCCCGTCCATTGAGCGAGAATGTTTTTTGCACAGGGCCCCGCGTTTCAGGGGGCCCCGCGCAAAAAACATTCTGATCCAACATTAAAATTTAAAAAAAAAAAAAAAAAAGCTGCCACTGCCGGGGCCGGGGCCGCCGCGGCAGAATCGAGTGTGCCGCGGGGCCCCCCCTGCCCAGCAGAGCCTGCCCTCCCCGGTATCACCTCTCTCACTCAGCTACCTCCAGTCACACGCGCCGGCTTTCAGAGCGCGAGGGAATAGTTTCTCCCTCGCTGCTCTGTTAAGCCCGCGGGGGCTGATGGGAAGGACTTGAGGTGGGCTGTTGGGTGGGGTTAGGACTGGAAATGGGCTGATGGGGGGTTAACACTGGAGGTGGTCTGATGGGGTTAGGACTGGTAATGGGCTATGGGGGGGCTAGGACAGGAAATGGGCTGATGGGGCGGGGTTAGTACTTGAGGTGGGCTGATGGGGTTAGGACTGGTAATGGACTGTGGGCTGATGAGGGGGGTTAGGACTGGCAATGGGCTATGGGGGGCTGACTGGAAATGGGCTGATGGGGGTTAGGACTGGAAGTGGGCTGATGGGGGGTTAGGACTGGTAATGGGTTATAGGGGGGGCTTAAACTGAAAATGGGGTGATGGGGGGTTAGGACTGGAAGTGGGTTGATGGGGGGGGGCTAGGACTGGTATTGGGTTGGGGGGTTGCTAGGACTGGAAATGGGCTGATGGGGGGCTAGGACTGGAAATGGGCTGATGCAGGGACTAGAAGGGAATGGATGCTGGGTGAGGCTGGAACTAGAAGGGAGCTGGTGTTGGGGGAGGATTAGAATGGGATGGGGCTGGGAGAGTAAAATGGAGAGGGGAAAAATATTTTGTGTGGGAGGGATAAAAAATCTACAATTGGCCGGGTATTGGGAGAGTAAGTGGGGATTGAGGATGGAGGGGTAAATTTTGAGTAGATGAAATAGGAATGAGGAAAGAGCAAAAGGAGAAAGATTAGTATGTTAAAGCAGATGTAGAGGGAGAATGGAAAAAAACCCCAAGAAGACAGAAGAAAGGACAAATGGACAGCAGATGGAGAGTTAGCAGAAGACACGAAGAAACCAGAAGAAAGTGGCTGGAACAATTGCAACTGAAAAAAAATGCACAAAAGGTAGAAAAATATCTCTTTATTTTGAATTTATTAACTGGAATATGTCAGCTCTGGGAAATGTGCATCATTAATTTTTGCGCTTTGTTTAGTACAAGAGGAAATTAATTTATAGTTTTATTTCTACAGTGTTGTTGTATATTCCAAGTTTGGCTTTTGGGGTTCCCAGTTTAATTATTGTCTTCCTGTTTCTAAATTGTGATTCCTTGTTTGGTGATGGTCTATGTTGTGCATGTGTAACTGAGCTGAGGTATTCTGTTTATATAATTCCTATTTGACATTGCCACTTGTTCTTTCCCCAGTAGGTCATGTATTGTTCTCTGAAATGTATTGGTTTAATATTTGCAGTGTTGCCTTTTGATAGTTAGGGTATGGTGCTTTGTGAGTCCTGGTAGTGCTGTTAGGATACGGCGGGTTTGCTATGGGTTCTAAATGGGCAGTGTTTGTAGTAGTTCCTAATGTGCCTGGCGGTTGGTACTGGATTATAGTAATGTAGAAACCTTTTAGTCTTTCTTTATCCATATACTCATTAAGAGGCATGTTTACTAAAAGTTAGTGTATGGTAACATTATGCAAATATTTATGCAAATGAGGCACCTCATGCAAATGAGGCCCCGCACAGAGTCTCCGCACATGGCCCCGCACCCCCCTTGGGCCGCCCCTGGGGCCAGCCATGCCTCTTGAGCATGCACCCACAGGAAAGCCACCGTGGCTACATACATGATACATCACAGTTTCTGAAGAAAGTCAAGACTTGACCGGTAAAATCACCTTGTAACATAATAGCAATTGCCCAGGGACACCTCCTCCCTCTAGAACAAGTAGATACTCTTTTGCTTGCTCCCTCTTGCATACATTTAAGGTTATCAGAGGAAAGAGTGCTTGCATGAGTGGTGAAAGTATGTGTGAAGTCAAAAAGGAATTTCTATTTATGGGTTTGAAAGGAAATTGAATTTAAAAAAAATAAGAAATAGTTTTTATGACAGCGTGCGTGCTTGTTTTGACTGTATAAAAAAGATGAAATTAATTGAGACAGTTCTGTCAGATTAATTTGAGACATCATAAATACTTGATCTAGAAGGAATATATAAATGCTGGCTAAGACTGAGTTGGTTGATCAGCACAGGAAGAAATTTGCTACAGTGCTCACTTTAGCAGTAAAGCTCTTCAGGAAATAAAACGATATAGCCAGTGTAATTAATTGGACTAAAAAAAAAGCTGCTTTGATAGTTTTTTTGTTGCTGTACTGTGAACTGCTTCTCATTGACAGCTTAGAGTTTTCAAAGTCAACCAACTGCTTAACCATAATAGTAAGCCATTCTATCTGAACATTAGGAAAAAGGAAAAGTGAGAGTGATGCAAATGAGTAAACCTGAAATAATGACCAGGAGTAGAAACTGAACAGCTGCATCATTAAAAAAAAAAAAAAATTAGGACTATCAAAGGCTGCTGAAGTTCTGAAACAGATTTATTTCAGGCTGAAACACCCCCTTACCCCCCCCCCCCCAATAATCTGGATTGGATTTAGATAGGAAAATCTTGATCATTTTTTCTTTTATTTTGGTATTAGTATCACTAGTAAAAACAATCCTAAACTGCAGAACAGGGGCAACAGAACAACACCTCCAGGAACCCCGAATGGCGTCAAGTAAAAAAGCAGGAAGCTGAAACACCTCCTGCTCTCCATCTCATAACCAATCAGGGCCCAGCACCAGACTTTGAAAAAAGAAGTGCCAGCAGATGCCAATGAACTCCACCTCGCCTCCAGGAGCCCCGATCGGCGGCAAGAAAGAGAGCAGGAGGCTGAAACCCCTCCCGCTCTCCATCTCACGGCCAATCAGGGCCCAGCACTGGACTTTGAAAAAAGAAGCCCAGCAGGTGCGCTGCACCTGGAGGGCCCACGCCTGAGGGCCCTTAGGCGTGGCCCTTGAGCGGAGCACTTGAACGGGCACTTTTGGTAGATCTGCCACCTCAAAGCACCAATAAACAGTTTCTTGAGAACAGCACAAAACAGAATACATCTATGCAACAAATGAATCACTGCAAGCCACAGAAAGCAACTGATTGTGAGTAAATCTTTTTCCATGCTGTTTAACTAAATTAGATTATACACTAGTTCCTCCCATCCCACACACTGATTGACCGATCTAGATCTCTCACTAACGATACCAATCCAAAGTTACACAATGTGTAAAAACGTTATGCTTATACTCATCCTTCTACTCCTGCTCTTCAAGAGCAAGCACGCTAATGCTGGTGAAGCCAACCTACCATATCCTACCCACCAATAATACAACCAGGCAGCTATCCTCCCCACAAGATAAATGTCAACCTTAACCCATGTCATCATAACAGACCGCGAAGATTAATCTGCATAACCCCATCTACCCACAAGGAAACAACTCACACCAAGAAAACACATTACACCTCCCTCAACTGTGCTTTAGTCAATGCTTGTTCAATCAGCAACAAATTCAACACTATATTGGATTAGATACAGAATCAGAATATAGATAACATGTGTGTCACCGAAACATGGCTCTCTGATATGGATAACATCATTAATAACCAAATCATCTCACAACAATATACAACTCCACTAGACCCTCACGAAGGGGAGGAGGTGTATTAATCATTGCAAAGTCACAACTAAAATTTAATACCACCCCCTCCTTCCATTCCAAGGAAAGCAACTTAATAACTATCTCAAACAAGCAGCTGGTACTCTGCCTCATATACAGAGCTCCAAGTGCAAATGATTATGGACTCACAGCCATTCTGGAACAGGTCTGCTTTCATACCAACCAGAATAAACTTCTCATCATCCTAAGAGATCCTAATCTCCCATCTCTGCTTGTTCAGGTAGGAGATACCTTCTTAGATACCATGAAAGACCTTCAATACAAGCAATTAATAAATTTCCCAAACCACAAGAAGGGAGATACTCTTGACCTTATCTTCGCACCAAACCAACACTGCATCAAATACTTTGTGGCACACATATCAGTCATCCCAATCCCTTGGTAGGACCATCACATGATCAATTTCTCCATAAGTTCCCCATTAATGACTCATACCTCTGAGCCAAACCTCAAGGAAAAAAGAAGATTCCGAACCTTCAATAAAGACACATTTTTAGAAGAAGTCCTACCAGAACTAGAGCAAAATACAACAGACCTTGACACCACCATCTCAAACTGGTACAAAGCTCTTCACAATGCTTCAGCCACCCCAGACAAACCAATCCAGCACAGCAGAAGGAAACACAAAACCGCCTGGTACTCAGAAGAAATCAATGAACAAAAGAAGCAACTAGGAAAATGGAGAGGCTCTGGCGGCAAACTTAAAGCCAGCACCACTTAACAAAATACAATGAAATGCAAGCCATATACCATAACACAATAAATAGCTACAAAAAGGAGTATCACTCAAACCTAATAATGAAATCTATTAACAAACAGAGGGAGCTCTTCACTGTAGTAAATGGACTGACAAAAGAGCCAATGGAACCATATGATCCAAACTCCATATCCCCACAAGACCCGGCGGACTTCATACAACTAAAGTACACTCAGACACCACATGAAAAACCAAGCAAATCCAACTTACAACACATCACTGATGCAACAGGGGAAACATTTTAAATCCCAACAACAAAACAGTTTAATGCTGTAATAGCCAATATTAACACAACAACATCACCCATTGACCCATGTCTGGTTATCTGGTTTAACCTGTTTTGGACAGCTTGCATATTCTTTCTCTGTTCTGGATGATTTATTAGATTTGTTACACTCAAACAACTATGAAATACCGGCAATAATAAAAAATATTAAAACTTTGCAGAAAATAGAAGTTTCACAAAGTGTATGTTTTTCATACACTGGTCCAATATAGTATATTCTACGTCTTCAGAAAAGATAGGATTCAGTTTCAATATTAATTGACATAAACATACTGTATGATAAGAACATAAGAACATAAGATATGCCATACTGGGTCAGACCAAGGTCCATCAAGCCCAGTATTCTGTTTCCAATAGTGGCCAATCTAGGTCATATGTACCTAGCAGTTTACCCAAGAGACACAAGTTCCACAATGCTTGTACTGGGTCAAGCATTGATATCTTCGGTCACTTCTTAATAATGGTTTATGGACCTTTCCTCCAGGAACTTGTCCAAACCTTTTTTAAACCCAGCTACACTAACAGCCTTTACTACATCCTCCGGTAACAAATTCCAGAGTTTGATTACACGTTGAGTGAAAAAATATTTTCTTTTATTAGTCTTAAATAGTTTACCCTGTAGCTTCATTGCATGTCCCCTAGTCTTTCTATATTCTGATAAGGTAAACAATTGATCTACGTTTACCCGTTCCACTCCGTTCATTAATTTATAGACTTCTATCATATCTCCCCTCAGCCGTCTCTTTTCCAGGTTAAAGAGCCCTAACCTTTTTAGCCTTTCTTCATAGGAGTATCCTTCCATCCCCTTTACCATTTTGGTGGCTCTTCTCTGTACCTTTTCTAAAATCGCTATATCCTTTTTAAGATACGGCGACCAGAATTGCACACAGTATTCAAGGTGCGGTCTCACCATGGAACGATATAGAGGCATTATAATATCTTTTGTTTTATTTTCCATTCCTTTCCTTATCATACCTAGCATTCTATTTGCTCTCTTGGCCGCCGCTGCATACTGGGCCGAGGGTTTTAACATGGTATCCCCAATGACGCCTAAATCTTTTTCCTGGGTGGTGGTTCCTAATGTGGAACCTTGCATCGTGTAACCATAGTTTGGGTTGTTCTTCCCTAGGTGCATAACCTTGCACTTGTCCACATTAAATTTCATCTGCCATTTTGATACCCAGTCTTCCAATTTATCAAGATCCTCTTGCAATTTTTCACAATCCTCTTGGGTTTTAACAACTTTAAATAGTTTTGTGTCATCTGCAAATTTGATAACCTCACTCGTTATTCCACTTTCCAGGTCATTTATGAATATGTCAAAAAGCAGTGGACCCAGTACAGATCCCTGGGGTACACCACTATTCACCTTTCTCCATTGGGAAAATTGGACATTTAGCCCTACCCTCTGCTTTCTATCTTTTAACCAGTTCCTGATCCACAATAGTACACTGCCTCCTATCCCATTGAAACTGCCTCCTATCCTATTGAAACTGCAGTTTTCATTTATTATGATATAATATAGTTTGTCAACAGTCCATTCTGATGGCGGAATATGATGCACATGAAACAAATTCTGATGCAGTACATCGATATTGCACCATTGAAACACCTAGAACAGAATGCTTGACAGCAATTAGTTTCGACAACATATTAGCCCAGCGTATGAAAAACATACAAGGCCAATATACGCACCAATAACCCTGACACTAAGTAACTTACAGTTATCTAAACCTATTTTCTAAAGTCTACAAATACTTTATTTGCAAAATAGTAGCTATTATAGCATTATAAGCTACTTACTATTTTTGTGATCTTTTTATGTTGAGCCGCCAGTACCGTCAAAATCAGCAAACTTCAAATACCTATTAAACTAACTAGATCTCAGATAAAAAATCTGTATATAATGCATTTTGACATAACGATAATAGCTAAACATAGTTCCATTAAATTTATAACCATTAATTAGTAAACAGTTGAGTAGTAAGTATGGAAACCGTATGTATGTAAAACATACGCTGGTCCAAAAAAAGGTTTTAAGCAAAGGAATACCAATTATCATCCCTACAAAAAATCATCGCATCATCACTCACTCAAGGATACCTAGCTCTGCAACTTAATCAAGCTTCTATTAGACCAATCCTGAAGAACAATATCAAGTCTCACATTTGTAACCAAGGTAATCGAGAAGATAGTACAGTTTCAACTACAGGACCACATAGACACATATGCCCCACTGGATCCCTACCAGTACGGATTTAAACAAAATCACAGTGCAGAAATACTTATCACATCTCTCATGGACACCCTTGTTTCAGGCATAGATAACATACTACATGGATTTGTCTTATGCTTCATATATATCACTGCTGCTTTTGTCTCAGTTAACCACAACATTCTGTTGCAAAGACTCCAAGATGTAGGAATAAATGGTACAGTACTAGACTGGTTTCTCTCCTACCTGTCCAACTGTATCCAGTAAGTGAGATCCAAAAATAGTCAGTCTAAACCTTTCACACAACACCGAGGTGTACCAGAAGACTCGTCCCTCTCTGCTCTGTTATTTAATATATATATTCAACCAATCTGCAATATAATAACACAACACAACATGCACTACAGAATATATGCAGATGATATCATGGTATTCACCCAAATTAACATTAATTATCTGGATTATTCACAAATCACCGCATGCCTTGCAAGAATCAATTTCAAAATGGCTCAAAGGACAAAATCTTTCCATAAACTTTAAAAAATCAGTACACTGTATCTGTATATAATTAACAACCATTAAATGTACATTTACCCCATATAATCCTCTAAGTTTTATCCCCTGTTCTTTGTCAAAGCCTGTTGCTGTATTTGTTTCATGTAAACTGCTTTGAATTAATGATAAGGCGGTATAAAAAAAAACCCCTGTTAAATAAATAAATAAATAAACTTCTTTGTTGGAGGGGCCAAACAAGGTCATCTCCAGCCCTGCCACCAAGCTCTCTAATTGATAATGCTGTGTTGAGGAAAATATTGGTAGGGCAACAGCCCCTGTGGTCCACCCCATTCCACTGCCTGTGCTGAAGAACATATAGTTTAATCACAATCAAATGTAATAGGGAGGCAGATTCTCCTTTTAATTTTATTAAAAACAGAGTAGTAGGCAATTTCTATGGAAAAGGAGCTGATTCCTGATCACTGCTAGGACAATCAATGGAGATGGGTAACATCTAAGGCTACCCACCGTCAAGAAAGCAACGAGAACCAACCTGCAAAAGAAGAAAAGAGATGAGCGACTGAACACATTCAAACGCTAATGTTCTCCCCTTCCTCCCTACCAATCACAAGCTCCTGCGAATAGTCCTCCATCTTCACCACCCAAAACCATTCCGCCACACTGAGCCTGGCCTTTCATGGTCCATCTTGTTGCTCCGGATTTGACTTATATCATAGAGGAGTAGAGGGTCCCACATCACCTGGGCCTCACTTTCCATGTCCCCTACCCCCTCTTCCACCTCCTCATCCTACATCTCCACAAAGGTGTCCATAATGAGATGATAGCTGATAAGGAGCTGGGGGTCATCAGCAACATCCTGGTGATATCATTGTTCCCTTCTGCTTCTGCTGCCACCTTCATTGCCACTGTTACTGCCACCTCCATCTCTGCTGCCACTGCCATCTCCGCTGCCTCTTCAGCTGCTGCAGCTACCTCCATGTCTGCTGCTGTGGGTAAGAGATTAAGGGTCAACTCTGGGATATGATTGACACCATACTGATGATAGACCCCCTCTGTTGCCTGCTCCACAGCAGCAGGTCTATGTGTCCCATGCCATCAAGATGTTGACTTCTCCTGCAAGGATCAAGGGACAGGCTGACAAATGGCATGTGCTGTGTTGCAAGTATATGGGTTGATTTGGTCCTACATCGCAGTATCTAGCAGATATTACCCCTTTGTCTTGATTTACAGCTGTCCTACCCATTTCCCTGAGTGCTCATGAGCTGTATGGATATGTTGTCCAGTACTACCCCAACCTACATTTGTGACATCCATTTCTCTCTGGTTTCTATCCATTCCACATGCAAAACCTGTCCTGCTTGCCATTCCAAAGTGGCATCTGTGTAATACTCATACATTTATCTGCCATTTACATCTGAGTCTCTACTCTACCCTCCAAAAGGGTCTCCTGTGCTGTTACTCACTTTACCCCAACAGAGAATATATTCACCTGTGGATAGTTCAACCACCTCCCCTATCCAACACCTCTCCCATATTGCATTCATTCCCCCATTTCTGGCATACATTTGGATACTTTTTTCTGCTGACCTGTATACCAGACACCTGGCTCTGAGTTCCCACTTGCTGAGCATGGCATGTGCTATCCTCATTGTGTCTGTGCAACACTTGGACACCCTTCCCCTTGTTGTACTGTCCATGCTACCCACTGTTTAACAAATATACAGCTTTCACCAGGGCTCCTGCACCTGATGCCACATCAGTATCCACAAACATATCACATACCTTGCTGTTCCTGCTCCTCCCTTCATAGGTGCTGAAGGAAACATGGTCACATGCACCTGCTGGCCCTAAATCTCATCGTCAGTACCTTGATATCATGCCATATCTGGTATTCCTAAGGAAAAGGGAAATAAATGACATGCTAAGTGTGGCCATCAATTATTTCATTGGGTATGTGAATTCCCCCTGAAGAAACAACAGAAACGCAAAGAGGTGCCTATCAGGTGGCGTCGGGGATTTATTACCAGTGGAAACACAGCTAAGTTAAGCACAATTCCTTCTCTATAAAATTTGAAATTTTACAAGGATTAATATGGGTGAATCAGCTGTATAGATTAAGCTAAATCTACACAAAATTTAGTGAATACCTTAAGGTCATTGATGCGATCAGGCGCACGGTTAGGGTGAGAACACCCAACGTGGCTGTTGTAAGTCTGAGACCTGTATTCACTAATGACAGCTATATACGTCTGTGATACCCAATGAAATAATTGAGGGTGATTATATCTTTATTTGGCAGAAGCTACCCTCTCGAAACTGACCTACACGTTAGTGTGGCCATCCTGCAACTCTAGTCTTCTCTCTCATCCCGCTCTTATATTCCCTGTCACCCGCTACCTACTTCAGCTCTGGCATCATATTACTGTCATGCTGTTGTTAGCCTATGAATCTCATCCTGCCTTCAGGGGACAGTCATTCCATGCCATATTCCTCCCTATTCCTGTTCTTATGGAGCCTTCTGTGTAATGCTGGCTGCACAACTCTGTGTGCTGCCTTTTACAGGTCTTTCGGTGGGTGCATATTTTTCTTCTGGGTTGGATTACTCTATGGGCTCTCTTCTGGTGCACAATGCAGGAGTCCATAGCTGTGGTTACTACTATTACTACTACTATTAATCATTTATATAGTGCCACAAGTCATACAAAGCACTGTACAAACACATAGAGAAGACAGTACCTGCTCATAGAGCTTACAATCTAATTAAGACAGACAGCACAATAAAAGATAAATAAGGGGTTCAATAGGAAGAGGAGATACAAGGGAACAAGATATTAGGATCCAATTTGGCCTTAAAAAGGTAAGCCTTTAGCATGGATTTGAAGAGGGAGAGAGATGAGATGATGTAAAGATAAAGGAAGTTTGTTCTAGGTATAAGGAGTAGCAAGGTGAACAGATTGATGTCAGGAGATGACAGTAGAAGAAAAAGGCCTAGAGAGAAGAAAGCCAGAGGAGGAGTGGAGTTCACGAGGAGGGGTGTAGGGAGAGAGGCAGTAGAGTGAACACATTTATAGGTTAGAAGGAGAAGTTTGAAATGGATACACAAATGGAAGGAGAGCCAATGAAGTGATTTCAGAAGAGGGATTATATGAGTTTATCAGGACTGGCAGAAGATTAGCCATGCAGCAGAGTTCTGAATAGACTGAAGAGGAAAGAGATGACTCTGAGGGAGACCAGCAAGGAGGAGGTTGCAATAGTCAAGATTAGATGTAACTAAACAGTCAACAAGAGTTTTAGTAGTGTGTTCAGAGAGGAAGGGGCAAATTTTGTTAATGTTATAGAGAAAGGAATGACAGGTTTTAGCAATCTGTTGAATATGTGTGGAGAAGGAAAGGGAGGAATCAAAGATGACCATAAGGTTGCGGGCTAAGGAAACAGGAAAAAGAAGACTATTGTCAACAGTGATAGAGAAAGGAGGAAGAGAGAGGAGGATTTAGGGGGAAAGATAAGAAGCACAGTTTTAGTCATGTTCAATTTCAGACAGCAGTGAGACATCCAGGCAGCAATGTCATATAAGCAGGCAGAGAAACAAGCTTGGAGTGAAAGAGAAATGTCAGATGAAGATAGATAGATTTGAAAGTCATCAGCATAAAAACGATATTGAAAGCCATGGGAAGAGATGAGGGTACGAAGGGACTGAGTGTAGAGAGAGAAAAGGAGAGGGCCTAGTACAGACCCCTGGAGTACAGCAACTGAAAGAGGGATGGCAGTAAAGGAGGAACCACCAGAACAAATACTGAAAGAGTGGAAAGATAAGAAGACAACCGAGACAGCACAGAGCCCCTAAAACCAAGAGATGATAATATGTCGAGGAAAAGGAGATATTCCACAGTATCTAAAGTAGCAGAAATGTCAAGAATGAGAACTGAATAAAGGCCTTTGAACTTAGCCAGGAACAAGTTGGGAACAAAAGCCATTTCAGTAGATTGAAAGGGACAAAAAACAGACTAGAATGGATCAAGAAGGGCATGAGAGAAGAGAAATTTGAGGCAGCGGCAGAGAACTGCACGTTCAAAAAGTTTGGAAACAAATGGGCGAAGGGAGATGGGTCAGTAATTATAAGGGTCAAGTAGGGTCAAGGAAGGTTTTTTGAGGAGAGGAGTGATCACAACATGCTTGAAGACTGCAGGGAAGGTAGCAGTGGAAAGTGAAAGGTTGAAAATATGTGAGATGGAAGGGATAACAGAGGAGGAGATGGAGTTGAGGAGATCGGTGGGGATAGGATCAGAAGAACAAGTACTGAGTTTAGAGGAGAAAAGAAGAAGAGAGGTTTCCTCTTCAGAGATTTTAGAAAAGGATAAAAGGGTAGTAGAAGTTGATGGGAAAAGTTGGTATTGGAGAGGAGGAAGAGGGGTAGAAGAAGAATTAGTAGGGAATTGAAGAGCAATCCTATGGACTTTGTCGTGGAAAATGTCGGCTATTGTTTGGGCAGAGAGAGAAAGAGGGACTGGATGCGGTGGTGCCTTAAGAATGGAATTGAGAGCAGAGAAGAGACAGCGGAGGTTAGAGGCAAGACAGTTAGATGGATAGAATAGTTTTGCTTAGCGAGAGCAATGGCAGACTGGAAAGAAGTAAGCATGATTTGAAGTGAAGGAAGTCAGAAAGGGAGTGGGAGTGGAGCCAAGCGCATTCAGCTGAGAAGGCACAGGAGCATAGGAAGCAGATAGTTGAAGACAGCCAGGGCTGAGGTGAAGTGTGCCTCACAGGATATGCTATGAGCAGAGCAAGAGTATTCAGAGTAGAGCAGAAAATGGTATTATAGGAAACTGTGACCTCAAGAACAGACTTAGAGGACATAGTGGAAGAAAAAAGAGAAGACAGTAGTGGATAGAGTCAGTAGGTCAACAGCATGAAGATTCCTAAAACGAAAGGAGGAAATTGGGTGAGAGTGAGGCAGGCAGTAATGAAGAGTGAAACTTAAGAGGTTGTGGTCAGATAAGGGAAGAAATGAGGTGTGGAAATTAGAAGGTAAACAATTAGAATAGAAAACGAAGTCAAGGCAGTGACCAAGCTGATGAGTGAGGACAGAAGAACAAAGCTGGAGGTTGAAAGAGGAGGTAAGGGAAAGGAGCTTAGATGCATAGGGGTCATAAGGGTTATCAATATGAAAATTAAGTCACCAAGAATAAAGGATGGGGAGTCAGAAGAAGCCAGGAATAAGGAAAGCCATGAGTCAAAATCAGTGAGGAAGACAGAAGTGGGCTTGTCAGAAGGTCTATAGATAACAGCGATCTGGAGAGGAAGGGGATTTAAAGGTTGGATGGAGTGGACTTCAAAGGAGGGAAAGGAATGTGACTGAGGTAGAAGGAGGAGTTGAAATTGGCAAGACAGAGAAAGTAGAAAGCCAACACCACCACCGCGGCCAATAGCATGAGAAGTGTGGGAAAAATGAAAGCCACCATAAGAGAGGGCAACAACTGCAGCAGTGTCTTCAGGGAGCAGCCAGGTTTCAGTAAGAGCAAGAAGAAGGAAAGCACGAGGGATAAAGAGATCATGGGTAAAGGGAGGTTTGTTAGAAATGGAATGAGCATTCCATAAGGTGCACGAGAAGGGAAGAAACTAAGGAGAAAAGAGAGGGATATGGATGATATTGTGGTGGTGGAGAGAGAAAAATGAAGGGGGGCCAGGGCTGGGATTAATGTCACCAGAAAACAGAAGGAGAAGGATGCACATGGTTGCAATGTTGTTCTGTTGGCCTACATGAATGCACAATCAGTGTCATCAGTCACTCCCGTAGCTGTGTCTTGTGGCCATAAACATCCCCCTGTGGTGCCATGGTGGTAGTGCGCTCAGGATGCCTGGCCACAGTTTGGGGATCATGCACCCTACAGCTGGAGACAGGGGGGTAATAACCTGACTGCATGTGCATGCGTTCTCCTGCTGCTGTGCTCATGTTGGACCCCTGGTTCATGGGGGCATGCGGCTCTGTCTGTGTCCACTTACCTAATAACCAGCCATCAGTGATTTAACCACCCTCAAATGCAGCATGTATACCTGATTGGCTCAGTATATATGCATCGTAGCATGAGCCAAGGCAGTGTGCCACCACATCCAGGATCTCTGCCTGCACGTCACATACAACCTGCATATTCACTGAGTGGTAGGCCTTACAGTTCCTGTAGGTTGACTCATGGCTCTATAGTGGTCAGAGGGCCACATGTGTGCAGTCAATAGCTCTTAGGATGAATGGGAACCCTGCCACCTCGTAGGAATGCAACATTACCTGTTGCTGCTACTGTTGGGTTCTTTGTAGAGAGATGTAACGCACAGCACATCCAACGAACACATCCAGGAACTGCGTGATGCAATGAAAAACAGCTGCCTGACTCTGCCTTGCTGCCATGGCCATCATTGTTTGGAAGGAGCAGGTCCACAGGATGCCTAGAGCTGTGAATACCTTCATGTGCATGGGGACAGCTGCCTGCATGCATATGGACGCTGCCAGGTTGTGTATGGAAGCACAGTCAAACTTGTAGGGGGTCATGCACTGCTCATCAGACATGTCCATGAACTGCCACCTTGGCCTGGGTACCCTGCCATATGGGTGGTGGTGTACTGGTGTCTGTCAGTCACGTTTCACACATTCCAATGAAGCCATGCCAATGAGGGTGGGTATGGGTCTCTGGGACTGACCAGAATAAACAGATCTTTTTTTATTCATTTCACACATTTATTTTAATAACTTCTTTAAATGTATATTAGGTTTCAACATATGCAGATTCACTGTGCACATGTTAATTCATAGCTTAGTGTGCAGTAATTTTAAATGCACCACAATGTTTAAGGTGCATTAACAAATTGAATGTACTCTAATGAATGCACATCCCTACTAGCAAATACCATAAGGATCATTTCAAAATCACTAAAAAGGTACAAAAGGGACTTCTTTAATAAACAATTACTAGCAGGCTCAACAAAGCAGCCATTAACACCAGTAAAAAAAATAAAAGAGGGAGTGGAGGAGTAACCTAATGCTTAGAGCACTACATGGGCAACCAAAGGACCAGGGTTCAATTCCCACTAACATTCCTTGGGCAAATCATTTAACCCTCCATTGCTTAAGAAAAGTCCAAGTTATCAATGTCCCTGTTTAATGTATATTACTAAGTTTAAGTTGCAATGTAAACCGCTTTGACTGAAATGATAAAGTGGTATTAAAAACCTGTTAAATAAATAAATGTTTATTGAAGCACTGTACCTTTTCTAATTCCGCTATATCTTTTTTAAGATACAGCGACCAGAATTGCAGACAATATTCAAGGTGCGATCGCACCATGGAACAATACAGAGGCATTATAATATCTTCTGTTTTAGTCTCCATTCCTTTCCTTTTGATTCCTAGCATTCTATTTGCCTTTTTGACTGCTGCTGCACACTGGGTGGAGGATTTCAAAATGTTATCCACAATGACGCCTAAATCTTTTTTGTGGGTGGTGTTTCCTAATGTGGAACCTTGCATCATGTAATCATAGTCTGCGTTGTTCTTTCCTAAGTGCATAACTTTGCACTTGTCCACATTAAATTTCATCTGCCATTTAAACTTCCAGTCTTCCAATTTACAAAGGTTTTCTTGCAATTTTTCACAATCCTATTGGGTTTGGCGAGGCCGCGTGGCCCCCCCCCCCGGGGCGTGCGAGCGGCTGGCGTTAACCGGGGGGGCGGCCGGCCGCGTGCCCGCCGCAGCGTGGCTACGCGATTCGCAGGGAGGGCCTGCGGCGCGTGAAGGGCTCCCATTGGCTCCCGCGGCACATGGCAGGGTGCGGGAGCCAATGGGAGGAGTAGAAGATTTTCGGGGGGGGAGTAAGGGGAGCATTGCGGTGTCCTCCGGCCTTTCCCTTGAGGTGGCTGGAGGTACCAGACGTGCTGGAACAGGGCTCTGGTTGGGGATAGTCCGGCGTTGTCTGGCTGCGGTGGGTGGGAGCGCTGTGTGGCGTTGGGCGGACGGATCGTGCCAACTCGGGGTGCGGATGGTGAGCAAGGGGCGTGGATGCGGGCGCGCCTGGTGAGGGTGGCGTACCCGGTGACTGGTGTGGAGACTGGGAGTTGTGGCCGCCTGGAGGGAGAGGAGGTGGGGGGGTGGGCGTTGTGCGGTGGTGGCATGCTGCACACATGGATACGGGCCCTGGGTGGATCTCATGGGGGGTTCATCGTGGAGGCACTGGCCTTTTGGACTTGGTGGGGGGTTGAATGGGATTCCTCATTTTGGTTATTGGATTGCTTGGGGTTTAATTGATTGTGGTGTTTGTGTTTATTTTGTGGTTGTTTGGTGCCAGGAGTCTGTTCAGAGGGTCCAGGTCATTTGTTGTGCACGGGACTCAAGCGGACTCACATTCGGGGTGGCTGAGCAATGGTTTCTAGCGGGACAACAACTTTTGTACCTTTCTTCTCTCGACAAGCTTTCACACTCTTGTCGGTGCCGGTTGGAGCTTGTTTTTCTGTCTTTTCTGGGTTTCGATTCTGCTGGCTATGCTTGGTTGAGTTTCGATTCTATGGAGGCAGCATTCAGGGGGGTTTCGTTCCTCTGGGCGGATCCATGGGCTTTGCTTGCAGGTCAGGCTGCTTGGGCCTGCCTGCCTGGTTCAAGCAGCATGGATCATGGGCCTTTGCCTACCACATTTTTCCCCCTTTGATTGATCTCACCCTGTTTTTGATGGGGTGTGAGAGTTGAATCACTGTAGTTGCACTGGAGTTGGATTGCGACCATGCATGCTGGGATTGGGGCCCGGCTGAGGTTGGCTTGGGCCGGGAGGAGTTGGGGCGGGAGTCACGGCGGGCGGCGGTGGGGGGGGGCATGGGGGAAGGGCAGGGGCATCGGCAGAGGTGTCGTGGGTTGCTGCTGGGGTGGGCAGGCACAATTGGTGGGGCTGGCGGGGCCGGCGGGTGGGTGGGTGGGGTGGATGGGGGGAGGCATCTCCCCTGGTTGGGTACATTGGCAGGGTTGGAGGGCAAGGCCCTTCCCGGGCAGATTGGCTGGGGGCATGGCAGCTGCCTTGGGGGGGGGGCGGGTGCGGAGGCATCTTTCCCTTTTTTTTTCTCCCCGCAGGACACTCCGAGATGGCAGTTCACTGGGACCCCAAGGCCCGAGAGTCCGCTGACACGGGCCGGCGCAGCGCTGAGCGGGGAGGAGAGCGCGCCTGCAGCTGGGTCAGCGGAACAGGGACAGGGCTCGAGGAGCGTGGTGCCGGGTCGGTCGGAGGCAGGAGCGGTGCCTGAGCAGGCGACGGCTGCGGAAGGTGAGTCTGTGGGGGCGGGGTCTTCGGGGGGAATCCCGGCGGGGGGAAAATGGGGGGAAGGCGGCCAGGATGCGGCGGTGGTCGGGCCGTTGGCGTCGGGCTTCGGGTTCCTGGTCATCTACGTCCTCGGTATCGTCGTTGTTTTCGTCCAGGTCGGATGGGAGCAGGGGAGGGGGCGAGGCTGGGTTGGTTGGTTCGGCGGGGCAGAGTCGTCGGTGGTAGCGTTCTCGGAGTTGGGGAAGGTGTGCCGAGGAAGCGGCGGCGTAAAATGAAGGGGAGGCGCTATATTGATATCTTTCGGTTACTGGAGGGTCGAACGCGTGTTGAGGACAGTAGGAAGATGCGGAAGGAGGATGGAAAGGCGGGTAGGGTGCAAAAGGTGGCGTGCCCCGTAACGAGTTGGGCGTGGGCATTTCTGTGCGGGCGGATTCGGACTCCATCCTGGAGGCCGCTCAGTGTCCGGAATGCCCCAGCGGTGCGGCGTTTAGCCAGGGTGGTCCGGGATCGGCTGGCAGTGGAGATCGGGTTGGGGGGGTAGCGGGCCCTTTCGGGGAGCCGCCCTTCCTGGGGAGCCAGGTAATTACCGGTTGATCCCTAACCTGTCCCACCCTATCGGGGGTTCGGTGAATGATCATATCCCCAAGGAGTTGTACTTGTAGTGGGTGAGGCGCGGACTGGGGCAGTGCACTGCATTGTTGGACGGGCTCGGGCAGATGGTGGGGGAGTGGGGGTTCCATTGGCAGAGGGGAAGGCGGTGGGCCCCACGACGCGGTTCACCTTTTAGGGATCGAGCTGGAGTCTGGGGAGTTAGTGGTGCGCCTGCCGGTGGGTAGGATCCAGAGGCTCCGGGTTCTGGTGGCGAATGCTTTGGGTGACTTCGCGGGAGATGCAGGCGTTACTCGGGTCCCTGAATTTTGCCTGTAGAGTTATCCCTAAGGGGCGAATGTTTATGAGGCGGTTGGCAGCCGCTACGGTAGGTCTCTCCAGAACGCATCATCGTCTGAGGGTCGCAGAGTATTCGGGCCGATCTAGCCATCTGGGAGGAGTTCTTGCGGGAGTTTGATGGCACTACGGTGCTCCGAGATCGGGAGATCTACAGTCGGGTCCTGCAGTTGTTACCGACGCGGCCGGAGGGTTGGGCCTTGGGGTGTACTTTGGCGGCTCGTGGTGTGCGGTGGAGTGGCCTGATTCTTAGGAGGCAGTCGGTCTCACGGGCAATATAACCTTCCTGGAGTTGTTTCCGCTACTGGTGGTGTTGGAGGTCTGGCCGGACAGGGTTCGTATGGTGGTGCGACGACGCAGCAGTGGTAAGCGTAGTGAGCAACTATACTCCGCGCTGTATCCCGGTAGCACAACTTGATGCAACAGGTTGTGTTGGCTTGCTTGCGGCTGGATACCGTGGTTCGGGCACGGCATATACCCGGCAATGTTCCCTCTAATTTTTGGTAGGCTGTGTGCGCATAAAATATCAGCTGTGTGCAGCTTTTGACGGAAGGTTACAATTTTGTGCGCCACATACTGACACTCGGGGTTATATACTTTAAACTTTGACTGCATGTCAGAATGCAGTATGTACACCACATTGATTTTAAGCAAATTAAATGAAAATAGACGATTACGAAATGAAGCGGACAAATTCTAGTAATTACAATCACAACTTGTAGATTTTAAGACGTCTGTGTTGTTTTCTATCAGCATCCGAGCCGTAATTTTGGTGCGCTCTGTTGTAAAGTATGTGCGCTCGCTCGGTGAGGTGTGTGCGCGCGCACACACACACAGCTTAGAGGGAACAGTGATACCCGGTAGTACTGACAAGGTCGCGGAAGTGGGAGCTGTTCCGAACATTGGCGCCGGAAGCGGAGGTGGTAGGTTACGCAGTCCCCGGCTGCGCCTGCTTGGTGCGGTTTCTGGGCGTGTAGGAATTTGGCGGGATTCTCGTTCTTTGCTATGGCAGTGGGGTGGGCGGTGGTCGGGGGGGATTGGTAGCGCGCCAGATACGGCAGGGCTGGGAACGCTCTGGTCGGTCGCCCAGGGGCAGCAGGCGGTCCATTACGCATGAGTTGCTGCAACGCTTGTGTGCTGTTTTGCCACAGGTGGTGTCATCCAGCTACGAGGGCGCCTGCTTCTGGGTGGTGTTTTTCCATAGCATTCGTGGTGCGGGGTTGTAGGCGTCGCATTCCTTTCGTATTTGTGCAGCTACTTGGTGGCGGCGATGGGCTTACCTGAGGGGGATATCAGGCGGATCGGAAGATGGACTTCATGGGAGTATCGGAGATATGTGCGCCTGTACGGGTGCTGGGGGGGCTGGCTAACTGTGGATCTGTTTATTTTGCAGAAGTTGTTCCTGGCTCGTGTTGCTGTTGGGTGATTGGTCACTCGGTGTGCTGGGCCGGTCGGTGAGCAGCAACGCGCCCGGTGGAGCCGAATATTGGTTTGGACCAGTTCGGGGTGACCGTTTCATGGCTGGGTGAGCACGGTCTGTGATGGATTCAGCTCTTGCCTTTGCTGCGGCACCACGAGCGGCTGCGGGGTCCACTTGATGCCGTGGTGATCCACCCGGGTGGCAACAATCGGGTGTCCTGGCCGGGCTGGCAGTGGAGTCAGACCGTGATTCGGGACAGGGAAGCGCTATTTGAGATGTTTTCTGGTGTGATTTTGCTGTGGTCAGATATCGTTCCAAGGCCTGCTTGCACGGCTCAGCGGCGGTGGTCGCGGGGCTAACAAAAGCTCAATCGCCGAATTGGCAGATGGGTGGGGGAGCAGGGGTGGGGGAGCATGGGGGGCTCAACTTTACACCCCGGGGCTGATGCGGAGTGTGAGGGCCTGTAGAGGGCCGATGGGGTCCATCTATCCCCGGTGGGGATGGATTTGCTCCTCAACGATTGGCAGGAGGCCTTGGAGGATAGGCTGAACCGGAGGGGCGCTGGTCGCAGCTTTGCTGGGGGGGGGGGCGGCTCAGGCCGGTGAGGGCCTGAGCCGGTGGCGGGATCCCGGAGGTTTCCGGAGCCGGAGCCAAGCAGTAGGGCGGGGTGGGGTACCCCCGCCCGGGCGGTCCCTCAGATTTTTGCTAATAATATGGCAAAGCCGGATGAGGGAGGCTAGGCAATTTGCCGGGGCCTGGACAAGGCGGAAGCGGAAGCGGCATCACTTTGCTACTCACATGGCTGGTGAGGGTTCGCTCTGCTGGGGGGGGAATACAATTTAAGGTTTGGATTGTTGATGTTATGGTTTATGGCAATAAAGCTGCGACCAGTTGAATTCCCATATATGTGTGGTCTACCTTTGTTATTAATGGTTGAGGAGGCGGGGGGTGTTGCGGTGTGGCGGAGGCCGGTCCGCCTTACCCGGTTATGGCGAGGCCGCGTGGCCCCCCCAGGGCGTGCGAGCGGCCGGCCTTAACCGGGGGGGTGGCTGGCCGCATGCCCGCCGCGGCATGGCTACGCGATTCGCAGGGAGGGCCTGCGGCGCATGAAGGGCTCCCATTGGCTCCCGCAGCACATGGCAGGGTGCGGGAGCCAATGGGAGGAGTAGAAGATTTTCTGGGGGGAGTAAGGGGAGCGTTGCGGTGTCCTCCGGCCTTTCCCTCGAGGTGGCCAGAGGTACCGGACGTCCCCCCCACCCCCCCATTGTTGGGGCGCGGGGGGGGGGGGGGTTGGGGGGGTGTTGCAGCTGGGGGGGGGGGTGGCGGGGGATACCGGAGGGTTCCCGGGGCCGGAGCCGGAGCCACGCCGTTGGGCGGGGGTGGGGTACCCCCGCCCGGGCGGTCCCTCAGGTTTTTGCTAATAATATGGCGAAGCCGGATGAGGGAGGCTAGGCAATTTGCCGGGGCCTGGACAAGGAGGAAGCGGAAGCGGCATCACTTTGCTACTCACATGGCTGGTGAGGGTTCGCTCTGCTGGGGGGGGGGAATACAATTTAAGGTTTGGATTGCTGATGTTATGGTTTATGGCAATAAAGCTGCGACCAGTTGAATTCCCATATATGTGTGGTCTACCTTTGTTATTAATGGTTGAGGGGGCGGGGGGTGTTGCGGTGTGGCGGAGGCCGGTCCGCCTTACCCGGTTATTAACAACTTTGAATAATTTTCTGTCATCTGCAAATTTGACCACCTCACTTGTTGTTCCCATTTTCAGGTCATTTATGAATATGTTAAAAAATAATGGGCCCAGCATAGATCTCTGGAGTACTCCACTATTCACCTTTCTCCATTGGGAACATTGGCCATTTAGCCCTACCCTTTGCTTTCTATCTTTTAACCAGTTGCTGATCCACAATAGTACACTGTCTGGTATCTCATGATGTTTTTTATTTCACCAAGAGTCTCTGATGAGGGACCTTGTCAAAGGCTTTCTGAAAATCCAGATACACTATATCGACCAGCTCACCTTTGTCTACCTGTTTATTCACACCTTCAAAAAAATATAACAGATTAGTAAGACAAGACCTTCCTTGACTAAAGCCATGTTGGCTTTCTCCTATTAAGCCATAACTACAGTATCTACATGTTCAGTAATTTTGTTCTATATAATGGTTTCTACCATTTTGCCTGGTACTGACATCAGGCTTACTGGTCTCTAGATTCCCAGATCGCCCCTGGAGCCCTTTTTAAAAATTGGTATTACATTGGTCTTTCGCTAATCTTCAGGTATTGAGGATGACTTTAATGCTAGTCAACAGATTTATATTAGTAGGTCTGCAATCATATTTCAGTTCTTTCAAGGTGATTTGCTACTCTTAAGTTTCTCAAGCATTTATAATGCATCTTCTCAGTTTATCGATATTTCTTTCAATTCTTCTGATGCACCTTTAAATACCATTTCAGGCATGGGTAACTTCCCTGCATCTTCTTCAGTAAAGACCAAAGCAAAGAATTCATTCAATATCTCCCCTATAGCCTTGTCCCCTCTTAGTGTCCCTTTTCCCTATCTGTCATCTAATGGGCCAACTGACTTTTTCACAGGTTTTTTGCTACAAATGTACTTGAAAGAGTTTTTATTATGCGTTGTTGTTTCCACAGGAAACTTTTATTTCAAATTCTCCATTTGCCTGCCTTATCAATGCCTTGGAACTAACTTGCCAGTGCTTATGTTGTTTCCAGGTTTTGTCATTTGGCTCCATTTTCCATTTCCTGAAAGATACTGTTTTGGCTACAACTGTCTCTCAGACCTCACCTTTAAACCATGCTGGCAGTTTTTTGGGTGTCCTTCCACTTTCTTAAAGCGTGGAATACAACTGGTCAAGGCTTCAAAGACAGTATTTTTAAACAACACCCATGCTTGATGTAAATCTTTAACCTTTATAGCTGCCCCTTTTAGTTTTTTCTTAACTATTTTCCTCATTTTATCATAGTCTCCCTTTTGAGAGTTAAAATATATTGTACCATCATGCTCTGATCACTATTGCCAAGTGGCCCCGAAACCCTTATCTCTTGCACCAGATCTTGAGTTCCATCAAGGACTAGGTCCAAGATGGCATCCCCTCTTGTCGGTTCATGAACCAGCTGCTCCAAGAAACAGTCATTTATTTCATCTAGAAACTATCTCCCTAGCATATCCTGCTGTGACACGGACCCAGTCGATACCGGGATAATTGAAATCATCCGCTATTATTACTATGTAATAACTTTTGTTAGCTTCCCTTATTTCTTTGAGCATTTCATCATCCATCTGTTCATTCTGGCCAGGCTGTCGATAGAACACCCCCACGGCCATCGCCTTCCCCTTCCCCTTTTTATATGGAATTTCAATCCATGGAGATTCTACAGTGTAATTTGTTTCCTGAAAAACTTTAATCCTATGTTACTCAATGCCCTCTCTAACATAAAGTGCAACCCCTCCACTCCTCTATTCTATCAAGTTAACTTACCTATTCTGACTGCAAAATTGAGTGGCATATGCATTTTTTTACTAACATAGTAGCATGGCAACATAGTAAGATAATATATGACAGCAAATAAAGACCATCATGGTTCATCTAGTCTGTCCAGCAAGGTGGCAAGTGTAGATGCACCTGCTACTCTGTGCTGGTCACCCCTCCCTATGTCTTGTTTAGGGTTGTACCCACCACTCCATGCAGGTCACCTCTATTTGTTGAGATAGCAGAGACAGTTAAATTGTCATTTTGTTGTTATCCTGTTGCTATAAAGGGATCCATTGTGTCTGTCCCATGTCATTTTGAATTCTGTCACTATATTTGCCCCCCACCACTTCCATCGGGAGGGCATTCCAAGCATTCACCACACTTTCATGAAAAAGTATTTCCTGACATTGCCTTTGAGTTTAATAATGCCAGCTTCTGTCAGGCGCTGATTGCACCTGCCATTATGATGCAGTTCGAACACATGGTATGAGTGCAATCTCCATACATTGAAGAGTCATGAGGAATCCCACACAGAGAACTGTTTGGCTCAAACAGTTAACATCACTGAACCCAGACCTGGTGAATTGCAAAAATCAATAGTTTAACACTAGAAGCCCCAAAGTGCGTCAATTTGCGCAAATGCATCTTCGAAGTTGTATACCAGCGCCACAGCTAGAACCATGTCAGTCATGTTCCATGACTTTGTTAGCAAGGTCAAGATGTTTAAATATGTGCATTGAAAATTAATGGCAAATGCATCACCTAGCAGGAAAATGAATTTATACCTAGAAGCCCCAAATTACATCAATTGAAGCACTCAATTGTCTTGGATGCATCAATTGACGTACTTTGGGGCTTCTAGGTATAAATTCATGTTCCCACTAGGTGGTACATCTCAATCACTGTTTACAGTTTTACTCCAACATTGCAAACAATAAACACATGATGATGTCATGTAATAATGTTAGAAACTGCATGTATTTTTTTACATTCTCTTATATACTGTGCTATTCTGCATCAGTGTGGTTTACAATGAGCAAGGCATTATAACTTGGTGATAACTATTTTACAGGGAACATGGGCTATGGAGGGCTAAGTAGCTTGCCCAAGACCACAAGGAACACCTGTGGGACTAGAAACTCTGGTCCTTCTGGCCCAAGGTTGCTGTTCTCTAGTGGGATTTGAACCCCTGACCTTCTGTCCTGAAGTACCTTGCCCCAACCACTAGGCCACTCCTCCTCACCTTATTTAGCAAATAAGTAACTTTACATTAATTCACATCTGCATTTCATGCTAAATGCAGTCGTCATGATAATGCGTCAATTGACACACTTTGTGGTTTCTAGGTAAAATTCCTTTTGGGGCTTCTAGTGTTAAGCAGCCAGATTTAACACTACAATGGCTTAATACAGGAAGAACATTTCTCCTTCTAAAAGGAGACCCAAGTAACACTCTTATAAAGGCCTCGCACAAAGTGCTGCACAGCTAACCTACAAGAGGTGGCTAAGATACAAGAGACAATCCCTGTCCATCAGAGTCATGCTCATCGGAGCTTACAATCTAATTAGAACAGTACAGAGCATTAGTCAGTTCTACGGAAGGTACGGTGTGGTACAGTTTGGTCTATAGTTTGGTCATAAACGTTAATGGGGGTTAGGGTAGGATGAGGATGGAAGTCTAGATCTGAATGCAATGGTGAAGAGGTGGGTCTTCAACCTGAATTTGAAGAGGGCCAGGGAGGAAGCCTAGCGCAAAGACACAGGTAGGCAGTTCCAGGTGTGTGGCACAGCAAGGTGAAAGGAGCGCAGTCGGGAGTTTGCGGTGTGGGTGAAAGGCATTGAAAGAAGCGATTTGTTAGCGGAGCGCAAATTTTGAGAGGGGATGTAAGGAGAGATAAAAGAGATATGAGGTATTGAAGGGCCATGGAGTGAATGCATTTATAGGTAAACAGGAGAAGCTTGAATTGGATGCGGAATTGGACAGGGAGCCAGTGAAGTGACTTGAGGAGAGGAGTAATGTGGGCATGGCGAGGCTGGCAGAAGATTAGTCGAGCAGCGTGATTTTGCATAGATTGAAGGGGAAGGAGGTGGCTCATGGGGAGACCAGCGAGGAGTAGGTTGCAATAATCGAGGCGAGAGGAGATTAAGGAGTGGATAAACGTTTTGGTAGTGTGTTCAGAGAGGAAGGGGCAGATTTTGCTGATGTTGTAGAGGAAAAAACAGCAGGTCTTAGCTACAAGCTGGATATGGGTGGAGAAGGAGAGAGAGGTGTCAAAGATAACCCCTAGATTGCGGGCTGAGAGAACAGGAAGGATAGTAGATCCATCCACATGGACTGAGAGAGGGGGAAGTGGGGGGTAGGAGTTGGGTGGAAAGACAAGGAGTTCAGTCTTGGCCATGTTCAGTTTCAATCGGCAATGAGACATCCAGGCAGCGATGTCCGAAAGACAAGGAGAGATCTTGGGCTGAGTTGCCAGAGAAATAATAGGTGTAGAGAGATAGATTTGGGAGTCATCGACATAGAGATGGTACTGAAAGTCATGGGAAGAGATAAGCGTGTCAAGGCCATGGGTATAGAGAGAGAAAAGGAGGGGGTCCAAGACGGATCCCTGGGATATGCCTACATGGAGCGGGGTAGGGGAGGAGGTGAAGCTGCCAGAGCATACACTGAATGAGCAATGGAAGAGGTAGGAGGAGAACCAGGATAGTATGGAGTCCTTGAAGCCAAGTGAGGAGAGGGTGGTGAGGAGAAGGTCGTGGTCAACGGTGTCAAAGGCAGCAGAAAGGTCAAGAAGGATGAGGATAGAATAGAAGCCCTTAGATTTAGCCAGGAACAGGTTGTTGGTGACTTTTGTGAGTGCTGTTTCAGTGGAGTGTAGGGGATGGAAGCCTCATTGTAGTGGGTCCAGGAGGGCCTGTGAGGTGAGGAAGTTGAGGCAGCGACGGTGGACTGCTCGTTATAATAGTTTGGATATGAAGGGAAGGAGGGAGATGGGTCGATAGTTAGAAAGGCATGTGGGATCAAGTGAGGGTTTCTTGAGGAGGGGTGTGACAACATGTTTGAAGTCAACGGGTACAGTTGCAGTGGAGCATGAAAGGATGAGGATATGAGTGATGGAGGGGACAATGGTGAGGGAGATGGAACGTAGGAGATGGATGGGGATAGGGTCTGATGAGCAGGTGGTGGGTTTGGAGGAGGAAAGAAGAAGTGTGGTTTCTTCTTCAGAGATCAGGGGGAAGGAGGAGAGGTTGGCAGGGGGAGGAGAAATGGGGTGAGGGGAAGTAGATGAGGGGGTAGGGAATTGGAGGGTAATTTTGAGGATTTTGTCATGGAAGTAGTCGGCTAGGGTTTGGGCAGAGAGGGAAGGCAGGATCGTGGGCGGGGGGGGGGGGGGACCTTGAAGCTGATAAGGATAAAGCGGAATTGCTTAACAAATATTTTTGTTCTGTATTCACAGATAAAGAACCAGGAGCAGGACCTCAGAAAACACCCACAAATAGGAACAGAAGCGAGGGACATCCTGAACAATTTTCAGAAGAATGTGTTCGTGAGAAACTATCTCAACTTAAAGTAGACAAAGCGATGGGACTGGATGGGATACACCCTAGAATAATGAGGGAACTTGAGGACGTTCTAGCAACTCCACTGACTGACCTTTTCAATGCCTCATTGGAGTCGGGATGTGGTGCCAAAAGACTGGAGAGAGGCTCATGTGGTGCCTTTACACAAAAGCGGAAGTAAGGATGTGGTTGAAAACTAAAGGCCGGTTAGTTTAACTTCGGTGGTGAGTAAATTATTGAAAACGCTGTTGAAAGAGAAAATAGTGAGGTTTCTGGAGTCCAGCGGATTACAGGATCCGAGGCAGCATGGATTCACCAGAGGCAAGTCTTGTCAGACAAATCTGATTGATTTCTTTGACTGGGTGACCAGGGAGTTGGACCGAGGGAGAGCTCTAGATGTGGTGTATTTAGATTTCAGTAAAGCCTTTGACACTGTTCCTCACAGGCGACTTATAAACCAACTGAGCACCCTAGGGATGACCCCTAAAGTTACTGCTTGGGTTAGAAATTGGTTGGGTGGGAGGCGACAAAGAGTACAAGTAAATGGAGCTCACTCTGAGGAGAAGGATGTTACCAGTGGTGTGCCCCAGGGATCTGTCCTTGGTCCGATTCTTTTTAACATCTTTGTTAGTGATATAGCGGAAGGGCTGTCGGGTAAGGTTTGCCTCTTTGCGGATGATACCAAAATCGGCAATAGAGTAGACACCCAGGAAGGTGTAGATAACATGAGGAGGGCTCTAGCTAAGCTTGAAGAATGGTCTAGAATTTGGCAGCTGGGATTTAATGTTAAAAAATGTAAGGTCATGCATTTGGGCTGCAGCAATCCAAGGGAGCAATATAGTATAGGGGGTGAAGTACTTTTGTCCACTAAAGAAGAGTGGGACCTAGGCGTGGTTGTGTCTGATGATCTTAAAGTAGCTAAACAGGTAGAAAAGGCGACAGCAAAAGCTAAAAGGATGCTTGGGTGCATATGGAGAGGAATGGCTAGCAGAAAAAAGGAGGTGATAATGCCTCTGTATAAGTCTTTGGTGCGACCTCATTTGGAGTATAGTGTGCACAGGATGGAGTTGGTGCAGAGGGTGGCTACTAAAATGATTAGTGGTCTTTATTATAAAGCATATGAGGACAGACTGAAGGATCTTAATATGTACACCTTAGAGGAAAGGCGGGATAGAGGTGATATGATTGAGATGTTTAAATACCTCCATGGCATAAATGTTCAGGGAGAGAGCCTCTTTCAATAGAAAGCAAGTTCTGCTATGAGGGGACATGGGGTGAGGGTGAAGGGAGATAGATTCAGGAGTGATATGCGGAAATATTTCTTTACGGAAAGAGTAGTGGATCCGTGCAATAGTCTCCCAGTGGACGTGGTAGAGATGAGGACAGTAACTGAATTCAAAAAAGCATGGGACAAACACAGAGGATCTCTAAAGTAAAAAGGGGACTGTTGTAGTTGTTGATATGGAAGGACAGACTAGATAGGCCATGTGGTCTTTTTCTGTCATCATATTTCTATGTTTTTTGAGGAGAGAGTTGAGGGTGTTAAAGAGACGGCGGGGATCAGAGGCAAGGGAATTAGTCAGATGGATGTAGTAATCTTGTTTGGCAAGTGCTAAGGCTGATTGGAAGGAGCCAAGCATGAATTTGAAGTGTAGAAGGTCTTCCGTGGAGCGGGATTTGGACCAGGCTCATTCGGCAGAATGGGCGCAGATGGATAGGTAATGGATTGTGGATGAAAGCCAGGGTTGGGGAGTAGATCGTTTTACAGAACGTGAGGTGGGGGGCAAGAGTGTCAAGGGCTGAGGATAGTGTAGCATTGTATGAGGATAATGCTTCGTTGACGGACACAGAATATAAAATGGAGGAAAGAGTTGGAGAAATGGTGGAGGAGAGAGTCAGGGGATCAATATTATGAAGGTTTATAAATAGGTCGGAGGAGACAGGATGAGGTTGGGATGGCAGGAGCTGAAGAGTAAATGATAAAAGGTGATGGTCAGATGAGGGATTGATCTGTGGAAGTTTGAAGGAGAGGAATTGGAGAAGAGTGTTAGGTCAAGGCAGTGGCCGTGTAGGTGATTGGGGGCAGTGGAGTAAAGTTGGAGGTCAAATGAGGAGGTAAGAGCGAGGAACTTTGAGGCATGGGGGTCGGAGGGGTTGTCGATTTGAATGTTGAAATCACCAAGAATAAGTGTGGGAGGAGGGATCCATAAATGCAGAGAGCCAGGAGTCGAAGTCGGTGAGGAAGGTTGATTTGGAGTTGTCGGGTGGGTGATAAATAACAGCTACATGGAGGGGAAGTGGTATGAGGAGGCAAATGAAATGGATTTCAAAGGAGAGGGGAGAGTGTGATTGGGGTTGCAGGAGGGGTTGGAATTGGCAGGAGGGGGAGAGTAGGAGGCCAACACCACCACCGCGACCAGTAGATCGAGCTATATGGGAGAATTGGTAGCCCCCATAGCAGAGAGAGGCAATGGATACGGTGTCATCTGGGGGAGCCTGGTCTCGGTCAGGGCAAGAAGGTGTAGGGCATTAGAGATGAAAAGATTGTGAATGAAAGTGTTTTTTTAATGACTGAGCATGCGTTCCATAGGGCACAAGTAAACGGGAGAGCGGAGGGTGGGAGGAGAGGGATATGTATAAGGTTGAATAAGTTACGTGTGGATTTCTTATCAGAATAGCGTGGGGGTCTATTTCTAGGGTAGTACCGAGATTTAGAGGGAGTAGGGTGTGGGTGGGTATGTCTGGGTGTATGTCTACCTACAATCGATAAGCTGTTCACTGCAGTAGATGCAGAAAGACTATATAATCATATCTAGTGCAATAACATCATGGCAATAGAGCAAAAGGACAAGAGAGGGACATATGGCATCAAAGACCAGTTAATGTTGAATAAAACCATCATGGCCAGCACTAAGAAAATCAGAAATCACAGTAAAGCATGGATTGATTATAAGAAAGCTTTTGACAGCGTCCACACTCATGGATAATACATTATAATGTATAAAATAAATCCTGCTTTGATAGAGTACATTAAGTTCACCATGACAATATGGCAAACCACACTTTTTTGGAAATATGAAGATTGTCAGTATATCATTCCTAACATCAGGATCCAGTGAAGAATATTTCAGGGGGATTCTCTGTTGCCCCTTCTGTTTTGTGTGGCACTTAATCCAATGAGCATTGTCATCATCTCTTTGAGATATGAATTTATCATGAATTCTAAAGAAGGTAACAACCCAGAAACAACATCTAATTTATTATTTTAGATGATTTGGAGCTCTATAGTTCCAGCAACTCTGTGTGGTGAAATGCTTTTCTGATGATATCAGGATGACCTTTAGCCTTGACAAATGTGCAAAGGCAACTTTTTTTAGAGGAACATTGATCAAAACAGAAAGCATCTCCCTAATTGAAGGCTGTGACATCATGGACCTTAAACAGGAAGGCATATATAAGTATCTCAGAATGAAGGAAGGAACAACACTCAAGCCTAAATTACTAAGAGAAAAGATCAGTAAAGAATACTACAAGAGATTAAAATCATTATTGAAAAGTGCTTTAACATCATGGAATAAGATACAAGCAATCAATCAGCTGGCAATTCCTGTACTTTCATACAGCTTTGGGGTTGTGGACTGGACTCTTAAAGATCTTGAAAACCAGGTGTGCAAACAAGAAAACTCCTCCATGCCCATGAAGTGATTTACAAGAATCAGTATATGCCAAGACTGTACATCTCTAGAGCTGAAAGAGGGCTAGGACTCATAGAGATCGATAACACATACAGAGCTACTATCATAAGCCTCTAGGCCTATTTAACTGCATCCTCGGATCCAAATACGCAAAAAGTCCTGAAATATGAGAGTAAACATCCAGAATCTGTCTCCATCATCAAACTTGGACAAGCATTCTGATGACTAGAAGGAATGAGTGAAAATCCACAAGCATGCATAGGGAAGGCAGTAACAGAATTTGTAAAACAAGAGAAAAAACTCTTCAAGGAATCAACAAACAAGGAAAAACAAGTGGCAGATGAATAAATACAGTGGGAAATACAGACTGTTACTCCAGGAGCCCTTTGTCAATCAAGAATGGACACATGCATGGCTAAGGAGGGGTGAACTGAAACTGAAGAATGAGAGGTTGATGCAGCCCAGGACAGCGGCTTATAGACGAGATGGTTTACAGCAAGTGTTAAAAAACCTGGCAACACAGACATATGTTGATTCTGTAAGAAAGACCTGGAAACTGTGACTCACCTCATAGTTGGCTATGAAGTTCTGCAGGCAGAAAATTTCTATACAGAAAGACATAATAAAGTACGCACTTCATCCACTGGAAACTCTCTAAGCACTACAACATCACTATGCCCGAAAAGCACTTGGATCATGACCCTAAGAGAATTACAGAGAATGAGGAGTTATTATCACCTGGGATACTCCCATTCCGACTGATAAAAAGCTAGATGCGAGGAAGCCAGATATAGAGGTTAAGGAGAAAACACTAGAATGGAATTGATAATAAAGGTGTCAGTTCCAAGCAAGTACTTAGTGAATCACATGGAGAGGCATAAGATCCTGAAATACCAGGAAATGCATTTGGAGACTAACAAAATTTGGCAGAAAATATAGAAATATTTCCCATTATGTTGGGTGCCACAGGCTTGATAAAGAAGAATTTCCAAGCATATCTTGACAAATAAATCACACATGTGAACTCCAGCAAGAGGCTCTCTTTGGCATGATGCAAGTACTATGCCAAATCTTAGCAGTAAATTTGAGCGACTGAGATCATACTCCCCATGCTCTGACTTAGAAGTGAGGTTCACAACTGTCATGGTATGCACAAAACTAACCCATTTGGAGAAACTGCCCCCAGACCAGGAAAATCAGTGATGACTGGTACTGTCCTGAGTCTAAACAGGTGGTTGTCTAGGGCAGTGCAACACATGACCCTAAAAGCCACAAAAAAAAGAACCATTAGCAGAGGACTGTATCTGCTAGAAGAGTGTACATACATATACCTCCAAAGTAGCAATAGTCTGGAAAGTATGATGTGTGGGTCTGCATATGCTCTGGCAAGATGTGAGAGGGCAGCTGCAGTGATGAGCTGAGTAAAGGTTGGGAGACAGGATATATACTTTGTGAATAGATCAAAGTGGGCCACTCAGAAAGGATGGAGATGGCTCAACATAGGCAGGAAATGGCTTGTGACAGGCAGGAAATGGTTCCTGCCTGTCACAAGGGCAATTCAAATGTCGGTCTGTAACATTGTATATTTGTATATATCTGTCCCCAATATTTGTATATATCTGTCCCCACCCGCACCCACTAAATCCAATGTATATTTAGATTTGTGAACCCCAATCAAATGTATATTTCTAACTGATTGTTTTTGCTGTGATGTGAAATCATTACTCAATCAAAATGTTTATCTTGTAAATTAATGTATGGTACGATACATTCTGATCTTTAAAGTAAACCGCTACTGATCGTAGGAAGTAGCGGTATACAAATGTTTACTAAATAAATAAATAAATAAACACTCTTGGAGGTGGGACATTCAAATGAGGTGTCACAGCCACAGGCCAAATATTAGTTTGGCACAGATGTCTGGTGTCTAACCACCATTTCCACTACATGGGGAACCATGCAATGGTCCACATGGGCACAGGCTCTGTTTCAGGGAATACATGAGGGTAGCACTTACCCCAACCATGAAGGGCATGGCTGAGCCTACTGGCTCACAGCACAGGCTTATCTTAAACCACTGAAGGAGAGCTAGCAACTTTGGATTTTCCTTCTGTGTCCCCTTCCCAGCATGCTTCAGAGGGATGAGGTGTTTCTCTTACTTGGGGAGCATATGTAGACTCCATAGAGTCTGGGGGCTCTCAGCTGCTGGTGTGCTTGAGTTGGAGAGGGGATGGAGGTGCTCTGCTCCATGAGAGTACATAGGTTATGCTGCAGTGTACCCTTACAGCTCTCACTATGTTAGGGGCATGGGTGACTACTTTGCAGTACCTTACCCCTCCCCAACAAGCACCAGGTTTTTTTTTTGGGGGGGGGAGGGGGTCTATATGTATGTTCTAGGGACTGCCCCTATAGGTAGGAGGCATGGATGGCAGAGATATCCTGCTAAATTCACCCTATATCTTTGTGGTCTCTATGTTGGAGCATCAGAACTGTGCAATAGGCCATGGTGCCCGTCCGCCCCCCCCCCCTTTACTTACATAAGAGAAGTATGCAAATCTCCCTCTAGAAAGGACTCACAGCCAGTTGTATCAGCAAAGCAAAATGGAAGGGTCCTAAACATCTCCTCCCCCAAGCAGAGACTTGACCATCTCTCCATGGATGACAAAAGAAACATAGAATAGAAACATAGAAATATGACGACAGAAAAACAATATGCTTGACTTGTGTACAGCTGGTTCATGCTATTTACAGATTGGGTGGGAGGTATCAGGAAACAGTTCTGTTTAAACGTTTTTAGTCGAGGAGAGCTGTATTGTTGCTGGGCTATGCTACGTTCCTGGAGTGTTCTATGAATAGAAGGGTCTTGAATTTCTTCCTGAATTCTTTGATGTCTCCAGAAGCATGCATTTCTTTGGGGAGAGAGTTCCACAGGTGGGGGGCAGTTAGGGAGAGTGTCCTTATGGAGGTTGATTGCTTGTTTTTCTGATAATCTCTGGGCACACTAATCTTGTGCATGTTGTTGCAGCATCTCATGCGCACGCCTGAGTCTCTTATGACCAAGCTCTCTAGGATGTCAGCTGAGGAGTGGTGGAGGATTTTGAAGATATTCATTATTGCTTTGAACTTGGAGCAAGCTTGAATTGGGAGCCAGTGCAGTTGGTGTAATACTGGTGTGATGTGATCTGCCTTGTTAGTTCCGGTGATGATGCATGCTGCTGTGTTCTGCACCATCTGTAGTGGATATGTGGCTTGCTTTGGAAGTCCTTGGTAGAGTGAATTGCTGTAGTCTAGATTTGGGGTGATAATAGCCTTGCATAATGTCTGGAAATGATCCTGGTCTAGGAGTAGTTTTAGTCTCCTTGTGAGATTTAGCCTGTGATATGTTTTAACAGCAGTTTTGTTTATGTGCAATTGGAGGATGATATTTTTGTCCAAAATGATTCTGAGGTAGCGCAATTCACTTGTTACTGGTATTGTTTGATTGAGTAGATGGATTGACTGTGGAAGTATGGAGGTTATGTTTCTGCTGATGTAGAGTGCTTCTGTTTTGCTGTAGTTTAGCATGAGATTGTTGTTGCTGAGCCATGTGGTTATGTCTTCCAAGCATTGGGTTATGGCTGTGAGGTTTGACTTCTCCAGGTCGATTGGGATGTATACCATGAGATCATCAGCATATAAGTGATATGGTATGTAATGTTTTTTGATTATGCTGCAGACAGGATATATACAAAGGTTAAAAAGGATTATAGAGGTATCAGTACCAAGTGACCATTCTGTTAATCACGTTGAAAGGGAGAAGATCTTCAAGTGCCAAGAAATGCAGTCAGAGACCAAGAAAACGTGGTAGAAAGATACCAAATTATTTCCCATCTTGTTGGGTGGCACAGGCTTGATTAAGAAGAATTTTAAAGTACATCTTGATAAACTACCCATGCATGTTTTTTTTTAGTGCCATTGAGTCAGTGTTGACTCATAGTGACCCAGCTACCTCTGGGTTTTCTTGGCAATGTATCACTGGAAGTAGATTGCCAGCCTTTTCTTCCCAGGTAATGGAGGGTAAGGTAAAGTGACTTGCCCAAAGTCACAAGGAGTGCTAGTAGGAATTGAACCTTTGATCTTCTGGGTACTAGGCAGTTACTCTAACCACTAGGCTACTCCTCCATTCCTATATAGTGTATCTTACAAACTCCAGCAGGAGGGTCTCTGACATGATAGAAGAACTACACTGAGCATTAATAGTAATTTGAGAGACTGAGATCATACTCCACATACCGTGGCTTAGAAGTGAGGTTCATGATTAGTATGCGCAAAAGTAACCCATTTGGAGAAAAGGCTTTGAAAGAAAGTATGTGTATACTTCCTACCTATGAGTGCAGCTATAGAATTCATCTCTTGGTGCACACAATTTAGGTATTGATTTCACAAATAGCCTGGTGAATTTCGTCCAGGAATGAGAAGAGAACAGTTTCTGTGCTGTGCTCTGTGCATGTAGTGCATGAGTGGAGTTAAGAAGGGAGAAAGCTGAGTGAAAACCAGTTTTTTGAGGACCTTGAAGGGGAGGGTGGAAACAGGACGGAAATGGGCTGGAAGGGAAGGATCGAGGGAGGGATTCTTAAGTAAGGGTCGAACCAGGGCATGCTTCCAGGTGAAGGAGATGCTCCTTGAAGATAGGCTGTTATTGACGATAGAAAGTATTAAGGGAAAAAGAGCTAAATAAGGTTCTGTGAATCATGCTGAGGGGATAGAGTTGGAGGGGCAAGCAGCTTTGTGGGATGAGGATATAACCTTATGAAGGCCAGAAGAAGACATTATATGGAAGGTGGACCATGTAGGAGGGTGGGCTTGAGAGGAGGTGGGAGGGTAAAGGGGAGGAGGAGAGTGGGGGCAGAGGAGAGGGCAATTGTCAAAGGTTGGTTATGTCTCTCACCACGCTGAGATCAGTTTCTCTCAAACTCATTTTTTTGGAACTGCAGCACAAAACTGGTGGTGGAATATCCAGAAGAAGCAACACAGCAGCAGGACAGGCTGGAGGTCCATACTAGCTAAACATTAATATCTGAAGACACTAAGGAATTCTGAATTGGAAAAGAAAAAAATCCTCATATTTCTTCATAAGGCACTTTGAAAAGTCAAAGAAAACCAATGTAGGAATGGGAGAAAAGCTGCAGTTATGGTTGAGGGAACAACTTGGCCAGTGCAAAAGGTTACAGTGGCAATAGCAACAGAGCAACTGTAAGACACAAAGTAACAGGCACCAAGATAGTTGCAAAACAAGAAATTAAGGGAGAACTATTGTTTCAGTCATCGAGACACTGATTGCAGAGCAATGCAGCAAGAAGAGTGGCCACGTAGGTGCCTATGTGTCTTTATAAAATAAACTTAAAACAGGTGTCTTCTTGCCCTCTAAACCTAGGTGTACTGTTATAAATTACCCTCTATAAGGCTGCTATGATGTGAGGCCAGGGCTGGTGCAAGAATATGAGGTGTTCTAGGCAAACCTCATTCCTACCACCCACTGCTCCCATCCTGCCCCCATTACAGCTTCTGCCACCCTTCTCTCAGACCAGCAGTAGAGGCAATTACTTTTAAACACGACACATTGCCTATCAAAAACTCTGGCGCTGAGTCACTGTTCCTGCTTCTGCCCCTGATGCAAACTTCCTGTTTGAATGGGGATGGAAGCTGCTTCCACTCTGATGGAAACAGGAAGGGTTTTTTATGTTTTATGATTATGCAATTTCAGGCTGAAGGGCATCAGAGCAGTTTACAATCACTACAAGCAGGTACTGGATACATTCCCTTGTCCCCAAAGGGCTCACAATCTATGTGTACCTGAGGCAGCAGAGGGTTAAGTGGCTTGCCCAAGGACACAAGGAGTGCCTATAAGACTAGACACCCCAGTCCTTCATCCTGAGATTGCTGTCCCCAGGTGAGTATTGAACCTGGGGATGGCTCTCCAGCCTGAGGTACCTTGTAATTATCCTTACATTGGAGGGGATGGAAGCAGGAACAGCACTGCAGCAGCAGAGTATGGTAAGTGCTGCATCACTCTCTTAGAAGAAATTACCCCCACTCAAATCCTCGAGAGGGGCGGTAGTACTGGCAAAGGGGTCTCGCTGACCATTTGAACTCCAGGCAACCACCTAGTTCACTTAATGGCAGTGCCAGCCCTGGGAGAGACTGATTTGGGGCCTATTTTAGAAAGATACATAGGCATCTATTTGTATTTTTTAAACTAAAAGCAGAAATCTTGCAGAACTAGCAGGTAAAATGAACCTGCATACATTTACATCTGTTTGGGAGGAGGTATTAATGTATGTGTCTATTTTACAAAAAAGAAACCCAAAACGCATGTAAATCATGACTCCACCTATGCTCCACTCAAAATCTTCACCACATATGCCTACACCCATATTGCACAAAAGTACATGCATTCTTAACCATTGCACATACTTTAACGTAGGGGTAATTTTACGAGGCATTTTACATGCATATATTGGCATTACATGAGATAAAGCCATTATAAAATTAGCCCCATACAGTTATATTTTTGTTTTTATGCTGCAGACATCTGGAGGTAAATTTTAAGGGAGAAAATTCTCATCTATTTGCATGCAGTGGATTTTTTCCTCAGAAAGCATTCAATACTAGTCAAATGGCTGGTTCCAGCTGCCAGACATTTTTAAGAAGCAGCATCGGCATTGGGCTTTAGAACAGCAGCAACAGCAGGTTTCCTATGTTCACTATTTCAGACAGCAGGTGTAGTCTTTTGCTAAAGGCAAATTCAAGTGGAGCTCAGAATGATATGGCAGGCAGACCTCTTATCGAAGTAACTTGAGGTTCCAGGTTAACTTTGCCAGCTTATTGAAATGGCACTGTACATAGCAAGATTGCTGACAGAGAGGAAGAAAGCATATTAAAACTAGGGCACTGCCAACATTCATCTGATACCTTTTACAGTGTAAAGGAAGAAGGCAAACTGTAAACATCAACTGACCTGATGTTGATGTAAGTTGATTTATAGTTGCCTTTTTGTACATTTCAGTACATAAAATTTAGATGAGATGAGTGATGATCCCCTTTTCCTGTAACATGCTAATAAGAATCACCATGACTTATTTAAATTGTCAAGGACTGAAGAAAAAATACATGGATAGGACTAGGGTATTTCCAGCACTTGCTACAAGACACTAGACATGTTGGGGTCCTTATACTAAAGGTTTTAACATGCATTGATGAATGTTGACATGCATTAAGTGCCCATGCCGTCTTTTTTTCTATGGACACAATAGCACTTAATGCATCTTAACGTCAACAAAAAAGGGCTTCTTCAGGATTTTATGTGCTCTGATCATCATGGCAAAACCTACTGGCCAGGTCGGCCTTTGATGTTATGTGCATGAGCACAATTTTGGTGCTCTGTCAATTGCTCCATTGCAAATAAGTACCAGTGGAGTTCATCTTTCTTTTTAAACACTGCTGTTTTTAAGTGTTGCATGCTTCACACAGATTGTATAAGAAAGGTATAAAACCCTTTACGAGCAATGATGAGTACACAAGTTGGCTTACTATTGGTTTAGTTGTGAAGATTTTTGAGTTTAGAAGGAATAATGAATATAATCGGCAAATGTGAAAATTATTTATGACAGTAATTGGTACTTTGCATTTTGGGGTGGATATTGAATTTAAGGTTTGCAAAGTCCTAATAAAGTGCCTAAAACAATTTTGTGGTATTAATACATGAGGACCATGGGTCAATTTTATCAGGCGAGGAAAAAGGTGCTGGTATTCCATACCATCGCGTACCTCCTCAAAAAAGGCTATGTGTATAAGGACATGCAGGAGTGCATGAATATTTGCTGGCACATACAGCCTGTATAGCCATTTTACAAATCTGCATATGGGAAAAATCAACAGGGGCAACTCGGCAACTTACATGTGTAAATTGATATTTTGCAAACCTATATGTATAAATGCCACCAATTAACTACAGAGGCTGCTATCTTTAATTCATGTCAATTTGGAGCAGAAAATAATTAATGGGAGATTAAGGAGGATACCCCCCTTAATTCTTCCTATGAGGGGCTGCCTGAAATGAACATTTCTTAAAATACTAGAAATGTCAGGGGGCAAATTTGAATCCTGATTTTGACAATTTTGTTCATGCACTGTATTCTTTGTATGACATGGGGAATACAGCTGTAGACTGTTGACTTGTCCAGGCAGGCATTAACCATGCCTCTTGCAATGTCTATGTATTATGAACATACACATGTAAATTTTGCCATTTCTAAAATCTCCATTTCCACATGGATGCTATTTCCACATGTAAATGTTGGATTTTTTCTGGGTGAAAATTGTAAATAAGGCTTCTAAAACAATTCCTTGTGTATGGTTTGTACTCTATGTCTTGTGTTTTCAAATTTGGTACAAGGATTTTGATTTGATTATATTTGTCTTTTTTTTTCCTATGATGATTTTATACTACAATTTTGTTAATAGCTAGGGAAGTCTAGTTTCTAACTGCTTAAGTGAATGTTATTGCTTAGATTTTATATGTGGTGGCCACAGGGTTGTACCTTACTTTGAACAATCTTTTAGTGCAATGTTTCTCGAGCCAGTCCTGGTGTATTCCCTAGCCAGTCTGGCTTTCAGGATAACCATAATGGATATGAATGTATATACATATATACGAGGTGTGACAAAAAAGAAATGAGACTGTGGCAGCCACACCCATGACTCAATGCCATTTGGCTAACTGCTTATGTCACTGTGTTGTGCAACATCTCACCACTATTCTGCTATAATATTTTTCATCTCTCTCACTATAATTTTCTTTTTCAGGTTTTTTTGTAACACACTGCTCCATCGCTTTGTCATGCAACTGGAGGTGGCAGAAATATGGAGCAAAAAATCAACTTTAAATTTCTGGTTAAGTTGGCAATGAGCCCAACTGAGTGTCTCCAACTTCTCCAAAAGGCTTATGGAGAAGATGCAATGTCAAGGCCGCAAGTCTTCGAGTGGCATAAATGCTTCAAGACTGGCTGCGAGAAGATGGAGGATGACCCCAAGTCAGGATGGCCTTCCACGACAAAGTTGCTGAGAACATTGACAGAGTGAACCAGCTGGTATGGAGTGATCACAGATTGACGTTGTGGATGATAGCTGAGGAGCTCAGCCTGAACAGGGAGTCAGTGCGGACCATCTTGGTGCAGGGCTGGGGATGCAGAAGGTGTGCGCCAAAATGGTGCCCAGACTTTTATTGGATGACCAGAAGGAACACCGGGTCAATGTTTGTTGAGACTTGCTAGAGAAGATCGGAGAAGATCCATAATTTGTTGGCCGAGTCATCACAGGAGACAAGACTTGGGTCTTCCAGTATGACCCTGAAAGTAAGAGACAGAGCCTGCAGTGAAAGACTTGACTGTAACCCAGACCCAAGAAGGCACACAAGTCCAAATCAAGGATCAAGGTCATGCTGATCACATTCTTTGACCAGAAGGGAGTGGTCCATCATGAGTTTGTGCCTGAGGGTAAGACAGTCAACTAGCACTTCTATCAGCAGGTCCTCAATCACCTCCATGACTGGGTTCGGCATACCAGGCGGGATCTGTGGAGAGACAAGTCATGGTTGCTCCACCACAGCAACGCGCCCACACACACCACACTCAGTGTGAAGCAGTTCTTGGCCAACAAATAGATCACAGCTCTCAACCACCCTCCTTATTCCTCAGATCTCGCACCGTGTGACTTCTGGCTCTTCTCTAGGCTGAAGACTTTGCTCAAAGGAACTCATTTCACCTCTGTAGATGATATCAAGTCAAGGCCACTGTGACAAGGGAGCTAAGGGACCTCAAGGAGGAGTACCTTACCGAGTATTTCCGTATGTGGCAGAAGCGAATGCAGAAGTGCATTAACTCTGGGGGGGATTACTTTGCATAATTTCTCTGTAGAGTTTGTAATAAAACATTAATGGGACAGTCTTGTTTCTTTTTTGTCACACCTCAAATACATTTAAATATATGCTTATGGGATGTTACATATCACGTGCATTTTTAGAAATGTTTAGCACCACATTGGGTAGAAGCTCAGGAAAGAATAGTATTGTATATTGTCTGGATGATTTCATATTTGTGGTTTATGAGTAGTATTTCTAATTTTAGATTTTAATCGCTAAACAATGATAAATGTATCTGATGTAAAACCAAATGGAAATAGGTGTTTAGTAGATAAACACCAGGAAAAGCATCACTTCCTCTAGTACTTTGTCAGTCCTCCCCTAGCTTGTGCTGTATCCTTTACTCAGTGTTTCTGACTTTTCTGTGATAACTCCTCCTCGGTGATAAAAATGTACACATTTGATTCCAGGAGAAGAAGTACTAGCAATAGTATCTGTGGCATGAAAACACAATAATGATTTTTTTTTAACCCTCAAAACACACCAAGGTTCTCTTTTACTAAAGCCTGTTAACTGGTTTTGCAGTTCATGTACATTAGCAAAAAAACCTAACACAAAGTAAATGCAAAGCCTCCTTTGTAACTGTGAGGTATATGACCAGCATGTTCCTAGCAGTTATTGCTTGGATGCATACCCTAAAGTGTGGCACAGTTAACACGGGTTCACCTAATGCAACCCATAGAGAAATCATTAGGTGCAATGACACTAATTGCCACATTTGACAGCATGCAACAATTGCCCCCCTGTTATGCTCTCGTTGCCTATACTCTGCCCCTAACCTGCCCTTCCCCCAACCCATTGCAGAATGAAATTTCCAAGGAAACAGAGCACTTTGGTGTCCTGATTGCTCATAGTAAGACAGAAGGAATCTGCATGGTCCTGGTGCCATGACCTTTTCTGAAGGTCTAGCAGTAACTTTAGTCATTTCTTTATCCAAGAAAGTTATGCTGCATAATGTGCAATCTTTATCAAGCAATCTTAATTTTGCATTTAGAATTATACTCATGGATAGGGGAACTGTTAACTAAGACCATTCCATTCTAAATGTGCCCAATCTCATCTGATCTTGGAAGCCAAGCAGGGTTGAGCATGGTTAGTACCTGAATGGGAAATCACCTTCAAATACCATCTGTTATACTCCACAGAAGAAAGGCCTGGAAATCTACATCCATCCTTGCTGAGAAAACTCAGGGAATAGTCACAACATGGACAACTATTCACAGGGTGTCAGGGGTTGACATTGACTCAATTGACTTACAACAACAGCAGGACATTGTTAAGGGGTTTGTGTCCTTCTTCTTTAGGGATTCTATGAAAATACTACTGAATTATTGATCAATTATGGAAGGGCCTAAGGATCTGGAAGATCTTTGTTGTAGTAAGCAGACCCAATATTGATTAGAAATCTGGATTAGTACTGGGAGTCTACTCTACTTGGGGGCTTCAAAATCTATTCTTAAGAAGTATGATTTAAAAGTCTTGTTGATGGATTTCTGGAAAACAACAACATCACAAGAACACTGGGATTCATATTCAAAGTCCTAGGCGTCATTTAAACATACACATTTAGCTTGTAAGTTTTGCCTAGCCAAATAAAAGGGAGATTCACCCAAATGTGGTTCTATGAATAATAGCACTGACTAGCAGCCAGTACACAGATAACAGCTGGGACATTCTGATGCTCTTCGGAAGTGTGGCCAGAAGTGTCACCTCCACTCCTCCCCGGAATGGCCACAACACACCCCGATGCTAAGGATGTTACAGGGATGTTACAGGGAGGAGTAGAGGTGGCACTTCTTGCTAACAAGTCAGCAGCGATATTGAGTCGCTGCCCGGTAAGCGATATGCAGCAAAGGCCAGGCACAGGAAACCCTGACCTAACTTTCACTGCATATCGCTAACCGGCCAGCGGCTCAATATTGCCGCTGCCCGGTTCACAAGCGGTCTATGCAGCAACCATGGAAATTCAAGGCCAGGGCTACACATGATCCTGGCATTGAATATCTGGGTTTAATATCTGGCGCTGGCGGCTAGCCACATTAGCAGCTAGCGCTGAATATTGGGTCCAGGTTTAATAAAGAAAACATTGCTGAGCTATGTGAACTCTTACAAGGGGGAGTTTCCAGACCATCACTGGGGAGAGCTCTGGCATAACCCAGTCAGCTACCTTCTAATGCAAAGATTTCTTGCAGCTTTTCTGAAGCTACATGACTATATGGTGTTCCCTTGCACAAGACAGCATAGGAAATAAATTAGGAGAGACTTCTTTGACATTGCTGAGGTCCCTCAGTGCTGGGAGCTATCAACTGTACTCGTATGGCTTTAAGGGCACCAGTTCAAGAGGAGAGGAGCTACAAGAATTGGAAATAACAAGTAGCTTATAACACCATAAATCATCAAAGTTCCCTGTGTCCTGTCTTGAGGAGGAGACTGAGAAAGACAACTTAATTCTTAATTATAGGGGATAGTATTGGATATTTTCCTTGTGAACAAACATATTCACAGGGATTAAATATAGAATGGGTGGCACTGCCTCATGAGAATTGCCTGATCACTGAAGCACTGCATGTGGTTTACTACCTCTGCAGACACAGCAGAAAATGAAGGAGACATTTCCAGGGCAAAAGCCAGATCACCACAGCATTGCATCTATAGGAAGATGAGAGGACATCATGGCATGCTAGTAAGACACTACTAGGATCTGTGGCCAACATCTCACCGCTGCATGTACCCTTGGAATGGCATGGACCATACATAACCATGATAAGTGATGTCTGTGAGGTGAAGGTAAATGGTGACAATAAGTCCCAACATTCTGCCCAAATGTAGAAGTGGTAAAAACAATAGGTGGTAGAGCATGCAGGGAAAGGAAGGTAGGGTGTAGAAAGACGTGCTAGAGATAGCTATTGTGTTCTTGGGAGGCTCTTGAGAAGTCAAGATCTCACATTCCCTTCTTTGTGTCCGGATTTAAATTCCCAGCACTTGGCAATCCAGATTGCTGAGGACAGTGGCACTTATCTGGACCACTATCCATGGCCTTCAACTTGACTTTGCGCTTCACCTCCCACCACTTCTGTTTGAAGTCCTTTGCATCTCTAATTCTGTGGTAAAGTGCATTCATACAATGACATATGCCAACCGTAGTTTTTGTTTATGATAGGCCCTCATGTAGATCCTGGCATGGCTCAATAGAACACACTGGTACTTTAAGACCATCCGCAACATGAGTTTCACTTCATCCTGGTAGAAGCTATCCCTCTTAGTGAAATCTTTACTCTTGGGCTCCATTCCTTGATCAGATTCAGCACAATAGGTTGCTACATGTACCTGTATGTACCATATATATATATGTGTACAGGGGTGGATCTTAGACATTACATTTATGAAAAAAATCCTGTAGTGTGAATAACGTAAAAAAACAAACAAAAAAAAAACCATAGGGTCTGTAGAGGTGGGTCTGCTGCTGGCAGGGTCTGGGCTGTATTGGCACCTCAGCTTGGTGGCCACTGTATTTGCAATGTCAAGAGGGCTGCAGTGTAAAGGCCCAGAATGTTTTTTTCAAAATAATAAGAGGGGACATGGCTGTGGTTGTCCATGATACTGGGGGCAGTGTTCAAGTCTGGACATCGCCGCAGGCGCCCCTGACTCTGGCGTTCCCAGTCCCCTCTCTCCCCACCGCCAGACCAAGGCTGACCTGCCATGGCCTTGGGTTGGGCAGCAAAGATTCCCCTGCACCCAACCCCAGCCACGGGGGAGATCCCCGTCCCCAATCATGGCAAAAGAACTGCTTATTACACCTATGAGGTGGAATAAGCAGTGCACCCCCATTTGTCCGACAGCATGTATGGGGCTGTGACCTGAGTCGGCTCTGTACATGCTGCCGGGCTGGCCTGACTCCACTCTGCCCCAAACTCACCCTCTTCCATCCCCCCACTGGCTCTCCCTGTCCTGATGCACAGGACGAACAGAGAGAGCTGATGGGAGAATCGGGCTCTGCAACCCTTGTTTCTGCATGAGGCCCAAAGTATCAGTCCTTAGGATACACAAAGTGCTTAGTATCACAAAACACCTCATTGAAAGCATAATTTGATTGAAACATATCTGAATGCTGATAATTTGAAGTTTTGTTGTTGAAGAGCTGCAAAGCAAAAGAAAGGAAAACTGTTATACAATATTATAATGAAAGGCAATGCAAGGCACAACATTAGCAATTTTGTTAATAGTAATTCGAAGAGAGACATTTTATCTATTTAATAGCTAACTAAATTTGTTTATAATAAAGAATAGTGTCATTTAAACTTAATTCTCTCTATTGCACATCAGATTTATAATAGTATTTGACATTTTACTTTGGAGAAGCCTTACCTGTGCACACCAGCTTGAGAGGACCTGACCTTATCCTTAGCTACTTGTCCATGACTCCAAGCATCCATGAGGAGGGCCTTGGCTCAAAAGGGCATCCACAGTAGCAAGCCTACATGTGGCCTGATTGCAAAATTGCTTGCTTATGGAATGCAAGTTTGCTGCTATCTCTACTTCATGAGATGGGACCTATTCATCTGTAGGAGGTTTACTGCGGATGTAGTAAAAACTATTAGTGTAGCTGGGTTTAAAAAAGGTTTGGACAAGTTCCTGGAGGAAAGGTCCATAAACCATTATTAAAGGAGACCTGGGAAATCCACTGCCTACCCCCAATACAAGCATTGTGGAATTGAGTATACCCCAACCTCAAAGCTTTAGTTCTGACCTGCAAGTATTGTCCAAAATTCTCTTCTAATTTCTGCATCTGTATAGACTTTCCTTATTATTTCCCTAAAAACAACAACACAATAGGCTACTAAATACAACACTATTTGTACATGTTCCTTCATTCTATAAACTCCAGAAAGTAATTGAAATATTTTCTTCTAATTGCCTCGTGCAGTATACTAACATCAATATCTGCATTTATTCTTTAGTTCAGAACTATAATGAGATTGATTATAACAGACAATGATTCAAATGTTTCAAGGCTCAGTAACTAAACACTGGCAGTGATCTTCAAATAACTTGCATAGTCAGGGCTACCTATGGCTGCATATTTTTATGTGGTTATTCCAGTCCTTGCTTTATACCATGACCTTCATGGACTTACAACGTTACTTCTCTTAAGGAGATTAACATGGAAATCAGAACCGCAGTGAGATAAAACCCGGCCTGGATCAACCTTTCCTAAAAAAAAAAAAAAAGTAATAATAATAATTTGTCCTTTTTGTGAAATTACAGAGTATATTGGTAGTTTTTAATCACACATTGTTTATGCTAATTTTTTCACAGAAAAAACCTCAGGAAGTTTCTCACTGAACCGTTGCAGATATGCCCAGCATCTTCTTTCACAATTAAAGCAATGGCAATGCACTTACTGCATGTTAATTGCATTGCAGATAATGTGGATGCATTTGATGCCACCTATTGAAGTGGTGATAACTATTCTATGTTATCTGCTGCTGTAACAGCTAATGTGAGGTACCGTACCAAATGTGCAGAGGCCAATTCCAGTTGGAGCACGTCCGGGGCATCCAAACATCCAAAATCTGGATGGCCAAAAGTTGTACATGATCTGCACCTGCAGGGGCCAGACGTCCCCACGGGTGCAGAATTGGGCAAATGTTCCCCGTCTAACCTTCCACCCTTGGACGTACAGGGCTGTGACCTGAATCGGCCCTATACATCTGGGTTGTGCGGCCCACCCCCACTCTGCCCACTCTCCTCCCTGTCGCCGTCCAGAGCTCCCTGCACAAGGGCCCTATATGTGTGGCGAACTCCTTGGGCAGAATCGGCAATCGGTGAATAGCGGGGGTTGTACGTCCAAACTTTGGAGATTATCATGCGCTGGTAATTTCTATGGTTATCACACCTTACAAGCATGCCTACTGTCCGCCCACCCTCTTCCCCACTCCTCCCCAAACCTGTACCTAACAGAAAAATATTGCAATGTCTGCATTTTTCCCATGTTTGCTGCTATCGCTGGGCACTATTTCCACATTAGCACCGCAGAAGCAGCTAATGCCCCTTAGTAAACGTACCCTTAAGTATCAAGCTGAGCCATTAACTGTTAGTATTGGCATGGGCATGCACTAATTCCAGCATTAACTGCTTAACACATTTTAGTAAAAGGAGCCCTTGAGGGTTAGTAATAGCATTCCTACATTTTGTTTTTGTACTCTGCACTTCCCCTCACCGGTAACAGCACCTGGGCTCTCGGGTAACGGATTTCCACACCCAGAGCAATGAGAAGGAAGCAAGTATGGTTAATAATACAAAACATAACACACACTTGTATTATAAAAACCACCAAAGCTTTGGGAGAGAGGACAATGCTTGCACCTTGTCTCCCTGCCATCACAGCCTTCGGCTATTTTATTTATAGGTCAAAATTCCATTACACAACTTAATTTTCACCTTATTGTTCTACGTCAAGCATCGCGTATATTCATAATGTGCATCTCTATGTCTCTATGTCATATGTCAGGTCTTATCAGCATAGGTGATCATGGGGAGACATACATGTATCCCCAGACATAACTTCTTAAACAATAATTCTAACACTAGCAGTTTTGATATCTAACTGAAGAGACAGTTTCTCCCTGCAATATCTGTTTCATAACAAACTGAGTTTCTCTGTTATGTGAAAGTTCAGCCTAGTTTTTCAGTAGAGTCTTTCAAGGTTGTTAGCTGAGTAATAAGCCCTGGAATGTCTGAGTTACTGAATCTGTGGTGTTAACTCTTTCTGAGGGCTTTCAGTAATATAGTGTTATTAAGTACTCTCACAGTGTACACAGCCCCGTATAGACAAGCTTCCTTTCATATACTCTCTCTATATATAAAACTTTGCTCGTTTTAAAGCATACCCCTCAAAGTATCTTATCCCAGCCAGCCTACAAGTATGTGTCCTATGAAGGTTCTCACATACGTCTAATTAAAGTAAGAAGGTGATATGCTAAAGTGTGCTGAACTTTGACCACACTTAGTAAGCCATGCACACTATTTTGCTTCTGGGACTTCTATACAAATAAGCCTGGCAGAAAAATAGGATGCATGCCTGTTGAATGGACTACTCTGCAAAATCTGTAATTACAGCTCATTCAACTGTAATATAATATTTGTAAAACCCACTTTGTGAAGCTATTTCCACACAGAAAATAAAATAGTTGAGCTCTGTGTTCATGGCTATTGAGCTTTCTTACATCATTTTACAACCACAGTAGCTCATTTAGCTACAGATTTGTACACATGTTTACAATAAAAAGCTATGAGGCCAATTCCCATTGGAGCACCTCTGGCCCATCCAGACATCCAAAATCTGGGCGGGCCAGTAGTGCATGCGATCCTGATCCCGTGGGGGCTAGACGTCCCTGTGGGATCAGAATTGGGTGCAATGGGCCTGGATGGGCAGGCCATGCCCCAGTTCTGAGGCCTGGATGTCCAGCAGTCTACCTGGCTAGCTCAGCTTGGGCTTCTGCATGGAGCCAGAGTGCCGTGGTGTTCTTTTGTCATGGCACTAGATCGCCTCCACAACTTGAAAGTGTTTGTTCCCCACTGCCCGACCCCCCTTGATCGGGCCTACTGAGGCTAAGATTGGGCTACAGGGAACCCCTGTTTTTCTCACCTCGGCAGGGGGGGGGTCCAGATCCACTGCCCATCACTATCACTGGGGGAACTAATTCCACCTCCGTGGTGAAATAAGTCCCCCATCTAAATCCCCATGCCTGAATGTACAGGGCCATCATTGGAATAGGCCCTGTATGTGCTGGATAGGGGTCATACCTCCAGCCTTCCCTCGCACCTCTGCCAGCCTGCCCCCTCCCGCACCTCTGTTCATGCGGGGAGCTCTGTGTTGGGAATCAGCCTCCTGGTGTTTAGCAGTGATAGACGTCCAAACCGCTAAACGTGATTCTGTGTTGTGTTGGCTGTTTCCCTGAACCTTTCCTAAGCTTTTGACCTTATTGTTCATCTGCATAACCTTGGGATTTGTGGCACAATTCACCAGTTGATCCATTCCTTTCTGTGTCATTGGTCTTTCACCATCCATGCTTCTGCCCTCCCCCTTCTGCCCATCCCCTTGTGATGTTCCGCAGGACCCTGTCCTAGCTCCCCTTCTATTTAACATCTTTCTAATCCCCCTTACTCTGCTCAGCCAGCACCACGGAATCTCAGCCCACTACTATGTGGATGATATAATCCTTCTACAGCACACTGACCCTTTCGCTCCTGACTTGCATCTTCTGAACATCTGCCTTTCAGACATCTCCACTTGGTTTTTGGACAACTTCTTACATCTCAATCCCTCAAAAATGGCTGCCATCTAGTTCTCTTTCACTAACACCCCTTCTTCCCTCTGACCCAATCCCTGGGTGGACACTCTCCACTACCTCGATATGATCCTTGACTCTCTTACCTGCCAATCACATCTTTCCTCACTTATTCGTCATGCCTTTTTCTCCCTTTGCCATATCCGCGCTGTCCACTCCTTCCTGTCCCCTTCTTCTCTCACCACTCTTCTCCTGACCCTTTTTATGGCCAAACTACAGTAGACTACTTTAATTAAGTACCCTATAATAACCACTCTAGAGGTATAACAACAACCACCATACAAAGCACTCCCCAGAAGTACTACCATGCATCGTAATCATAAAATTAAACAGATGAGGAGAAAAGATCTCAGAAATAAGGTTATCCCTTTAATAGGTGGTTGCTCACCATAAAGGGACAGGTCTATAATCCTATCAATAATCTAAAAATCTCATCATAAGACTTTATTCAATTTAAATTCTTCAAACACTGCCAAGTAGCTAAGCGTAGTTTCTTCAACATATTAATAATATTAATAATTCACCAAAAAAAAATCACATTCTAATTAAATAGATCTGTATATAATCCGACCAAATAACCAAACCAAATAACACAAATTATATGGCTCAAAACGCTCTGAATAGCTTATCCCCACTGTCAATACCTAGAACATAAGGGATAAAATAAGTCATCCAAACAGCATGAACAGCTCAAAGCACAAACAAATCACTTATCTTCAATGGTGCATTCAACCCTCTGGGAACTTCATCAGTCTTGCCCAACAAAGATTCTTGTTTCACCAACCAGCTTCATCGGGAGCATTCAATGTTACTGTCCTCAAAGGGACCCCTTGGGCAATCCCTGCACTCCCCGCACTGTTGATGAGCATTGCTTTACTATCTGGATGCTACTAAGTCAGTCTTCCCAGCTTTTTGTCACCTTTAACACCAAAAACCTGGGAAGACCTGCATCTAAACAGACCATTTCCTCCTGAATTGCAGATTGTATTGCTTTTTGTTATGTTCAGGTGGGTCTCACCTGTCCCGGTTCTCCATATACAGCCACACTCACCTGCCCGCCGTCCCCCCCCCCAAAAAAAAAATCTAGAATGAGACCTAAGGTGAAGAACACACAGTGAATGTAATCAGCAGATAAACTGCAGTGCAAGCAGTGGACAGTCTTTAACATCATCTACTAGTTCCATCCAGTCATCTATAGTCCCTGCCATTTTTGTTGTCTATTCATGGGTTTTTCACTACATGCCTAAAACACTGCATTTGCCTGCTCTGAGATGGACTGGAGAAAGGACATAGAGCATGATGATGAGACGGGAAGTTAGGACATGATTCGGACTTCTCTGAGCCAAGGGAGAGCCGGCGCTGGTACTGTCACTTTGATAGCACATGGAGTATGGCTGTATACCCCTGCTATATATGGAGAACCCCCGTTACAGGTAAGCAACTATGCTTTCTCTTCAAATTTCTTTTGAAATTTCTATTACCATATTTGGCAGCCTTGTCCCACTTATAAAAACATGTGTTTTCCTGATCCATTCAAAATGCCTTTGAAAAAGACACTTAACTTTTCTGAATGACTGGAGTGCACTCCTTGGTGTTGTGTTGGGGTGTTTTAGGTCCTTTCAGCTGATCTTGATGCTGTGCTGATCTACCCCAGGTCTTATGGGTTGGTAAGTGCAGTCCATGAATTCTTCTTTCACCAGAGGCAGGTGGGAGGGGGAGAGGGATTGTCCTCTTATGGTTCTTGGGTTGGAACTACAGGCCTCAGTATCAAATTCTAACTTGTGGGCAAGTAACTAGGCTAATCTCACCCCATCACTGCAGCCTGGGCTCCTGAAGTATTTTTTGCTGCTGCATTGGCTCCATTCAGGTATTTTAAAACCTTTCAGTCAATTGACATGCTCTGCTTCTCCCCTTTGGGTTTTTAGGGCCTTTCAGCCAATCAAAGTGCTCTATTGGTCCTCCTCATGTCTTTTAGGGCTCTGCAGCAGATCATAGTTTCTTTTTGGTATTTCGAGCCTTGCAGTCAGTCAAGGTGCTCTGGTGCTCTTCAGATATTTTATGGCTTTGCAAATCCCTTTCTCTTCAGGGGTTTAGGGCCTTATAGATGACTGAGGTGATGTGATGGTCCTCTTTGGCATTTTTTGTGGCCTTACAGATGACTGATATTCTATGCTTGTTCTCTTCAGGGTTGTGTAGTCAATCTTGGAATATTGCTGGTCCCCTTGGGTGTTTTAGAGCCTTGAAGCTCATCAAGGTGTTCTCATGATCCACTTCAGAAATGTTAGGTCCATATAGAAAACTGAGGTGTTGTGCTAGTTTATTTCAGATTCTGTAGGTATTTACAGCCAATTCTGGTGCTGTGCTGGTCTCCTTTGGGTATTTAAGAGCATTCTAGCAAATTAAGATGCTACAATGGCCCTCTTGGATATTTCAGGGCCTTACAGAGATCAAGGTGCTCTTAATTTCCTCATGAGATGTTATAGGTCCTTATAGATGACTGAAATGCTATGCTGGTATTCTTCAGTTGTTTTAGGGCTTTTCAGGCAATTCTGGTGCTGCGCTGGCTATCTTTGACTGTTTTATGCCCTTACTGATTATTGAGGTGCTTTCCCATTACCCTTCAGGTGTCTTAGGGCCTTATTGCTGAGCTTTGATGTTCTACTTATCATCTGTTGGTATTTTAGGGCCTTACAGTAAAATGAGACACTTTGAAGGTCTTCTTTGGATGTTTTAGGGCCTTGTGGCCAAATGAGGTGCCCTAAAGGTCCTCTTTAGGTATTTTAAGGTCCTATAAACAATTCTGGTTCTGTGCTGGTCCACTTTAGCTGTTTTCAGCCTTTTGGCCAATGGAGGTGCTATGCTGGTCCTCTTCAGCTATTTTAGGGCTGTGTAGTTAACTGAGGTAAACATAAAAACATAAGAATATAAGCAATGCCATACTGGGTCAGATCAAGGTCCATTAAGCCCAGGATCCTGTTTCCAGCAGTGGTTAATCCAGGACACAAGTACCAGGCAGGTTTCCAAAAAGGTTGTGAAAATCAGTCCACCAAGCAAAAACAGCAACACTGCCACACAAATAAGCAGAAAAGAACCAAGCCAGAGAAATGGGCAGAGAGTTCACACAATACTTTATTTATCTTTAAAATAGTGGCCAAAACCAACACACTGCCCATTTCTCTGGCTAGGTTTCCAGAAAGGTACACAGATTCCACAATGCTTGTCCCGGGATAAGCATTTCCCTGTTCCTCTTTAATGACGGTTTATGGACTTTTCCTCCAGGAACTTATCTAAACCTTTTTTAAACCCAGCTACACTAACAGCTTTTATTACTAATGAATTCCAGAGTTTGCTTACTCATTGAATGAAAAATATTTTCTCTTATCAGTCCTAAATGGCTACACTGTAGCTTCATTGAGTGTCATCTAGTCTTCACCTTTTTTCAGGATTAAACAACCAAAATATGTTTACATGTTCCACTTCATTTATTAATTTATAGACCTATGAACATAAGAACATAGGAAATGTCATACTGGGTCAGACAAATTTCAATCAAGCCCAGTATCCTGTTTCAAAAAATGAACAATCCAGGTCACAAAAACCTGTCAGTTTCACCTTCCATATAATGTCTTCTTCTGGCCTTCATAAGGTCATATCCTCATCCATCAAAACTACTTGCCCCTCCAACTCTATCCCCTCAGCATGATTCACAGAATCATATCATATCTCCCCTCAACCTTCTCTTTTCCAAGTTGAAGAGCCCTAACCTTTTTTTTATTTATATTTTATGAAATTTTACAATATTATCAATAGAAACCTTGTACAGAAAAGGCAGGGAAAAGTAACATAATTTTACAATTTTTTTTTTTTTAGATAACTAAAATAATGGGTTGCTAAAAGGTAAATATTATCTTAATAGAACCCACAATGAAATGCCTATAGCCCACTGTTTGGAGAGAGATGTAGAGAACATAAGAACATAAGATGTGCCATACTGGGTCAGACCAAGGTCCATCAAGCCCAGTATCCTGTATCCAACAGTGGCCAATCTAGGTCATAAGTACCTAGCAGTATCCCCAAAAGACACAGGTTCAACAACGCTTGTATTGGGTCAAGCAGAGATATCTTGGGACTTTTTAGTAATGGTTTATGGATCTTTCCTCCAGGAACTTTTCCAAACCTTTTTTAAAGCCAACTACACTAACAGCTTTTACTACTTCCTATGGTAACAAATTCCAGAGTTTGATTACACGCTGAGTGGAGAAAATATTTTCTCTTATTAGTTTTAAAAATGTTACTCTGTAGCTTCATTGCATGTCTCCTAGTCTTTCTATATTCTGATGACTTAAACAATCGATCTATGTTTACATGTTCAACTCCATTCATTACTTTATAGACCTCTATCATATCTCCCCTCAGCCGTCTCTTTTCCAGGTTGAAGTGCCCTAAACCTTTTATCCTCTCTTTAAATCCCCTTTACCATTTTGTTGGCTCTTCTCTGCACCTTTTCTAATAACACAATATCCTTTTTAAGATATGGCAACCAGAATTGCACTCAATATTCAAGGTGCGGTTGCACCACGGAATGATACAGAGGCATTATAATATTCTTTGTTTTATTTTCCATTCCTTTCCTTATGATGCCTAACATTCTATTTGCTCTCTTGGCTGCTGCTGCACACTGGGCGGAGGGTTTTAACATGTTATCCACGATGATGCCTAAATCTTTTTCCTGAGTGGTGGTTCCTAAAGTGAAACCTTGCATCGTGTAACCATAGTTTGGGTTGTTCTTTCCTAAGTGCATAATTTTGCACTTGTCCACATTTATTTATTTTATTTATTTATTTCAACTTCTTATATACCGCACTCTTTGACATCAGCGTGGTTTACAGATAACATAAAGAAACCAGAACAACAGGCTGTTTGGTATTACATATAACAGGAGTATCAACTTGGATAACATGGGAGAACTATTTACATGGAGTATATAATCTATTAACTAGATAACATGCTCAAACTATTTACATAAAATTAGCAGGAATGCTTGGAACAAGGAGAGAGGCTGTGGATTGTATTAGGGAGGGGCTATTATGTTACGCTTCATGTGGATTGTATTAGGGTGGGGCTATTATGTTACGCTTCATGTGGGATAGTATTTGATGAAAAGGTGCAGTTTAAGGGCCTTTCTGAACTGGGTTAGGTCGGTTATGGCGCGGAGATCAGGTGTGAGAGAATTCCAGCATTTTGGTGTGCTAAACATGAAAGCTCTGTTTGACGTTGATAGGCTGCACGTTGTTATAGCCTTTGGGGTTGTTAGTGAGTTTAATGCTACCTGTCTCCTATTTCTGTTTGATGGGACGGTTTGGATGAGTTTAGAAAGTGATGTGGACGATAAACCATTTATGGCCTTAAAAGTGAGAATAAGGGTTTTGAATGTAAGTCTTCCGTGTATAGGGAGCCAATGGAGCTGTTTGAGGATAGGTGTGATGTGTTCATTTTTGGGCGCTCCTAGAAGAACCCTGGCAGCGGTGTTCATGGCAAGCTGTAAGGCACTTACGGTGGATTGTGGGAGTCCTTGTAGAATGGAGTTGGCGAAGTCGAAATGCGGTAGTATCAGAGCTTGGTAGATGGTTCTGAAGTCTTCGTGGTCTAGTAGGGGACGTAGGTGTCTGAGCGTGCGTATTTTGAAGTACACAGATTTCATGATATTGTTTATGTGTGATTTCATATCGAGCCTATGGTCTAGTGTGACTCCGAGGTATTTTATTGTTTCCTTGGTGCCTAGGTCAGCTCCCTTGACACTTATATGTGGTGGTGGAGTGAAGTTGGGGTCTCTTGTGATAAAGAGAACCTCAGTTTTCTTATGCTGAATGCGGAGGTTCTGTGACAGGAGCCATTGTGAGACTGCGTCGAAGCAGTTTGTTATAGGCAATAAATCCATTTGCATTGTGGAAAATGGCATGTAGAGTAGGATATCGTCGGCGTATATCATACATTTCACATTGAAAGACCTGATGATATCGCAGATAGGCTGCATATAGATGTTGAACATGAGGGATGAGAGTGAGGACCCTTGCGGAACGCCTTGTCTTTGATGGAAGAGTTTGATTCTCCTGTTGCAGATTTAACGTATTGCATTCTGGTATCGAGGTATGATTTACACCATTCAAGTGCTGAGTTGCAGATGCCTTTTTCTTTCAGTCGACCGAGGAGAATCTCGTGATTTACCGAGTCAAACGCTGCTGCTATATCCAAGAAGATTAGCACAACGCCTTGTCGGATGTTGTCTATGGTATTGAGAACATCATTGAAGAGAGTGGTAAGCAGTGTCTCAACGCCATGGAATTCTCTGAAGCCGTGTTGAGAATGGTCTAGAGGGGCTGCGGAGTCAATGTGGTCTTGGATTTGGTGCTGTGCCTCTTTCTCAAAGATCTTTGCTAAGAGGGGGATACTGGCTATAGGCCTGTAGGAGTCTGGCCTCTTTGGGTCTAGTTTAGCGTTTTTTAGAAGTGGCCTGATGGATGTGAGCTTTAATGCAGATGGGAAGGAGCCAGTAGTGAAGGAGAGGTTTATGATTCTTGCAATGAAGGGGCTAAATGCACATCGAAGATCCTTAATCCAAAAGGCTGGGCAGGGATCGGTCTGCGCGGTGGTCGTGTTGAGTGAGGTGATTGTGTCTTCAATGTGTTTAGAAGAAGGCATGGTAAGTGCGGATAGGGATGTTGGGCAGGTTGTTTCTTGTATATTGTTTTTTGAGAGTTCATCTGTCTGTAGGAGTTTTGATTGCAAGTAGTCAGCGAATTCTTGCGGGTGGATATCATTATTTTGTTCAGAGGATGGTTCCTTTGATAGTGACTTAACCAGGTTGAAAAGGTCACGAGGTTTGTTCAAAGATCTCTTGAACATATCTGAGTGGTATTGCTTCTTTCTGGTTGTGATTGCCTCTCGGTGAGTTGAGAGGTGGAGAATGTAGGCTTCGTAGTCATCGATAGCCAGTGAGCGGCGCCAGCGTTTTTCGAGCCTTCGTAGGTGTGTAAGAGAGGACCGTAGCTCGGGGGAAAACCATGGAGCAGAGGTTCTTTTCCCTGATATGGACTTTTTGTGTGGTAGTTGAGCAACAGCGTTGAGGCTATTGTTCCAGGCAGCGATTGACTCGTCAAGGTTGAGAGTTGTGTTGTTGAGGACTGGTTGGGTACTCGACAGAATAAGTTCTCTGTTGAAAGGTCGAAAGCCCCGTGTTACTCTAGATGGATTGGCGAGTTTACTGGTGTTCAGACTGTTGTTGTTCAGGGGAATTTGTAGGTTTATAAGTTTATGGTCAGACCATGGGACATCGGTGATCGATTTTACAATGTTGCTGTTTTGCTCAGAGACATGGTGGGGGGCGAATACCATGTCAAGAATGTTTCCTTTGGAATGAGTGGGCTCAGTGATCATTTGTTTGTAACCAAGGTTTTCAATGGCATTGAGGAGTGAAGAGGACTGGTTTTGTTGTAGAGATGGGATTAAATTTCATATGCCATTTGGATGCCCAGTCTTCCTCTTTATCAAGTTCCTCTTGCAATTTTCCACAATCCTCATGGGTTTTAGCAACTTTAAATAGTTTTGAGTCATCTGCAGATTTGATAACCTCACTCGTTATTCCCTTGTCCAGGTCATTTATAAATATGTCAAAAAGCAGCAGAACCAGCACAGATACCTGGGGTACTCCACTATTAACCTTTCTCCATTGGGAAAATTGGTCATTTAGCCCTACCCTCTGCTTTCTATCTTTTAACCAGTTCCTGATCCACAATAGTACACTGCCTCCTAAGCCATTACTTTTTAATTTTGCCAAAAGTCTCTGATGAGGGACCTTGTCAAAGGCTTTCTGAAAGTCCAGATACACTATATCAACCAACTCACCTTTGTCTACCTGTTTATTCACACCTTCAAAAAAACATAACTGATTAGGAAGACAAGATCTTCCTTGTCTAAAGCCATGTTGGCTGTCTCCCATTAAGCCATGACTATCTACATGTTCAGTAATTTTGTTCTTTATGATGGTTTCTACCATTTTTCCCGGTACTGATGTCAGGCTCCCAGATCACTCCTGGAACCCTTTTTAAAAATTGGCATTACATTGGGCATCCTCCAATCTTTAGGTATTACAGATGATTTTAATGATAGTTCAAAGATTACTAATAGCAGGTCTGCAATCTCATATTTCAGTTCTTTCTACACCCTTGAATATATTCCATCCAATCCAGGTGATTTGTAGTTGTAATACATTTTCGCAGTGTATCAATATTTCTTTCAGTTCTTCCACAGCCTCTCCTTTAAGTACCATTTCAGTCATGGGTAACATTCTTACATCTTCCTCAATAAAGACCGAATCAAAGAATTCATTCAGTAATCCAACTGATTCTTTCACAGGTTTTCTGCTATGAATGCACTTGAATAAACAGGGGGTCCAGGATATCAACTGTGTTGCTGTTGTTGTGAAGTGCCATCGAGTCGGAGTTGACTCATGGCGACCCTCTGGATAACTATTTTAAATTGTGTTCGGTCTTCAGTCAGGCGGCTCATTGTTGACAGACTGGTACCCATAGCTGCTGTTATTGTATCAATCCATCTTATTGATGGCCTTCCTCTTTTGCGTTGACCTTCTATCTTGCCAAGCATGATGTCTTTCTCTAATGATCTTTCTCTTTGCATGATGTGTCCAAAGTATGAAAGTTGAAGTCTTGTCATCTGAACTTCTAAAGAAAGCTTAGGTTTGATCTCCTCTAGTACTGACTGATTTGTTCTTTGGGCAGTCCATGGTATACACAGTATTTGCTGCCAGCACCATAATTCAAAGGCATCAATTTTCTTCCTGTCTATCTTTTTCACTGTCCAGCTTTCACATTCATATGATGTTATTGAAAATACCATGGCTTGAACAAGTCGAATCTTTGTATGGAGAGAGACATCTCTGCTCTTGAGAATCTTATCTAGGTCTTTCATAGCCATTCAGCCAAGAGCAATATGTTGTCTGATTTCTTGACTGCTTGTTGCTTCTTTATTGATAGTTGATCTAAGAAGGTTAAAGTTGTTCACAATTTCAATTTCTTCTCCTTCAACGATGAACATGTCGATTATGCCAGTTGTCATGATCTTTGTCTTCTTTACATTAAGGTGCAGGCCCATTTTGAGACTATGTTCTTTGATTGTGAGAAGCAAATGTTTCAGATCATCTTCACTTTCAGCCAGTAATGTGGTATCATCAGCATAGCGAAGGTTGTTGATGAGTCTTCCACCAATCTTCACACCTCTGTTGTCTTCATACAATCCTGTTTCTCTAATGATTTGTTCTGCATATAAATTAAACAGGTAGGGGGGAAGTATGCAGGCTTGTTTTACACCTTTGTTTACTTTAAACCATTCTGTTTCTCCTTGTTCCGTTTGAACTGTTGCTTCTTGATCAATGCACAGATTGTGCAAGAGTACGATCAGGTGTTCTTGTATACCCATGCTTCTTAATGTGGCCCAGAGTTTCTCATGATTTACACAGTCAAAAGCCTTGCTATAGTCGATAAAGCACAAATAGATATCCTTTTGGTATTCTTTAGTCTTTTCAAGGATCCATCTCACATCCGCAATGATGTCTCTCGTTCCTCACCCTTTCCTGAACCCTGCTTGCACTTCAGGTAGTTCTTGTTCCAGGTATGGTTGTAGTCTCTTTTGAATAATCTTCAGTAGAATCTTTCTGGCATGTGGGATCTGAGTGATTGTGTGATAATTTCCACAGTCAGTTGGATCACCTTTCTTTAGTATTGGTATAAACACAGATCTTTTCCAGTCAGTTGGCCATGATGTTGTCTTCCATATTTCTTGACAGAACCTTGTAAGTACGGTAGCAGCTGCATCAGATTGCTGTAATACTTCTATGGGAATGCTATCAATGCCTGGTGCTTTGTTCTTTGATAAGGCTTTCAATGCTGCTTGTCAGACGGCTGCCTGGGTGAGAATGTTCACAGTCTTGGCAAGTGCATATATCAATATGATTTGCAAGGGATTGTGGGAAATGCAGTCCATTCACACCAGACACAGCTGCTCACAATAATTAGTTGTGTTTGAGTGTAAAGCCAATAAGATATTTATTTATGGGGTTATTTCTCCCAACACAGATATGCTTGGTAGCACATAAAACAGGATACTTGCTTTCAGTGTTAAACTTAGAAAAACAAAATCAGGAAAACAACAGTTGAACTTGTCAGGCAATCAAATGAAAAGAATAAAGACCTGGTTGGTAACAAACTGGTCTTTTCTGTAGGCTTTAGCTAATATTTTCTTAGCAGTGTTTCAAACAACAAGCAAAACCCACAAAGAAGGAAAAAACTGTTCTTTTCAGGTTAACTTCTTATATCTTCACACATAGACTCAGAAGTGCTTCCCTCAGAGCTCACAAGCAATTAGGTAAGGCTCAATTGCTAGCAGTTACCCAGCTGAAACCCCTTAGCTGGCTTGCTTTCTACTGCGTGGCTCAAATCCTACTTCAGGAGCTTTTCTGAGTAGATTAAAGAACAAGTTTGTATTTCTTTGTGATGGTTGTTGTACTTTGTAACAAAAAATTACCAAAGGAGTTTAGACAGAGAGCAATCCATATATTCACAGCCTGTATCTAAGACCGCTCCCCCTTCTTCAACAATCATGGGTTCAATATCATGGATTGGCACAGAGGAATTTCTCAATGTAGCACTCTCAGGAGAATACTTGTTTCCCTGCTGTCTTTCAAGGTTATAGCTAGGGCATAGATCAGTGTTCATACCTGAGCTTCCATTGCTGTTAGAGTTCCTCTGTAAATAGCCTGGCCAGTATGTAGTCCAGTTCTTATGTCCAGCCTTCCAATCCAGATCCCTGGACACTGGATCTCTCTTCACATACCTTCTGGCACGGGTCTTAGGGTCCCTTCCACGTGCAGCCATCTCCCTCACAGGTACCGTCTGGAGATTCCTAGCCCTGCAGCACCATTCCTCTGGCTTTCCCCAGTCCAATGGTGTACGCTGGCCTTTTGAATGTCCCCCAGTATACGTACTGCTCTGGACTCTTCTAGACCTCCCAAATGCTTTTCTCTTCTTTCTTCCAAAGGGTTTCTTGCCCTCTCTGTCCGTCCGGTCTGGCTTCTGCTTCTGATGATCCTCCAGATGATGAAGCTGTCCAAGATGAGGATATCCAAGCTGTATGTGAGGATCTCCCAGATGAAACTGAGGATGAGGATAATTCTCTGTAGAATAAACTCTACCTTTATTCTGCTTTGATGAGTGCTCCACCCTAGCACAGCACAGCTGTGCTGAATCAGGCCCTGCCCTTTGAGATGTGTGCTTAGGGATTACCTCATAGCCCTCCTGATTGAACACACGTTTCCTCACTTCAGCTCCTCTAATGGCTGTTGGAAACCTGGTGCATTCTGGGACTGGTAGTCTTTTATGGCAAAATTCTGTTTTCTTATTTCTACCAGAACTGACAGGTTGCTTGTTCAGAGTCACTTCACCTTTACTATAGCTCCTTCCTGAGCTATGATAAGCTTCCTTATCACATGCTTCAACTTCTTCTTTCATCACCAATTGTTCCCGATCATAAGGTACAGGTTGAAATGGCTGTTGGTGCACTTGATCTTTATCATATACAAACTCTGTATATTACTTCTACCTTTTCTTGATCTTCTCAGCATCATTCAACATAGAACCTTGAGCATCTTGTAACATTCCAATTCGAGGCTGGAACTTTTTCTTTAACTCTCATAGCTTTAGAAAAGTCGATCTTGTTCTTCCTCTAATAGTTTCTGCTTCTATTTCCTTGCATGCATTGTTGTAGTACTTTTCCTTGTCCTATCTTGCTGCACATTGGAAATCTCTGTTGAGTTCTGTGATTGTCTTTCTTTCTCCTCTGGCTTTAGCTTCTCTGTGTTTCTAGGCAATTTTCAGAGTTTCTTCTGTCATCCATTTTGGCCGTTTTTTCTTTTTCACCTTTTGTAGAGACTTCTCGCCTTCTTCCAACACAACCTTCTTGATGTCATTCCATAGCTCTTCTGGAGCTCTGTCATTTGTATATAAAGCAGCAAATCAATTTTGCAGGCAGTCTTTAAATTCCAGTGGTATATTCTCAAGGTCATATTTTGCTGCATTCATGAGTGGTTTGCTCTTTTTCAACTTTATCTTGAGCTTGCATACTAGTAGTTGATGATCTGTACCACAGCCAGCTCCAGATTTTGTCTTTGTTGATGTTATAGAGATTTTCCATCATTGACTTCCACAGTTGTAATCAATTTGATTTTTATACAATCCATTGGGTGAAGTCCATTTGTACAGTCACCGCTTGTGTTGCTGGAAAAAGGTGTTTGAGATGAATAGATCGTTGGTCTTGCAGAATTCTATCAGTCTTTCTCCAGCTTTATTTCTGTTGCCAAGTCCATATTTTTCAGCTACTTTGCCTTCTTCTTTGTTGCCAACTTTTGCGTTCCAGTCACCCATGACTATCAGAATATCCTACATGCATGTTCTGTCAATTTCAGCTTGTACTTGTTCATAGAACTCTTCAATTTCATTCTCTTCTGCAGCTGTTGTTGGGGCATATACTTGAATTATAGTTGTGTTGATAGGCATTCCTTGTAGAGAAATAGAGATTAAGCGTTCACTGACTGCATTGTATTTCATTACAGTTCTTGCAAGTTTCTTCTTTATTATAAATGCAACACCATTTCTTCTTTGTCTTTCATTTCCAGCATAGTAGACCATGTGATCATCTGATGCAAAGGGCCCAATGCCAGTCCATTTCAGTTTGCTGACACCCAACAGATCAAGTTGTACATGTTCCATTTCATTCTTGACCACTTCCAACTTCCCTTGGTTCATGCTTCATATGTTCCATGTTCCAATGTGTAAGACATCTTTGCAGCTTCTGACGCTCATTTCATGCGCAGCTACATCAGCAGTCAGACATCCCAAGGGCTTTAATTCAACCACATCATAAATGCTGGCTTTACTCTGAAAAGTCTTCAGCTCTTCCCCAGTAGCTAGTTGAGTGCCTTCCGACCTGAGGGTCTCATCTTCCAGCACTATAGCACAATTTGTTTTATTGTAACTATCCATTGGGTTTTCATGACAAGATACAGAAGTAGATTGCTGGGCCTTTCTTCAGCGCAGTTTAAGTTTGGAATTGTTGCCGTTGTCACAGAAATGTGATCCTCTGCCATCAACACTATCCCATTCTGCTGCTGCCCAGATGGGTGGTTTGTCTTGGTCTGGCACCTCAGCTGAGACCTGTCCATCTTGGGAGACCCTGCCAGTAGTTAAACTACCGATAGTTTATCTCTCAGCATCACTGATGCACACAAGCCCTCACAGCATGACAAGCTGCAAACCAAGTGAGGGATATCAACTGTATCAAATATGAAACCTAAAAAAAAAAGAAATTCAAGAAAGTTGCGAAAGGACAGAGGCAAACCCTTATTACATATGCACGACATATACTCCTACTTCATCCAGGGAATTCAGAAGTTGGAATACAATTTGGAGAAGATGTTAACTCAGAATTAGCCAGCAGGGCCCATCACATATCACTGGGGTACTCTGCAATTTACTTTTCTACACTGAGAAAATTGGCCATTTAGCTCTATTCCCTGCCTTCTATCTTTTAGTCCATTTTTGTTCCACAGTACTACACTGACACTAATCCCATGACTTTTTAATTTTGCCAAGAGTCTCTCATGAGAGATCTTGTCAAAGGCTTTCTGAAAATCCAGATATACTATATCTCCTGGCTCACTTTTTCTACCTGTTTATTCACACCTTCCAAAAACATAACAGATTAGTAAGACAAGACTTTTCTTGGCTAAATCCATGTTGACTTTCTCCCATTAAACCATAAACATCTACATGTTCAGTAATTTTATTTTTTATAATGGTTTCTATCATTTTGCCTGATACTGACGTCAGGCTTACTGGTCTGTAGTATCCTGGATCACCCCTGCAACCCTTTTTAAAATTTGGCTCTTATTTTCCTCTTCAGGTGTTTTAGAGACATGCAGCCAATCCTGTTGTTGTCCAGGTCCTCTTTGGATGTTTTAGGGATTTGCAACTGATTGAAGTTGTTTGCTAGTCCTCCTCAGGTGATTTAAGGCCTTTCAGCCAATCCTGGTGATGTATTGGCTCTGTTCTTCTAGTCTGACTGCTGCTATCATGGGACTTTCAGGTTTTTTAAGCCTTCCAGGATGCCTTTCTGCTATATTGGCTCTGTTTAAGTGTTTTAGGGCCTTACAGCCAATCCTGATGCTATATTTACCGTTTTAGCCATCTGGCCAATGCTATTGCTATTGTAACCCATTCATGCTGCCCTTGAGTTGCCTGGATAGTGTTGTTGCTGTTTTATCCCTCTGCCTGTCTCCTGCAGTCTTCCTGCCAATGTTAGTGCTTTTTTACTCCTTTCAAAGTACCTTGATCGTCTTCCACCAACTTTGGTGCTGTTTTGTCCTATTTCACCATTTTGAGGTTCTCATTCTGCTCTTTGTACTGTTTTTCCCTTTTGCTAGTAGCTTCTGATAGTTTTCCTGCCACTATTAGTGGTTTTTCCCCCTCTTTGGTGCAGTGGGTTATTTGTAACTCTACTGATGATTTATAGTGCTGTTGCCTCTGTTACAGAGATGCCTACCAGCAAGTTTCAAGCAGCTTTGATTGAAAATGGATGGCACATCTTACTGTTACATTATGAAATAGTTTCCCCATAGACTTGAATGAAGTTGAATGGGACAAATGTACAGATGATTTGGCATCTGAATAGTAAATAAATTGGGTCTTGGAATAAATATTAACTAAACCAAAACTTTTTGCAGTGTCCATCCCTAACTAATACCCCTGTCTTAGCCAGCTGTCACTGCAGTCAGTTTTGGCAGTCAATACAGGCTGTGGCTAATCTGCCTGCTAAAGGTTGTCCTAGAGGGAACTTGGTAATTGGAGGTGGGGTCTAAGAGACATCTTGTATGCCACTTTCATAACCATCTGCAGGGGCTGGCCATCTGAGATAATTCACTGGTCAACAAATTTTTACAAAAGTCATGTTACTGAAATAAAAATAGTCATTTCTTATCAATTTTTATATGCTGAACACGAATATGACAGTGAAATTGCAAAGTTGGCTCTAGATTTTTGTAATCTACAAGAATTAATGTTTACAGCACGAAATGCATGTCAATAGTAAATATAATAGGTCTTCGGTTAATACCTGTAAAAAAACAAGTCATAGACTACTTCTTAGATTTTTTCGCCTGTCTCTTGTACAGCTGTTTGGGAGCTTCTCTGGGGAGTGTCCAGTAGTAGTCAGCCAGCATTGTAGTGAACCATTATCCCTGGTATCTTTGCTCCATCGTTGCGATATCCTGGTGAAAATGTTCGCCCTATTCAACACTAACCATTCCACAGTTGTCAGGAAAGAAATCGAGATGGGAATCAAGGAAATGGATCTTTAGAGACATATTGCAGCCAAGTTTCAAATACTGCATCAGCATGTCTTCTACTAGTTCCTTGTAGTTTTCTGCCCTAACATTCCCGAGAACGTTTGTTGACACTAGGCAAAAAGCATTCCATGCTTGTTTCGCATCACCCTGCAGCAATTTGTTGAACCGGTCATCTTTGAAGAGTTCTAGAATCTGAGGACCCCAAAAACTCTCTCTTTAATCTTTGCTTTGCTGAGTCGAGGGAATTTTTCATGCAGGTATCGGAAAGCTGACGAAGTATGGTCCATGGCTTTCATGAAGTTTTTCATCAAACCTAGTTTGATGTGAAGGGGTGGTAGCAGGATTTTGTGAGCCTCAACCAGAGCTGGTTGCTGGATATTCTTCTCTCCAACTGTTACATTTTGTCTGCAATTCCATTCCTTCCACAAGTAGTGCCAATCCCTTGCTCGGCTATCCCGCTCACATAAGAAGCACATGTATTTTATATATCCCTGCTGTAGTCCCATTAAAAGGGCAAATACCTTCAAGTCAACATAGAGGTGCCAGCTGTACTTGTTATAGTTAATGGAAGTCAGTAGATGCTTTAAGTTATCATATGTCTCTTTCATGTGGATGGCATGCGCTACTGGAATAGATGGAAGACGGTTTCCATTGTTCAAAAGCACAGCCTTCAGACTCAGTTTCGAAGAGTCTGTAAATAGTCTCCAGTCTTGTGGGTCATGAGTGATTTTTAAGGCATTCATGAGGCTTTCAATATCGGAATAGAATACCAAATTGCTTTCCTTTCTGAAGAAAGGCTCCAACTGCTGGTGGCGCTTTTGATATGAAGTAATGTTGACATCTTCTTCTAGAAGATTCCTTTGTGGAGTCTTGATCCTAGCAATTCTGCCTTGTTCTTGGATAAGTCCAAATCACGAACCAGGTTATTTAGTTCTTCCTGTGTTATTCTGTGTGGAGCTGATAATGCATCCCAGTGAAAATCTGGGTCACTGTATGGTAACGGTCCAGCAGAAGAAAAGGTCGGCTCACCCTTGTCCTCATCAGATGAATCAAGAGAATATTCTGATGGAGGTTCTGGAAAAGGAAATCCCTCACCATGTAGAACTGGTCTCAATGCAGACAGAATGTTTGGGTAGACTATGCTCGACTTCTTTTGCTTTGTTATTCCGCTGGAAAGAGGAGGAACCAAGTAGAAGTAACAGTCATTTATGTGGTTGCTTGGCTCTCTCCACACCATGGGGACTGCAAATGGCATTGATGGTCTTTTGCAATTCAACCACTGTGAAATCTGTGTTGTACATGTAGCGCAGCATATATGTGGGGCCCAAGGCTTGTCTTGGTCACCAGTCTTGCATCCAAAGTAAAGATGATATGCCTTCTTCAGTTGAGAAGTGATACTTTTCTTCTGGTTGGCAAATGTCACTTCCCCACAAATGTAGCAGAAATTGTCAACGGTATTAATGCACTTTCGTGGCATTACTGTTGTGTATTGTACTACATGGCTAAAATTATATGATTAATAAAAGTTACATGTAACAGTAGCTTAAACTGTCTCGCACACAGTCTGAAATATTTTAAATGCTCAACTTTTCCGACTGTGTAAAGTACACTGCTGACGTCAGATGGCTTCAGCAGCCGTCTGGCAGTAGTATTGCATTGCATCATAAAATGATGCAATCAACTCTGGATGATGTATGCATGCTGGTATTATGCAATGTGATGCAATATTACATCATTCAAGGCTTACTTGGGATGTTGTTGATGTCCTACTGGATAAATTTACACGGTGAAACGTCAAAAAATGAACTACATGCAATATCTTCCAAACGAGAGCCAAAATTTTTTTTTTAATGTTATATTTGTGTTCAGCTCACCAAGATACTACAGATTAGGGCCCTTTAAAGTCAGTAACGATTTCAATGTTGACCAGTGAATCATTTACCTAGTGCACCATGTCACCACAGCTGATACTGCCTGCTGATTTCCCCAGGACAGTAGTCCGAAAGACCACCCCATTTCCTCCATGTTTGCCTGTTTATATGGATGCCTGGCCAGCTGGCTTGCCATAGCCAGTATGATGCTTTGCAAAGATTGGAATAACAAAATAATAAATCAAATCAAATCACCTCAATGAGGGAAGAACTTGAGAACTCAGCTTGATAACTAGATTTCCTCCTTTCTGTACCTTTCTTCCCACTGCTACTTCTACTGGTGGCTGGAATCTCTAGCCTAATAACAACACTCTCCCTTGTATATAGCTCAAAAACTGTTGTTTCTTCAAATAATACAGTATTGCTCCATTCACAATATGTCCCATTAACTTTCCTCTGCTTATGGCCTTCCAGTAGTGTATTCACTCTGCATGATGTGGATGTTCATGACCTTTAAAATGCGTTCACACCTCTGAAGTTTTGCATATCTTCCTCTCTACTTCTTTTATTAATTAAGAATTTCAAAATGTTACAATCCATACAGTTAAGAAAAAACCAAGTAGTGAAATTACACATTAGAAAAGAAGAGGAAAAAGACACATTTCCACTGGTTGGAAAAGTGTAGTTACTCACCTGTAACAAGTGTTCCCCAGGAACCGCAGGAATCAGTCCTCACATGTGTGTGACGCTGGCGCCGACAGAACCCGTGCACAGCATTCCACAGCTTTCAAAGAAAGCCTTTGGGAATGCTACCATGCATGCAAGGTCCTCTTCCCACCCAAGGGTGCCATCTTGCTCAGTCAATGACATAGCTAAGATGGCAGTAAGAATTAAAATAAGGTAGGGAAGCCAACTCCTAGGGAAGGAGGGAGGATTGTGAGAACACCTGTTACAGGTGAGTAACCGCTTTCTCCAGGAACAAGCAAGAAGTCAGTCCTCACATATGGGATTCCCTAGCTTCAGGCTGTCAAGGACCAAACTATGACAGCACCAGTGGAAATCAGTTAGGTAGCCGTGAGCTGCAGGAGGTGAATGCCCACTGAGTGACTCTGCAAGACCCTAGTATCTTTTTTTTTTTTTTTTAACTTTTATTTAAGCTTTTCTTGAGCATACAAATAAAATAAGAAATATACTTAATCAAACAGTGAATATTCAAGAGAACAATATACCACTCATCATAAAGAAACCCATCATGGGGAAAGAGACTTCATCAATAAACAAACAAAACAAAGCAAATAAGGAGTGAAACCACTCCATATAAAGGAGCTTTACAATTAAATCAACCCCCCCCTGTCTCCTCCCCTCTAGCCTCCTTCTCAGTCAGCAACTGACATAGCTGAGCCACTTCAGTATAAACATAACTCTGACCCTCAAGTGTGATTAAACAACGACATGGGAATTTAAGGAAAAAAGAGGCTCCCAACGCAACCACCCGTGATCTTAACTCCAAAAACTGCTTACGCCGGGCCTGAGTGGTCCGGCCCACATCTGGGAAAACCTGCATTTTGAAACCACAGAACAAAACATCTTTGCATTTAAAATAAGCACGAAGAATACGTAATTTGAGAGATTCAGTGCCATGCATGCAAGGTCCTCTTCCCACCCAAGGGTGCCATCTTGCTCAGTCAATGACATTGCTAAGATGGCAGTAAGAATTAAAATAAGGTAGGGAAGCCAACTCCTAGGGAAGGAGGGAGGATTGTGAGAACACCTGTTACAGGTGAGTAACCGCTTTCTCCAGGAACAAGCAAGAAGTCAGTCCTCACATATGGGATTCCCTAGCTTCAGGCTGTCAAGGACCAAACTATGACAGCACCAGTGGAAATCAGTTAGGTAGCCGTGAGTTGCAGGAGGTGAATGCCCACTGAGTGACTCTGCAAGACCCTAGTATCTATTACTGCGGTAGTCTGAACACAGAGGGTTGGAGGTCAGAAGTTGCCTATACCCTGAGAATATTATGGAGTACTGCCTGGCCGAAGGCATTGTCCCTGCGTGACTCACTCTCCAGGCAGTAGTGAGCTGCAAATGTGTGACAGATCTCTGTCACCAGCACAGAGAGGAGGTTGGCTACTGACCTTATGTGATGCACTGTGATCTGGTGCTCAACGGAGAGGCCCACTCACTTATAGGTGAGGACAATACAGTCTGCCACCCAAGAGTACAAGGTGCATTTGGTCACAGGGAGCCCCAGTCTGCTGGGGTCATAAGACATGAAAAGCTGAGGTGCTTTGCGGTGACCCTGAGTCTGCTGTAAATAGAAGGACAGGGCCGATCTGCAGTCCAGTGTATGGAGTATGGGCTCCTCTTTGCTGGCATGAGGCCGCAGGAAGAAGGTGGGGAGTACTACCTCCTGCTTGAGGTGGAATGGGGATGCCACCTTTGGAAGGAACTTAGGATGAGTGCAGAGCACTACCCTGTTTTTTAAGAACTTGGTGTATGGAGGGTCCACCACCAGGGCTTGAAACTCGCTAACTCTGTGAGCTGAAGTGAGGGCCACAAGGAAGGCCATCTTCCAGGAAAGGTACCGTAGGTGGCATGTGGCCAGGGGCTTGAATGGCGGTCTGGTAAGTTGGGAGAGCACCACATTGAGATCCCACTCCACTGCTGGGGGACAGAGAGGGGGCTTGGATAGCAGAAGGCCCTGTAGGAACTGTGAGACCAGGGGCTGGTTGGAGAGGGGCTTGCCCTTGATTGGGTGGTGGTGAGCAGCTATAGCGCTCAAGTGCACCCTGACAGAGTTGGGTTTCAATTCTATGCATGATAAATGCACTAAGTACTGAAACACCAGCTGTATGTGGCAGGAGAAAGGATTCTCCTTCCTGTCCGCGCATCAGATGGCAAACCTCCACCACTTAAAGGCATAGGCCATTCTGGAGGAGGGCTTTCTAGAGGCCAGTAGGATCTCTTCAACTTCCTTTGGCAGGTTGAGGGGGGCCAAGGCTACCCACCCAGCAGTCATGCCATCAGTGTCAATGACCCCACATTGGGGGGGGGGGGCAGAAGGGAGCCCTCCTCCTAAGTCAGGAGGTCTAGGGCTCTTCCCAGTGGGACTGTGTGCCACTGACAATGAGAGTAGCAGGTGGAACCAAGGCTGCCTGGGCCACCTGGGGGTGATCAGTATCACTGACTCCCTCTCGCTCTGGACTTTGAACAGAGTCTGGCAAACAGATGGGTCAGCAGGAATGTATAGAGTAGTCTCTTGGACCACGAGATCAGGAAGGCATCTGCCGCTACTCTCTCTGGGTGTGCTTGATGGGAGCAGAAGTGAGTCAACTGTGTGTTGTCTGGAGTGGCAAACAGATCTATTTCGGGCCAGCCCCAGAGGTGGAAAGCCACCGTGGGGTCGAGGCACCACTCATGCAACTGAGTCTGTCCGCCAGGTAGTTGTCCTGGCCCAGGAGGTAGACTGCATGCAGGAGCATGCCATTGTTTGCTGCAAAAGAGAGGAGGGCTACCGCCTCTTGATAGAGGGAGTATGAGCTCATGCCTCCCTGCTTGTTGATATAGAACATTGCAACCTGGTTGTCCATTTGGATCAACACAAGTAGGTGTTGCAGGTGGCTACAGAATGCTTGTAGGGCTAGGAAGACTGCCCGGAGTTTCAGGAGGTTGATCTGTCACATGGACTCCTACTGAGACCAGCAGCCCTGCTTGCGCTGAGCTCCGCAGTGAGCTCCCCATCCCTGGAGGGAAGCATCCATGCATAGGGTCCTCTGTGGCGAGGACGGCCCAAAGGGCATTCCTGCCCAGAGGTGGCACTGGTCTTGCCACCAATAGAGGGATCTCGCCATCTGGTGGGTGATCCTGACCCTGTCTCGAAGCCTGCCCATTCTCTGAGTCCACTGTAAGTACACACATCACTGGGCTGTGCACATGTGCAGGCAGGCTAGGGGTGTAATGGATGGTAGAGGCAATGTGGCCCAGCAGACAGAGGAGGAGGTGAGCTGGCACTGTTCTGCAGTGTTGGATCTCTCGTGCCAGCTTTTTGAGGAGTTTGGCCCTGTCCTGAGGAAGGAGGGCCCTGGCCTGCACCATGTTCAGCTAAGCACCTATGAACTCTAAGTTTTGGGCTGGAGAGAAATGTGATTCAGGGTGGCTGACGAATCCTAGGTGCTGCAGGAGGAGGATGGTACGTTCTGTGGCCTGGCTGGCCTCTGAGGCTGTGGTGCCTCTGATGAGCCAGTCGTCCAGATAGGGGAAGATGAACACTGCTTGTAGGTGCAGGTGCACAGCTACTACTGCTACGTGTAGGCATTTTGTGAAGACTCTTGGTGAGGAGGCCAGACCAAAGGGGAGTACCCTGTACTGGTAGTGGCCCCCTCCGACCACGAATCTTAGGAATTGCCTGTGAGAGGAGTGGATCCGGATGAGTGTAGGCATCTTTTAGATCCAAGGAGCACAGACAGTCTCTCTGGTGGAGGTATGGCAGCAAAGTTCCAAGGGAGAGTATCTTGAACTTCTCCCTCACCAGAAATTTGTTTAAGTTTTGTGGTTCCAGTATAGGCCTGAGGCCTCCAGTTCTTTTGGGAACAAGGAAATATCTGAAGTAGAAGCCCTTTCCCCACAAGTGTTGGGGTACAGGCTCCACCGCCTTGTCTCTGAGTAGGCCTACAAGCTCTGAGAGCAAGAGGATCTGGTGGAGGAGAAGCCACACTGGCTCTCCTGGAAAATATACCAGTGGTGTCTGCTGGAAGCAGAGGTGGTAACCCTCACTCTCCACCTGAAGTGCCCACTGGTCTGCGGTGACCTCGGCCCACCTGTGGGTGCAGAGTGCCAGACGGCCCCCTGTGGGCTGCAGAGGGTCTCCTGGGGGGGAGGGAATCCCTGCCTTGGGAGTCAAAAGCTCCCTCCAGGCTGAGATGGAGCCGTAGCTTGCGGCTTCAGGGCTTTTGGCCTTCTGGATCCATGTCCCTGGCCTTTAGGCTGGGAACCCTGCTATTGTTGGCTCGAGAAGGCTTGGTAGTAGTGGCTTTGGTAAAAAGGCCCTTTGTTCCTCATGAAAAGTGGCCTTTTCTTCAATGTTTTCTTTTGGGGAGGGGCAGAGTTATTCTTTGAGATCCTCTGCCGGGCCACAACCTCGGACTCTATCTCGGCAACCTTGTCAGCCATAGACTTTCCAAAAAAGATCTCCCCTGTACAGGGGGCATTCAGCAGCTTTTCCTGGACCCATTGCTCGAGGTGCGAGGTCTGCAGCCAGGCCTGGCATCAGGCACCGATGCCCGCAGCCACAGTCTAGGCTGCAGACTCAAAACCACCATAGGCAGCCCGGGACAAGAACTTGGAGCAGTCACGGATAGCAGTGACCAGGATCTGGAACTAATGAAGGGTTTCCCCAGTGAGCCCCACTGAGAACCCAGTGAGCTCTTGGTACAATGCCCTTTAGGTACATGCCAATGTAGAACTCATATGCCTGTACACGGCAGCTCAGCATGGATCCCTGGAAGCACTTGCGCCCTAGGGCGTTGAGAGCTTCGGCCTCTCTACCTGGGGGAACAGAAGAATAATTCTTTTGGATCTTCAACTTCTGCATTGAGGACACCACCACCATAGAATTGTGTGGGAGTTAGGACTTTTGGAAGCACAGACTCTTCTTGACACGATAGATAGTGTTGAGGTGTCAGAGACGTTTGGCAAAACTAAAGAGTCATGAGATAGGAGGCAGTGTACTACTGTGGATCAGGAACTGGTTAAAAGATAGAAAGTAGAGGGTAGGGCTAAAGGGCCAATTTTCCCAATGGAGAAAGGTGAATAGTGGTGTACCCTAGGGATCTGTGCTGGGTCCGCTGCTTTTTGACATATTCATAAACGACCTGGAATGTGGAATAACGAGTGAGGTTATCAAATTTGCAGATGACACAAAACTATTTAAAGTTGTTAAAAACCAAGAGGATTGTGGAAAATTGCAAGAGGATCTTGATAAATTGGAAGACTGGGCATCAAAATGGCAGATGAAATTTAATGTGGACAAGTGCAAAGTTATGCACCTAGGGAAGAACAACCCAAACTATTGTTACACGATGCAAGGTTCCACATTAGGAACCACCACCCAGGAAAAAGATTTAGGCGTCATTTTGAATACCATGTTAAAAACCTCGGTCCAGTGTGCAGCGGCGGCCAAGAGAGCAAATAGAATGCTAGGTATGATAAGGAAAGGAATGGAAAATAAAACAAAAGATATTATAATGCCTCTATATCATTCCATGGTGAGACCGCACCTTAAATATTGTGTGCAATTCTGGTCACCGTATCTTAAAAAGGATATAGCAATATTAGAAAAGGTTCAGAGATGAGCCAACAAAATGGTAAAGGGGATGGACGGATACTCCTATGAAGAAGGGCTAAAAAGGTTAGGGCTCTTTAACCTGGAAAAGAGACGGCTGAGGGGAGATATGATAGAAGTATATAAATTAATGAACGGAGTGGAACGAGTAAACGTAGATCAGTTGTTTGCGTTATCAGAATATAGAAAGACTAGGAGACATGCAATGAAGCTACAGGGTAAACTATTTAAGACTAATAAAAGAAAATATATTTTCACTCAACGTGTAATCAAACTCTGGAATTTGTTACCGGAGGATGTAGTAAAGGCTGTTAGTGTAGCTGGGTTTAAAAAAGGTTTGGACAAGTTCCTGGAGGAAAGGTCCATAAACCATTATTAAGAATGGACCCAGGATATCAATTCTTGACCCAGTACAAGCATTGTGATACCTGTGTCTTTTGGGGAAACTGCTAGGTACTTATGACCTAGATTGGCCACTGTTGGAAACAGGATACTGGGCTTGATGGACCTTTGTCTGACCCAGTATGGCATATCTTATGTTCTTATGTTCTTATGTCCTGGATGATGTTGTGGAAGGTCACATCTTCGGATGTGGAATGATGCCAGGGTTCTAGGTGAGGTGGCTCTGAGGGGATATCTCAGTGTCGAGAGGTCTCGGGTGAGGCCTCAATGTTGGTCTCCCAGTCGGAGCTGGAGAGTGTCGAGGAGTCCGCGGCTTGGAGCTCCCATATCTCGAGATCTGCTCTGAAGAAGCAAGATACTCCGGCAGGTCTCGGGTCAGACTCATGGAAACTAGCAGGGGAAGACCCGAGAATTGGGACCGGGACTCGATCAGTGCTGAGGGCTCGCCCGAGGCCCGTGGCACTAGGGGCTTGGCTCAACACCCAGGGACGCCACCACAGTCGGAGGTTTGGTTGTCGGGGCAGATGATGTGAATGAACCTGACATCATTGCCTGCTGCATGGCCAGGATGGCAGAGATATTCTGTTCCAGGGCCACCATTCTAGCCTTGATTCAAGAAGGTTCTGAAGCTTTCAGCGTGGGCTCCGAGAGCCTGACACAGGTTACAGGTGGTACTGTTGTGGCCTGGACCAAGGCAGTGCAAGCAGCAGTCATGGGTGTGCGTAACAGACATGATCTGACTGCAACGGTCACATTTTTTGAAGCCACCAGGAAATGGGATACACTCGGGCGGGGTCGACGACTCCAGGGTGAAAAAGGCCATGATCCACAATAAATGTTTTCAGATGAGTTGGATCCTCAAAAATATAATTACTATCCTGAAGTATAATCACACATTTACAGGGGAATTTGAAGAAAAATGTACCACCCACATCCACATTCCTAGGGCATTTGGAAAGAATTGCTGCTGATGGGTGTGAGTGGCCCATGGCGCATCTGGGAAAACAAGAATCTTTTGACCACAAAAAAGTGAATCTATCTTTGGAATAAATGCCTTTAACACCATAGATTTATCCTTTAGAGCGGTGAAAGTTTCCAGAAGGGTAGCTCTGGAAGAAATTATATCAATGGAATTCTCAAAGAACTCTGTTAAATTAGTAACAGAGGGTACTTGAAGATTATCCGTTGCACCCTCATAGTCATTCACCTTCTTAACTTTCTGAGGAACAAATGTTATCAATATAATACAATAAGGGGGTCATTCTGAATCGCAAACAGCTGGGATGTATGTCCAGGCTGGATAAGCAACCCCGGCTATTCGCAAGGGCCGTATTCCTCTCCGGTGGCTCCCTGCCTGTATACTGCCTTTGTGTGGGGAGCTCTGAATGGAGGCAGGAGAGCGGAGCGAGGGCGGGCTCAGGCACCTGGTTGTACAGGGCTATTCTGGTCAGTGCCCTATATGTCTGGTGGTGCTAAGATGGATGTGGAACTTATTCCACCTCGGAAGTGGAATAAGTCCCATTGACGGAGGGGATCAGGCCGGGCAAGTAGGCCTCCACTGCCTGATCCTGACCCAGGCTGACCCTGCCGAGAGTTGGGCAACAGGTAAAGGAGGCTTTGAGTGGCGTTGAGCTGTCAGTGCTCATGCTGTGCATCTCGTTGCAACGATGACAGGATGCCATGGCACCGGCACACCAGCCTCATTCAGCTTAGGGCTTGCAGGATCTTCCCAAGGATCCGGAGTGTGGCGATCACAGTAGGCTCACATTTGCTGTGGCTCTTGCCTTGTCGGTGGATATCTTCCTGCAAATCGGGCAGCCAGCAACAGGACAGAGAGAGTGTGTGCTGTGTCCCTCAGCGGGGGGTGGGGGGGCAGGGGGGGGACTCCGATTGAGGTCCCAACCCCGGTGATGGGAGTTATATCTTCAGTCTGATCTATCTAATTTATTTTATTGTACATCACTTTATTATCACTGACAAAAGTTGGTTAATCAAGTTACTAAAGATTTAACCTTAAACATATTGGGGAGGGGGGGGGGCAGCTAGCCGCCGCCGCCACTGAAACTTAAACCCAGACATTCAATACCAGGGTTATATCCGGCTCCAGCATTTAATATCCAGGTTGCCCAGATTGGCAGGAAACTAACCGGATACTGGCAATATTCAACTGTTGCCTAGTTAGCTTCCACAGTGAAAGTTAAGACTCGCGTTTGCTACACCTTCCTTTCACTGCTTTGCTATAACCGGGCAGCGGCTCAATATCATCGTTGCCAAGTTATGGATGGGTGCTGCCTCCAGAACGCTCTAATGCTAACTGGTTAGCATTGGGACATGCAGTGGCGGCATCCAGGAATATTCAGCAGCACTATGTTAGTGCCGCTGAATATCCCGGAGATAGGAATTAACATGCTTAGCAGGTCTGCTAACCGTGTTAATCCCTTTGAATTTCAGGCCCATGCAGTATATACTGCCCCTGGGGCCAGAGAGGGTGACAGATATTTAAAACATCACTTTTCTGAGTTTCTGATGCACATACAGTGCTGTCTAGCTGTCTCTGAAGGCCCTGTCTCTTAAGTATCCCTTAATTGCTATCATCACTGTCAGCTGACTCTCGAGTGTGAGAAGGTTAAAGAGTTTTAAAACTCAATTTTCTGTGCTTTCACCTGAGTAATTGTAACCAGGGCATTCACACTTCTATCTATTGCCCCCCTCCCCCCCTTCAACCATGAAATAACACTACGTGGAGAGGTGCATTGGCAAACAATCGGCCACAGCTTTATTCAACATCCGAAACATTTAACAATAACATCTCAAAGCAATCAATATCAAATCCCACCAAATGAGTCTGGCTAGATGGTGTTGTCCTAGCCCCTCTCTAATCCATATTCTAGTACTTCCCTCTCCCGCCAACCCCGCCCCACCCTTCTCAGCCTGCGGTGATGCTAGGTTGATACCCGCTTTACCCTCTGGAGTCTTAATGTAACTGGGGACCGCATATGGCAGTGATGCCCATTCTGCTGTAACCCCCCCAATGTGCCCATCCCTGTCTTTCTCCCTGCCCTTTTGAGGGGTGGGGCAGGCATTACCCTAGTAGGGGGGGTTAGATGAGGCATCTCTTTTCTACCAACAGTGGGTACTGCCTAACACATGTTTCCCACTCCCCCCACTAAGGCTGCGGCCTGAAATGCCTTACTGCATCCCTCCACTACATCTTATATGGAACAGAGGAAGATGTAATATCCAATATCAGACAAATGTACTCCATCCTGGTGAAACAGCCCAAATCAATTGACCGTAATGAGGTCATGAGCCTACACCAGCCCCTTCATTAGCTGGACAAACCGGGACACGTCTGAGTTCACTCACCTCTGCAACCTCTCAATCGCCTATGGTCGGAGGCCATCATGTCACAGGCGCCTCGGAATTATCATGTGACCAAATGACAGTCACATTAGGGACATTTATTTTATTTATTTATTTTATTTATTTTTCTTATATACCACGCTATTCGATATCAGTGCGGTTTACATGGAACATCAAGGTATTTTACGGTGGGGAATTACACCGTAATTACAAATAACAGGGATCTCAACTTGGATAACCATATTAACTATTTACACTTATATTTACAGGGAACACGGGCTATGGAGGGTTAAGTGGCTTGCCCAAGACCACAGCAATAACAGCAAATTAGGAATATATCCTGCTGCATCTGTCTAATCAGATCCACTCCTTTCACTGTGCACAGACTGCCCCCCCCAAAAAGAAACAAAAATACAATGGGGTTGATTATACTGACGAGCCTCCAGCAACACTGGCAGCAATTGCAACCACCGAATTCCTCGAAGGCCCATCCATTGCAGCAGCACTCTATTGTCCGCAAGGCCCAGGTTCAAGTCCCACAAGGATTCCAACACTCTCTTCCAAACCCAGAACACAAAGGAATGGCCGTACATCCAAACAAGGAACTCCCACCGTCTTGAGCCTGGGGAAAGAACTGCAAGAGAAGGAAGCTGGAAAAATGTGGCATTGGAGCCACAAGAGCCCCCCCACTACCGCACATATCTCTTATACACATTAGAGCGCCAACGACCCACCTTCCAAATCGCTGGCACCGAAAGACCCTGAGTAGCCGCTAGTGTGGCTGCCCCAATGAGGAATGAGTGCATTCCAAATGCCTGAGGGTGAAAACACACCACACCCAAACCCCGCTGCATGATAGCAGCAAACTGAAATCGAGTCAGCAGATCACCCTGTTTGTGACACAGCCAAAATAGGCCCCCTGCCGGACAAGCCCATCAGAAACTGCGGGCACACCTGACTGGATAGGAAACCAGGCCCGGAACGGTCCGCAAGCGGACCCACGTGCCCCAACCCAGCTGATCGGTCTTACTATGATGGATCCACAACCACACCTCCTCCTCCAAAAGTATTACATCATCCAGCAGGAGTTCTCCCTCTCCCGTCAAGGTTTTGGAAGAGGCCACCAACTTCCCCACTCTCGGTGCAGCAAGGAACGCAAATACAAAGGCCACCCGGTAAGTTCCACTTCAAAGGAGATGGCACACACTCGGGCAAGACTGCCAAAAGAGCTAAAAACATGTTATACTGAATGGACTGCTGCAACGGCTGCCCTACTGAGGCAGACCATGCCCTGGCAAATCCTGTCACAAGTTTCCGAATGAAAAAAGATGCCATAGGGTCTGGCCACCCTTGGAGCTTTGCCACCAATGCCACTGCCACCAACGTCCCTATAAGAACATGCAGTGACAACTGATGCTCCACCGCTAACTCCAGAAATTACAAGACATCATCGTGCAATATCCCCCGAGTCCCTATGGCTACCAAGGTCAGGAACCACTGCCATCCAGTTGCATGGGCTCTCAAAGTGTTCACTGCTAGTGATGCATGCAACAAGCTTCCAATTGCGGTGGAAGGATGTCCCACTAAGTTTTCGGGATCCAGGAAGGGGCTGAGTCCACTGCCAGCGCCAAGCCCCGAAACCTAGCCCACTGCAAACAAGAAAGATCATCTGCAATTGAATTATCGATGCCTGGCACATGCTTTGCCCCCATAAAGACACCGAGCTGAAGCACTGAAACACCTGCTGGCGAAGTAAGCCCACCACCAGCAGGGAGCTCGCCAACTGTCGGTTGATGACCATCATTACCCCTATATTATGGAATGCAAGAGCAACTGCCTATTACGTAAGCACTCACCCCACAGCCACAATGCTACCCAGATGGGGAACAGCTCCACAAAGATAATGTTCCAACACCAACTCGCTTCTTCCATGCCTCAGGCCATGATTCCAATCACCATGCCCTGCCCAAATAGATCCCAAACCCAATTACCCCAGAGGCGTCCGTATAGAATTCCAGATCATGATTGGACACCACCGGTGATTGCCACATACACACCCCATTGAATGTCCACAAGAACTCCAGCCAAATGCCCAAGTCAGCCCACACCCCACTACTCAAACACAGGAAGTGATGCTTTTTCGAAACCCTCCACATCGGAAGGCCAAACACCAAATTAATACCCTGCCCATAGGTATTACTCGGCTAGCAAAAGTGAAATGCCCCAACAGTTCTTGCACCTGCCCAACATCAATTTGAACCGGGACAGAGCTTGCTGAATCAACTGTACCAACTTGGAGACCTTCTCTGCTGGCAAGTGGGATTCCATACGGAGAAAATTGAGCTCAATGCCGAGGAACATGAGTGAAGTCACTGGCACTTCAGTTTTCTCTGCTGCTAACGGTACACACAAAACCCTTGCCACCTGTTGAAAACCCCCCGACAGTCAACCACACTCCGGTGACTCTGCTGATGCCACCATCAGGAAATCATCCAAATGGTGCACCTTGGAGTCTGACTGTGCTGCCTGCTGGAAAATCCAATGGAGAAATGAGGAAAAGGCCTCAAAACAGGCACAGGTCACCGACCACACCCATGGGCAAACACTTGTCAACAATATACCACCCTTGGAACCGAAAGCCCAGCAGATAAAAGGAACTGGGGTGAATAGGGAGCAACTGGAAAGCAGACTCCACATCTGTCTTTGCCATCAGAGCCCCCCGCCCTGCTCTTTGCAACAGGAGGCCAGCGGAATCAAAGGAAGCATATTGGCCTGAACAAAGAGCAGGATCAATAAAGTCATTCACGGAACGACCTGGCAGATATGACAAATTGTGAATGAGTCGATACTTGCCCGGATCCTTCTTTAGCACAACCCACAACTGAGACATCACCTAGTTGCTTAAAGGAGGATGCTCAAAGGGGCCTGGATTCAACCCAGCTCAAGCTCTTTCTGCAACTTGCTGGAGACCACACCTTGCAGTTGCTTCACCGAAGGCACATTAGGAGCTCGGTGCGACAAAGGCGGGCCAACAAAAGGAATCACGAACCCATTCCAAAAGCCATCCTCTAAGAACCAGGCGGCATCCACATTTGGATACCCCTCCAACCATTCCTCCAAGACCCGCCGATTAATGGGCAAGGGAGCCTTGTCCAGGGACCAATGTAGAAGTTATACCATCCAGCCAGGTCGGTCCCCCCCCCCATCCCCCACACAGAGGTCTGATACCTCAGCTGAAACATCAAAAGGATGGATGCTCTCCACCACACTTGGATCATTTATATCTGAAACGACATCCAGGGCAGTCACATTGACCCATATTGAACTGGAAACAAGCACTGTCCCCCATGGGGTTCTGAAACCCACCCGACTGAGGAAAATTCCCCAACTACTTGAGAACCCAGCCTCCCATTCCTCACCCTCCACCACACCCACTCCCCACTCCTGGTGACCCAGATCCCTAATCCGAGAGCCCAAGGAAGCTCGCACTCCCCGGCTTCCTCTACCAAGGCTGAGGTGGTGTCATCTCAGCCAACCAAATGTCCACATCCTGAAAGCCCCATGCCTCACTTTTCCTTTGGCCAAGCTCTTCCGGAACTGTTCATCATAATTGAGCCAGGCCCAGACCCAATATGTCCTATGAGCCCTGAGAATCATGTCCGAATAGCTCAAGAGCCCCAGGTAAAGGACTGGTTTTGCACCACCCAATATAGACAAAAACACATGGAAGACCAACAACTAGTTATTAATGGTTTTAGGCACCTGAGCTCGCCCCTTCTTTCCCTCATCCTTTGAACCATCCCCTTTCTTCTTATCCCCAATGTCCTGATCGCGAGTCAGAAGTGAAAATATATCCACATACTGCCTGCACAACACCTTTGCCCTCAGCTTCCATGATACTTGACTATCCAACGGAGCAATCCTTCTCAACGTGTGCCTGCTCGCACCCAACGGCGGGGCAGTGTCCTCCCATGCCACTGGCTCATCAACCCAATGTCATAGACGGCCAACACCTTACTGCCCTACGCTTTCATCCTGAGAGTCCGAGCCTTCAGATGACGATGAATCTGAAGAGTCCCAGGAATTGGACAAATCCCACACCTAAATAGCTGACTCATCCCCTAAGCGACACATGCACTTCTCAGAGCAAATGTGAAGCATGACACTCCTTAAGCTCTTCAAAAACTTCCTATCCAATAACATCCGACTAACCAACTTGTCCAGCTATCGTGACTCGCCCCCCTGTCCTTCTCCCACGCACACCCTATCCCTCCTCCCCAGTATCTGATAGGAAACACAGACCTGCATCCTCCACTGCTGTAGCCGTCTGCTGCTGCTCTGCACTGGAACACAGCTGCTTGCCAACGACAGTCTGATCTTCCTCCCAGGTGTCCAAGCCCACCCTGATACTCCCATTAGGACCCAACCCCACCTACACCTACCTCGCCACTCCACTTGCTCCCCCTCGCTGACCCCGAGGAGCCCCCTGACCTGAGCCCCTCCCCCTACTGCTCCCCCTGGTGTCAATACCCTTTCCTCTTTTTCCCCAGGCAGAGCCAGCCCCATCGCCTGCAGAACTCTCTGGACTAAAACACACCAGCAGTTTCATCAGCCATGTAGAGGGACCACGCACCGGTTGACCCAATACCTTGCCCAATTTTGGCTTGCCAGGGCTCATGTCCCTTGCTGTTGCTGCCTCCCACCACACCACCCCTCACAACACCTGCCCAACACACGCTCTGTACCCCCTCCTCCCACCCCTATTGCCCTCCACACACCATCCTCACTCTAGACTCTAAACAAAACCCCTCCCCATCCCCTGATCCCCAAACCTCTCAAAATCAAGAAGATTGCTAACATACAAACAGCCCACTAACCCATCTACTATTGGGCCCACAGAGAGTCCCACACACTCTGTTGAAATCGAACCCTCATACCACACAAATCCAAACAAGCACTCACCCCTGCAAGTCCAGTGATGTGCCCATGATGCTGCAGGCCAAGACCGCTATCAGAGACCAGGCCCGTGCTGCCATGTCCACGGCCAGGCACCACCTACCCTGAAGCCACCTGTAGCCAACCACAGACTCGCCCCTCCATTAAGCCCTTCACGCACTGATGAACAACAAAATTCACCATACACCAGCATCTGACACCGCTACTCCTGCTATCCTGGCTCTCCCCCAATGAGCCTGCCAACTACAGGTATGCCCACCGAGCTGCGCCGTCTCTCTTGCTCCACCTCCCACCTACTCTTACTTTCCTGCCAACTCCTTACCCTCACTCCTATCCCCCTCCCCTGACGAATGGATGGCTGGGCTCAGCCTAGTTATCAGCCCCGCTCCCGATTCACCCAGAGGGTGGGAGCCGGGACACCTTTTACTTGTTTTTTTGATTATATCTCTATGGGCCCAATATTCAATGACAGTGGCTAGCACTGCTAAAGCAGCGAGCTGCTGCCACTGATCTTTAAATCCGAATAGTCAATGCCAGGACCATATCCGGGACCTGGCATTGACTATCTGGGTTGCCTGGATTGCTGGGAAGCTAACCGGGAAGCGGAAATATTCAGCCACTGCCCAGTTAGCCTTTGTGGCAGAGATTAGACCATTGTTTCCTGTGCCTGACATTTGCTACATGTCACTAAATTGTTAGTATAGAGACATGTAGCAGTGGCAATCGTGGACATTCAATACCACTGAATATCCAGCTGAGTGGCATTTACATTAAATGCCTTTGAATACTCCCCCCCCCCCCCATATTTTTAACAACTTGTGCACTTCATTAAAGTAATTTTGGAAGCTAGCTTCCTTGTAAACCTGTCTGTCTCACTGTAAGAGAGAAAGTGGCAGTGTGCTATGCTTTCATTTGCTTTCCTAGTCAGATGCTGGAGAACAACATCAATCTTAAGACTGGGGGGAAGGGTGACAGGGGTAGGCTTACTTTGCCTGTTTCAAAGTTTTATCATGGTTGGTGAAGAGCCTCATGCTTCTGCCTTCTTCTCCTTCAAAAGTAACACTGGTTTCTCTCCCATCCTGTCTCTTGTCAAGCATGGTTTGAGCCAAAAGCAAATTAAATGAATGGGGATTCAGTTTACACTGACCTCTCACCCTTACAGTTTGTTTAAAGGTATACAAATCCAAAATGTCCGTATTCAGCATGTTCTACTATTTGTCCAAGAATAAATGCACATCCCTAAAACACTGTGATTTATTAGCTCTCCACTGATATCACAAACCAAAATTTATTGCAAACACTACAATAAAACTTCACAACTGAAGTGCTGCATTTTAAATAGCAGAAATTCTGACTGAAAGACTAATGTTTTTATGTGATTAAACTTTTCTAGCTGCCTCTCTGTCCCTTGACTACTTTTGATCTATGACATGGAGAAAGCAGGATGAAACAGTATTTGTCCCACTTAGTTTTGCTCCCAGTGGAATGCTTAACTTCATGTTCCCAAAAATGTCATTTCTATGGATCACCACCTAAAGGTTATCACCGTAGTGATTTTATTGCCTTCCAATACTTCTTCCATCTTCCTGTCACATAACAAAACTCTCTATTTGCAATAAGCATCCTCTCTCTGGAAATCATGGAACATAAATCTTTATAATTGCAATAGGGAAACTTTTCCTTTTCATTGCTTTGGGGAAAATATTTCCCTTACAGGATTCTTGTATACCCCCCTTAATTTTCTAGAAGTACATAAGGGAACATTTTTCAAATTGTCTGCATTGCTGGAAAGTCTGAAGGTGTTTAGTCCATACCAGAAAAAGGTGGGGGAGGGGAGAAATAGCCAATAGTGTGGAGACACATTCCATTCTGCGCATCATAAGAACATAAGATATGTCATACTGGATCCGTCCAAGATCCATCAAGCCCAGTATTTTGTTTCCAACAATGGCCAATCTAGGTCACAAGTACCTAGCAGTTTCCCCAAAAGACACAGATTCCACAATGCTTGTATTGGGGCAAGCAGTGGATATGCCGGGTCCCCTTTAATAATGGTTTATGGACCTTTCCTCCAGGAACTTGTCCAAACTGTAAGCACAGAGGTAGACTCGATTCTGATCCCATGGGATATGTCTAGCCACCGCGAGTTCAGAATCACATCTAGGCCTGTACACGCAGGCTGGGATTCGATTCCCATTGGCCTGTAAATACAGGCCCCTGCCCGGCTAACTTAACCAGGCTCCTGAATGGAGCCGTGGTGCCATGGCGTCCGGTTACCATGTCACTGTGGCTCCATTCAGGAGCAGTCATCCCCGACTGCCATCCACTTTTGCCTTTTCCTGAGCCCGACTCCCGATCTGGCCTCCCATGGCCATGGTCGGGCTGCGGGAAATCTCCTGTCCAGGCCCTCTTTAATAAAGGTTTATGGACCTTTCCTTCAAGAACTTGCCTAAATCTTTTTTAAACCCAGCTACATTGCCAACTTTTATTTCATCCCCTGGTAACAAATTCCAAAGTTTGATTATGTGTTGAGTGAAAAAATATTTTCACTTATTAGTCTTAAATCGGTTACATTATAGTTTCATTGCATGTCCTCTAGTCTTTCTACTTTTTGATCAAGTAAACAAACATTTTATGTTTACCCATTCTACTCTATTCATTAATTTGTAGAACACTATCATATCTCCCTTCAGCTGTTTCTTTTCTAAGTTGAAGAGCCCTAACCTTTTAAGCCTTTCCTCATAGTGGTATCCTTCCATCCCCCTTTACCATTTTGGTGGCTCTTCTCTGTACCTTGTCTAATTCTGCTATATCCTTTTAAAGATATGGCAACTGGAATTGTACAAAATATGTAAGGTGTGGATGCACCGTGGAGCAATATAGAGACATTATAATATTATTGGATTTATTCTCCATTCCTTTACTTTTGATTCCTAGCATTCTACTTGCTTTCTTGGCCTCTACATCATACTGGACAGATGGTTTTAATGCATTATCCATGATGACGCCTAAATCCTTTTCCTGTATAGTGGCTCCTAATGTGGAACCTTGCATTGTGTAACCATAGTGTCACAAGCACAATGCCCAAAGCCACTTGCCTTTAGTGGTCGAGGGGCGTGGTGGTTGAGGAGTCCTTCTTCTATCAGCTCTTAGCAGCCTATTTCTTCGTGTTGGCTTCTGGGAAGTGTAGTACTGCTAAAATATGTTGGTGCTTTAAGTAGAAGGTTTGTAGTTGAGGTAACCGAGGGTAAGGCTTGTAACAGAAAGTTTATTTCCATAACACAAAACACAGCAGGTTCAAGGTATCATTTACAGGATTATAATTGTAGGATTTGCTTAAGGTACAGCACATAATGGCAAACAAACCAAAAGAACTCAGAAATGGCTTTTAAAGTCCTCTTACTTGCAGAAGTATTGCCTTTAGAAACTAGTCTGCCACTTTCCTTTTTAGTCCTTGTTAAACAGAACATAAAGAAAAATCCAAGCTTAATTCTTCCACAGCAGTTTGGTTTCTGCCAGCCTCAAAAACCTCTCTAGGCTGCATTTCTATTGGAAACCAAACTTAGAACAAAACAAACAGTCCAAGTTGTTATCAAAACTCTTAGCAGGCTTTTCATATAGGAGAGGAGCAAGCAAAAACTCTTATAGCAGTTAACTTAGCTTTTCTTGCCGTTGCACAGTTCAAACCCAGGTGACAAACAAGCATGAATCAGAGCTTCCTGATTCAGGCTTACGTTGCAGTAAATTTCCCTTTTTAAACATACAGGAATTTACCTCCACACTGCTTGTGCCATATGGTTCACTTCCAAGGAGAATTACTTCTTTGAGGGCTAGCTTTCCTCAAGACCTCCTGTCTAGAGCTTGGCATAGAGAGCAATCCATAAAGCAATCTTCTTCCCCCAACTCTGACACTGGTTCTCCCAACTGCATGAGTTCTGACTCACCGACCTGGTCAGACTGCTCAGCTGACAACCTCTCTGGTGGTCTGAAAGTTTCTCCACTTCCTGGCCCCAACCTCTGTTGCCAACCTGTTGCAGGGAATTCAGCACTCTCAGCTCTGGGTAGCTCAGCTTTTCTCCAAGAATCAGCTCCTTCTCTCAGCCTCTGTCTTAGCTGCTCTCCCGGCTGCTCTCCTTCTAGTCTCCCTCTCTCTGCATAATCTAACCCAGGCTTAAACCTCCAGGAGTCTAACCCCACCTCTTTCTTTCCCAGGTGTCGGTAATCCCCCTGCCTTCTGGTATTAGAATAATCAGTGCACTTGTTAAAGTAAGGGCTTTGGTCCTCGTGCTTGCAATCCCTCTTTCTCACTTTATCAGTCACTGTGTGAAACTTGTTCCAGCTGGGGTTTTTCTGTTTTTGAAACCTGGCTGTGGCTTTCTCTCCCTGCACTCCTAGAAGGGGTCCCTTAACTAGGGTGAATTTGTTATGCTTCTCACCTCCCCCACTCTCAGGATAGCTGACTTTGCCACAATAGTCTAGGTTGTTCTTTCCTAGAAGCATAACTTTGCACTCGTCCATATTAAATTTCATCTGACATTTGAACATTAAAACATTAGAAATGCCATACTGGGTCAGACCAAGGTCCATCAAGCCCAGTATCCTGTTACCAACAGTGGCCAATCCAGGTCACAAGTACCTGTCAGGTTCACAGAAGGTATACAGATTTCAGATGCTTATCCTGGGAAAAGCAATGATTTCCCTGGTCCTCTTTAATAATGGTTTATGGACTTGTCCTCCAGGAATTTGTCCAAACCTTTTTTAAACCCAGCTGCACTAACAGCTTTTACTTCATCCTCTGGTATTGAATTCCAGAGTTTGATTACTTCCGGAGTGAAAAAAATATTTTTAGTCTTAAATGGCTACATTGTACCTTCATTGATTGTCCCCTAGTCTTTCTACTTTTTGAAGGAGAAAACAACTGATCAATATCTACCCGTTACATTCCATTCATTATTTTATAGACCTCTATCATATCCCCCCCCCCCCAGCCATTTCTTTTCTAGGTTGAAAAGCCCTAACCTTTTAAACCTCTCCTCATAGTGGTATCCTTCCATCCACTTCACTATTTTGGTGGCTGTTCTCAGTACCTGTTCTCATTCTGCTCTATTCTTTTTAATATATGGTGACCAGAATTGCACACAATATTCAAGGTGCAGCCATACCATGAAACAATATAGAGGCATTATAATATCCTTAGTTTTATTCTCCATTATAATATCCTTAGTTTTATTCTATTTGCTCTCTTGGCCACTGTTGCACACTGGGAGGAAGGGTTTTAACATGTTATCCATGATGAACATCCATTCTTCCAATTGATCAAGGTCCTCCTGCAATTTTTCACAGTCCTCTTGTGTTTTGACAACTTTGATTAATTTTGTGTTATCTACAATTTTGATCACCTCACTTGTTATTCCTATTTCCAGGTCATTTATGAATATGTTAAAAACAGTGGGCCCAGCACAGATCCATGGGGTACTCCACTATTCCGCTTTAGAGCAGAGACAAACCACCACCACACCAATAATTTCTTCAACCGACCAATTTATTAAAGGTCCCTTCTTCAACCAACCAATTTATTAAAGGACCCAACTTGGCCAAGTTTCGGCACTCAGGCTTTCATCAGGGATCTAAATGCATAAAACAAATAAACATATATCTGTATATTAAAAAATCCCAAAAGGATAATATGGATAACAAAAAAACAGTACATAAAGAATATATACAGAGAGTTATGAATAGGGTAAATTAAAATCAAACAACAGTATGTTGGACAAGAACATCTGGCAAAAAAAGAAGAGGAACGATCACAAAAAAAAAAACAGGCAAATTGCTTAACCAACCTACAAAATAAATCCTGAGAACATTCAGTTTAATGAAGAATATACCAACAAATATTTCTATTACTAACTGCCTAGAAATGCAATATAGCTGCACATAAAAGAAACCATACAAAAAAAAGAGAACATTTGGAAACTATAACAGCAAGGACAGGGAAGAGCATGACGATATAAAGTCAATAAAAAGAGCAAAAACTCACATCTTTAAAAGAACCAAAGATGAAAAAAAAGGAAAACAAGCAACTCATCCTTTGAAAAATAAAATGAAGGAGAAACTGTATTATTAGCCATCTGGCACGTGATAAAGCATATCAAACATTCTCCAAAACGGACAGAGAATCACAGGCATAGAGCAAGGTCATTGCTAAAAATCCAAATTGAATAGAAGCTGTCAAATTGCAGTATATCTCAAAAGCACACCAGACATATTGTTTACAGAGAGAAAGTCAATTTAACACAAAATTGGGTGTTAATAAGACCGTAAAATGAAAGTGAAATAGATGGCATTGATGTATAAATGTAGTGTTGTCCGTAATAATCGTAAAACGTGTTAAGGAGTCGCCCACAAAAAGAATCTGCAAAAAATAGAGATACAATAAAAGCCTCAAACCCACTGTGTGATGCCAAAGCACTACAAACATAACTATTGCAAAAAATAGGTGCTGCTGAGAAAAAAAGGTCACTGCCTCCTATCCCATGACTTCTTAATTTCTCCAAGAGTCTCTCATGAGAGACCTTGTCAAAGGCTTTCTGAAAATCTAGATATACTATGGGCCTGATTCTGTAAGGTGACTAGCAGGGCTGTAGGTCCCACTAGCCGTCCTTCTCGAATTATGGAAACTCCCCTCCCCGCATGCACAGAGCTGCTGTGTGGGGAGAGCAGGATGGGGTGGCACAGGGGCAGAGTGTGTACAGGGCTGATTCAGGTCATGTCCCTGTACATCCAGGGAGCACCAGGAGGGCACACAGCTTATTCCATCTCGGAAGTGGAATAAGTGCTGGGTGCATGTGCACCCTGGCATGACAGCCCTCCCCAATGCAATGGTGCCACTGAAGGTTCTGCCTCGCTGCCTAATCCTGGCTCTGGCACACCCACCAAGGGTCAGGCAGCAAGAAAACTGCTCTGGGGGGATACTGGGCTGTCAACGCACCAGCAAGGGGGCCTGGCTGTGCTGCCTCCAGGACGTCCACATGGCTGTTACAGGGGCACACTGGGCCATCCATTGCCCAATCTTGCATCCTGTTTGGGGATGGCCCAGACTTGACCCTTTCTGAATTGGGCTCCACATCAATGGGCTCACCTTTATCTATCTGTTTATTCACACCTTCAAAAATATAACAGATTAGTAAGGTAAGACCTTTTTGGCTAAATCCATGTTTGCTTTCTCCCATTAAACCATGACTATCTACACATTCAGTAATCTTATTCTTTATAATGATTTCTTCCATTTTGCCCATTACTGACGTCAGTTTCACCAATCTGAATTTCTCAATCTTCATGTGCTACAGATGATTTTAATGATAGTTCACAGATTATTAATGGTAGGTCTGCAATCTCATTTTTCAGTTCTTTAAGCACCCTTGGATGCTATACCATCTGATCTAGATGATTTGCTACTCTTTAATTTATCGAATAGTTCTAATACATCTTCCCAGTTTATCAAAATTTGTTTCGGTTCTTCTGACACATCATCTTTAAAATACATTTCAGGCATGGGTAACTTCCCTACATCTTCTTCATTAAACACTGAACCAAATATTCATTCAGTCTCTACGCTATGGCCTTGTCCTCCATCAGCACCCCTTTTACCCCTCTATCATCTCATGGTCCAACTGATTCTCTCAGGTTTTCTTTTACTACAAATGTATTGAAAAAGTTTTTATTGTGTATTTTTGCTTCCACAGCAAGTCTCCTCTGCTCCTCTGCCTCTAGCGCTCCCTTTCCTCTATCTGAATCAATATTATAGCCACTCAGTAATGCAGTATGCTGCATCGAAGGGCAATAGTGCCTTTTACCCATGATTTGAGGACTTCATCTTACTGTTTCTTTATTTATTGATTTCACATCGTACAATCATCTTGTCGAAGAAGCTGTAATCAAGACTGGTCAATAGTAGCTCTTTTGTGTTGATAGAACAGCACAGATAAACCTTTATGGTTTATGGTTTATTTAAACACTTGATATACTGCCTTTCTTTTTTTATTTTATATTTATGCAATTTATACATGAATTACCAAGAAAGTTAACATAAACCATCTTGTTCAGAAACAGAACAGAACACCCAGAAAATACTACTAAAAGAAAAAGCTTAAAGCTGGCATGAAGCAAAGCTATAAATAGCATAAAGGGTCTGTTCACACTAGCTCACAATAAGAGAAGGAGAAGTTTACCTCAAAAGGAAAGAATATAATTCCAAATATGAAAGAAATATGGCAGATTAATATCCGGTGTATACCTAAACTTCATGAGGGATCACATGGAAGCTCGAGGGAGGATTCTAATCACCTGGCATTCATGAAAGCAATCAATTAGGAGGGCTCATAAAAAATATAAGAAATTGAACTACACTGAACTGAACATTTACATGGATGTTTAAGAAAAAAAAGCTCCCCCAATTGAAGAATCCCAGGACGCAACAATAAGAACTCCCTACGATGGCTCTGGGTGTCTCGTGCTAAATCCATATTCATTCATACTAACAAACCATGAAACTTCAAATGCCTTTTACAAAAAAAAACATTTAAAAAGCCATTCTGTATCAGATAACAATATTAAGGTAATTACAGTATTAATGTAGATGGAACAGGTACTTCCTCAGTAGAAAGTTCCAACAAGTCTGTCACATTGAGTACATCCATTGATTGATCAGGATGAGGTTGAACCTGAATCTGGTCTTCAACCCTTTGATTGTCTTGTTTAACAAAAGAAAGATAATAAACTTTCACTAAAGGAGGAATCATTTCAGGGGAAGCACACAAAGGGGTATGTTTACTAAAGGGCACTATTTGCGCTGCTGTCACGTTATTTGGCGATAAGGTACCTTATCGCCCGATAACGGCGCTTTACTGGGCGATAAGGTACCTTATCGCTCGATAATGCGCGCAAGGCGGAGGAAGGCTCCCCAGGGGCGGAGGAAGGCTCCCCAGGGTGTGAAGAAAGAGGGTCAGTGGGTGGAGAGTGGGAGGGGAGAGGCTCCCTGCACACTAATGCTGTGGAATCCGGAGGCTGAAAACTAACACCAGTGAAACCCTGGCGTTAGAGCAGATTTAAAGGGAAAAGAAACCATTTACGTCAACAATGTACAGCAAAACCAGGGAAACCTACAAAAAGTGATGTGTGATACATGTGCATGGAACAAAAGGGCAAATAAACATTGAAAATGACCAGAAGAAAATGTAAAAAAAAACCATAACCAAGCTGGCCAATAGTGATATTAATGAGAAACATAAAAAAACACTACCAAAAAAGCTCCAAAATAAAGATATTAATTTTGGAAGGGTCTATGCTCTGTCCCCATACAAGGTAAATGATCCCACAGTGAAATAACGCTGATCAGGGTTTTCCCTTTCCATTGGACAGGTTTCCTATGGCGTGCACATGTTCCGCAACAGCAGGGCAGGCATGTCGGAATGGGCAACTGGACAGATGCTGGAAAAGGGGACACAGAGGGCTGCAGGCGGCACATGCTGTGGTGCAGCTGGGACACAGTGCGGACTAGGGTGATGCCTAGGTGGCCCATAGGAATGCTGAAACAGTAGAGCAGCCAGACAGCAACTGATGAGGCCCAACATGGGCACGAGTGTGTTTCCCACAGTGTCACAGGGGATAGTACCCAGCAGGTACCCCGAAGGGCACAGAACATTGGCAGGCGGTGCTGGGGGGAAGCGTGAACAGCTATGCAGGCACCCCTACCCCAGAACCCGCACCATAGGCAGCCGCCTACACGCACACTGGATGGCCTGAGACTGCGCACCACCAGCACCACCAGCAGAAGGGCATGTCAGCATGGTGGCGGAGGGGTACTGGTGGTGGAGGGGGCAGTGGCAGCTGCCCAGAGCAGACCATGGCCTAGCCCTGTGTAGGTGGGTGTCATGCACTGCAACAGACAGGCCCTGTCTAATGAACAGTCATGGTAACCCCAGGGAATGCACTGTTTCTGTAATAACATGGTGGTGCAGTACACACAGCCAGTGTGTTCAGAAGCAGAAGGTCACAGGTTCAAGTCCCAGCTGTGGTTCCTGCCAACCCAGTCCCCATATTTTACCTACTACTAAAACGTGGTAATACAGACAGAACCTTTATTGCAGATAACTTAAACATGCCCAAAATGCCTACATGTTACCCTATAGAGCACAGACACCATAAACATGTGCATTACTTAGAGCAGAGTCTCCCAAATGCAGTCCTGGAGGGCCAAACACCATTCAGGTTCCATGCTGCCTCTAATAAATATGGCTGTGCTGCATATTTATGCGCCGTCCCCATGGTATGCAGATGTATCTCGTGCATATTCATTAGGGACAGCATGAAAACCCGAACAGTGTTTGGCCCACCAGGACTGGAACTGGGCACCTCTGCCCTAGAGCAGCGGCCAACAGGGGCAGACACACCCACACCCACAGGCTCCATTATCCAAAACCTCCTGGAGAGGCAGGATGTTGGGCCCTGCGTGCATCTCCCAAAACTAGCACTTGCATACCTTAGCAATGCCACCCTAAACCTGGGAATACGGTACACATCTATCAAAAGGTTGCTATGATTACTGGCAGATAGCAATTCCTAAGTTAAGCACAATGTGCTGATTGAGCTGCATCATAGCAACCTTTCTGATGTCTGTGGAGTGTGCTTCAGGTCTGGCATCTGACAGTGTTTATCATCCTGGCGAGCGACCCCAACAGTACTGCGTACCATAGCCATGCCTGCACTGTGCCCAGGACTGGTGCGGTGGCCAGGGCTGCCAAACACCTCTATAGTTGCACAATGCTGGCATAGGTGTGGGGAGTGTGTGTCTGTCTATCCAGTGTGTGGTGGCTGCTAATACCTTCCTCAGCCCACACTGCTAGCACTGTTGCCAGTACTGGCCTGCCAATGTGCATAATGAGGAGCAAGGTACGGTGGGTATAGCCTGGACAGGGTGGCCTGGCCTGGATGCATCTGTACAGGGCATAGGGAAATGGCTCGGACATTGTAGTGCTTGGCCACAACCTGCACGGACAGGGTGGCCACAGCATGTCCTGCTGGGAGGTCACTCTCACCCTAACTGAGCAGTGACCATGGCATGGCTAGGTTCCCACATATTGCTATATTGTACTTCTCTCAAGTGATATATATGGGTTCTCTTTTCTGGGTCCTAATCACTAATGTATCTGCTTGGTGGGTGTGTTCACAGCCCAGTTTTGGGTGCACACATCTCCTCCAGGACCATGCACTATGGACTAGCTAGCAGACTGTTTGCAGTTAGTATGTGTATGGCTGGAACACCTTGCAGGGTGCAGCAGCTGGAGACTCACTGTGCTTGGTGGTGGGGGGGGGGGGGTGGTGGTGGTGACGGTGACGGTGACGGGCAGCTGAGCATTTCCAAGCCTACTGTTTGTCTGCTATTGCTTTATGGATGTGTACAGATCTGCATTGACTGCCCTGTGGCGTGTCTGTTCCCCAGCAGGACTGGGGTTGATGGTCCCCTCTGCTGCCACCCTTGCAGGAATGTGGATCTGTTGGTGGGAGATCTTGTCCCCCACCCTGAGCCCAGAGGGCAGGTTGGGTGGTACTACATAATCCGCCTATGGGACCAAACACCACCCTTTCACTTAAATCATGTGACCATGGCACCCACACAGGATATGCACTATTCTGGGTGCATCATAGTCCACAAGGGCTAGACGTGACCGGGAAATACAGATGGACACAGGTGTATCCTAGGTGTGTCTGCAAGGACTACCTATCACACACTGGCACTGATGGTGACCTGCAGCATAACCAGCTCAGCTAAGCCAGGTGCTGTGGACATGGTGCTGGATGCCCCACCTCACCCTCAGGGTGAGCACAGTACCCGCACAATGTGACGGTCTGTAGCTACTCTGTGCCAGTAACACACACGGTCAGTTCCCCCTACCAGGCCCAGGTGCTGTGGGGGTGCATACCCCATCTTGTGATCATCTGTAGACTGCTGAGCTGGACGTGCAGTGCATCATGGGTACGAGTGGGTTAACCCTATCCTGGTAACCACAGCAGACAGTTTGTGTGGTGACCTGCAGTCCCTCTGTAGCCAGTCAGGGGTGTATTAGTAGGCCACTGGTTACGTCACTGCCTGTGGAGCCACAGTGGGGTTATTTGATAGGGCTGTCCAAAGCATTGTCTATTTTTAATGTAAAGTAGTGCTGCCAGCAAAAACACCCTCACAGTGCTGTAACCTTAAGGCACCCTATAAAGCGCCTTATATGGTGCCCTATAAAGCACCTTATAAGGCATCCTATAGGGGACATTATAGGGTGCCTTGGCAGACAGTGCACTTTATAATGTGCCCTCTAGAGTGCCTTATAGGGCACCTTATGTGGCACCTTAGGTTACAGAACTGTGAAGGTGTGTTTTCTGGCAGCACTAATTAAAGAAAACTAACATGCCTCACAAAGCACTGCATAGACATAAAGGGTAATGCCTCAGCTAGCCTTATTCATTAGGCGCACTGGGAATCAAACCTATGACCCCTGTACTATCAGTCAGTGCATTAACCATTGTGCTTCACCTCTGCTGCTCTGTTTGTATGTCAGTGTGCCTACTTAAGATTAATGCACGTTAACGCGCATAGCTCAATCTTTCGCCTGATAATGTGCGCAGCACTCATTATCGCCCGATAATCCCGGTTTGTTACATTTAGACCGGAACACCCACTCCTTTTATGGCATCCTGCACATTATCGCCGTGCGCACGTTAGCGCCCTTTAGTAAACATACCCCAAAGTGTCAGCAAGGTAAGCTTTAAGCATATTCCTGGCTGAAACAGTTTAAACACAAGGAAAATTAATTAATCTCAAATTATTAGCCCATGAAGAGTTCTCCAAGAACTCCAATTTAGAGGAAAAACCAGTGGAGTTCTTAATATGTGCTAAAGACTGTTCTTCCAGCACAGCAACTCTAATTTGCATCTCCTGAACTTGTACTTGAACTGTTTCCACTTTATTTTCCAACTGCTCCAATACCACAGATATAGATAACAACTTTTGAGGCCAACATTGAAACCTGGAGGAGTAAAGCTTCCATCAGCAAGATGATAGGCTGCCATATTGCTTCGATGGTAAAGTTAGTAGGACAAAACAAAGCAAACATCTTAGAGTCACCCAAGGCCAGTTCCTGAGGCAGTTGAACCGCTTCCATGCTAGCCGATGAAATTCCCTCTCTCCACTCTGCAGAAAAGTCTACTGCTATGCTTCTGGAAGTCGGCGTTTCACACACTTCCATGTACCATTGTCCCGAGGTCTGCTGCCCCTCTGCTCACATGAACCCTGATCCTAGCCTTCACAGCTCTGGAGAAACATCCAGTGTGAAAGAAAAATTGGAACTCAGGGATCCTCAGGGGAAAGTTGAAATTGCTGAGCCTTAGATGCCTTGCCTCACATCAGAGAGAGATATCACCGAAGCAGCCATTAAACCCTCTGAATCCGGCAAAACTGCAACTCAGTACCCCTCCCCTGCACCCACTGGACACTGAGGCACTTGAATCACAAACAAATCCAGAGGTCCACGAACCTCCTCATAAATTGGCATAGAAGCAACAGGGGGTCTGGAAGGCAAAGAAATCCCCCTGCCCTTACATTTCTTGCCCATAGAAAAAAATGTACACTTCAGAGAATCCTAACCATGGCCATCTTGAAACTCCTCCTGGTCTCCATGATAATCTTCCTTTCTTGACAATCAAAAAAGTTTACAATAAACATCATAAATACAATAAATAAAAACTGGAAAAGAATGCCAAAAATGTAATAGGATAGAAAGTAAGAAAGTGGGAGGAGGGAATTAGGAAGGAGGGATCCTAAACAGATTCAACCTTAAGATCAAAGGCCAGCTGGAAAAGATGATTTTTGAGGGCAGCTTTAAATTTTGAAAAGGAAGATTCCATATGTAATAAGGATGGGAGTGAATTCCAGAGATGAGGAGCTAGAGCAAAGAATGCAGTGTGACGGATACTTTCAAGATGAGCCTGAGAAGGGGGAAGAATGAACAAACGGCTAGCATGCACTGTACATAGGGTTGCCAACTGGCTCTAGATGCGCCCGACAAACTTGATCCAGTCCTAGATTTACCCCACTGCATGCAGGGACCTGTAGTTCTGATTTTTCCATTGCACTCCATAAGAAAACCAAGACTACATGTCCCTGCATGCAATGGGGTAAACCCAGGACTGGATCAAGCCTGTCAGGCACATCTGGAGCCAGTTGGCAACCATAACTGTACATAGGACTCAAGATGGGGGATAAGGCGAGGATGAAGATACTCCAGGGAACCAGAGTGCATGATCTTATGAGTGAGAGTAAGTAATTTGTATTGAGAACAGTATGCGCTAGGGAGCCAGTGGGACTTGATGAGTAAAGGAATGAATGAAACCATTGCAGCACAGTATTACCAGGTCCAACATCCACAAGATGAGAAAGGAGAAGGGATGATGAACCAAATCAAATGCAGTAGAAAGATCTAAAGATATAGCCAGAGAAATGTCACCCTTTTCCCAGGAAATAAGAACCTCGCTAAGAGGAGAAATAAGAACCTCGCTAAGAGGAGAAAGAAGAATGTCTTCAGTACAATAACTCCATCTAAATCCAGATTGCCGAGGATGAAGATGATTGGATTTTTCTAGATGCTTAGAAAGCTGAAGAAAGACCAACTTTTCTATGATTTTAGAGAGTAATGGAAGATTAGAGACTGGATTAAAGTTGGCATTAATGGAAGGATCAAGACTAGGATTTTTCATTAACGGCTGAACAACTGCTGATTTCCAGCAGTGAGGAAATGTATCAGAGGAGAGGCTAGAGTTAAATAGAGTCAACATAAAAGGAAGAAAGGCCAAAGAAGGTTCTAAAATCCAAGTTGATGGAATAAGGTCATGCAGAGTTGTACTTTTGTGGAAGAGGAAAGAACTTTGGAAAAGATTACCATAGTGACAGAATTAAAATATGTCTAGGCATGGGAAAAGGAGTGATAATGAGAGGAGGCTATATCCACATCAGACAAAGACCTTTGGAAAAGAGAGGGATTAGTTAAGGGGAATTGAATAAAACCCTTCTGAAGTGTCTGAATCTTATCTGAGAAATACCGAGTAAGTTGTTCAGCATAATATGTGGAATGGATGAAGCAAGGGAAATTGCACTAGATGTGACTCAGGATAAAATGAAGAACCAAAAGATATCTCTTGGAGATTCAGAGAGCCATGGTAGATAATAGCCACACCACCCCAAGATCTTGTGGAGCGAGATTTAGAAAGGGAAGAATAACCGGTGGCCGGGGGGGGGGGGGAGGGGGAGCAGGCAGCAATAGAGCATCTGCTCCTCATCCTCCCTGAGCCATATTTCAGATGGGAACATCAAATATTCAGATAAAACATCAGCAATATTCAGATAAAACATCAGCAATTAGAGCAGTCTTAGCTTTAAATGAGTATTTAGAAGTGCTCCCTTAAGAGACAACAAGGAGTTTGAAGATTGAAATAACGAAGAGGTTACCAAAGTAAACTGACAAGGAACCAACAAACAGTGGGAACAAATTGCAGTAAATAATGATGGAAAAGGACAATGAACCCAATGAACAGAAATAGTGAAAGACAAGAATAAGTATACCAAGGAGCCAAATGACGAAAACTGGAAACAACATAAGCACTGGCTAGTTAGATGCAAGGCATTGATAAGGCAGGCAAAGAGAGAATTTGAGAAGAAGCTTGCTTATAGGAGTGTCAAGCTCAGTAAAGTGGGCTATGGCTGTGTGCATGTGATCCAGTGGTATCTCAGCCCTTAAAGTCCTCTGAGACATAGCCACAGTAAAAAAGTATAATGGCTTCACCAAGGTGGCTAAACAGGACCCTGGGGATTATATTAGTTGTAGGGGGAGGATCTGACTGGAACCTCTTTATGCTCTCCATGAACCTATATTGGAACAGACAGACCACTGGTTCCCTGTAATGGGACAGGGCAGGCATCCATGTCCAATTACTTCTTGTTAAGCATCGCTCTGACATTTTTCACCTTCTGTGTTAATGGTTGCAGGTTGAGAGTCCAAATGCACTGAGTGTTCTGTTTCATGAAGAGAGGGTGGTGCTTTGTGTCCTTTTTACAGGACACCAACTGTACTCTGGAAACTAAATACTTTTGGTGATTGGAGTGGGGTGGCAAGATGGTCTTCAGTCATGCTTCAGGCAGATCTGGTGGTATAGCTATCTTGCTTAATTTGGCCTTGCAAACAGAGACACTAGACGCTTCACCTTTGGAATGTCATTACAGAGAGATGCACAGTTAATCTCATCAACGTGTATGCCCCTGTGAGCAGGCCTGACAGGTTGGCATTCTTTCACTTTGTGTCAACTTCTTTGGAGACCCTGGACACTGATGAGAATGTGGAACTTGAGGGTGACTTTAATAGCACCCTAAAGAGAATAGATCAATCTGGGGGACAAACCTGCCCTTCCATTTTGTCAGTTCTGGGGGAGGCTGTTTGACTTTGCTTACTAGTTGATGTATGGTATGAGTAGCACCTGAGGTTAGCCTCTGGCTTCTTCCATGTCATGGTGGAGCTGAGAATGTATTCCAGTCTTGGATCAACTGGTGGTATTCCTGATGTTTCTTAATTCAGCAGGCCCTATTGAGAGACACGGTGTTTGCCTATCTTCTTGGATCACAATGCTATAACCATAGAGGTGAGGCTCATATCCATTCAGTTTCACACCACTCACTGTCACTTCAACAACACTTTGTTGAAGGAAAGAGTTCATTGTGGCAGTTCAAGAGTTCTGGATGGACTGGCATGGCCAGGAGATGCATTTGTCCTAAATCTGTCAGTGGTGGAAATAGGGATGGTCTGCCTTTGGTGCTTTGTCATCAATATGCCAGGAATGTCCAAGAAGAACACTGCTGAGAAGTTGAGTGACTCTCTGGGGAAGTGCTCAACCTCAAATACTAGCTCTCTAACATCCACGATGATGCCTTGTGCCTTGAGTACAAGGAGATGAAGTATACCATCCATTTCATGGAGGAAAGATAAAGCTAGGGGGTTTACATAACATCTGGGTCTAGCTGCTAGATGTCATGGACCATGACTCATGCTTTTTCTATGGGCTGAAAAAGAGGAGAGGTTTACAAAATGGATGGATAGTTGACTGGATGCTGACAGCACCATCCTCATGACCCCAGTGAGGATGAGGGTGAGGGCTCAGGACTAAGATAGAGCTAGGGGGCTTACGTAACATCTGGGTCTAGCTGCTAGATGTCATGGACCATGGCTCATGCTTTTTCTATGGACTGAAAAAAAGGAGAGGTGTACAAAATGGATGGATAGTTGACTAGATACTGACAGAACCATCCTCATGACCCCAGTGAGGATGAGGGTGAAGGCTCAGGACTTGTATTCAACCCTCTTCTCTCTGGCATTGGTCAACCCACAAGCTGGGGAGATCTTGCAAAAAGGACTTCCCATAGTCAGCAAAGGGGACAGACAGAGGATAGATGAGCTCCTGAGTCTAACCAACCACACTGCTTCCCTCAGCTGGATGTCACATGGGAAGTCCTCAGGAACTGAAGGGCTGACTATGGAGTTTTTAAGTAACTTTTTAAATTACTAGGGCCTAATCTCCTGCAAGTTATTGTCAAAGTCTTGGAGACAGGGTGACTTCCTATTTTTTGTGTTGAACAAGATTGACAGAGGTGAAGATGGTATGCCACAAAATGAAGAGAGTTGGACAGAGGTCACCAGAGCCTGAAGAATTGACAATTCAATGCTTCCAGCCCTCAAATTAAAAACAAACAAAAAAAACAGTATGCAGTCCAGGAAGTGGAGGAGGTGAAAACATTCTGGGAAAGGGAAGAACCAGAGCTGAAGCACTCCAAAGTTGTAGAATCAGTGAACACAAGGAAGCAAAAGGTAGTGATGGTTGATGATACTCTTCTGAGGGGTACTGAGGCATCCATCTGCTAACCAGATTTGATGTCCAGGGAGGTGTCCTTCTTGTTGGTCTCCCTTTGAATCATCTCTCTCCCCTTTGATCTGTTCAAAACTCATCTGTGTAGCTAATTCTCTGCTAGCCTCAATATGCTTATATAACCCCTCTTCTCAAGTCACTTCATTGACTCCCTATCCATCTCCATATCCAGTTCAAACTTCTCCTGTTGTTCTTGCTAAGTGCCGTCGAGTCGGAGTCGACTCATGGCGACCATCTGGATAGCCATCCTAAATTATGTTTGGTCTTGAGTCAGGCGGCTCATTGTTGACAGACTGGTACCTGTAGCTGCTGTTATTGTCTCGATCCATCTCATTGCTGGCCTTCCTCTTTTGCGTTGACCTTCTATCTAGCCAAGCATGATGTCTTTCTCTAATGATCTCTCTCTTTGCATGATGTGTCCAAAGTATGAAAGTCAAAGTCTTGTCATCTGAGCTTCTAAAGAAAGCTTAGGTTTGATCTCCTCTAGTACCGACTGGTATGTTCTTTGGGCAGTCCATGGTATACACAGTATTCGCTGCCAGCACCATAATTCAAAGGCATCAATTTTCTTCCTGTCTATCTTTTTCACTGTCCAGCTTTCACATCCATATGATGTTATTGAAAATACCATGGCTTGAACAAGTCAAATCTTTGTATGGAGAGAGATATCTCTGCTCTTGAGAATCTTATCTAGGTCTTTCATAGCCATTCTGCCAAGAGCAATGCGTCATCTGATTTCTTGACTGCTTGTTGCTTCTTTATTGATAGTTGATCCAAGTAGGTTAAAGTTGTTCACAATTTCAATTTCTTCTCCTTCAATGATGAACCTGTTGATTATGACAGTTGTCATGATCTTTGTCTTCTTTACATAAAGGTGCAGGTCCATTTTGAGACTATGTTCTTTGATTGTGAGAAACAAATGTTTCAGATCATCTTCACTTTCAGCAAGTAATGTGGTATCATCAGCAAAGCGAAGGTTGTTGATGAGTCTTCCACCAATCTTCACACCTCTGTTGTCTTCATACAATCCTGCTTCTCTGATGATTTGGTCTGCATATAAATTAAACAGGTAGGGGGAAAGTATGCAGCCTTGTCTTACACCTTTGCTTATTTTAAACCATTCTGTTTCTCCTTGTTCCATTCAAACTGTTGCTTCTTGATCAATGTACAGATTGTGCAAGAGTACGATCAGGTGTTCTGGTATACCCATGCTTCTTAATGTGGCCCAGAGTTTCTCATGGTTTACACAGTCAAAAGCCTTGCTATAGTGGATAAGGCACAAATAGATATTTTTTTGGTATTCTTTAGTCTTTTCAAGGATCCATCTCATATCTGCAATGATGTCTCTCATTTCTCGCCCTTTCCTGAACCCTGCTTGCACTTCAGGTAGTTCTGGTTCCAGGTATGGTTGTAGTCTCTTTTGAATAATCTTCAGTAGAATATTGCTGGCATGTGGGATCAGAGCGACTGTGCAATAATTTCCACAGTCAGTTGGATCACCTTTCTTTAGTATTAGTATAAACACAGATCTTTTCCAGTCAGTTGGCCATGAGGTTGTTTTCCATATTTCTTGGCAGAGCCTTGTAAGTACGGTAACAGCTGCATCAGATTGCTGTAATACTTCTAAGGGAATGCTATCAATGTCTGGTGCTTTGTTCTTTGATAAGGCTTTCAATGCTGCTTCAATGTCTTCTTTCATCACCAATGGTTCCTGATCATAAGGTACAGGTTGAAACGGCTGTTGGTCCACTTGAACTTTATCATATAAAAACTCTGTATATTCCTTCCACCTTTTCTTGATCTTCTCAGCATCATTCAACATAGAACTTTGAGCATCTTGTAACATTCAAATTCGAGGCTGGAACTTTTTCTTTAACTCTCATAGCTTTAGGAAAGCTGATCTTGTGCTTCCTCTAATAGTTTCTGCTTCTATTTCCTTGCATGTGTCGTTGAAGTGCTTTTCCTTGTCCTGTCTTGTTGCACGTTGGAAATCTCTGTTGAGTTCTGTTATTGTCTTTCTTTCTCCTCTGGCTTTAGCTTCTCTGCATTTCTGGACAATTTTCAGAGTTTCTTCCGTTATCCATTTTGGCTGTTTTTGCTTTTTCACCTTTTGTAGAGACTTCTCGCTTTCTTCCAACACAACCTTCTTGATGTCATTCCATAACTCTTCTGGAGCTCTGTCATTTGTATCTAAAGCAGCAAATTGATTTTGCAGGCAGTCTTTAAATTCAAGTGGTATATTCTCAAGGTCATATTTTGCTGCATTCATCAATGGTTTGCTCTTTTTCAACTTTAGCTTGAGTTTGCATTCTAGTAGTTAATGATCTGTACCACAGTCAGCTCCAGGTTTTGTCTTTATTGATGTTATATAACTTTTCCATCGTTGACGTCCACAGATGTAGTCAATTTGATTTTTATACAATCCATTGGGTGAAGTCCATGTGTACAGTCGCCGCTTGTTTTGATGGAAGAAGGTGTTTGAGATGAATAGATCATTGGTCTTGCAAAATTCTATCAGTCTTTCTCCAGCTTCATTTCTGTTGCCAAGTCCATATTTTCCAACTACTTTCCTTCTTCTTTGTTGCCAACTTTTGCATTCCAGTCACCCATGACTATCAAGATATCCTGTTTGCATGTTCTGTCAATTTCAGCTTGTACTTGTTCATAGAACTCTTCAATTTCATTCTCTTCTGCAGCTGTTGTTGGGGCATATACTTGAATTATAGTTGTGTTGATAGGCATTCCTCGCAGACGAATAGAGATTAAACGTTTGCTGACTGCATTGTATTTCATTACAGTTCTTGCAAGTTTCTTCTTTATTATAAATGCCACACCATTTCTTCTTTGTCTTTCATTTCCAGCATAGTAGACCGTGTGATCATCTGATGCAAAGTGCCCAATGTCAGTCCATTTCAGTTCGCTGACACCCAACAGATCAAGTTGTACACGTTCCATTTCATTCTTGACCACCTCCAACTTCCCTTGGTTCATGCTTCGTACGTTCCATGTTCCAATGCGTAAGACATCTTTACAGCTTCTGACTCTCATTTCATGCACAGCTACATCAGCAGTCAGATGTCCCGAGGGCTTTGATCCAGCCACCTCATAAATGCTGGCTTTACTCTGAAAAGTCTTCAGCTCTTCTCCAGTAGCTAGTTGAGTGCCTTACGACCTGGGGGTCTCATCTTCCAGCACTATAGCACAATTTGTTTAGTTGTAACTATCCATTGGGTTTTCATGGCAAGATACAGAAGTAGATTGCCGGGCCTTTCTTCCGTGCAGTTTAAGTTTGCTTTTGTTGTCATTGTCACAGAAATGTGATCCTCCGCTGTTAACACTATCCCATTCTGCTGCTGCCCAGATGGGTGCTTTGTCTTGGTCTGGCACCTCAGCTGAGACCTGTCCATCTTGGGAGACCCTGCCAGTAGTTAAACTACCGATAGTTTAGCTCTCAGCATCACTGATGCACACAAGCCCTCACAGCACGACAAGCTGCAAACCAAGCTGCAAACCTCTCCTACTGACCTATATTAAATGCACTCATTTTGCTGCTCCTCCATATCTTTCATCTCTTATCTCTCCTTACACCCCTCCTCAGGAACTCCGCTATTCTGGCAGATCATTTCTATCTCTACCTTTCCCTTTTATTGCCAACTCCAGACTTCAATCCTTCCATCTTGCTGCTCGTTATGCTTGGAACAAACTAGCTGAGTCTGCATGTCAGGCTTCATCTCTGTCCTTTTCAAATCCAGGATGAAAACTCACCTCTTAGAGGCTACTTTCGCAACCTGATCCATTTAGTCTCCAATGTGTTTCCTCATCATTCTCCTAGATATATCCTGTACTCAGCTGTCATGATGTCTGGTCTTGAGTAGATTGTAAGATCTGATGAGCAGGGACTATCTTTTAAATGTGTCTGTACAGTGCTACATATGCCTTATGTTGTTGTTGTTAAGTGTCATCAAGTCGGTATCAACTCATGATGATCCTATGGATAGTTGTCCTAAACTATATTTTGTCTTCAGTCAGGTGGCTCATTGTTGATAGAGTGATACCCATAGCTGTTGTTATTGTATCGATCCATCTCATTGCTGGCCTTCCTTTTTTGCGTTGACCTTCTACCTTGCTAAGCATGATGTTTTTAGTGCTGTACAAATGTTCAATAGTAGTAGTAGTAGTAGTAGACTACACTGCAGACATCTCTATTTGGTATGTCCAGATTTCTGAAATCAAGTTGGCACCTAGACGTGGCTTCATTTTCCCCATACATTCAAATTCTCAGTCCCCCATTCTTCCTTCTCTTCCACCCCCATCTATGGCCTTTTCCTCTCTTTGTGTCTAATCTTTAAAACAGAAAAAACTTCTCTTGCTCCCACCAGCAAGAACCTCCAGTTTTAGCTTCAGACGCAGCCTCACAGCACTTCTGTGCCAGTGGGGTTGGGCTCCCTACCAGAAGGACTGTTATTTTTTAGTTTCCTTTTTTGGAAAAACATAAGTTTGTTTGTTTAAGCACAAACAATTTATGCATACAGACAGACAAATAGACAGATGGAAGGGACCTCCCCAGTAGTTGCTATCACATGGGTGAAATGTGCCTAAAAAGGATTTCTAAAATGGATTAAATTAGGTGAGCTCTGAGATTGCATAAAGCAGGCAGCTAGTACAGGTACTATAGTTCACAGAAGCTTTCAAATGACAAAGTTATCCATCTACTTCCTAATGTTTTATTTTATATTATTCAGGATTATAAAATGATTCTTTTAGTCTGAGAGGCTGTATATGCTGTAATTGTCTATTTCGTCAGACAAGCTACATAGCAGCTGATAAATCTGCTGTCTTCTCTTAGCTTATTTTTACACTACAAGAATGATACTGCTGTTGGAGATGCATTCTTCTTACTATTCTGATCTCTGCTTCTACCATCATTAGTGCAACATATACTTCTTTATTGAACGGAAGATTGATGAGTTTCCATCAACTTTTACAATTGTATTGTGGGCTCTCTTGTGACCTAACACTGATTAGCACATGTTGAACTCTGTACATTGACTGAAAAGGAAAATTACAGATCACCTTCTGAATACAAAATCAGTCCTGAAGTGAAACAATTTAGATGCAAGAAATGAATATGATTGATTAGAAAATATATATCACAGGACGATTGCTTCTTGTTTTCAAATGAGATAACTACATGGGACTTTGCAGCCAAGGCAATATAGTCCCCCATTTCCTTAATCGTAGCACAGCAGAGGCAGTACTTGGACTCTGCTGAACTCCCCACTGCTCCCTTTCCCCTGGCATCACAATAATATATTGGCATATTCAACAACAGGAATCATGTGTAATGGGACAAATTTTATTCACAGCTATACTGAATAAAAAATGAAATTGTATTTAGAAATGTCAAAATATCCTAAGTCGTCCTTAAGCAGAATAAATTGATTCTAAGGATCGTATTTGTTAGTGTGCATTTGGTTTGTTAATGCTCCTTCAATTTAGTACACACTAAATTAATTTAATGTGTGCTAACTTCTGTGTATATCTATTTTGTTTAAGTATGTGTGTATGTATTTATCTTTGTTGGCTGGTATGTCTGTGCATGCTTGCATATGTGTGTGTGAATACTTGCATGTATGTATTGTCCTGTTCCCCCACCTAGGGCCGTTGGCTCTATGGCGAGGGCGACCTCTTATATGTTTTCAAGCATCCTTATCAACTACTATAGCAGCAAGGGTTGCTGGGAGTTGTAGTTTAAGTAGCTATTCAACAAATGTGTTGTGGCACGAGGGTCCTTTTTTTAAACAGATAAATTTTTATTTGGGGATTCTTCCCTTGCACATGGGTTCAATGGCTCAAAACATGGCACGGCAAAACAATAGTAAAATCAGGAGCAAATTAAAGTCAGAAAACAAAGCAGGTAATAAACTGTTTCTTCACAGCAAATAAACAGGCAGAACAACTTTGTATTTTCCTCATACAAAGTTGGCTTTTAACGTAAGTCCAAATGGTCAATCTTACACAGAGAACAGTCCATCTCACAACTCTCCGATATATCAGACTTGTTTTCTGGGTCAATAATCATATCCTCACTGTAATCATTGTAGCGCTGCTTTGGGGAATTCTTAGACTGTAACTCGCGGATAACTCCTTGCAGTTGCCCTATGAATTCGTCCCTGTCATTAGCAGTGTCTTTTTCTAAGGCAGGAAACTGGTTCTTACTTAAACTTTTCACTACAGCTTTTATGTCTGGTTCAAAGCATTTGGTAAGAATGTACTATTTCTTCAGCAAGCTTCTGGTTTGGAAATAATGCAGACGTACCTTCTTTACTGGCAATGGCTTCTCTGTACTCAGAGCTTTCTTCCCTCATGCAGGCAAACTGTTTTACCTTTCCCTCGGGTAGCTTCCACAGAGGCTTAGCTTCCAGTGTTTCAGGGTTAAAGGAAATGGACCTTCCAGAATCTTTCTCAACTTTACCTGGGTTCCCAAGTTTCCCTGGTTGCTGCTTTCCTGTGTACCTTTGCTGCTTGAGTGGCTCAGACTGCTGTCGAGGCTTCTCTGTGCCTTCCTTTCTCTTTCCTCCTTCTAATCCTGAGGTCCTTGAACTCCTTGAATTCCTCAAGTTTCCTGAACTCCTCCAGTCCCTTGAGTTCCTTGCGTTCCTTGAGCCCCTTGAGTTCCTTGAGTCTGACTCTGAAGCCGGTTTAAAACGGCTTCCTCCTGCAGCCACACCCCTCTGGTTACTCAGGTGGAAGTCATCAGAGCTGCATTCAGCTTCTAGTTCAGCACTATGGCTGAGCTCCTTTCTAGCTGAAAGCATTCTGTTGCTATGGGAACCTGTCTTGCTCTTATTTTTAAAGGCAGACTGCTCACTAAGGCAGACTGCTCACTATTTTCCCATTCCATCTGATCAGTAGTGCTGTCACTATCACAGTATCTATGTGTGTGTGTGTGGACATGTTAGCAAATGTGGATGTGTGTATTTTTATGCATGTAGTTTCTCTGTGTTTGTACAATAAATCAACTAGCATGCACCTTATTTTTTTAATTAAAACAAATGTGTGAAACGGACAAAAAAAAAATCCAAAAATCCAGAAGAAAGTTCAAATTAACCAAAAATGTTTGTCCTGTGCACATCCCTCACCAATGCTATAATACAGTCAAATTCACTATTCATCACTTGCAGCCTAGAAGGCTCCAGGATTGTGATCAACCTACTTGACAGACCTGGGCAATGCAATGATCTTGTGGCTGCCTACAATCGGATCCTAGGATTTTATCTTAAAATACAGCTCATTAATTTGTCACCAGCAGCTTGCTAGACATATTTGGCTATCAGTATGTCTTACTACTATGCTTCAAGTCCTTACCATGTACATTTCATCAAGTCTTCCATGAACCTATCCTTGGCTTGAGCGGGATCTAAGGAAACTTTGTCAGTGTTTGGAGTTTCCTGCTGACTTTCCACATCATAAACTAGGATTGCGTAAGAAGAGTTGTGAAGATCTATTTCCTGCTCCAGTATCTTGAAAGTGGACCAACTGAAAGGTGAAATGGCATCAGCAGTCTTTCTATATATTCCTGGTATATGCTTGGCTCATATTGACACATTTATGTTTATGTTTATTTGTAGTGAACCTGACAACTGGAAAAATCAAAATGTTCATCATTTATGGAGAAGAAATTGAAATAGTTGACAACTTTAACCTGCTTGGATCAACAATCAATAAAGAAATGACAAGCAGTGAAGAAGTCTGATGACACATTGCTCTTGGCAGAATGGCAATGAAGAACCTAGACAAGATTCTCAAGAGCAGAGATGTCTCTCTCCATACAAATATTTGACTTGTCCAAGCCATAGTATTTTCAATAACATCATATGGATGCAAAAGTTGGACAGTGAAAAAGATAGACAGGAAGAAAATCAGTGTCTTTAAATTATGGTGCTAGTGATGAATACTGTGTATACCATGGACTGCCCGAAAGACAAACTAGTCAGTACTAGAAGAGATCAACCCTAAGCTTTCTTTAGAAGCTCAAATGACAAGACTTCAATTTTCATACTTTGGACACATGCGAAGAGTGAAATCGTTACAGAAAGACATCATGCTTGGCAAGGTAGAAGGTTAACGTAAAAGAGGAAGGCCAGCAATGATATGAATTGATACAATAGCAGCATCTATGGGTGCCACTTTAGAGACTGAATGAATTATTTACTTTGGTCTTTACTGAGGAAGATGTAGGGATGTTACCCATGACTGAAGTGGTATTTAAAGGTGTGGAAGAATTGAAGGAAATATCGATACATCGGGAAGATGTATTACAACTATTAGATAAACTGAAGAGTAGCAAATCACTGGGTGTTGAAAGAACTGAAATATGAGATTGCAGACCTGCTATTAGTAATTTGTGAACTATCATTAAAATCATCTCTAATACCTGAAGATTGGAGGATCACCAATGTAACACCAATTTTTAAAAAGGTTTCCAGGGGTGATCCGGGAAACTACAGACCGGTGAGCCTGACGTCAGTACCGGGAAAAATGGTAGAAACCATCATAAAGAATAAAATTACTCAGCATGTAGATAGTCATGGCCTAATGGGAGACAGCCAAAATGGCTTTAGACAAGGAAGATCTTGTCTTACTAATCTGTTATGTTTTTTTGAAGGTGTGAATAAACAGGTGGACAAAGGTGAGTCGGTTGATATAGTGTATCTGAACTTTCAGAAAGCCTTTGACAAGGTCTCTCATCAGAGACTTTTGGCAAAACTAAAGAGTCATGGGATAGGAGGCAGTGTACTATTGTGGATCAGGAACTGGTTAAAAGATAGAAAGCAGAGGGTAGGGCTAAATGGCCAATTTTCCCAATGGAGAAAGGGGAATAGTGGTGTACCCCAGGGATCTGTGCTGGGTCCTCTGATTTTTGACATATTCATAAATGACCTGGAAAGTGGAATAACGAGTGAGGTTATCAAATTTGCAGATGACACAAAACTATTTAAAGTTGTTAAAACCCAAGAGGATTGTGAAAAATTGCAAGAGGATCTTGATAAATTGGAAGACTGGGCATCAAAATGGCAGATGAAATTTAATGTGGACAAATGCAAAGTTATGCACCTAGGGAAGAACAACCCAAACTAAGGTTACACGATGCAAGGTTCCACATTAGGAACCACCACCCAGGAAAAAGATTTAGGCGCATTGTGAATACCATGTTAAAACCTTCCGACCAGTGTGCAGTGGCAGCCAAGAGAGCAAATAGAATGCTAGGTATCATAAGGAAAGGAATGTAAAATAAAACAAAAGATATTATAATGCCTCTCTATCGTTCCATGGTGAGACCGCACCTTGAATATTGTGTGCCATTCTGGTCGCTGTATCTTGGTGCAAGTATACCAGTGCTACCTTAACTGTCACTTTGCTCTTAGATTAACATTTCTGCTTTTAAAATCAAAGATGTTGGCTTTGGATACTCTGAGCTATGGAAGAATCCAAGAAAGAAAATATATAAAAAAACAATAGCTCAGATACAAGTCTCAACCCATACTAATCTTGTTTTAAACATCCACTTAAGCATCCAAAGACAACTACAAATCTAATTCTTCAATAATCTAGTCCTGGAGATCCTCCCATATGCCATGTTTTCTCTGTGGTATCTGCAGAGGAGATGCTGGGAACTCCCCTTGCACCTACCGCAGGACTTTTGCAGCTAAGGTTGGCTTTTTGCAACTATCACCCGGCATTAGCTTCAAAAGCCTACTGCAGTCTAATAAACATACCCCTTCATTTCCCAAGCTAGGTCAGGAGAGATTTTCACAACTTGGCCAAGAAACTTTATATTAAGGTTAGGTAAAAACAACTTAAATATCCACTCACAATCTTAGGCAAAAAATTAGAAAGCTGCTCAGGTTATAAAAATAACATTTCTGCTGATAAATAACTAGACATTGTGGGGGTGGAGCCTAACTTCGGGCAAGATGGACATGTGAGAGCTATGTTTCGGAGAGTAAGGTCAATAATCCTGACTTCTTCTACTTTTAATAGAGCGGATCCTACCTATTTTGGAAGCGGATCCTACCTATTCCGGATATGTATGGCCCCCAAACCAATGCATCTGGATTACCAAGGAACACAAAGCACCAGGGCAAAGTGAACTAAAATGGAGCCTCTCTCACCTCACAAAATGGCGGTCATCCAGAATTGTCCTGAGGCCTTGCAGGAACTTTTCTCTGAGATCCATGCTGTTAAAGACATGGTTAAGTCAAATGGAGACTCTCTGAATACAGTGCAAGAAGATATTAATGCCTTAAAGAACAGTTTGGAGTCAATCACGGCGAGATTGGAGAAGGTGGAGAACATGATGAAAACACACGGGGAGCGGTTCAGGGCTGTTGAGAAGTAAGCAAAGCTAATCCAGTCACTGCAAAGAGATTTGGAAGATGGTAACAACCGTGCTCAAAGAAACAACATCAGGATCTTGGGAGTTCCCGAAGGAGCTGAAGGTTCACATATGTTGGCCTTTCTGCAGTCAATGGTCCCGGGTGTGCTGAAGGTGAAGTTTGCTATGCCTTTTGAGATCAAGCATACCCATCGAGTGCCTACTCAGTCTGTGGTCTCAGGCAAGCGTCCACACCCAATCATTCTAAAAGTTCTGTGATTTCAGCAAGTCACACAAATTATGGAAGCAGCCAGATTGTACTCTCCATTAGAATACCAAGGGCATAAACTCTTCTTTTTTCCAGACTTTGCAAAAGCAACAGTAGACCGGAGGAAAAGTTTCTTGGTGCTGCGTCCACGCTTGTTGCAGCTGCAGGCCTGTTTCAGGCTGCTTTATCCTGCCTGCATGACAGTCATGCTACATAACCAAACTAGGACTTTTGACGATCCAGGGGAGTTAAACGTGTTCTTGGAAGACAAAAAACTCCCCAAGCCATTCCCTCCCAACACGAACCAATGATCATGGTTAGTCAAGTAAACCCCCATTTCAAACCCTCTTAGATCCCCAAGCTTTAGAACTATAAACATATGATAATTTGCTGTAAATAGTTTGAATTCTTGTTATTTATTTAACCCCAGTTATCCATGCTTATTCCCTGTTATCTGTAAACTTAACATATGTCCATGCTTAAGTACGAATTGTTAAAATGTAAACCGCGCTGATGATGAAGAGTGCGGTATATAAAAGCTGTTAAATAAATAAATAAATAAAGAATTGGTGTTTATGCAGTGAAAACCTTGCCTTGCAATCAGCACTGGACATAAGCTTGCAGAGTGCTCCAATTCTCTCTTGCATGGGCGTCTTGGCTGGATCTGAGGTCGTGGAGTTGTGATTTGAATCATGCAGAGTTGATATTCAATGTGGCCCTCTAGGGGTAACTCCAGGGTATTACTCTGGTCACACTGTCCTTTTTTGTTCTTTTCTTTCTCTCTTTTATGTTTTCTTGTCATCTGTGGCGTTTGGGATGGATCGGAGGGTGTCAGGACATTGAAAGGCAAAATAGCCCTCATTTATCTACATGTACTCTTTAGCGATCATATAATATATTGGGAGGGGCCGGTTTGCTCTAGTGTTTTAGAGCCTCAGCATTTGGGGACATTATTCTAGTTGTGGATGGTGGTCAGTAGAAGAAGCCTTACCTGGCAGTGAAATTGAAGTGAATTGTTAGTTATACCCTCCATGCCTTTCTTGTCCCTTTGGGCGCACCCACTAAGTTTAGAATTTGGTATTGCACCCCCCCCCCCAGGGTTTTGGTGGCTTTTGGTATTTAGAATCATGTGGGGGGGGGGGGTTGGGCGATCTTCTATAAGGGCTATGGCTAAGGAGTGTTTTTTCTGCTTGTGTTCTTGTCCTTGGGCTATTAATGCTACTTCAATTCTGGATGCTTTAAAGATGTGGATTAACAATGTAAAATCATATGTTACAACTTGGTAAGTTTCTGTAACATTTGTTTATCATAGTGTGCTATATTGTCACTATGTCTTCCTTTAAGATAGTCTCACTGAATGTTAAGGGCATTAACAATCCCATTAAGAGGAAAAATATATTTTATATGGGCAGAAAGGAGTGTGCTGACATCCTATTTCTTCAAGAGACACATTTGAATGTAAAAGAGTCTTTAAAATTAGATATGAAACCCTTCCCTCACTTGGTTTGCAGCTTGTCATGCTGTGAGGGCTTGTGTGCATCAGTGATGCTAAGAGATAAACTATAGGTAGTTTTAACTACTGGCAGGGTCTCCCAAGATGGACAGGTCTCAGCTGAGGTGCCAGATCAAGACAAACTGTCAATCTGGGCAGCAGCAGAATGGGATAGTGTTGACGGCAGAGGATCACATTTCTGTGACAACGGCAACAACACTAAACTTAAACTGCGCGGAAGAAAAGCCTGGCAATCTACTTCTATATCTTGCCATGAAAACCCAATGGATAGTTACAACAAAACAAATTGTGCTATAATGCAGGAAGATGAGACCCCCAGGTCGGAAGGCACTCAACTAGCTACTGGGGAAGAGCTGAAGACTTTTCAGAGTAAAGCCAGCATTTATGATGTGGTTGGATCAAAGCCCTCGGGACATCTGACTGCTGATGTAGCTGTGCATGAAATGAGAGTCAGAAGCTGTAAAGATGTCTTACGCATTGGAACATGGAACGTACGAAGGGAAGTTGGAGGTGGTCAAGAATGAAATGGAACGTGTACAACTTGATCTGTTGGGTGTCAGTGAACTGAAATGGACCGGCATTGGGCACTTTGCATCAGATGATCACATGGTCTACTATGCTGGAAATGAAAGACAAAGAAGAAATGGTGCTGCATTTATAATAAAGAAGAAACTTGCAAGAACTGTAATGAAATACAATGCAGTCAGTGAACGCTTAATCTCTATTCATCTACGAGGAATGCCTATCAGCACAACTATAATTCAAGTATATGTCCCAACAACAGCTGCAGAAGAGAATGAAATTGAAGAGTTCTATGAACAAGTACAAGCTGAAATTGACAGAACATGCAAACAGGATATCCTGATAGTCATGGGTGACTGAAATGCAAAAGTTGGCAACAAAGAAGAAGGCAAAGTAGTTGGAAAATATGGACTTGGCAACAGAAATGAAGCTGGAGAAAGACTGATAGAATTCTGCAAGACCAACGATCTATTCATCTCAAACACCTTCTTCCATCAACACAAGCGGCGACTGTACACATGGACGTTACCTAATGGATTGTATAAAAATCAAATTGACTACATCTGTGGAAGTCAACAATGGAAAAGTTCTATAACATCAACAAAGACAAAACCTGGAGCTGACTGTGGTACAGATCATCAACTACTAGTATGCAAACTCAAGCTAATGCTGAAAAAGAGCAAACCACTCATGAATGAAGCAAAATATGACCTTGAGAATAAACCACTGGAATTTAAAGACTGCCTGCAAAATCAATTTGCTGCTTTAGATACAAATGACAGAGCTCCAGAGGAGTTATGGAATGACATCAAGAAGATTGTGTTGGAAGAAAGCGAGAAGTCTCTACAAAAGGTGAAAAAGCAAAAACAGCCAAAATGAATGACAGAAGAAACTCTGAAAATTACCCAGAAATGCAGAGAAGCTAAAGCCAGAGGAGAAAGAAAGACAATAAAAGAACTCAACAGAGATTTCCAACGTGCAGCAAGACAGGACAAGGAAAAGTACTACAATGACACATGCAAGGAAATAGAAGCAGAAACTATTAGAGGAAGAGCAAGATCAGCTTTCCTAAAGCTACGAGCGTTAAAGAAAAAGTTCCAGCCTCAAATTGGAATGTTACAAGATGCTCAAGATTCTATGTTGAATGATGCTGAGAGGATCAAGAAAAGGTCGAAGGAATATACAGAGTTTTTATATGATAAAGATCAAGTGGACCAACAGCCGTTTCAACTGTACCTTATATCGGGAACCATTGGTGATGAAAGAAGAAGTTGAAGCAGAATTGAAAGCCTTATCAAAGAACAAAGCAGCAGGCATTGATAGCATTCCCATAGAAGTATTACAGCAATCTGATGCAGCTGTTCCCGTACTTACAGGGCTCTGCCAAGAAATATGGAAGACAACATCATGGCCAACTGACTGGAAAAGATCTGTGTTTATACCAATACTAAAGAAAGGTGATCCAACTGACTGTGGAAATTATCGCACAATCACTCTGATCCCACATGCCAGCAAGATTCTACTGAAGATTATTCAAAAGAGACTACAACCATACCTGGAAAAAGAACTCCCTGAAGTGCAAGCAGGGTTCAGGAAAGGGCAAGGAACGAGAGACATCATTGCGGATGTGAGATGGATCCTTGAAAAGACTAAAGAATACCAAAAGGATATCTATTTGTGCTTTATCGACTATAGCAAGGCTTTTGACTGTGTAAACCATGAGAAACTCTGGGACACATTAAGAAGCATGGGTATAGCAGAACACCTGATCGTACTCTTGCAAAATCTGTACATTGATCAAGAAGCAACAGTTTGAACGGAACAAGGAGAAACAGAATGGTTTAAAATAAGCAAAGGTGTAAGACAAGGCTGCATACTTTCCCCCTACCTGTTTAATTTATATGCAGAACAAATCATCAGAGAATCAGGATTGTATGAAGACAACAGAGGTGTGAAGATTGGTGGAAGACTCATCAACAACCTTCGCTATGCTGATGATACCACATTACTGGCTGAAAGTGAAGATGATCTGAAACATTTGCTTCTCACAATCAAAGAACATAGTCTCAAAATGGGCCTGCACCTTAATGTAAAGAAGACAAAGATCAT